>CM028135.1:534530000-535780000 GCA_016271365.2 Neoceratodus forsteri | reverse complement strand
CTGAGTTATGTGCAGATAAAAAGTTTCATGAAATTGTTCACAAAAATTAAAATCACAGATTCTGATCACCTATTATTTTATGATTATGTATCCTAATGCCATTATATTTGGGACAAATCAAAACATCTATCCACAAATCATCATGACAAATTTTAGATCTATAGTTCCATAGAAGGTTGAGTTTTGACCAAATTAATACATTTCAAGAATTCCACAAAATTTCGCCAAATTTTAATTTTCAGTTATGTTTGTCTAGTTTTCAAATATGTATCCATATCATACCACATTTTTCAGGGATACAGGTATTAATGGCCTTTATAAGTGTGCCAAATGTCAGAGTCCTAGATTGGATGGATGAGTTGTGGGTGGCCAAACATTTAATCAAAATTTAATTTTCAGTCATTTCCATCTAATTTTAAAATGTATTATCCAAATTTCTCTACAGTTTCAGTAGTTAGATAAATATGCAACATAGGTATGTGCACCAAGTTTTAAGTCTCAAGTTTTAAAGGAGGCTGTGCTATAGGTAGCCAAACATTTTGCCAAAATTAAGATTTTAGCTATGTTAGTATAATTTTGAAGGCGTTCATCAAAATGTTATAACATTTTGCAGCTATATGGGCTATTACTACTTTTATATATGAACCTATTTTCTGATTTCTAGCTCCAAAGGTGTCTAAGTTATATGCAGATAAATGTTTTAATGAAATTGCCCACAAAAAATAAAATGAAAAATTCTGAGCACCTATAATTTTGAGATGATGCATCCTAATGTCATGATATTTGGCACATTGTTAGTTTACCTTTCAAAAAGTAATCATGCCTACTTCAGAGCTGTAGCTCAATAGACAGCTGAATAATGACCAAATTAACAAATATGCTGTGCTAAAGAAGTATATCCAAGTGCAATAGAGAGCTTTGGTTTGATATTTTGTAACTTGCAACTTTATTTTTTGTAATAATATGTTTTATGTGGTTTAAGGTTTGAGTCATCCCAGAGCCACTTAGAAGCAGATCATTGCACTATGCAAAAGTAACCAACAGGGGGAACCCTACTGTGTTAAAAATTGCCTATTTAAGGGAGACAGATCCAAACTTACTCCACTCCCTGAAGAAGATCACGCCCTGGTCAAAGTGCTGGGGAAAGAGTTTGGAAGAGAGTAGCACTTACTCTAGCTGTTAAAAGGACCTAACTTGTTTCTGTATGTACCAATAAATGCATTGCATCTGGAATTTGTGCAACAGGATTGAAACACCCCATTTTGCTGAAGAGGCAGTGCTATAGACTTCCTGACCAATCCATTCCCTTTTGAGTTTGGAGGCTTCAGTGGAGGATAGTTTGGTCTCATGCAGAAATGTTACTTGTGCATGCAGCTTTTTAAGATGAGCAAGCATTTTTTCCCATTTAATTTGGGAATTAAGCCCCTTAATGTTCCAAGAAAAACATTGTAGATCAGCCATTAGACATGTTAATGCAGGTGTATATAAATGCATATGTGCTGGCTATATAGGGCCATGTGGGTGATGTTTGTTTATTCTGGGGGGGGGGGAGATGTTAAGTAATGTGGGGCACACAGCTGAGACTGCAAGGACACCTAACCATGATACAATAGATAGTCATCCAGGATGTGTATTCCACAGTATAATAATAGCATTGCTAACATACATGGTAATCTTAACATTTAACATTAAACTATCTAACCAATAACATAACACTTGGCTATAACATTTTGAAGGGTTATATGGCAAACGTCCATGAGGACCAAATCCTTTTAAGCCACAAAATGGAAAGGACTCTATCTTAGCAGAAGGTAAAGGACCGGGACGAGCTTTAAATATTCTCAACCCCCTCCCCGAGTCACGTGATGCAAGAAGACGGATAACAGCTTCTCTCTCGGGCTCCTGCTGCGCCTTCTTGAAAACCTACTTATTTTATTAATAACAATGGTAAAAGCCTTCCAAAGACTTTGGGACTGCTAGTTTGTAGTGTCGGTGGAGGTCCATCCAGCTCGAGTGGTGTTATGCAATGCCAGGTCCATCAAAAACAAGACTGCAATTATTGCAGATCTTGTTGGGACAGGGGATCTGGCTTGTATCATTGAGACCTGGCTGGATGAGAATTCTGGCCCTATATTGGAGACCACAACTCCAGCTGGGTACTTGGTGATACACCACTCGAGATTGGATTGTGGTGGGGGGGTTGCTGTCTGTTTCAAGACTGAACTGGGCCTCACAAGTGTACCAGTTGAGGAGACTGAGTCCTTTGAGTGTACTGCAGTAGCAGGTGTAGGTTGTAGGATCACCCTCTTCTACCGTCCACCTGGGGATGAGAAGTGCTTCCTTCAGGAAGTGGCGGATTTCAAGATTGACATGGTGTTTGAGTCGCACAGGCTGATGGTCCTGGGTGACTTTAACGCCTGGGTCAATGACAAACTCTCACAATTTTGACAGCACTTCCTCCAGTTGATGACATCTCTGGGCCTCAAACAGATTGTTACCACTGCTACTCTCAACTACGGTCACTCTCTCAACTTAGTCTTCCTCCTGGGGAATGAAGCTTCTGATTTGGGGGTGTAACCTGTAGAATAGTCCAATCACTGCACCGTGGGGTTTAGTTTCTGTGCCTTCCTTCATAGGCCTACCCTTGTGAAGATGGTCAGGTACTGCCCTTTACGAGATGCAGGCTCCGAAGGCCTGGTGGTGGTGCTTGACCTATCAGACTTTCCAGTGGCAAACAATGACCCGGAGGCCTTAGTGATGGCCTATAATAAGACTGTTTCTGCAGCGCTGGATCTCATTGCTCCTGTCTGAGTTTGTGCTCTCTCTCTTCGCCCTTGGTCCCGTTGGTTTGATGGGACTTTGAGGGAGATGCGGCATCTAGGACGAAGAAGCATTGCTGGCAGAAATCATCCCTTGATGCCGACCACCTTATATTGATGGAACATTATCTAGTCTATCAATCCGCTATCACCCAGAAGAAGGCAGAGTTACTGTCCAGGGAGATTGCGGCTGCTCAGAACTGACCAGATCAGCTCTTTCAAACTGTGGACAGACTGTACAACCCAGCCTGTCTACAGATTCGAAAAGCTTTTTTGCAAGTAGAGTGCAACAAGCTTGCTCGATTCTTTGCAGCTAAGGTGGCTGACATCAGGGTGGAGCTCCAACCTGCACACTCTATGGGCATTACTTTTGATTGCAAATTGATCACAGTCCCTCAATTTTACTGGAGTTCCTTTGACCAGCTGGAGTTCATGGATGTTATGCAGATTGTTCAGAGTATGTGCCCTACATGCTGTAGTTTGGACCCAGGACCAACAGCCCCGATTATGGGCTGTAGTGACATCATTGGTCTGGTCTTAGCATGGATAATCTGGTGGCCTTGGAAACAAGTGAGTTTCCTAGCTCCCTGAAGGAGGCGGTGGTAACTCCCCTCCTGAAGAAAGCTTCTTTGGACCCAGATTGCCATGCAAACTACAGACCAATCTCAAACCTTCCTTTTAAAGGGAAGGTGATTGGGAAAGTAGTGGTCTTACAACTGGATAACCATTTGACCATCAATGATATCTATGAACCTCTCCAATCTGGTTTTCGTAAGAGGCATAGTACAGAGATGGTGCTGGTTCAGGTGCTCAATGATCTCCTGATGGCAAGAGATTGGAAAAACCATTCCATCTTGGTTCATCTCGATCTCTCATCAGCATTTAACACTGTGGACTATGGGGTCCTTCTCGACCACCTGAGGCTCATCTGTGGCCTGTTTGGTACAGTCCTCAGGTGGTTTACATCTTTCCTCACTGGAAGATCTCAAAGGGAGGTGTCAGGGATTCATTCATCTGACCCAGTTCCTCTGTCTTGTGGGGTTTCTCAGGGGTTGGTGTTGCCCCCATGTTGTTTGAAGTGTATATGCTTCCTCTTGGAGACATTGTAAAAAGGTATGGGTTGAGGTTTCACTGCTATGCTGATGATACCCTATCTACTTTACTTTTGCTCCTCACCAGGATAGAGCTCTCTCAGTATTTAACCACTTCCTCACTGAAATCCAAGATTGGATGAATTTGAGCTGGTTGAGGTTGAACTCAGAAAAGACTGAGGTGGTGGTTGTGGATCAGGGGCACTGGATAGAGGGGTTGGGTGTGGGTTTGCCCTTGGGACTTTTTCTTGGGGGCTTTCCACTCCCTGCCTATGAATGGGTGCGTAACCTGGAGGTGATATTTGACGAGGGGCTGACACTGTGATTGCAGGTGTCAGCAGTCATCAAATCCGCTTTCTACCTTCTGAGGAACATCTCCAAAATTAGGCACCTTGTTCCATCTGACAATCTCCCCACGTTGGTCCATGCCTTTCTGTCCTCGTGTCTTGATTATTGTAACTCCCTGTACCTAGGGCTATCTGGGGTGGATATCCGCTGCTTGCAGCTGATGCAGAATGCTGCAGCCCGGTTATTGATGGGAACTCAACAGTCCTGTCATATTTCCCTGGTGCTGTGCGAGCTGCACCGGCTGCCTGTACAGCAGTGGATCACCTTCAAGTTCGGACTTCTGACTTATAAAGCCCTACATAGACAGGGCCCAGACTACCTGAAAGAGCTTCTGGTTCCACCCGGGGTGATCGCTCCACTCAGCTGATATGGGGTTGCTAGAGATTCCAAGGGTTTGTTTAAAGTCCTCTGGGGTGCATGTATTTATGCACACAGCCCCAATTCTCTAGAATTCTGTACCCCGTCAGCTATGGGAGTGCATGGCCGTGGAGGGATTTAAACAGGACCTTAAAATCTTTTTTGTGGAATCAGGCATACACTCATTGACTAAACTGTGTTTTTACCAGCTTTTTTTAGTATCTATAAAGTATGTATTTATGGCATTGCTGTTTATTTAATTGTTTTGTAATGGCACCTTGATGTTTTGAAAGGTGCATTAAAAATAAACATTTATTATTATTATTACTGGATCAAGAGTTTTACCAATTATTGAGGTAGAAATGAAAAAGGCACCTCCTCACCATACTCCACCGCCCACACCAGATAAAATCATGACACACACCAAGGCCCAAACTTCCTCTGCCGGGTGCACCTCTGCTACTTCATCGGGGCTGACACCACTGATGGAGGAGATATTTCTCTCTGAATTTCTTCCTTTCAAAGAAGAATTGCATGGGCTGACACAGGAGCTCAAAGCAATGTGGGTGTCAGTTGAAGACCTTAGCCCAAGAGTGAGCGATAATGAAGCACATATTGTTTCAGTCGAGAAATGGAAAGAGAAAGCTTGATCTGGAGCTGGTTGCACTGCATCAGAAGAACGCAAAGTTGGAAGCAAAGCTTGAGGATTTAGATGGTCAGAGCTACAGAATAATGTGGTCATCATCGGCTTATGAGAGAAAATCGAAGACTCTGATCTTTTCCTGTTTGTAAAAAAGTTGGTGTGCAAATTAGCCAGACCCTCGCCATATGGTGCTACTTATACGATTGAGTGAGCCCATTGTTTGCTTCATCCAACACCTTCGGCTGGCTCCCCCCCCCCCAGACCTTTCTTGCTTCACTTTCTGAACTATCTGGAATGACAGCATTTACTAAACAAACTCCACTATATCCTCCCTTCTCCATATCACTACGAAGAACCACTCCACCATATCCTCCTTTCTTCGTGTCACTAGTCACATCTAGACTGCTGCTGACAAGGGACACCTCACTGCTGCAGTGTTCATCGACTTGGCCAAGGCTTTCAATTCAATTTCACACTCCCTTCATCTTAACTCACTCGATGAAGCAGGACTTGCATCCCCTGCCTTAAACTGATTCAAATCACACCTAAATGACTGGCAGCAATCAGTGAAAATAGAGAACTCCTCTTCTTTTCTCCTGCCTGTCCTATCTGGTATCCCTCAAGGCTCCATACTCAGTCCTTTACTTTTTTCCATTTTCATAAATAACCTCTCATCTATGTATGCGGATGATACAATACTATTCACATCTGGTCCAGACCATGCCACTATTCATTGCACCCTGCAGAAAGACTTTCACTCTGTTCAATCCTGGTTCTACTTGCAGAAACTCAAACTAAACACAACAAAAACAGTTTTCATGACATTTGGTACCTCTCAAAGCTTAGTTAAACCTACCAAAGTCCCCCCATCTCCTCCCTTGATGGTACCCCACTTAATCCCTCCTACAAATACCTGGGTGTGTGGTTTAATCCACAATTAAACTTCACAGTGCATATTGTCTACATAACCTCCGAACTCTGCCCTAAGCTTGGAATCTTTTACTGTAACAGGGACTGTCTACCCCTCCCTGTACGCCAGGAAATCCTGAACAAGATGACATTGCCAGTTCTGGACTATGCCGACATTATATGCTTCACTGCTCCCTCCTCCTCACTCTCTTATCTTGACTCCCTCTACTATGCTTTCTGTTGCTTTGCATCAAATTCTCCTCTCAGAACTCACCACTGTTCTCTACTCTCCAGTCTGGATCTACCCTCTCTCACGCACAGGCACCTCATCCACTCTTTATTCTTCATCTCTAAATTCTGGTTCAACCTACTACCATCATATATCTCATCCACCCTGTCCCCAGCCACTGACTAAAAGTACTCATTATGTACTAGGGACTCTTGCTCTTTCGCACTTCACACTCCATCCTCCAACATGGGCAAAGCTGCCTTTAACTAACACCTCCCCTCCCTGTGGAACTCTCAATCCTCTCTCTTACGGAACTCTCCCTCTCACTCCTTTACCAAATCTCTCCTTCTTCTCCTTCCCCTCCCTGCATGCTCACACATTACTTAGCTCCTGAAGTGTTGATGATATTCCTATCCTCCAGTTCTGCTGTATATAGTGTACTTAGTGTAAATACTGGAAATGGTGGACTATGTATATACAGTGTTATGTAAATGATGCGTATTGACATTTTTTTTTTTTTGCAAATCACTTTATTTTATAATAAAAAATTTTATAATTAACACCAAAAACATAACATTATCCAGAAAACAAACAATCCCGAACAAAAAGGAAAATACAAATCCCTCCCTACCCCACCCAGACAATCCCTACCCCCCCTTCTCCCCTCCCCTCAGGCAGCTATCTAGTCCCAGTGGCGAGAGCTAAACAAGGATACATTGCAACTAAAAATGAACCATATGTTAGTGGGTAAATAAGATCAGGGCGAGGAACAACCAAATATAACTGTAAAATGTGGAATAGGAAACCGACAATACTACAAATTTTTCAGGTAGTGAAAGTATGTATGATAGATTAGAAAAGAAAAACGGTGGTCAAGAAACTAGTAACCATATCTTTCATTTAAGGATTGGAAAAGGATGCCCCAACACTTAGAAAATCTAGCTGAAGCTTTGTGGAGATTTGAGACTGCCCTCTCAGCATTCAATGCAATCAGGAGTTCATCCCACCATTCTTTAAAGGAAGGAGTCCAATTACCTTGCCAATGACGAAGAATCAATAGTTTTGTAATCGAGGCAATCAAAGCTATTTGATATTTCTGGATGCTAGACATACTCTGTACATATCTACCGAAGACACATATCTCAGCATTGAAAAAAGGGGATAGGTCACAATATGGTTGTATCCAGCCTTTGACAGATTGCCAAAATTTGACTATTTTAGGGCAGTCCCAAATCTTGTGGAAGGTGGTAGCTAACTGGGCACCACAATCAATGCAGGCCGGAGACAATAGCTTTTTCATCCTGTACAGCTTGGCCGGTGAATAATACAGATTATGCAACAAATTGAACTGAATATCTCTTAATCTGTCTTGTTTAATATATAGATAGATGTTCATCCAAATTCCTTCCCAGGTCACGTCCGACCACCCCATGGCCAAATTAGTTTCCCAGTAGAAAGAGACTGGTGATATTTTTTGGCCTAAACTTGATACAATATATTTGTATGTTTTAGAGACTGGCTTCCCAGACGACACAATCTTGTACAAATCCCTAATTAATTTCCCAGCTTCTTCAGATACCTTATTTTTTGATATGTGAGAGAGAATACTCCTCTGAATCTGGAGAAGCTGGAAAAAATCCTCGGGTCTAACTCCAAACCTGTGTATTGACATTTTTTCTTCTATTTCTACTCAACTGTACTGGTCTATTTTGTTCCATGCTCCCTAGCCCCGCATTGCACCTGGAGATGAGCCTTGGCTCAGTGTGCCTTTTATGGTTACCAAATGTTTAAATAAAATTAAAAAAATAAAAGTCGGGGAATTAAAAGAAGTGACTTGGGAAGGGGCGAGCTTAAGAATTGCACAGGATTTGTCTTGCACTGTAAGGCAGCGGCACACTGAATTTCATCCACTTGTAGCCAAAGTGATCACAGCAGGCATTAATTCAAAATGGTGTATCTGGTCTCCCTACATGTCCATATGAATGGCAGCTGGAAGCACTATGAATCAGTATACAAAGCTACTAATTATCTCAATCTGTTGCTCCCAGAGTTGTTCAAAGCTCATTGACCTGAAATCCCCTCCATTGGTGCCTGCTAAGTTAGAATTAAGACTACTGCTACTCTTTCTTTAAACGTCACTATTAAGCTTCGATACAGGATTATGATCGGCCACACTATGGTAAACTGTGAGCCTCCTTAATTATATCGCATCCAGGGTTACCCTATTACTTCTGAAATGTGACATGTTTCTTTAACTCCCCTTATGACTTTCTGCATATTTTTCTCCGTGGCTCCCTCCATTGTCAGACTGCAATAGGCAGAGAGGTTGTTGTGCTATCATGTTCAACATGAGATGGTACTCCACAGGTGAATCCTGTACTGATCTGTGTCTGCAGTCCACAATTCAGAATATCTCCTCATCAGCAGCATTGGTGTAACTAATGCTAAGGTCTGGTCTCATTTTTATGTGTTGGGTCAGTTCCCTTGCTACCGTCTCAGCTTGCCAGGTAAGGAAGCTGCTTCAGTTCACTGCCATCATAGGGGAGCTACTTTTCCAAGTTCAAAGCAGGATGATTTGTCGATCTGGTCCCCCAGATGATTTATAACCTGCTTCATAGTTTAATGCTACCTTGGGTTTTCCAGATTTGGACCGACAAAGACTAACTCCAGTGTTTGTATGACTAGGAGGTAATCAAAGTCACTTTACATAGCTTCTAACTCTTTTACAATACCAGAAATAAGAGGAAGAATGTTGGATAGAATCTGGATGAGACTGAGCTGCCCCTACATGCATTAAAAAGACGATCTGCCAGTATCTTTCCCTAGTTGATACTGCACCTGATTCACATCAGGATTATGGATCGCTCTGGGGCTGGTCTCACTGCAACTCCTTATATCTATGCACAATTACCGTATGACCCTCATCTTGCTAGCTTTGTGGGTCTTCCACTTGGAAACTTTGTGGTAGTTAACGATGTAGTTTTCTAACCTCAGACATATCAGACCTTATACTGTGCCCCATATATGTTATTCTGATTTGCAGAACAGTACAGGCATGTGCTGTTTAGCACAGAAAAAAGAGGGCTGCAAGATATTGGTCAATTTTCAACTTTATAGTTCCTCTTGATGGCTGAATTTTACAATACTCTCATCTAATAGCAATGCATATCTGTAAACATTGTGTTCACAATGTATCCCAGAACTGTGTTATATTTTTGTGAATGCATAGAATGGTTATGTGAGGGGTTATCATGCTGCGACTCTTGGATCTATTGCCAGCTTTATAACTGTTATATTAGTCTGTTTGCAATTCCATAATCAAGTACTATAAGGACACAATTGGGTGCTGGTGTGGGGACAATTATTCTACAGACTGTGTTCATCTAATATGGCATATTAAACTTCTCTGGAGTGTTGCTAGTTTTTCTGTATAGGATTTAACTTTTAATGGTAGATGGTCAGTTTTGACTCTGGTTTGATTTGGCCTTCTTGCCTAAGTTATGGCACTCTATGATACGGGTTTTTGGATGAGAAGGGGCGGAGGGGTGATTGGTAAGAAGTCAACTGTTTGGGACCATCATGGACCTATTATTGCTTGTGGGATGTCATATGGGGAAGGGGGGAACTGGTTTTCATTATCTCTTTTTATTAGGGGTACGTGTTATTATTGGTTTGTTGGGAGGTTTTTTAGACCATGGGATCTTGGGGTGGGGGTGGCGTTTTCAGGAGAGGGGCAGCAGAGTGGCTTTATCTGTTCCCCAGTATATTTCTTATATATGATGGGTAGTGTTCTGATTACTGTGTTATATCTTTTTGACATTGATGGCTAATTTAAACACCTTCACCACTTGGAATGTCAAGGGAGACCGATCTAGGTCCAAGAGTTACCAAGTCCTTAAACATATGCAACAACTTCAGTGTGATGTTACTTTTTTACAGGAGACTCATCTCCTTGAGAGTGAGGGAAATTTATTTTGGAGACAGAATATTAATCAAGATTTTCAGCTGGGGAAAGCACAAACAGTAAGGGGGGGTGGTAATTCTCTTTTCAAGGAGAGTCTCCTTCATATGTCTGCAATGTCTGAAAGACCCATGTGTCAGATATATCTTTCTTAGGGGGACTCTTGACCACACTAAGGTTTTGCTTGGATGCATCTACATGCTCAGCTCTGACACCCCTTCCTTTTTTACAGTATTAGAATCCATGCTTGCTCCATTCCTTTCGCTTCCTATGCTCATAGGTAGAGACTGGAATCTCTCATTTAATCGTGACATGGATAGGACAGATAGGCCCTGGGCTGGTTTGTCCCCTGCTCAGTATCCCCTCCAAGAGATGGTTGACCTCCTTGGTTTGTGTGATCCTTGACGGGTGTTGAACCCTCATTTGAGGGAATGCATTATTCATTCACTGGTCCATGGCTCCACATCCAGGATTGATTACTTTCTTGTCAGTCAAACCATACTGGGAGGCATACTGGGCTGTGGGATAGCCCCCAGGGTCATTTCTGACCACTCTTTGGTTTGGAATAAATTCTTCCTATCACCCCCACATATGAAAGAAACCCTATGGGAATTTAAAAAATCAGTTACTGAAGGAAGAACATGTAACCCGCATTAAAGGGAAGACTGAATTATTCACATCCAGTAACATGGGCTCAACAGAGAAGTCAGACTTAGAGTGGAACACCCTGAAGTGTTTTCTCTGGGGCAAATTTATTTGCCTCACAGCAGTCATGAAACGCAAGTGGGAGCAAGCAGCAGCTGATCTGCTTTTCTGCATTAGAAACTTGGAGAAAAACCTGTCCCCCACCTCCCCTGAACCACTTCATCAAGAGCTCATATTATTACAGGATCAATATGAGGAGCTATTGTGTGAGAAGGCAGAGTTTGAAATTCTCAAAATGCACACCAAATATACCGATCAAGGGGAAAAGGCAGGCCATATGCTGGATCTCCATCTTGAAAGCAAGAAGCTCATTAAAAACATCTCCTAAGGAGATTGTGGCAGAGTTCCAGCAGTATTACCCTGTCCTCTATGGCCCAATGTCTACCCCACCCTCTCTGCAATCAGTTATCAATTATGTAGCCTCCATCCCATTCCCCACACTGAGTGAGGTCCAACAATCTCTTCTCACTGCTCCATTAACAGAAACTGAAATTCTCTTGGCCATCCGAACGTTTACACAGACAAGGACCTTGCCCAGATTTTTATAAAACTTTGCTATGGAGATTGTGCCCTTGCTGTATCTTTTCTATCAGCACATTTGCACTTCTAGGCTATCAAATTAATCACTCCTAGAAGCTGTGATAGTGTTACTCCCTAAACCAGATAAGGCTTTAGAAAAAGTCACAAGCTACAGCTACATCTCACTTCTTAATTATGATATTACAATTTTAGCAGCGATTCTGGCTATCAGAGTTGGACAGGTGTGGTCAAGGCTTATTGGTCCTGAGCAGGTGAGCTTCATGACCACCCACTCCTCATCTGATCATCTTCGCGATCTTGCTCATATCTTCTCTGCATCTAGGGATTTCAACATCCCAGCTGTCTTGGTCTCAATAGATGCAGAGAAGGCTTTTGACATTAGTTGATTGGCAATTCTTGTTCACTGCCCTACATCACTTGAGTGTCACACCCCAATTTCTTAAATGGATTAGAGTCCTTTACTCATCCCATAATGCCCATATATACTGCAATGGCATTTTTTCTTCCTCTTTCCCTTTATATTCAGGCAATAGACAGGTATGTCCTCTGTCCCCTCTTTTAGTTAATCTCTATTTGGAGCCTCTTCTTCTTAAGCTTAAAGCCAATCCAGACCTTACGGGGGTGCAGATAGGTTCTTGGGAGTTGAAGTTTTCTGATTACTTGGATGACATCTTACTTCACTTGTCAATCCCCAAAACTGCCATCCCTGCCACCCTAGATACTATCCATGAATATAGTTCTCTATCAAACTATAAGTTTAATCTGGAAAAAAAATGCAGTAATGCCATTAAACTCCCAAGTCCTCAGAGCTAAGATCATGGAATTCTGTATGTCCTGGTCCCCTAAATGCCTTAAATATCTGGAAAATTTTCTCTGTAGGAGTGAAACCCAAATGAAAAAGCTTTATTTTATGGACCTAGTCTCTACTCTCCAACAAGATTTGTTAAGATGGAGGATGCTACCTCTGCCTCTCTGGGGTAGAATTAATCTCATTGAGATGAATATTTTGCCTTGTCTTTACTACCCAATTAATATGTTAAATTTATGGCTCACTCTCTCTTGGTTTAAGAAGATCCACATTTTAGTTTCTGAATTTATATGGTCAGGCAAACCTCTGAGATGTGCCTACAATAAGTTGGCAGTACCCAAAGATCAAGGGGGTCTCTGACTTCCACATTTTGGTCTTTACTACTGAGCCAGTCATGCGAGTAAGTACTTGAGGTGGACTTGCCCAGCACCAGGTACGAATTTGTCTTCTAATTTTCCTATCTGACTGGCCCTGGAACAGGACCTGATTAGGAAATCAAGTTTATCCCCTTGGGCCCTAATGTATGTTGCTCCCCGGGAATTGCCCGTCACACTCCGTAACTCATTAATTAGACTCTCAATTTAGGTTCACTCCAGTTGTGTTCATTTCTGAAATGCAATCATAGGAAAGACCTTTCCCAACTGGCTTTCCAGAATCCCAATTTTAAAATAGGTGGGAAGCCTATTTCAGAGGCTTGGTTGCCTCAGATGGGAAAGTATGTGGCTTGCTCTGAGATGGTACTTGTCTCTGTTATGCAGAGATTCTGCGGTTATTTCAGCTGAATGAAACATTTATTTTTAAGGTGTATCAGCTTTGTCATACTATAGTGCAGCAGTTTGAGGTGAATTTTGTCCATATAAATTCACTAGAGTTCTTGCAGTCACTATAAGACTTAGCATTCCTGCCCCATTCTGTATCCAAGTTGTATGCCAGTTTATTTGCTAAGGCTTATCCAGAGAAAGATGGAGTGTCTATGTACTGGAACTCCCAGTTCCCACAGCACATCTTTAGCTGGTGTAGGATTTGGAAGGAGACTTATACTTATGTCCTTCAGGACTGGTTGCACCTTACCCAGTTCCATATTCTTAATAACATGTACTTTACTCTAGTTAAATTGGCTAAGATGGTTAGAACCAACTCTTTGATCTGCTTGAGATGTGGACAGCTGAAGGTATTATTATATCATATTTTTTGGGACTGTCCTAGGGTTGCTCCATTATGATCATCCATTAAGCAGAAGGTGGATCCTTTACTGTGGATCGATGGTTACCTCCCTCTCCCCCCCGAGATATGTATAGTTGGAGATTATTCTACCATTGACGTTAAGGAACACAGATATTTCATGGCCTTAATAACGCCAACAGTTAAAAAGCTGGTTTTCCATCACTGGAGTGACACTGAAAATCTATCCTATAATGAGTGGCTGAAAGAACTCTTATTTAATATTAGGGTTGACAGGATGATTGCCAGTTTACATAACCATTTGCTGCTGTTTGAAAAGGTTTGGGGCAAGCTGCACACTTTATACACAATGTAAATTGGAGAAGGGTCTCCCTTGTGGCTGAATTTTACATGTTACACTCACTATGGATTGAGTGGGTAATATAATGGAGTTTCTATTATATTCACTGTCTTTTCAGTCTCATATTCTTCTTGATGCTGACTGGCCCGTTAATATTTAGCACCCACTAGTAATTTGGTGAATGCATAAGAAATCTAGCAAAATCACTGAATAAAAAAAGTTTCATTAACATCACACATCATAAAAATACCCAAGAATGACAAGAAATGACAGCAAATCACATCAAAAGATACAATGAGCAAAAAAAACTACTGATTTAAGAAAACAAATGTTCATGCTTAACAAGCTGCTCCGAGCTGCTCTTCTTATTGCTATTTCAGCATTCAGCATTTCCCAAAAGCATTTCTCTGCATTGAATGGCTCTGCAACAACATTAAAATAAAAATTACTGTATTATCAGCAGCAAAAAATCTTAATAGCATCTAACAACACGTTGCTGCTAACAGTGTTAAAACTCATCGATCGGCACATCCAGACATCGCTCCAGCATATGAGGTGTAGCTGGAGGGTGACTCCGCTTAGATGGTGGTGGGTTGCAGGCTGCGAGTTCACTTGCTACTGCAGAAGCAGTATCAGAGTCCTGTCCTGTGTGAAGCAGCTGATCGCATGACACATCAGCCATGTCAAGAGGGTATTCCCTCTTTGTTCCTTTCTTTACCCGCCATAGAATCGACATACTGTAATTACAAAAGAAAACTGCCAATGAAGCACAATCAGCAACGGAGATATGGGCAGGCCAAGG
Organism: Neoceratodus forsteri; assembly: GCA_016271365.2. Classification (NCBI taxonomy): domain Eukaryota; kingdom Metazoa; phylum Chordata; order Ceratodontiformes; family Ceratodontidae; genus Neoceratodus; species Neoceratodus forsteri. The sequence continues at coordinate 535,765,266 of CM028135.1, read as the reverse complement.
CTATGCTGGTTTTGTAATAACCAGCTTTAAATTTCTGACCAATTACAGTACGATGTCAATTACTTTTAATTGCTGTGTTAGCTGCTGTAAAGCTGATGCCAATGTACTAATACAGCTCATCACTACTGTGTGTAATCACTGTAAGCAGCTTGCAATGTACTTGTAATCACTAGCGAGTAGCGGAAGCGCATAATTAAAAGACAGCAGATAAGTTTTGAATGGACTCAACGCTAACATTTCAGGACGCTAACATTTTCTGGACTACAGTATCATCTACTATACAGTAAGTCATGAGTATTGTGCCACCCTGCTGCGGGTGGGGGTGGGGGGGTTTAGGGACTGCTATTGTTGTTTGTTTACTTGTGTGTATTGTGTTTGTACTTGCTGTGCACAAAACTTCAATAAAGCTGATTAAATAAAATAAATCCCCCACTCCACCCCTGAGGACATATTCATGGGAGGGAGTTAAAAGGAAAGGTTCTGAAGTATATGAAATAAGCAGGGAAAGCTGAGCGATCAATGAACTGTTATAGTTAAAGCAGTTTTAAGAGGCATTGTTATGCTACTACAGGTGAGGGGGGGTGGTAAGCATAGAAAAAATTAACCCTCCTTTAACACTGCTATAGCTTTGAACAGGGGTAATCTATCAGTCAAAATTAATAGTGGTAAGAGGGAAGGAACTCCTTGTTCAGTGGAGGTATTGTATACCAATGAGGGAGTGAAGAAATACCTGCATAGCCTAAACAAATTAGAGAGGACATGTTACTTATTGCATACATTTTGAAGACTGAGTAGGGTCTATCATGCTGCTAAAAAGTGCCTGTGTGTAGATCGGGGTGAAGACTGGTGACAAATATTGGTCTGCTAGATAGGTAGAGCATGTCAGGTCTCCTGAGGGGGTGCAGCAGTGCTTGATCGGTAGAAGGACAGTTGGAGGAGGAAGGATGCCCCCCAGAGAACATAGTTGTTTTTCAGAGACCATGCATTATGTCAGTATAGATGTGAGGCAATGCTGTGCCACTACATTTAGCAGGCTGGAAGAACCAGCTTTTTCAGACCTTATGGGGATCTCCTGTCAGAGAGCTAGAAAAGTTTAGAGAAGCAGGCTGTCAGGAAGAATATTTGCAGGGTGTGTGAGTTGAGAGAGATAAATAATGTGTTAGGAGCCTGCAACAAGTTGGGGCACAAGTGTTTACTTTATCACAGAAACACAGAGACTCAGAAAGTGAAAGCATAGTATTAAATAAGCCCACTCAGAAAGAAGCAGAGTGGTACACAGAAATTTAAAGGGGCAATGTTGTTGTATCAGCAATACCAAATACCCCGTTAAACAGTATATTGTTAAGGCAGTGTGTTACAACTTTAAGATATACATCATCTCAGTTAATCTAGAGTCCTAATTGCTTGCAGGCATTTGATAGGAGGGGAAAAAGTGCACAAATCAATGTTTGTAATACAGGACACACGCAGCTTACACTTGGTGGGGGTAATTAAGCCAACAGAGCAGGAGAGGGATCTGGGGATTATAGTATCGAGCAATCTTAAGGTAGGTAATCAATGCAGCAAAGTGGTGGGAAAGGCACATAGAATGTTGGTGTGCATTGGGAGGGGCATAACTAACAGTAGGAGGGAGGTACTGATGCCTCTTTATAAAACCTTGATGAGGTCACACCTGGAGTATGTGGTCCAGTTCTGGAGACCACACCCATTCAAGGACATAGATGGGATTGAGAGGGTGCAGAGAAGGGCAACCAAGATGGTGCACAATATGCAGGGGAAGCCATATGAGGAGAGGCTGAGGGAATTAGATCTGTATCCTTTGGAGACTAGAAGGGATAGGGGGGCATAATAGAGACATTGAAGTATATGAAGGGGATCAATAAGGTGAGGGAGGGGAGCTTATCTAAAAGGAAGGTGGAGGTTAATGCTAGAAGGCATAGTCTAAGATTAGAAAGATGAAGATTTGGAGGCAATGTGAGGGGGTGTTACTTCACGGAGAGGATGGTGGAGGCCTGGAACATATTATCAGAGGAAGTGGTGGGGGCTGAAACGGTGGAGGGATTCGAGATGGCATAGGACAGACATAAGGGGCTGGCAAGTAGGGGGAAGGGGAGGTCCCATGACATAGGTGATGAGTGAGGGGGGAAAGGGGCAGACTTGAAGGGCCTGAAGGTCTTTTTCTGCCTTCAGATTTCTATGATTCTGTGAGGACATATATAAACACAGACCATTTACCAGCATTGTTCAGTTGATTCTTTAGCCTGCATTCAAGGAGGATAGCAGTGTTCAAGAAGAAGCAGTGGCCACGACTGCGTAGGGTTGGACCTGGTTGTCATCAGAGCTGGAGGATCCAGTCACAGGAAGAGGAATCTGCTCAACAGATTGTTGGTTCTGATGTACAGTGTGGGAGGGTTCCTTAGGAGGTGAAGTATTGGAAAGCCCTGGATCAGGAGGTGGTGAAGCTGAAGAATTTTGCAGGGGCACAAATCTGTTGCTTGTGTGGAGGCCTCCCAAACTGTCTGAAGAGAGGTTTCACTCTTTACTGTGACTGTGACTATGGTGTTACAGGAGAGGATGGCTAGATTTTTATTGACTGCAGCATCGCTTAGTTCTATTCCCCCTGCCATGCTTCTGGATTTGCATTATCCAAGAGTTGTTGTCGGTTTGGTCATGAAGGCCTACCTGTACAGGTCTCGAAGTTGAATAAGTCTGTTATTGGGCCGTGTCCATCTCTGTCAGCTCCTCCGTAGAAGGCAATTTTGCTGATGGCCAGGAGCATCTGATGAATTGCTTGGAAGATTCCGGGAAGTAGAAGGTGTACAAGGCCCCATTGCAGATGATTTTCAGGGTTGCTGGATACCGAAGGCTATATTGAATGTTTAAGCCCATGAGAGCATGCTTGGCAGTGGTGAAGGCCTGTCAGTGATCTGAGAACGCCAGGGAGTAATCAGGATATATTTGTATTTGATATCCTTGACACACCAGGTGTCCACGCTTGTGGGCCAGGATACGTATTTGATCTTTGACTTGAAATCTGAGAAATTTGGCCAGGATAGGCCGAGGCCGCTGGCCAGGTTTGGGAGGAGGTGCCAGAGAGCAGTGGGCCAGCTCAATTTCCAGGTGACCAGGCTATTGCTGTTTGAGCAGAATAGGCAGTTTGCTGTAAAAAGGCAGTTGTGGTTCAGCCTTCCACTCCCTCAGAAAAGCCTACAGACTGCAGATTGTTGCATTGGCTATGGTTCTCTAAATCCTCCTTAAGGTCCCAGAGGGTTCTGAGGGCCCTGTCTTGTTCTCAGATGTAGGCTTTGAGGCAGTGTATTGCTGAGTCCTGATTAAAGGAATAATGCACCACAGGGTATGTGTCGTGCTGGGATAACGCGACGCCTGGGGGTTGGGCACGAGTCAAGAGGCTGAGTGCGTCCACGTCTCAGGCGCTGCGTTATCCCAAACGACACACACCCTGGAGTGCATTATTCCTATTATACAATGGCTCGTTGTTATACAGAACAAAAAAAATAATTTTAAAGATGTTTTTGTGTGGAAAAATATTTTTGGTTTTTTTAAGAGCAGATGAAACAATCAAGGTCAATGGGATCAATGGGATCAAGCTCATCTACAGGTTCACAGTGCTGAGACTAGACCTGTGGCGACGTGCTGGGATAACGCCATGGGTCCAGCCCCAAACTGACCAATCACAGTCCAAGATTCTTTCTTGCCATTGTATAATGTTAATTATCCTTTCTGTATTTGGGAGCCATTGAGAGATCGAGACAATGTATGCATTGATATTACAGTTGGCATTTTTTAAGTCTCCAATGTCTAGCAGTAGTTGGCTGAACATGCTTCATATTTCTTGTAGGCTGTCCAGCTCCTGAGAGGGTCCCATCTGAATGACATGATTGGTTGTCATTGAAAATCTTCTAAAGCAGCTACAGCACCCGTTCAATAGAGTCAGGTGAGTATTATCAGTGGTGAAAGCAGCAGGTTGGTTAATCCACTTAGCTGAGATGCATCTACTTATGCTCGGATTGTGAAGGATAGTTCAAGGGGAGAGAGGAGCTAACAGAATTAAGCAGCCATCTTTATGGTGGTCAAGCCACTCCCCCTACTGCTGTGCATTTTAATAAAAAGTCTATAGTCTGTGAATCTCTGGGGTGCCTGTCATTTCCAAGAGGCACACTAAATCTAGTTTAAGCAATCTGAAAAAATATACCGTATTTCTTCTTGATAGAGGGGAGGGAGTGGAGTGAAACTTGATAAGGCAGAACCAACACTTCACCTGGGGTTTGAGCAGTAAGCCTTTACTTGATCCAGGGGCACTGGTGACTGGACTGAGAAGGCCCATGTGTCCAGGGTATGCCACCTTTGCACAGGGTAAAATGTGGGCACTTGGTGAGGGGCGAACACAGGTAAAGTTCTCTGGCAGCCGGCTGCGAGAGGGGCACTGGTTGGGATGCGGGTGGGTTTGTCACAGTCTAGTTGATCCTTCAGTTGCTTTCTTTTATGTTCTACCTCTTACAGCGTGCAGTATCAGATTGACAATTAAAATACATTACTTACTTCTGTTACACAGTGGGAAAGAATTACTTGCTCCTCTAACATTGAATGTACATCCCAATGTAAGTATCTTTCTTCCCAGTTAAGGATTCAAGGTACTATACCACCAAGTCAGCTCTATTTGTCCACTAGCAAGCCCTTCCATAGCTGCATGCCTTCCTGCATGCAAACTATGACCATTTTACTAGTAACCTGCTGCACTAGGACTGGGAATAGTTTCATGTACAGCAAATTCTTAAACAAAATACCATATGCATTATTTTCAGAGATCACTAGGGGAAAATCTTTTGCAAGCAGCACTTACGAGTTTTCTATCCAGTCAGTCATTTGGCAGTAAGAACTGTGAAAACACAAAGCAGTATAACAAAGTCATGTTGCGTGAGTCAAATTGGTGTGCTACGGTAGCAATCTTCATGCTTACTATAATTAAAACTGTGACAAACAGGAACATATGCAGAGCAATGAGTGCATGAATGGGAAGCCTTCAGCATGTGGTTAAGAGGGGCAGTGGGCTACTCTCACCATGCCCTCCTCTGATATGCATGTCACAGCATCTTTTGGATGTTTGTTTGTTGCAGCAGTCAATATGCTCTGGTTTTCTGTCCACCTCCCTCCCTCCCCTCTCTTCTCTACCTAGCTGTTTTCTGGCCTTCCTTGATCCTATGCTCCCTGTGTTGTAGCTTCTGCAGGTTCAAGTCTCCTTTAGTAGTAGACTATTACCACAACCAGCTGGATAACATGTACATACCACTCCTCACCCCCTGAAAATGTAATGGGCAGAACGCATCAAAGAACCTCATGAATCTCAAAACAGAACTACTTGCTGGTCCAGCTTGGTGGCACACTGAACCACCTCTAACTTCAAGTTCACTAATGACAACAAGGCTGGCTTTCAAATCTGACTGTCCCCTCCTACACATTTTGACAAAATATGCCTTCACTTCCAACTTTCACTTTTGTGGAGCTCCATGGTGGCATGAAGTAGGAATGGCAAGTGGTAGTCAGAATGAAGTTACTCATGAAAAGGTGATATTGTTGTGACACAGTTGGCTGGAGAGAGATCAGTTCCATGCATGCCCTTTGCTGTCACTGATTGTGACTTCTGCCCAGCGTTGCTGTGTGCAGCTACTGCCTCCAGCTGTACTACTCCCCAGCTCCTGTTTCACTCCCTGTGGGTACCCTGTCACCTCAGCTGTCTAACACATATTGCCCTTCCTGGATTCTGCTTCTGCTCAATTTTTCCAGTTCCATAGTGGTTCCCTATCATGGTGTTTCCACATTTGATGTGCCCTCCGCCTCCACATCAGCTCTCATGGCAAAGACCTCATCTTCTTGCCTGCAGGTTTCCAGTGCCTGTACTGCTTCTTACAGTGCTTCAACTGCTCCTTCCAAACACTTCTTCCTCCATTCAATGCCCAACAGCCTGCTGCTTTTGCTGGCCCGTGCCTGTCCTTTTCTGATGTGATGACCTTCAGCCAGACCCCTGCTCTGGCCATGCTTTCCTTCCTAGATTTTTTGGCTGCATTACAGTTGTGGACAAAAGCCCTTTTAATATCATACCTTCCTAACAACTTTAGGAATACAAGCATGCCCCAATGACAAACAGACACACACCACTACATATACCGGTCTATGGTCCATCTCATCTCCTCAGAGGCCAACTCTATGGAGCTGCTTTCTGACAACTAAGCTATAAGCCTTCTCCCTTCTCCACTGGCAGCCCACTCTATAGGGTTGCCTTCTGCTAGCCATTCTGCAGGCTGTCTGACCTCCTCAGTTGTACACGCTATGAAGTTCCCTTAAAACCGTTCTCTTTGGGCCACCTCCCTATTCTTTCCACAGACCACTCTATAAGGCAGCCTTCTGATGGCCATTCTGTGGACCATCTCCCTACTTCCTCAGTGGTCCACTCTATCTTGCTACCTTCCAACAGCCATTCCATGAGCTACCCACCTGGTCTCTCAGTGGCCCACCCTCTGGGTCTGCCTTCTGACATCCATTCTGTCGGCCACCTCCCTGCTTTCAGTGACCATTTCTATGGGTCTACCTTCCAATGGCAATTCTACAGGCCATCTTACCACTTCCTTGGCAACCCACTCTATGGGGCTTGCCAAGGAAGTCTAAGATTAGAAAGCCTGTGTATGGCCTTCAGGAAGTCTAAGATTAGAAAGCCTTTGTATGGCCTTCTGTGGGTTGTTGCACCTGATCCTTCAGTGATCAACCTTAAAGAGCCTTCTGAAGGACATTCTGTTTATCATCACACTTGCATCCTCAGTTGTATAGTCTATGGGCCACCTTCTGGTGGCCACTTACTGAACCATCTCCGCAGATCCCATGAAAAAACTCTACAGTATTACCTTCAGTTAGCAATTTTGCAGGCGATCTTATCTCCTTAGGCAGCCCTTATTTCAGGGCCACTTCCTGCTATGGCTCATCATCAGGGCTGCCTTCAGAGGGCTACTCTTCAGACCATCTCCCCTGCTTCCTCAGAGGCCTCACTTTCAGCCACCTTTGAGTGCCCATCTGCTGACTGCCTCATGCTCCTTGGCTGGCCCACTCTTCTCAGCTGTGTCTGGCTAGCAGCCCAAGTTTGGGGATGACTTCTGATGGCAAGTCTTTGGACTTTCTATAAGGCCACAGATTGCTGGTAACTATCTGACCAACTCATCACTTCCAGTGACTACTCCATGTACCATGGCTGCCCATGTCATACTGTTCGACTTATTTTAGATTGATATGAAATTATTTCTAAGCCTGTAAGGATGGTGAGCTAGGACTTTCGCCCCGGAGGTTTCTTCCGCAAATGTTTTTTACCCTTTCCTCCATGCTGAAGGTCTTAATACTTAGGGCATAAATAGTTCATAAGTCTGCCATGAGTTGTGGTTCAATGGCAACTTGCTTTCTCACTGACAGAGTCAAACACATGGCTGCATATAATTCTCCTTGGGAAGTAAATGTTTGCATATTCTCTTCATCATTGATATATGGGTCTTCTACCTTAAGGTAACTTTGACTTAAAGGAACTTCATTCTTGTTGCACTTATAGGGGTGGAACCCTCCTCAAGAGGGTTCTTGTGTCTTGTTAGCACCTCAAATGGGTGTCAGTCCCTGTAGCAGGAAAAGTGAGAGGGTACACAGACTTTACATTGCACAAGCATCCATATATGTATTCACCTTAGAACTATTACATTACAATCATAATCAGTACCTTTATAACCCATTCTTTCTTCAAACAATTCCTGCTCTGTTGCATCAGTTATTCCAATTATATTATATAAGCATTCTTAATCAGTCACCCAATGCCCCAGTGAATGATAAGGCTTCAGCCTGTGGTTCTGTGGGGCAGTGGGTGACAGGTCATTTTCTCTTCTGAGCTGTACTTAAACTATACATCTTTTGGACACTCATTCATTGATCCACCATCCTTTCCTCCACATCCGTCAACTTTCTCTTTCTTCTTTTGGGAATCTTGGGACATTTTCCCTGAGGTACTTTTGGTCTAAGGACACTTCATACCTGTTGCACCTCTAGGGGTGGAAACTCCAATTAAAAGAGTTCCTGTACATTCAGAACACAATGAAAGGGTTGTAGTTCCTGTAGCAGGAGCAGATAAATTGTACACCAAATTGACATTGCACAAGCATCCAAACATGTGCTTACTTCAGAACTATTATATCACAATCCTAACCGGTATGTTTATTAGCCATTCATCCTTCAGGTCATTCATCCAACATTTATTCATGCAACCCACAGTCACATGTAATGTATTTATTTATTTAGTTTTTGTTGACCGGGTAAGTGCACTAGACAAATCTTGCCTATTTTCAGGCACGACCCGGGGAGGGGACAGATGCATGCCAACTGACCTTGAAGCAGATTAAGCTGTTGGTGGTATTCTCAGTGAATGAGGGAAATTCTCTACTCTTTTCGATAAGTGCCATGGGATCTTTAACATCCACCTGAACTACCACCAATCCAGGCAGATGGGATCTCAGTTTAACGTCTCATCCAAAAGATCGCACCTCAGAAGTGCAACAACCCCTCTCATGCTGCACTACAGTGTCAGTACTGGGATATTAACCCAAGTGCCAGATGTGGGAACTGAACCCACAGCCCTCTGATCTCCCAGCCTCAGAGGTGAGTGTGCTACCTACTGAGCCACTGACACTGACATGTAGTTATGCAAATTCTATCAGATGTACAGTACATGAAGGTTTTAATGTGAGTCATTCAGCAACAACAATCTCCCCAAAAAAAGAACTGTTTCCTTGACACCTTGACCACCATTTCTTTTTCTCTTTTTTAAATGTGTGGTTAAATTAGGTCAGCCCAGTAGTGTGGAGGGCTGGGGCAGTGATGCCTTACCTCCTGCCATGCTGGCAACCTGTATTCACGGTGCGAGAGGGTCATTGGGGGCCGGCTGGGTTGGGAGAGGATTGAGCATCTGGAGGACAGCTCTCCTTTCCCAGGGAGGGTGGGGAACAGAAACCGACATTTGCCTGAAACCTAGTAGAGGCTAGGTGTCAGCAAGCCAGGTCCTGTACAGTAGGGGCACGGAGGTGGAACAGCCGATGGGCATGATGCATGGTGACGTGTGCATGTCATGCCCACTGTCAGCATTGCACGCTTCCCTCCACACAGAAAATGGTGGAAAATGCTGCCTGGTTGAGCAGCTTGATGGCCATCCACCACAGGCCCTGCCTCCAAGGTGGCATCATCCAGTACTGGATCAGGACTTGGTGGATCGAGTTGAGGGCTCCCCATCACCTCACCACGGGGAGCAAGCCATGGGGGTACAAGGTGAGAGCCCTAGATTGGAGGTTGGGGCTTGATGGATGGTGGCTGGAAGAAAAAGGAGGAGGAGGAGGGCTGACCAGGACTAGGGAGAAAATTGTAAGCAAGAAAAAAAAAATGTGTGGTTAAATGAATGCCTTCACCTGGAATAATCTCCAAGTGGCAATATAAAACCTACCAATGTACTATTTACTTTCAGAGAGCATTACAATCTCATCTTGCTGCCACCTTTGTCTGTACCTGTTAATCATAAGTTATCATATTGATCTCAAATTCTCTTTTTAGTACACCATTGTTAGTACAGTATTTCAAGATCTGTATTTTTGTTCACTGCTTTATTTTATGTAAATTCTTAATGGTATGTAATCAAAGCATTTAATGTATGTAGTGTTTCCTATTGTAATTATTTGTTCTTTCCTAACCTAAGATGCACCATAGAGCATGCCATTGGCCGAGTCTACCTTTCCTGGAAAACCAAATGAATTAATGAAGTAGCCAATAAATGCAAGCAAAGCAGAAAGGAATAAAATAGTGAAATCTGAAAGTCATGTTTATTCACAGGCCAGATGCACTGATGCCCTCCTCCACACCTGTTTCAACTCTGTTCTTAATGGTAATGCAGGCATTTATCTGAAGGGGGAATACTTTTCTCCTGGTATAAGAGGATGCATTCAGTCTGTATGCATTTTGGTCCTGGATCCAGGTTGAATAAATCATGTTACTGATTTCATAATTATGTCATATAGTGAGGCAGTATAGTATAATGGCTAAGGGCTCTGGACTGCAAACCTGAGGACCTGGGTTTGAATTCCATCAGCACCTATTTGCATACTGTGTGACCCTAAGCAAGTCACTTAACTTCCTTGTTCTCCCAGGTCACACCTGGAAACAAAATCTAGCTTAGTGTGCCTTTCCTGGTTAAACAATTTCCCCTTTCTCTTTCCTTAAACTGAGAGTGCCTGCTGAAAACTGAGACAAAATAAGCCAATGCTCTTCACTTGTAATTTGTCATTAATGTATATGGTTAGAAAATCCCCACAGAGTCATCCAGATCATTCTGTGACCTATATTTGCAACTTTCAAAAACTTTTCTGCCTTTGAATTTAGTAGGCACATTCTAGGAAAACTCATTTAAGCTTTCATGCCAACACATTTTTATCCTAAATGATATGCCATTACTAAATTCTGCTGAATAATCAATAAATGAAACAGCAGAAGAGGCCATCCCACAATGGCTGCATTTATACAATATCTAGCCCAGAACACATCTCGTTTTTAAAAATTAAATATAGTGCATGTTTACCATATCAGTTTGCTAATTTTATGAATTTTTAAAAGCAAGATTAGTCTGTGTATGTTATTCGGACAATCTAAAATCATTTTTTGGACTATGTTGCTTTAAACTAAATATTGTGCTTCACTGAGACACTATAGGATAAAATGACTTCCTCGGCCTTTAATTTAATAATCCCAACAAACCTTTTTATTGACTAACATACAGAGACAGTACATATTTCAAATGCTTTTATGAATATGCAGCAATAAAGAAGGGTATGAATTATTACAGAATGTGCTATCTCCTTTTGCAATCATTTTTATACTGATAGATGCAATACAGTGCCATACATTTTTGTTAATATAAAACCTAAGGAATATCAGTTTACTATCATTTAGCTTGTCTTATGACTACTAATATTCAGGCTAAAACCCTAAATTTAAAAAAATGAAATACAATCAATGTCTGTTTTACATAAAACAATGAACTGCTCATAACTGCAAAGCTTTCTCCTTTGTGTATCAGCCACTTGGGTACTGAATTATAGTGCCACGGTAGCACCACTATATTTAGGGTTGAGTAGGCACATTACTGATAAACTTCAATTTGTGCACTTTAATAACTTTGCAACCGTTCAATGGATTTGCAAGAAATTTTGCATGCGTGGTCTCATGGGGTAGATCTCTGTATGTGCTAACGTTCAATCCAGTTGGATGCATGGATTTTGAGAAGCAGATAGTGAAAAAACTTTAGAAATTGCTGTTTTTTGGCAGATTTTTGGGCATCGACCTGCAGCCAAACAGTTTGGAATTTTTGTCTGAAATTTTCAGGGTAGATAGGACTTGCTGCACAAAAGTGCCTTTCACTGGTTTGATGAAAAATATTGATCTGTTCCAAAGTTATTAATATTTAAAATTAGGGGTTCTGAGCATGCTCAGTACTGTTTTTTGGATAGCAGAATGGAATGAAAAAGAAATTTGATCCTCATGATAAAGGATCCTTTTTCATTTGGGCCAATCCTTTTTTGTAAGAAAAAATTATTTTCCATTTTCTGACATCTTATTTTCCATTTTTCCTAAATCAAAAAACAAAATTGAAATCCCATAAAAATCAGTTCCTCAATATACAGTTCACCAACACATGTATCTTAAATCGGCCCATCGGGGCAGTGGTTAGATTTCTGCTTGTGACACCAGTGACCTGGGTTCGGGAATGGACTCGGGTCACTGGAGGGCCGGCCGTGGGTTAAGGATACAGTGTCCTATGGACTGCTCTCCTTCTCTGGGGGGAGGGCGGGGTAGTGCCCCGTGCAAGACGGACCCCAGGTGGAGGCCGGGAGTCACACAGCTGCTGGCACTCGACTGCAATGGAGGTGGGGTGGATGCTGGACGTCATTCATGTCCCTGCCTCCGAGAGGAAAAACAAAGAAAAATGGAGGGGAGAGCCTCCATCTCCATGAAGCCCTCCCCAGGCTTCAATTAGCCACTGCCACCACACTCCCAACCAAATACTATGCCCGTGGCCCAGAATTGAGGAACCGGAGCCATGGCCCCACCCTACGGGGGGGTGAGCTGGGGGTAACTGGGAGACTGCAGGCACAGGCAGTTGGTGGAAGCTCCAGGGACTATGACCAGGGCAGAAAATTGATGGAGGACCTCCTGAATAAAGGGAGAAAAAAAAAAGTAATACAAAACATATGTATCTTGCTCATCTGGACTCCATTAGCTGGATTTTGCACTTAAGTATTGGAGAAATGCCCTTGAAATGTTCTTTTTTCAAAGATTATAAATCTTTTTTCATGACTCATGATATGAAAACAGATTCTTTTTTTGTATCACAAGTCACAAAAAAGGATTTATAATCTTAAAAAAAAATAATTTCACTGACACTTCTCAAACAATTAAGTGCAGATTCATGCAAAGGGGATCCCAATAAGCAAGAGTGGAATACAGACAATTTGCAGCAAAGTCATTTACAGGTTAAATACACAGATCACAATCATAATAGCATTTCATTGCAGTTATTACTGAACAGCAATATAACATGATAGAAAAAAAAAATTCAAAACTGGTGACCATAAAAGCAATTCTGAGGTGTTCCTATCTTTAGATATTCATGAAACTATTATACAGAACTATGGAAGAACAGGCTTTACAGAAACAACCAAATTATAGCCACATTACTGATTACTCATGACAATGTTTCTGAAGGAGCCACAATTATACTGCATTCACCTCTACATATAAAGAGCAGATACTAAGTATACAGATAGAAACAGGATGGTATCAGTGATCCAAGGCTAATAATTTAGAAGATACTAAGCATGTTCTATCCAAAGACAAATGGAGGGGATGGAAACAGAGAACACATATGGATCAAGAGGGTTATCATACTTTAAAACGCCACAGCGCTGTGTGCTAATCTGAGCATATAGTAATAAATAGTGTTATGGATTCACTGAGTTTTTCATACTTGGGAGCCACAGCACAATTTAGAAATTTTGATAGCTGATAGAATTAAATAGATCAAAACCAATAGGGTAAAGAAAAGGCAAGGCAGTTTTTAATTTAGATACAAAATGTTCCCAGCCAAATCAATTATTGTGCCTTGCATACTAAAGGAGCCACAGTGCTTTGTGCTAACTTCAATGTAAATAGTCAATTCTAATTGTAAGGTTGGAGCCAATACAGTAATAACAGTATTTTAATGGCTGATACAGTTAAATAGATCAAACTAATATGGTGAAGAAAAAGCAAGGCAGCCTCTAATTTGGATACAAAATGTACCCATCCAAAACAATTACCGTGTCTTGCATACTTAAAGGAGCCACAGTGCAAAGCTATCCTCTAATTGGCCCTATAGTTACAATGGTAAGGAAATATATTAAAGTGATACCTCATACTTGTTACTGGACTGACAGAATGCCTATCTGTATCTCAGCCCATTCATTTTTTCTAGCTGCAAACAGCATTGGAATATAATTGACATAAGGGAGCAGTGATTTGAAACTGATACTGCTTTGAAGATTGTGCAGATGTCACTCTCACAAGCAGTGAAAAGAATGCTCCTGCACAGGTTGCTGTCTTCTGATCTGCCACATACTTTTTCTGCCCTGGATTTCCACCATTATTTTTCTCACCAACTGTGGCTGGGGACCACAGGTAGCAGAGGAACAGGAACATTTGTTTTCATTGATTGAAATATAAGGTATGGAAGCCAACATTGTTACAAGAATACTAAAGAACAGAGGGACTGCTATATATTACATCTCCCTCCCCCCCTCCCCAGAATGCATCTGGAAACAAGCTATTATCTGCCCAGTATGTCTTTCCTGGTGAAACTTTTGAAATAAATAAATGCATACATACAGACATAAATATCAGTATTAATGTGGCTGCAAATTTCCCTGGCTTATGACTGTAGACTACATGGTGTTGTGGCAGAGGGCACTGGGCAAGCTGAAATAATGATGGGTTATTTAATTCTCTATAACCTCAATGAAATGGGCTTGCCTAATGTCAGAGTCCCCGGGAACTGGTGGGGAATGAGATGTTCTGTAGTATGGATGTGAAATACAGTTTTATGCTACTGGCCGCAGCTCAAGATAATGAACTGACCATGGTAGGGGCTCCAAATGCTGTCACATTGTACGTAAAGAGCTGCAACAGTTCTCAAAGAACAGATTTGTAAAAACCTAGTGTTTAATCAAAATTGGATAGAAGAACAGGTGGCTTGGTAATTGGGCACTGACATCACCAACTAATATACTCAAAACAGGGAAGCTGAAAGAAAGAAAGACAAAATAAGAAAAATGGACCCAAGGAATATTTAAAGAAAATGGAAAAAAGTTGATTTGTGGTAAAGATAACAAAAAATGGCTGCTGAGCATGTCTCAAAGCTGCCAACTCTTTGACAGCTTCATGGATGTGAAACTGACAACCCTGGCGGGAACCAGCATACTGTCAATTGTGTAACTGACAAGGCAGTTACCCACCAATAATGTGCAATGTCCAAAACATGCCCACAGATGCACTCTGTCCCTCATGTAAGTGCACACTTTATGCTGCACGTCTGTCTGACCAGCTAAATGAATGAATAAATAACCAATTTTGTCTGCAGCAGTAATCTTTTTTTTTGGTCTTATAGTGTTAGTGCTTAAGAACCACATTAAAAAGCCACCTTCATTTGGCTAGTTGGAAATCATAGGTATATCTCAAGTATAATTTTCTCTGTCTATATCTCAGCCCATTAATGCTTTTGTGGCCACAACTAGTATTGGATGTTAAAAAGGGTATCAAACCGTCAAGCGGCAACTGTTGTCATTTATGTGATTATTTGCAACTACTATACCTACAAGCAATGAATTTATACTCCATCCGTGCTGCTGTTTTCATGATTCTCTAGCTATTTTCCTTGCCCTGGATTCCCACCTCAAATCTCTTTTCCGACAGTGGCTTGGGTCACGGGTAGCAACAGGATGGGGAAACTTATTTTTGGTTCCTGCTCTTCTATCTTGAAATGGAATATAAGGTATTGTGAGCCTATACGGATGTAATGGCTTTGAAGACTGGGGGAATTGTTTTGTTGGAATTGTTCCAGCTGCAAATCTTTTTTTTTTCTTGCTGTGGTCCAACTGAGAATATGGAGAGGGATTCTGGAAAAAGTATATTTTTGGCTTTGGTCTGGTTCTAGTCCCACTGCTGCCCCAGATTCCGTTTGCCTGGAGGGTGGGGAGGCTTAAACTATACTCCAGGTGGACAGGCAAATGTATGCATTAGTATACTACTCGGTTAATTTTCAAACTTCATGCCTTCAGATTTATTTGATAAATACACAGTTGTGTTTTTTCTCTGTTTCTGTGGTGACAAATATACACAAACTCAGGCCTGGTTTGGCTTTATTCTGGACTGATATAAAACATTTGTGTGAAATGTATAGAAACTTAGAAATTGACAGCAGATAAGGACTGCTAGGCCCATCTAGTCTGCCCATATTCCTTGCCTCCTGTAAAAGCCACAGACCCTACTTGTTCTTCAACTTTACCTCCTCGTTCCCATTGCTAGGGTTCCCTATGCCTGTCCCATGCATGCTTGAATCCCCCCACTGTGTTTGCCCCCACTGCTTCTGCTGGGAGTCCATTACATGCATCCACCAACCTTTCTGTGAAGAAATACTTCTTCATGTTACCCCTTAGTTCACTGTCTTCCAACCTCATGTCATTCCTGGACATCTCCTTTTCTGAAAGATGTTATGCTCTGGTACCCTATTTATATCTTTTAGATATTTGTAGGTTTATGTCATATCTCCCCTGTCTCTTCGCTCCTCCAGGGTGTACATATTGAGGTCTCCCAGTCTCTCCTCATATGACTTTTAGTGCATGCCCTGCACCATCTTTTTGGCCCTTCTTTGAACTGCCTCTACCCTGTTTATGTCCTTATGAAGATGTGGCCTCCAGAACTGGACACACTATTCCAAATGAGGCCTCACTAATGATCTTTACAGTGGCATCACCACCTCCTTTCTTCTGCTGGAGATACTGCTCCCTATGCACGCCAGCATCCCACTGGCTCTCTCCACAGCCTTGGTACACTGTTTGCACACCTCTAGGTCATCTGATATAATTACTCACAAATCCCTTTCCTGTTTGGTGATCATCGGTTTCTCCCCCCCCCAACATGTAATCCTCCCCTGTGTTCTTGCACCCCAGATGCATGATTTTGCACATTTTCATTTCACTGAATCTCAGCTGCCACACTCTGGACCATTTCTCCAGTTTATCTGGGTCCCTCCTCATGTTTGCCCCCCCCCTTCCAGAGCATCCACCCTGTTGCAGATCTTAGTGTCATCTGCAAATAGGTACATCTTCCCCTCAAGCCCCTCTGCAATGTCACTTACGAAGACATTAAACAGGAGTGGGCACAGGACTGATCCCTGTGGCATCCCACTGGTCACACTACTTTCCTCAGATTGATCAACATTTACCATGACCCTCTATCCTCTATCAATCAACCAGTTCCTAACCCAGTTAATCACCTTGTGACCCACTCCCAGGCTGCCAGCTTGTTCGTGAGTCATCTATGTGGAATGGTAGACAACATCCAATGCTCACCCCTTGATCCACACCCTTAGTCACCCAGTCAAAGACATCAATTAGATTTGTTTGACATGGCCTTCCCACTGTGAATCCATGTTGTCTCAGATCCTGTGCTTCACTGGCTTCAAGATGTTCCACAATACTTTGTTAAAGTAGTGATTCTATAATCTTCCCCACTATCGAGGTGAGGCTGACTGGTCAATAGTTTCCAGCCTCCTCCCTACTGCCACTTTTGTGAAGAGGGACTACATCTCCCATCTCCAGTCCTCTGAAAACACTCCTATATCTAGTGACTCATTGAACAGTGCTGCCAGTGGTGGCACCAGCACCTCCCATAGTTTCCTTAGTATTCTAGGATGCATCCCCACTGGTCCCATTGCCATGTCCACTTTCAGTTTTGTGAGTTCCTTTAGAATTTTATCTTCTGTAAATGGACAGGTGTCTATCTCCCTCCCATATTTGTTCATCTTGCCTAACTGTGGTCTCTCACCTTCTTCTTCTTCTGTGAATACAGAACAAAAATATTTGTTCAATACTGATGCTTTTTCCAGGTACCCTTCCTCACACTCTCCTTCTTCCCCTTTAAGCATTACTATCCCACCCCTGATTGTTTCTCCTTTCACTAATGTACATATCTCCTATCACTAATATACCTAGCTCTCTAACTACCTATCTCCTTTCACTAATGTACCTAGCTCTCTAAGTGAAGAGAGCTCTGAGTTACTAACTGGTTTTGCATATATTGTGCTCCAGTTTTAGTGAACATTCTGGGGTTATGACCCCTCAATAAAAGTGATAGAAATATTGTTTAAATGAAAATTCTGTTTTCTTTCTTTCAGATAGGTTAAAGGTGCATGACATACAATGCTCAGCTCTACCACCAATCACAGCTAAAGAGATATGACACTTGAAGTGTTCAAAGGTGGGGAGGGGGAGAGGAATTCATCATTTCATGTTGTGTTATGTTATAATGGTTAAACCTGTTCGACTTGAGTTGGGGACAATGTCAATAGTGTTAGGTGGTTATATGACATGTGTATCAAGAGTTTGCGAGGATGGGATGGGTAGAAGAGGATGCCACGTGGAGCATGGGGGGAGTTTTAAGGATTTCAAGATAGCAGTTATTTTGTCTTTTTAGAATGTTCTACTTTTTCTATATTTAATGTTCATAAAAATCAGTTTCTACTCACAAACTACAAAAGCCTTATATACAAAAGTCCTCCATTGAAATTTTGGTATGCTTGCTCATAACTTTGATAAATTTAAATATTTTAACCCCACATTTTCAGCATCGCCATTTTTTACACCACCTCATGAACATGACAGCTGTCATTTTTGAAATCCCAGCTAAACCGTACTTCGTACTTTTGCACCTGTGGCAAAGAATGATGTGGTGGCACAGAATAATGTTTGGTGGGTATTTGAAAATGTTCAGTACTGGGCTCATGAGGTGGGGTAATAAGAAGGCTATGTTGAAAATGTGGTTGCTGTTTTTCTACAAATGCAAGTGCAGGGCCCTCTGGGCCCTGTGCTTCCACAGCAATGTACATGTACGCATCTATGGAGGGGTGTGGATACGATTATACTATCTCAAAAATTAAAGACATTCTTTGAAAAAAAATGCATTTTATACTATGATTATATAACTACGATTATAATATGAAGCAAATGAGGATATGATTATATTATCTCAAAAAGTGGGGAAATTATTTGCAAACAAATGTGTGAATGCAACATTTAGGGTTCAGGGTAAAGCAGAAAAAGTAGGGAAATGTGGTTTTAGGATTTCCAACCCTAAAACTCCATGCCCACCCCCACAACAAATTAGGGCTGCAGTCTTCCTTGGTACTGTCAGCCGTAAAAGTTCACCCCATTAGGTGTGTATGTTTATGGAGTGTATAGAATTGGGTGAGCTTTTGGGGTTGACAAAACCAAGGAAGACTGCACCCCTAATTGGTTGTAGGGTTGGGAGTAGGGTTTTTGGGTTGGAAACCCAAAAACCACATTCTCCTACTTTTTTCACTTTAGCCTGAACCCTAAATGTTGCATTATCACAGTTTTTTGCAAAGAATACATTTCTGTACTTTAAAAAATATTGCTGTGAACACTGATTAAAAACAACTTTTCATTTAAATTATTTGCACACAAATTACTATTTTTGTGGTGCATACAAATATTTTTCACAATCATAGTCCTCTGAAATAATAATTAAATTAAAAAAATGTGGATAGGTCTACAAGAAACAATTAGTATTGTATGCATCTATTCTTTATTGAAAAGGGCTCTGCTTGGCAAGAAGAAAAATATAGCATGCTACAGTATATTACTGTCTTTAAAATACAATGCAAACACCTTTGTTTGTTCAACTGGTTATATATACTTTGAAATGCAGTAAACAGTGTTTGACTATTTAAAATTCTTTGACACAGATTTACTGCCAGGCCAACCCATTCCAACAGTTTAAAAACTGATGTGATGATATTTGTGTTGCTTTTGCAATGAACTAAACCATCTGGACATTTTTATTGTTTTTATAGAGTAGACACTGTTTAAATCCGTCTGGATCTCTAAGCACTGCTTGCAGGCTATTTGCCTTAAAAGGGCAAAATATCTCAGTACAACCACTGGCCTGATGTAGACATACCACAGACATCCTAGCTACCATTATACTCTGAAACTTTGATAGTGCCTGAGTCCCAAAACACTCACATTATTACGTTAACACTTCATTTAATAAAGCACAGTACTTGTCAGTAATGTATGACTAATACCTGAGCTGTATATGTCTACACAAAACCGAAGTACTTCAACAGTAGGAATGATTTTATCTGCAAACTTGAATGAAAATGTATTGTATAAAGTTATATCAAAGTTATATACCATACATCAACATTAATATGCACTGCACATGCTAATTCTTTGTATGTATCTACTCTATATATATTTATTGTTCATGTATAGCGTTTCAAATATGAATATTGTCTTCTTTACAAATTGTAACTGGTGATACTATATCTCATTATAGTGGAATTGCAGACAAATGGACAGGACTAAGCAGAAAAACATTTTAAGTATACCATGGCACTGAAAGTAGTGAGAGCAGAATGCTAGTGTTAGACAATAGTTGCTAGGATATACATGCCCTTGATAAATATTCCCATGTGCAATAGATCCAAAAAACGAAAACAAGGGTCAATGTTACCTAAGACACAGCCAATTTAGTGACTGTTTTCTGATGCATCTAAAAAGTAGTAGTAGTAAGCCAGTGGCATGGAGGGCTGCGGTGATAGGCACCTTACCTCCTGCTTAATTGATGTCTCATGTTTGCTGATGGGCATGGATTGTCGAGGGTCGGCTGGGGGGAGGGCTAGGTGTGGATCAAGTGGCTGACTGGCAACTCTCCTCTGCTTGATCAGGGAGGTAAGCCTTCCCATTTTTTGACTATTACCATGTGGCAGCATGATGGCAGTACAAGCAATGGAGGGGGCTAGGCACTAGGACATGGAGGTGGGATCAGGGCCATTCAGATCAAGGTGATGTGTGCACATCCTGGCACATGTATATCTTTACACTGATGTTTCTGGGATGTAAGTGGAGAAAAATGGTGGAAAAATACCACCCACAGTGACAAGTGATGACCGCCTCTCGCAGGCTCCACACCAGTGGCAGGACAACCACTCCAGTCCTGTAGCAGAGGACATTACAGTAAGGTAAATCTTGGGGAGCTGGGTGACAGAGCTGGGGGGCACTCTGATGGGGGTCACTGTGGGGTGCAGGTGCTGAAAAGGAAAATATGGGAAAAAGTAGTAGTAGTAGCTTTGTTTATTTCTGGAGCCCTTCCCCGGTGGCCCAGGGTGACATTACAAAAATAATATCTTGTTACACTCCCCTACTACGTACATAGAATACAAATTCACATCACAAATAGTCAGCTAATTTCAGTTAAAATATACAATAAAATCAAACATGGACAGCAAGCATAACATTCACAGATATTTGTAGGATGAAAAATAATAATTAAAACCAGGAGTCCATAGTTGGGCTGAAAGCACGGGCAAAAAGACAGTTTTTAAGGTTCTTTTTAAATAGTTCAACTGATTAGGTCCCTCTCAGAGCCCTTGGTAATGAGTTCCAGAGGGTTGGACCCACTACTCCAAAGGCTATGCCCCCTGATGCTTTTAACCAGGTTTGGCAGATTATCAGTAGACCCTCATCAGAAGAATGGAGGGGATGAGCAGGGCAGTATGGGTGCAAGAGATTGCATATGTAATTAGGACCCATGCCTTGCAGGGCGTTACAGGTTAATAACCCAATCTTAGAAGAGATGCACCACTTTACTGGAAGTCAGTGCAGCTCTCGCAGTGCAGAGGTGATATGACTAGATTAAGACAGACCAGTTAACAATCTCAAAGCTGTGTTCTGCACCAGCTGCAGGCATTGTAGTGTACTTCCACTGACTATAAGGTAGAAGGCATTGCAGTAGTTGAGGCATGACATCACGAAGGCAGGTAGTAAAGAGGGCAGTTTCTCTGGGGGAGCAAAGTAATGAATCCAGCTGATATTTCTGAGATGATAGAAAAAACTCTGGATGACAGCTGACACCTGAGCCTCCAGTGTCAGCCCTTCATCCAGAAAGAAGCCTTGATTCTTCACCTGATGGACAGCATCAAGATGAGAGGCACCAAGGCTGAGGTTCAGTAACCCCTCAGATGCCATCTGACCCCTTTTCTGACCTGGCTCCAATACCAGTACTTTAGCTTTTGTCAGGACTGAGCCTCAGCCAGCTCAAAGATATCCAGCCCTGGATTTCAGCCAAACATTTATTCAGCAAGTCCACCACCCCCGGTCCTGAGTAGAGATGCAGTGAAATTAAATTCTGCTGGTGAAAATGAACATGAAGTGGCCACTTCACGTTGTCACTCTGCTATGCGGAATGGCCAATAGGAAAGGCTCACTTCATCTTGTAATTATTACTTCGCATTGGCCTTCCATCTTAACGTGAAGTAAGGTGGAGTGGCAACAATATTGGCAGCCCCCAGTGCCCACACACACACACATAGTCACCAGAATTAATGTGCATCCCCAAAATGCTACTGTCTTGTCTCCAAAAAACTCCCCAGTGCTGACAAAGTGAAATGAGGGCACAACAAGAAATACAAAGTCTACCAGAATTAATGGCATACTCAGTCATGTGCACAGTGGCCATACACAGTCACCAGAATTAATTTGCATCCTCAAAATGCTACTGTCTTGTGTCCAGAAAACTCCCCAGTACTGGTGAAGTGAAATGAGAGGGTAACAAAAAATGAAAAGTCTCCCAGAATTAATGGTGCACTCCATCATGCAAGCAGTGGCCACACACAGTCACCAGAATTAATCTGCATCCCCAAAATGCTACTGTCTTGTGTT
Source organism: Neoceratodus forsteri (assembly GCA_016271365.2). Lineage (NCBI taxonomy): Eukaryota > Metazoa > Chordata > Ceratodontiformes > Ceratodontidae > Neoceratodus > Neoceratodus forsteri. The sequence continues at coordinate 535,743,136 of CM028135.1, read as the reverse complement.
CAGAAAATTACCCAGTGTTGATGAAGTGAAATGAGAGCATAACAAGAAATGCGAAATCTCCCAGAATTAATGGCACACTCAGTCATATGTGCAGTGGTCACACACAGTCACTATAATTAATTTGCATCCCCAAAATGCTACTGTCTTGTGTCCAGAAAATTTCCCAGTGCTGGCGAAGTGAAATGAGAGGGTAATAAAAAATGCAAAGTCTCCAAAAATTAATGGTGTTCGGCAAATGCACAGACAGATTAAGATTGCGCTAGGCATTCAAGAGATGCAGAGTCAGATGCAAAGGCACAACATCACCCAGCCAGTGCTCACAAGTCACAAATCCAAATCTGGAAAAGAATACCTTTTTCCAGTTGGGGGGAGATGCATGGCAGTAACAGTCCACTACCAGTAAAGATACCACAAAGCAGTATAAAACATTCATGCAGGTGCAGTGGATAGCAGGTTCACACTGCTGCAATTACTCTGGCACAATAAAAGTTGTCTGATTTAATGGTACGCATCGCACACACACTCTCACACGTACACTACAAGTATAGCATAGCAAATTGAAAACCTTTAGCAATATAATGAAATGGTTTAAACAAACTGAAATTATACACTGCTGCACCACTACAATCAGCAAAAAAATGTCAAGAATTACTGAAAATATTACTGTGTGTACATTAACAAGTCATACAAAAAAAATGTAACCAAAGCAGAAAGATTGCCTTTTTCTCCCAGTTAATCTGCCTACACCACAGATATGCCCCTCCCCCAAAGCACACTTCACAGTACACAGACTGACTGTTCTAAATTAACATTCAAAATACACACACAAACAATAAACACTCAATGATTTGAGTACCGGAGGGTTTGCTACAATCGATGCACTAAATTTTAAGCAAAAAAAGGCTCAAAAAAGCTTTTTTAACAGCTTTTAGAGGATTTGAATCGCAGAGCTCTGAGATGAAACTGTCTCCATGTTTCACAACACACACACTACACAGAACTGAGGCTGTGCAGAACAATCTAGAGCCCATGTGACCTGCAATCCCATGAAGCACTGCAAATTTGCCTTGGAGCTTAATAACAAGGCAAAGTGATGTGAAGTACATTGATTTCATTGTACTTCACCTTAAAATTGGTGGAGAAGTGGTTTGGGAAAGGTGGAATAATGCAAAGTCATTGTTTTCAATAGACTTTGCATTCCCATTATAATGCGAACTACTCTGCTTCACATTGCAGAGCACTTTGCGGATTCCGTGGAGCGAATTTTAGCCACTTCGACCAGCTCTAGTCCTGAGATGCAAAGGACAGGTAGAGTTGAGTATCATCTACATAGCAGTGAAATTTAACTCCATATTTCCTAATGATCTTGCCCAAGGGTACCATATACACCAAAAATAACACGGACGAAAAGACCAATCCCTGGGGAATCCCACAGTGCAAGTCCCTAGGGTGTAATGAGAAATTACTCATCACCATCCTTTGAGATCTGGTCTAAAAGAAGGAGTCAAACCAGTGCAGGACTGTGCCAGTGAGTCCTACATATTCCCTGAGATGGCCCAGAAGCAACCCATGGTCAATGGTGTCAAATGCAGAGGAGATATCTAGGAGTAGGAGAATTGATCTCTCTCTCCTCTGTCCCTCATCATGAGAAAATCATTTTTCACCATGACAAGGGCAGTTTCTGTGCTGAATCTCAGCCAAAACAACAACTGGGGAGGCTTATAAATGTTGAAGGTCACCAGGTGAGTCTTAAGCTGCAATGCAACCACCAGCTGAAAAAGAAGAGATTCCTTTGCATTTGGGTATATAAAGGCTAGCAGTTCAGCTTGTTGAGGGTATTGGTATGGGAATAGGTAATGAAGAGAACTAGGCATGCATGTGATTTAACAGATGCAATATATTTTGATGAAATCAAGTAGTTGCAACTGATTGTTTAAATATCAACAGCTAATTATAACAATAATTTAAAATTTGTAATCAGATTAGTTGAGTTCTAGATAAAAGACTAATGTTAGATTTATAACTTTTTAATGTTTATTTCAGAGCTGTACAACAATTTTCTGCAAGTCAAATCTGCATATTTTGCATTTGTGGAATTTAGCAGAAAATATGAATACATTTGCAAAATTATCATATGCATACAGTTCTGAAGTCACAGGAAAAAAAAGTTAAAGGAAAAAACAAAACAACTCACACTTATTGTTTTCCTCCCCAATGGGATACAGTAACAAACTGTCTCCGAACACTATGTCCTCAAGTCCTGGAAAATCCCTTTAAATTATAGTGAAAACCTCTCAAGTGATGACATTTTGCACATATCTAGTTATGTTCCTCATCAACTATTTTCAGCCTTATAATCAGTGAGTTTATACGTAATTTCTTATTATCAGATAGTTCTGATATTGGAACCGACTGATACTAAGGTAATAAGTGGTCAATTCCTTCTGTGTGTCACTGTTGCCTCACACACAAAAAAGAGAAAGCAAAGCACCACACTCTGTCAGTGGTACCAGAACAGGTACAAGCAGACTAGCAATAGAAAATAATTATAAGACAATGTACCAAAATTGTACACACAGTATAAGGTTATAGATTCTGGTGGTAAATATAAACTATTCATGTATATGTTCCCAGAACCCCTCAATGCCATTGCTACCTTATTATGTACACTTGGGTGTAGTTTATTTTGTTGTAATACTATATGCTTGATGTACTCCTGCAAGTATTGTTACAGAAGCTAGATGTTTTAAGTGTCATACTACACAAAATCCAGTCAAATGGAGGCTGGCCCACCAGCGCAGTGGTTGGATTTCCGCTTTCGATGCCAGTGACCCGTGTTCGGGAATGAGCCTGGGAAGCTGGAGGGCTGGTTGGGCAACAAGGCTTGAGCATCCCCAGGACAGCTTGCCTTCTATAGGGAGGGAGGGAGGATAAGGTCCCGGCGCAAGACTGACCTCAGGCGGAGGTCTGGGGCACAGCATGCGCTGAGGCACGAGAGGGGAGTACATTGCGGATGTCGGCGCTATGCGCCTTGATGTCAGGGGTTCACATGACGTCCACAGAACACCAGAAAAACAAGTGCCAGAATGCAGAGTGAAAGGAGCACCACTGCAGACCCTAATAGCTCCCTCCTGCCTGGACTGATGGGGACCCGACGAAACTAGAAGCATCGAGGTGCTCGGGCCCCACCTCATACCCGCCTGGGAGTAAAATCATGGCTCCATGGGGGACTGCCGCAGAACCAGGTAAGCAGATGAAGCAGGGTGGCACATGAGCATCTCCCAACTAAGCGGGGTTCCGGTGCAGGGGAGGAGGCAAAAATAGAAAGTAAAAAAAAAATCCAGTCTAATGTTGAGCTCTTGGCATTGTAGTGTGTCTGTTGAGCAGCAAAGGGGTCATTTGTTTTCCTCACAAAGCAGCTACCAAATGGAAGGAAGGCTGGCCTAAGGATCTTTGGATTAACAAATACCAAGGTGCCACTGTTAGGAATCCTGCAGTGATACTGTTATCTACTGCACCACTAAGTCTGTGCTTCTATCCAACAGCCACAAAAGGTAACATTACAAAAGAGAAAAGTTTAAAACTTCAGTGTCAGTGGTTTAGTAGATAACATGCTCTTTCTGTGCCTGGAAGATCAGGTGGTCATGGGTTCTAGCCCTGCACCAGGTACTTGGGGTCATAACCATAACTGACACTGTAGTGTAGTTGGGGAGGGTGCCACACTGGTGAGGGGACCTTCTTCAGTTGAGACATTATACTGAGATCCCTTTTACTCATCTGTAGTCACTGTCCAAGAGGAAATAAAACATCTCATGGCACTTATCAAAGAAGAGTAGAGAACTTTCCCTCAGTGTCATGGACACCATTCTGCCTGTCAGGATCATGTACCCTTCCCCGGATGCACTGAGAAATAGTCTAGAATAGCTTAGTGTGTCTTTCCTGGTCAACAATTACAAATACATAAAAATAAGATATATTTGGACTGCTGCATGTGACAGTTTTGTTCTTAGCAGATTTGAATATGTATTTGTTTAAGTGGGGAGACTATTTGGAAGAAGCTTTGCTTTGTTTTTCTTCAGTTATACTAGTTATCAGCAAAACATTCCAGGAGTTCCAATGCTATGTGTAGTTTGAAGAAGTTTTGATTTAGCCTAATTTATAAAACAGAGCCTTGAAATTCCCATGCATCTGTTAACATTAGGGGAAGTATTCTGTTAAATGGATTACACATTGAAATGCCTAAATATATGTCAAGAGAGGATTTTCGCTGTGTGAAGAAATTGGTATGCCAAAGAATTAAAAAAGGCAGGTTGGTGGTCTAATAGTCAAAGTATTTATGCACACTTCCCTCTTGTGAGAACAGCAGCAGCGAAAGATATAGTATCCGTGCTGAGAGCAATTTAAATGTTTCAATGCAGTTTATTTCATGTTTTGAATTAAGCTATCAGAATGCTTCAAGAGTGCAATAAAGTAAGAGGTCACACACCTGTCACAAAGTTATTTTAGGCATAACAGTAGCCATGTAACTTTGTTTTAAGCTGTTGTTCTATATTTGTGGAAGAGTATAGCCCTTTCACAGGAAGAGCATTTATACAGAGATGCAGCCACAATGGTCTCCACCAGCCATATGCAAAAGTGGCAGAGTTAATTGCTTTCAAATGATACCTCCTCATAGACTACAATAAACGTCAGTATAACATAAAGTATGGTGTCTCTGCTGCTCCTTCCCAACACATAGCATTCACCAGTCTTTCTGAAAGGCATCTTTAATGAGATCTTTAATGTACTTAAGATTCACTCCAGTGATTAAAGCTTACAGAAAGGCTTTGGAGGTTTATAAAATATAGAGGTTAGTAAGTAACTGCCTTTGTTTCAAAAGCTTAGTGAACCAGGGTTGATGGATATATACTGTACATAGAGAAGTACTGTAGAAAAGCCAGGAAATTAAACTAGCCTTTAAAGCACTTAGCATCTGGCTCTATATGGAGATAGACAGGAAACACTGAGGTTTAAAAGAAACTGTGCAAAATATTTCTTTATTTGTCAGCACACACAGTATTAACAGATGGTTTAGAGAAGAATGTTTTCCATGCTGCTTTAGTCTTAATACAGTAGCATAAGAATTGTCTGTGGCAGATGCAAATTATTTATGTCTATATAGCGAGGCATCTAATGTGTGGTAATGAAGGACTTTGTGTAGGGCCTCAAAATACTAGATTTGTGGGATAAAATGCACTGTGATTTTAAAATGAAATTGATGATAAAACTGAATTCTACTGACTTAAGTATTTATTTTTAATTGGTTCCCCACAATGTGATGTTTCTTTGCCAAAAGAAATAAATATATTTCATGCCCTGGGCTAGCAACTTTACTTTAAAACAAAATAAACTGAATAGAAAACTGATGCTTAAAACAAGTAGTTATGGGTTCTATGTAATTTGGGCAAGGTAACTATAGTGAAATCACTAACAGTGAATCAAAATTAGTGAGTGCAATAACAGGGCATCCAAACATAGCATGGCACAAAAGAGTGACAAACTACTTGTATCACATGACCACAGCTATCCTGAGGTGCAAAGAGGGAACACAAATGTACAGCTTTACACCTGCAATTGAAAGTTGTATGTGAGCCCACGGAGATAATCACACCAACTCCGTACTGCATATTTGGATACCACCAGCCCCAAACATGCATTCAGATCCATATACTGCCTCTTCACATTGGCTGACTCCACACCAGATAACAACTACTTCAACATTATTTCAGACAGCCACTATTTCTCCTTCAGACATTTGATAAAGCGCTTCCCCTTTTGGCACCTCAGAAATTCAACCGACATTCTCTTTGTGTACTAGCACCTACAACACTCGCCATCTCTGCACCCTTATTAAGGATGGTAACATCACACACTTGTTGCACCTAGCAACAGCAGCAGCTATGTCCCATAACCACACACTACTTCTTGTTTTATGTCAAGGTCTTCACCCCCCACACCCCCTACCAGGGGGGCTGTGCCCGCTGTACCCCCTACTTATAAGTAACTAACTCCGCACTGCTCATTGACCACCATGATCATTGTAACTGCCTAGTCACTATAAAGTTACTATAATTGTAGTGGTGCTATAATTGTATAGTTGCTCATCTTGTTGATGCTAATATTGAGTCACCTTTTTGATTCATCCTTTTTGATTCGCTCATATGATGGGATACCATAGTAATAAATGCCTAGTAGCACACATTAATATACTTTTTGTGTGAGAGGCTCCACAGCCATCATATTGCATCAAATATTGATGCAATAAAAAGCTTATCAATTTAAAAAAGTGACATAGCACACACAAACATACATCTTTGTTCTTAATTTGTTCATGCTACTGCTGAGAAATAATGCAAAATAAAATTCATGTTAGTCGACTTTCATCTGTATTCCCCCTTCCCTGGGATGTGGCTCAAAATAGTAATTATTTCCAACTCCTGCTTTCCATGTCAACAGAAACTAAAAAAAGAATAAATAAAATACTTAATTTAGTGTCAGATCTAATGAAAAAAAAAGGGAGAATTTACTGATTTGTGTCTCAAAACTGATGTGAAACAGGATGAATGCATATTGGAAAAAGTAAGGAAATTAAAAACATTAGGGTTGGGAGTCTCAGAAGCCTTGACAAAGTGCTGGTGTGGGGTTCCTTGGAGTTTTCTACCCAAATGCCCAAGCCCTCCTCCCAGTCCAAATCTATAGCCTCCTCTCCAATACACAAGGTATGGCTCCAAGCCAGTACCTCATAAACCTATACTCTTTGGAGGTAGAGAAGTATGTCTTGCTACATGCAACCAACAGAGTCGGCTGTAGCTTTCCTCATGCAAGGCTGTGCAGTCCCTGCATTAAGCAAGAGATGATGTTTGCTTCATCAGGGGAAGGGGAGGGCATCAGGGTTGAAAATCCAAAAGAACACTGCACCACTGATTCACCATGACTCCCAAGACTCCAATGCTAAGGTTTATCATTTCCTTACTTTGTCCACTTTGGATTCTTCAACCCTAATATATCCATTAACATAGTTTTTTTTGCAATACATTTCCTTCTTTTTGTGATAGTAGAACTATACCCTTCAGTACCTGCATGAACAGATTTTTATGTCCAGAGGCCTCCAGGGCCCGTGTAAAGGGAAGACTCCATCTGTCTGCAGAAGTGCCTGGTCCTCCAGGCCCAGCACTTCTGTGTGATTAAGGACGCTATTATTCTGTGCAGCTGTCGGGTGGGGTTGCAGAATAACAAGGCCCTCTGAGCCTTGCACTTCCATGTGACTAAAGATGCAGATGTGCAGGGCCAAGAGTCCATCGGGCTGCAGAGGCACAGGGCTTCTGTGCTGCTATGGATACAGAGGTACATGACCCTCTGGGAAGTATGCCAAGAGAATAGTTGTCTTCATTATATGGTTACTTGTTGCCCATGCAGACAACTCTGCACCATCCCATCCCTACCCAGGTCAGGAGTGGCTCTGCATGGCCCAGTTGCAAGGGAAGACTCCATCTGACTGCAGATGCAGATATGCAGGGCCCCGAGACAAGAATCCATGGGGCTGTCTGTGGTTTGCAGAAGCACTGGACACTTTGGGCATTGCATTTCCAGGTGATTACAGATTGAGGCAAGAAGGGCCATCAGGATCCTGCACCAATGGAAGAATCCATCAGATGGTGAAAGTGCACGGCCATCTCATCCCTGTCCTTCTGTGCAGCTATGGACACAGATGCACAGGGGCACTCTGGCCTTGTGCTAAGACATGAACCCTCTTCACTATATATTATTTCTTTCTTTTCCATTAACACACTTTTCAGTAACAGTATTGTCCCTTCCATATTTTTCCCTTCTGAATATTTCACTTTTGTAATTTTCAATACTGCATCACGAAAGCAGGTCTCTCGAAAGTTTCTCATTAATAATGTTCATTTGTGAAAATATTTAAAAGTGAAAATAATGTTACTGAAAAGTACATTAGTGGATAAAAAAGTAAGCATATAGTGAGAAGGATTCATCTTTTTGCACAGGTCCCAGAGAGCCCTGTGCATCTGCATCCATACCTGCATGGAAGCATAGGGTCCCAATGGACTCTTCCCTTGATGCAGAGCTAAGACAGCCCTCTCTATCTGCATCTGTAGGCCCATGGATTTTTTTCTTGCTGCACTACACATCTGCATCCATAGCTGCATGGAAGCACAGGGTTCCAATGGACTCTTCCCTTGATGCAAGGCTGAGAAGGCCCTGTTTGTCTGCATTTGTAGTCACATGGAAGACCCATGGACAGGCCCATGGATTTTTTCTTGCAGCCCTACATATTTGCATTCATTGCTGCACTGCAGACAGATTGATTCGTCCCTTGGCAAAGGGCACTGCGGGCCCTGCTCATCTGCATCTGTAGTTGAACAGGACCCATGAACACTCAAGGTACATGCTTTCACAAGTTTAAAGTTTCAGAATTATAGTTTTCAGAATTATAGTTTTCAGTAACATTATTTTACTTTGGCATTTTTCACTTTTGTTTGTTTCAGTACGTCATCACAAAAACAGTTCTTACAAAGGTGATTAATTTATGAAAATATTCATTAGTGAAAACATTTGAAAGTGATTTTCAAGGGATGAAAATGATTTTTGTTCATCAATTTCTTTTCACTAATGTAAAAATCCAGCTATCCTTAGAATGTTCACTTTTTTAACTGAGTATGCTCAGAAAACAGGACAGTTTTTTTAACCAATATTTTAAAAACGATATAATTTTGAAACTTCAGTGTTGCAAAAGCACATACCTTGGGTCAGATTCTATCAAACCTGTAAATTTCAGATTTAAAACAAAACATATTTTAGTCACAGGTGAGCCAAAAAAAAAACTCTTAATGGGTGAATTTTAGCATTTTTGTGCCTCTTTAACTTTGCCCCCCTGAGATAATTGACACAAAATGTTCTGGATCCAGAGATTCTAACACCAGCCCTGTGCCTTTCAGATTTTGTGTAAATCAATTCAACAGGGGCAGAGTCATTAAGGTGCAAAAATTGGGGTTTAACATAAAACTGTTTACTTAAACATAATCTGCATGCACTACTGCACCTGTATAATATGTAGATATATAATACATGGATGGGATCTTTTCACCATAGAAAAGGCCATAAGTCATTTCCCTGTATACTTGTGACTAATCTGTCAATCAAAGCTAAATACCCGCACTAATTAATCAATTACAGCTATATACCTGCACTAATCAATCAATTACAGCCATGCACCTGCACTAATTAACATTATATACCGACACTAATCAAATCAATTAAAGGTTTATACCTGGACTAATAAAAAGTAAACAGTTGCACTACATTAAACCCTATTTATTTATTTGAATTTTGTTAACTGGGTAAGACCACTGAGACAATAAAAGTCCCTTTTTCAGGATCGACCCCGGGTCACCTGTTACATAGCAGTACAACAAGTATCACAGAGCAGAACATTACATTTCATAGCAGAACAACAAGTATCACAGAGCAGAACATTACATTTCATAGCAGAACAACAAGTATCACATGCAGTACAGTGTATATGAGATACCACTAATAGCAAAATTAACACAGCATTAAGAAGCTAGCAAAACAATTAACAAGCTGCAATAGAACCAGGAAATAAAGACACACAAAACCCTCCTAAACCCAGAAATCTACCAAACTCCTACCTGCACTCACTATACAGCATTTTCTTCTTCCTGCAGGACATTTTCAGGTGCCATAACATGATCACAAATGTGATCTCCATAACAGTAACCATCCTAATATATTATATTCAACAAATGATGGGTAAGGGTGGAACATTCAGACATATACCCATCAAGGGGACTAATTAGTGCAATAAAGCCATGAGCCCTTCAGGCTCATGGCCATATAGCCCGAATTAGCCCCTTCAATGGATATACATCCTTGCATACCACATTTACTCATGATTTATTCTATCTATGTTTAGAGAGAGTTTTATATATATATATATTTATTTTTTTTCTGAAAAAAAAAACTACATGAAGGCACCATTAGGGTTAAAACATCAAAAGTAAGGAAATGTGACTTTAGGGTTACCAGAACTAAGTCCCCACCCTACCCTGCATGCAGGAACATGCATGAGGAGTGTGTCTCAGAGTTGTGAACCCTAATGCTCACCCCATTCCATGAGTAGGTAATGTAAGATGGGTACAGAATAGGAGAATGGGGTGAGCATTATGGTTCACAACCCCAAGACACACCCCTCATGTCTGTTCCTCCATGCTGGGTGGGGATGGGGTCTTAGACTTGGGAACCTTAAGGTCGCATTTCCTACTTTTGATGCTTTAACCCAAATTGTGTATCAAGATAGTTTTTCTTGTGGAGAATTTCCTTATGTTTTAAGAAAGTATAATTTCCCTACTTTTATGGCATTAGCCCTAATGGTGCATTAATGCAGTTTTTTTTGCAGAGATTGTCCTTACTTTTTCAGAAAGTATAATCATAGGCTTATTGCCTTGTGGGAGCAAAGGGCCCTCTGGACCCTGTACTCCCAACCATCAATAATTTTTCAGAGATTGTAATTCTATGTTTATTTTCCTGTGGTAGTGGATGGCCCTCCATGATTTGTGCTGCCATCACTCCATAATCTTCTACATAGTTGCATGTGGAAGCACAGAGCCCACATAGCTCTCTAATGGTACCTGTATTTCCATGTGGAAGCCCTTCCACACATAATTTTTTGAGTAAGTATGCACACCCAAAGAACCACCTGACATTTACATGTTATCCTATAGGAAACACAGGGAAATCTCAAACCTGTGTAACTGGATATCAAATTAATATATTTTCATGAAACCACCAAAAGGCACATCAGTGTGCAAAGCCTTTTGTACCTGGAACATTTCAGAATAAAATTGCAATACATTTCTTCACAACAGAGTGACAAAGAAATGACCGAGTAAACCTCCCATTGTAATGTTATCCTATGGGAAATGAAGCAAAATTTAACCCCGCAGAACTGCACAGCCATGTACTATATTTTCACTAAACCAGCAAAAGGCACATCTGTGGGGCAAGCCCTGGGGGATGGGGAAAGGAAGGAACAGAGGTACACTAAGAGCAATAAAAACAAATTAATACACATAGTTAAGATGTACAAAAAAGTTGATTTAATACCTTTTAATAGACCAACAAAGTTTCAGAGAAAAACACTTTAAGCTTTCAAACCCACAAGGTCCTATTTCAAAAAGCTTAGCATGTTTTTCTCTGTGAAACTTTGTTGATCCATTAAAAGGCATTAAATCATCTATTTTGTGCATCTTATTGTACAAGGACCAATATAGCAACAGACATTTTTTGTTACAAATAGGTAAGTAAGCATTGTAAATGACAATTGTGCAAGGACACAAACAAACCATCAATTCTTAAACTTGGGGCTATATCCCAGGCTGTGTCTCAAATTCATAAACACTATATGTAGCTACACAACCTAAGTAGGGGCATCTCTAGAGGAGGGGTTGGTGTTCTGCATTGAAGAGGGAATCCAGCTGAGTGCAGAGTTATCAATAACATGCAATCACACACACACACACACACACACACACACACACACACACCTGCCTGCTGTAAGAAGTTGCTTCACAGGACCCTCGTGTCAGAGTTCTACTTGACTTTCTCAACATGTGATATTGTGGACAGCAACAAATGGAAGAAAGGGAACTGCATCCTCCACTGTTGGTATCTTTGGCCCTTTTTTATCTGAGTCACACGGCCAAGTCAGATCTACCCCCATGAGTGATGGGTGAAGTTCCTGAAATTCTCTGTGCAAAACAATCTGTGAATTTTGGCAACTTCACAGAGTGGTGGACTGCAATTCATCTTTGTTGTTCAGCAGATGAATTGGCCAAACTTCACATGACCAATGGCCAATTTGCCAGTGAATAACAAAGCAGTCTTGCCAAACCTGCCAATTATAAACACCCTGGTGACTAATGGGACCCCCTACCCTCTGAGTGCCACCTACCTGAAATAAAAGAAAACAGTCACTCAATGTTTTTTTTTAAATCTGTAAAAAAGAAAACAATCCCTCACCAATCTGATCCTCTACCCAACCTTCCCCTCAACACCCACCACTTCACACCCCCATAATCACCACACATCCTCACTTACCTGAACATGTCCCCTGGTGAAGATCCACTCTCCAATCAAAGCCAAGTCTTGCTGCTCGAAACACTATCTGCTATATGAGAAAGTAAGGTAAGTCTGGTTCAATGTATTTCAATAGGATTTTCAACTTTGATGCATAACTTTGCCATTTTTGCATATTTTTACACCTCATTTTCCACATGGCCTTTTTGAGACCAACCTCATGAACAATGGCAGTGGAATTATGCAAATCTGGTCCAAAAGGCTATTTCGTGGTAGCGTGGCAAAATTTACATTTTGGGTGGCGTTTTAACATTTTCACTGCCTTTGTTCAGGAGATATGGTCATAAGAAGAGTATGTTGAAAATTTGGGGTCAAAATCTTGAGCTGTGTGAAGAGATCCTTCACAAACAGAAATGAACACATTATTTTACCATTGCGTAAGTCCTATACACACCTTCATCTTGACACATGCTCCCCTTTTTGGAGTCCATACTTAAGGCAAGATGTGGATCTACCAGAAAAGGTTCAAAGAAGGACCACCAAGATGATCCCTAGACTTGCATCAATACCATACAAAGAAAGGTTAGTAAAGACTGGGCTGGTGAGCTTGGAAGAAAGATAAAATAGGGGAGACCTGTAAGAATTATATAAATTCTTTAAAAAAATCCTGAATTAAAGACACCTTGTGTCGTTCAATATAATAACAGAACACTGAATCCGAGAAGCCATAACCAACAATTAAGGGTTCCCAAAGCTAACACCACAAAAATTGATAACTTTTACATGGTAAGAGCTTCAAAGACATGGAATAACTTGTCCCAATATGTGGTTGATGCTACATCATTTGAAGTATTTAAAGCTAGATTGGATTAATTCCTCAGATGGAATAACAATAACAGTTGATATACCCACAATGTCGTGACATTCTCGATGGGTGAAAGCTTACTTATGTCTTAAGAAACTGAATAAACAGAGTAAAATATGTAAAAATGGCAAAGTTATGAGCATCAGTTGAAATTTTGCTAAGCTCACTTATAACTTATGTCATTTTAAATATTTTGACAACAAATTTTAACATAGCCATTTTTTACACCATCTCATGAATGTGAGAGCTGTCATTTTTAAAATCCTGAACAAACTGTCTTTTCACATCTGTGGCATGAAATGACATTGCGGTGGTGCGGAATCACATTTTGGCAAGGATTCGAAAATGTTCAGTAGTGGTACATGAGGTGGGGTAATAAGAAAGCTATGCTGACAATTTGGTTGCTGTTGTCCTACAAATGGAAGCGCAGGGTCTGGAGGTCCCTGCACTTCCACAGCAATGTATATATACACATCTATGTAGGGATGGGAGTGGGCAAATAAAGGTACAATTGCACTATCTTAACAAGTATGGATGGATGGGAGCACAGGGCCCTCCAGAAAATAAGGATGCTGTTATACTTTCTCATTGCAAAAAATGGTGTTAATGCAACATTTAGGGTTCAGGCTAAAGTGAAGAAAGTAGAGAAATATGGTTTTATGGTTTCTAAACCTAAAACCTAACCCCACCTCTAAAACAAATTAGGAGTGAGTCTTCCTTGGGGTTGACAACTCTAAAGCTCACCCCATTAGGCATTAATATCTCTGGACTGAATAGAATGGGGTGAGCTTAAGGGTTGACAACCCCAAGAAAGACTCAACCCTGATTTGTATGAGAGGCGGGGTCAGGTTTTAGGGTTGGAATCCCTAAATCCACATTTCCCTACTTTGTTTGCTTTTGGCAAAGAATCAATCAGTCTGTCTGTCTGTCTGTCTATCTATCTATCTATCTATCTATCTGTGTGTCTGTCTGTCTATCTGTATAAAATTACTCATGACCCCCTTTAATGCATGGACTCAAGCTGTGTTTCAAGCGCCATAATAACTGGTAGAATAGGTTATTACAATGGTTTGTGTCACTTCTTTAGTGTGCTACTTCATTGGCCCTTACTCTGTGTGTGTGAGTGGGTGGGCCAAACATATCAACAAACACAGCAGTGGTTTCCTCCACAGCCAAGGAGTCAGACCACACTTCCGTTAAGTTATTACTTTCTTAACAGTGTTTATCTGGTTGATCCTGCCTTTCTATTTGTAAAAATCTGTCTGGTTGATCCTGGTATTGCTTTGTTTTGGGTGGGGCTTCAGGAGACAGACACTGTAGTCCAGAACAGGCCATGACTCACAACGAGCATTTCTAAAGTGTAATTAAAAAAAAAAGAAAGAAAGAAATGATGCCAAGAATTTATTCTACTTATGAAATTAGTGTGTGTGTGTTTGTGTAGAAGGGGACTGAGTAACAGCAGCAGGAATCACAGCGTAGCTCCCTCAGTAACTTCTTTTGACATTGATTTCCTTGCACCAGTAATTATAAAAAAATAATGTCTGTGCAGGTGTGTGTTATAAGGATTTTTCACACACCCTCAGTGTGTGTGATAATATCATAAACCCCTTGAGCTTCACTCTTGTGGTTTATGGATTATCACACACTTTGGGTGTGTGAAAAATCCTCATGACACATAGCTGCACAGGCATTATTCTATATATACATTAAAAGTAAAAATACCTTGTTAATGCACTCAGTTAGAGTTTAAGGGCAACAAAAGTAGGGAAATATGGCAATATGGTTTTCAACCCTAACACTCCACCACCCACAGGTAGCACATCAGGTGTGGGATGAGCCTTGGGGCTCTCAAGCCTAACATTCACCTCATTCCATCTGTAAAGAAGCTCAGATGTGTAAAGTGTATGAGAATGGGGTGAGTGTTGGGTTTGAGAACCACAAAGCACATCCCACACCAGATATGCTACCTGGGTGGTGTTAGGATTGGAAACCCTAATGCCATATTACCCTACTTTTGTCACTTTAACCTTAAATAGTGCATTAATGATGTTTTTTGCAATTAATTCCCTTACTTTTTGAGATAGCATAATCATATCCTTATTTGGCTGTGGAAGTGCAGTGTGCTCCAGGCCCTGCACTCCCATGTGTACATAATTTTTCACATACTGTAATATTATCATTATTTACCTGTGGGAACACAAGACCCTCTGGGCCCTGTGCTCCACACTAGTGAACATTTTCAAATGTCCACCGAAAGTACCTAATACATGTAAAGCTGGTCTGAAATGCATATGAGTACATCCCTCACATGGCAACCAACCATCATGTACAATACACAAACAAATAGCATTGTGATAGAGTACTTGCTGTAAAATGGCATAGCACCCTACAATAAATAACCCTCTCATCCTGGTACCCATGACCCTCATGGGCAGGGTATGGAGATCAGGGATGTAGAGGGGTTGCAGTCATTCCACATCAAGTACACAAAAAGAATACGGTGTGGTAGGAAATGGCATGGTGAAAACCATGAAGTCAAAACCACACCTGCAATAGCACTGAAGAAATAACACACAATGAATGTATATTTACTATTAAAACACCATAGCACCATGGAGCACTGCTCCAGTAAATGTTTGGCTTGAGTGCAAATTTACAATTAAAACACCACGCCACCATGGACTACCACTCTAGTGTAATTTTTCACTTATGCTGTGTTTCTTCCCTTGGTGTTATTGACAGGTGTGGTTTTGACTCCTGGGGTTTTCTCCATGCTGTTTCCTACCTTCACCATATTCTTTTTGAGGATGTGGCACGCTACTGGCTGCAGTCATGTATGTTTCCCTGCAGGTTTTCTTGTTCCATCCCATGGCTCTGTGTGGAATGATGCAGTGTGCACAGTATCCACAATGGTGGGACCACCCCCCATCACCGACCCTGACAGGTCATTGGCTGTTAACCAAGATAACAACACCTGTAGCATCCCTTAACGGTGACTCCTGCAGGTAATTGTGCCATGTGAAGGCTGGGATGTGTCTGCATTCTGGACATTAAGAACACCTGTATAAAGCCCAGGAACACCCATCCCAGAACTAGGTTCAATATGTCCTGGGCACCTGATGAAAATCCTGTCAGAGATACAGTGGATATAAGGTTGGAGAGGCAGTGGAAAGAAGGGTGTGTACATACATACAGACCCAGACTGGACCCTGGAATGCTAACAGAGCTGCAATGCATAGTCCAGTTAAAATTTGACCATACCACATCAAGAAACTCTGTACAGTGCTGGGGCAATGACTTTAAACCCAATCACAGCAAAGCCATGCCCTGGACATGCCTATTAGGTTACTTATAGCCTTGGTATATTATGACCCAGTGTCCTTTGAGAGTATCACTGGAGATCTTGAACCAGGCATCTTTGTTGGATGCCTATGGCATGTCACAGAGGCCCTACTAGCACACACAAAGAACTATATAACATTACATTCAAATACATATGATAAATAGAGGGATGTCAAAGCTAATTTCTATGCTGTTGCTGGCATGCACCATGCAATGTACTGATTTAGTAATTTGGGCATGCCAGCAACAGCATAGAAATTGACTTTGACGGCCCTACTGAGTTTTTGCTGGAGTAGGGTGAAACTACTGAGTTTTTACCCATTTTTGGCAGAGTTATTAGGTTTATCAATGGTGTACTTGCCAACTCTGCCTTTCTTCTTATTGTCACTGCTGCAGCAAGTAGCCATGTTTTTAGTCTCCACTACAATGTTATTTTAGTTGTTTATATGTGGGTATTTTTGAAAAACAAAGGTAGTTGCTCAGTCTGGATTTTTATTTATTCATTTGTTTTGGTTTGGGTTTCTCTTTATGCATATTCTTGCTCTGGTGTCTAGTGGTACCCACCTCCACCCTCCCAGATCCTTCACATCCTGAAAATAAGAAAACAGTCCCTTAATGTATTTTATGTTTTTCTTTTCAATCTGTAAAAAAAACAAGTCCACCGGTGATGTGCACCTTCACCCCATCCAGCCTCCCACTGAGCACCCACCACACCGCACATCCCTAGACCATCCCACACCCTTATTCACCTGAACCAGTCCCACTGTGAAGATCCACTCTCCGATCGAAGCCACATCTTGTGGCTGCAACCGGCAACTGCTGTATGAGAAATAAGGTGACTGTGGTTCAATGTATTTCAATGGGATTTTTGACTGCACTTAAATTATTTCTCAATAAAGCAATCACTAGTTCCAGCAGCAAGATGGATCGGAGAATATACAGTTTATGTGCACTCCCACGGGGAAATAAGCATACAATTACAAGCTCTCCATTTTCTCAAAAAGTAAGGAAATTCTTTGCAAAAAACTTTGTTAATGCACTAATTAGGGTTACAGCAACAAATGTTTGGAAATGTGGTGTTAGGGTTTCCAACCATAAAACCTCATCCCACCACCACCCTACACACACCAACATGCATTGGTGGTGTGCCTTGGGGTTGTCAGCAACAATGCTCACCCAATTCCTTCAGTAAATAAGCTGAGATGGTACATTACGGGGTGAGCGTTAGGGCTCATAATCCCAAGGCACACCCCTGATGCCTGTTGCTGTGTGTAGGGTGGGGATGGGGGTAGGGTGTTAGGGTTGGAAACCCTAACACCACATTTTCAAACTTTTGTTGCTGTAACCCTAACTGATACATTAACAAAGTTTTTTGCAAAGAATTTCCTTCCATTTTGAGAAAGTGCAAAGCTTGTAATTGTACCCTTATTTCCCTGTGGAGGGCCCTGCACTCCCATCAGTCCATAATGGTATCCGTATATACATGTGGGAGCATAGGGCCTGGAGGACCCTGCACTGTCATCCATACATCATTTTTCGGATACAGTCGTGGTACCTTTATTTGCCTGTGGGAGTGCAGGGCCCAGCCATCCCATGGTGTACAGTGTCAAAAAAAATACCTCACGTTGCAATCTTACCCTATTGAAAACACAGCAAAATTGGAAAGCTGTGTAACTTGATATCAACTTAATACATTTTCTAGAAATCTCCAAAAGGCACATCTGTGGCACATGCCCATTGTACCCTGGAAATTTCAGAGCAAAATTGCAAACAATTTTCCTAACAGCATAATGACAATGCAACAACACCCTAAACCTCCCAGAATAATGTTATCCTATACGAAATCAACCAAAATTTAAATCCACAGAACTACAAGCCAAAGCAACATATTTTCACCAAACCAGCAAACAGCACATCTGCAGGGCAAGCCCTTTGTACCCTGAACATTTGAGGGCCAAATTCCACACCATTTCTTTGCTATGAAGTGAGAAAGAAACAGCTATATGAAATTTAATTTTTTGCAAACTGTGAAAAATAATCCTTTTCTGAACTTCTTTTTCTGCAGTCTGCAGTAAAAGAAAATCCTGTTTTGCAAATTATGGAAAAGGATCCTGTTTCTTGGTAAAATGTTTTCTCAATTTGCAGCAAAGGATTTCTGCATATAAAATAAATACATTTCTCCACATTTTTTTAAAAACCTAACCCCTGAATCTGATTCCTCAGGCCCTGACTAGGTAAACACAACTATTGGTGTTTACCAAGGCCCTGTATAATTTTAGAAATTTAAATTTGTTTGCCTTGCTAACAGAAAAAAAGACGGTGGCAGCAGAAACTAGGATTTCACATTTGTGGAACAGGATTTGGTGTTTGCCAATGAGAATTCTGCATTTGCGGTCAAGAATCCCATTTCGAGCTTCACACCTACAATAACTTTTCCTACAGGAAATAATGGGAAACTTCAGAATGTAATAAATTCAAAACAAATTAATATTTTTTTCACCAAACCTTCAAAGGCACCACTGTGACCCAGGACCTATACACCCTAAAACTTTCAGACCAAAATTCCACAGTTTTTCCGCAATGAGGTAACAAAGAGTTTGACAACAATTAATAATTTACACATTTTTGACAGTTCTTATCTCAGCATTTGCATATCCAACCAGAATGAAACTTATCAGATCAAGAGATCTCTGGTCCCTGAAGGCACATGCCAAATTGCATGTGAATCACTTGAATGGGTGCAAAGTTATTAAAGTGCAACATTTTCAGTTTAACGTTGGCGGGGAGTGGAGCAGGGCAAGCTTTGGCACTGCACATACAGAATGTTTCCGATCTGCCACAGACAGAAGGTTGTAAACTTCTGTGAAAGTTGCCAAATTTTCACAAAAGGTCCACTAAGGTGGAAATGGCAACTTTCTCACAGCTCTACTCAGTAGCAGTACTAAATATATTCAAATGTGAGTAACTTTAAAATGAAAAATGATAGTATGGTACTATGAGTAGGA
Source organism: Neoceratodus forsteri (assembly GCA_016271365.2). Lineage (NCBI taxonomy): Eukaryota > Metazoa > Chordata > Ceratodontiformes > Ceratodontidae > Neoceratodus > Neoceratodus forsteri. The sequence continues at coordinate 535,723,768 of CM028135.1, read as the reverse complement.
AAGTTGTTCAGCACGGAAATAGTTACATAATGAATGGTGTTTCATTTATAGATACCTTTATGATTTTTTATGATTGAAAAAAATGAGATCAAAATTCTACTTTTGTACACTTGCAAATAACTTGAAAACAAAAAATGATAGCATGTTACTGTGGGTGTGAAGGGTGTTCAGCACAAAAATATCTGCAAAATACGAGGTGTTTCATTTATGGATACATTTTACATTTTTTTATAATCAGCAAAAAAGAGACAGAAAATTAATTTTGCTTTCACTATTGCAATGAAAAAATGTGAATAAATTTAAAATGAAAGAATTGTACATTAGTTTTTTTATTATGCACTGGCCATAATATAATGCTATGGGGCTCAATGAGTTAAATCAAAGTAGTAGTAAATCTTGGAAGCCTCTCCCAAACAAGTAGTATAACTGTAAAAGAAGCTGAATGTTAGTCACACATTTCAGAGTCATTAGCATTTTTTTACACTTTCATAATGATGTTTATCCCAAGACATAAGTCTTTATAAATAGACATGACATGGTATGACTGAAGATACCATATCTGTCTTCACTTGAGGCCAATGATAATATGATATCTCACTCATAGCTTCCCCGCTCATGAGATATTATAATACCACTAGCATCTCATGAAGATAAATATGATATCTTCATTCAGGGCATGTCATATCCCATATAGATATGTAGCTATAAGTATATATTGAAATAGATATAGATATGCATGTATATAAAATAAATGACTGGATGTGTGGTATACATGGAAATAAACACATCAATGGGGCTAACCAAATCATTAAACCACAAGTCTGAAGCCCCCATCAATGTGTTTTTTCCCCACGTATACCACACGTACACATCTTTTATTTTATATAATACATTTGGATAGTTCCTGTTTGTTTTGATCTCTCAATTGAATATAAGGGAAAGGGTATGCAGGGATATACATATCTAGATATGGATATTTGAGGGGCACAGTAGTTAGGGTTGAGTTGGCTGTTCAATGTTATACCCCAATTTTTGCACTCTAATAACTTTGGTGTCATTTGACAAAATAGCACAGAATTTGGCATGTGCAGTCAAGCTGTCAGAGTCTCAAGACTTGAAAAGTTTTGAGATGACATCTTATACAATTTTCAAGATACAATGCATAAAAAAAGAGAAAAAAAACAATACTTAACATTTAGTATTTTTTGCTCTCACCTACGGCCTAAACAGTGTGGAATTTTTTCATGAAATGTACAATCAGTGTCAGTGGCTCAGCAGGAAACACATGCACCTCTTAGGCTGGAAGGTGGTGGGTTCTAGCCTAGCACTGGGAACATGGGATAAATCTGAATATTGACACAGTAGTGCATTGGGGGGGTACTGCATTCCTGAGTTGCTATCTTTTGGATGAGACGTTAAACCAAAGTCCCAACTGCCTGTTCTGCTGGTTGCTCACATTTACATTAAAGATCCCATAGCACTTCTGTATTAGAGTAGGGGAATTTTTATTAAAAAGTTGGCTTCAATACAACAACAGTACAAAATATAACATAAATAATATACAGTGCTACCAGACAGGAAATTACAACATAAACGAGGACATCATATAGTATTATATAAACATATTAACCATCAAGATAGAGTATAAACTTTCCATTTTCCCAATACCAAAAAAATAATTATAACCATATTCCAATCCCTGCATCCAACCCTTGACCTCCTTCCCTGTAAGTATTCATAAAGAACAATTCAGTTAATCCATTTATCACAGTTTACCCAAACATGTTTAACTCTTTCCACTGGGAAACATTCTGTGTCTTTTTGCAATACCACCTGTAGTGCTTTCTGTATATTAGTTAGTATTTCTATGAGGGATACCAACCTCTGCTGAAGGACTCACATACATCTTGCCTGCCAGATAAAATATTGAAGAATGGCAAACAGTATATACTGTATACAGCATCTGAGTGGTATCTCCCAAAGTCCCTGCTGGGGGGGGGGGGGGGCATAAAATAAAACTGCATGGGTGAGAGACAGAAACAAAGGTTCCTCCCACTCCTTGGCTACCAATGCCCAGCAATTCTTCACATAATCACAGTCTAAAAACAGATGATGTTGTGTTTCTAACACCTGTATGCAGGTTTCCCTAGGACAATGCCTATTGGAGATTTATTTATCCTTATTGTTGTTTTTGCACACTTAATCATCCATAATTCCCCAACCAGACACTATCCCATACATAGGGAGACAATCTTGTGTTTGATAACTGTCTAAGAACCCCATGTAACTGAGTAACCTGACAATGGGGAAAGGAGATCTCTGCCTGACACTCTATGCCTAGGATAACCCTATAGATAGTTTTCCTATCTAAGGTTTGAAACCGTGTGGCTGTTAGCCCCCATTTCATGATGTGTTTTACACAATCTAATCCATACTGAGATACTGAGGCTATGTTACGGCCTTGGTTTCCCAAGATCCCATGGAGAAAGGCAGGGGTCTGACCATAATTTGACCAAAGGTTTCCATAGTTTATCACCTGGTTTTAGAACAACCTCAATAGTATAACATGTAAAAAGACTACAAACAACTGCAACTGGGTGCATCATATTGATCCCCCCTCCTAAATACCACAATATGTATATTCCTGTTTTATGGGATTTAACCTATGATCCCTTCCCCAGAACGTCTTGGAAAAAAACACTATATAGCTCTGTAATCAGTCTCTGGGGAGGGGGAAAAACAACATATGTACAGAAAGATAGGGACCAGTAGTGACCTAATAGAACCACTCTCTTTCTTAGAAATCTGTTGTCCTTTCCAGCCAGCCACCACTCTATTAGCCCATACCATACTGTTCTCCCAGTTTGCTAAGGCCATATCTCCTGAGCCAAAGTCAACCCGCAGTATACAGATCTGATCCACGGAAATCAAGATACCTGAAATTTTACCTGCCCTGGGGAGGGGGGCATTACCCATTATAACACTTCTGCTCTTATACTGGACCCAGACATACTTGTAAATTCTTGCAAATTGTTAGTTAAGGAGACATCATAGGTATCTTGATCTAATGTCAAAACAAGATCATCTGTATATGCTAAAATCTTTATTTGGGGTATAGAAATTCTACTTATCCTATTCTCTGACATTATCTTTTGAATAAAAATATTACTCCCAAAGGCATAAAGTAATGGACTTAGGGAACAGCCCTGATGAATCCCCCTGCATATGCTGATATATTTACCGCACCAGCCATTTACATTAGGGATAATTATAGCTCTTTGGTACATATTCTTAATCCAATCCACAAACAGTTGTGGAATTCCAAAGGCCTTTAGGGTGGAGAACAAAAACTCATGCGCCAATTTATCAAAGGCTTTTTCCTGGTCTAATCCAAGTACATACACCTGCAGACCACCTTGCTCCCCTCTATGGAAAAGCTCCCTTAGAACAATTAAATTGTCACGCTGTCTTCTGTCAGGCACAGCACAAGTTTGAGGAGAACTTATAAAGGAGCTAGATACTTTTGTAAGTCTGGCTAACAAAATTTTACTTAAGATCTTGAAATCAGTGTTCAGGAGGCTTAATGGCCTTCAGTTCTCTACTTCTGTTTTGGCACCTTTTTTATACAACAAGACTAGTACCGCCTTGTTCATTGAAGCTGCAGACTTTGAAGATGACAACATATAATGGAAAATAATTGCTAATGCTGGGGCCAGTTTTTACTGAATTTTTTTATGTAAAACTGCTCCCATACCATCCGATGCTGGGGCTGTGTCATTCTTAAGATGGCTAATGGCATCTTCTACCTCTCCCAAAGAGATGTCTTTGGTTAATTCTTGCAATTCTAATTCAGACACTTGAGATAGCTGGGGTGAATCAAAATAGCCTTGAGGCTCAGAGCACTGCAGCCTGGTACCAAACAGGGTTTCTAAGTATTATTCTACCACTCACAAAATATCTTCTGGAGTAGAAACTGTATGCCCTGTAGTTGCCGTCAGTTCTGTTATGACTCTACTGTCTACTCTAGATTTGCATTCCTTAAAGGGGTCCAGGGACTCCTTCTTTACCTGGGTACCGAACCTAAGTTCTTGATTCAGGCATTTAGCTCTATATTGTAAAGCAACCATCTGTGCCTTTATGGTGCTAATTTGAGAACTGTAATCAAAATTGGTTAACTCAGACTGGGATATTAGATGCTGTAGCTAGTTACGTAGCTGGAGGTAATGCAAGTAATCCCTATTAGCCGCATACTTAGTCATGTTCCGAAAAAGTACTTGCCAGGACCTCTCTGTATCCTCCCACCAGTCAATTAAATTATCATATCACTCTAATACTGAAGGTCTAGCTGTCCATTCATGTTTCCACATATTTTGTACTAAGGAATCTTCCAGTAGGGACTCCTTCAGCCTCCAACCATTTTTCTTACATCTTGGTGAGTTATCCAAGGTGACCTTCAAATCAATAGAAGCATGATCCAAAATCTCACATGCTCTTATTTTCACATTAAATATAGTCAAAACTGAGGAAATAAAAATGAAATCGATATGGTTTTTAGGAGACCCCTGAGATATGTGTAGCCTCCTAAAGGGTTTTTATTCCTATAAGCGTCTGTCAATCCTGCGGTGGTAACCATATTCTGTAGTTCTAGGGAATCACAAAAGAGCTTGCTTGTTTGCAAATATCTGAGTGTTTTAACCCACAATTAAAATCTCCCAGCCATATAAGATGGCATGAGGTGTAGAGAAAAGGTTGAATCTCTAAACAGGGAAGCTCTCTGCATTTTAGTTTGGGGGGCATTGGTGGCTATGAGACAAGACCTCTCAGTCCCATAGGAAATATTTAAAAGCAACACTCTCCCTGGGTGGATCTCTACCAACCTAGAAACTTTCAACAGTGGATCAGAAAAAAAGTATCCCCACCCCATCACATGTGTCCTCCCCGTAGACCAGAAAGACAAGCCATCTGTCCATGCCTTAGAAGCTTGCTGGAGCTCATTGTATGTTTTAGTCATGTGTCCTGTATGCTATATATATATATATATATATATATATATATATATATATATATCTCACTTCTGCCCTCCTTTAAAGTATGTAACATCCCCAATGCTTTTCTTAACACTTTTGATACAGTTTATGTTAAGAGTGGATATGGTAAGACAATTCATCAAGTAAATTATGTGGTAGAAACAAATATTATCTTAGGAACAAACTTGAATCCCACCCCCACCCCGTATCAGTTGTGGTGGATGCTATAGAGGAAGTATCTGACTCCTCCTCACCTGAGTCCCCTTCAGAGGGTTCAGTGGTCAAAGCTGCATACTTATTTCCTTTTTTCCATGAAGAGGAACCCATGCCCTGTACTCCTCCGAACTCACCAGTTACTTTAGGAGCCAGGGATTTTCCTAATCTGGACCTTTTCTTTTGCATTACCACCTTAAAAGGCCTGTCCTGTCCTGGCGGGGGTGGCATCTCTGAAACAGCCATATCTACCATGCCAGTAGGAGCAGGCTGTAGACTTACTTCTGTGCCTAACACAGTGGAATCCACCAGCGGGGTATCCACCCTCATCTGGTCAGCAGTCTTCTGTGCTTGATCCAATGGGGGTTCTGGAGCTACTTGATCTGGAAGGACCCCTTCCCCCACCAGGGCTTCCCCGGCTATACTAAGACTCTTTTCTACCACTCATTTAGCTTGTAACTGTTGGGCACAATTAATCAGACCTTCATGAGAGGGGCAATCCTCCCTATTATAAGAGGCCCAGGGACAACATCCATATGCATGACCAGTACATTCACAGAGATTACATTTGAATAAATTCAAGCAGTTAGCTGAAACATGACTATACTCTAGACAATGGCTACAATGGCAAGTATCACAAGCAGAACCTAGATGGTTGCAGGAGCTACATTTGAAGCAGGACTGAGATTGCCCTGCATAGAAGAGGGATCCTCTATCCTTGCCCAGAAAAAAGTTGTTGGGAAGATGCACTGGGCTAATATTATTAGAAAACAATTTTACCCTTATTCTACACACACCATCCCATATCTGTTCACTTCCAGTATAGGGGTGAGTCCGCCTCGTACCTCACACTGCTGCCACAACCAAAACAGAATGTCCTCCACATTAACTCCTTCGTTTTTGAACATACCTGTTATGTTTTTGACTAATGGTCTGGTAAGAGGGATTGATAAGAAAGGTATCCACAATGGGGAATTTTTAAGCCCCTGATACTGTGCCCAGAACCTGTCTAAGCCAGAAATATTTTTGAACTGCACATCATAACTGGAGCTTCCAATATGTATCAAAGCAAAAATATAGGATAAAAAGAACTTCATTGAACCCTTTAACAACTTCTAGCTATATGTAGCCTGTCAGGTGGAGACTCTAGCCTCCCTTTGTAAATTAACTGAACTACATTCCTTCTAGGAGTGAGTTTGCACTTATTTTGAAACATGTCCTGCAGTGTAAACATGGGGTCCAACTGGCCCGATGATTAGGATCTCCCAAAACCTCCTCTGAGGGATCCAATCTTTTTGGGATCCTCTTCAGCATGAATCTGGTCTCTACTATCTGAGGATGGGGTAGTCACTACTGCAGGGCTAGAGGCTTCTGCCCAGTATAATGAAAACAGAGAAATGTTCAGCAAGTTCAGCTGCTCTGTTTACCTGTGGTAAGTTGGCGCTCATATCTGGAAAGTTAGCAGTAGCCACCATTTCAACTGCTTCCTGGGAAGTAATATTATACCCTTTAATAGTTGGATCTGAGGGATCTGGGATCCATTGTTAATCTGTGCCCTGTATCCAGCCTGCATCCTCCAAGGTATGGACCGGGGACCAATTATCAGTGCCAATCTCCATATTTCTTGGGGGAGGGACTGAAACATATGGACTTGAAGTATTCGTTATCTGCCTGAATGCACTCCAGGCAATATAGCCTTTTGGCTTGTGCTGTAACAGGGATTTATCTGTACTTATTTTGGCTGGTGCACTATCCAGGTAATTAGAGCTTTTTTTTTGTCTTGCTCAGATACGGTCAAATGTTACTGTACTCCTAGCCTGTGATGGCCAGATTTTTTTTTGTCCATTATCCTGCTATGAGAGGGAGCCTGAGGCTCAGGGCACATGACCACTCAGCCATTTTCATGGCCAACCACGGCTTGTGCCCCCTCCTTCACTGAATCATGCTTATCAGACCATAGTTGTTCAGGAGCAGCTGAGGCCATGGAATCCTTTGATGTTCCTACATCAGTGGGAGAAAGACTTATCATGACAGGGTGTGCAAGGAGGAGGACCCTCTTTAATTTTACTCAGCTCAGCCTGAAACTCCAAACTTTTCTGCAGGTATTTCTGTTTCTCTTCTTCTAATTGTTGTACCAGCATAGTTTCAGTATTGTTGTCTGAGACAGGCAAGACAGTTAAGGGACAGTTTGAAACTGTGGTCAGTACCTTATCTTTGTTAATGGACAAACTGTCTTCTCCCAGTTCCTCCATAGACAAAAACACATCAGTAATGACATCCTCTTCAGAAAAATCAGCCGCCATCATAGCAGTTTCAATGGCCTCTTGTGTTGTGAGACCAGGAGAGGAGGCCTGTTCCCATGTCTCCTCAAAATCCATCTTGTCCTCTGACTCTTCAGCAGTGGACATCTTGGAACTGATGGCCAAGGGATCCCCCTACTGTCAGAGTAGGGGAATTTCCCCAGTGTCCTGGCCAAATTCCCCCCCTCACTAAAAACACCATCAACAACTTAATCTGGTTCTGTAAGTCAGTTTACATCTGTACAAATATTCCCATTTCCTTGACCCTGGGTCACACCCAGAAATGAGCCATGGCTCAGTGTGCCTCTCACAGTCATAAACTTTCAAATAAATAAATAAGTTTGAAGGGTCTGTACCAAAGATGTGCCTTTTGAAGGTTTGGTGAAAAAATAATATACCATTTTACAGTTACAGTGCATGCTGCTTAGGGCAGACTGTTCCTTGCAAGTGTATTGTGTCCACCAAAAACTGCTGTCCACCATAGACGGCTGAGAAAAATGGGAAATCGGAGCTTGATTACAGCTTGCGCTGTTATGTAGTGCAATTGCATAGTGATCGCTAAACTTAAATGAATACAGTGCTTTAATTTTTGGTTTTTGGTGCTGTGCATTCATTACTGTGCTTTGTGTGCCTTTCACCTTTATTTTTTCTGGGCTTCAGGGGTTGGTGTGTGGGGCATGCAGTGTTGGTTCTGATTTGTATGGCACTGCTCAATAATGCTACGCTTTTGTTTTATCGAATCAGACACAGTAGATTTCGGGATTCCAAGTCACTGAGCTGTGTCCCTCACACTGCACTTAGGCAGTGTTTCAGTCTGTCATAACAGATCCACTTTCCCTGAAAGGGGGATCCTGGGATGCAGAGCAGAAACCATTATCAAGCACAGACATAGACAAAGGCTACAGTCAGTGAATAGTGAACAGACCAGGTAAGGGTGTGAACAGTGCTAATGAGTGTAATCTCATTTATATGAGGCCAGTTCACACATCCTCACACCTGATTAATTATTGCCAGGAAGCTGTCAAGTCATTCAGGAAAGTCACTAAGGTAAAAAAAAAGGTGTGTTTACCTTATTTTACTGTCTACGGTAGATGGCCAGCATAGTATGCATTAGCCATGAGTTTTTTACATTGCAGCAGTACTTTTTCATTCAGGCATCTGGATTTTGTCTGTGGAAAGCGATTGTCCTCAGTAACTGCATCTGCCTAATGTGGCATGAACTGCATAACAATTTCTGAGTTAAAGTTCAACTTCTACCAGTAAAAAAAAAAAGGCTACACGATGCCGAGCTTACAACTAACTCATCATCCGGCATTACAGCACCAGGCTGCCTTTTGACTGTGAGTTACAGTTGGCAGGGAGCCATGCACAGCAGGGACTATTGTTTTGCTAGGGTGGGATCTGCCCCCACACCCCTCGTTATTTTAGATACTGACTCCAAGTCAGAGTTGGTTTGGGGAGGGGGTGCAGGACAGCTGAATGTGTTGCCCAGTTCCAGGCGCAACTTCTACAGTGACCTGGTGCTGTTGCTGGCAGCATGCATACATATGTGGCTATAGTGGTTTCACCACAGGAGGTGCATACCAAAAAAAAAAACTTTTGCAAATGCTTATTTTCATGATTTACCTCTCGTGCTCAAATAAATACCAGTCATTATGGCTGCCTTCTTCTTTTTGTCCTTTTAAACTCACAAACATTGAAAATAAATAAATCTTATCTCTTTAACACAAAACAAACACCTGAGCTTAGCTAAACAGGACCCATTTAACTAGATTCTGTAGTTTTTTTGTTTTTCTTGAAGTCGCCAGAAACACCTTCCTGGGCACCTCAAAATCCAGAATGCCCAGCTTAGCAAGAGAAGACATTTACCCATGCTCTCTGAGAACAGCAGGACTATCCTGAGTTATGTAGCCACAGCTGGAGTCCTGCTATGGGCTGTAGTGAGACCAGTGAGCTGCCAATCTCCTGCTCATTCAGTCTCTGTCTTTCCCTCATTTTCTATCTACTCTATCTATCTATCTATCTATCTATCTATCTATCTATCTATCTATCTATCTATCTTTCTTATTTTGCTATTAAGCAGATTGTGGTGCCCACCCCAATATAATTTCTTTCTCCCCCCCCCCAGATAGCCCATCCTTCTGAATGTTCAATTTTTTTAAAATATATAAACTGACTGGGGTGTCCACACTCAATAAAGCTTCAGTGAACCCTCTGCCTCTTCAGGTTGTCTGCGCCCATTTAAAAAACAGTAGCCTAGCACAGGGTTGTTCAATCCCCAGTGTCAGACTGTCAGCTGAACAGAAGAGAACTAACTGTCCCTCATTGTTTTTCCCTGCAAAAAAGGGAAAACAGTCCCTCGCTGATCTGAACCCCCACACCGATCTACCACTCAGCACCCACCAAACCACACACCCCATATTCCCCACATCCCCCATGCACTCTTACTCATCTGAAACTGTCTCAAGGCAAAGATCCACTCTCTGATCAAAGAGAAGTCTTGATGTTGGAACCACTGACTGCAATATGAGAAACTAAGGTAAGTGTGGTTCAATGTATTTCAGTGGGGGGTTGGTCTTTGTTGCATAACTTTGTCAGTTTGCATAATTTGGCCCCACATTTTCAACATGGCCTTTCATGGATACCACCTCATGACCAATGGTGGTGGAATTATGCAAATCAGGCCTGAAAGGCGATTTTTGTAGTCACTTATTAAAATCACCTTTCAGTTGGGATCTAAACATTTTCACTGCCCTTATTCATGAAGTGAGGTCACAAGAAGGTCACATTGAAATGTTGGGGTCCAAATATGCATAAAATGTCAAAGGTATGTGTGTATGTTGACATTTTTCTACACTTGCACCTAAGTTTGGTCATTTTAAATATTTTGACCCAAAATTTTCAGCATAGTCAGTTTTTCACACCACCTCGTGAATGTGACAACTGTCTTTTTCAAATCCTGGTCAAAATGTGTTTTTACACCTGTGGCCTGAAATGACATTTCAGTGGTGTGGAATGATGTTTCATTGGGGATTTGAAAATGTTCACCTATCAGATTCATGAGGTGGGGTAATAAGAAAGCTATGCTGAAAATTTGATGCACAAATATGCAAAATGCCCAGGTTATGAGTGAGCATTGCAGTATTTCAATGTTCATTCATAGCTTAACTAATTTTCAATATTTTGACTCCATACTTTCAACACAGCCATTTTTTCACATCACCTCATAAACATGACACATCATTTTTTTAATTCTTGGATGAGATGTGTTTCACATTTCTGGTGTGAAATGACATATCAGACGATATACTAGAAATGCTACATGTCACGTTTGTAAAGCAAATCATAAAAATTGTATCTTGAAAATTTGGTGTAAAATTAAAAATTAAATATATATATATATATATATAATTGTTAGCAAACTTTGTGTGGTTAGTGCCAATCTTGATCCCAGTGGGTATGCTTTGTGATGCTTGCTATTGAGCTGAGTTTGGGGGTGAACTCAGTGACCCAGTTGGATGTGTGAGGATAGGGAATGGTGGTGTTATGCAACACCCCCAGCCAGGGAATGAAAGGTGTAAGGTTATCCGCACAGGCCTAGGTACTACATATTGAAGACAACTGTCCTTTTGGCATAGGGCCCTGACCCTCTACACCCATGGGTGGTAGACAGCCCTGTGCATTGGCTGACAGATGCACCCATTTCCCTGTGTATCTGTATCTGCAGCCACATGGAAGTGCAGGGACCGCAGCCCCATGAATTCTTCACATCCATCACTGCACAGAAATGCAGGGCCACAAGGCCAATGCATTTCTGTAGGCAGACAGAGTCTTCCCAAGGAGCAGGGCATCTGTATCTGTTCACATAGGACCCAAAGAGAACTGCATAAATGAGGATGCTATTCCACTATCTCAAAATAAAAGGAGATTGTTTGCAAAAAAAAAACTTTGTTAATGCAGCAGTTAGGGTAACTTAATGCTACAAAAGTAGGGAAAAGTGGCATTAGGGATTCCAATCCTAACTCCCCACTTCTACAATCCAAGTAGCAAAAGGAAAACACATTATGGTTTGGGGTCTCTGGAGTCTTGGTGAATCAGTGGTGGGGTTTTCCTTTGTGACATTAGACATCACTTGGTAGTGGAAGGAGCAACAGGTTGCATGAGAACAGCATATTGTGTTGGAGCCTGTGATGTGCTTATAAAGCTTTGATTATATGTTTTCAGCATGTATTGATAAGAGCTCTGCATGGTAGCTCCTTAAAATGACAGCTGCAGATTTAAAACACTGCAGCTTATTTAGTTTCCTTGTGATATATGAAAACACTAAAATCCTTGGAGGTGTTTGGGCCAAATATTTTGCTACCAATTTTATGAAAGTAAAGTAAGTTTTAACTGGCAATTTTGTGAATTCTGCCTTGGCTGAAGTAAAATACTTTCTTTTGTGTGATTTTTAAACTTCTATTTGAAGTGTTACCTATGTGAAAATATACTGCAATTGTTTTACAAATAGTAATAATATTTAAGGAACAATTGGCTAGTTTGTCACATGATATTATTTAGCAGACATAAGGTTTTATAATCATATACATAACTGGATTATATAATAATTAGTAGATACTGCAATCACTTAGTTTTCCCCTCTTCTTTTTAACTGCACCAGTTCTCATTGTTAATTTATACTGAATGTGTCTTCCCTTTTTACTACCTATAATTAATTAGGAGGTGGTCCCATCTGGGAATGCCTATACCATCACAGTAGTGGTCTGTCACTACGTGCTGGAATCAGAGCTGGAAGAGTGGAAAGATGTGTACCTCTTCAAAATCTGAAAATGGTGTTGCCTGAAGGAACTCTTATTTTCTGAACTCATACAAAGCACCTAGATGTCATACGGAACTGAAAAAACATCACTGGTGCTAAGCTTGCTCAGGACAGAAAATCTATCCTTCCTATCCTTCCCTCCAACATGGAGGTTAAGATATCAACTAAAACCATAGACTCACAAGTGAAGGACTTTTGTTAGCTCCCAGGAGAGCACCCTGTGAAAGTAATATCACTCTATTTATTACAGTTTTTAACATTTTTAAAGATTGCCTGAACTCTTGTATAACTGAGAAGTATGCCTGCACTGTTTTTCATAGGGGAATTGTGAAATTGGAAGATCATAGAACTATGAAATCTGTGTAATATTTAGTTATCTTTATTGGAACTGAAATTTGTATCTTAGAAAGTGAATTTAAGGCAAACTCTGTAATCTCCCTGTGGCTGAAATTGTTAATGATGCACACTAGAAGTGGTAAACAATTGCTGGCTAGTAATCAGGTCAGGAGAAAAAATATCAGAAAGGACAAAAATTCAGAAAGTTAAAGTACCAATGTCACAAAAGATTTTAACCCCTGTGGTAAAGTAATTTCAAGTCTAAAAAGAATTCTAAAAATACCTGAGAATACCACAATAATTAACTCATAGGATAAGCTATAGCCACAAAGTCAGATAATATTATTCCAGGAAGAAATAACCTATTTTGCTGCAGAAAAGGAACAAGTAATAGTAGATAGCATCCCTGAAGAAATGATGTCCTCCAAAAATAATCAGGATAGTATGGATGAAAAGGCAGGGAATATCAGTGGCATCAAACATGCAGGAAAATGTATACAAAATGAAGAGAAGACTGACAGTGCAACAACAAAGATAAACATGTGAAAAAAAGAAAAGAAAAATCGGTGGGTGATTGATCCCCTTTGAGTACCTGTAACCAGTTTTCTTGCTAGAAATACAAATATACAAAAGAAAGAATATGAAAATAATACAAGTAATATCAATAAGGAGAATTCTGAAGAATGGGTGGCTTTAATTGAGTTACTTACAGTACTCCTTTTCCCACTTCCTGCAACTGTTATTAATCTAGAGGACTCTGCAAATATCACTATATGTAAACTGAACTTATTCAGTCCTTTGAGCATAAATTCCATTTTGGATATCATCATGAAACAAGCTGAGGAATTATCTGCTGGTAATGAAGCAGCTTCCCCTCATCCTTACTCTAAGGAATTACTTAGTAATTCTTAGCATGTTTTTTTTTCAAAATTGTTTGACCTTTCTCCAAAGGAGCAGAAGTTGACAAGAGTGTAAATAATTTAACACTTATAACCCGTGACTACAACAAAGGCAAGTCACATTCACCTTATTTAGCTGCTAACTCTGAATCAGATAGACTCAATCCAGTAACGCATAACTTGAATATCCTGGAAGAGAGTACTGCATTAGGATTGGAAATGATTAAAATTAAAGAATGTTTAAAGCAATAATCATTTATTTTAAACATGACTTATCAAAGGGTAGAAGACTCTTGAAAGAAGCATGAGTCATTTTCTGAATAACAACCCTAGATGCTCTGGTAAAAAGAAGGCAGTAAGGTAAAGTCAACTGTAAATAACAATAATAATTAAACTGAAATAAAGAAACACATAATAAAAGATAAAGACAAGGTACAGCAAGGGGTTATACATGAAGCTAAACCCTTAGCAGAGGTTGTGCATACTCAGACATAGGTTGTAAATGAGATACAAGATAAACCATCACTACGAAAGGGTACTAATGACACCCAACAAAATAATTTTAATGTAATAACATAGAATACAAGCATAACCCAGCCACTGGCTCAGTTACAAAATGAAGAGTGTGAACAAGACCTTCATATGTTACCTGAAACACAGAAGACAACAAGGGAGCATGACAGAAAGGGTTTGTGAAGGAATTTACCTAGGCAGGGAAGAAATAGTGCTTAAAAATGGTATGTATACCAAATCCTATAAAAACCTCAAGTGGCTTAAAGAGTTGCTTAGTCATCTTATAAGAGAAGAACTTGGTATTAATTGCAATACAGATACTATATTGCATGTAATGAGGGATATAAATGCCATAACAGAACCAGTATACGTCATAGTAAAATATTTAGAAGCACTAAAGCTGCCTGGGCTTCAGTCAAAACATTACCAGAATTAAATTTAGCAATTATTACTCCCTATATCATGGAATTCTATTGTTACACAGTCAATGAAAGGTGGTACAGTAATAATATGAACAAACTTTATAGTAGCTTTGATATACTACTCTAGATATGTTCCTTGACTGGGAACTCATAAGGCCTAAGGAAATTGAAGCTGGCTATGCAGAAGATGAAACCAATATTCTAAGACTCTTTGGGTCATACCCCTCACTGGCTGAAAACCATGTTTCTTTGCATCATAGTTACTGATTGCAAATGTACTGGCATAGAGCTTGGGGAGGATGGCATTGTGAAAGTCCAAACACCTATAGATAAAGGAAATAGATTCCAGGTTAACATTTGGGTTAGAGACTAAATCCAGGCAAATAAATTCTTAGTCAGTGTGAGTACTTTGATAACTTGGGCTCTCACATAGCAGATTTGACCAAAATCTTTACAGGAAAGGATCTTGCACACTCAGTAGAAAATAAAGAGTGCTATATGGGTAACCAGCCAATAATGAGACAACTAATCTTGCAAGAGAAATGAGTAGAGCAGAGAACTATGGTCAGTAACCTCTTGAATGAATGACTATGAAAGGAAACTGTTACAACAGTAGACCCTTTGGCTAAACGTTTATGTAATAATTCTAATTTTGAAATTATTTTGTTGAATATAGCTGGATTACAGATAAAAACTCTGACTCTGAATGGCTGAATTTTATTAATAATTTCCAGATAATTTCTTTGCAAGAGATGGGGGCAACAAATGATGTTAAAATTAATGGCTTTCAAGGAATGTTTGTAGCAGCTACAAAAACATGCTGAAATGACTACCCAGTTGGTGGTCTGGCTACATAAATTAAAACAATACCAGAATTAAAAGAAGTCCAAGTAATTAAACAGGACAATTAACTTCCAGCAGATTAAAACTGTTTATGAAACTCCAACCAATTATTTAATGTTTATATTCATCTTAAACAAAGTACTGCAGTTTGCAATATGACCTTCAGCTTATTTGAAAACAGCCTAGTTATGTCTTCAGATACCAATAATGAATCCAAATTACTGTTAATGGGTGACTTCAATTCTCATGTAGTATTACCCAATAATATGAAAGATATGTATAGCTGTCCACAGTTTGTTAATCTTTCCAGACATTCTAATGACATAACTGTTAATGATAATAGCACTAAGTTAATTTCAATACTGGATGCCCACAGTTTAGTTTTAATTAATGGATGTACTGAATCCGATTCAGAATGGGACTTCACTTATTGTCTTATTAAATACTTACACGTTTTTGGATATAGATTGAGTTAAACATCATAATATAAAACCTAGGTCAGAAAGTGATCATGTGGCACTAATTTGCACTGTAAATCCAACTATAATGCATGAACAGTGTGAGCATAAACACATGAATGGACAAGCTATAAGATGTTTTGTCCAAAAATGACAGTATCTGGAGTAGTGCTGTGTGTGAAATTGAGAAATTTCACTCCACTAAATATTTCATGTAATGTGTGCATTTTGCAAAATATTTCATGGTGTGCAAAATGTGAAATGTCACCCAAAAATTGCAAAATTTCACCAACAAATGGCAAAAATGTCATTGTGAAATGCAAAATTTCACTATTTTCTGGTAACATTTCTTCATTTTTGGGATGAAAATTCATAATTTTCAGGTGAAATTTCACATTTCACAGCTGTGAAGTATTTTGAAAATTTCACGAAATATTTCACATGGCAAAATTGCTGATTTTATGGCAATTTCACTGGTAAAATTCTATTTTGCTACATCTCTAATCTGGAGCCTAGATTTGTTCAATACTTTGAAGTCTTGCTATTTCTTCCAGAACACTTAATTTTGATAGCTTCCATTAAAAACAATAGGTCTCCAGAATAGGTCTCAGATTTGTTGTCAAATCCATCTGGAAACCTATCACAAGCCTTGTATAAAGAAATAAAACAAACAAAAAGACGCACTGTGGTTTAATCAACCTTCCATAAAAGCTAAGAGATCTGCATAATTTGCTGACAAAGACAAAAAATTCATTTAGAACAAATAAAAAAAATGAATTAATGCCAGAAAAAAAGACAATGAGATACTAGCAGCAGAAGAGAAGAATAAGAATAGCATTGAGTAGCCCTGTGGAACCAAATGCATGAAAAAATAATGGAGTTTGCCCTTTAAGGGGCAGATCAAGTTGTCCTGGTCAACCCTTCCCCTTGTGGCAGAGATGGTTTGCTCAGAGAGGAAGGGGGAAGGATGAGTCATAGGACAAGGGACAGGGCAGGTAGGAAAGGGTGGAGCTAAGAATTTGAACAGAATAGGGATAGGAGGAAAATGAAGGATGAGGGACAGAGGATACTGGGTATAAAAAGAGCAGCACAGAGGGATACAGCCTCTTTTTGGAGAAGGAATATCTGGATATCATGGCAGTCACAGAAACATGGTACACACAGAACCATGACTGGGATGTAAACATACCAGGATACACTATCTACAGGAGGGACAATGAGAGTAAAAGAGGAGGAGGAGTAGCTCTCTACATAAGGGAAGGAATAAAAGCAACAGAACAAAAGGGTAAACAGGGAGGAGAAGAAGCACTGTGGGTCAATTTGGAGACTGGCATTGGCACCACAATCTGCACAGGGGTTGTATACAGACCCCCTTCTCAGGAGGAGGAAATGGACAAGGAAATAATAGAAAATATACTTAGAATGGCAGAAAAAGGGGAGATATTGCTGATGGGTGATCTGAATATGCCAGATGTTAACTGGAGTGCAGTTGCAGCAGCTACTTCGAAGAGTGGGGTTATTCTAGATGCCCTACAGGGGGCATGCCTTAGACAACTAGTATTGGAACCCACTCGAGAGGGAGCAATCTTAGACCTGGTTCTCTCAAATGGAGATGGAGAGAGGATCACAGATGTAGAAGTGGGTAGCCATCTGGGAACTAACGACCTTTGAACAGTATGGTTCACAATGAACACAGCAATAGAGTCAAGCCATACAAAGGCAAAAGTACTGGACTTCAGGAGGAATGACTTTACCAAAATGGGTGAGTGCCTAAGGAATGCAGTAGCAAATGGGCAGGAAGGAGGGGTGGAAGAACAATGGGGAATAATAAAAACTGCCATCACAGAGGTAACAAGCCTTTGTGAGAAGCAAACAAAACAATGTAAGAAACCACTATGGTTCTCAAAGGAGGTGGCAGTGAAGGTTCAAGAGAAAAATAAAGCATTCAGAAAGTACAAGGAATCACAGGAGGAGCAGGACAGAGAATTGTATCAGTTAAAGCAAAAGGAAGCTGGGAAGGCAGTCAGAACAGCAAAGGCCTGAACTGAGGAAAAGATAGCCAACTCAGTTAAGAAGGGGGATAAAACCTTTTTTAGTTACATTAGGGAGCGAAGGAAGACCAAGGGAGGGATAGTGAGGCTTAATGGGGGGGTGGGCAGAGGGTGACGGTGAAACGGTAGAGATACTAAACAAATATTTTTGCTCAGTCTTTACAAATGAAGAGGGGGAGGTACCTAAAACAAACAATAGAAACACTCTGGATACAGAAGTTGATACCAGCCCATTTACAGAAGAAAGGGTTCTGAAAGAACTCTTGAAACTGAAGGTGGACAAAGCAATGGGGCCTGATGGGATTCATCCCAGAATTCTAAAAGAACTAAGGGTAGAACTAGTGACACCACTGACTACCCTCTTTAACAAATCATGGAAAGATGGGGTGGTACCTGAGGACTGGAGGAGGGCAGATGTGATTCCCCTTCACAAAAGTGGGAGCAGAGCAGAAGCAGGAAACTACAGACCTGTTAGTTAAACCTCACTGATAGGAAAAATGATGGACTCACTTCTGAAGGAAAGAATTGTTGAGTACCTAGAGGCCAGAGGGGCACAGGACACAAGGCAGCATGGATTCACAGTGGGAAGGTCATGCCAGATGAATCTAATAGATTTCTTTGACTGGGTGACCAAAGTAGTAGATCAGGAAGGGGCTGTGGACATGGCCTACCTAGACTTTAGCAAGGCATTTGACACAGTCCCACACAAAAGATTAATATACAAGTTAGCCAGCCTGGGAGTGGGTCCCAAGATGATAGCCTGGGTAAAGAATTAGCTGGAGAATAGGACACAGAGGGTAATAGTAAATGGAGTTCACTCTAAAGAAAGGGGGGTTACTAGTGGGGTACCGCAGGGTTCAATATTAGGACCGGTCCTCTTCAATGTCTTTATAAGCAACATTGCAGAGGACTGAAGAAAGTATGTCTCTTTGCAGATTACACAAAATCTGCAACAGAGTTGATGCACAAGGTGGGTGGAAAGGATGAGAAGGGACTTGGCAAGGTTAGAGGAATGGTCAAATGTATGGCAGCTTAGATTCAATGCTAAGAAGTGCAAGATAATGTACCTGGGAAACAAAAACCCAGGGGAAGAGCACACAGTGGGGGGTGAGATATTAGCAACAACAAAAATGGAAAGCGACCTGGGGGTAGTCATATCAGATGACTTAAAGGTGGGAAAGCAATGTAAGAGTGCAGTAAGGAGGGCTGGGGGGATACTGGGATGCATAGGGAGAGGCATCACCAGTAGAAAACAGGAAGTTGTTATCCCTCTGTACAGACAGCTGGTGAGACCCCATCTGGAGTACTGCTTGCAGTTCTGGAGACCCAATCTCTGCAAGGACATAGACAGAATGGAAGCTGTCCAGAAGAGGGCAAGTAAAATGGTGCAGGGTCTGCACCAAAAGGCATATGAAGAGAGAGACTAAAAGAGCATAATATGTATAGCCTCGAGGAAAGGAGGGAGAGGGGCTCATGATAGAAACTTTCAAGTACCTCAAGGGAATCAGCAAAGTCCAACAGGGTAGCATCTTTCAAAAAAAGAGGTGTGCAAGAACAAGGGGACACAATT
Source organism: Neoceratodus forsteri (assembly GCA_016271365.2). Lineage (NCBI taxonomy): Eukaryota > Metazoa > Chordata > Ceratodontiformes > Ceratodontidae > Neoceratodus > Neoceratodus forsteri. The sequence continues at coordinate 535,704,317 of CM028135.1, read as the reverse complement.
TGAAGATGGGGGGTGCAACTCAGAGGTAATGTAAGGAAGTATTTTTTCACAGAGAGGGTTGTGGATATATGGAACAGCCTTCCAGAGGAGGTTGTGGAGTCAAAAACAGTGGTTGAATTCAAGGATGCATGGGACAGTCATAAGGCAATTCTAGGGGGTGGAGGTAGAAAGAAGTAGACTGCTGGTTAACTAGGATCTGCAGCTTATCCATTAGGTAGGGAAATGGGCAGACTGGGTGGGCCAAGCGGTCCTTATCTGCTGTCAAATTCTATGTTTCTATGTTTCTTTTTGCTGAAGTTTGTGCTTTTTTTAAAGTTCCTAGAACGACAGCACATCAGATTGGCTCATTTTTGTTTTTGGATCTAGTTTGTTTTTTAGGCACCAGTCTGGCAAGGTTTGAGTACCTGGAGATATTACAGAAGAATCAAAAAAAGGCAATACTGGATAGACAAGGCCTGCTCACCCAGAAAAAGTGCAAAAAATCATGAATTTGCTTCTGAATAATTTATTCATGTATCTTCCAGATAAATATCAACGTTTCGGGATATACCCTTCATCAGAAAACTGGTCAAATTCTAAAGAATAATAATTCATAAAAGATTATTAATAAATCTTTTTTACATAACTAAATACTCCATATAAATTAAAGAACTTCTAAATAAATACTGATCAAATGTCAGAAAATGTCCTTACTTTTCAAAATATAAATTCATGCATCTCTGTCTTCTTATATTACAGAAGATAAGTTAAAAAAAAAGAGAGAAAGAAAGAAGAGATGCATATTGCTATCGAAGTAGTAGAGACAAGCACATGTGGCTGGTGTTGTGTGCAAGAGCTGAGGCTTGGAGGAGTTTCTGGCATAGGAGAAACAGTATAGGAGAGTTGCTGCTAGGAAGGAAAAAAGTATTACATGCAAGGCGCATGAAGTCGGCAAGAGCCGCGGCTGGAGGGAGTGACAGAATGGGAGCAGCGAGGTGCAGGATCAAAGGGGAGTTAAAAAAAAAATGTGTTTGTTCTTTAGTCAAGAGTGGGTTTTTTTGAGGCATCCTTATCATCTGGCAGGCTTGGTGGAGGCATTGTTTCTTAGCCAGGAATTGTAATCAAAGGAGGAGATCATAGGGCACATGAGCAGTTTGGGAATGGCGAGATGGAAGTGAGAGAGCAGCGGGATGGGGATATCAGGAAGAGGCCTGGTGCATGGATAGTTGGGGGCAATAGAAAGATAAGAAAGGAGGCCCAAACAGAGAAAAAGGGCAATAAATTCCCACACCAGGCAGTTTTGTTGGTAACAAGAAGGGATCAGGACAAAAACTGACTGACAGAGGGGGGGCCTAGCGAGGGAGACCACGCAGTTTCAAAAACAGTATCTGGCATCATACCGAGTTGCCACAGGAAGGGAAGGCTACAAGTTTGGGGGGATAATCAAATAAGGGTTGCCTGGCAACAGCATTGGAACTTTACTAGCACAGATGGGGTGAATTTAACGAACTTAAACTGTTTTTCAGGGTTTTTTAAAAAAAAAAAAATGTTTTCCTGCATGACGGGATGCTGGCCTACTGGGCAATTGGTGGTGATGAGGGAAGTTCAGCACAAGGCCTCTCCCCCCCCCCCAGTTATTGGTTTAGTTGGGGTTAGACAGCTACGTTTAAGGGGCAGTAATTTACCAAATTTTTTGGTGTTTTTTGAGAATTAAAAAGGGAGGAGCGAGGGGAAGCCACGTGGTCAGGCCCCAGCGTGTGACATCAGGGCACATGCCGGGGGCCTGGCCAAGCAAGTGCACACAGTGGCCTGGTTGAGGGCGATGGGGATATTTACCACAGGGGGGGTGTTGGGGGAGTTTCCAGCTTGAAAAAGGAGTGGTGGGGCAAGGGACAAGGTTGGACAAAATGATGTGGAAAAATGGAAGGAGTATTTTTCTTCTATGATGGGGGGTTGCAAGAAGTGGAACATACAGATGTGGGAAGATGTATGAGAAAAGGAGTTGGAAAAGAAGCATAATTTGCAGGGCATGGCTGTCATGGTAGGGTATGATGAATTGAGTGGCACTAACTGAGATACGTTGTCAATTTTATCCACAGTTTGGGAAGACAATTGCAAAAAGAATGGTACCGAAGAACAGGTCTTCAAAAGAAGAGGCCTATAAGACGATCATGGAGTTGTCAGAGAAGGCCAACATGATGTGGCAGCTGGTGGAGGGAGAGGAACTGGAGAGGTCAGGGGGAAAGAGCAAAGCGGAGAAAGGAAAAGGGGGTGAAGGGAAATGACCAACGGGGAGGCCACACAGCCCCAAAAATCTGCAGCCTTCACCGGTGGTTCCTTCTCAGGATGTCAGTCCAGTACCACCACAACCTTGTGTACTGGAGCCGTTAGTACCTCTCCTAGATCCAGTTGGGGTTCTGACACCAGAACCCAGGGCAGATCATCCAGCTGTAGTGGTCCCACTGCCCCCAATGTCTCTGCCAGTTGTCCCTCTGCAGGAACCCATCCAGGCTCATCCCAGAGACATCAGGCCACAAGGAGCAGACAGGCCTGCAGGTAGTGTATCAGGTTCCATGGGAGATCGTATTAAGGAGTACATCGGGCAAATTATATTGGCTCTGGGGACTGGTGGTCTAGGGAAGATGGAAACCACACTGGCAGAGATCAGGTCAGGCAAGGAAACACTAGGGGGGATGGAAGAGGCAACAGAAGGGATAGGAAAAGAAACAAGGGAAATAAGAGCCCTGGGAATGAGAATAGGGGAGCACATGCCACTGGCCATGAAGGAGAAAATATGGAAGGGAGAATATGTGGACATATTTGCCTTAGTGAGTAGGGAGGCAGCAGCAAAATACGAGGTGGCAGAAAGTATAGGGAAGAGCGAGATGGCAGCAGCCATGGTGTTATTAGGTAAGAAGGAAGAGGATAAATTTATGAAAAGAAAGATGTGGGATGGGAGGTTCATGGGGTTTGTTACATATTCAGCCATAGTTACGGAAAAGAAGCCAGAGTTGAGCATCCCGCTCATTACATACTCCTTGATCATACGGGGGGCAAAGGCAAAAGAGGGGTTGGGGTGCATATATTATGACGAGTTCTTCCGCCAAAGGATGGCAACTTATGGGGATGTGAGATGGGGCATGAAACAGCTGGACTTGTGGACCGATTATGTTATGGATTAATCCACTCCAGAGGGGGAAATGGGAAGAAGGGAGGGGCTGCTTCAGAAGTGTTGCTGCGGATATAACAGGGCATTTGTTCATACAACCACAGTGTCCAATTTTGACGTGCATACTCTCAGATATCAGAGGGTTCCCACCTGGCGTTCAGATGCAGGGCACACAGACCCAAAGGATGACCCAGGTACAGACCAGCAACCTTTCGAGAAGGACAGGTTACCGGGCAACCATGGATGAGGCACAGGTAAGGGGTATGGGGTCAGGGGGCCAGTCATATTGAGGGAGGAGGAAGAATAAGGTAGACCAGGGGTATAAGGGTTTTGGGGGGATGAAATGCATCAAGGAAAGGGAACAATTTAAGTTGGCAAAATCCCCCATCAAGATAGAAGCCTGGGAACAGTGACTCAGACAGTATCCAGATGGCAAGATGGAAGAATTTGTTAAACAGGGCTTTAGGACAGATTTTCCACTACAGTGCAAAGGCACAAGACAGACAAGATAAGCTAACAACCTAGGGTCAGTCAGGGGAAAGGAGGACATCTTGAGAAGGAAAATAGAGAAGGAAAAAGCCACAGGGAGGGTGGAAGGGCCATACCCGGCCCTGCCTTTGGACAACCTGAGAATTTCCCCTTGGGGATTTGTTCCCAAAAAACAGAAAGGGGAGTACAGGGTGATTCACCATCTGTCATTCCCAGAGGGAGACTCAGTCAATGACTTTATTGGGGAAGAGCACAGTAGGGTGACCTTTGCCATGTTGGAAAAGGCAGTGCAGATTATCTGGGCAACCTCAGATGCATGGCTGACCAAGAAGATATAGAATTAGCTTTCTGTTTGCTCCCAATTAGAAGAGAGGACTGGGACTTACTGGGGTTTAAGGTTGAGAACCAGTATTACTTTGACAAGGCCATGCCTATGGGTTGTTCCATAGCTTGTGCTACATTTTAAAAATTTTATCACTTGCCTGCAGTGGATATTCTAGCAAAAAACAGGTTACAAGTCAGTCATGCACTATTTGGATGACTTCTTGCTAGTAGGCAGTGGGTGCCCGGAGACAGAAAAGATGCTAGCTAGTTTTCAAGAACTGTGTGAGGAACTCGGAGTGCCACTGGGGCTGGAAAAAATGGAAGGCCCCAGCAAGGTCATGGAGTTTCTAGGGATTGAGACAGATGCGCTGAGAGAAGTATTTCAGTTACCAGACAGTAAAGTTCAGAAGCTAAGGGGCCTGATCCAGGTTCATACCAGCAGGAGGCAGGTGCAGTAAAGGTAGGTGCAACAAGTATTGGGGCATTTGAATTTCACTTGCAGGGCAATTGGGCTGGGAAGGGCATTTACAAGGCAGCTAGCCAGGGCCAAGGCAGGGGTCGTAAGACCACATCATTGGGTAAATATAACAAAAGGGGTGAAGGAAGATTTCAAGGTGTGGGAGGAATTTCTAAGCAGTTACAATGGCTGTTCTATTTGGCAGCAAGACTGGGTTTTCAACACGGACTTAGAATTATATACGGATGCAGCAGGTGAGTTAGGAATGGGTGGGTATTTGAGAGGAATATGGTTTTCAAAACCATGGCCGGCAGATTGGGTAAGAGAAGGAAGGATGAAAGACATCACATTGTCGGAAATCATGCCAATTTGGGCCTGCACCCTGGTATGGGGGGGAAGAATTGTAGAATCAGCAGGTGACATTTTGGTGTAACAATAAGGCAGTGGTGGATGTATTGAACAACAGGGGTCGAGATCTGAGATAGTCATGTGGATGCTGAGACAGCTAGTACTAAGAGGCTTGCAATTGAATATGTCATTCAGGGCCATGCATATGGATGGGGTGAGAAATATCCTAGCTGACAGCCTTTCCCGTCTGCAGCTGGATCATTTCTGGATGCTGGCACCAACAGCAGAGGAACAGAGAATGCCCATTCTAATGAACATCTGGGACATTGGCAAGAGGGAGTCGAGATGCTGTTTCGCAACTCATGGGCACCATGGACCTTGAGGGCCTATGAAGGGGCATGGCGGGCATTGCAAACATTGAGGGATGTACACCATATGGAGGTAAGTGGGCCAGTTATGGAGGAGCAGTTAGAAAAATTCACAGTGGAGCAGTGGCAAAAAGGGATGGCTCACAACATGATGGGTGTGCATCTAGCAGAGATCAGTCTGGTTTGCAGTTTGAAAAAATGGAAGGACCCCACAAAGTCAATGTTGATAAGGAGGATGATGCAAGGTTGTAGTAGATGAAAACAAGAGACCAAGGATGGTCGGTGACCAATTGCAGACCATTTGCTGGAAAAATTGGGGGTGATATTGCTGGCAATATGTAAATCCATGGATGAAGCACAGCTGTTCCACATGATTTACCTTGTGATGTTTGCAGGGGCCTTGAGGGTGAGCAAAGCAGTAGGACATGACAGGAAAGTAGAGGGAGGATTGGAATGGGAGGATGTAAGCTTGGGGACAAGGGAGATACAACTCATGATTAGGAGGTCCAAGACAAACCAAGAAGGAAGGGGGTCAGCTGTAACTATCAAAGCGCACCTTGACGGGCACCTGTGCCTGGTAAAGGCTTTGTGGGCTTACACCGCAGAGTGTTGTAATAAGGAAGGGAGGCTATTTGTACATGGAGACTGGAAGAAGGTGACAGGTTATCAGGTGATGGTCATACTTAGAAAAGGCATGGAGTTCCTGGGGGAGGACCCAGATACAGTAGTAGTGCCTAATTTGTCAAGCATTTTTGTAAGATTCCTTATTTATCCTTCACAAAATTTAGGGAAACAAAAATCCTCTAAAATTATTTTTGTTATACCTACAGAAAGAGGCCAGCTCCTATTATAGTAATTAAGTGCCATCTGGTAGGTTTTCAACTACTCTATCAGATGAGACAACCCTCTCTGGGTAGCAGTGAACACACTAACAAACAAAACAAAATCCCTAAGTAAATGTTTCACAATTCTCAATAGGGATTTTTAAAAATCCTTAAAAATCCTTTCACTAATTCAGTGCTACTACTGTAGGTATTCCTCCCATTCCTTTCGAATAGGGGCAGCATCAAAATGGGCAGCTGAAGAGGAGTCAGTGACCAGAATGTTGAAAATGGGATGCTGGTGGTTGGCCAGTTACAAGAGGCACATTCGGACCTTCAAAGTGTGATATTAACTTGGTATTTTTTTGTTTTGCAGGAACAGAACCAAGAGTGGGGATGGGGTTGTTTAAGGGGATTGGGAAAAAGTGGATCAGCAATAATGAACTGGAATAAGATGGTGCCAGAGAATAAGATATATTTTGCTTGATTCAATAGGTGGAGGGAGGAGCACAGAAGTATGGATCTGCAGTCACTCCTAGATTTACTGGGCAGAAAGGAGAGTGGAAAAGAAGGCGGGGGGAAGCAGCTTTACCAAGATGTCAGACAATGTAGGCTGGTATGGCATGGCATTCGAGGGATGAAATGGGCTCAGTTATTCCTGACCCTGATAGAGATGAGAGATAGGTGACCCACCCCAGATCTAATTATTATACATCTTGGGGGTAATGACATTGGGGGAAGCCATGGGTTGATACGTATTTACAGATCAAATGGGATTTGGAGAAGATAAAACAATGGTGGTCGGGGGTGAGCATAGCATGGTCAGACATAATACTGAGGAAAGTGTGGAGACATGAATACAGCCATGTGGCAGTAGATAGGTCCAGAAGGAAGATGAATAGAATGGTGGGGACATTGGTAAGGAGCATGGGAGGACACGTAATATTGAGGGGGCAGAAGAATGGCTAGAGGATTTTTACAGATTAGATGGTGTGCATTTGTCGGACCTAACTATAGACAGGTTCAATACTGAGATGATGGGTTTTTATCGAGGTCTGGAAGAGACAGGCAGCAAGACAGAGGGGAAGAGAGTGAAAGAATGGGGGAAGACCAGTCATCCAATGCAAGCTGGACACAGGCTAAGGGAAAAAGAGGGAGGAAGAAGGGGAGGGGGAATGATAAAGGAATATGAGGAGGAGAAGAAGCAACAGAAGGAGAGAAAAGCCGTCTCAGTTTTCACCATTACCTAATAAAGAGGAAAAGAAGAAGAAGAAGAAGTCATCCAGGTTTTCACCTGGGGAGGTGAGAAGAAGAGAAAGAAAAGGATGGGTGAACAGATATTGATATGCATTGCAATTTAAACAAGGAATTTTGTAAAGGCAATAATGATGAATGGTGATGGAATATGTAAATACAAATGTGAAATAGAATAAATTGATTGCCAATCTGAGCACAACAACACACAGTTGCCTGTCTTGTTTGTGAGGGGTTGGGGGAATCCTGGACAATGGAGTTTGCTCTTTAAGGGGCAGACTAAGTTGTCCTGGTGAACCCTTCCCCTTGTGGCACAGATGGTTTGCTCAGAGAGGAAGGAGAAGAGGGGGAGTCATAGGACAAGGGACAAAGCAGGTAGGAAAGGGTGGAGCTAAGAATTTGAACAGGAAAGGGATAGGAGGAAAATGAAGGAGGAGGAACAGAGGATACTGGGTATAAAAGGAGCAGCACAGGGGAATACAGCCTCTTCTTGCTGCAGTTTGTTGCCTCTCACCCACCCGTCAAAGGAGGACGGAGAAAGGGAGTCTTGGAGGTTGCATGGTCTGTCACAGGTGGCTGGCAGAGTGAGCCAGGTCTGGGCTGTGATGGACTGCCACAGGTGGATGGCAAGTGGGGAAAAGGGGGAGAAAGGATGGAAGGGGGAATGATAAAGGAATATGAGGAGAAGAAGAAGCAACAGGAGAGAAAAGCAGTCTCAGTTTTCACCATTACCTAATAAATAGGAAGAGAAAAAGAAGAAGAAGTCACCCAGGTTTTCACCTGGAGAGGTGAGAAGAAGAGAAAGAAAAGGATGGGTGAACAGATATTGATATGCATTGCAATTTAAACAAGGAATTTTGTAAAGACAATAATGATGAATGGTGATAGAATATGTAAATACAAATGTGAAATAGAATAAATTGATTGCCAACCTAAGCACAACAACACACAGTTGTCTGTCCTGTTTGTGGGGGATGGGAGAATCTGGGACAATGGTTAAAGATGTAAGGGCTTTTGGGCTATTGGTTACAAAGGTTGTCAATAACTATGAAAAAAAAATCCTGCTGCCATAATTCCAGCAAATAAGTGGTTAACTTACTTTAGAGACATCTTCTATGACCCAGCATATCCTATGAAATATAGTCAACTGGAGAAGAATGCCACAAAAATATCACTCCACTAATAGTAACATTTGTAGATGTGGAGGATGCCATCTTACCCTGTAACTAAATAAAGCTCCAGTTTCAGATGGTATAACAGAAGATATTCACAGTTTACATTTTACCATTTCAGTACCAGTTCTAACAATTATTTTTAAATAAATGTTTAAAGAAGTTTTATATCCCTTCAAATTGGAACATAAACAATCATTCCACTACATAAAAAAGGTGACCCTAAGAAACACAAAAATATTAGGCCCATCAGCCTACCTGATGACATTTCAAAAATGTTCACTAAAATAATATTATGTAGGCTACAAAAATGGGCGGAAAGAAATTATATAATTTCCTTATTACTAGCAGGATTCAGAAATGGCCTGTCTACAATGGATCATATTTTTACGTTGGCACATAGTAACATAAAATTAAAACTTCATGCTTCATATATAGATTTCTGACAGTTCTTGATTCACTAGAAAGAAGTATTTTATGGCAAAAACCTTTAAATCTTAAGTCAGATGCAAATATCTTACTTCCCATTGCCCAGTTATAGTTGAACAAGAAAACCACCATTAGATTTGGCATCAAAGGGAATCTAACAAGCCAATATAATGCAAATCAAGGAGTTAAACAAGGGAGCTTATTAGCTCCAGTGTTATTTTATATCTATATAAATGTTATTCTACAACAATTAGATGTGCAAAACTTTCATTCTATTAGTAGAGGAATTGTATGTCATGCATTAGCCAATGCAGATACATGATTCTATTATTATGCTTACAAATCTGCTTACAATGTAAACTAGATCACTTCTTCTCTCTTTGTTCAAAGTACAAATTAATTACAAACCAGTGCAAATTAAAAATTATGATATTCAGAGGAGGAAAATCAGTATATTATTTTTATTAACCAAAAACGTGAATTAGTAAAATACTCTTATTTAGGAATCATATTCACACCAAATGGCAAATGGGTAAAACATACATAGGTACTTATCAGAAAAGTTAAAAATGTAAAGCACTAGAAAGATTTACTATATTTATGGTGGCAGGAGTGTAATTCCAGCCTTGAGTTCATGTGAGGCAAAGAGTAACCAAATAACTCTATGTAGACCAGAGGTTTGGGGTTAATCTTAGCCTCACTCAGTGGAAATTCCAGTAGCACAGTTTTAGAGATCATTACTTAGGATGACACACTCTTGACCTTGAACAGATTGTAAGGGTGGAACTGGGTAGAATTCCGTTGAGTGTACTACATATTATGAATAACCCAATGAACATCTGGCCCAGTTGATGCCTAAGGGAAGAAAATAAACTGGTTTTAGGCAAAGAAGAATTGAAAATGGCTTACTTCCCTCCTTAAGAGTCTGAAAGACATTGCTATGTGACATCTTTGGGAACAGTCAAAGAAAGGAATTATATCTTGCACTTAAAAAAAATTGGTAAAAATCAGAATGCTCATACGGGTTCATTTCAATGATATAGAGCGTGTTTCAAACTCAAAATGAATAAACTGGTAAACAGAAGTAAAATATTGGCATTATTGGCATGGATGTGAGCCATGCCTCTCAATGCCCATGGATCACATAGAAAAGAAATATATTTATTTGGTTACATTTGAACTATTACTACCATCTAAAACATTGGATGTTAGGTATAGCAAATGAAATAAGAATATTATAGAATGCTTCTGCAATATGAGGCATGAAGAACTATGTCATGTATTCATCTGATCTTTGTATAGGGAATGGCAAACAAAACAATTATATGACTTTATTCAAAAAATATAGCTCGTCTCTGAGCGAGGGTACTGAAATATTTCTGAGTCCAATGAATACAAAGAACACCAGAACCTTAGGTAAATTTATAGATGCTGTAATATGACAGAGAAAAAAAGACTGCTGCTAGATTATAACCATGTTTTACAATATAAGTAGTTTTGCACAAATATGAAATGAAACTTGTTTAGGCACCGTCATTGTAAATCCCTGTGTATTAATTGTTTTTGTATTTTTATATGTTTTAACAATTCTGTAATACCACTGGTTGATTGAATAAACTACCTGTACTGAACGTATGATTGCCTTAGTGGACAAGCCTCACATCATGAAGTGTTCCACTACTCCCAACCATGAAATTGCTCATTTTGACAAACCTCCAATATACACACCACACAACAACCCACAAAGTTCATCTCAGCTGTCAAAACCTTTCCCTTCTGGTCTCCTACCTTGAGATGCCCATATGTTAGCAGGCAATGAAAACTATTATAATCTATTTAGTATTACCTTATGTCTGACCAAAACCAGGAAGCAGTTTGCAGTTTCAGTCAGAGGCACGGTGGCAGTGAAGAGATGATCATGATGATGTTTCTCTGCTAGGTTTGGGACATCTCAAGGAAGCCCAACACGTAAGAGGGGTTTGGTAGCAAGAGGTTCACTCTAAGGTCTATACTAATGTCATAAAGACAGCAAATGGTTGATGCCACCCATAAAGATTGTTCTCCCACTCCTTGGTGTGGAAATTACCTTTAACATTGCCCTCCCTCAGGTACTGATCTAGTTTCATTTTTAACATAAAAGCATTGTTGTGCTACTGACAATATCCAAAGGTACTGTAGATTGTTCCACGTCCCAATCTCTGTATATAAAAGAATGTCTATATTCAGAATGGAATGTTATACTCAGTAGCTGCCTGTTTTTTCCTTTGGGAGGTTTGGGGGACTGTGAGGTTGGGGTGGTGTATATATTGACTTATTTTAACATTTCCACATTTGTGAGTAATTAACAGGCAAGAGTGGCGATGCTATAGTGCAATGATGCATCTGTAGTGAAGAGGTATTGTATTTTATTGTGGTGCAGTAGCCCCACTATAATTAAAGTTAACAGTGACTTTAAAATGAAATCACAATTTCTGAGAACTTATACTTTAGCTGTCCTTTCAATACAGACCTGGAAACTGGGATATGCACACTTTGTGCAAAAGGATCACAAAACACAACAAATCCAGTAAAATCTGATCAGTTAATTCTGAAGTTGGCAGGGGTTAAAAACAGCAAATGTTTCAGTTAAGATAATTTGGGGGGACGTGAATCAGCAAAAAATGGTAAGTATTTGAAATATTAAACTTTTAGATTAAAAAGATTCTAGTTTAAAGGTGGTGCTTTTGGTAAACAAAATTTAAAACAGAAAATATATCCCCTATTTAAAAAAAATCACCATTGGCAAATGTGAGTTATTCTAACACTGCCTCTGACTTTTCATGAGGTATTTTTAATAGGGTGTCACCACAAGGTGGGAGATAACTGTAAAGCCATGTGGTGATGCCCTCAATGGCTAAATGCAGCAGTGACCAGAGGTAGAGAAAAAACACTGTGTCCCTGACTTTTGCCCCACTCCTCTATTCATCCAGTACCTGGGTAACATACATGAATCCTCTCCCAATCACTCTGCATCCCTAATTCTCACCTCACTCTCTCTTCCCATCCTGGACCCAAATATCATAAATTAATCCCTTCTCTTATCCCTCTTCATCACTGACTTGTATCCTGCTCCACCACCATGAATACCCCTGTAATGTGACATAATCCTCTTTCCCCGCCCCTCTGCATCATTAACCACCACCCCACTTCCAGCCATCTATCTGCTCCCAATGTTTGCTGCAATGGGCTCTCACACCCTCATCCCACCACAGTGACTGAAAGACGGCCACAGGAATTGGGGATAAACTGAAAGAGAGGAGCCAGAAGCTCCAAAAAGGGATTGCAGAAGCAGCCAATTGGGAGGTAAGTTGCACCTTCTAAACACCACTGCAGACAATTACGTGGCACCTGGAACTACATCAGGGGTTTTAAATAGCCTGACAGCTGAAAATATCACAAAAGAGCTGCACACCATGGTGGGAATGGGCACTCGTGCCCTCAGCCTGCCCCAGTGACTGAAAGTCGGCCAAAGGAATCGGGAACAAACCAGAGGAGAGGTGCTAGAAGCTTCAAAAAGGGACTGCAGAAGCAGCCAATACAGAGCAAGCCATGACTCCTAAACACCACTGCAGCCAATCCCAGGCTACCAGGAACTACACCAGGGCTTTTAAATAGCCCAGCAGCTGAACAAGGTCACAAAAGAGCAGCACACTACAGTGGGAATAGGCTTTTTCTACTTCAGCCTGCCACAGTGACTGAAATCCAACCACAGGAATTGGGAACAAACTGGAGAAGAGGAGCTAGAAGTTCCAAAAAGGGACTGCAGAAGCAGCCAATCTGGAGTCAACCTGCACCTCTTAAACACCACTTCAGCCAATTGCAGGCTACCAGGAACTACAACAGTGCTTATAAATAGCCCAGTGGCTGAAAAGATCACAAAAGAGCTGCACACCACAGTGGGAATATGGTTTCACACTCTTAGCCTGCCCCAGTGACTGAAAGCTGGCCAAAGGAATCAGGAACAAACTGGAGGAGAGGAGCTAGAAGCTCAAAAAAATTATCACAGAAGCAGACAATTCAGAAAAAGTCATGCCTCCTAAACACCACTGCAGCAATCCCATGTGCTACCTAGAAAAGCAGGATGTAGGCAGAGGCCTACTTAAGGGCTAATCTACCAAGCGGCCCCCTGTGCTATGGCCCCCTATGTGAAGGACCCACGCACTCAAGTATATCTTCTGTGAAATTATTACAGGTGGTGCTTTACAGGTTTTACAGTTTTATCTATCATTAGGATAAGCTTTCAGGGCAACTGCATTTGTTGCTGGCTAATTGTTCCTGCTCTTACTTCCCTGTTTCTTTCGTCCATGGTTCTTCTTTTTTGGCAGAGGAAGGGCCCAGCCACTCACCCCCATCCCCAACCACCCCACACTACACTGCTTTTATAGGGTAGCACAGTCATGACATTTCCTGTAGCAAAGCAGGAAGGGGCTGATCAGTGGGGTATCCACACGGTGACCTCATTTACATGGGCACTACTAATTTAACTTGTTATAGCAAGTTATACAAAAACAATCAAAACACAAAATCAAACTTTTGCTTTCATTTTCTTCCTTCTAGTTACTCTGACCAGGTTATAAACCCAGCAACTTATCTGGAATGGATATCATTAACTGCAGGTACTGCAGAACACTTTTCAGAAGGGCAGTTTTACAGGATTTAGGTCCTACATGCTGGGCCATTGGAGATCTAAGGGCTCAGCTCCAGGCAGCATGGGCAGAAATTGCATGCCTCAAATTGCATAGTCAAGAGGAAATATATTATAAGAACCACCCACCATTTCCCCAACATCCAACAGGAGCACCTCAACCACAGAGGGTAGTTGGTCTGGGAGGTTGGCAGGTGGTTAGGAGGGCAAATTGGGTGCCCAATCACTCAGTGCACACCAACATATTACCTCCACAAACAATATAAAAACTACAAACAGGTATCTGCCTCTATCTCCGAAATCAAACAAAGGGGCAGAGGACACTGCAGAGCAGTATACTGCAGCACAGGAAGTAGCACAACAAAACTCACCCAAAACAGGAACAAAAACTAAAAAAGCAAAAAGGAAATCCCCAAAACTTCTGATCATAGGAGACTCCATGATTCAGGGAATTGATACCTCTCTCCAGCCAGGGGTAATGGTCAGATGTCTCCCAGGTACATCAGCATGGAGAGACACTGACCGCATTGCTAAAATTGTTCAGGAAGCAGGAGAAAACATTGATGTCCTGGTACACATAGGGATTAATGATCTCACCAGCCGGTCAGTAGTGGAGACCAAGGAACACCTGACCAGGCTGAGTGACAAACTATCATCCATTTCATCTGGCATCTCCTTCTCTGAGATCCTGCCAGTCTGGGAGAGGGGGGCAGATGGACAGAAGGTCAGAGAAGGGGAGATAGGGGAGCTAAACATGTGGCTCAAGGGCTGGTGAAAGGAAAAAAGGACACAAATTTGTAGGGAACTGGCTACAATTTTGGGAATGAAAGTTCTTTAAATTTGATGGACTGCATCTGACTAAGGAGGGAGTCAGTGCACTGGGGCGGAAGTTTGTTGTCTTTGCAAAATATTTAAACTAGCAAATGGGGAGAGGGGTGCAGAACCCCATACGTTGAATGGGAAGAACACCCTTCCCCCCTCAGCTAGTGGTCAAACAGGAGTTCAGCATGTTTGCAGTTCAGTTGCATCACCAGGTAAGGAAAACGGTCTGGTTCCCCATACGATGCACAAGAGAAATGCCAGACCTCATTCAACAACTAACACACTGAAATCTAGCCAATGGAAAATCATGTACCCAAATGCTCACAGCCTGGGAAACAAGATCCCAGACCTGCAGGCAATAATGACAGAGGCTAAACTGGACATAGTAGCAATTAGCGAGACATGGTTTATCAATAACCACACTTGGGAGACTTCAGTACTTGGCTATGTACTGTTCAGAAGAGACCGAGGTGCAAAAAGGGGGGTGGAGTGGACCTGTATGTCAATGAAAATATCAAAGCTACAGAAATTCAGAATACACATAAAGAGCCAGAAGAACTGTGAGTCACCCTGGAAACAGGAAATGGGACAGCCATACGAACTGGGGTTGTCTACAGGCCCCCAGATCAGGGGGAGGACACAGACACATTACTGTTAGAAGATATACAAAACATGACAGCTAAAGGGGAGGTTCTGATAATGGGAGACTTCAACATGCCTGATATACAGTAGATTGGTCAATACCAGTAGGAACATCTGCCAGAACTAGACAGATGGTGGATTCCCTGCAGGGGGAGGGCCTCAAACAACTGGTACAACAACCCACAAGAGACAGGGCTATTCTAGATCTAGTACTGGCTAACAGGGGAAAGGATCACAGATCTCCAGGTAGAAGGTCACCTGGGGCCAGTGACTATCACATGGTATGGTTCAATTTGGCCACTAGAACTAAATCATCCCATTCCAAGGCAAAAATATGGGACTTCAGAGGAGCTGACTTTGAAAAGATGGCCAACAGAGTTAAGCTAGCCCTCGCAAAAAGAAATACAGGTGAGGGGGTACAGGCAAAGTGGGCAAGCATTAAGGATGCAATACTTGAAGCAAAATCCCATTGTGTTAGAGAGAAAAGGAAGTGCAAAAGAAAAAGGAAACTACTTTGGTTCTCAAAAACAGTAGCAGAAAAGGTCAGAGTCAAAAGGCTGGCCTTCAGGAAATATAAGGGAATGCAACGGGATGAAGATAGAGAGGCATACCAAACTTCCCTAAGGGAAGCAGGGAAGCCAGTAAGGCAGGCAAAGGCCCAAACTGAGGAAACACTAGCACAAACAGTAAAAGAAGGTGGAAAGACTTTCTATAGACACGTTAGTGAAAGAGAAAGTCCAGAGGGGGTATTGCTAAGATCGAAGGGGATAAGGGGGCATGAGAGGAGGAGGACCATGTAAAAGCATCTATCCTAAATAGATACTTCTGCTCAGTATTTACTGAAGAGAAGGTAGGGCAGAGCCCATTGCTCAGCACCATGGACTCAGGGGGGAGGGAGGTGTGCACTAAACCCTTCAACAAAAAAAGGGTCCAACAAGAGCTTGATAAGGTCAGGGTGGACAAGGCAATGGGCTCTGATGGCATATATCCCAGGGTACTAAAGGAGCTAAGGGTGGAACTAGCAGAGCCATTATCAGAACTGTTTAGTGAGTTTCTGAGTACAGGAGAAGTCTCAGAAGACTGGAGAAGGGCTCATGTGATCCAGCTCCACAAGAGCGGTAGCAGGGAGGAGGAAGGGAACTACAGACCAGTTAGTCTTACCTCAGTAGTGGATTATGGAGGCACTCGCTAAGGAAAGGATAGTGCAACACCTGGAATCCACAGGAGCACAGGATCCAAGACAGCATGGGTTTACAAAAGGAAGATCCAGTCAAACGAATCTCATAGATTTCTTTGACTGGGTAACCAGAGAGGTGAATCAAGGGGGAGCAGCTGTCGTTACCTACCTTGACTTCAGCAAAGCTTTTGATACTGTTCTGCATAGAAGATTGATTAATAAGCTAGATAGGCTCATGGTGGTTAAGAAGTTGGTCAACTGGGTGGCAAACTGCTTGATGGGCAGAAAACAGAGAGTGGGGGTAAATGGTATACAGTCAAAAGAGATGCAAGTCAAAAGTGGGGTACCTCAGGGATCAGTCCTGGGTCCAGTCCTCTTCAATATTTTCAGCAGTGACACTGCAGATGGACTGGAGGGTAAGGTTTGGCTGTTTGCAGATGACACTAAGATCTGCAACAGAGTAGATGATCCAGATGAGGTGGGCAGAATGAGAAGCTGGATAAACTGGCAAAATGGTCAGAAGAGTGGCAACTAGGGGTTAATGCAAAGAAGTGCAAGATGATGCACATAGGGAAGAGAGACCCTGAAGCCACCTATAGGCTGGGAGGGGAGATGCTGGCAGTTACAAGGGAAGAACGAGACTTGGGCATCATCATCACTGATGACCTGAAATCATCCAAGCAGACCACTAAAGCAGTAGGTAAGGCTAGGGGGATGTTGGGGTGTATTAGTAGGGGTATCAGAAGTCGGAAGAGGGAGGTAATAATCCCTCTTTACAAGACACTGGTTAGGCCCCATCTGGCGTACTGTGTGCAGTACTGTAGGCCACACCTTCACAAGGACATTAACCATATTGAGGCAGTCTTAGATAAGGGCAACCAAAATGGTGCAGGGACTGTAACATAAAACATATGAGGACAGATTAACGGAGCTCAATATGTATACCCTAGAACAAAGGAGGGAGAGAGGTGATATGATAGAAATATCCAAACACCTTAAGGACATTAACAAGGTGAAAGAGTCTAACATGTTTCAATATAAGAAAAATAGCAGGACAAGAGGACATAGCATGAGATTAAAGGGAGGCCGATTAAGGGGTAATGTGAGGGAGTTCTTTTTCACAGAAAGGGTGTTGCTGCATTGAACAGTCTACCTCAGGAAGTGGTGGATATGAATACAGTGCAGGGCTTCAAACAGGCAGGGGATAGGCATAAAGGAGAAATAAAGATGAGTATCAATAGATAGGCCATTGATAGAGCAAAGGCTGATGGCACATTTATAAGGTAGAAAAAGAAATGGGCAGACTGGATGGGCCTTGTGGTCCTTATCTGCCATCAACTTCTATGTTTCTATGTTTCTATGTTGAGGACATCACAGCCCACCCACTGGATTCAGGCCAATGAGACAACTGGCAGCCGTACACTCTACACGTCAAAAGGGAGGCCACAGAACAGTAAAAGAGTGAAGTAGGTGTCCAGAAGTGGCAGGAGAAAGCAGCAAACCAGGAAGTTCTACCTGACAACTGAAGTAAGATTCCTGAAAAACTTTTGTTATAGCTTACACACCATAAGAGAGTGTGGAGTGTTAGGGATAAGCAAAATTCGGGAATAGGTGATTCATCCAAGATAGGGTAGAGTAAAAAAAGAGTTTTAAAGTAAGCAAAAGGTTGGGAATAGGTGAAACACCTTACTAGGGTAGGGGTAAAAAAGGGTTTTAAAGTAAACAATATGTTGGGAATAGGCATAACACCCTATCTAGAGTGAGGCACAAATGGCTTAAAGCAAGTAAATAAAAACAAGCAGGGTAGATAATAGACATGCTTGGAGCAGTGTAGTGCAGTAGCTGTAGGGCAGCAGTTTTCAGGGAAACTCTCTAGAGACTGTGGTGCTATCCCATCTGTGTGTACCTCACTAGGCTGAGGGAAGAGGCAGATAGACTCCAGACCAAGCTGGTTGGGATTCAGGGGGCCCGCTCCCCCACCCAGGAACCACCGAGTCCACTACCGCTGCCTCAAAAGCATGCCAAGGAGAAGGAAAGCTGGACTACAGTGGTTTTGGGAAGGTTGAGGGTGGTGGGTCAGAGGCACATCTCCCCCTATGGTTACACTGCACAATTCCTACACCACTCTGGCAGATCAGGACTCTCCCATGGAGGCACCCATAGTAGTGACCAGGGAGGATGTGTGGGACCTCCATAGTGGAGTTCCCAGGGTGAATGGCAAAGGACACCAGAGGAGGAGGAGGAAGCAATTCCTAGTCGGGAAATCCATTGTGAGGGGGACAGATTTGGGTGTAAGAAGGAAGGGGAAGGTGGAGAGGGAGGTTTGGTGCCTACCTGGTGCCACAGCTCAGAGGGATGGGAAGTGGATCCTGGAGATCAGTAGGGCAGCAGGACGGGAGGGAGAGCTGGATGTCATTGTCCATGTAGGGACTAATGACCTGGCTAGGGACAAGGTTAGGATGGTGCAGTAGGAGTTCAGGGAGCTGGTGAGGGGTCTTAGGCAGGTAGCATGTTCAGTGATATTTTCTAAGGTACTAACTGTCTACAAAAGGGAAGAGGATAGGGTACTCTGTACCAGGAGCTTCAACCAATGGTTGAAGGGGTAGTACAGGGAGGAGGGGTTCAGCTTCTTTGGAAATGGGGGTCCTACCTGGAGGGATAAAGGCCTATACAGGGGAGATGGCCTGCATCCATCTAGTAGGGGAACCACAGTTCTCAGTGTGCAGTTTAAATGATACATTGGTGAGCATTTAAACTAACTGAGGGGGTGGCAGAAGGAAGGAAGCAGAAAGACATGAACTACCCCCCCCCACACACACACACAAAAGCAGAGGTAGACAGCAGGGAGAAAAATCTCCAAGGGTACCTGATAGTAAAAAAAAAATGGTAGAAATGAAGTGGGATGGGACTGAGGGAAGAGGGGGTAAGGAGAGAAGGCAAAAGGTAAAAGGTGCAGTTGAAAAGAAGAGTGGCAGAGGGATTTGTAAAGCCATGTGTGCAAATGCTCAAAGTCTGGGAAATAAACTAGTGGAACTAGTGGCCCTTATGGCAGAGTCTGACCTGGACATTGTTGTCATTATTGAGTCATGGTGCAATGAGAACCATGACTGGGACATAGCCATACCAGGATATACTTTGTTCAGGAAGGGCAGGGTATATAAGAAAAGGGGAGGAGGAGTAGCTCTTTACATGAGGGATTGCATAAAAGTAACGGAGTTACAGGGAACACAGGGAGAGGTGGAGGTACTGTGGGTCACCCAAGAGACAGGGAAAGGAGCTGCTATTCCTCTGGTGTGACATACAGACCTCCAGCATGGTGGGGATGGATAAAATTCTGGTGGAAGTCATCTAAAAGATGACTAAAAAAGGGAGCTGCTGCTGGTGGGGGACTTCAATCTGCCAGATGAAGACTGGAGCATCCCAGTTGCAGCTTCAGCTAAGAGCAGAGACATACTAGAGTCACAGCAGGGGGGCATTCCTCAGACAACTAGTAAAAAAGCCCACTCATAAGGAAGCAATATTGGACATTGTACCCATCAACAGGGACAGTGTTGCAGACATCATGGTGGGTGGCCACCTGGGGACCAGAGATCATCATACAAAGTGATTCAATAGAACTGTGGCAGAAGTGAACCAAACAAAAGGGAGGGTCCTGGACTGCAGGAGGGAAGATTTTGCAAACACAAAGAAATGCCTCAGGGATGCCCTGGCTGGGGGCTTGGTATGGTGGAGGAACAGTGGGCAAAAATAAAAGCAGGGATACTGAAGGTAGCAAACCTCTGCATTAGACAGGTAAGCAAAAGCAAGGGAAAAACAGGCCGCTGTGGTTCTCAAAAGAGGTGGCTGAGAAGGTAAGGGCAAAGCATTCAGGAGGTATAAGAAGACAGAGGGAGGAGGAGAAGGTGGAGTATCAGGAGAAGAAGGAAGGGAAAGCAGTCAGGAGTGCAAAGGCACTAACAGAAGAGAAAATAGTCCAGGCAGTGAAAAAAGGGGATAAGACATTATTCAGGTACATAAGCAAAAGGAGGTATTATAAGGTAAGGAGGGGAGTGTGTGGAACAGAACAAGGGAAAAGCAGACATCTGGAACAAAAGCATTTGTTCAGTGTTCACGGAGGAAAGGAAAGGGAAGAGAGGGACCACAAATAAGAGTCAGGGGCATCGAAGGAAGGGAGGTGAATACTAGTCCATTTACAGAGGAGAGTCCTAAAAGCAGATCTTAAAGTGGACACGGCAATGGGTCCAGATGGGCTACATCCAAGGATAGTGAGGGAGCTCTGGCTGCACCTCTGACAGTCCTGTTCAACCAATCACAGGAGATGGGGTGATCCCAGAGTATTGGAGGAGGGCAGATGTAGACACTTCACAAAAGTTGTAGCAGGGAGGAGGCTGGCAACTACAGGCCAGTCAGCCTGACTTCGGGCATGGGAAATTAATGGAATCAATACTGAAGGAAAGGATTGTGGAATACCTTGAATCCAGTGGCTCGCAAGATCTGAGGCAGCATGGATTCACTGGGTGAGGTCATGTGCCAAACAAGTCTAATAGATTTCTTTGACTGGGTAACCAGAGAAGTAGATCATGGTGGAGTGATGGATGTGGCCTATCTAGATTTCAGTATGGCCTTCAACTCCATTCCATATTAGAGACTCGTAAACAAGCTGGTCAGCCTAGGAGTTGGACCAAAGGTGGTGAACTGGGTTAGAAATTTGTTGGGGGATAGGCGGCAGAGGGTGGTGGTAAACAGATTCCACTGCACCGAAAGGAAGGTGACCAGCGGGGTGCCACAGGGATCTGTACTGGGACCAGTTCTCTTTAATGTCTTCATTAGTGACATTGTGAAGGTGTGTAATGCCCCCTCCATTTGGGGGCTTACCTTAAGGCACCTTCGGTGTTCCTCCCATTGTCTCTGGCATCCGCCCATATTTCACGGCCTTGCCATTTTCTCCCAGTGCCCCTCTGTAAAGAGCTTCATGGGCTTAAATCCATCCTGCAAGTGCCCAGCATGTTTTTAAGCTGCCTCTGCATGTCTGTAGTAGGTGCCCCATGACTAGGACCGCCATTGCAGTAGAAAACCGATTCTGTGCCTCCTCAGTAGTTCCCAATGCCGCCTAGGTTAAAATAGGCACCAGGGACACAGAATAGATTGGGAAAAGTATTTTTAAATAAACAAATTAGCAGCCGCCATAAGAGCTGCCTCCAGGGCACCAGACAAATGTCAGGGGGCAAAGGTTAGGGCAAGGGATGCCCTCATTGATAGTCATAAGCTCTCAGTGTGTTTCTAGGGGTAGTGTGTTACGGGGTCAGCGACTCCCTAAGGGAATAATTTAGTTCTTTAAAAGTAGATTTGCTCAAAAGAGAATTGGGGGCTTCAGAATAGTGAAGAAATTGTTAAATAAAAGGTAAATTCCTGGCAGCACCAGAACTTAGTTAATGGAGGACACTGAACGGACTGCTTAGACTTAAAGTGCAGCCACCATTTTAGTGCTTTTCCACCAACTGAGAGCCAGGATTGACAAAGGGGTGCCTTGTACAATGCCAGAAACCTATGGGGGATAAACTGGGACCAAGTCTAGGTGCCAAAAGGGGGAGCCAATTAACATCTGATAACTGCTTAAGACAGTTTTGGCAGCCAATAAGATTCCTGGAACTTAGCCCCATATAAAAGGGGGAAACAGCTCATTTTGTTCAGATTTATGGAGACAGCCCAAGATTTTAGTGTGTGTGCCTCTGGGGAGCTTACCAGGTCTCAGGGGTTAGGCCTGCCAGGCCTAGACTTTTCCAGTCATTAGTTCGCAGTTCTAAGTGTCCAGTGGCCCACGTTTGGGGCTGCAGCAGCAGGGGATTCGAACAGCATACAAGCTGAAGAAATCTCAGGATCAGCCTGCAAAGCTAGCAAGAAGGACCAGAAGTGGACAGAATTTTACATATAAATGTGCTTAAGTTTGCAAGGTGTTTGTGTGGCAGAGTAGTTCGAAACATTTCGGTTTGCATGTTCTCGACCAGTGTTAAGTTGCTCCTGAAGCCTGAAGACCAGCATTTTTGACAAGAATCATGAGGGAATTCACCTCCTGCTTCATCAAGCCATCTGCAACAGGTCTTATTGCATTAGATCATCACTTGGTCTGGGTAGTGTGAGTACAAACAGTGTAGCACAGTGCAACAAACCTGCAATTATTGTGTGTCATCTAATTATTTGTTTGGGTTTGTTTCAATGGACTGAGCCATCCAGCTCCAGATTACAAATTCTGGGTTAAAATGCATGTGATTGTTTTCTTTCCCAAGGGCCCCAACAACAGCTGCAATGCCGGCCAACCCCCGGGCAATGCTTCAGGATAGCCTATTCCAACTGGATACCCAGAGTGTGTGACTGTGACAGAGGGACTCTTATACATGCATGCTAAACCTGAATAAACCAGATCTAATTAATCAACTGCTAGAGTTACTGCCCAATCCCTGTGCAACTCCCCCAAATAAATCAGATTTTGTTCTTTCTGCATTTAACCTAGTTACGGTACAGTGCATTTTTGTGGAAAGGATATTGCATTGCTGTTGAACTGCCTTACTGCAGATATCATTTTACAGGGGGTCTCCAGAGTTTTCGCAGCTGATCCAGCCCTGGTAGTAAGTGCACTAAGTGTGGGTTTAATACTGTATTCATATGTCATATGTGATTGGTTTTCTGCTATACTAATTAGGCCACTAGAGGGGTGGTGGGGGGGTTATAGCATCCCGGAGAGCTATATCAACAGCAGTTACGTTACTCCAAGACCATACCTCTGGGTGAAGGCACCTGTTTTCAGAACGCAGGCCCCTCAACCTGTGCTTAGCCATGCAGGCAGGGGTAGTAGCCCTTGGGACAGTGCCACCTAGAGGTTACAGGTACTCAAAGGGAAAGTTTGCAGATCACACTAAGATCTACAATAGGATAGACATACCGGAGGGGGGAGAAAGGATGAACAGGGATCTATGGAAGCTTGAAGAATGGTCAAGAGTGTGGCAACTGAGTCTAAATGTGAAGAAGTGCAAAATCATGCACTTGGGGTGCAGAAACCCAGGGACAGTGTACAAAATGGGGCAAGTAGTACTGGTGACCATCAAACAGGAAAGAGACCTGGGGGTAATCATATCTGATGGCCTAAAGGTTGCCAAACAGAGTAACAAAGCTATAGGGAGAGCCAGTGGGAAGCTAAGGTGCATAGGGAGAGGTATCACCAGCAGAAAGAGGGAGGTGGTGTGTAAATCACTGGTGAGGCCTCGCCTGCAGAACTGTGTCCAGCTCTGGAGAGAAGGTCTCCAGAAGGACACAGACAGAGTAGAGGTGGTCCAGAGGAGGCAACTAAAATGGTGCAGGGTCTTCATCAAAAGCCCTATGAGGAGAGACTGAAGGACTTCAATATGTACACCTTGGAGGAAAGGAGGAAGAGGAGGTTATGATTAAAATTTTTAAATAACTCACTGCTATAAATACAGTTCAAGAGGGGAGCCTTTTTCAGTGAAACATATGCTGCAGAACAAGGGGTCATACTATGAAGCTGGAGTGGGGCAGACCCAAGGGAGATGAGAGGAAGTACTTCTTCACAGAAAGAGTGGTGGATGCCTCGAACAGCCTCCAAGCAAAGGTGGTGGGGGCAAAAACTGTAATGGATTCAAGAAGGCATGGAACAGACATAAGAGAACCTCAGTAATAAGGAAATGGTTGGGAAAGCCAGAGATCAAGTAGTGTCTGTGGTGTTACAGTAGGTAGGGAAAATGAGCAGACTAGGTAGGCCAAATGGTCCTTATCTGCCGTCAAACTCTGTGTTTCTATGTTTCAAAAATATTCAACCCTTTCCTTTTTTATCCCCCCTATTCAGATGTTTATCCTCCTTAGCCCTGGCAGAGCCTTTGGTCCTCCTGAGGGAGGAACTCTCTCTCAGGTCTCACCGCACCACAATTAGCCAACCCCAGTATTTTCCCCCAAGGCTTGCCCTCATGGTGGGGTCAGGAAGGTGGCGCCCCATCCCCGGAGACCCAATGCAGAATACCAGGGTCAGCCCACGGCATGGTGGACCATCATGGAACCCTGCCAGGCTAGTTTTTCCTCCTGCTTTCTCCCGCCCCCCCACCAATGTAATCATGTCGGAGTGTGCCTCCAAACCCGTATTGCCCTCCAGTAACCACCAGAGGGCAATCAGCAAGTGAGAGAGGAGAGCAGTCCTCCAGGCGCTCAATCCTCTCTCCCCCTTCTGACTCCCGATGACCTGGGCTTATTCCCAAACCTGGGTTGCTGGTGTGGCACGAGGTGTAGCGACCAGTACTTCAACCTCCAGCGCCACCGGGTCAGCCAGCCCTTTCCTTTTTGTGGCATACCTGAACTAACTTCCTGTGCCAATTCCAGAGCTCCAAAATACTTTCTAGTGTCTTGCGGAACCTTTCCCCTTTGAAATCCTACCTCAACCCCCAAGTAAATGACAAGCACTACCCATTACTCAGCTGTCTACTGTCCGATTCCCTTTACCATTAGTGGATTCTATGACATTACTAAATGTGGTATTCATAAAAGGAATAATATGGCAGCTGTCTGAGAAAGTGAATGCTAAGGCCATACCAGGGATGTGGGCAGTTGAAGGGTGTGGGTTTATGGGGGATGGAATGTATACCACAGACTACTTGAGATTTTGTGTTCAGGTAGAGTAAGAAGAATCGAAGGGGGAGCCACTGGATGCCAAGGACTGTTTTCAATATGGAGAGGGTACCTCTAAAACTTAAATGTTGTTTGATGAAGGACAAAGTAGGGTATGAATACAAAGAAGGGTATGTCATGTGGGTCTTACTGTACACCAGAGTATGTTGAGAATGGAATGGGGTAAAGGAAAAGGGTGACACT
Organism: Neoceratodus forsteri; assembly: GCA_016271365.2. NCBI lineage: Eukaryota > Metazoa > Chordata > Ceratodontiformes > Ceratodontidae > Neoceratodus > Neoceratodus forsteri. The sequence goes on along the minus strand of CM028135.1, from coordinate 535,679,314 downwards.
GCACACCAGGGAAAGTGTAGAACTGGATGGAGAGAGGACAGTGGGTTCCACCGAACTTCAGGAAATGCTATACCAAAATTGTTAATACAAATTGTTATTAAATATCCATTCAAAAATGACACAATATAAATACAAAAAAACTATCTTAAGGCAATAGTTATGGTCGGAGCACAAATATGTAAAATATGGGAAATGCAGCTTTAGGTTGAATGATCCCTTGAATGTTGTGGGCTTTTGTGGTGTGATGTTCCTAGGTTTGAACAATTGCTTGAAGCAGCTTTGGAGTCACCATACGATGATGTCCAGGCAAAACAAAATGACTTTTTGGTGTGTTCATCCATTTTCTTGCCTTAGCAGACAGTGTTAATGTTCATGTAACACCAGTTAAATATTCAAATGAAGGAAGTGCCCTACTGGTAATAACTACATCAGCGGAGTTTTAACAATGACTTGTGCATCCTGTATGTTTCCAATTTTAACACAATTCACAAAAAAGTGAATTTGCATGAGTTTTGCACTTTTTATATATTTTACGTGTTCCTGCATGTTTATTGTAAGCGATGTATGACATTATATGTAATAGTTGTTGTTTTGTGGTTTTATGAAACACCCGGGTCATGCCAGTAAACAGACCTCTGATCGAGTGATCCTACCTGGCAAACAAATAAACTGTATTGAATTGAACTAAATCTTCAAAACGTAGATTTGGAGTCCTTACCAGGAATAGAAACCATAACTAATTTAGAATTTCTGCTTTTACTTTTCCAAACTATCCTATGGCCTTCCTGTCTTCTCAAATACCTCCAACCATAATCTCCATAAATGGGATATGGCTTACAATATCTGTGATTTTGCACTAGCTAGCAATCAACAGTTCTATGATGCCGGTTCAACAACGCTTTCATCAACCGGCATCACAGCAATGGGATTTATGTTGACTGCAAGTTATGGTCGACATAAACCCCAAATGTCTTCCAGTCTGTTTTTCTACCAGTGGGGCTCTGACCCCTGCATCCCCATACATATTATAATCAACTCCGAATCAGAGTTGATTCGGGGGGGGGGGGTGCAGGACCAGGAGACAGTGTGCCCCTGTCTCAGGTGCACCAACACAGCGACCTGTTGGTGAACTGTTGATTTTTTAACAGTGAGGTTGGTCGCTGTGTTGGTGTCACCATCGGAGAGGCATACCGCAATGGACTAGTCCACTACATGCTTGAAGCTAGGATGGCTGCCCCCAGCTGGTCAATGCGACTTCTCTCTCAGGAATGTCATTTATAGTGTACTGATCAACCACTCCTCCTTATCTCTCTGCTCCCACTTGGTGCCACACAGAACTGCCTACCCTTTCAGGTCTATAGACCTGGACTTTTCTCACCACCCCTAGGGTTAAAACCTAATTTGGAACAACAAGCTTTGCTACTGTACATCCACCATGAAACTGTGGAGTAAGGTCCCCCCTCACATCTGTCAATATATTACTGTCGACACCTTTTGGAAACAGTTCCGAACCTACCGCCTACAGTTATATGCTTGTTCCTGTACCTGTACCTGGGCCTTAATACTGTGCACCATCATAGCACTATGTAATGTTTTGCATGAGCTCTTGTATTTTGCTATCCATCCCTGTGTTGACCTGCCTTCTTGTTTACTGTAGGAATGTAAATCTAGATTCTTACTGTTGAGTTTGTTGGCATTGTTGATGTTATGTCTGTACTTTTCCTTGGTCATGCCTGAAAATAGGCACTGGTTTGTCTAGTGCACCTCACCCAGTAAACAAAAGCTAATTAAATTAATAGAAGAATCCAGGACAAGAACAAATGGATAATTCAGACTTGTTATCAGTGTCTTTTTTGGAGTTCAGGAAGGACTCACCTAAAAAGTTGTAAAACAAATTCACAGTACCACACTTCCTTTCATTTTTAGCTACCAAACAAGCAACTAACTTAACTGCCAGAAACTACATGCTAAGTTTGCTATTGCACGAGACATATAAAGTATGGAATCTAAAACTGGTAATAAAAAAACACAAATACAAGTGCTTTATGGTGCTTATAGAATTCAAACTTTTACATTTCATAAAGCATGTAAACCTAATTGTGGTGACTCACTCAAAGCACAGTAAGTGAACTACAAGTTGTAAATATCTTATGCCATTTATAAGGATAGTGTGCTGATGTAAAGGTACCATATTTTCTGTACTACAATAGTTTAAAGTGAGTTTGTGATCCCAAGGTACCACTTTTGGAATATGGTACCTTAGGTCAATGATAGTCCTTTTGTGTTATTTGTAATATTTTTTTCTCAGGCTTTAGTTAGTGTGTAGAGAATATAGTTTGGCCCAACAAGGTGGACAGCTGATCCATTCCATTTGCCAATTCATCTACACGCCTGTGCATTCAGGCATGTTATGACACGCAGCAAGGGAGAGTGCATGGGTGCGACCCATTGAAATGAATGGGACTTGATTTCATTACTATTTAGTATATAATAATGGTGAGTCAGAGATTAATGAAGGCCACCACTCAACTAACAAGGGCAGCAAAAAGCAGGGGTCTTGTTAGTCAAGGCTGGCCCGGTGGCATGGAGGGCTGAGGCATCCTGCCTTACCTCCTGCCATGCTCATGATCCATGTTTGCAGTGTGAGCAGGTCATCAGGGGATCGGCCAGGGAAGAGGAATACTGAGCATCCCAAGGATAGCTCTCCTCCTCTGGGAATGGGGGAATCAGGGATTGGTGCTTGACTGGCCACTAGCCGAGGCTGGGGGCTGGCACACCAATGCTGGACATGGTGGGCAGAGATGGTGCAGATGCCCGGTGTGCCGTGCATGGAAGTGTACCTGACACCATCACTGGCATCATTGCACACCCTTCCTCTGAGGGGAGAAAAATGAGGAAAAACATCTCCAACAGCTGGATGAAGGAGGGTCTTACAGATCCCACTCCTCAACCAGCTGGGTGCTGACCAGAACTGTATGCGGTCTTTGGTGGGGTCCTGGGGACCTTCCACTGATACCACAGGGGGAAGCCCTGGGGGAAAGTGGTTGGTGATGCCCTGTGGACTTTGGGGGGTGGGACTGGTGCACCCTCCAGAATGAGGGCCATCAAAGAGGGGAGAAACAGAACAGCAAAAAGCAGGGGTCTTGTTAGTCAAGCAGTGGCATTCATTAATCTCCATCTCACCATCATAATGTATAAAATTGTAATGAAATTCAGTCCCATTCATTTCAATGTGGTGTGGCTCTGCAATCTCTCTTGCTGCATATGATAACATGTCTGAGAGTGGGGGGGGGTGGATGAATGGGGAAGTGGGATGGATTGGCTGTCCACCTTGTTGGGGCCAAACTATTATCCATCAACACAAAACGAAAGCTGAGAAAATATTAAAAATAACACAAAAGTACTATCACAAGCCTAAAGCACTATATTATGAATGAAGGGCTGGATATTCAAACTGCACCATTCTGAGGCGCAAGCCCTTGTGCTGCGCAAAATAGTTGTGCAGGGGTGTGGCCCAGGCGATATTCAAAGGAGTTGCGCTATTGAGCAACTCCTTTGAAAATCACCCCCCAGCCACAGCCACTGTGCATGGCGCAGTGAAACTTGCGCCACCGCAAGTTGTCAGAGTGGAGCATTCAACTTTCGGTGGCCAAGTACCATTGCGCCATGCGCAAAATCACGATATTCAAAAGGTGACATGCAAATGGGGCCATAATTCATGCAAGACGCAGGGGGGGCCATTTGCATCTGATTATGGCCCCATTTGCATGCCATTAGCATGTAGGTGCGCCGATCCCCGAGGACTTGCGCCTGGCCACCCTGCCAGGCAGCAGCCGTCGGGACCGACGCACCCTGCAGCCCGATCGCGGGCAGCAATGTGGCTCCCCCACCTCCTCCTGTACATCTCCCTGGTGGTCCAGTGGACCGTAATGCCCGATCACGGGCAGAATGTAAAATGAACCCCCGAACATGTTCCTAGTGCCCGATCGCGGGCAGTAAGTAAAGTGCCCCCACCCGAACATCTCCCTGGTGGTCCAGTGGACCGTAATGCCCGATAGCGGCAGAATGTAAATTGACACCCCTCGCCAAACATCTCCTGGTGGCTAGTGTCCCCCCCACCCCACCCACCACGAAGCCCACCACCCGCCTCGGCAGCATCCACCTGCCTGCCGCCCGCCCGCCGACTGACTGCCGGTGAGGCTGCACGCCCATTGGTGCAGAGCAAGAACCAATGGCGTGCAGCCTATACCAGACATGACAGTCCAGATTTGTGAAAATCTGAACTGTCATGGTATGGAGCTGCACGCCTATTGGTTCTTGCTCTGCACCAATGGGCGCAGCCCTACCAGGCAGTCAGTTGGTGGGCGGCGGGCGGCGGGCAGCAGGCGGATGGGATGCTGCCGCCCCGCTGCCGGGGAGCGGGTAGTGGGGTTCGCGGGTGGGTGGAGTGGGGGGACACTAGCCACCAGGGAGATGTTTGGGCAGGGGGTGTCAATTTACATTCTGCCCGCATCGGGCATTACGGTCCACTGACCACCAGGAGATGTTCAGGGTGGGGGCACTTTACTTACTGCCCGCGATCGGGCACTAGGAACATGTTCGGGGTCATTTACATTCTGCCCGCGATCGGGCATTTCGTCCACTGGACCACAGGGATGTGAGGGGAGGTACATTGATGCCCGCGATCGGGCTGGTGGGGGGGTACACTATGCCCGCGATCGGGCTGGGGGGGCACAGGGACTGAGTTGGGGGCCAGCCACAGGTGGCAGCTGCTGTGTTGTGCCCTGCAATACAGCAGCTCACCTGTGGGTGGCCCTCTACTTAAGCCTTTTTTGGCTCAAGGTCCTGCAGGCTCAGGTTGGGGGTTGCGCCTGCACAACTCTGCACAGCCCGGCTGAATATCGGGCTGTGCAGTTTATGCATGGTTCCTCCCCCTCCTGTTGAGCATGCATTCATTTGCATTGCGCTGTTGCTCAGCCTGTTTTCAGTGGCGCAACTGCCTCCTGCTGAATATCGCAGAATGGCGCAATGTAGGACTTGAGCATGCGCAACCCTGTTGAGCATGGCGCAACCTGTTTGAATACCTTGCCCGAGGTGTCTTAGGAGAGAAAAGGTACAAAACCACTTTAAAAACCAGAAACAGCACAGTACACTTACAGATAAACATAAAAAAAAAAAAAAATGACCGTCAACCCAGACCTTATGTGTTGTTGTGTATTTAGACCCAAAAAATTAAGTACAAAATACCACCTCTATGGTGCTATACTAAAACAAGTAGCATCTGAAAGAGACCCGGGGTCATTATAAGTAATTGCCTTAAATCTGAAAAAACTGTAGAAAGGTATCCATAACAACAATCTGCTTAGGTGCATTAAAAGATCATTTGTTACACAAAATCAGTCATGCATACTGCCCTTACACCAAACTTACATTAGATCAGATATTGACTACAACACTCACTTGGGGAATCCTTACTACAAATAGTACATTACATTATTAGAACTGGTACAGCACAGAGCCACTAAACTGATCCCTAGGTTAAAACATGTCATATGAAAAAAGAATGGATGAATTAGGTATTTTCTCCCTTGAGAGAAGAAGAAAAAGAGGTGATTTGCTAATGCTGTGCAAAATACTGGGAAACAATGAATTGCAAACAGAACTAAACATACAGTAGATATTAGATAATGAATATGAGATCACATAATAAACAAACCCAGATAAAAAGAAAATAAAGAGAAGTAGATGTAAATTTTATACGCAGAGGGCAGGGAGAATGTGAAACGGACTTCCTGAGGAAATAATGAATGCAGACTCAATCAATAGCTTTAAGAAATTACTAGACACATACATAGTTGAGAAAAGGGGTAGCATACTTTCCTGGGAAGACAGACTCAATGGGCAAAAGCCTATTTCTCTTTCAGTACCTAGTACTGCACCTAGTATTGAGTCTTTCTAACTCCAAGCTACTTCTTAGGATTTGCAAATAAATGATAATTTCATCACAAATTAGTTAAAATATGATTTTTCTACTTTTTTGATTAGCTGTTAATCAGCTTGCACACTCTCAAAATGAAAATTGTTTTGATAACAGCAGTATACAACCACTACCATATGAGACAAAAAAATCATTGATTACAAAAGCAGATTTGCTTTGTATGGTTTGCATAGCAAAGTTATTATCTTTACATAGCTTTTAGCAATTCATTTTAAAAAGGAAGAGGAATGTCTCGGTTCGGATCAAATAATTTCTGCCACTATTACTGTATTGCTTATATTTTCTGAACTTACTGTGAAAGACAACCATTATGTATTCCCATCCTGACTACAGATATCATTTGTCTGCCCAAATGCAGACTGGAGCTTCTTCCTGCCTTTGACTGGAGGTTTATTAGATTGAACTGTCAGAGCTTCTGATACAATGGTTTTTAACAATTTTCCCAAAGCAGTGCATACAGTTAGGATGCAGTTAGGGCACTAGCAAAGATAGATGACTCTAGGAATTAATTTTAAGCAGTAAAACAATACTGTGTCAGCTACTGATGTTACAGTACTAAGAAATTTCCAAATAAAATTCCCTCTCTCTCTCTCTCTCGTTAGGGTTGAGGAGCCATTTCTATGTTAAACCCCAAAACTTTGCACCTTAATAACTTTGCAACCGTTTGACAGATTTGGCTGAAATTTGGAATACATGATCAAGAACCACAGACCTTGGCATCTGCCAGGTTTTGTACTGGTTGGATACAAGGCTGCAGAGTTATTAAGCTTGATTTGCACGCGCGTTTACACTTTTTCTGGAATTCTACAGTCGCGCGTACAGGTCGCATAGTTTGCTGGACTAGCCCAAAATCTTCAGGGAACGTGTGGCCTGGGTCCCCAATGTGCCTTTTGAAGATTTGGTGAAAAAATATTAAACGGTTCAAAAGTTATTCAGAAAACAATTTCCCATTATAAGTCAATGGGAAAAGTTAACAAAAAGTTCAACACTTTCGCAAATACATTTTTACTTTCGCAAATGGGCCTGTTACTTTCTCAAATCAGCCATTTTTTTTTTCAGTTGTTGATTAGAAAAATGCTTGGCATTTAAATTTGGGACCCTCTAGCAACCTAATTCTTTTTGTATTCACCTAGTCGGACCCTGAGGATGCTAGCCATGTCTTTATTTTGGGGTAAAACACCCCAGAAAGATGTTTTTCAGATTTCTGGAAAAAGTACTTTCACAAAGTACTTTCGTGCTCCCGAAAGTGTCGCAAATGTTTGTGAAAGCTTTAGCAAATTGCGACAGTAATTTTCTAGTCTGTGGGAAAATGACAGCAATTCTTTGGCACTGCACTGCAAAAGAACGGTTGGGAGTTTTGGGCTGAAATTTGAGGAGCATAGCCGCCATCTCACAGATGTGCCTTTCAGTGTTGTATTGAAAAATATTACATGGCAGCAAAGTTACGGCACTCCAAAGTTGACATTTTTTCCCATAGGATAACATTACGGCGCCCGATGCATTACAGGAATCCTTTGGCACCTTGCTGCAAAATAACGGTTTGGTCTTTTTTCCTGAAATTTGGAGGGAAGACAGCCAACAGCCCACAGATGTGCCTTTCAGTGGTTTGGTGAAAAAATATTACAGGGAGGCAAAGTTATGGTGCTCTGAACTTCTCTTTTTTCCATAGGATAACATTACGGCATGCCGTGCTCTTTCAGGCCCGTGATTTCGCGAAATGGTGCGAGATACGGACTTTTCATTGGAAAAATGCTTAGCCCCCTAGTGGGGGCTAAGCATAAAACTAGCCAGGACAGTCATAAATCACACGACTTTTAATTTTTTTTCCTACGTCGTACGGTTCCTGAGATATAACCTATTTAGTATTCCAAGTCCTCATTTTCTGCTCCGATACCCATTATTATGCATACATTCTTTGTACTCACTGTCTTTCTCTATTCAGCTTTTGGGGAAAACCAGCCTGTGCGCTTACATTACTGTTACCATTGCCCTTTCCACTTGCAGTTCCATGCCCGTTTCACTTACCGTTGATGTCAACGCCACCACGTGCGTCATCCTTTGCGTTTTCATTTGCACTTGCGTTTCTTATTTTTTGCCATTTGTGTCTACCGTACTGTTTCTCTTTCTGTTTCACTTTGCGTCACCATGCCCACTGACATTTCCATTTGCAGGCACCATGTTACTATGTGACAAGACATCACGTGGCACACTGTTCCAGTCTACGCCACCGTGTTCGTTACCCTTTCTGTTGTCATTTGCGCTTGCGTTACCTTGTGCACCACTGTTAGTGCTTCTGTTTGCATTGCTGTTCCTATGCCACAAGACATCATGTGGCTGCTGCATTACATTCACTATTTCTCGTTATCATTCTCAAAAAGAAGGGAAATTAGAGGCAAAAAACTCCGTTTAATGCATTAGTTAGGGTTGTTCCACAGCAACAAAAGTGAGGAAATTCGCTGTTAGGGTTGAAAACCCTAACTTCGAATTCACCCCCCCCCCAGCACCACACACACAGACACACACACTCACATGCAAGTATGGGGAGGACCAAGTCAACACAACCAATGACAGACATCCAGCAGCAGGTGACAGAAATAACAAACAATTGTCTAAATGTACTACGAGACATCCCCACCCACCTGACCAGGTACTGCATGCTCAGTGGAGATCAACAGCGAAACTGAGGCCATGTACACCAAACGTACACATCCCTGATTGCAGCTGCACACAACGTACCACACTTAGTAGTTGCATGGCCTTACCTACTGATGCCCCACACCACATCACAAGTGGTACTGTGCCGTTATTCAATATAAATGCTGAAGGTGCATGATGACAGTTGTAGAAAGGTTTTAACACTAGTGAGTATACATTAATTAAGAAAAGTACATAAATTAACTACAAGACACTAGCATGCTCAAGATAAAAGTAGTGTTACATTTAGTATGTGATTTACATAGTAGTACATTTACTGCAACGGTTTACTCAAGATAGAGAGGCTGATGTAAACGTATGGAAAAGCATTGCCTGTTCAACGCTGTGAAATTCATACTGCCAGTATTAGATGCATTCTTACTGATGAAGGTGTACTGCTGATGTACATACATAGACCTTCAGTGTGTTTCAATACTAAAGATGCAGTAAGTATTCTTTATAAGAAACAGTGTAATTGCATGGATCAGGCCTAGCAACTTCTAAATGTCATAGCACTACTGAGCCAACAATGACGTACCTGTATCGGATATGTATATAGGATAGATTTTCGTGTAGGCACTTACTGAGTATGTTGTACCTGATAAAGACAATCTCATTGCATCTGTGATGACTAACTTATTCAAATAGTAATACATTTACTATTGTTGCAATTAGTGATCTATACCACTTATGGACACAGTGTAATTTTTTTTAACAGTTGTTTCATACTCAGGCTGTATGCCTAGTGTTTGGATTTGCCACACTTCTGTCACTGATGCTATCAAAGTGATAACTATGTTAATTGTGGTACAACAGGAATCAAGTAGGTATGGTGTAGATATAAACAGAATGTCTTTTAGTATTGATTTAACTCACAATGGGGTAAGTGTACTAGGCACAGGGGTTATTCTCTATCACTGACTCTGTCAGTTATAATCACACTAAGGTTTCGATGACTGTAATGATCAAGTTACACTGTTCATCTTCATGAGTTCATATTCACAGCCATTCTCCAGTAACTAGACAGTGTATGGTGTAACTGGGTGGAACACTGTGTTGCAAAGCTGCTGCAGTGCCTAGCAGAGGGAGAGTATCTACTCATAAAGACAATTACAATAAGGCATGACCAACAGTTATGTTAAATGGTCTGTTAATCACCCTGTAGGGGTTTAATGTTGAATGAGGCATAGCCGAGTGCCATGTCGCTAGACAGTGATAAACTGACCATTAACAAATACCGGGAGTGGCTTATTGCTATCATAATAAAACTGTTTTTAAACAACATTAAACCATGTTCATCATTATGGTTAGGCTCTACATGTATGTTAATAAAAACTAAACATAAGGCTGTTACAATGTTTACAGTCAATTAGAAAGCTGCATTTCTCAAACCCTTGTTATAATCAGAGATATTATACCTGTACAACTCCTTGGTTTTGCTGAACTCTGTTGCTCAGGTGGCCCACCACATGTGGTGTGGTCTGGTGTGGGGCATCGGTAGGTAAGGCCATGCAACTACTAAGTGTGGTACGTTGTGTGCAGCTGCAATCAGGGATGTGTATGTTTGGTGTACATGGCCTCAGTTTTGCTGTTGATCTCCACTGAGCATGCAGTACCTGGTCAGGTGGGTGGGGATGTCTCGTAGTACATTTAGACAATTGTTTGTTATTTCTGTCACCTGCTGCTGGATGTCTGTCATTGGTTGCGTTGACTTGGTCCTCCCCCATACTTGCATGTGAGTGTGTGTGTGGTGCTGGGGGGGGTGAATTCGGAGTTAGGGTTTTCAACCCTAACAGCGAATTTCCTCACTTTTGTTGCTGTGGCACAACCCTAACTAATGCATTAAACAGAGTTTTTGCTCTTATATATATATATATATATATATATATATACACAAAAATTCCTTGTAATACACTGCAGGTAAAGTAATAATACTATCGTTGCCAAGTGATAATACTATCGTTCAAAACTTGTAATACTATCGTTCGAGCTCTGAATGATAGTATTATCACCAAACCAGAATAGCACAATCTCAAAACCCTCCAATACCGTACACTTAATGCATGCTGACGTACCACAAATCGTGCCTCCTCATTAGACACAGTGTCTCTGTGGGCGGGCAAAACAGTTAAAAAAAATGGTGTCTGTCTCTCGCTTAGTGAGACAAAATGATACATTCACTCTACTGCCGATTCTTTGCTGCACAACTGTTTCGATAATCTTGCATACCGCATCGCAAGAAATCAATGAAAGGTTGGACTGCCTTAAAAAATAAGTAGCTCAACAGAGACACTGAGCGAGCGGTCGGGCGGGTGGGGTTGTGTGTGGAGATAGAGATAGTCACCGTCTGAGTCCTCCCTGCGATGGCAGCCTGCCCTGGAGTCACAACACCTCATAAACTGCAAAATAAACTTGCATCCATATATTACAAAAAACAAAAAATAGGCGAGTGTCTATCACTCAGGAATAATACCATCTCGAGGTTCTGGGGGCAAGGGAACCTCTCAAGCTTCGCTCTCGAGGTTCTCTTGTCCCCAGAACCTCTCAATGGTATAATTCCCTTGTAACAGACACTCGCCTATATATTATTCTATTTATATATATAATACTGGCACGGTCGCGCCAGTATAGTTAGGATTGAGTAGGCACTTTAATAGTAAACCCCAAATTTTGCACATTAAAAACTTTGCAACTGTTCAACAGATTTGCAAAAAATTTGGAATATGTGGTCTGCCATGGTAGATCTCTTGCCTTGCCAAGTTGTGTTTTGGTCGAACTTACAGTTTTTGCACAGCGAAGTGCTGAAAAACACGGTTTTCACCAGTTTTGACACCTTTTTTGCCCATTGCGCTGTGACCACACCTTTTGGTCTTTTGGGCTGAGACTTTCAGAGTAGAAAGAGTTTAGGTCAAAGAAGAATCCAGCTTTGGTTTAATTAAAAAAATATTAGTCTGTTCCAAAATTATTTAATTTTTAATTTGGGGGTCTGAGCATGCTCAGTTTACTCCAAGATTTATATGTATTTTTTGCGAAAGGAGATTGGGCTTGTGGTCAAAGATTTTGTCAGCTCACGAAAGGGGATTTAAAAAATCCCAGTCTGTGAGAAAAAATTCCCCTTTCACGAGCCGCCATCTCGTTTTCATTTTTTCCCCGAAAACAAAATGCTGTAGCTTCCTCCACGAGTGACTTCTTGTTGCAATAAGGCATGGGTTTTGTTCAGGGCGATGCCCTCTACAAACCTATACCTTTAGTTTGCTTGGTTTTGGCCAAAACATGGCCATTTCAAATTTTGAAATTCTTCATCCATGACTCACTTCTGATCCCCTTTCGTGAGCTGACAAAATCCCCATCCATGAGCCAATCCCCTTTTTGCAAGGTAGCAAAATCCGTGACTGTCAGTTAGGGACCAAATGGCCCTTCTCGTGGTTGAGGATTGACTCACAGCCAAGGATTTTGCTGCCTCACTAAAGGGGATCAGTTCATGGATTGGGATTTTGTCAGCTCGTAAAAGGGGATTGGGTTTGATTCCCCTTTCGCGGGCTGACAAGATCTCAGTCCATGAGCTGACAAAATCCCCATCCACGAGCAGATCCCCTTTCGTGAGGCAGCAAAATCCTTGACTGTCAGTTAGGGACCAGATGGCCAAAATCTGGCAGTCAAGGATTTCTCACAGATGGTGATTCTGACAGTTCGCGAATGGGGATTGACCTCACGGTCAGGGGTATTTGCTAGCTCATGAATTAGGAATTTTTTAAACTTTTAAAAACGTTCCCACTGCATTGTAAATTAACAGTTTGGTCTTCTTGACTTGAGATTTGCAGGGTATAAAGGGGGTGTCCCACAGATGTGACTTATGCTGTTTGGGTGTAAAAGGTTTTATCGGGTCCATATATATGCTATTCCGAAGTTGAGATTTTTCCTATAGGATAACATTGCGGTGTGCACAGTGTTTTTGGTGCCTGTATCTTGTAAATGATGTGAGATATAGATTTCATCTACATATTTTGTGTGGAGGTTTCACTGTCATGATTACGACAACACTTGAATTGTTTTCAGAGCTGCTATGGTTGCCGAGATATTGGCAAGTTAGTGCTACAAGTGTTCCTTGTCCTATAGGGCTGCTGTATGGCTCCATATTTATGTGTAAGAGGAAGTACAAGGTCCCTGGGGCCTCACTTCCACAGATGCATATCATTATGCACAAATGGGCAGCTTGGTGGGCCCTGTACTTCTGCCAAAACATACCATTTACTAGTTATATTACACTTTTTCAAAAAGTAAGGAAATTCATTGCAAAAAACTTTATTAATGCATCAGTTAGGGTTAAAGCAAAACACGTGGGGAAATAAGATGTTAGGGTTGAGCCTCTAACACCCCCACCACCACCCCAACACCCCATCCTCCACAGACTGAGAGATGCCGGGTGTGCCATGGGGTCATGAGGCCTAACTCTCATCCCCTTCTCCTTTACAGTAGCATGTCAACCTGTTTACACATGGAATGGGGTGAGAGTTGGGCCTCATAACCCCATGGCACATCCTGGCATCTGTGGGTCTGTGGATTATGGGAGCTGGGGAGTGGAGGGCTTAGAGGCTCAACCCCAACATCTCATTTCCCCATTTTTGTTGCTTTAACCCTAACTGATGCATTAAAAAAGTTTTTTGCAATATGGTTAAAAAAATATTGATCTGTTCCAAAGTTATTTAATTTTTAATTTTGAGTTCTGAGCATGCTCAGTTCACTTCAAGATTTATATGTGTTTTTTGAGAAAGGAGATCGGGCTTGTGGTCAAGGATTTCGTCAACTCATGAAAGGGGATTTAAAAAATCCCAGTCCATGAGAAAAAATCCACCATTCGCGAGCCGCCTTCTCGTTTTTATTTTTTCCCCCAAACAAAATGTTGTAGCTTCCTCCACGGGTGACTTCTTGTTGCAATAAGGCATGGGTTTTGTTCAGGGTGATGCCCTCTGCAAACCTATACCTTTGGTTTGCTTTGTTTTGGCCAAAAAATGGCCATTTCAAATTTAATTTTGAAATTCTTTGTCCATGACTCACTTCCGATCCCTTTTCGCGGGCTGACAAAATCCCCATCCATAAGCCAATCACTTTTGCGAGGTAGCAAAATCCAAGACTGTCAGTTAGGGACCAAATGGCCCTTCTCGCGGTTGAGGATTGACTCACAGCCAAGGATTTTGCTGCCTCACTAAAGGGGATCGGTTCATGGATGGGGATTTTGTCAGCTCATGAAAGGGGATTGGGTTTTTGATTCCCCTTTCGTGAGCTGACAAGATCCCCATCCATGAGCTGACAAAATCCCCATCCACGAGCAGATCTCCTTTAGTGAGGCAGCAAAACCTTTGACCGTCAGTTAAGGACCAGATGGCCAAAATCTGGCAGTCAAGGATTTCTCATGGATGGTGATTCTGACAGTTCATGAACGGGGATTGACCTTGGTCGGGGTTATTTGCTAGCTCACGAACTGGGAATTTTTTAACTTTTAAAAACTTTCCCACTGCATTGTAAACTAACAGTTTAGTCTTTTGACTTGAGATTTGCAGGGTATAAAGGGGGTGTCCCACAGATGTGACTTATGCTGTTTAGGTGTAAAAGATTTTATCGGGTCCATATATATACCATTACGAAGTCGAGATTTTTCCCATAGGATAACATTGCGGTGCCCACAGTGTTTTTGGTGCCTGTATCTCGTAAATGATGTGAGATAAAGATAGATTTCATCTACATATTTTGTGTGGAGGATTCACTGTCATGATTACAACACTTACATTTTTTTCATAGCTGCTACGGTTGCTGAGATATTGGCAAATAAGTGTTACAAGTGTTTCTTTATTTATTTTTATTTTTTTATTTATTTATTTGTGCCTAGGATTACAAAGTACCTTTGAGCCAAGACTCTTTTACAAAGGTTCCACGTCATGCTGGTTACAGGGTAACAGACACTAAAACATAAAACAGTTACAGGTACATGGCTTTAGACAGTAACTTTGCTTGTCAAAATCAGTCTGAGCGATGATTAACTCAAGAAACAATAGGAAGAAGAGGGCAAGAAGGGGAGAGGGCTGAGGGTAGGGGAAGGCATAGGCGTAGAGGGTCAGACTGAGGCAGCTGAGGAGCCTTGTCAGGACAGACACAGGGCAAGTGCATTAGAAGTTGCATTGGATAGGTAAGTGCAAGAAGAGAGGGCAGAAACTGACACCTATAAGGTCAGAAGCAGCGTAGGGAATGAAGATGTTACGGGGTGCAAGCACAGGTGGAGGTGCCAGTTATGGAGTGGTGGAGCTTTTTTGAATGCTCCAAGCATTGCTGTGGATGAGGTGTCACTAGAGGCTCTCATTCCAGCCAACTCAAGCCCTGTATGCAAATTACCTTTGGCCTTGGGATGTGCGGCAGTGGGGATTTGAAGGATTTGGGGCTTAGAGCTCCTGCTGTTGCGGTTGGTGATTTTGGGTTTGAGGAGGGTGCTGACTCCTGGTGGTGCCTTTCCCATCATGATTTTCTTAGCAGTGATGCAGGTTTGGTATTTGATTTGGTTGTTCAGTTGCAGCCAGCCTGTTTTGGAGTAGAGGTCGCAGGTGTGGGTGAGACGGTGGGAACCAGTAACAAGTCGGCAGGCTTCATTGAGGGAAGTCGAAACACACCTGAGAGATGAGGTTGTGGCAGATCCATAGATAATGAGACTGTAGTCAATGATGCTGATGATGGAGCTTTGGACAGCTATGGACAGAGCTTCTGGGATTAGATGTTTCCTATGTTGGAATAGTAGGCCCATTCTGGTGTTGGCTACTTTTCCCAAGTTATTGATGTGTGGGACATAGGAGAGATTACAGTCGAGGGTGAGGCAGAGGTATTTGAAGGTATGAACTTGTTCGAGGATGATTCTTTGCTTGGTTTTAATGGAGAGCTGATATTGTTTGTATTTGTTTTGGGAGCTGCAGAAGATCGTGGTCTTTGTTTTTTTCTGCAATTTTGTTAATCAGTCCCAAAAGGTGATTTCACACACTGACCACAAAATGACCTTCCAGGCCCAATTAACGAAACAACAGTGACAGTGTTCATGAGGTGGCATCCCAAGAAGCCCATGTTAAAAATTGGGAGGAAATACCTAAAATGGCAAAGTTATGAACATGAGTTCAAACCGCCTTTGAAATACATTATACGGCACTTACCTTTTTTCCTCAGGTTACCATTCAGCTTTGAAGAGTGCAGATGTGTCCCAGTCCACAGACGATGACAGTAGACAACCTTTGGAGGTAAGTATAGGATAAGGTTGGGGTGGTGGATGCTCAGTGGGAGGGTGAGGATGGGGGAGGGGGACAGTGGGGACGAGGAGGGACCATTTCCTTTTTTTTTTCAGGTTGCACAAAACAAAAATGGGGGATGGTTGTCTTCTTTTCAGGTAAACAGAAAATAACCATTTCAGGACACTGTGAGTGTACTCCCCAGCATCCCACACTGCTGTGGAAAGAGGGGGCTTCTAGCACCAACATGGGGATTGGGGCCCCCGATGTCTGCAATTTTCACAAGAGTCTTTGGGGGATGGGGGATCAAAAGAAATAGACAAAATAAATGAAATCAGAATCAGAGGGTGGGGGGGGTTACTAACATGAGATAAACATGAAAGGGGTTGGGGGGACTGCCATCACACTGGGGCAGTGACAAAGTCAGCTCCCAGGAGAAATAGCCGGCAACAGGGGTTCCAACTCTGGTTCCACAGCCTAAGGAAATCCAGCTCTCAAGTATCAGCATGTTAGACCACAAGTAGATACTTCATGTTCGAAAATGTATCATGTGCAAAAATAACCTATGCTTATTTTTGCACATGAACATCCACCTGTGTTCAAGCCAGGCACATAATTGACAGCTTCATAACTAAAGGAAAAAAACACATTTACTGTTGTACTTCTCCTGTGGAGTAGAAGAGAGGGCACATGACTGCAAACCCAAGGGTTCTGAATTTGAGGCCACTCTTCCCTCATTTTTTTCACCTTTCTTGTAGGCAGAAAAAAATATGGAGAGACAAGTTTCGAACTGAACAACCTTGGATGTCCTACCCGTGTGCCTTGTCCTCTGCACCACAGAGGAACTATAAGTAACACACCGTTTTTTTCTTTACTTATTAAATGTCTCAATCATCCTTGATTGAAAGTGGATATTTCATTTTTGAAAATGTAGCATGTGCGAAAAGAAGCAAGACTTGTTTTCGTACATACCACATTTTCAAACATCAAATATCCAGTTCATAGAAGACAGTGATTATGTCTTGGTCCACAGAAGATGACAGCACATAACCTCTGGAGGTAGGTACAAGGTAAGGTGGGGTGGGGTGTTGAATGCTCAGTGGGAGGGTTGGGATGAGGAAGAGGGACAGCAAGGGTGATGAGAAACTGTTTTCTTTTATTCAGGGTAAAGAAAAAACATTGGGGGACTGTTTTCTTTTCACAGGAACAAATAAATGTATATTTGGGGACACTGGGAGTGGACTCCCCAGTGTCAGGGATTTATATAACTCTAAAAATTGATTAGCGTTTTGCTCATAAAAGTGCTAAATCTTTGTGAAAATGCATAGCTCTTGCCTCACTGTGTTTAACAAACACAGCACTTCTAGAAAACCTATATAAATACTTTCTGTACAGTTGGTATAGTCCCAAGAAAAAAACTGCTAATCAATTATTTAAAACCCTGCAGTGTTCCACACTGCTGTGGGGGAGGGGGCGTGTAATGCTGACATGAGGAATAGGCCCCCTGATGTCGGCAAATATTAAACAGAATGGGCTACAGGAGGGGGAGAGACATCTGACATCAGAGGTGGTCATCTCGGTGTCAGAATATATATTAAAATAAACTATGGGAATGGGAGGGTGGTGGGTGCCAGTAGATAACAGGGAAAGATATTGGAGAGTGGGGGTGCCACGAGACACCAGGGGTAGGGGACAGTGATCGGCATGCAGGGGGTGCCACTAGACACCAGGGAAACAGTGGCTCACAGCTAAAACTGCAGACAGCAGCATGAGTTCTGGCTGCAGCTGCAGATGTCAAGAAAATCCTGCTGTTCTCAAACAGATAATGCGTCCGAAGTGCTCCTCTCGCTAACCTCTGCCCCAAGGATTTTGGGTGCCCACAAAAAGTGTTTCTGGTCACTATTTAAAAAAAAAATCAGACCAGCTAAATGGGTCCCGTTTAGCTAAGCTCTGATGTTTCTTTTTTATATTACATTTATTTTAACATCTTTTCTTAATTTTCTGTCTTTCACTAACAAGACAACAAGATGGTGGACACAACAGAGCTCTGCAAAACCACCATAGGCTCTATGTGACCCTACATACGAAAAAATAGTAGCTCTTTTGAAAAGAAGGGAGCTCTGTGAAAACAAACTAGGCTCTATGTGTCCCTCCATGCAAAAAATACAGTACATCTTGTGAAAACAAAAGTATTTTGGTGTAGAACATCTAACTTTTCCCATGGGAAATAATGGGAAAATTAAAAATGTAATAACTTTTGAACAGATTAATATTTCTTCACCAAACCTTCAAAAGGCACATCTGTGAGGCAAAGGCATTCTACCCTGAAAATGTTAGACTACAACTTAAAGCCATTTCTGAGATACAGCTGTTAAGAACAAAATGGCAAAAAACATGCAAATTCAGGAATTTTTGACACTCTGTATCTCAAAAACCACACAATGGATTCATACAAAATTTGCCATGTCAAGAGACCTACACCTAGAGATTATGCATGCCAGTTCCTGCAAATCTGTTGAACAGTTCCAAAGTTATTAAGGTTAAAAAAGTTGGCTTTAGCATAGAAGTTTGCACTCAACCCTAACTATACTGGCACTACTGTGCCAATATAATACATAAATAGATAGATAGATAGATAGATAGATAGATAGATAGATAGATAGATAGATAGATAGATATGTAAAAAAAAAAACATAAATTCCACATACCCCAATAATGCAAAGCATTATGGGAAGCATTTTCAAATGCCCAGGAATTAATTTGGACTGACACAACTTTAAGCAGAATTGCATGATGATGAAAGGCCTCACAATGAAATCAGCAAAGCCTGAGAACAGTAGACACAGACACGTGTTTCATCCTCATTTGGACTCATCAGTGTGCCATATCTGTATCTCAGCCCAGGGAGAGGGAGCCAGCCACCCTATAGGGGATCTTATTTGATTGGATCATGGGCAGCCCAAAGTAGAGAGAGAGAAGAGAACTACAAAAGAACCCCAGTGCAAATGCACTGGGGTATGGGTTATTCCAGAGGATATTGGGTATACAGCCACATTTTAAAGAAAACACAAATTGCACAAACCCCAATAATGCAAAGCATCATGGGAAGCATTTGCAAATGCCCATGAACTAATTTGGACTGGCTCAACTTTAATCAGAATTGCATGGTGCCGAAAGGCCTCACAATGCAATCAGCAAAGGCTGAGAACAGCAGACACAGACACATGCGTCATCCTCATTTGGACTCATCAGTGTGCCATATCTGTATCTCAGCCCAGGGAGAGGGAACCAGCCACCCTATAGGGATCTTATCTGGTTGGGTCATGGGCAGCCCAAAGTAGAGAGAGAAGAGAACTACAAAAGACCCCAGAGCAAATGCACCTGTCGCTATATGTACGCGAGCATGGGGGGGGGTGAGACCGGGCATGAACAGTGAGGGATGTGGGGGTGGTGCCTCGGTCAGTTGCCGTGCTGACCCTGTGGCGTGGTGGGTGCATTGCTGGTGTCAGTCGGCAGGGTACTGAGTTTGGGTCTGGGCACTGGTGTGTTTTTGTTGCGCCTGGCCTGAGCCTTTTTTTTTTTTTTTTTTTTAATGTTTTCACCACCCCCCCTGGAGTTGAGAATCCTTTAGTAGGGGGTTGCGTTGGTGAAGCCCCCCATGGGAGGTGGTATGGAGTACACAGCTCCCCACAGAAAACATTAAAAACAAAGTTGCCGGTGCCCTTTTACTGAGCACTGAGGTGTCAGAGTGCCAAAATAAATTTTTGGCACTCCTAACTTCTGCTTAATGACAATCTCCTTTAGGCTTTCACCGTTATGACATAGATCTGGGTAGGGGACATAGCAGGGTGCGTGGGAGCTGGACAAAAGAGCCCTAATACTGTAGCACATTTCCAAACTTTGCAGGCATTGTACTTAAAACTCTAATAGCTTATTTCCAACCCCAGTGCAGTTTGAGTTTTATGCAGTAGCACCCTAATGTGTATTAGCATAATTTTTTTTGCCATAGATTTCCTTACTTTTTAAGAAATTTGTGTAGTCTCTACAGGTACTCATGGCCTTTGAAGCCCTACACAAAGTAAGTGGTGACTTGTAACATACTTTTCAGATGACAATTCCTGGTCTTTAATTAGGTCAGGAAGACTGCAAACCACAACTTATTATGAAAGAATTAATTTATGTGGCAATTTACTCAAGGCCGCAAAGGTTCCTAAATATGTAAATAGCAAGTATAGTCTGTTAAAAAAAAAAAGTCTCAGCACTTAGTAGATTCCTGTCACTATTTGAAATAGAAGCAGGGGGACTGTGCGAGTTCAGCAATAGATAGCTACATATCAGGTAGTTCAAACATAACCAGCTTTGTTAGTCACTTACAATAGTAAAGCAGTTCTGCAAATGTTGTTAGCAGCTAGTAAATATAGTGTAAATTAGCAATAAGAACAGTAGACTCAGCGGGATCAAAGTATTCAGCTTGGAAATGTTGCACTATGCAAATTTAGCAAATAAACATTAACATCTCAATTCAGGAAAACATCATAAATAGGTCCCAGAAGCTGGTATGACAGTTTCCCAGAAATGGATAACAGCTTGGGATAGATGTGCAAAAGTGGCAGGTAAAGCAATCAAATAAACCAAGACAATGGCTTAAACAAGTGCATAAATGAAAGACACAGTTATGCATTAGTACCTTGGGCTATCATTTCCAAAAGTTGGTATCTGCGCTAACACAAGTAACCACTGGAAAAGGTCATACAGAACAGTTAAATCAACTCAGATTAAATGGTCTCAGAATGCTGCATAAGACTAAGCCTCAACAGAAACATAGAAACATAGACTTTGATGGCAGATAAGGACTGCTTGGCCCACCTAGTCTGCTCATTTCCCTACCTATTGGGTTAGCTGCAGATCCTAGTTAACCAACTGCCTACTTCTTCCTACCCCCCCACCAGAATTGTCTTATGTCTGTCCCATGCATTCTTTAATTCCCTCACTATTTTTGACCCCATGACCTCCTCAGGAAGGCCGTTCCATGTGTCCACCACCCTATCTGTGAAAAAATACTTCCTCATATTGCCTCTGAGCCATCCCCCTCTATCTTCAAATTGTGTCCCCTTGTTCTTGCACATCTTTTTCTGAAAGATGCAACCCTCTTGAACTTTGTTGATTCCCTTGAGGTACTTGAAAGTTTCTACCATGTCCTCCCTCACCCTACTTTCCTCAAGGGTATACATATTAAGCTCCTTTAGTCTCTCTTCGTATGGTTTCTGCTGCAGACCCTGCATCATTTTAATTGCCCTCCTCTGGACTGCCTCCATCCTGTCTATGGCCTTGCAGAGATGGGGTCTCCAGAACTGCATACTGTACTCCAGATGGGGTCTCACCAACTGTCTGTACAGAGGGGTAATGACTTCTTGTTTTCTACTGGTGACGCCTCTCCCTATACATCCCAGTATCCCCACAGCCATCCTTACTGCCTTCTTACTACTCCCAGGTCCCTTTCCATTTTTGTTGTTGTTAATACTTTCCCTCCCCCCCCCCATTGTGTACTTGTCCTCTGTGTTTTTGTTTCCCAGGTGCATTACTTTGCACTTCTTTGCACTTAATCTAAGCTGCCATACCTCTGACCATTCCTCCAACCTTGCCAAGTCCCTTCTCAACCTTTCCACCCCCCTTGTGTATCAGCCCTGTTGCAGATCTTTGTGTCATCTGCAAAAAGGCATACTTTTTCTTCCAGTCCCTCTGCAATGTCACTTATAAAATCATTAAAAAGGGTATGCCACCCTAACAGCGACATTTCTACGGTGACATGCATCAAAATTGACTACTGTGTCATTTTGCCATAGAAATGCCACTGGAAGGGGGCAACCACTTCCCTCAACCTGCACTCCCTCCCTGAACTAACTCTGACCTGGAGTTAGAATCTTTAGTTTAGGTGGAGGTAAGCCCCCATGTGGGTTTGGGGCAGTCTCCCGACAAACAACAGTTCCAAACTGTGCAGTTCCATGCCGATTGCAACTTGTGGTTGACATGGAGCCCATTGCTGAAATGCCGAGCATGATCTTTTTTGTTGCACTGGCATATAACCCATTAAAAAGGACTGGACCCAGTACTGAACCCTGTGGTACCCTGCTAGTAAACCCCCTTTCATCAGAGTGGACTCCATATACTATTACCCTCTGTGTCCTGTTGTCCAGGGAATTTTTTACTCAGGCTGTCTAATTTGTTTATTAATCTTTTGTGTGGGACTGTGTCAGATGCTCAGTATGCCTTCCTGGTAAATCTCGTAAATAAATAAATAAATAAATAAGTGCAGGTAGGCCATGTCCACAGCCCCTCCCTGATCTACTACATTGGTCACCCAGTCAAAGAAATCGATTAGATTCATCTGACATGACCTTCCCACTGTGAATCCATGCTGCCTTGGGTCCTTTGCCCTGCTGGCCTCTAGGTGCTCAACAATTCTTTCTTTCTTTCAGAAGTGATTCCATCATTTTCCCTACCACTGAGTTCAAGCTAACAGGTCTGTAGTTTCCTACCTCTGCTTTGTTCCCACTTCTGTGAAGGGGAATCACATCAGCCCTCCTCCAGTCTTTAGGTACCACATCATCCTCCCATGATTTGTTAAAAAGGGTAGTCAGTGGTGTCACTAGTTCTCCCCTTAGTTCTTTTAGAATTCTGGGCTGAATCCCATCAGGCCTCACTGCTTTCTCTACCTTCAATTTTAGGAGTTCTTTCAGAACCCTTTCTTCTGTGAAAGGAACGGTATTGACCCCCCTATTCAGAGTGCTTCTATTGATTGGATTAAGTACCTCCCCCTCCTCTTCTTTTGAACATGTACCAAACTGTGGGAGTTATGCCTCTCTTCTGCTCAGATATACTGAGCCCTGTGCTATGTCCATCAAGGTATTTAGAAAAACAAGATAGATATATTTAACTCTCTTTGGAATAAGTGTCACTAACTGGTAACGGAGCCAAATAATGAGGTCAAACGTCTGGCTGAGCAATTTTAGTAAGATATAGCAGCAATAGCACATGTGTAAAAAGTTCAAGGGTTGGGGGATATACCTTCCATTCTGCTTGGACATACCAAGCTAGGAAATGTGACTATAAAATTCAGATAGTTATAGAAAAAAATTGTCTTCAGTCCAGCAAAATATGGAGATGTAAAGTACACTGAACAAGGAGCTGACAGCTGTAATTGTGTCATAAGAGCTGTAGAGAGGCGAATGCTGTTGTTTGAAGCTCCCAGTAATTTCAAACAGTTAGAATCTCGATTCCCAAATTTTCAGAAAAGCTGCAACAGGTGCTCACGTCCAACCATGTTTAGGTAGCTTGCCAGGTGTGCCCAAACTTGACAGTGTGGTGACATTTTGGGAGGGAACCCTTGTTTCTGATGAAACTGACTGTTTACTGGGATCTTCAAACAACAGCATTTCCCTCTTTACAGCTTATACAGTGCAATTACAATTGAACTTTATTCCTCCAAAGTTTTCCTATCAAAAAATGGAAACAGGGTTGGCCATTTTGTCATGAAGCAAATATATATCTTCCTGCATACTAGCATTTTGAAACATTCCTTCTGTTGATAAAGGTCAATCCAGTAATGTAAGTACAAACTTTTATCACTTTTCCTCTTTCAAAGTAGTAGTTAGGCTCTGCTTCACACTGCAGCAGTACTCAGCACATAGATTCAAGGGTCAACACTTTTTCCATATGCACCAAGCACTTTAAACTTATTACACTCCTACAGCTGTCAACAAGTTGTTTTCGAGCAAGTTATGTCTTTAGGGTCCATTGTGTGATTTAATTAGCTAGCTGATTGGGCAATCAATCTCAGATTTCCTTTGTAGGGTGTATGAATTTAGTTCATTGAGTTTGCACTGTATGTGTCCATTGGTGGTTATGATTATTTTTTTAATTTTCTTCCTTTTTTTGCAATTTAAGGGCTTCTGAAGTAACATAAGTTATCATCCCTGTGTAGCAAGACTGAAAGTGATGCTATGGGGGAATTCCTCTCCCGTGTGCGCTACAGCTGAGTGGTTTCTGTTTTTACTCTGACAGGATCTGATTCTGTCATATGCGTTGTTTATTTGGAAAGCTACTCACTTGCAGATCCAAAATCTTTCTGTTGTATATAATAATATTTACTGTTTTGTGTTTTTTGAACCCACTCACACTCATCATTGTTACTGGTATTCTCGGCTTGGTTGGCTTTCTCCCTCTTTACGTATTAAGTATTCCTTCGTTGTTCGGTTTTCAAAAGTGCTTTTTTTTCTGTTTCTGGGGCTCTTTCAGATTTAGTAAATCAAAGGTTAATGCTTCTGAGCTTGAGATCAGCAAGAGGGGTTGATTTAGTTGAAAGGCAATATAAATCTAAGGTTGGTGCTTAAGCTTTTTCTACAGCAGCTCGTCAGTTTTAGAACGGTCTTTCTGATTTGTTGCAAACCACTTCTTCCTTTCATATTAAAAATAATGTTTTACAGTATTTGCATAGTCAATATAATTGTGATTGTGATCTTGGTTAATGTAGCTTGTGTTCATCATATTGCTGTATTATGTTCATTTATATGCATTGTTACTGCAGTTTCTACCCTGGCAGAGCCTTTAAAAGGACCTTGTTCCAGCGCTCATTTCCTTTTATCAGATAAATAAAAAAAAAATGCCCAGATTTACTGGATCTTTCTTCAACTTGATTTATATTTAGTTGCTGAAAAGTGTGGATGTGTCTTCAATCAACTTTTCCCTCACCAGCTCTGCTGTGGCTGTTTGCCTTTTTCTGTTTTCCTGCAGCAGTGTTTTCTGCAATTAAAGTTTAATTCCTCTATGGTTAGCAACCTAATATTTAGTTGTGGTGTCATTTATTTAAGAGTAGTTATTCCAATGTGTGTCAGTCATGAACAACATTATATTACATCTATTTCTGATGTCATGTACTTTTTTCATTCGGTTACTTCAGTGTTTTGACAGCAGCAGTCTCATGTACCTTACCAGTTTATGTGAAACTGAGTCATAAATCAGCTGTGATTATGTTTACAACATTGTATGAGAGTAGAGTACTTTTAAAAACTATTCAACCAGGAAATGTATCTGGAAAATAATGTTTACTTTCTTGTATCCATCCTTTAGCAATACAAATAGTAATGCAGTACCATAAGGATGATTTGAATAGGGGGGAGTGAGATTTGACTGTGGTCTCTACTATGTGCATTGCAGCCATGACATGCAAAGGTTATTGATCCTATAAGGCTGATAAATTATGGGCAAAGACACAGGGACACTGCACTCCATCAACAAAATAACAAAACATTAATGTAGTGAATAATTCGGGGGTTTGTTCTGCATTGATTTCCATGCAAGTTGAAACCTTGTTGTACCAAAGTTCAACAGTCATAGAATGCAGTTGCACCCTTCTGTGGTACAACAAAGTGCCAGCTGATCAGAAATCATCGAGGCAGTTGATGTTTTTCACAGCACTGCCATGAACACAACAATCAGTTCAAGTTCTGAATGGAAACTGCTGGTATGTTCGCTGTTATTGTGGAGCGTGCGATGAAAACACTTTTGTTTTAAAAAAAACTAAACCGAAAGAATATACACTACAAAATATACTAGTTGGGCAACCACGTGCCCAAACAGCCTGTGTTGCCACCTCATCAAGGGTTCTGATTACATCGGACCTCTCAAATGTTGCTATCAAGGTCTAATGTAATCAGAATCCCTCTGTGACAGCACAAGCTGGTTGTTGCCCAACCAGTATTCTCTATGTTTAGTGCAGAAGCATGACTCAATTTATTCCACTTAATAGCAGTGGCAGCAAAAGAGTCTTGGCACTTCAGGTCTTATCATGACCCTTCCTCAGAGGGTGAGGCCAGTGAGATCAACAACAGGTTTTAACTACCCCAATGTTTGTATACATAATGCATTTTCAATCTAAGTGACCAAACAGACATGTTGTATCATCATCCTTATGCAGTTATGTAAAAACACTAATGAGCATGAAAAGTGATATACAGCTGGCTAACAAAAAAATAACATTCAGGATAAAAATCATAAAGAGTTGCAGTAGTGAAAAAAGTGTGAAATAAAGAGTAGGAGTGGGGAAGAAGAAAAGGCAGATGAACACGTAGCCTGGGGTGATGCGTATTAAAATAAAAACTGCTGAAAAATGCAATTTGAGGGTAAAATGCACACTATTACATCTTAACTGGTACAAGTACCACATCTGAATCATCAGTTTAGTAAATAAGTCATCCCTGCACCAGATATGCCACACATTGAGTGACAGCGAGAAAGGTTCCATATCTGCTCTCTAGTGCCAAGTAGTATACCAACTGTATAAAGAATTACATTTGATGAGTGAGCCAGCACACTCAGATCCCACCAGGGTTCCTGCAGCTAATAATGAATATTTTTTTCCAGTTGTTTTACCAGGAGTAACATACTAAGCTGAAAGCTTGTTTACAGGTGCAACCTGTAATATGCCAGCAATACGTGTGAAAAATGAGTTTGCTGACAAAATGTAACCTGTGGGCAAAAATGCACATAATAATGATATAATTGGTAAATGTGCCACATCTAAAACAGCCAGTCAATGAATGGTGAAGAATTTTATGGCAAAAGCCAATATAATAATAAGGGCAGATACGGAGAACAAACCAAAGTGCAAGGAGTACTGGAACTAATAACAAAAACAGACCAAAACTGGATTCATAACTGACCGAACTATGAATATGTGCCCTCTTGGAAAAAAAACATACTCAGGACCTACACAGAATTTCAGGTATAGCTGGCTAAATAATGTGTGCCACCAAACCAGTGAAGGACATGTTGCCCAAGTGGGACCTGAATAGTACATATGTGGTCTGTTACAGATCATTAGTCAGAAGCATTTTTCCTCATTTTTTCCACTTATTTATGCTTTGTTTAATTCAACTCACCCCCTCCCATTTTTTACAGTTCCTCCCTCGCTTATTTTAAAAACATCTACTTCTTCTGGTTAGTCACCCATAACAGACTACATATGTGCTCGCCAGGACCCCCTTGAGCAACATGTCCCTCACTGGTCTGGTGGCATGCACTATTTAGCCAGTGATACTGAGAATTCTATATAGACATACTGCCCTCCCAAACCACACCACACAAATATTGCTTGCACCACCTTCCTCACCTCCTCCATCAATAACCCTTTACTATCCAATGGACTTTTAGTTTGTTCACCTAAGATCATACCCCTCTGGCACCATAAACAGTGGGTAGAAATCTTACCAGCATAAAGAGCTAGCATCAAATAATCCATAATGTCACACAAGTATAACATGTTCCAGCAGTAGTTATGATTCTAACCCCCAAGTGAACCTTCATGTATCAGTCTACTATAATGCACTTAGTTTAGTCCATTTCCATCTTCAATGGATAGATTAGGAGTCGAACTACAAAGCCACAAAAGAAATGAAATGTGACATTAAGTAAATGAAAGTCCACTGAATCTTTACAGCTGAGAGATATATTGCTCCTCAGGGTTTGAATGATTCCTCCAAACAGTGTTGGCATCATCCTAACTTCTGCACTGTTTTCAAGACACAGACATTTACTCACAGAACAATGCTTTGAGAGAGGGTGGGGAATTAAGGGTCATCCCAAAGATGCTTCTAGCAATTATTCAAAGCCTGAGAAACACCATATCACTCAAGTACAAGGATTCAGGGGACTTCTTTTCCTAACTTCACATTTGCCTACTTTTGTCAATGTGTGCTTTAACCCTAATGGATGCTTACGCATAGTTGCTTGCAATTACCATCCATTCTTTTCTTTCAAATCTATATAATAACAGATACAAAGAAATTTGTTTTAACAATACTGGTCTTTGGCTAGCATCATCAATTTAATATCAGGCAGTCATTGGTGTCCAGAGGCATGCTCAGCCCGCACCCTGTCCATTGTTAAATGTCCTTGACATCTAGTGGCACCTTGTCTCTCACCCACCCCTATGTTAAGTAGTCCCTGGAAGTCAGTGTCACCTACACCATTACCACACACAATGCCAAAAAGTCCATGGTGTCCAGTGGCAAACCCTCGCTCACTCTTGTCCATGACAAACAGTCTCTAGTGTCTAGTGGCACCTCACCCTTCACCCTAGCCTAAGCAATGCAGTTGCTGGTGTACATTCATACCCCATTCAGTTGCCTTATCCCAATTCAAGCAGTTCTTGGTGTCTAGAGGCAACTCCCTCCCTCACCATGACCTATGTCAACACGTCCTCTGCCCAAGAAACCCCCTTAGATTTATGCAGTTACAAATCCTCCACTTACTTCAGCCAGTTACCATCTAATTGATGTTATTTCAAATGCAGTCTCATGAAACTGATGCAGTGTATGTCAGTTTCATGAATTTTGCTTTAGATAATGTCATTTAGATGGCAGTTGAATGGGGAGAAAAAGAAACCAGTGAGAGATGCTGGCACTGGAGATGGTCTTGTATCAGGTAAAGTGGCAGTGCATATGGGCTCCTTGTGTTGTACAATGTAAATGGAAAGAATGCTAACAACAGGGATCAGCTTATGGTGTCAGTCATTGTAAAGGAACAGGTTATAGTCAAAGGGCATGGGATTTTGGTGTCAGTCAGGAATTTTGAGAATGCAACCACAATCGTGTTGCAAATGTTATGTGCACATACTAAAGATAATGGATGTGTGAAAACACCTTATTTTAAATCCCTGAAAAATGTTGCCATGCATGGTTGATCAGTGTATTCTTAAGCAGCTATTTATTTCCATTATATAGCTGCAAAAACTAGAAGTGTCCCATTTGTGTGACAGGATCTAAGTTTCAGATTTCTTTATACTATTTTTTTTTATCTTTATTCCAACCCTCCACCCACCCTAAAAGAAATATCTGTTGTATTTGTATGATCCGGTTCTCAGTTGTAAGGCGCTAGTAGTAAATCATTACAAAGCAACTGACCACCTCACACCATGCCAGGCAGTGCATGAAATCCAGTAGCAACCCCTCTGTCACTCAAATTTAAGCCAAACAATCCCTGGTGTCCAGTGGCCCCTTCCCCTCACCCCTGCCCAAACCATGCAGTTCCAGGTGTCTAATGGAACTTCTCTGTCTGTCATTCTACCCCACTTTAAGCAGTTCCTGGTGTTTAGAGGTAACCACCTTATCATGCCCTAAGCCAATCTGTGTCCTGCCCTGGGACCACTTTAGACCACAGCAAGCACAAAAGTCACAATCTGAATGACATTACCTCAAATGCAGGCTCAGAAAGCTGAGGCAATGTGTGTCAATTTCAAGAAATGTGTTTATGATAATGTCAGTCAGATAACAGATGACTGCGGGAAAAAGAAGAAAGAGAGAGATGCCTACATTGGGGATGCTCTTTCATTGTTGGTGAAGGAGGTGCTGTGGATTGGCTTATAGTATCATACAAAGTAAAGGAAAAGAATGCTAACAATGGTGATGGGTTCCCATGTCAGGCGTATTAAAAATAAATGTTATAGTCACTGGGAATGGACTTCCATTGTCCACATGATGGGATCCCAAAGGTGATGTGCACACATAAAGGATAACGCAGTAGCTTCAAGGTCAGAAGAGAAGGCTGCCTAAACTGAGAGCAGTGGTCTTGTGGTGTAACACTAAACATTATGTTTTTAGACTGTTCAACGTAATAGTTATTCCACCATTGCCTGAGGGCCTCATTTATTTTACTGAGTATAGGTATTACTATGAATTCCTTAGAAAATAAATTTGTCTTTGTAGACATCAAGAGCCACTGGGAACTAGTCGGTCAAGTTGGAGCTGGGAGCCAGAGACGAAGCTAAGAGATTGTGAGAGATGCAGAGAGACAGTGATGTGGAATCCCAGAGTGGAGGAGACATGAGGACCTGGCAGACTGAAATTACCAGAGAGCCAGGAACTGGTGCAATGTGTATCTACTGAGAGTTGATGGGAGGGTCATGTTGAATCTCACCATTGCAGCACAGATATAGGAAGGAAGGAAGGAAGGAAGGAAGGGAGGAAGGAAGGATTGTATTGATAGAGCGTGCTGTTCTGTGAAGAAAGGTTGAAAACATTGTACAAAGAAAAGAAAACAGGCAAAATATGGTTTAGTATCTTGTGCACATGATGCATCTGTATTTTATTTATTTATTTATTGAAGCTTTTGTTAACCAGGTAGGTTCAATGAGCCAAGGCCCTTTTTCATGCATGACTGGGGACCAGATAAAATAGAGCCAAGGTGTTACATAAATTCAAACAGGAATTAATACAATAACAACACTATGGATATAAATAACATCACAGATGTCCCCACAATGCAAAGCATCATGGGCTGCATATGAAAATCACCACAAAATACTATGCTGGTTCAACTTTAAGCAGAAATGCATGGTGCCGAAAGGCCTCTCACACAGTTTGCAAAAGGTGCCAAAAGATGACATAGACACATGTTTCATCCTACCAGGACTCATCAGTATGTCTCATCTGTTTGACACCCCAATGGAATGAACCAGCTACCCCAAGACGGTCTATCTGGGTTATGTTGTAGAGAACCCAATTAAAACATAAAACAATTTAAAAGACAAAAAATCTCTTTTTGTCCCAAATTTAGACATTTTGTCACAAATTTAGACATTTACAATACAGTAAACATGTATTCATGAAAAACATTCACATTGTAATTGAGTAAGGAAATATTTCCTCAAACATGTTTTAAAAGCTTCATGTCCTATCGCCCCCAAACACACACACACACACACACACACACACTTCAATGACCCTGGTAAGTTATTCCAACTTTTTGCTGTGCAAACTTTGCACGCATGCTCTCCCATTTTTGTTTTTATATTTGGGATGACCATTTATTTTTATTCCATTTGAATGCAGTACCCTTTCTTCCTTTTAAAGTTGATAGAGTGTATTAAGAGGAGAGTCAGACCTCTGCCTTAGGACTTTATCTGTCAGACAATTTAAGTTGTACAGACAGTTTACTTTTGGTGGAAGCCAGTTTGCTGATATAGAATACAATGTTGCATGAGATATATAAGTTTCAGTGCAAACCTACAGACTCCTTGAAAAGCGGTGGTCAGTAAAGACAGATCAGTTTTTGCTAAATATGACAACATAAATGAGTTAGTTCATAGTGGATAAAAGCACACTTTGGGCCACCACCAATCTACCCTGTAGAGTCAAAACATTTTGTAATTTAAACAAAATGCTGGGTTTCTGGTTAACTTGCCTAGTGATTAGTTTAATATGATGAGACAAGGTTAAGCTAGAGTTTAGTAAAATGCCTAAGTATTTATATTTGGTAACCTGTTCCAACATACCACCAAAGGTATCTACTATTTCAAGTGGATTACATTTAGCAAGTCTAGGCCTTGAATCAAACAACATACAGTATTTTCAGTTTTTTGTAATTAAACAGGAGATGTTGTCTTTTCAACCAATGATCAAGTGCTAGGAAGACTTCATTTAATGTTTGATTTAGTACTTCCAATGAAGATGAACTACTATATAGTATTATATCGTCCATGTAACATAGAAACATAGAAACATAGAATTTGACGGCAGATAAGGACCGCTTGGCTCACCCAGTCTGCCCATTTCCCTACCTACTGGATAAGCTGCAGATCCTAGTTAACCAGCAGCCTACTTCTTTCTACCCCAACCCCCTAGAATTGCCTTATGACTGTCCCATGCATGCTTGAATTCCACCACTGTTTTTGACTCCACAACCTTCTCCGGAAGGCCGCTCCATGCATCCACAACCCTCTCTGTGAAAAATACTCCTTAAATTACCTCTGAGCTCCCCTCTATCTTCAAATTGTGCCCTTGTTCTTGCACACCTCTTTTTGAAAGATGCTACCCTCTTGGACTTTGTTGATTCCCTGAGGTACTTGAAAGTTTCTATCATGTCCCCTCTCCCTCCTTTCCTTGAGGCTATACATATTAAACTCCTTAAGTCTCTCTTCATATGTCTTCGGTGCAGACCCTGCACTTTTAGTGCCCTCCTCTGGACAGCTTTCATCCTGTCTATGTCTTTGGGAGATTGGGTCTCCAGAACTGCACGCAGTACTCAGATGGGTCTCACCAGCTGTCTGTACAGAGGGATAATAACTTCCTGTTTCCTACTGGTGATGCCTCTCCTATGCATCCCAGTATCCCCCAGCCCTCCTTGCTGCCCTCTCACATTGCTTGCCCACCTTTAGGTCATCTGATATGACTACCCCAGGTCCCTTTCCATTTTGTTGTTGTTAGTATCTCACCCCCATTGTGTACCTCTTCCCTGGGTTTTGTTTCCCAGGGCATTACCTATACACTTCTTAGCATTGAATCTAAGCTGCTATACATTTGACCATTCCTCTAATCTTGCCAAGTCCCTTCTCATCCTTTCCACCCCACCTTGTGCATCAACTCTGTTGCAGATCTTTGTGTCATCTGCAAAGAGACATACTTTTCCTTCCAGTACCTCTGCAGTGTCACTTATAAAGACATTGAAGAGGACCGGTCCTAATACTGAACCCTGCGGTACCCCACTTGTAACCCCCCTTTCTTCAGAGTGGACTCCATTTACTATTACGCTGTGTCCTATTCTCCAGCCAATTATTTACCCAGGCTGTCATCTTGGAACCCACTCCCAGGCTGGCTAACTTGTATATTAATCTTTTGTGTGGGACTGTGTCAAATGCCTTGCTAAAGTCTAGGTAGGCCATGTCCACAGCCCCTCCCTGATCTACTACTTTGGTCACCCAGTCAAAGAAATCTATCAGATTCGTCTGGCATGACCTTCCCGCTGTGAATCCATGCTGCCTTGGGTCCTGTGCCCATCTGGCCTCTAGATACGCGACAATTCTTTCCTTCAGAAGTGATTCCATCATTTTCCCTATCACTAAGGTTAAACTAACAGGTCTGTAGTTTCCTGCTTCTACCTTGCTCCCACTTTTGTGAAGGAGAATCACATCTGCCCTCCTCTAGTCCTCGAGTACCACCCCATCCTCCCATGATTTGTTAAAGAGGGTAGTCAGTGGTGTCCCTAGTTCTACCTTTAGTTCTTTTAGAATGTTGGGATGAATCCCATCAGGCCCCACTGCTTTGTCCATCTTCAGTTTTAAGAGTTCTTTCATAACCCTTTCATCTGTAAATGGGCTGGTATCAACTTCTGTATCCAGAGTGTTTCTATTGTTTGTTTTAGGTACCTCCCCCTCTTCATTTGTAAATACTGAGCAAAAATATTTGTTTAGTATCTCTGCCTTTTCACAGTCACCTCTGCCCACCCTCCTCCCTTTATTAAGCCTCACTATCTCTCCCTTGGTCTTCCTTCGGCTCCTGATGTACCCTAAAAGGTTTTATCCCCTTCTTAACTGAGTTGGCTATCTTTCTCGATTTGGGCCTTTGCTGTTCTAACTGCCTTCCCAGCTTCCTTTTGCTTTAACTGATACAGTTCTCTGTCCTGCTCCTTCTGTGATTCCTTGTACTTCCTGAATGCTTTCTTTTCTCTTGAACCTTCACTGCCACTTCCTTTGAGAATCATAGTGGTTTCTTACATCATTTTGTTTTGTTTATTTGCTTCACACAAAGGCTTGTTACCTCTGTGATGGCAGTTTTTATTATTCCCCATTGTTCTTCCACCCATGCTTCCTGCCCATTTGCTAGTGCATTCCTTAGGTACTCACCCATTTTGGTAAAGTCAGCCCTCCTAAAGTCCAGTACTTTTGCCTTTGTATGGCTTGACTCTATTGCTGTGTTTATTGTGAACCATACTGTTCGATGGTCGCTAGTTCCCAGATGGCTACCCACTTCACGTCTGTGATCCTCTCTTCATCTCCATTTGAGAGAACCAGGTCTAAGATTGCTCCCTCTCGAGCGGCCCAATACTAGTTGCCTAAGGTATGCCCCCTGTAGGGCATCTAGAATAACCCCACTCTTTGAAGTGGCTGCTGCAACTGCACTCCAGTTAACATCTGGCATATTCAGATCACCCATCAGCAATATCTCCCCTTTTTCTGCCATTCTAAGTATACTTTCTATCATTTCCTTGTCCATTTCCTCCTCCTAAGAAGGGGGTCTGTATATATGTACATTATTGTTTTTGTATTCTTTAAAAAAAGAGGATAATGCATCAATAAACAAAGAGAACAAGAGATGCCCCAGGATCAATCCCTGGTGCACTCCATGTTCCATTGTTTTATGCTGGATAAAATTCCTCCACAGCTCACCCTTAGTGGATGTCCAGACAAATAGCTATCAAACCATCCACAAGGAGAATCTGCCAATCTGATGCCCTCTAGCCTGCCAAGCAGTAGGCAATGGTTCACCAAATCAAAAGCCTTGGGCAGGTCCACAAACACAGCACCAGTGAATCTCCCCTTATCCATGGCTCTGCTGATGTGGTTGGTGAACCTGGCCAAGGCTGTACCTGTACCATGGTACTTATGAAAGCCATGCTGCTCAGGAGTTCAGAGGCCAGCAGAGTGGAGATACTCAGAAAGCTGTTTGTTGGGGCATGGTTAAGCCACCAATGTTAATGGCTGCCTAATTGCCTTCTCCATCTCACCTCAGACCTATAATGGTGTCTGATGCTCAATTCCATGCCCTTTTGTTTAAAAATGCAAAGATACACCCAGGGGATGGCTGGTTTGAGAATGGCATGAGGCGGCTGAATTTATTCAGTGATCTTGAGCTGCTCGTTGCAAGGCCTAGTCCAGTGGTGAAGCAGGGGGCTGCCCCATCCTAACCTGTGTGGCCACTTTAGTGCACTACTTTGTGGGTGGGCCCTCGGTGGTATTGACCAATTTTCCTACCCTCCTATCATCACATAAATCTACTTACTTGGCTATGGACTGGGTATTTCTGTGGTCTCAGGACTGATCTGGAACCCAGCACCTGCCGGTTGATCTTATAGACTTTGGGGCCTCTCAGCATGTCTGGGGGGGATTATAAGCCACATGCAGAGGGCAGCAGCAGTTCATATCATGGATATGGGAACACTCTGTGCTACAGTGCTATGAGGACTTTAACAGCTCTCTCCTACTGACTTTCCTCTGGATCCCAGAACTGTCTTTAAATCATTCAGCTGGGACACTGAGCTGATTTCCAGGCACAAGCTTATTGTTGAGGTCTTATACTTCTTCCTTGCCTGCTCAGTCTGCTAACTCCCGTGGCCCAATTTTTTAATTGCCTGCTGCAAGTGAAGGGGTGTGCTTGCCAGGTCACGGCTCCACAGGGCCTCCCTCCACACCTACATCTACTGACTATGCATTGCTACAGCCATGGAGCCCACTATTCCTGCTCCCACAGGGCCTCAAGTGATGGACTCCCTAAACTATATCACTTGTATGTTGGAAACACTACTGTCAGATGTGGAGGTGATTAAAACCTCTGTGGCTGGGACTGTGGAGACAGTGCATGATCTGCAGGACCAGATGAACATGTTGGAACAGCAGTTCAATCAGCTGGAATGGCAGCAGCATAAAATCCTGGGCAGGTTGGCCAACCACTATCTCAGGCTATAGAAACTGTGGGAGAGGGTGGAAGACTAGGAGAATCAGGGGCATCACAATAACATTCATATTCTGGGCATTCCCAAGGGCCAGGAAGGTCCCAACATGGAGGGTTTCCTTACTGATTTCATTCCCCACTTGCTGGGAGAGTGCTGGTGGAGTCCATTGGACGTTGAAAGGGGTCATAGAACACGGGGCAGGCTGCACCCCAGGGGGCTCCACCAAGGCCCATTAGAGCATACCTACCCAGATACTATGTTAAAGAACTGATCTTATGGACAGCTAGAGACTTGGGGGAGTTACACTGATGTGGGGCCTGTATTTCCTTGTAGAGGGACTTCTTCAATGAGGTCACCATGAAACGCAAGGCTTTTGTCCCCCTTAAGGTTAAACTTTGTGAGCTGGGCTTCAAGTACAGATTTAAGGGACTTGCTGATTTATGGGTGGGGAAGGATGGTAATGACTTTGTCAGCTCAACACCCCAGGATATCCTGAGCTGGATAATGAAATGCTGACCTGACCTGGGAGTTCAAGCATCAGTGACTAGGAGGCTCTGGGAGCCCAAGGCTCCAATGGTCAAGCAGTGGGTTGAGCAAAATGGCAACCAAAGATCTGCAGCTAATGGTCAAGGTCCTCCTGCATTCCTGAAAAAGGCTACTGGTGTGTCCCAGAAGGGGACCCCTGCACAGGACTAGATGAAGACTGCACAACCTGATGTGGAGGTAATGCACCTGTCCCCATTAGCCAGCCTACCATCAGCAGAAGTCCCTGCCTGCAGCACCAGAGGCACCACTCCCATAGCAGGACTGGCAGAGATAGGAGGACTCAGATCTTTCCCTCCTCACCACTGGTGAAGCTTGCTTGAGATGACTCAGATAGTGAAGAAGACCAAGAGTTAACGACTCCCATGCCTACTACTGAAGTAACACCTACCATCTCGCCCTCTAACTGGGTGGATGCATCTGATGACTTTGAAGTGAATGATGAACAGCTGGACAGCATGGAACCCCCACCTGATATCATACATCCTGGGTATTGTACCATTGAGGACATGGCCGCAGGTGGTGTGGGTTGATTCTACTACTGGAGGCTGATGTATGATCTCCTTTGAACTGCTGCAACCCCTTTGTGATCAGGACACTGGTTTTAATATTAAGGGCTTTGTATTCTCCTGCTATGCTTTACTTGCTGATTTATATTGCTGGGAGGGGGTCCGGGTGTGTCTGTGGACCCTCCCCATGTCTCTGGGACCCACCTTGTGCTGATTACCTCATATTGGATCTCCTTAGTTAGAGGAGCTGGGGGGGAGATGCTATGAAGGGTTCCTCTTGCATCGGTTCCAGAATTAGGAGTGACAGAGTCACATCCTTTCCAGGCATCTGCCCCCCTCTCCTCCTCCTGTTCCTTTCCCCCCCAGTGGATCCTTGGGGGTGGTACTACTGATGGGGTGCCTGGTTTAGAGTATCTGATAACCCTTCAGTGGGTGCTTATCTTGTGCCTGACACTCCACTATCAGAAGGCTTTGGCCGTGGGTTTGATGGTATTGCTTGCTAGAGTAGTACTTAGTCTCCCCCTTTAGGAGCCAAGGAGGTACATCTGGAGTTGTTACATTTTGGGAATTACACCCCTTGTACAATACTGCTCGGTAGCCTTAGCGTAGTCACAATTTGAATTTGTGCTCATCAGCTCTGCACAAGGGCACAGTATTATCGGCAGGGGTCTTATCCTTATGAGCTACATTTTCATTGGCCATTGAGGGATATACCCCCACCGGACACCTCATCAGTTATTTCTTGAATACTAGTTAGTTGCACTATGTTGAATTTTCTCATTTTTATTGCATCAGCTGTTCTCATGCTACTGTTTATATATATGGGGATATAGAGTTTGTTGTTGAATGACCTGTTACTCTTCTTTTTCACTACAGGCTTATCTACTAGTTCCATGCACTTTTCTCCAGTCGTCTTGTCACACCTGTTGGTTTGGACATCACCTTGCCCTTCCCCTTCAAAGCTGGGCGGACGATCCTCCCTGTGACCTATATGAAAGACTGGTTCGGAGAGTGGATCTTTTGGGAGGTAAGTGGCTATGGGTGTTGAGTGGTGGGTATTATGCCTTCTCCTATGTGGCAGGGGTGGAGTTGTGTCTCCTGGATTGTGAAGGGTCTCAATCATCCTATTAAAAAAATTAAGGTGTTACACCATCACAAATTTCTAAAGGTGGATGTGGCCCTGCTCCAGGAGACACCTCACTGGAAGGGTGATTTCTTGGCTGCTAAAAGGTTGGGTGGGTAAGATAGTGCATAGTTCTACCTCCTCCAAATTGAGAGGGGTAGGGGTAGCCATCCTGATTTGTAAATCATGTCTGTGGGTAGAGAAGTGAGTTAAGTCAGATAGACAGGAGCACTGGGTAGTGGCCCATTTGTCCTTCCCTGGTAGCAAAGTTGTGCTAGGTAATGTGTATACCCCCCAATCGTGATGATCAAGACTTTTTCCTGCATGTGAGCCAGGTGCTCACTGAGGCTAAAGGAGAGGATAAGGGCATCCACGTCCTTTTAAGGAAGACTTTAACATGGTATCTGATGTTTTCTAAGATAAGTCCCGACCCATACTGGACACCCATCCAAAAACTAAGGTTACTTTGGATGCCCGGATGGAGGAGTGGAGGATGATAGGCCTATGGCACAGGGATAACCCTATGGGAAGAGACTACACCTTTGCCTTGGTCATCCACAGGAGACATAGTTGCATTGATTTTTGGTTGGCAGATGGTGTGGTGGCTCAGGGCATCTTGGATGTCACCATTGAGACTATGATTTTATTTTGGGTCATGCCCTGACGACCCTGGTGTACCTCCAGGTGGGATTTCAGCCATCCTCACCCAGATGGTATTGCAGTCCTCTTCTCTTGAAAGAGGATGAATTTCACAAGAAGCTTCGGGTGGAGGCCAAATACTTTTTCCAACTTAACGCTACAGAGGAGGTTCAATGGGCATGGTCTGGGAGGCCTTTAAAGCCTTTCTGGGAGGTTACATTATCTTTCATATGGCTGCCCTGAATAGGAAATGAAAAGAAGAAATGTGCCATCTGCCTCACGAACTAGCCAGCTTGGAGAGCCAGTTTAAGAACACCTCCACTCTCTCTAGTACAATCATGGGTCTCAAATACAGAATTAATACCTTCCTACAGCATAAGGTGGAATGCCAGCTTATGCAGACACAACATAAGTTCTGGAAGTCTGGGAATAATGGAGGTGGGTTATTAGTTTATCACCTGAGGATGCAGAAAGTTTCTTCTCAGATTCTTGCCCTGCACTCTCAGTCTGGACAGACTGTTATGAAATCCATTGAGGACAATTATACCATGATGCAGTTTTATCAAGACCTTTACTTCTCTGCAACCCCAGGGACAAGTTCCAGCCCTCCACCCAATCTAACACAGTTCTTTGAGTCCCTCTCTCTCTCTCTCTCTCACACACCCCACACTTAGTCCCTGAGGAGGTACAGCGGCTGGAGGAACCCATATCTCTCCAGAAGCTTAAAGTAGCACTGGGACAACTGTCAAAGGGGAATGCCCCTGGAGCTGATGGTATGAAGGTAGTTATACCAAAAGCTTTCAGATGTGATTTCCCCACCACTTTTGGCAGCATTATGGGAAGCCCACATCCAAGGTATCCTCCCACCGCCTCTCAGAGAGACAATTAGTACTCTCATACAGAAGAAGTCAAAAGATCCCCTGGATTGTGTCAATTTACAACCTATATCCCTTCTCTAAGTAGATATCAAAATTATGGTGAAGGTACTTGCCAACAGGCTTGAGCTTGTCTTACTCTGCCTGATTTACCCCTCTCATGCCAGTTTCAGTAAAGGGAGGATGGGAGCAGATAATGTCCTTACCATCCTAAACCTTAAATGGCATGCTCTGAACTCTATGACACCAATGGCTGTGCTGGCAGTTGATTTTTAGAAAGCCTTTGATTAGATGACATGGGAATACCTTCATCACATGCTCAAATCTTAAGGTTTTTGACCAATACTTTCGGAGATGAAGTACTACCTTGTATAATTCTCCTATGGCTAAGGTTCTTTCAAATTGCAATCTATCCTCCTTTGAGCTCCAAAGGGGCACTCATCAGGGCTGCCCGCTCTCACCCCTACTGTTCCACCTAGCGCTGGACCCGCTGGCTAGAAAACATCTGGCCACTAGTGAGGTGCAGGGTATTTAGGTGAAGGGGAAGCACTATTTGGTGAACTCCTACACTGATGATCTTCTCCTCATGTTGTCCAACCCAATGGTCTCACTTCCTCCAACTCTTGAAATCCTCCAGGAATTTGTTCTTTTTTCAGGGTTGGTGGTGAATGAGAAGAAAACTATCCTGTCAGCCCTCAACTTGGCCTGCAAGCAGGATTGTTTGCGAGGCACCTCCTTGGTCTGGGCCCCACACGGTTTCTCTTACTTTGGCATTTATATCCCTGCTACTTGGAGGACCCTGGCAGAGGCCAATTATGACCCATTAGTCAGGGATCTGATGGCAGAGATTCACAGTTAGCTCAAGCTAAAGTTTTCTTTGAAAGGTAAGGTGAAGTCCCTACAGATGTTTACTTTCCCAAAGATGGCTTATCTGTTCCACAACCTGTTCACTAGGCTGCCCTCTAGCATCCTAGAAGCATTGGATAAGCTGGTGACCACTTTTTTATGGGAATGGAAATCTCCCTGGTTTAGCAGAGCCTGGCTTCAAGCACACTGGATGAGGGGTGGCCTGGGGTCCCATGGTTCCAGGGCTATTACTTGGCCTACAGAGCTTCCCAGGCTACTAAATGGCTTTTACCACCCTCCACTACATCAGCTTTATGGGTCACCCTAGAAGCTGATATCACTGGAACACAGTGGTTGGGATCGCTTCTATGGCCAGGTGGGAAACCTTGCACCACCTATTATATGGGAGACTTGGTGTGCATGGCATTCTTGCCTGGCCCTTACACACACTCCAAAGGATGCTTGGGCACTACCACTTTATTATACTGGGCTCTGGAACAATACACACATTTTTGTCGGGGGCGTGCCCATTAAGTTGCACTCCTGGTGAGCCCAGGGGATTTGAACCATTTGGGACCTCTTCTTACCAGGCACCGAGGTGCTTCAATCATTCCAACAACTTTAGGAATGGGTCCACCTCCCAAAGAGGGAATTTGGGAAGTATCTCCAAATCCAGGATGCTATCTGATTATTCCTATCAATCAGAATCTCTATGCTAAAATGGCAGTGGCTAGAGACATTACATAATCCTGGGAAAGCAATTGGGGTGGCAGGTAGGATATATCGCTTGCTTTGGGATGCTCAGCCAGATACCATGGACAAGTGCAGGTCCAGGTGGGAAAAAGACCTACAGATCTCCATATCGCAGGAATTGTGGTCTCGTTTTCTTCATGACGCTCATCTGGTATATAAGGATACCAGGAGCCAGGTACTACAGTTGAAAATACTTCTCCACTGGTATTGTACACCCATAGTCTTGCAGTCAATGAAAATCCTACATCATTCCAGTGTTGGAGGTGTCAAAGCCAGCCAGCGGGCCTTCTTAACATATTATGGCAATGCCCTGTCCTGCGTACATTCTGGTCAGTAGTTCTGGCAGACTGTTCCCAAGTGATAGGCCATACTATCCCCCTCTCCTCCTTTCTGGCACTACTTGGTGACATGTTAGTCCTGGGTCAGCTACCAGACCCCATAAAGAAATGGGTCATATATGCAATTTTGGAGGCTAAGAGACTCATATTGATGAAATGGAGACAGCCCCTCCCTCCAGCACTCCAGGTCTGGCAGGCGGCATTGGTCCACTTAGCTGTTCTAGAATGACTATCTCGTGTCGATTCAGAGCAAATGGACAGATACATCATGAAATAGGGAGCCTACCTGCACTCACACCTTTGCTCTGTACCCCCAATACCACCTGGCAACCCACCTCTCTGACTGCTTCTCAACACCAGATATCCACTACCCCCCCATTCATTCCCCAAGTTCTACTTTGGACTTCCCTTGCAGGTTCTGCCTGTGGTAATTTGGGGGAGAGGCATTTGGGCATCAGATCTGACCTATTGCTGGGGTTCTTTCCCTGATATACTGTTTACTTTTTATTCAACTTTACCTATCTTCTGTTTTTGTAGGGTCTTGATTCAGAATGCGAAGAGGCATAGTTTGAGCCTGTGCTAAAATTTTATCACTGGACTTTACTATTGCTTGTTGTTTTGTTTATGACAATTGTCACTCTGCCTGATTTCCTGACATGTTGGTCTGTTCACTGTCACTGTGCTACATTGAATACAGCTGTGTAATGCTTTGAACATTTTTCAATAAAATTTTTGATGATAAAAAAAAGAAAGATGTTTGTTAAAGATTTTCTCCAGTAATTCCCCCAGTGGTGGCAGCAGTGAAATAGGGTGATTGTATGTCCACTTTAGATGTATTGAACTAGTGAAAATTAACTTTGACCAGGGTTACTGTGAAAAATATTTAAAAATATATTTAAAAAGGAAAAACATTTAACTTTTTTTTTTTTTTTACCATTTGAATGTTTCTGCTGCATGTGATTCAATGATGACATGAAGTGACATATTCTGAGTCAGAACACCAAACAGTTGGTTGGCATACATCACAGCAGCAAGCAAGTAGACATTCCTCCAAATGTGATAACATATATTGTTTGAACTATCACTTTTTACTGACCATCTTTCTAAGTGATTGGTACCCTGTTGCTAGTGGCTTTATTGAGTAGTCTCTTTCTGTTTTTGATTTTAAAGTCCAAGAACTCACAGAATACTGAGGTTCTTGTTTTCCCTGTTTTGGCATTGCTTTAGCAATGAATACAAGAACAAATTATTTCCCAAATTTCAGCATAAAATAGTTTAAAGTATTTATAAAAACAGTTTTAAATATTTATTAACATTTTTCCTTTTTACGTTTAGATGCTTTGAGCTTGTGGACCATGGCACAAAGAAGGGAAGAGACAGTGAAATCATCAATTATCAGACAGCACTAAAGGGTTATGGACTTCAGCTGGATGGACTTTTCCAGAATGAGGAGGACACTTAAGGAATAAATGGGGGGGAGGGGAATTTAGGAGACATGGAAGAATTATGGGAATCTATTAAAACAGGGTTACTGAAAGCCACTGAAATTTGCATTGAGAAGGTGAAAAAGGGCAAAAAACAAAGGAGGCCACTGTGGTTTACTAGGGAGGTGGTAAAGGTGATTAGGGAAAGGAAAAGGGCATTCAAGAAGTATAAGAAGACCCAGAGTGAGGAGGATAGGGAGGCTTACAGGGAGAAGCTGAGGGTAGAAGTGCCGAAGATAAAGCGAGCTAAAGCTGACATGGTAAAGAATTGGCTGGAGAATAGGACACAGAGGGTAATAGTAAATGGAGTCCACTCTGAAGAAAGAGGGGTTACTAGTGGGGTACCGCAGGGTTCAGTATTAGGACGGTTCCTCTTCAATGTCTTTAGAAGTGACATTGCAGAGGGACTGGAAGGAAAAGTATGTCTCTTTGCAGATGACACAAAGATCTGCAACAGAGTTGATGCACAAGGTGGGGTGGAAAGGATGAGAAGGGACTTGGCAAGGTTAGAGGAATGGTCAAATGTATGGTAGCTTAGATTCAATGCTAAGAAGTGCAAGGTGATGCACTTGGGAAACAAAAACAAAGGGGAAGAGTACACAATGGGGGATGAGATACTGACAACAACAAAAATGGAAAGGGACCTGGAGTTAGTCATATCAGATGAACTAAAGATGGGCCATCAATATGAGAATGCAGTAAGGAGGGCTGGGGGGATACTGGGATGCATAGGGAGAGGCATCACCAGTAGAAAACAGGAAGTTGTTATCCCTCTGTACAGACAGCTGGTGAGACCCCATCTGGAGTACTGTGTGCAGTTCTGGAGACTCAATCTCTGCAAGGACATAGACAGGATGGAAGCTGTCCAGAGGAGGGCAACTAAAATGATGCAGGGTCTGCATTGGAAGACATATGAAGAGAGACTAAAGGAGCTTAATATGTATAGCCTCGAGGAAAGGAGGGAGAGGGAGGACATGATAGAAACTTTCATGTACCTCAAGGTAATCAACAAAGTCCAAGAGGGTAGCATCTCAAATCCTCCATCATAGCAACATGTTCACTTTGTGCAAGCACAAATGCAAACATAAAAAGTGCCTCCAATTACAGTTAGACATTTTTAATGAGTTTTGTGTCACTTCACAGTTAAAGGAATATCTCATGAAACAAAGGTAGTGCAGTTTGGTGTTAGTAAGAAATCACCCTATATATGGATGTATCACAAAACAATGTATTGAAAATGTTAATAATTACACTTATCTTGGTCTTAAATTCATAGATAATCTTAAATGGTCAAGTCACTTTGGAGAACCAGGTAAAAATCTAGAAAATATTTTACAAGAGTTACTTAAGTGTGATTTAACAAAAGGTATAAAGTAATGCAAGAGATGCAACTATTCCTGCAGCCAGTGCAAAGCTGCTATCAAAAATACTACATGGTGTGGAGATGTGGAATCTGGCTTTGAGTACAGGTAATTATGTACAAGGGTTCCATGTATAAGTCAAATAATATGGTTAAATAGCCACAACAATAATCCAGAGGAATATAGTCAGTAAAATCAACAAGACACATAGCTACAAAAAATTGAATTTTGCAATTACAATATCAATAACAGTGTTACAGTGCAAGTTGGGCATATGGATTAGTTAAAGCAGGTATAATTAGAACTTGAGGCGAAAGCTGGAAGTAGAGCTTTTTTGAAATGGGCAATATTTGGGAGACTTAGTAGAGATTCAGATAATTCATTCAGCCAGCTGGCTGCCCTTTCAGCAAAGAAGCATTTTGCCTGCTTGGTTCTCCAGAAAGACAGTTCTAGGGCATTCCTTTCCTAGTCATGCTCCTGGTATAATACTAATTGGTAGCAGAGTGGAAGCGGTTTTACATAGCCAGAGAGGTTAGTCCCAATGGTGCCTTTTTTGCAAGTAAATAGGCTTGGTACTTTTATCTGCAATGAGGTGATAGCCATTTGGTGAGGGAAAACAGGGAGCAGCTATGGACCAGCTTGTCCACCACTAGTACAAGGTAACAGGCCTTGTTGTATACCATGTTGTCTCTGTTTAGTATAGTGTCACATACAGCAGCAATGTCATACACTCGGGGGGGGGGTGCTCAAGCACTGGTGTCCTACCTGTCCCACTATGACAGCAATGCCTGTTGGTGCCCATAGAAATGAGACACCTAGGTGTCTGGTACCTGACATGAATAATC
This sequence comes from Neoceratodus forsteri, assembly GCA_016271365.2. Taxonomy (NCBI): domain Eukaryota; kingdom Metazoa; phylum Chordata; order Ceratodontiformes; family Ceratodontidae; genus Neoceratodus; species Neoceratodus forsteri. The sequence continues at coordinate 535,634,550 of CM028135.1, read as the reverse complement.
AAATAAATTTAAAGAGACAGTAGTTGATTCTTGCATCTTTTTTTAACCACAACTATGTATATATATTCTATCTCCTTCCTCATCAAAACATCAGGCTATTCTTAGCTGTATAAATGCAATACCTTAAGAACCACCATTCATGCTTGGAACTTATTGCAAAGCACAGTGTCTAAACCTGTGTGTCTGGTTTTGGCACAATACAAAAAGCACTCCAGATTACTTTCATAATCAATTGCAATTAGTTATTAAAATAATTTAAATACTGACTCAAAACAGGACACACATCAGACTTCCTGATGGACTAAATTGTGATTGTGTACAGTGCAGTGACATGACATGTCTTTGATCAGGGAGATGCAATTATGCAAGTTGTTTTTGTATGCATTAAGAGGAAAGAACTTTGCAGTAAAGAACATAACTTCACATCAATGATGTGTGAAATTTCATTCATGCCAGCGGGACTTATAAAACATAATGTCTGATTTACTATATAGTATCAGCCCCTAAGGTGTTACCATCCTCACCCATTTTCTGACCTCAGATTTAAAGATTAGTGAAATATACATGTAACTCATATGTGCAGGCAGAGCAACATTTTGCATGTTGTTGTCTGAACAACAATTATCTATTTATGTTGTGGCACATGCTTAGCATCAGTAGCCACTCTGTCATCATTGAACCCGTGACCAGGGTCAGTAAATTTTAACCAGTCTATATAATATGCTTCTCTCAGCAGCAATTTATTTTCATAGCCTCCCCCTTTTCTGTCTGGCTGTACCTTCTCTATTCCAAAAAACTGGAAGAATAGCAACTGATGTTTTGCATCAAAAAAAATATCTGGTGAAAGGTAACATCATATCCTGATGTCTTATATAGCTCTTGTGTTCTCCTATTCTCATTTTAAGTTGTTGTGAGGTCTTTCCAGTATAAACATTATTGCATGAGAATTTGATCATATATAAAACACCCACTGTCTGGGATGTAATTCAGTCCTTTAAAGTTAAATCCTGGTTTCTGGCTTGGTTGGTAATTTTCTTCTCCTTACACTTGGAAAGCATGGAAACAGTAGTGTTGTCATCTATATGGTGCACTTATAAAAGGGATGGATATGACTCTGTGTTTAAAGTCATTTGATTGATAACATTTACTGTATATATATATATATATATATATATATATATATATATATATGCATTAGTATTACAATGAGATGTATATAGCAGCACAAATATTAATGACAGTGTGCTATTGACAAAGGGTGAGGAAAATGGTAGATGTGTGGCTATACCATGAACCTTAGATGGATGTTAGCTTTGTGTTAATTCTAGATATTTCAAAATTATGCCATCATTCTTACAGAGTAATTTAACAGAAACTGAACAGGTGAACCATTTGTTAAGACTTTTTGAGCATTCCTTTTAATGAGTACTTGGAATATATAATTATACCATCATTGTAACACAGAGCTTTAACAGAAGGTCAACAGTTGATCCCTTTGTTAAGACTTTTTGAGCATTCCTTTTAATAAGTACTAGGAATAGATGGATGTGCCTATATGTGAATTTATTAATTTTTACATGATTTTCCTATAGCGGTGTAAGTTATCTGTTCTGCAATTTATGAGACATGGTGGATCTAAACAATTAGAATATATTATTTGTGGGCTTTTTGTCTATATATTAATTGGGCTTTTTGATAAATAAAAATGATTTTCATTCTGTAACAAATTTTGAGATTAGTGAAAAAATGTATATATCTACATTTTTAGATTATAACCAGTATCCCTGATGAAGGGGCATATTAGACTCCACAAATCTGCCATTTCTTTTAATTTACTTGGATGGAAAAAAACATAATTTACTAATGCATGGAAGTACTTGATTAATTATTTGGTGAGTAAGCTTGTATGTCCAATCATCCTAGGGCATGAACTGATCCTTCACTCCATTCTCAAATTAACTCATCTTGTGTAAGCTCTCACTCTCTCCCTTCAAGTATTTACTGGGGCTCCTACTGCTGCCCTGCAATCAAATTTGATTCTACTGCAGCAAATATCCAATCCTCCTTCTCTGCCCTTTCCTCCTCTAGTGAACTTCTGGTTGTTGGTGACCATAACACGAATTAGCTCACCTCATGACTAACATCCAGTCCATAAAATTCAATCTCTCAACCTCATTCAGCTATTCTCTAGGCCCATTCATTTTAATAAAAACTCCCTTGTAGACTGGATCATCTCACTGCACTCTCACTGCACCCTCACTGTGTTGTGGAAGCTGGCACCCTCCAAAACACACTAAGTGACCACAGCATTGTCTAATATAACCAGAAGATTTGCCATCAAAGAGCCCCACCTCACTGAAATATAGTTGGTGCATGTTATTCAGGTATCTTGACTAGTCCTTCCTATGAAATTACCTCTGCTACATTGACTCAGTCCCCATCTCTGCAACCAAGAACACTTTGATCATTCTTTATTTTTCACTATAAATTCATGTATGTCTCTTTGGAGGTCATTGCAATGAGGTTCTCACCTTCTCTAGATCTCAGGAGACCTGGTCACTTGCATAAAAGCCTTTCACTCACACGGCATCAACTTAAAGTCTCTGTCTCCCCCAAAGACTTATTAATGTTTAAACAGCTCCAAAAGTCCAGCACAAAGGCTAGCAAGCAAACCAATTTTAATTACTTTTCCAGAAAAACAGTAAGCCTTCTGATCATTTCTATAAGGTAAACCATTACATTGTTGAACCTCCCCACTTCTACCACCTCAGCCCTCAAACTAATAAGCCTAAATTCTGATCTCATGAAGCTCCCTCCTCTTGTAATACTTACTTCACTTCCTATACCCAATTACTGCTCTTTCCCTCCTTCTCCCATTAAACTACCTCTTCTATATTACCATTTGTGCGCCATGCTACTGCCCTTATCCTGCCTCCTGTTGTTGAACTAAAACATTTTCAGCTAGGTTTGATTGTACTGTATTGACTGTGATGAGCTTAGCTACCTTGTGGGTTGAATTGAAACCTACTTGTCCATGGTTGTTAGTACTGAATTGTGTGCTCTGAGCTCATCTAATTTGTGGCTTGAATTGAAATCTACTTGTTCAAGTTTTTTTGTACTGGATTGCTTGTGCTAACTTTATCTTATTTGTTGTTGAATTGAAACCTGCTAGTTTAAGTTAGTTTGTACTGAATTAATTGTACCAAGCTTATTTAAATTGTTCTTTAGTGAACAAATGGGGATTGCCAGCTGTAATGGGTGTGGGGCACTCATCCCCAGAGGACTACTTTGGAGGAGGAGGAAACATTGCCCCATTTGCAAGAACCTAACAGAACTCAGGGCTCAGCTGGAAGCAGCAATGGTAGAAATACCTAAGCTGCATCTTCAGTTTAGCTAGATATCACCCCCACATTCCCACTCCTACAGAGGCCCAGTGGTTCAGGAGGTGGAGAGTGATTGGGAAAGAAGGGGCAGAGTAAGTCATAAAGAAGTCATACAACCCAACACCACTCAGATTGCAAATCAATTTGCACCCACACAGAGGTTCAACAAACTGACTCTGCAGGGGGACTCCAAGTCAATTGGAGGGCTAAAGCAGGACACTATGATGGCACCCAAAGACAGGAAAGGGAATAAATACAAAAAAGACAAGAAGATCCTAGTGGTACTGGATGCTATGATCAGGGATGTAGAGTGACCAATGGGTAGGGAAATGCCAAGAGAGAGGGTGGTTAGATGCCTTCCTGGTGCTTCAGCTCACAGGGGCATAAAATGAATAGGGAGGATGATGGAGAAGGTAGGCAAACAGTTGAGGGTGCTGGCTACCTGGGAACAACAACCTGATGAACCAGTAGATGGAAACAGTAAAACAAAGCTTTCAGAGACTGGGAAATGGATTAGCAATGTACTCAGCCTCCCTGGCCTTCTCCAAGGTCCTGCCTGCATGGGGCAGAAGGGAAAGGGGGGGTCAAAATCATGGAGAAAGAGATAGCAAAGATTAACAGGTGGCTCAAGAGGCAGTGTCAAGAAAAAGGGCTTCACTTAGTAGGTGACTGGGGAAACTTCTTGGAAAGGAGGCTATTCAGGGGCAATGGGCTCCACTTAACAAAGGTGGGGGGTGGTGCACTAGGGAAGAAGTTTGATGTCTACATCAGACATTTAAACTTACTGTAGGGGACTCTGAGTCTAGTGGAACCAACATTGCTACTGGGAAGAAGGGGAACCTGGCTAGTACTCTCCCACATCTGGGGCTGGAACTAAAATGACAAGACAAGAACAAACAGTTCTAGGCCCCAACTGGTGTAGGGCAGGAAATAACAGAAAATGAGTCAAAAATACTGCTGTAGTAAAATAGGATGAAAGGGGCTATGACAGTGCAAAAGAGAAAAAACAATACTTATCAAAAAGTGCTCAAAGAGTACCTGGAAAGGGGTCTGCCTCAATGCTGGGAGCCTGTGCAACAAAATGAGTATGTTATGGGCCATGGTAACAGCTACTAAGATGGACCGCATTGCCATCATCAAAACATGGGCCTCAGACAATAATGTTTGGACCTCACAATGCTTGGGTGCACACTATTCAGGAGGAATAGAAGGGAAGGTAGAGGGGGAGATGTAGCCCTTTATTTCAGGGAGGGCACTGAAGTAGAGAAAAGTGGGTACATGAAGTGCAGTATGGAGGAGGCTGGGTCACTGTGGGTTCAGCTTACAGCAGCATTGAGCAGAAAACTGCACATGGGGGTGCTGTACAGACCACCAGGGAAAGGAGAAGTCAGTGACAGTGAGCTACAAGAAAAAATCAGTAGCGTGATAAGGAAGGGAGAAGTGGAGGTGGTGGTCAGGGATTTAGACCTCACAGACATAGATTGGGGTTCAAGTGTCAAGGAGTTCTAGAAGACATACAGCCCTTTCTGTGACGAAGACTGCAATGATGCACCTGACTAGCTAGATAAAAAAGTGTATCTGGCTCATCAGGGTTCTAGTCTATGAAATTAGAATGTAACAAACTGTTTACATTGCTACAGTATATAGACTGACAGAGAGAGAGAGGGGGACAAAGAGAAGCACTAGCCTGCATTGCACATAGGTGATTAAATAAATGCTTAAATAGCAAGACTTCAGATTGCACTTGCAATTTGTTGTTTTTCCGGCAAGAAAAATGGTCTTGCATTAAAGACGGCACTATAAATTTGAAAAAAAAACATTGAGAATGAGTATACCCATAGATACTAATATATGCTGTAATGTCTTTTTGAATAGCTGTGTGTGTTTTCAGTCATGTTACTTTGTTTATTTTTGGTTGAAAAAAATCTAATAGTGAGCAGTTATGGACAATGCTGCTTATCTGAGTCAATATCTGTTTGACTGGTTGGTGTTCTCAAAGCCTATAGAGAGATACAATTATCATTATCTGTTTAGAATACAACAATTTTAGTTTAAATGTGGTTTCTTATAAATCAGTACAGCACATGTTTTGGCTTCAGGCTATTTTTAGGGGAGCTAGCAGAAGAGTTGCCAGGCTGTAGCCTGAAGGCCAAGGCCTTTGTTTCATTTTAGCAAGTATGAGCATTTCTGCCACAAACCATCTGCTCCTCATTAACTTTGCTTGTGCCTATAGCTTGCAGAACCCTGTCTCTCAAAAGCCATTGCAGCTTGTTGCTGTCAAGACTTCAACCAAGAAGAAAACTGCTGCAGCAGTGCACACTAACTCTTCAAACAGAAACAGAAGAAAGACCCAATGTGTGAGGCTATCAGAAACAGGGGTGTAGCCAGGGATTTCAGATCTGCACATCAAGTAGACTCACTGCTACCCCCCTCCCCCATTAGGGTGAGCCACCCCCCCGGTGTAGCCAGACAATATACAAATGTACACCAGGACTGTGTTTGTTGCCTCATTTGGCACAATACATACAACTTTTGTATCTCATGACAATGGTTGTTGCCATGCATGGGTAAATACAAATGCCATGCATTGTTCAAGATACCCACATACCAGCCCAGAGACTGTAAAGTTGTATTGTCCTTGGGATGCAAAGAGAGTATTAGTGACCAGTCCTTCTAGTTTCGACTCCTATGAATAAAATTACAGAAAGGTTCACGATTTTGTTAGTTTTCTTGGAAAAAGAAAGCTGTTCAGAGCCTATTTGCTACCCCCCTTAAATAAAATTACACACCATGTAGTGCTTGGAATATGCCTGCCTACACCCATGATCAGAAAGAAACAATACAATTGCACTTCAAACAACTGACGTTCTCAGTGTCAACAAAGTATAGCAAGGCAACAAGAACTGGTACCATCCATTCATTTAACATGCAAAAGTTTATTTTATTCAATTATTAAGTGTTACAGAGGTAGTAAAAACCTTTGCAGCACAAAGCCAGTAAGCCCACTGGAAAATGAAAAATGCCATGGTCCCACTAGACGCCTGGACCAGTTTCCAGCATGTGCATCTCCTGCTGTTTACTATTTTTGTAATACCTGACAATTGAATAAAACAATCTTTTGCACATTAAATGAGCAGATGCTGCCAACTATAAAGAAAAAAGAATAACTGTGACAATTTGACTTGGACATTAGGGTTATGGCTAACCCCTGAAAACAAAATGTAAAATTTTACCTTTTGGAAACAGATTAAGTTACAGCAACTATTTTTGTTGACCAGGGCAAAGTCACTAGCCAGCCACTTGTGCAGAGATAAATGTGTTAATTTACTGGAAAATAGGAAGTGCTAGAAAATGTGTTAATCTTCTGCCACCCAAGAAGCTGCAGCGTTCAGTATTATGTGAAATAGCTGTGGCCATTGTTTAAATGGAAAGGTTAGCAGTACCTCTTATGAACTGTTAGAACATTGCATTCAACTAATTTAAATTCACTGTGCCTTTATATCTGGCTTGTGTTTTATTTTACCTGACAGATAAGAGTATTTTCAGAAATTGCAGTAGTTTATACTCTCTCAAATCCCAAGCTGTGCTCTATGGGCATTGTGTACTTTTTAACATATAAAGTAAAAACAGGATCAAAGCTTAAAACACATCAGATTGACAGTGAAAGATTATTTTCACATTTTTTGTGCTGACTGTAAAATGAGAGTACATGTCTCATCTTATCTCAAAACAGTTTATACAGTATATGTAAGCAATAAGACATGATGGGGTGGTGATTGTCATGGGTTAATGCATGCCTCAGGGATGTTGTGAGAAATGAAGCACTTGCTCCAAGTGCCTTCTGCCCCTTGGGCATGCATCAACCAATGAAAACCACCACTTGAGTGTCTTATTGTGCTTTTAAAATTAATCCCTTGCAAAAATGTATAAACAGAGAAAAATAGTAAAACAAAATTGTGAAAAAAGAAAATAATTTGATTTTGCAGTAAAAATGAAAAATAGTCCCTAATGGTTTCTGTCAGTATGTGTTGCTGTTATGAACTAGTCTAAGAGGATTATCTAACTGCACGCATTCACAGTCATTTTTGCATTATTTTTGTAGTAATAACATGGATATTGTAGCGTAAGTAGAGAATTGTTGTTGATAAAAAATGTTCTGCACAGTGGCTTTTCATATGCATTTTTCTTCTTAGAGGGAGACAGACAGAGAGTGATGTGGCAGTTTTAGTGAGAGTGAGGTAATGAGAGCAGTGAAGCTGATTGACAATATGAGTGGAATCTGTGCCACAGCTCTAGTTGCGTCTTTTTTATGACTTTAGTAGTTGCAGTCAGATTTATCAACGTGTGATAGTGCCCAGGAGTTTTTAATAACTAGAAAGATGTTGCTTTAGAAGGAGATCGGTTAGTTGAATGGTGAGGGAGAGCATTATTTATTTATTTATTTATTGAATTTTGATGACCGGGTAGGCCCACTGGGCCCCGGAGGTCCCTTTTTCAGGGGTGACCCGGGTGAGACAACAAATTACAGGTAACAGATCAGTACAGTCATGTAATTGTAAAGTATTTAACAGTAAGAATACATAGGTTTACAGGCGGCAGGTGGGTAGTGTAAGACATGCAGGCAGTAAGGACATAGAGGTTACACATAATGAGACCGTTTTACATCCCAAGTTAGTGATTAGGTTGAGAGTGCTCTGGTAGGCAAGCAGTAGCTAAAGACCTGGGGTTAGCTTCTTTGTGGGCATATTGGAAGAGGGATAAGAGGGACAAAAGTGCACCCCATCTTTAGGGGGAGGTCCGTTATGCAACCAGGATGGCTATGCAAGGTCGGGTCTAATGAGCTACCAGGATGGCTGTACATGGTCAGGTCCTGTAACAAAGACATGTGCTCCTGTCGAGCAGGTGTCCCTTGAGCTTTGTCCGGAAGCTGGAGACGGACACAGCCTCCCGTACCTCAAGGGAGGTTGTTCCAGGTGGAAGGGGTGGTGTATGCAAGGACCTGGAGCCAGCTTTAGTCCTAGTCTTGGGAACCACGAGGAGGTTTGGCCTGATGAGCGCAGGCACCGTGGGTTGGGTTTCACCCTAACGAGACCATTCAGGCTGGGGGAGGTGTGAGACCAGTAGCTTGGAATGTAAGGCAGAGGGTTGGGTAGGAGGCGAGCTTCCAAAGCGGCCACCTGAGCCTAGATTGGGCCTCGCAGTGGTGAGTCCTCGGGTGTGACATAGTGGCAAAGCGGACTATCTTGTTGTACAAGGTCTGCAGCCTCCCTAACTCCGTCACGGCCACGCCCTGGAGAATCGGGGCCGCATAGGTGAGCTTTGGGAGGAGTATGCTAGCGGCAATGGCTACCCTAGCTTCAGGGATAATCTGGTCCTTTAGTCTATAAAGGATTCCAAGTTTCCCATGGATGGCTTTGGTGATTTGGTCTAAGTGATTTTTTAGTGTGAGGCCTTGGTCCAGGGTAAGGCCAAGGTATTTGGTGGAGGTGACCACCTCAAGTTTTACACCCCCCTGGACTGGAGTTGTAGAAGATGTGACCTCTCAGATCCCAGGGATCTAGGACCAAAGAGCATTATCTTTGTTTTTGTTGGTGTTTAAAACCATTTTGTTCAGAGTGAGCCAGTCCTCCATCTGAAGGATGTCTTCTTGGAGGGCTGTCTCCAACTCAGGTAAAGTAGGGAAGCTCTGTAATGACCGCATCATCCGTATATTGATAACGCTTATTGCTCCTCGCAGTGTGTAAGCAGATCATTTATGAACAGTGTAAAGAGAAGGGGGCCGAGGATTGACCCTTGAGGTACCCCTTCTTTGAGTGGAGCTAGCTTGGAGACTTTATCCTCCCACTTGACCCTCTGGGTGCATCCAGAGAGATAACTCTTGAACCAACCCAGTGAATGGGTGTCAAGGCCTAGTGAGCACATTTTTTGTAGTAGGAGGTTGTGGTTTACCAAGTCGAATGCTTTAGATAGGTCAATAAAGACCGCCCCTGTGCTGACCCCTGCGTCATTATTGCTCAGTACATCTGCTGAGAGTTTAGTTAGTGCAGTATCCGTCCCATGCTTGGCTCTGAAGCCATGCTGTGATGGTGAGATTGCCCGGTGGATTTCTAGGTATTCTCGGAGTTGGGAGTAGACTAGCTTCTCCTGTACTTTTGCAATGACACACAGCAGAGAGATGGGCCTGTAGTTCTCAATGGGCTCAGTTGGCCCTCCCTTGTGTATAGGAATCACTAGGGCCTGTTTCCAAAGCTTGGGTACAGACCCCTCCATAATAGACCGGTTTATCAGCCAGGTTAGGGGCTTAGCTAAAGCTGGAGCCCCCTCCTTGAGGATTCTGGTTTGGATCCCATCGGGGCCCCCAGATCCTCTTAAGTGTAGGGATTTAAGGATGATCAAAACCTCCTTTTCCCTGACCAGCCTCAGGTGAAACAAAGGGTGGTCAAGGTCTGGGGGCTGTTGAGCGTTCGCTCCACTCCTCCTGTCAGGGGTCCCGCCTTGTAAGCATCCAGGTTCGTGAAGTAACTGTTAGGGACTCCAGCAATGAGAGATCCCCATCGATTAATTGCCCATTAGCCAAGATTGGGCTGGGTGTAGTTTTTGCTCCTTTGAGGAGTTCATTAATGTGCTACCAGAAGAGCCTGGGATTGCCTAGGTTAGTTTTTTGAAGGTTGGTGATATAGTCTTTTTTAGCTAACTTTATGGCCTTTTTGCATTGGTTTCTAAGGGCCCTGTAACTGGCTAAGTCCCTCGGTAGCATTGATTTCCTGTACTTTTTCCAGGCCTTGTCCTGGGTGGACATCAGAGCTTTTAGAGGAGGCAAGATCCACTTATAGCAGCTTCCCTTTACTCTGTGGGTTTTCATAAGAGCTAAGAGGTCAATAATTCTAGTGAGGGATGTCTGGAAAAATTTAACGGCATCCTCCAGGTTAGGAAGGTGTCTTATATTGCTCCAGTCGATCCCATTTAGGTACCCAATGAATTGGTCAGGGAGGAAGTTAGAGAAGTCCCTATTAGTAATAATCCTAGGCGGGACTTTATTCACACAGTTCTTCCAGATGGCAAATACGAGTGGTCGCTCAAGGCATCGGCAAGGTCCCTGCCATTTTACATTGTGGGGTAGAAGCCAGGACCCAGTCGATTATGGTATGCTTTCCTGATGCATGGTTCATTCTGGTCGGTAGGGAGATGACTTGGGTGAGGTGGGAGTCATTTAATATACCATTGATGGCAGACTTCTCCTCAAGGGCCCAGTTTAGGTTGAAGTCGCCCAGTAAGATAAGCTCAGAAGCAGATTCTACTGCTAGGTTCTTCAGGAGCACATCCAGAGAACCGAGCGCATTGGTGGGGGGGCTATACGCGCAGCCTATTGTGAGGTGCTTAGCCCCACCTAGAGTGAGCCTTATAAGGATTGCTTCTATGTCCGGGGTCATGCCTTGAGGCATGCTAACGAGGGAGGATGTAATTGTGTTCCTTACATATACCAGAACCCCACCCCCTCTTCTCGAGGGTCTGTCCTTTCTGTAGAAGGCGTTTCCAGAGGCAGCTACCTCGTGATCCAGAATGTGGGGTTTTAGCCAAGTCTCCGAGACTGCTAGTATGTCTGGTTTGTAGACAGCTAGCCATGCTTGGACTTTGTGAATCTTAGGTCTCAGGCTGCGGATGTTCATATGCACCAACTTCAGACCCTTGGCTCCATCCCAGGCCTTATCTGATGGGGAAGAAATAGATACGTTTGGTGTCCCTGGGCCTGGGTAAGGCTGGATGTCTCCTGCCAGTAGCAGCAGCGCTGCTAGCAAGCGCCGAAGAGTGAGGGTTAGTGGTGATAGAACCAGTGTAGGTGGGCATGGGGTTAAGCTCCTAAAGAGGAGAAGGGATCAATAGAGTATCCCTTTCCTAGAGAATTCATATGCCACTAGGAGAGGGATGTTGCACCTGGAGGAGGGGCAGCTGTAGTGTCTTGCCGTATGCATTCCCGCTCCCCCACGGGCATAAGGGGGCAGTTGGCATTACTAATGAGCCAATCCATCCCTAGTTGGACCAGAATATAAATCAAAGCCAAGAGGATGCCCTTGTTCCAGTTCCCAGGGTTCATCTTGAAGCTTTTCAGGGCCACCCGCATGGATCTCAGGTCCCTGACCTAGTGGGTTGAGGAACCAGGAACTGGCGTCAATCCCTGTGGGTGCAGGCACATGCAGCAACGTCAGCTGAGGATACCAGAGCAGGTTCAGCCTCCAATCTAGATGTGTTAGGCAAGCCCGGCTCGCTACCTTTGGGATAACAGTTCCCAGTCAAACCTACTGTTATTTAGAACAATTAATTTTAGAGGGGAGACACCGAAATCAAGTCAACAGCAGGGGTGCAGTTGGAGTATCCCAGTGAGACAAATATTAGTACCAAGGATCCCTATCAGACTCTGGATAAGAGGCTGATTATTAACTAAATATTAATTAACTTTAGTATTGGTACCACTGTGACCAGACTTAACTATCAGCAGGGGTAGGTGGGATTTAAACTATGCAATCACATTTCCTATTATTTATTAAGAGTAAGCAGCAAACCAGTTGGCTATATGATTAAGCTTCGCAATCACAGATTTTTTTTTTTTTCTCAGCATTACAGTAGGCTAACAGTACTTAGAAGCAGTTGCTATGAGGCTGTAGTTGGCAGGAGTGAACAGAGATTAGCTAGGTAAAAGCAAGAGTCAATAAGTGTCAGAGTCATAGGCAGTTGCCCAGAGTGGCAGGCTGCCTCAAGTTTGGGCTAGCAGTTAGGTTTGAAGAATCTGCCCCTGGTAAGAGAGGGGCGCTCTGTGGTGAGACCGGCAGCTGCAGATGGAGATAGAGGCAGGTACCCCTATGGCAGGATCTTAGTTCTGCAGGTCATAGCTTTAGGGGTGAAACTGGACTGCAGACGTCACCAGGGAGCTCCTCCTAGGATGGTAAGCCTCGGGACCATAATTGGAGGATATAGTAAGACGGGCAGGGCTACAGCCAAAATCGGCCTATTTAAGATCCCACTGACTCAGGGCGGCTAGGCGGGAATTTCAAAACAAGAGTGAGTACAGACCCCTGTAGCTCTCTGCTGGTTGGCACAGCGATTCTCTGGATCGGGATCAGCAGGCAGATGGTCCGAGGGAGGTCCGTCTGGCTAGGAGAGCTGCCAGCGCCTCGACCCCGGGAGTCGAATCTTGGAGTTGGTTTGTGGGGGGGGCCCGATTGAGCAAGTCGCCCTCCTGCCCCCAGTCCATTGCATTCCTCGGTGTCCGCTGTGTGGAAGGGGAAGCCTTTTAAAGGCTCAGCTGAATCGCCAGCAAGCTCCTGCAGCCAATTGCTCAAGTCCCACATTCAAGCGCGCGAAATTCAAAAAAAAGCAAGAGCGAGTACGGACCCCTGTAGCTCTCCGCTGGTTGGCGCGGTGATTCTCTGGATTGGGATCAGCAGGCAGATGGTCCGAGGGAGGTCCGTCCAGCTAGGAGAGCTGCTGGCGCCTCGACCCCAGGAGTCGAATCGTGGAGTTGGTTTGTGGGGGGGGCCCGATTGAGCAAGTCACCCTCCCACCCCCAGTCCGTTGCATTCCTCGGTGTCCACTGTGTGGAAGGGGAAGCCTTTTAAAGGCTCAGCTGAATGGCCGGCAAGCACCTGCTTATGCGTTAGAGACCTATGAGCAGACTAGGTGCAGGGGTTAAATTGGGCAGGAACTCAATTCTATCTCCTCTGACACCTTTCTCCAATGAATACTGTGCAGAATTCCACATCCAAGGGATGACAGTCCCATCTCTTACAAATGTAAAGAGTACAGTTCTACCTCCTAAACATTTGTAATTTAACCATTGACTAGGTGGGACAAGCAGTCCTTATCTGCTGGCACATTCTATGCTTCTATGTAGAGAGGTAGAGAGATAGATAGAGAGAGAGAGAGAGAGAGAGAGAGAAACTGTGTACTTTAGCTACTGGCAGGCTGCGTTACAGTATTGTGCTGGGTAGCAGACTGGGTTAGCAAGAGTGAGCCTGATACATCTGTTCTGCTGTGTGATGCATTCTAAAAGATAGAAGCCTGGAAGACAAACAGCAATGATTCTGTAGTAAAATACAACACTGAAGGTACTATCTATAGTGGTAATTGCTCCATTATGATAGGAATGCTGGGTGCTTGACAGAGCAGAGGGGCAGGTCATCAATGGGAGACCAGCTGCCAAGGGAGAGAGAAATGACAGTAGGAGGATTAAAGACCTGTCATTTAAAGTGTGAAGAAACAAAAAAAAAAGTATTTATTTATTTAGCTTTTGATTACCAGATAAGTGCACTAGACAAAAACCGATTTCAGGTATGACTCAGGAGAGTACATTACAGGTAACAACAATATTGCAGTGATTAGTAATATAGTAATTGAAGACAGTAGAGAAACATGCACAAGTTTCAGACACCAGCTAGGTACAATGCAGTGTCACTGGTACAAAGATAGTTAACTATAGGTTGAGGATAAAAAATAGTTCATGACTAACTGGCTGTAAGAGAAATGGCTGAGAAACATACAACAAGTTCTCACAATGGTGTTCTTGCATGAATCCACATTTAGCTACTATATTGTGTAAGATCCTTGTATCATGTACACTATCTCGAGGTATATAATCTGCATTGACTGTATTCTAGTATGCTGCCTCTATATGTTTGCTGTATGTCTACCTGTATTGTTTTGCAGTCTGACATGGAGCCTTTTTTTTTTTTCTCATCTTTATTTATGCTCCTTCCTGCAGAGCAGATCCCTCGCAATCTCTGGCTGCCAACACCTGCACCCCTCGGGCCCAGTCTGGCACCCCCACAGGGCTGGCCTTTAATCGCTCATGCACCCTGTATGCAGGATCCTCTCGGGTACTGGGGGGATGCCGGGCATGGCCATCAGCTGCAGAGATCATGCTCCACTATTTTCCACCTGATTTGTTTGTGTTCCCTAAGAGCAGGATGTGCAATGGCATCAAGGCACTAGGTGCCAATGCCTGCTGCACTCTTCCCCTTATTTATGCTGCCCGCTGCTGTGCCACCGGCCTCCACCAGCTGTCGCTACAATTCACTGCAGTGCCTCGACCCACCCCAGAGGAAGGAGAGCAGTCATGGGATGCTCGATCCTTCCTCTCCCCTGCCAACCCCTGGTGGCCCGAGTCCGTTCCTGAACCTGGGTCACCGGTGTCATGCGAGGTGTGGCATCCAGTGCCTCAACCCTCAGTGCCACCGGGCCGGCTGATGTGGAGCCTTTTTAAACAAGCCTCTGACTCAAAGGGTTGTAATTCTGATTCCTCAAAATAAAATAAAAATTAAAAAAAACAAGGAAGACAAGAAGCAGTAAAACTAGCTATTACACAACAAGCCATGACGAGCAACAATTATGATACAAAAAAGGTAATTTAGATTACAAGTATTAAACAGTTATAGTTCCAACTGTCTACAAAAATAGCTGTTTACACATATGAAGAGGAAGCTGTGCATGGCAACAGGAGGAACAAGACTAAGCAAAATAGATAAATAAAGGTCATGAGCTTTGACTTGATGGGATGTAAACTTTTATTTTGTTTAGTTACATTTTTTTCGTTAAGATGGGTGTGTGGAGTTCTTGAAATCAGGTGAGGTATTAGTTTTAAATTATGGCAGGTACGGATGTTTTATGTTTTTTTTTACTTTAGCAACATGGCTGCTAGAACCCTTTTAAAAAAAATTCTGGGAGGCATGGATATCTAAGTATGCTGCGTCCTTGTTGCTGGAAGGGTTCCTGACCTGGAGATTGTCACCCCAAAAGGCTTTGGGTTCTGAATCCTCTCAGCCAATCGGTATGCAGCAAATTCCCTACTCATTTTATAAGTATATCTAGGTGATGTCCTAAGTAATAAAACTTCAGTTTAAAGTGTAACAGCAACTAAGCAGTTGTCACTTTTACAAAAAGAAGTGTTGTATTCTCCTTATCTCCAAATTAGAATGACTGTAGTTAGAGAAAGGCATAGTATATGGGACACATACTTAAACCACTGTACAGCAAGTATGCCTGCCTACACCCTTATTTGGGCAAAGTTCAATTTCTTTTCAGCTGCAGGCTTATTAACTGGAAGATTTTGCCTCTGTGTTGTAAATTCAAAGTTTAAACTTAGCTGTTCTAAGAGACTTAAATCAAATCCCTAGTGAAATTGTGCGTATGTACTGGAGGTGCATGTAACAGGATTTATTTACCCTAATGTGTTCACCTCTGGCTTTAATGGTCTGTGGGTTAGCTTATTTTATTTAGCTCCTCTAGATGGATGGTCCATGTGTTGACTGGCATGCTGATGGTTTAAATGTGAATTAGAAGCCATTAGTTTAGTATGCCGAGTGTAAAATGCCTTATGTTATTGGGCAACACTGACAGTGTGTAAAATGCTTACACAGGACTGTATTTCACTATTTACAATATAGTACATTAGTGCCCCCCCCCCCAATCAGATAGTCTTGTAACTTGCAATGTCCTGAGTCTTTCTCAGAGAAATGGAATCAACATCTTGATGACATGCCAGCCCAAATTACTTGTTACACTAAACAAAAACAGGTCCTTTCCTACATTTTAGATTACCATCCTGATCCATGCTGTGGCTCAATGGGTCTTCCCTGTGTCAGTCTTTTATGTCTTTACCTCCAGGATTTAATTAAGTTACAAGCTGCTCTTCACTATTCTTCTCTCGCTCACTCTCAATACAGATAGCTAAAAGGTGGGTGTAGCTCATATACCCAAAGCATCCATGTTTCAAATAGCACCACACTTGGGCAGCATGCTGCAGTAGCAGCCAGCAACCTCTGGATTTAATCCACTACATCATGTGCTACTTCAGAAACTCAAGATCTCTCAAAAAATGCACTTTCCATTGTATGGTTACTGTACGTTCCTAGTGAAAGCAGCCAATACAGTACTGTACTTCAGTCACTCTTACTCTGATTTACATACACAAAAACTGTTGAACTAGTTCTACTCCCTTTGAGTCACTTAGCTGCAGTTAATGCATAGCCATTAGTGTTGGAACAGAAGCAATGCTAAAAACAGCCCAATAACTTATGCACTTTTTTTGGTTCAGTAGCAGCAAGAGCTGAGCTATCATTCGCCGCTGGGTGTCCCCCTTCTTCGTTAGAATGCTTTATTTACTTCAACGCGATTTAACAATATTGGTTGAGGGCTTGCGGCGTTTATATTGCTCCAATTTAATCAACATGGATCGCAAATTCATACAGTGCAAGAAGACGTCTGATCACCATTACAACTGAAATCCAGGAGTGGGGTAGAAGGACTCATGTCGAACAGGGGGCACGGCTCCTGTGGAATGGGTATATGGGGGTTGCAACTGGATCTCATGCCAAGCTGATTGTGAGGTTAATGTTTAATGTTTTGCTGAGCCGGATAGTGCCAGTTCACAACCCTGCCTGACCCAGCGGCGGCGTTGGGGGACGTGTGCGGAGCTGAGTGATGGTGGTGTTTTGGGGGGCATACCTCTCAACTGTACCACATTACGAGGAACGTTCCTCATTTACTTCACAAAAGCTCCCTGTTCCACATTGTGAGGACTTGTCCCACATTCAGTGTTAACATTTTAAAGCAAAACTCCATAGTAAATGATGCAAAATATATAATTTTAATTAATAGCAGACTTTCTGAACATAAATGCAAACATGTTCACAGTGTTGTGAGCTTCTAATGTAAAGATTTGATTAAGTGTTCCACATTTTGCCCATTCTTTCCACATTTTGAGAGGCAATGTTCCACATTTGGGGGACAAAAGGTTGAGAGGTATGGGGGGGGGGTTGGTTAATAACCCATGTCACTTTAAACTGAATGGAGACTAGATTTCTGGCTGAATTCCGGTGTGGTGGTAACACTTTATGCCTAGAACATCTGCAAGCCACACTTCGAGTGACATGCTGGACACTAGTGCTCATAAACAAGGACACTGTACTGAATAATGCGATGGAATACTGGGGTGATAGGTGGTGCTTGGAGGAACAGTTTGATCATGGTCTCAGTTTAGGGATTGCTCTAAATGCCTCTCAACAGGTATTACCGGATTAAATTAGTAAACGACTCCGCCAGTGGCGGATGTAGGATCGCGGGTTCCAGCCCTACGGGGAGGCACTGATCGGTACAATTTTGCCACCCTGAGGTTCTGAGAATGGGCTAGAGAGAAGACAGCAACGAGGAAAGCAGACAGTGACAGCACTCAGTGCATCACGGACAGACAACACAGAGACTAATGAACCGGGCAGCTGATACAGGACAGCATGGCACAGGCACAACAAGGAACGGTGAAAGGCTGCTTACTGTGGGCTCTTGGGGTAGAAGGGCAGGGTGACATGGCTGAGATCCTGGATGTCAAAGGCGGTCGGCTCAGCCGAGATCGCCTGCCTCTTCGTCCTCTGCTGCTCGTGCAAAGAGCTCGACGTCTGTTTCTGCGCCTGCTGGGTCGCGGGTCGGATCACCGAGCGATATTTATCCAGCTCGTTCTGCAGCCTCTGAATGAGCTCATCCTTCTGGTCCAGCTCGAGCTCGAGCTCGTCGATCAGTGCGTCCCTCTGCCTCAGTTCCTCGATCTTCTCCTGCAGGGCGTACTGTAAATCCCGTAAGGTGCCCATGGTCGCAGGGCTCAACTTTCCCCAAGTGCGCTCGGACAACTTTTCCAATTCCTCCAGCGCCGCCGGCTGCCCCTGCTCGTCAATGCCCGCAGCCCCGGCTGGTGGCGGCCAGTCGCTCCGACAGTGTCGCCGGCTCAAGAGACTCTGTGACAGAGATCGCTGTTGCGAAGGAACCCTATGATCAGTATGATGCCTAGGAGTGGATACCGCTCATCATCTTATTGCGAATCCGTGCAGCATCGCAAACTGAGAGACTGTCTGTTAACTCCGATTTCTATCTGCCTACGTCTGACCATGAATAGAGAGAGAGCGAGAGAGAGGAAATGTGTCGTGTGTGTGTTTATGCATATGTGTGTGTATGTATGTGTGTGTGAGGGAGAGAGAGACAGAACCATTCGCGTCTGCAGCGGCAGCAGGATGCCGTAGTAACACATGCACTTTCCCCAAACTAGCAAGGCTAACCTGCAGCCAGCTGAACATCTCCGAGCATCACGTTCTTACTGTGCTCACTCATCCCCTCCCCCACCTTTACCGTTCCTCACCGTTTTATTTTGCAATACATCGGATATTTCTCTCACCATCAGTCTGTACGTTTTTTAACGCTTATACGGAACACCTTATGGTATAAACAAATACTAACATCTGCATTGTTGTTGATTCCCCTGTGGTATGCCAGAGGCGATTATATGTATTTTATTTGGCGGGGAAGGAAGTGGTTGGGTAAAGCCCACATAGCAGATTACAAAACAAACAAACACAAATTTTTCTTTTGATGGTCACATTTTAAATAGCCACGCCTTAAACGAGACAGCACGATATTGTCAATGTTAACACAGTACTAAAAAGTAATTCAATAGAGTTTACAGCTAGGCTTCAAGGAGTACATGAAACGATGGCTGCCTGTATCTTATGGTTTGAATATATATAGTACTAGGAAAGGATACAGTCCAATACTGCATAATTACAAGTGACCTGATGGCGAGTACCAGCAGTTACATTGATAAGTTGCTACCAAAATTGGGTCACACCACAGGATAAGATCAGTGGTGGTGCATGAGGAGCTGAACAAGCTGGGAGTGGTATAATTAGATGACAGAGGAGCTTGAATATAAAGAAACTCAGTGCAATTAGGAAAGAGAAGAATTTGGAGGAAGCATACTACCTAAAGAAACAGGTCAAGGGATGAGAACCTTCACCTGTACAAGGCCTTGGTTTGGCCATATCTGGATTATTGTGTCCAGTTCTGGTCACCACATCACAGAAAGGACTTTTTTTTTTTACTCTCTACTTTTTTCATCCTGGTCCTGCTCTCCATCTGCCCCAGGTGACCACCCATTCCAATCACCCTGAACTGTGACCTTCATTTTTGAATCCCTGGCTTACCCCACAGGATGGGCCTGGATTTGGGAAAGCCCCCCCCCCCAAATTGGAGCACCAAAGGGCAGAAAGGGGTACAGTGGGCTGCACAGATCCAGAGTGTGGCAGGCATCATGTTGCTAGCCAGGGAATCTTATTTAGTTTTTGTCCCTACCCTGCAGATGTCTGCCCACTAGGGATTTAATGTGTGTACACTTGCACACAGCTGTGTGTTACCACATGCAGTCATCAGGCATCTGATCGCCCCTTCAGCTCTACATCCACTTGAACCTGTGGTCACCCAGGTGGCAGTGCTGTGGCATAAACTGGCTTCCACCCTCCCTGGAGAAAGAATCATTCTCCCCTGCTGGCCTTCCAGTAATCCGGGTTCTGGGTAAAAACCCAGGTCACTGGCATCAGGAGCAGCAGTTCTAATGCTGCACCAATGGGTCAGCTTAAAGAAAGAACATTAAATGATCAAGGAGGCTCAGCAGGGAGACTATTAAGCTGCTTTGTGGCTTAAGAGGCAAGATCCAGAATACTGAGACCAGGGTGCCACACTCAAGTGTTTAGCCAAGAAAAGAGAAGACAGCAAGGGATTTGATCAGTTTTTTCCAAAAACTGCTACTGTGGGTTCTCAGTAAGGTTTCAGAGCAAACAGTATGGGCTCTGTGTGTCAGTCTGCTTGTATATTTCCATAGAGAACATAATGAGTGGAGTATACGCTAATGTTTGATCTGGTGAGTGCAAGCAGAGCAAGAGTGTGTCCCCTCAAACTGGGGGAAGGCAGAATTAGAGGAACTAGCCAGCCTGTCAGTGCAGTAGTTGGATTTCCACCTGCGACGCTGGCAACCCGGGTTCAGAAACAGACCCTGGTTGCTGGAGGGCCAGCCAGGGGAGAAGGATAGAGCATCCTATGGACTGCACTCCTTCTCTAGGGGGAGGGTGGGGAAGTGTCCAATGCAAGATGGACCCCTGGTGGAGGCCAGGAGTTACACAGCTACTGGCACTAGCATGGATTGGAGGCAGGGTGGACACTGGACATCATTGCATATCCACGCCTTCCAGAAGAAAAATGGAAAATGGGGGGGGGCGGGTCCTCTGTCTAAGTGAAGCCCTCCTCGGGCTTCAATTAGCCACCATCACCAGCAGCACTCCCAACTAGATACTGGTTCTATGGCACTGGAATTAGGGGAACCAGTGCCACAGCCCCACCCTCCGGGGGGGCAAGCCAGGGGGGTGTTCTGGAGAATGTGGGCAATCGAAGGATGGTGGATACCCATCGGCTTTGACCAGGGCAGAAGGCTGACGGATGGACCTGCCAGAAAAAAAAAAGAATTAGAGGAAATATTAGAAATCATTAATTCATGTAAAGGGTGGTTAACATGTGGAAGAGCCTGTCCAGTAAGATTGTGGACACTGGCACTGATCAGGCATTCAAAGCAGGACTACAGAGACCAATAAATAAATTTACATGGTGGCAAATGGCAGGTCCGCACAGCCAGTTGAATAAACTGGACCAAGGACCTGTTCAAAAGAAACACCATGTGCTTAATTACACTAGCATCCATAAATGTAAACATTACAGCATGTCACAGTTACATTTTTATACACTTGAAATAAGTATCCATGGGATGAAAGCTGTAGGCAGGTATACTCACTGTGCACATTTGTATTCAGCTTTTAAGAACCCACTCAAAGCTATTTTCCTTATTTTTTACCTTTAATCTTTGTAACTTGCAATAACAAGTACAAATAAGAGGAGAATATAGCAGATGTGCTTTTGTAAGGGGCCACTGACTTGTGGCTGTTTTAATTTATATTCAGTGTTTGTTAATTAGGACACAAATTTCAATGTAAGTCTTGTGTTCAGATTAGATAAGGCATTGTTCTTTCATTTCAGAATGACACCCTGCACTGATACATGACCACACACAATTGGGTGGGGGCAGCTGTTGGAAAAAGTGTTTGTAAAACTAACATTTCTGACTACATCCCTGCATGGGATATAAGGGTGAGAGCTAGTGAACTGGTAATGTGCAGAAACCTCAGTGCAGGAACAATGTTTAAGTTGGTATATAATCTCCAAGTTTACCAGTAGAGCTGCAGTACACTATTTGCACCTGGTGCATCTAAGTGTCCACGTTATTTGTACCACATGTCAACATTCTGACATCAGAATGTGAAAATGTCTTATTCAGAGCAATTAGAGCAAAGATAGATAAGGACTTAAACAGTACCCCCTTAAAGGTACAGCTCTTTAAAGATATAGTATTCTCATTGTGAAACAGTTCATTACTACCAAAAATGATAAAATGACCACCAAAGGAATTCAATAGCCATTAAAAAAGTATGAATAGAAAATTGTATGACTAGAATAAAATGCATTGATAGAGAAGTTATAAAACATAATGTATTACAATACTGGTCTTATAACTTAAGTGGTGGGGAGGTGTTTCACTATGAGAATACTGTACTTTTAAGGAGCTAATATTTAAGTCCTTATCTGATTTTGCACTAATTGCACTGAAAAAGACTTCATCACATTCTGATGTTGAAAGGTTAACATGAGTTGCAATTAGTGTGGACAAGTAGGTGCAGGGTGTGTTTATCAGGTGCATACGGCATTCTGCAACTCCACCAGGATGCCCACAGGATATATATACCAGATTAAAGATTGTTTCTACAGTAAAGTTTCTATACATCATCAGTTCCCTGATGTTCACTCCTGTAGCCAATGTATACTTACTTCAAGTGAATTGAAGTTGTTGAGATATACTGGAATGTTTAAATGTGTGATAACTGCAATTATAATTAAACACATGGGGCCTGATTTTCAAAGGGTGATGCAGGGCTTGCATCAAGCCCTGTGTCAGACCAATTTTTGATGCAGCTACGCTAAACAACTTTGTCACAACTGTACCCAATTCTGGTACATTGGGCACATTTGTGACACTATACCTGATTTACACCAGCTTGCACCAAATATTTGGCACAGGTCTCATAAAACTGCTACCTGGGCTTGCCACATGTTAGACCAGAAAAAGTTGGTCTAACTCACAGAGATCGGTGCATGGAATAGAAAATTCCTATTACACACCAGGAGAATGATGCAAGTCACATGCAGCATATGTTCGGTGTATCAAGGCTTGTGGCATTCTTGGTCCATTGAAAATCAGGCCCATGGTGTTTCTCCTGAACTGTTAAAACCTTTTAATTTATTCAACTGGCTTGGCTGACCTACTATTTGCCACTGTGCAAACCAGTTTCTGGGACTATATTTGGCTCCTTGGGCAATATGCACAATTCCTGATGGAGCTTTTTATTGATTGATTGATTGATTGATTTGGTAACTGAGCAGATGCTCTGGTCCAAGGGTTCACCTGTTTCAGGCATATTCTGAGTCACAAGACAGGGCATTTTTTTTGTTACTAGGACAGTTTTTATCTCACACTGCTGGCGGGGCTCGGTGGCAGTAGCACGGACCATCCATACACTGTCCCCCCTACAACTTGTTGTCAGGGATCATGCTGCATGGCAGAGGGGGCTTACCATTTGTACTTTTCTCCTGTTGCTTTTTGGTCCCTAAAACCCCACCCACACAGGATGCTGACATGAAGAATGAGATTCCAGGCTGTAGACATGCTGGTGCACATCTCAGCCAAATGCCTAATGGCATCCTCCCTTCCCCCACACCGTGAGCCCCATGCTGCCACCTGTACATCCACAGGCAGTGGTAATGGGATGGTTTGACAGCCCTCCCCATCCCCTTGAGGAGAAGACAGTCCTGTGGGATGCAAAAACCTCCTCCCCATGGCTGGCCCCCAGTGACCCAGGCTCGCTCCTGAACCCAGGTTGTCAGTATCATGGGTGGTAGCACTACCACTGTGCTGATGGGCTGGCTTAAGGCAGAGCATTATTGAAGACAATGTGTAGACATGAATTATGATGGTTGCAATTGCTACAAACAGTGCAGTATTCAGATATGGTTCTGAAAGGTGTATGACATAGCATCACAGTTGTTGAATATGGGCCACAACCCAATATAAGCAGAATTAACCAACATCAAGTCATACACTATATATTGTATACAGGAATCAATAAATAAATTGTTACCAATTATAGGATGCAATACAGGATTCACAGTGAAACAGCCTTTAGTATAGTTTCAGTGTGCTTGGGGTGTCAGTCATGCAAGTTCTGCATATGACTTACAGTGGTGGGTGTAATAATAAGCAGCCAGTGATAATTGACAAACATTGTTGCATATTGTGTCAAGTTTCTTAAGCTCAGTGGTGGTGGAATGGCAGAAAATGAGCAAAGCCCTGCCCATGCTAGATGGCAGGGTGCCTCTTGTAATAGCCAGCCTCATCACGAGTATGAGAAAATATTTTGCTTAAGCCAGTAAAGGGCCCTAATTTTTGATTGGTTGCTTTGCATTGAGTAACAATGCATTCTAAGTAGGGCAAACTAGGGATTAGGTGGACTCCTTAACATTTTAAAGTGTGAACACATTCAATAGGTGTCCCACAGGAACTCTGGATATAGAAGTGTTGGAGGACATTTTTCAGTTTCTTTTTTGGTCTGAAGAGCATAGGTTTGGTTTTTAATTTGTTTATCAGGATCTTGTTTCTACACAGCAAAAGATCTGCCCTGCTACAGTCATCAATCACTAAGGATAGAGGAAATTATAGAAGACCTGTCAACGCTTAGATTCCTTAGTTTCTAAGCAGGACTAGACAGATTCCTAAGGGTGAATGGCATTGAAGGTTATACAGCATAACCTTTCAGTTGTTATGTTTGGATGTGTGTCCATACTCCAATGGGGTATAGTCTCTGCCATATGGCAGGAGGGATGGGAAAAATGGATCCTTAATCTCTTCTGTCATCACATACAGTAACTATGTTACAATTATTTCTGAGTAAGTAAATGATACTGAGTTTCCCAAAAGTCAGCAGGAAAGGGATCCCGACATCTTATTTGACAGTACTTTTAATTGGAAACAACAGTAGGGGCAGCAGGAAATAAAAGATCAACTGCAGCAAGGCTATTTAGTTATTTACTTACCCTTTCTGGTGATTATGAGTCATAGTGATGTCCTTATCAATGTTATGTGGATTTTTTTTTAAGTCTAATTTACATTACTATTACTTTTTCATCTTCTGGTCTTTTTTTTATTTTTTGCTATGTTGCTGTATTTCCAATTTGGTTGTTGACCTTGTCTCGTGCTACTGAAATCATTTTTGTGTCTACAAAGTCTGTAGCTGTGTTGGTTAATCTGAGACTCTAAGACACCATAACATTTTGTTAATTGACACCTAACATTTTTAACCAAATGACAAAACTCAGCCAAACCTTACAAAAGCACTCAACACGGATCTTTATTTTATTTTTTATTTTATTTAAATCTTGGATAACAAATACCTTTGAGCTTGAGGCAGCTCATTTGCAAGGGTTCCATGTCAAAGGAAATGGCTACAATAAGGTAGGGAGGTATAGACAACACTCATGGTATCAACGGAGGTACAGACAAACATTCATGGTATCATCGGAGCACAGCAAGTCGACTGATAAATAAGTGGGAACAATGCTACACACTCAAGGTTATAAGCAAGCATAGAAAATCATAAGGTACATTTGAAGCAACATTGCTAATCACTGGTGTGGGGGAAGGAGAAGAGTAAGGAAAGGGTAGGGGAAATCAGTGAATATATTGTGTGACTTTGTAATAGCCATCTGACTACTTCAATAACGCAATTTGTAGCTAAAACAGAATTAATTAACTGAATGCTATTTGGCTAGTGGTAGCTTAAACACTGGTTTACTAATGCATCTTTAAAAAAAAGAAAGTACACACAAGGAGCAGATTTACTGGGGATATATTCCCAAATGTCAATACATAGTGAAAACATTTCAAGCACTGCTAACTGGCTGAGAAGGTTTGAGTATTCACCACTCTGTTTCAATATTTTGGAATAAATCCCAATTCACTTACTCCTTGTGTGTGCTTAAATCTTTTTTGTGTGTTTGGATTATCCCATCTGGGCTCTGCAATGGTATCTAGTGTTAAGAAGCACACTTTGCCATGTTTTGTAGTTTACATCATAATTAGCCTTTGAGGAAAGTTGTGATGCTCTTATTGTTGTAAGACTCTTGCTCATCAATGAGTTGAATCTGCCTGTAAAACCACTGATGAATCAGGACCAAGGACTCCAAATAGTACTGTAACTCTTGAGATATCAGCCTGTAAGTGAATAGTAAGTGCTCTTTTACAGTATTGAAAAAGTAACCCATCACACACACACACCAAATTATACAGGCACAGTTGCACCTGTGTATTGGTGTTAAGTAAACACTTACTGTATATGTTTAACCCTGACATTTGCACCTTAATAACTCTGTTCATGTTCAACTGATTTTCCCAAAATTGGTAGGTGTGGCATCAATTTTATTTTTGAGGAGTGGGGTTACAGAGGTGCAAAAATGCTAAAATTCACCCAAATTAAAAGAATATTTTTCTCACGTGTAACTATAAAACTGTTTTTTTTAACCTGAAACTTACATGTTTGATGGAGTCTGACACAAGGTACACACTTTCACAAGTTTGAAGTTTCTAACTTATATAGTTTTTAAAATATAACTTAAAAACTGTATCATTTTCTGAGCATGCTCAGTTCAAAAATGGACATTCTAAGGATAGCTGGATTTTTGTGTTAGTAGTTTGAGTGAAAGTGATTTCCTTCAAACTGTGTTTGTTAGTTGGCTGATGAAAGCAGTTTGTGGAAAACTGAAAGTGATTTCATCAAAAGTGATTGTCCTTGCACTGCTTTTGTCAGCTGGCTGACAAAGCAGTGTGAAAGCAATCACTTTCACTCACACTGCTAATGCACAACCCTTGCCCCCACAAACACCTCCCTGCGACTGTTACAGTTACCAGATGGCAGATGCCCAATCCCACCACCTGTATCTCCCATTCCTGACCCACATTTCATTTATATTATCAGACAGTTCGTGCCCAATTCCTCCACCAGTATCCCCACT
This sequence comes from Neoceratodus forsteri, assembly GCA_016271365.2. Lineage (NCBI taxonomy): Eukaryota > Metazoa > Chordata > Ceratodontiformes > Ceratodontidae > Neoceratodus > Neoceratodus forsteri. The sequence continues at coordinate 535,608,139 of CM028135.1, read as the reverse complement.
CACTCTTGGCTCTCATCTTATAAAACTAAAACCAGCCAGTGGATGCCCAGTCTCACAGGCCATTGAACATTTGGAAAATCTAACATCAGGTTTCCCACTTCCAATATAATCTGAGGTAACCAACCCCCTTCCAAATAAGTGGACTTGGGTACCCCCACAGTACCACTTTAGTGATGGCTCCCCATTCTCTCCAGTTTGAAAACCCACCATACCACATATTGCTGGCAACACTGGGTTGTGCACCCCAGTGCAGTTAAAGACTCTACCAACACAGGGTGCCCAATCCCCACTGTCAGTACCCCAAAAATAATTAATCTGCTATTCGAATATACTATTCTTTTTTTACCCTGAAAAGAAGAAAAAGTTCCCTCATTGATTTGTAACCCCCCCAACAACCTTAACCCCACCCCTTCCCACCCTGACCCTCCCCACTCAGTACCCACCACTCCACACCCCCTTGATACCCTCAGTCATATACAGAGGGTCCCCTGGCATAGATCCACTCTTCCTGAAAAAATACGTTTATTCCTTGAGGTGTGAATCTGAACTAAGGAAACAAGGTACAGTAAATGTAGTCAATGTATTTTCAATGAGTTCTGAACATTTACTAATAACTTTGTCATTTTTAAATATGGTGGTATCAAATTTTCAACATGGCCTTTTAGAGACCCTACCTTATGAACAAGGAAGGTGAAATCTTTCAAATCTGGCTTAGAAAGTGATTTCACAGTCACTTCTGAAATCAACTTTCATGTGGGATACAAAAAATTTCACCTACCAGGTTTATGAGGTGGGGTCTTAAAAATGTATGTTGAAAATGTGGTGCAACAATATGGTAAATTGACCAAGTTACCAGTGAACTTTTTCATTGTTCACCCATAACTTTGCTATTTTTCAATATTTTCCCTCCAGATTTTCAACTTGGCCTTTTGTTACCCCAGCTCATTAACAAGGGAGGTTACATTTTTCAGAACCAGCAAAAAAGATAATTTTGCACTTGCTTAGTGAAATCACCTTTCACCTCAGATTTAAAACATTTCACTTACCAGATTTATGAGGCTGGGTCATAAAAATACTATGTTGAAAATCTGTTGTCAACATCTTAAACAAAAATGCTATAAAGGGATGATGATTTTTTTCAGTATTCTCTCGTAACTTTGGTATTTTTCAATATTTTTCCAGCTTCCACCCAAATCATGCAAAAAAATCTGTAATCTGCAGTCAGGCGGTTTGATACCATTGAATCTGCTCTTATGAGAGAACAAAAGACAGATAGCTGTCCACACTTCGGAATTCCCTAATTCAACAGGGCCATTCTCCAAGACAAATTGTCAGAGAATTTGAATGGGCCATACAAATACCATGAGACAAGCTGCTGGAATAAAGGCAAGAACATCAAAATGACCGCACACCCCCTAGTGGTCACTTACAGCCCCATGCTAAAACCTCTTTAGCAAATTAACAAAGAACTACAACCTATGCTAAGAGAAGATGAAACACTGAAGGACATCTTCCCTGAACCACCTGTTATTGCCTATAAGCAGCCCTCCAGCCTGTCAAACATAATAATTCATAATAAACTCCCAGCAGACCATAATAACTGAGAAATAAGAGGGACAACGCCATGCAACATGGCAAGATGTAACAGCTGTACCAAGATATACACACAGACCACCATCAAGACAAGCCAGAACAACATAACACAAATTAATGGATCCTACACATGTCAGTCCAGCAGTATTGTTTACCTAATTTAGTGCAAGAAGTGCACAAATGAATGCTATATTGGAGAAACTAGTAAACCACTGAAAACCAGAATGAATCACCACCATCACACAATAGTAAACCATGTTAGTATCACACCAGTAATAAACCATTTTTCACAAACAGATCACTGTCTTGGACTTATCTGTCTTGATACTAACAGGCAACTTCAAAAACACACAGGATAGAAGGACATGGGAATTGAAACATATTAAAAAATTTGGCCCAGATATTCAAACTGCGCCAGGCTGTGGCACAAGCCTGGGCACAGTGCAACATGGCTGAGCAGGGGCATTGACTGGGCGATATTCAACGGAGCTGCGCCGTGGCTCAACATCATTGAATATTGCACCCTGGCCACTTGCAGTGCACATGGCGCAGTGGCACTGCACCAGCGCAAGTGGCCAGAGTGGAGCAGGAGGATGCACTAGTGCAAGTTCCATTGTGCTAGGTACAACAACCGCGATATTCAAAAGTGCACAGGCAAATGAGGCCATAATGTATGCAAGGTGCAAATGGGGCCATTTGCATGTCATTATGGCCCCATTTGCATGCAGGTGCACCGATCCCCGCTGACTTGCACCTGGCACCCTGCCAAGCAGCAGCCATCGGGGGCCGACGCCCCCTGCAGCACGGCAATGTGCCCCACAGCCTGATCACAGGCATTTGAAAAATAATAAAGTATCCAATATCCGTGGTGGTCCAGTGGACAGCTGTCAGCCCAATCGCAGGCTTAAGTAAAAAAATAATGATTCCTTTTTCCCTGGTGGTCCAGTGAACCGCTGTCAGCCCGATCACGGGCTTAAGTAAAATAATAATGATTCCTTTATCCCTGGTGGTCCAGTGGACAGCTGTCAGCCTGATTGCGGGCTTAAGTAAAATTATAAAGATTCCTATATCCCTGGTGGTCCAGCAGCCCCCTCCCCACCCGTCCTCTGATCCCCACTGCCCTGCTCTCCCCTGGTCAGCAGCTGGTGGCAGCACCCCACCTGCCTGCCACCCTGCTGCCTGCCGACTGACACCGTCGGTAGGGCTATATGCCCATTGGCTCATGAGGTGAGCACAGTCCTTACCGATGGGCTGACAGTGGCCCACTGGACCACCAGGGATATAGGATTCTATTTTTTCATACCAACACCCGCGATTGGGCATGGGGGCACCACCATGGAGGTGCAGCTGGAGCTCGGGGTGGCCATCCACAGGTGGCAGCTGCTGTGTCGCGCCCTGCAATATGGCAGCTCACCTGTGGGTGGCCGGCCATTGCTCCTTTTTTTTTTGGATCAACTTTGTGCGGCACAAGTAGGGGTTGCACATGCATGGCTCAGCACATCCTGGGCTGAATATTGGGATGTGCAGAGTATGCATGGGCACACACCCCCACACCTGTGCCTGCATACATTACTCTGTCACATCGGCATTTGTGCCAGGTGCAATTCCCGTTTGAATATTGTTCCAGGGCACATCAGTGGGTTGCGCATGGTGTAACACTGTTGCACCATGTACAACCCTTTTGAATATTTGGGCCTTTAAATCTAACATTTCTGGATTAAATTGGGACATTGGATTCATAACACACTATGGTAAACTGTAATTCTTTTTTTTTATTGTAAACTAAATCATGCTAATATTTATCACACTTTGGTTCTGTATTTCTCTTATTTTTTTTTTCTGAGTTACTGCCTAATCTGCTTATTTTACCTGTACTTTACATCCTCCCTGCCTCTCATACTAACTCTTCAGCTCAGTTCTGCTCACTCCTTGAATGTTTTCACACCTGTTGTTTATACTACCTCACACTCTGTTTATCTGGACCTTTGTTCTTTTGCTTCTTCTAATTTATTGACTTCCATGCATTTCTTAAGAATCTCCTGTCTATTCTACCCTTACAGCCAACCTCTGAACTCAAATCTTTCTTATCTATGTTTCTTTCTGGTCCTTTGATTTCCCTTTCAAGCTTCCTTTCATCTCCTACTGACCTGTTCCTACTTGGCCCCTCCTCCCCATTTCTTCTCACACATTATTTTTTTATTTTGCATCTTGGGCTTTTATCACATTTCTACTTCACTTCCTGATTTTTTTTAAATTACTCCACAGTAGATTTGAATACTGCTTATGTTACTCAGTTTTGCTATTCACCTGAAGAAGGGACCTGTGTGGCCCCAAAACCTTGTGTATAATTCCATCTTTGTACAAGAAACTTGTTGGTCCAATAAAAGGTATCAAACCTTCCATCATTTATTTATTTAGTTTTTGTTGACCGGGTAAGTGCACTAGACAAATCCTGCCTATTTTCAGGCACGACCTGGAGGAGGGGGATACAGATGAATGCCAACTGACCTTGAACCAGATTAAGCTGTTGGTGGTATTTTTAGTGTTTTTTAGTATTTTTACTATTATTCATCTCCAGTATTTTTACCCCAAATTTTCAATATAGCTTTTTCTGTTACCCCACCTGATGAATGTGACAGGTGTCATTTTCTGAAATCCTGCCCAAAATGTGTTTTCACACTTGTGACATGAAAATAACATTTCGGACAGTATTTTATAAATGACACCTGTCATGTTCAGATGAGATCATAAAATGCCTATGCTGAACTTTGAGTCAAAATGTTTAGAAGCAGCAGATTTGGGAGAGGAATAGGGGAAAGCAGCTGTAGCTTCCCCTCCCTGCTAGCTGAGACAGCCAACTGGGAGGGGCCTTAGACCTGTAAAAGCACAGCCAGGTGTGCTCCAGCTCCATTTTGCTTCTCCTTTCAGAAGCAGCAGATCTGGGAAAGGAACAGGGGAAAGCAGCTACAACTCCCCCTCTCCCCATCACATAACTGCTAACTGCTAGCTGACATAGCTAACTGGGAGGGGCCTATGACCTGTGAAAGCAGAGTCAGGTGTGCCCCAGATGCATTTTGTTTCTACTTTTAGAAGCAGCAGATTTGGGAGAGGAGCAGGGGAAGCAGCTATACCCCCCCCCACCACCACCACCACTTAACTGCTAACTGTGAGAGATAAGTAATAATACATAAAAAAAAGTAGATCTTAGGGTGTATGTGCAAATAGTGCATTTGGGAGCTTGTGGCCTGTGGTTGAGGGTTAATTTTACATCAGGGGATTGGCAACTATGTTTGAAAAGTAAATGTTGCATCTGGGTGATAGTATCCTCAGGTAGAGGAAGAGAACGTGAAAGGGGGAGAGAAAAAAACAAAAATAAAAGAAACATTTTGTTGGGTAGTGGTTAAGGTCTAGAAATAGGTAAATAGCTATGCTGAGAGTGGTGCAGTGCAGTGGCTGTGGGGCAGCAGTCTTCAGTGAGACATTCTGGAGACTGTGATGCTGCCCCATCTGCAGGCACCTCTCAGGGCTAAAGGGGAGGTGGTTGCCAGATTCAAGGCTGAGATGGCTTGGGTTAGGAGGACCTACTTACCCATTCAAGAACCACCTACTCAACCTCTGCTGCCTCAAATGGTGCCAAGAAGAAGGAGCAGCTGGATAATGGTGGGCTTGGAGAGGGTTAGGGTGGTGGAGCGTAGGCACATCCCACATTCCATACTACTATAGAACTCCTACTCTGCACTGGCAGGGCAGAACTGTCCCTAGAGGCACTTAAAGTAGTGACCAGGATGTATGTGGAGGTCCTCCATAGTGGAGACCTCAAGGGATAGTAGCAGAAGACCCCAGAGGAAGAGAAAGCGAATACTGGTGGGGGGCTCAATAGGGATGGAGGGAGGATCTTAAGGATCACTGGGAAGGCAGGGAGGGAGGGAGAACTGGATGTCATTGTCCATTTGGGGTCAAATGACCTGGCTAGGGAGGAGCCAGAAACAGTTCAGGAGGAATTCAGGAAATTGGAGAGGGGTCTTAGGCAAGTGGCACAATCTGTTACTTTCTCCGAGGTACTACCTGTCCATGACAAAGGGGATAACAGGAAGCTCTGCACCAGGGACTTCAATATATGGTTGTGGAAATGGTGCAGAGAAGAGGGGTTCAGATTCATTTGGGACTGGGTCCCAGCTGGAGGGATAGGGGCCTGTACATGATTGATGGCCTACATCCATCCAGGAGGGGAGCTGAGATCCTCAGTGAATAGTTTAAATGCTAAATTGGTAAACATTTAAACTGGCAAAGAGGGGAGGTGGAATAAGACAGAAAGACATAGTCTGCCCCCCCCCCCACACACACACACGCTTGCAGGGTCAGCAGTGGAAATTTCAATAGCAAAAAGTCCCAAAGGAAACAAACACAGATAGGTAACCAGGAGGGAGAGGGAGGGGGAAAGAGGGAAGAAAGTAGTGGAGGAAACAGGGAAGGGCAAAAGGGCAAGATATGGGGAGGTGGCAGTACAAAATGACGAGCCATGTGTGCAAATGCTCGAAGTCTGGAAAATAAGATGGCAGACCTAAAGGCCAGCATGGCAGCAGAAGATTTGGACATAATCACAATTACAGAAACCTGGTGTAGTGAAAACCAGGACTAGGATGTAGCCATACCAGGGTGTGCTCTATTCATGAGGGACAGAGTAGGAAAAAAGGGAGGTGGGGTAGCTCTTTATGTGAGGTAAAACATAAAGGCTACAGAAATACAGAGGGAACAGGGAGAAGCTGTGATACTGTGGGTCACCCTGGAGACAGGGAAGTGGGCAGCTATTTGAACAGGGGTGATCTGCAGACCTCCAGCACAGGGGGAGGTGGGGGATAAGGTTATGATAGAAGAAATCCAAGGGAAGGCAAACAAGGGAGAAGCATTGCTAGTGGGGAACTTCAGTTTACCAGATGTGGACTGGAGCACCCTGCTGCAGCAACAGTTAAAAGTAGGGAAATCCTAGACTCCCTGCAGGGGGCTTTCCTCAAGTAACTATCAAATCAAATCAAATCAAATCAAATTTTATTTATAAAGTGCTTTTCAAAATTATCAAACCGCGAATACAATACAGATAAAACAGCCAACAATAAATATACATTTAAAAACAATTAAAAAACAATAGGTTGGCCTAAACAAACTAGTTAAGGAACCCACTCATCAGGGGCCAATACTGGACCTGGTACTATCAAATGGGGACAGTGTCACTGACATCACAGTGGGAAATCATTTGGGGACCAGTGATCATCATATGGTGTGGTTCAATATAAGGACTGGGCCAGAAACAAACCACACTAAAAAGAGGATCCTGGACTTCAGGAGGGATGATGTCAAGACAATGAGAGCATGCCTCAGGGAAGCTCTAGCAGAGATAGGGGAAATGGGTAGGATAGAGAGAAAATGGGCAAGAATAAGGAAGGCCATTGAGAAGGTAACAAAGCTCTGTGTAAAGTAGGTTAAAAAGAGCAAGAGAAAAAAGAGACTGCTATGGTTCTCCAAGGAAGCTGCAGAGAAGGTAAAGGCAAAGAAGCAAATATTCAAGATATACAAGTCATAGATTCATAGATTCTGTTGGCAGATAAGGACCTCTTGCCCACCTAGTCTGCCTGTAAATTCCCCCCCAACAGTGCTACCCAAGTTACTACTTGGGGTGGTCATCATTCAGCCCCTCCATTATCCAAGATGCCCATGTGTTTATCCCACTGGCACTTGAAACCTGTGACTGTACTGCTGCCCACCACCTCTGCTGGGAGGCTGTTTCAGTTGTCCACCATCATTTCCATGAAGAAGAATTTCTTCACATTAATAGGGAAGAGGATACTGAAGGTTATCATGAGAAACAGGGAGGCAGAGAAAGCAGTTAGAAGAGCAAAGGCACAAATGGAAAAGAACATTGCCAAGTCAGCAAAAAGGGTGATAAAACATTCTTTAGATACACAAGAGGAAAGAAGAACAAGGCAGGAATAGAAAGACTAAAAGGGGAACGGGGGAAGTGTGGAAGAGGATCAGAAGATAGCAGACATACTGAACAAGTACTTTTGTTCAGTATTCATGAAGGAAGTGGTAGAAGAAGGGCCAAAGATAGGGGGAAAGGACAGTAAGGGAAGGGAGGTGGACACTAGCCAATTACAGAAGAGAGAGTCCTCAGGGAACTAGTGAAACTAAAAGTGGATGAGGCAAAGGGACCAGACGGGGTTCACCCCAGGATAGTAAAGGAACTATAGGAGGAGTTGACTGTGCCTCTGACTGTCCTGTTAAATCTATCTATGGATGCAGGAAGTTCTGAGGGACTGGAGGAGGGTGGATGTGGTCCCACTTCCAAAAGTAGAAATAGGAAGGAGGCAGGAAACTACAAACCTGTAAACCTGACTTCAGTAGTGACCAAAGATATGGAAACACTACTAAAACAAAGGACTGGGTAATATCTTATGGCCAGCAGATTACAGGATCTGAGGCAGCATGGGTTAACAAGGGAAAGATCCTGCCAAACAAACCTGACCAAGTTCTTTGACAGAATTACTAGAGAGGTGGTTCAGGGAGGAGTGGTAGAAGTGGTATAACTGGATTTCAGTAAGGCCTTCGCACCTTTCCACACAGAAGACTGGTAAACAAGCTGGGCAGCCTGGGAGTGTGTCCAAAGGTAGTAAAATGGGTATGAAGTTGGCTAAGTAACAGGACTCAGAGGGTGGTGCTAAATGGGTTTACTCAGAAGAAGGCATGGTGACCAGCAGGGTGCCATGGGGGGTTGGGACAAGTCCTGTTCAATGTCTTTGTTAGTGACTTTGTAGAGGGGCTGGAAGGGAATGTATGCCTGTTCGCAGATGACACAAAAATCTGCAACAGAGTGGACACCAAGAGAGGTGGAAAAAATGAGGGAAGATCTAAAAAAGATGGAAGACCAGTCAAGGGTTTGAATACTAGGCTTGAATGCCAAAAAGTGCAAAATTATGTGCATGGGACACAGACATCCAAGGGCAATGTATCATTTTTGGAGGGGGGTGGTAACAACTACAAAACAGGAAAGGAACCCCAGGATCATATCTGATGACCTAAAGCAGTGTGATCAGGCAGTAGGAAAAGCTAATAGAATGCTGGGGTGCACAGGAAGGGGTATCACCAGCAGAAAGAAGTAAGTAGTGTTACCCCTTTACAAATCGATGGTGAGGCCCCATCTGGAGTACTGTGTCCAGTACTGGAGGCCTCATCTTCAAAAAGGCATAGATCAAGTGGAGGCAGTACAAAGAAGGGTAACTAAAATTATGCATGGCCTACATCAGAAGCCCTACAAGGAAAGAGTCAAGGAATTAAATACATAATCCCTGGAGGAAAGGAGGGAAAGGGGAGACATGACAGAAATGTTCAAATACCTCAAAGACATTAATAAGGTATGGGGGGCATTTTGCACAGAAAGAGATACTCAAGGACAAGAGGGCATGATATGAAGCTGGAAGGAGGGAGACTTACAGGGGATTTGAGGAAATACTTCTTTACAGAAAGGTAAAGGGTGGTGGATGTCAGGAGCAGCCTCCCAGCAAAGGTGGTGGGTACAGAAATGGTAGTAGGATTTAAACATGCATGGGATAGACCTTAGTAATAGGGCTGGGGGGTAAGGCCAGAGATCGAATGGGGTCTACAGTAACACACTAGGTAGGGACCTTAGGGTAGACTAAGTGGCCCAAGAGGTCCTTTTCTGCCAGCAGCTTCTATGTTTCTATATTCTATGTTAAAAGGGACAGCTGTTGTCCCAATGGGCAGCACGTTACAATCTCGTGCCAATGAGCTGAGTTCAGGGTCGAGCTCAGTGAGCTAGCTGGATAGGTCGAGCTAGGGGATGGCACTGCCATGCTGCACCACTTCCACCCTGGGAATAGATGGTGCAGCACTGTGCTGCATGAGCAATAAGTGATCAGCCCCTGCATCTGTAGCTGCATGGGAGCTCATGCACTTTGGAAGGCAGATGGACTCCTGATCCTGCACATTTCCATCTGTAGTCATATAGAAGCACATGTAGCAGCCTACAGATGTTTTGCATCCAAAGCCACATGAAAGTGCAGCCAGGAAGACTTTTCTTTTGATGCAAGGCTCAGCGGGTCTCTGCACCTCTTCACACAGGTCTTGAAGGGACCTTTGAGAATGAGGATATTATTCCACTTTCATAAAAATAAAGAATCCTGAACAAATGGTTTGATACCTTTTATTGTACCAACAAGGATGTTACAAAAAGAACAAATAGCTTTAGCTTTCAGACCAAGAAGTCCTTCTTCGGGAAGCCTAAAAAAAAAAAAAGGAAATTAAATGCAAAACACTATGTTAATGTAGACATTAGGGTTGAAGAATGCAAAGTGCACAAAATACAGAAGTGAAAGATTTTAGGGATTTGGGCTATGTTGTCTTGCTGAATCAATGGTGGGATCTTCCCTGGATTGTCAACCCTAATGCTCATCCCCTCCTCAACCCCCAGTTCATAGCCTCCTGTCCAAAGCACAAGGTGCAGCTCCAAGCTAGTACCTCATAGTACCTCATACCTCGTAGTGATGTAATCTTTGAAGGTAGAGAAGTATGGCTTACCACATGTTGTCAACAGACTCAGTAACAGCGTTCTTCACACTGGGTCCTGTGGGATTTGAGAGAAGAAATATCATGTCTGACCCTGTTTGTACATGGAAGGGGAAGAGAGTTAGGGCTGACAACCCCAAGGAAGATCCTAACACTGATTCGCAAAGGTTCTGGAGACCAAACACCCTAATATTTGTTCATCTATGTTATAGATAAAGAGTACACTTGACTAGAACCTATGTTTCTCCTATAACCTAGTAAGTTAGAATAGATTCCAGTAAATAAGCACCTTTTGCTCTCAGAAGTATAGCTCCCATGTCACTGTTTGTCTGCCACCACAAGGGAAATTATGGCTGTACTTTGCATGAACAGAAGTTTCAGTAATTCACTGTAAATGTTAACCTTTTTTTATTATAATGCTCTGTATACCAACTGACAATGTTCACTGTGACTCTATACTGTTCACACCAACAGCATTTCTATTATCTATTCAGCTGTCACCATGCTGTTATCAGCAAAACTACCAAAGAAGCAGGTAAAACACAAGAGTCACTCTAGATGTCCAGTGTACCAAACTATCCACATGAATTAATGCAAAGCAGTAGGTCAGCTGCGGGGGGGGAAGGGTCCTGGCAGCAATGCAACCTGGCTCGTTTTTAAAATGTACTTTTTATATTTCATTGTGTGATTACAGAAAAAAGAGGATTACACACAAGCCTGGTGAGTGCATTTGATTTACTTGTTTTGGGGAGGAGTGCCATCTCATGTTGCACATTTGACTCCAAAAAAGCATTCACTTTTCTCAACTGTGCTGGTCTCAACTCGGGTCAACCCAATAACGTCCTCACCCCAACTTGTAGAGGAACATTCTCTGCTAACTAACCTAGTCAAACAATCTGCCTGCAACACCTGTTGCATGAGATACTTACACATCTGCACAAACCCAGATTCACCAAGGGACTCAATCTGTGTCCTTTCCTGAGAATCTTTATTAAATTTCTTATTCAACGCATACAGATATTGGAGAAAAAGTTTAAAACTGGTACCAGACAGTTCTTAAACACTTATACATGATTCTTCATGGCTCAGTTGCCTAAATACACCATCTTCATGCATTGCTGTATTCATTTCATTGAGTGCACTGGGCACAGTTCTCACACTTCATATTCCATTTCGGTGATGCAGGCATCCAGTCAGGTCATATTTTTATCTCTTCTTTGTAAAAACTGTTGACAAGTATGTTTTGTAAGCTTGGACTCCTCTTATAAGTAATTCTAGGTCCATTCCAACATATTTCTCATAAACTCAGTTCAGCCTTCAATACCCCCAATGCTTACTTATTATATTGGTTATTTTGTGCACCTCAGTGCTAAATTCAGTGCTGAAAGTCACAGTTTCTCTATCTTCTTGTGGGACTGATTTATTTTCTAAAAGTTCTTCTCTTGTTTACAATTGTGTCTTTTGAATGCTTTCACTAAGACTCCTCATTCATAGCCAGTCAAAAAATCTTTTGCACATTTTAGCCATTTCCTTTGTAGCTTCTACTACAGTACTTCAGAACAATTCCTTTTTACTCTCAATAATTGTACATATGGTATATTTTTCTTAAGGTGGTGAGGGTGGATATTTGTCCAGTGCAGCAAAGTATTTCTGTCCGTCATTCTCTTTTTTTTTAGATTGTTATTGTTTGTTTTTGTAAATCATCAGATCCAAATACTCGGCTTGTTCATAACCAAATTTTTTGGTGAACCTAAGGTTCATGTCTTTGCTATTTACATAAGCAACAAATTCTTCCAAATCCCTCCTAGCTCCTTCCTAGATCAGTAATACATCAGCTATAAAGTGTATCCATGCCTTTAAATTCTGTAGCCGTTTATTATTGATTGGTTCCCAGATGTACGGTATATGGACTCCCAATTGCTAACACACAGATTCACTAATGATGGAGAAAAAGTTGTCCTCATGGCTGTACCATGCTGTTGTTTATATAAAGTCCCATTAAACAAAAAAAAATTAGACTTTACTACCAAATCTGCTAATTCCACCATCAACTCTGAGGGTGGCAACACCTTGTTCCCCCTTACCTCCGGTATCTTTTATAGCTCCTCTAGACCATCTTCGTGTGGGATGCTGTTATGTAAATTCTGTCAATCCAGTGTGACTAAAATTGTATTTTCATTAACTATGATGTTCTTAATAATATTAAGGACAGCTCTAGTGTCCTCTACAAACAATTTTGGTTTCAGTACAAATGACCATAGATAAAATCTACAAACTTGCAGAGTGGTTCTGTTACTGACACAATGTTACTAACAATGGGTTGACCGGGGGATCAGTTGAATTCTTATGGACCTTAAGCAATAGATAGGTAGTAGGTCAGACTGGGTTCCTGATGCTAAAAAATTCACCTTCTACTCTTGTCACCGATTTATTCTCCACTACTTTGTTGGTGGTACTCCTAATCTCATTACTGATGTTGTCAGTTAGATCCCGCCTTTGTCTGCCTTTTTAATATACAACTCCTTGTTGCTTTTGAGCTCCTTAACCACTTGAATTTCTTTCTTACTCAGATTATAAATCCTGTTTGGATTTTTTATCTCAAAGATCTTCTCCATATCTTTACTGACCAGTTTATTAAAAGTAGCCACTACTAGATTTACGGTGCTACTGGGGACAAACATTGATTTTTCCTTGAATGGTGTTTTTTCTCAGACACAGAATCTCTCCCGTTACCTCTCCTGCATTTTTCCTTATCAGAATACTCAACAGATTTTGTATAGTGGGCTGAGTTTGCCCCATCTTAGAAAAATGTGCTTTTAAATTAAATTTCTGAATAGTTTTAAAGGTATCAATTTTGATTTTGAAAATGTTCAATTTACTAGATGGTAAAAAAGTAAGACCTTTTTCTAATACCCATTTTTGGTTTTCTGAAATGAATACATTGCTTAAATTTATTACCTCAATTTGTTCCTTCTCATTGATCTCTGAGGTTCTTGGTTGTTGTTTTAATAATTGCCATAATTCCCTCATCCACCTATTCCTTTTCCTCTTCCTCAGTCACCTCTTCCTGTTACACCCCCCCTCCCCCCGGTCCTCCTCCACTGCCTCTTTTGGAACCTGTCCCTTCCTGGGGGTCTAATTGACAATCCTGTTCATCTTGTCCTGATTGGTTACCATTGCTCATATCCATTTCACTATCTATTGTTTCCACATTTTCAACCTCAAATCTTTGTCTTTCTGTCTGCATTTGTTGATCTTTTTCTCTTTTGCCATGTCAGTTATAGATTTTACCTTGACCATTATCCCTGGCATCTCTCTCATGTGTTTTCTTTTTATATTCTCTCAGTTCTTCTTCAAACTTTTTCATTCTTTCCTCAATTTTTTTTTAAGTTTTGCTGCCAACTATAGGTTGTACATTTAAGGAAGCAGAAACTGGTTAACCAAAGCCCTGAAGAAGAGAGGCTTTCCTCTCCAAAACATCAGCAGTCATGTGAATATGCTGTGGGGCATGTTCAGAGTTTCCCCTGACTGCAGACTATGCATGTATACAGCAGCAGCAACTAAATGACAGTCAATTGAAGGGGTTCATTCAGCATGCTGGTGACCTGGGTTTGCACACCAAGCCCAGGTACCAGGAGTGGAGACCGACAGGGAGGTGGATTCACAAGCATCCAGTAGATGCTTCCCTCCCTGGGGTGGGATTTGCCTGGGCACCTGTGGGTGGATTGGGTGTCATGTACGGGGAATGTGCTGCTCCCTGCATGTCCCCACCCAAGATCACCTGCGCTCACACACAAGACAGAGAACTGGGGTGGGAAGAGCAGAGAAAATGAGAAAACAGCTCCCCATCCAGCCAGATGATGAGCACCAGCTCCAGCCCCTACAAAGCCCTGGATTTAGCTCAGACCAGCCTCACAGCCCTGGGATGCACCAACTGCATCTGAAATGAATACAGCAATGCATGAAGATTGTGGATTTAGGCAATTAAATGATGAAGAATCATGTATGACTGTTTAATTACTGCCTGGTACAAGTTTTATGTTTTTTCTCCAATAAACATGCCTTGAATAAGAAATTTAAGAAAGATTCTCAAGAAAGGAAACTGATTGAGTCCCCTGGTGAATTTGGATTTGTGCAGATATGCAAGTATCTCGTGCAGCAGGTCTTGCAGGTGGATCATTTAATTAGTTTGAAATATTCCTGATATCATGCACCTCTTGAAAGCCCTAGTACCAAAATCTCAGAGTGAAGACTGAGCAGGAGAACTTACATTTTGGTTTTCAGATCTTCTGCTGACTAAATTACTGGTTTGAAAGAGTAAGTGAAAGACTCTGGGGTTGATCCTTGTATCCCTGGTCACTGAGGCAGCAGCTCTACCATTCAAATAAAGAGAATTTCTTTTTAGCTAGGCTGTTAAACTGAGTTCTTGTTGTTGTATGTTTAAATGTAAAATTTCACCACCAGATGGCACTCTACATTGTCTGTTTACTGATTTTACATACCCTACAACATTTACCCTTTTTTATTATGTTTGCTTGCACACATGTGCAAGAAACATAGTGCCATGATCCGAGATTTCGGAGGTGTGTCACCTCCTCCTCCAATTCAGTCAGTGTGTTGGCAGGTGCGGCCCCTGTAAGCCAATGCATTCCTGGAGCTGTCTATGACAAGCTCCAAAATGCAGTGGCATACAGTTGAAAGAGGGAGCTATGCTTCAGTGAGCTACGATAAGATATCGCCTGCTCATGCGCAGCTCCCCCTACACACACACACACACAGAAACGCATGCATACTGCATGCTGCCCTCCCCCCGCACACACGTATAGCTTGTGCTGCGCTCCCCAACCCCAAAGCCTTCCACATGCCATGCTGGGTGCCCACCCCAGCATGGCAACTCATAGAATAGCCAATGGGGGTGCCCAATCCTCCATCGACTCCACTGTCCTCACCCCCCCGAGTACTGAGTGCCACACTGGGAGCCCACCCCAGTATGGCAACTGATCATATGGCTGACGGGGGTGCCCAATCCCCGTCAGCTCCACGGCCCCTCCAGACATCCTTGTGCCATGCTGGGGCCTACCCCAATGTGGCAAGCGTCCCACGTCATCTTTTTGTACCTGCAAAATAAAAACAGTCCCCGGTGCTTCTCAGCCCCCTCCCACAACCTGCACCACCCACTGTGCACCCTGCCTCCCTACCCCATACTTGTCCTCCGGAGCTCGATGTATATCTTCGTGACCGGAACATCTGCACTCTTCAAAGCTGACCGCGAACTGAGGAAATGCCGGTAAGCTGTATAATAGGCTAGATAGGGGTTTTTCAACTTTATTGCATATCTCAGGCATATTTTGGAATTTTTGCACCAAATTTTCAACATGGGGTTTTTGGGACCCCTTCTCATGAATGATGTCACTGTCATGGCATTATTCGGGCCTGAAGGGTGATTTTGAAGTCACTACGCAGTCACTGTGCAAAATCACCCTGGGCTCAAATAATGCCATGACAGTGACATCATTCATGAAGGGTATCCCAAAACCCCATGTTGAAAAATCTGCAAAATTCCAAAATGACTGTTTTATGAGCGTGCATAGCGCAGTTCCTACGCAGGCTTGTAAGTTCACAAATTTTCAATATTTTCACTCCAGATTTTCAACATTGCCATTTTACCACCCCTTCTTATGAATAGTACAGCTGTCATTTTTTACATCTCACCCAAAATGTGTTTCCGCACATGTAGCGCACAATGGCGCAGTCGGTGTGTGAGATCAATGTATGGGACAAATTAAGAAAATCACAGTGATACTGTTCATGAGCTGAGGTCTTAAAATAGCTATGTTGAAAAGTTGGTGAAAAAATTCCTAAAAATGACTGTTTTACGAGCGTGCGTTATACAGTTCCTATGCACGCTCGTAAGTTCGTGAATTTTCAATATTTGCACTCCAGATTTTCAACATTGCCATTTTACCACACCTTCTTATGAGTAGTACAGCTGTCATTTTTCACATCTCACCCAAAACGTGTTTCCACCCATGTAGCGCACAATGGCACAGTCAGCGTGCAAAATCAATGTACGGGACAAATTAAAATCACAGTGACACTGTTCATGGGTAAAGGTCTTAAAATGGCTATGTTAAAAATTTGGTGAAAAAATTCCAAAAAAATTACCATTTTATGAGCGTGCATTGTACAGTTCCTACGCACGCTCATAAGTTCGCGAATTTTCAATATTTTCACTCCAGATTTTCAACATTTCCATTTTACCACACCTTCTTATGAGTAATACAGCTGTCATTTTTCACATCTCACCCAAAACATATTTCCGCCCATGTAGCGTACAATGGCATAGTCGGTGTGCAAAATCAATATACGGGATAAATTAAGAAAATCACAGTGACACTGTTCATGAGCAGAGGTCTTAAAATGGCTATGTTGAAAATTTGGTGAAAAAATTCTAAAAATGACTGTGTTACGAGCGTGCATTGCACAGTTCCTACGCACGCTGTAAGTTTGTGAATTTTCAATATTTTCACTCCAGATTTTCAACATTGCCATTTTACCACACCTCCTTATGAGCAGTACAGCTGTCATTTTTCACATCTTGCCCAAAATATGTTTCCACCCATGTAGAGCACAATGGTGCAGTCGGTGTGCAAAATCAATGTACGAGACACATTAAGAAAATCACAGTGACACTGTTCATGAGCAGAGGTCTTAAAATGGCTGTGTTGAAAATTTGGTGAAAAAATTCCTAAAAATGACTGTTTTACGAGCGTGCCTTGTGCAGTTCCTATGCATGCTCATAAGTTTGCAAATTTAATATTTTCACTCCAGATTTTCAACATTGCCATTTTATTACACTTCCTTATGAACAGTACAGCTGCCATTTTTCATATGTCACCCAAAATGAGTATTTGCACATGTAGCGCACAATGGTGCTATTGGTGTGCGAAAGCAATGTTTAGGACAGATTAAGAAAATCACAGTTACACTGTTCATGAGCAGAGGTCTTAAAATGGCTATGTTGAAAATTTGGTGACAAAAGTCCATAAAATGACTGTGTTATGAGTGAGCATTGCGCAGTTTCCACGCACCCTCGTAACTTCATGACTTTGTAATATTTTCAGTCCAGATTTTCACCAGTGGCATTTTTCCACACTTCCTTATGAGCAGTACCACTGTCATTTTTCACAACATGGCTAAAGTGTGTTTTCACACTTTCAGTGCAGAGATGCGTGGTCGCTGTGGGAAATCATTGTTCAGCACAGATAAAGAAAATCACAGTGCCATTGTTCATGATCGGAGGCACCAAAATGCCTGAGTTGAGAATCTCGGTAAAACATCCCCAACCTAATTATATTACGGGTGCGCGTTGCACAGTTTCTATGTACGCTCATGACTTCACCATTTTTTTAATATTTTTACTGCAGATTTGCAACATTGAAATTTTTTACACCTCCCCATGAACAGTACAGCTGTCATTTTTTACATCCTGTTCGGAATGTTTTTGCACCTGTGGTGCTAAATGCCGTAGTCGCTGTGCAAAAGCAGCTTTCGGCTAACAAACTGATAGTCCCCCTGTTCATGAGGTGGGGTCACAAAAAAAAATGTTGAAAATTTGGACTGAAAATACCAATGAATGCCTGAGGCATTAGGGTTTCCAACCATAATGCCCAACCCTGTGAGAATGACAGGCATCAGGGGTGTGACTTGGGATTCTTGCCTGTAATGCTCATACCATTCCATACCCTGCGGCCAGTGAGAGGCATCGAGGTATGTCTTGGACTCTTCGGCCCCAAAGTTCACCCCATTTTCCTATATTGCACCCATCTCACCATATTTCCTAATGAAATGGGGTGCGCATAAGGGCCAAAGACCCCAAGGAACACCATGACACTTGTCAGTTTCTGCAGGGTGGAGTGTGGTGAAATGGCGTGGCTGTTATGCCTGATGACCCAAATGCACACCCCAATGCCTGTCACTCTCTGCAGGGTGGTAGTGGGGTTGGCTTCAGTTCAATACTTCACTGCCATTCCTATTACGCAGCTCTGTAACTTCTACACTATCACTGCCAATGCCAGCAAGCAAACATTCGGCATTGACAAATGCTTGTTCTTTTTTGTTTGTTTGTAATCAGCTAGGGAACATACCCTCATTTCCAATGTAACATAACTGATCCTAAAGGTGAACTGTCAGCAATCTTCACATTTGCACACCCCTCAGTAGTGTTAAGTGCCAGTTACCTAGTGAGTACTAATTAAAACATTTAGTGACACTCTAAAATTAAACTTTTTCATCACAGGTCATACCCCCTCCCTTTTCAGTGCATGACTGACATACCTGGGTGGAAGTGACATCATTGATGGTCTTCATTGTTATAAATTGTATTTGTAGTGAAGAAAACCATGCATTTTGTGTCTCTGTTAGTTGTACTCAGCTGGTGGATTACTAGTAGCAGGTCACTTAGCTGCAAGATTTGGACTCAGCACAATAGACGAGGCTCCTCTAAAAGTATGATTTCAATTTTTACTCTCTGTTTTCCCCGTGAGTTACAGCACTGTTGCTCTGCATCTGTACTCACAGTGGAAAGCTGGTGGGGACAGCATTGTAAAATTCATCCCTTTGCCATCAACCTACAGCCGCAGTTTAGTGTACGAATATACTGTGAAACTTGTTTTTCTGCAGTACACACTGTCACTATTCCTATCAAGCCCTGTGCTGATCACACCTGGCTCTCAGCTGAGATGGTGGCCAATGCTGCTTGTGAGCACACACCTAGAACTCACTGAGCAACTGAACATGGCACTCCTTGTGTTTTCCTTCATTGCCCTACCATTTACATGCTTCTATGAGTGCTGCTGAACACTGCCCCCCTCACAGGGAAACAGTATAGTGATTGTGTGCCCCGGTTCACTTTCACCATCCCAGTCAGTAGCTCAGTATGGCATCCTAGTTTTTCCTCATAATCAGGAGCTCCTGTGACAGTCTGTATGGGGGAGGGTGTCTGTGGGGATGCAAAGTTAATGTGATCTGTCTAAGTATTTTTAAATGCATTTCAGTGCCAGTTCATAGAACCACATTTTGGCAAATGTATATTTATTGGACAGTTAGGCTTTCTCAGTGGGAAGACTGCATTGCCACATCACCCAGTAGTGCACTGCATTCAGTTGGTAGGCTTGGTATCACACAGAAGTCATGATCAACTTACCAGCACCTAAAGAATGTGAAACAAATAACCAGAGAAGACCCACACTCTAGAACAAGGAATGGCAGACAAAATGTCATGTTTAAGGTGAATTGCCATTTATTTTTCTACTTCATTGACACAGTGTGAACACTTTAAAATTAACATAATGCAAACAGAATCAATAGTTACAGTCAATGGGGCAGTGCACTATTGACTGTAGCTATTGACTCTCTGTTTGCATTTTGTCTATTTCAAAGTTTTCACACTGTGTCAAGGAAGTGGAAAAATAAATGGCAGTCTGCCTTTAACTTGACATTTTGTCTGCCATTCCTTGCTCTAGAGTGTGAGACTTCTCTGGTTATTTGTTTGACTTTTTTTGGGAGAGCACACCCCTGACTCTGTACCAACTCAGAGGTGTCGGAAGGCATATGCACTGTACTCAGCAGAGTACAGTAAAAAAAATTCAGGCAGGGGCAACAGACCAGGCAGGGGCAGCAAAAACAGGAAAGCAAGGACATTGTAAGTCACATTGTGTCTATGTGGCGCTGAGCCCTTTTGTCTTTGTTGTTCGCTATGGGGCAGTGATGCCACTAGCCAAATACACAGACAAGAGCAACTTACCAGGCAGGCAGAAAAACAAAGGAAGGAGGATTACAGGAAAAAACTGATTACTTTAACTCAGACATGGCAAATGGGGGGGCCTATTGTTGGTATGGTATGGCAGCGCATATTTTGGTTTATGTCTACATAACGGGGGGGGCAACAGTGCATCAGTTTTGAGTACAAGTTTA
This sequence comes from Neoceratodus forsteri, assembly GCA_016271365.2. Taxonomy (NCBI): domain Eukaryota; kingdom Metazoa; phylum Chordata; order Ceratodontiformes; family Ceratodontidae; genus Neoceratodus; species Neoceratodus forsteri. Next base: position 535,587,994 of record CM028135.1, on the reverse strand, counting down.
AAATTCCTGGCTACACCCCTGTACCAACTCACACACTGGGTGCAGCTTCTGTATATTAGAATCAGCCTAAAGAATGTGGCCCTTTTTGCTGACTGTTCTGTTGCTCAGTCAGTGTCACCTCATTTCTCGGTTGTCAGGTGATTGTGAGTAACTCTGCCCCTGCACTGGAATTCTTGTTTTCCAGCACCACTGTCCACCATTCCTCATACTATCCCTTAGTCTGTTGCTCGTGCTCTGTACAATTTATTAGACAGAGGTGTGTGTTCCAAACAGCCTTTGTGCTGTATACTGTGATGGATCATTAGGACTGAGACTATGATTCCTAACATTTTGGGCACAGAGAGTAAATTCACTGTTTTTCTCACCATGTCTGTGGCATGATACAGCACCAAAGCCATGATAAATGTTTTGAGGAAGGAAGTGTACGCGTCTAGCCTTCATTCAGCCTCCATAACTCCAGGATCCAAGATATAGTATGTGTAAGCCATTCCATGATGTTGCATGATGGGGTAGAGAGAATGAGGAGGCACATAGGTAAGCTGGAAGAATGGTCCAAGGTGTGGCAACTAAAATTTAATGCAAAGGAGTACATAATCATGCACCTGGGGTGCAGGAACCCTTCAGAGAGTTACAAGATGGGGCAAAGTTCTGACAGTCACCAGGGAAAGAAAGGGATTCAGGGATAATAATCTCAGGTGACCTGAAGGGGGACAAACAGTGTATAATGGCTGTGGAGAGGGCCAGTGCCATGTTGGAGTGCAAGGAAAGGGATATCACTAGCAGAAGGAGGGAGGTGGTGACACTACTTTACAAAACACTGGTGAGACCTCATCTGGAGTATGATATGCTGTTCTGGAGGCTGCATCCCCGTAAGGACATAGACTGGGTGGAGGCAGTTCAGAGAATGGCAACTAGGATGGTGCAGGACTTGCACCAGAAGACATATGAGGAGATATTAAAAGACCTCAATATATGCATACAGTGGAAGAGGGTGGGAACGGGGAGATATGATAGAAATCTTCACATATCTTAATGACATAAACAAAGTGCAAGTGGGAGACATTTTATAGTATAAGGGATGTACAAGGATGAGGGGGCATGATATGAAATTGGAGGGGGGCAAGATAAAGGGGACCGTGAGGAAGCCTTTCTTCATGGAAAGGGTGGTGGATGCATGGAATAGCCTACCCCAGGAGGTGGTTGAAGCTAGCAAAGTGGGAGGATTCAAGCAAGCATGGGCAAGGCATAAGGGAACCCTAGAGGTGGGAAGGAGAGGCTAAAGCCAGTGATGAAGTAGGGTAACGGCCACTGGTGCATGTAAGGAATATGGGCAGACTGGGTGGGCCTAGCAGTCCTTATCTGCCATCAGTTTTCATGTTTCTATATTTCTATGATATATTACATTGGGATGGTGATCGGTGTGGGTGGGGGGGGTGACTAGTCACCAGGGACAGAGCTGTGTCAGCAGCAGGCAGCAGTCAGCAGAGGGGGACCACTAGACTCTAGGGAAACATTTTCTATATATCAGGCCAGTGATTGGTGGGAGGGGATTAACCACAAGACCCCAAGGAATCATTATCTTTAAATCAGGCCTGCGATCAGCGGGGGATACCTACACCCCGGGAAATCTTATTACTTTACATCAGGCCAGCAATTGGCAATGGGGGGACCACTAGATGCCAGGCACTACTGTGTTGGGGGTGGATAGGACATTGCTGTACTTTATCCACCAACCACTAGGATTGTTTGAGAGTAAGTCATGATTTCAATTGGTGGTATGTGCATCACTCAAGGGAACTGAGCAAAACAGCCTTGCATGGCACACATATACTGAATATTGGACTTCAACAATATTTAGGTCCCCGCCACTTCATTTACATTGCACCCCCCTTCTGACTGTTGCCTGGGCACAAACTGAGTTTGCCCGTGCTAACTGGGCATTTCAACAATGCCCATCTGGGCCAAATCTGGTTTGCATGGGCAAACTCGAATTTGTGCCTGGCAAAGTTTGGAATATTGGGCCCCAGGAGCATTATTTATGAAAGTTACCAATAATTTAGCAATAGCTGAAATGATTTGTTGCAAAAAAATGCTGCATGCATCAAAAAGTGATGCACATAGCACTTTGAATGATCTTTGCTGCAGGAAGTTAAGACCACTTCTTAGGCAGTCTTGCTGGATCCAGGAAGAATGGGGAGGTAAGAACCAACTGTGTTTTAAATATCCCCCTATTTTTTTTTTATTATCCAAGGTAATTAACCAGCATTAACTTGAAAATGATCACCCTCCCTTGTAGAGATACCATGAGCTTGTATATATCTGACATATCAATCACAGGAAAAGATTATCCTAACAAAACCTAGTTTGATATTTTCTCTGCATTTTTATCATCCTCCCCCCACACTCACCATGCACATGCCTCCATGTGTACGCACGCCGCACACACACACACACACACACACACACACACACACACACACACACACACTTCTCAGTGCAACAGCATCATAATCCAGGATTTGAGATCAGACATTATGTATTGTTAGACATCGAGCATTTTAAGCTATTGACTTCCCTGGCAGAACCTTTCTAAGTTTGTAAATTTGTTCTTACAGGACACTCTCATTGATCTAACTTGTTTAAGGTGAATTCTATTAATATTATTAAAAAAAAGGAAAAGTGTAGATAAGAAAGAAGATTATTTATGGATCACCATCTGTTTGGCCACTTTCTACATCAATTCAGCACAATTTGGCATTAAAACATTTGAATTATTTCTGAATGGGGATGATTTTGCTACCCTCCTATCCATACATATCTTTTTTTTTATTATTATAGCTGAACATTTAATTTTGGCTCAAAATTGTTTTGCTTTTCCCAAAAAGTATTACCTTCAGAAACATGGCACTGATGATGGCCAGTACTATGCCAATCTCTTTTTAGAATGTTGGGAGGAGGGACTCATCCTAACTCTTTTCAGAATTTGTATTTCAGGAAAACAAACAATGATATTGATTCATAGATGATCTACTCATCATCTGCCGGAGAAGTGAAGCAAAGGCTCGTAATTTTACTGACAGCTTAAATGTGAACAATGTCAAGCAGAAATCTACTGGAAAAATACAGCCAAATGAAACTGTTTTATTTCTTTTTTTTTTTTTTGTAGGATTTAAACTTAAGGACAGACCAAGAAGGTCAGACTCAGAAAAAAGAAAAACTACTTAATGAAGGTAGCATGTGCAAGTAATTTGTTGAGGCAGTTGATGCCCACTCCCCCCCAAAATAAAAAGGTATAGACAGTATCACCTTTGAGCAGTTACTGTGCTTGTAGAGAAACTGTTCTACCTCAGAAAAATTGAACCACGGACAAAGTTGGCAGAAAAAGGCCATTGGTCCATCCAATCTGCCGTGTCATGCCATATCCTACCCTGAAACCTATTGTCTGGACAGGGTTTCTTCCCTCTCCTTCCCCTTACCATTGCCGTAACACTACCCCTGATTAGCTATTAAGCCCCTAACTCTGTCCCAGACATTCTTAAAACCATTAATGTTTTTTGTACTCACCACCTCTGCCACCAGGCTGATCCATGACTGAATCACTAAAAACTTTTTATGCGAGTTGAAGACTTGCATGTTTTAAAAGTAGGGGTTACAGTAATTGTATTTTAGGTACAACATTAGAAAAGGTAAATGTTTACTGATACCAAAATTAAAAAAATACAGTATGACAATAATCTAGCTTTGATTTTCATTATTCAATTTAATGCAACAGTCTCATATATGGTAGTATCTGTAAAAATAAAGGAAGATGCTACTTCAGGATCCAGCTAGGTAAATAAAAAAAAAATAATGAATTTCCAATCACTTTCAGTATGGGTAACACTCAGGATGAGATGTACTGACAAGTTGTCATGTTTCTGAAAAACACACCTCCTTACAGATCGACTGGGTTGAAAATCAATGGGTTTTAATCCTTACACTAATTGAGGTGTCAGTAAATTCACAAGAAATGGACATAGTTTTGAACATCCCCATTGAGGCCAAAATGATTAAATCAGACAAATTATATTGTAACATGTATGTGTTATTTTGTGCTCTATGTATTAAAGTGTGTATGGTCCCAGATCTACATAAGGTGCCCCATATGCCCTCTGAAAGTAAACATTAAAGAGCGTATCAGTGACTTCACAAGGTATGCCCTTGATTCCTCTGAGAGAGTGCACTTTGAGAGGGTCTACCAAAATATCATTACAGGTTATGGTTTTATGGGTATTGAACATGTTCTTCCCCTACCAAGAGAGGTAACTGAATGTAGTTACCATTACAAAAACAATCCCTATAGATCTATACACTGGGGCCTTAAGCACCACAGGCTTAAATGTAGAAATCAACTATGTGCCTTTTTCATAGAGTGATATACTCTAAATTAAATTGGTTTTGTTGATCTGTATTATATACTGTATTGTATAAATGCATAGAATATGAGTTGTAATGCTATATTTGTGTATAGGTGAGGATTTGACAGGATGTACCCCCATTTTATCTGCTTCTCTTTTCTTTTCTAGATTAATTACATGGGCTGGGTAGCCTCTTTCTTGGCTGCTTTTCACTTAAATGTTTGTTTATTTGTTAGTTTTTGTTGACCAGGTAGGTGTATTAGGCAAAACCATGCCTATTTTCAAACATGACCCAGGAGAGTACATTATACAGTTTACAAAACAAAACAAGACAGTGGTGAAGTACAAAGCAGCAAATAATACAAAACCAGTAGATATCCTCACAGGGATAGTCATGAAAACAAAACATACTTTTTTAGCAGTAGCCATCCTCACAGGGATGATAGGAAGTAGGTATGGGGAAGAAGACAAAGTATTTAATAATTACAGTGGCAACGGTAGCTAGCTTAAAGAACCACTGACACCAAAGGTGGTACATTGCAGAATCCAGATAAACATACTCCCAGTAAATCTCATACCAAAAACTAGATTTTTACATTACTTGGTTTTAAAGTTATTAGTCATTTTGCAACTTTGATTGCACTACCTGTGCAATAAAAGTAGGTGTCAGTATAGAGCTACTGATGATGTCATGTAAGGAGCTCAAAGTCTAGTAATGACTGTCAGCAAGCTTAAAAGACCCATTTCTCCAAAGTTGTAAAGATCAGGTGCAATGGTTTTCACAAGTAAAACAGACAGCACCTTTCAGTAAACATTGCTATAAATACTATATATGTCCCAGGTTATGTAACAAAGTTAATAAAATTGTATTATATAATCAAAACAAAATGGTTATATTAAATGCATGCTGAAAATAGAAAATAGAGCTAGAAATCTACGTTTCAACCTTGGGTCTTCTTCAGGAAATATCTAAAAGAAAAAAAAAAGTTAGTGTAGAGGAGAGGTAAAATGAGAGAGAGATATATGTGGAGAAAGAAGAAGGGGGAGGCTCAGGGAGAAGAAGTGATAAATGGTAAGATTAAGAGAGAATCTGGAAACAAAAAGGTGATGATGGGAAAGATAAAGCATAATGGGAGTGAAAGAGCTGGGAAGTTCCCAGGTGGAGACTAATTAACAGGGCCTAGTAAGAAGGCTGAAAGGTGACAAATGTGTGGGAAGGAGACAGAAATGGAGACAGATGGTGAAAATGAAAAATAAATTAAATGAGTACAAAAACAAATAGACTTTAGGGAAAAAAAAAGGGATGGCTGAAAGATGTTAGTGGAAAATAAGTCTATCATTTAAACCAGAGGGCTGCTAGGAGCCAAGGCAGATGATTAGCTTGGCTTCCATGTTTTTTCTATGGTCAGGATCCCAGAAGCCCTGCTGAAGGATGCAAACAGAAAGGTCATTGACACTGTGGTGCCTGGAGATAAAGTGGGATACAATGAGTTTAGCAGTTTCAACATTCCTGACTGCTCTGTAATGTTCCCTGAAACGGTCAACAAGACACCTACCAGTTTCTCTGTTGCAAATAGCTGTACACTTCCTTCAAAGAATACAATACACCACATTAGTGGAGGTGCATGAGAACTCCTTGGTGATGTGAAAAACACCTGTAGGTTCCCGAATCTCAGTCACACTGGAAATAAATTTGCAGGTGTAGCAGCGAGTCCTGTTGCAAGGTTTGGTACCTGGGAGGGAGGAACTGTTAGGAGTGGGTAGGCTGCTTTTAACCAGGAGATTCCGTAGGTTAGGTGGCCGGTGGTAGGAGGCAATAGGTGGTTCTGTAAAGGAAGCACCAATGTTAGGATCAGTTTGCAAAATGGGAATGTTACTAGTGATGATCCTGTGAAGAGAAGGTGTGCTCTGATGGAAAGGAAGAACTAGTGGAATTCGCCATTGTTCTTGTGTGACAGTATCTCTCCTGTGGGGGTCAAGATTACGGGGCATGTTACTGACATGGGAGAGTGTTCTGTCCACTGTGCTTTTAGGGTATCCCCTGTTGATAAAAAAACTATGCATTATTTGGGTCTGCTCAGCAAAATCATCCTCTTCACTGCATAACCTGCAAAGTCTAAGAAACTGTGAATAAGGCAGGTCATTCTTGACATGTTTAGGATGGAAGGAGCTGTGGAGGATGAAACTGTGAGTGTCAGTGGGTTTGTAATAGACTGATATCTTCAGACCAGTGTTCTGGACTGACAGCAGGATATCCAGAAAAGGCAGTGTAGATGAGGATACTTCAACAGTGTACTGAAGGGAAGGATAGGCCGTGGTAAACTTGTCAAGGAAGACTTGAAGGATTTCCCTGGAGCAGGAGATGGCCCCCACACAGTCATCAATGTAGCATTTGTAGAGTTCAGGCACAGTCCCTGTATTATATAATGCTGTTTTTGTGTGGTCTATTTCACCAGGATTGCTGGATGCTAAGTCAGCATGCCTCCTGACTGCTGAAGCCAGTTAGAGTACTACTAATTTTACTGCTGTTTGTCATTGTCTGCTTTACAATATGTTTTAATAGGGGCCTTATATGTTTTAATTCCTACTAGGGGTGGAAGTGTTAGCTATGGTAAAATGATCATTGTAATTTAGAGTAGAACATAGATGAGTCTGCCCAACCCCCATTAAGCAGGAGATGGGATAATTGTTTTAAATTGGCATTCTTAGAAGTTGCCTCAATTGACTGATAGGTATGAATGAGCTCAGTCTTTCATCAGAAACTTATTCAGTCTACACATCTCACAGTATGCTATGATCCAGCATTCAGCAAAAACACCTCAATAAAAAGCCATCCAGACAAAATAGTGTCAGTTTTGTTACAAATCCTGAAACACAAAGTTTTTAAAGCAATGTTTACTAACTTGTGCTGCCTGTTTTATTTATGAAAACCATTGCACATGATCTTTACAGCTTTAGAGAAACAGGTCGTATAAGCTTGCTGACATGGAAGAATAAACTGTAAGGTCCCTAGATGACATCAGCAGCAGCTCTTCAGTGGAACAGGCTTTCTGTGAAAAGGTAGTGAAATCAGGGTTACAAAATGGCTAATAACTTTAAAATGAAGTAACATACTGTAGAAATTGACTTTTTGGTATGAGATTTACTGTGGATATGCTTATTGTAATTCTGCAATGTAGCACTTTTGGCCAGATGGCATCAGCAGCTCTTTAAGGAAAGCTTAAGGAAAGCAAGGGGGGGGTGGGCTTAGGCACAGTCACAGGAATCAAGTGCGTGTAGGTAGAAGAAAAGTGCAGTCTTGAAGGAGGAGTGGGATGAAGAGCATTTAAGTCTGGGAGGTAGAGAGTTCCAGAATTTAGGGGCAAAGTGAGAGAAAGCTTGTTTCCCCATTTTTGTAGAACAGTCTGGGGTGGAGAGTGAAGTAGAATTAAAGGATCTCAGTAGGCGAGAGTGAGCCACCAGAGTGAGCATAGCCCCAGTGGTGTCAAGGTGGGGGTGTCTTGTCATGAAGTCAGTAAAGCAGCCCAGAGTGAATAGGTGCAGGTTTTTGGAGGACAGCTAGTGTAAGGTGGAGTACAGGAGACAGTAGTGAATGAGGAGAGGAGCCAACAGGGCAAATCTGCAAATGTTGTTTTAGGTGGTGTCCCATTTATGAAGAATACCAATGTCAGTGTGTGAAAAGATGGGGAGGGCAAGCAAAAGCCTGGGAAGCAAGACATAGTTCAATGTTTCATTTTTTTACTTTACTAAAAAGGTTTCTGTGGTCACATTAAAGGCCTAAATATGAGAAGCTACTTTCTACCATAATTTAGAATTTGATCAAAAAGCCTGCATTTGGAAGTTAGTTCCTATGTTGTTATCGTGTTTGCTGATTTTTAAAGATATGATGAACTTTTTTCACCTAGATTCACTTTTATAAAACTTTCTCTTACAATTTATAAAAGTTCACTTGCTAATATTTTGGGGTAATAAAGTGCTACTATAAGTTTTTCTGAATGAGGATATGACAGCATTATACATTATAGTGGCACAGTAGCACCACTATAATTAGGGTTGAGTATGGTGTTCAATGTTAAACCCCTTATTTTGCACATTAATACCTTTGGCACTGTTTGATGAAATGAACTAAAATTTTACATGTGTTGTCTAGGAGGCAAGGTTTTGATCTGTGGAAGTTTTTGTGATGGTAGCTTATATGTTTTCTGAGATCCGCAAATGTAATTTTTAAAAAAAGGCTTTTTTTTCCTATACTTAACATGTTTTTTATTTCCTATCACTTGCAACCTATATGGAATGGAATTTTCCCCCAGACTTGCTGGGGACATGTGTTATGTCCTGAGGTAGTGCCTTTGATAGGTCTGGTAAAAAATATTAAACAGTAGAGTTATAAGGTTTTGAAGTTTAGGGGGTTCCCTTCTGAGCATGCACAGTAGGATTTTTGAGATAAGGTTCTGGTGCGAAAAGAAAAAAAATGATGTTTCAGATGCCCCTTTTTGATTTCTTGCCACTTGCTTGGCACATCACCAAACTTTTTTCATGTGGTGCCAACCCACATCTTGTTGATTTTTCCTACAAACTAATAAACATAGAAAATACATAAAAATGCTAGCATTTTTAGAAACAAACATCAGACCCTAGCTAAATAGGACTCCTTTAGCTAGATTTTGGTGTTTGTTGTTCTTCAATATAATTGCCACAAATACCTTTTCTGGGCATCCTAAATCCTGGATGCTTTAGTTTTCTGAGTTCCTTTGCTCTGGCTGCACACAGACCTGGTTTTTGCTGTTAGAGACTTCTTGGGCTTTATGGTAATTTCTGGCTTGGACTATTCCTTCAGCAGGCATCGCATTACAGATGATTAGCTTTATCTTTAATTTGCTTTGTGTTAGCTCACCATGCTTTAGTTTGCTGAGTTCCTTTGCACAGACCAAAAGAGAAAGCCAATATTTAACTTGATCTGTGTGTTAAGGGTCTGTAGGCTCGCTTTGCTGATTGTGGAGGCATAAGGGGACTAAAAGATCTGTTGATGGGCATTGAGGGCTGATTGTCTTTGTTCACAGGTAACTGCTGCAGAAGTGATTAGTAAGATGGGAATAATTGAGGCCACTGACACCTGTACAAGGGCCTGTAAAAAGAACAACAGAACCAAGAGACCTAGCTGGTATAGTTGGAAGGTAGCTGAAAAGGTAAAAGAAAAGAGGGCAACCTTCCTGAAGTATAAGCACACCTCGAGAAAGGAGGACAGAGAGGTATATGCTGTGGAATTTCTAGAGGCAGCCAAGGCTGAGAAAGAACTAAGACTGGCTCAGGGGATTAGGGAAGGGGAGAAAGACTTCTTCTGATACATTAAGGAGAGAAGAGCGGAGGCATTAAATGAGTAATTCTGCTCAGTCTTCACCAAGGAAACAAATGGACCTATGCTACAGGGGAAGATTGGTGGGATCCTTGGGAAGGGGAGGAGCATGACAGGGAGATCAGACTAGACAGGGTTTTAAGAGGGAACTGGGGGTGGACAAAGCACTTGGCCCTGATGGGGTATACTTGAGGGTCCTCAGAGAACTGGTGGGGGTATTGGCAGACCTATTTAACACCTTGCTAGAGATGGGGTGTGTGCCACAGGACTGGAGGAGATCTCATGTGGTACATTTGCACAAGAGTGGACAAAGGGACAAGCCAGGTAACTGCAGGTCAGTTAGCCTAACCTCCATAGTGGGTAAGTTAATGGAGGTCATTCTAAAAAAAGGCTGGTATTCTTCATTAAAAAGAATGGCCTCCAGGAAGACAGGCAGCATGGGTTTGTCACGGGGAGGTCTTGTCAATCCAACATGATAGACTTCTTCAACTGGGTGATGAGGTCTCTGGACAGGGGGAAGGTGGGGGACATACTGTACCTGGACATCAGCAAGCATCTGACTCAGTGCCACGTGGCAGGCTGATCAGCAAGCTGGGACACTGGGATTAGGAGACAAAATACTGGGGTGGTTCAATAGCTGGCTATGAGACAGGAATCAGAGAGGAATAGTGGTGGTGGTGGGGTGGGGGAGAACTGTCCAAACCTATGCCTGTAACACAGGGCTCAATATTCAGTCCTGTGCTGTTCAACATATTTATAGGTGACATTGCAGAGGAGGTTAGTAGAAAGAGCTGACTTTTCGCAGATGATACTAAACTCTGTGGGAGGGTGGACGGGGGGGGGAGTTTAAGGGAGGACCTGGCTAAGCTGGATAAATGGCCAGGCATCTGGCAGTTGGAATTTAATGCTAAGAAATGTAAAGTAATTCACAAAGAAGTGAGAAACCCAAAGGCCAGTTTTTGTCTGTGGGGAATACAGGTGATAGTATCAGAGGAGATAAAGGACCCCAAGGTATGCCCCATGCCTGATTTGCGAAGATGCAGGAGAGTTCAAATAAAAATTGTTTTACTTATTGCTGCCTGAAGGGTGAGAGTGGAGCATTAGGGGTGGCAACCCTAATACCATATTTAACTAATTTTGTTGGTTTAACCCTAAGAAATGCATTAATTATATTTTTTAGCAATGGAAAATATATATTTGTAAAATGGGTAAGAAAAAGAATCCTCTGGTTAGTTGAAACACATCAGATGACCGTGCATATATCAGAGCGCGATCGCACACCTGCACTTTAACCCCCTCCAAAACAATTTTACTATTTTATATGATAGATAACCCACTCTTCGGTGTGTGGTCCCGCTCTGATATACGCAGGCCTTGGGTGGTTGACGCACTCAGCCTGTGGCTTTGTGGATATATCAGAGCATGACCACACACCTAAGAATGGGTTATCTATTACATATATATATATATATATATATATATATATATATACAGTATATAGATCATATATATATATATATATATATATACACACACACATACCAGTTTTGGCCAAAAATATTGGCTCCCATACAGTATTTTCTAATAATGCACCATTCCTTCCAGAAAATTGTTGAAATTAAAAATATTTTGGTATCCACATATGTATTTCTTTGGTTTGCAGTGGAATAAAACACAAAAAGCAGAAAAATTTACCAAGTCTTAGCTTATTCCACACAGAAATCCTTAAATGGCTCGGACAAAATTATTGGCACCTTTTAGAAGTAGTTAGAAATAATAAGATTTCAAGCAGGTGATTCTCCTTCACTTTGGAATTGAACTCCTCTGTGGTGAGTTGCAGGTGTCTGCAATATAAAAATCACTCATTCAACCAGTTTGAATAAAGAAAAGGACTCATTCTCCTGTTTTGTGTCACTGTGTGTACCACAATGAGCATGGGGAAAAGAAAGACAGCCAGAAAATTGTCTGAGGAGGTCAGACAGAAGATTGTAGCCAAGCATGGACAATCTCAAGGCTACAAATCAATCTCCAGAGACCTTGATGTTTCTGTTTCCACCGCATAATGTTATCAGGATGTTTAAGGCCCATGGCACTGTAGCCAACCTCCCTGGACGTACGCAAGAGAAAACTTGATCAAAGATTGCAGTGCAGGATTGTTTGAATGGTGGAGAAAGCACCTTGATCAACTGCCAAACAGATTAAAACTGACCTTCAGACACAAGGTATGACAGTTTCAACTTGCACCATCCATCGCCAACTCAATGAAAGGGGGTTATATGGTAGGAGGCCCAGGAGAACCCCACTGCTGAGAGAGAGACATAAGAAAGCCCGACTGGAGTTTGCCAAAACACACCTTAACAAGCCAAAATCCTTCTGGGAGAATGTCCTGTGGACAGATAAGACCAAATTAGAGCTTTTTGGTAAAGCACATCATCTCTATGTTTACAGAAAACAAAATGAAGCCTTCAAAGAAAAGAACACCTTCCCTTCAGTCAAACATGGAGGAGGTTCAGTGATGATTTTGGGTTGCTGTGCTGCCTCTGGCACTGGGTGCCTTGAATATGTGCATGGCATCATGAACTCTGGAGATTACCAGGCCATTTTGGAGCGTAGTGTTGAACCCAGTGTCAGAAAGTTGGGTATCCATCGAAGGTCATGGGTCTTCCAGCAGGACAATGACCCCAAACACACTTCAAAAAGCACCCAGGAATGGTTCAAGACAAGACACTGGACTGTTCTGAAGTGGCTAGCAATGAGTCCAGATCTAAATCCCATTGAAAACCTGTGGAGAGATCTGAAAACAGCAGTTGGGAAAAGGCACCCTTCAAATCTGGGAGAACTGGAGCAGTTTGCACAAGAAGAGTGGGCCAAACTGCTAGTAGAGAGGTGCAGGAAGCTCATCCATGGCTATAGGAAGCAGTTGATTGCAGTTATTTTGACCAAAGACTGTGCTACCAAATATTAAGTCTAGGGTGTCAATAATTTTGTCAATGCCATTTCTTTTCATTTTCTGATTTAAAAAGGATATATTAAATTCTGAATCAAAAACAAAGGTTCTGTAATATTAATAGAGAAATAAAAAATTGTGGACACTAAATACTGTACTGTTAATTTCAATTTATGTTTAGGGAAATTGTGAGTTATTTGAAAAAGTGCAAGGGTGCCAATATTTTTGGAGTGTGTGTGTATGTATATATATATATATATATATACACATATATATATATACATGCACACACACACACACACACACACAGTACCTCACCAATTGTATCTATTTTATTGTACACAAATGTTTATGTGCACAAATATTTTAAATAATTATATAGTGGTATTTTTAAGGGTTAAGCTAAAGATAAATAAAGTATTTTATTTGTCAATATGAAATGTCATTAATTCTTAAAACAAAAGTTAAACTCACAAGTGGTTTACTGAGAAATCATGTTCGATTTTATTGCCAACAGTGTACCATATAAAAATATGTTCTTTCTCGTTCTCTCTCTCAACCACACCTGTTGATGAAGATCCAGTGTGAATTGAAATGCCAACATGATTGGCATTATAGCTGATTATACTAAAATAATTGTTTCAGCATATAAATCCTTGTTGTGCACTGCTTCATATTGCTGCTTTCGTGTTTAGGGTTTCTCTCTGTCCTGGCACCGAGACCAGTTTCTGCTAAGTTGGCACATCTTGGCCCATTGTGTTCTCTGATCTCCCTTCCACCACATAACAACACTGACTGCATATAGTTGGAATCAAATAGACACAAATCATCAAATAGCAGATTTAAAGTAAAACTAGTAAACTGATGTTGTACATATTGAATATGTAATGGCCTGACTCAAAATACATAATTTATCATCACTCATGAGGGGTCTCTCTCTCTCTCTCTCTCTCGTTATGGTCCTGCCCATGCACACTTGAAGATAAATTACATAATGTATTTAATTGATTAGACACTGCCTCAATTAGAAGGTGCCTTCAAATAGAAGCTACATGTGAAAAATAATGTTTTAATAGGAGCTGCCCTTGATTACTAGCTATAGCTTCAAACTAAGGGAAAGCTACAGCAGTGCCAGCCAGGGTGCAACACAATAATGCTGCAGTATGTCACAAAATGCTGCAGTATACTGCAGGTCACAGTTTAAATCAATGACAATTAAGTCCTTTTTTCTTGCAGTATTTTGTGACATGTCACTTGCTGTTATTTTACTGAGCTGTATTGTGGCTGGCTCTGCTATACTAATTGATGAAGCTCAAACCTGACACATGGCATTCCCACCCATGTCCCCCTCAATTTGCAGTTATAAGAAAAACAGTAAGAAACTGTAATTGACAGAACTTAAGGATGTTACGTTGTGTATTGGCTCTGGTCCAGTTGGCAAAGTCTTCACAAAGTTGTTTTCGGTCTGCATAGCTGAGCTGCAGCTGCATTTAATAGCCTGAGTGGGAGGAAGTACACTGAAGGATGGCCTGCAGAATAGGGTTCTTAATCTCCTTGTATCCTTTCTGAGAAACCAAGAAGTAGAGTGGTAGAATCGTTTTTGGTTGGGTTCATCACTGGTGAATGGAAATTGTTCTCATGCATTTGGCTATGTTCAGTGGAGAAGAGAGTTGAAAATACTTGTGTGAGAGTTGACTTAATGAAAGGCACCCCCCATTTACTAGCCACCCTAAACTGGAACCTGTGACTGAAATTGCTAATTACAACTTGAAGCTGTAGCTTCTAATCAATGAAATATGGTGTTTTGAGCCAGGCTACTGTATATCTCCTAGACAGATAGATAGATAGATAGATAGATAGATAGATAGATAGATAGATAGATAGATAGACAGACAGACAGACAGAGACAGTAAATGCTAGAAAAGTAGCTGGTGAACAGTGTTATAAGCTTGTTAGCCAAGCAAGATAGCATTATTTCATTAGTACACAGCAATTTGTAGCATTTGTTTTGTATAATATATTCGGTAAGTTGATGAAATAGCTTAATTATATTGTTTTTAGAGATTTTAAAAAGTTTCTAGTAGTGTAGGTGTTAAGCTCATTAAGAATTGGTGAGTTTCAGAATGTTGCTTTAGTTGCTTATTGACAAGCAGAAGTCAGAGATTCAGTACATTAATTGTTGCTTTAATACTAACTGTGAAGATGCAAGAGGGGTTCATCTAGTCATTTGGTATAGAAATTAGGTGCATGTGCCAGTAAAAGAAAGATGCCTTCCATCAGCTTTTTGGATTGCCATGCTTCAGCTTTTGTGTCTTTTTTCAACTTTGGATTATTTCTGATGGTCAGTGACTTTGTCTTGTCAGACTGTGTTTTGTGGTAAAATCAACAGTTTTACTTTAATTTAAAGATGTAGTGTTCTATATTCAAAGAGTACACTCTTTTCGAAAAGGTTTAGCAACATGTTAAATGTGTCTGGTCACTTGACAGTCTGTTAGTATGGACAGTACCTTATTCAAAGGCACAGTTAGCACAGTGCTAACCTGTTAGCAGAAGAGCAACCCACAAAACACATTTTGGGTAAGATTTCTAAGGTGTCACATAAATGGTTATGAGGGATAGTGGTAACTTGGGCTGGCAGTATAGCCCAGAGGTTAGAGTAATGAGCTGTGAATGAGCTTGGTACATACTGCAATCCTGGGATGCATTCCTAAAGCCTCCACTTACATACTGTGTGACTCTGAGCAAGTCACTTAACCACCCCAGTGGTCTTGCATCACCCCTGTAAGCAGGCACTTGTGCCTAGAGGTCCTTATCCAGTTATCAAAAGAACAAAATATAAAAATAAAAAAACTTACATGTTAGTGAAAATATAGTGAAAAACTATTTCAAAATGCTAACATTATGAGAAAAAGAAAATGTAGGTGAAAAAAAACCCTAAGTCCATGCACAGTGTACATTTTTGGGACTGTGTGTGTGGGGGGGGGTCTGTGTGTGTCTGCATGTGTGTGTCTTTCTCTGACTCATTAGATGATGGCCTGTGAGGTAGAGAGAGGGTAGTGTTGGTCACTCACCACAGGAACCTGAGTTCCTGTGGCTTTTTTATGGGGACAGTGGATTTGAAAAGAGACTGGAAGGTGGCAGAGGGTGGTGGAGAGTGGAGAGTAAATCACTTAATTATGTGACACATTATTACTAGCTTGGGTGAGTCAAGTGGACTTTGGCACTGCTGGATGATGGTTAGATAAGGGAAATTAATTGACCTTGCTAGTACAAATCCAGCATCACCAGGATGATGGGAGAAGGGAGGTAGGGTGCTAAAGGGTGGTTCAGCAAGGAAATAGTATTAAATCATATGGGGTGTTGGGAGGAGGATGGGCAATGGAAGACTGTGGGTGGGGTGGTCTTTTACTATAAAACATGATTTTCTCAGGGTAGTCTAATGGTCCTATAAGGAGCACTATGCTATCCCATGCAAGTGACCCAAGTTTGAAAGCAAGCTGAGAAAGCTGGCTAATTAGTCTAAGGGCTGGGGAAGCACTGCTGCTGAGCAGCACTCCCAGCCTAGAAAGGGAGGATGTCTGGTTCTGCTGCATTAGTGACCCCTACAGTGGGTGAGAAACCTTCCTCTTACAGGGAGCCAACATGATATGTGGCTTGCAAGGGCAATACCAGACATCAGGGGAGGTGGGCAGGACAAAGAAATGGAAGAAAACTCTTAAGAGCAGTTCTTGTGAAGCCCTGCCTCCTCACCCTCTGTCTGCACCACTGCTGAGCACCAGCCAATCTAGGTTATTCTCTGGGGTGGGGGGATGGCTCTCCCCCCTCCTGGCCTTACCACAGGGGTGTAAGCCATTTGGAATTCTTGACAGGTAAGCTCAGGGAGATGGGGGCTGGCAAGGACAGGACTATGTAGCCATCTGCCAACTTGAGGGTGTAGAAAAACCTCATTGAAAAAAACACATTTTGCTTAAAAAGTACACAGTTTCACTTCACTGGTGCAATGCCTCTTCACCTGGTGAAGTTGGTGCTTCATGGAGCAAAAACCTGCCACGTTATTGGTAAAGTACATTTCATGTAGTTCTTTGTCTGGTGAAGTGGGCACATCACTGTGAAGAACTGTGTGAGGTGCACTTCACTCTACGCAAAGCTGGAAACTTCATTAAGAATTTCACAAAAGGAAATTTCATGATATTTCATGATTTTGCACCTCTGTAACTAGAACTATTAGGGTAGGAGGATTGTGAATTTTTACTTCACCAGGGAATTGTAAGCAACATGCCACACTTTGTAGTACATATAGCTCTGGCAAAGCTTGTACTTCACCAGCAATTTGCAGCATAAAGTTTACTTCTATTGCTTTTAAATTTTTAACCAAAATACAAAAGGTTTACTTATTTCACCCTCTGAAAGTACCTCATATCTCCTTTCTTCCCCTACCAGCCCTGCCTGGTGTGTATATGATAACTTCTATTTCCCCACCCACTGTGGTAGCCAGCACCCACATCACCACCCACCACTTTTAAGAAAAAATTCTTCCCTTCCTCTATCCACTCACAACATCCAGTCCCAACCTCTTCCCACGGCACCATGCTAAACTGCAGGCACCCCCCTCTATCCCACCCACCATAGCACTTATTTACCCTCTACCTCATACCATCCCAAAAAAGGAATATCAGTGAAAAGAAATGGACAGCAATGGAAACAGACCCTCACCTCACCACCTTGTCCAGCTACTGTCTGAATAAATCAGAGCATGCACTCATAGTATACAGCTGATTACTACCAGTGTAAGTTGCCTCCTATTCACTCAGATGGTGGCAGACTGAGGTGCTGACATGAGCGTCTGGGACAGTCACAATTATTTTCTTTTGACTGATATTCAAAGGCTTTGTTTGTGTCTGTGTTTTGGGGGAGCATGAGGGGAGTTCACATCAAGCAAGCTTGCTGACACTGCTGGAGCTTTCCAGAGATGACATCAGCTGCTTCTATATTAATGTAATGCATAAGGTTGTGTTGTATCACAGCAAACCACAACTGTAATGCAACCTTACGGATTAAGCTACTGCCAGGTCTAAGCGGCTATTGTTGGCTGTAGCCAGTTATTTCTTTTTCTTTACTTTCTTGAGCCACTTTATGGGCACAATATCATACCTATGGGTGTGTATACATGGTTCCCTTCATGCTACTTCTTAGGAGCTAAAGCAATCAGATTTCCCTTATGCATCACACCACACTCAGGGAATGTGATTATGGAACTATAAATGTGCACCCTATCATGGGTACTGCTTGCATAATATATGGATGTTAACATTTTAACCATGGCTAGAAAACATCTTGATTTTGTTAAATCAATAATAAAAATGTCACAGTGTTATTCACATACACATATAAGGAAAAGGCTGGTAATTCAGCTTAGTTTCAGAAAGCTACCTGGGTATGGTTTTCTGATCAAAGCCAACACAGTTTATTAGATGTCGCAGATAGAAATGGAGATATAATCTCACTGCTATTTAACCCCCACAAATGGGGCTAGGGACACTATGCAAAAATGGAGTTCTTAAGACTAACCAGAAATGCTGGTCCGGTGGTGCTCAGGGCTAAGGCACTGGATGCCACACCTCGCGCCATGCTGTTGACTTAAGTTCGGCAATGAGCTAAGGCACTGGGTTCAGCAGGGGAGGGAGAGACTCGAGCACCTGATGGACTGCTCTGCTCCCCCTGGGTAGGGATCCTAGGTGCCTCTGGTGCAGTAGAGACCCCCGGTGGAGACAGGAGGTGCTGCTAGCAAGGAGCAACTGAGAGGGAGGAGCGCAGTGGACGTCTGTGGGCAGCCATGTTGACATCATTGCATGGCTGCACTCCTGGGGGAAACAACCAGAAAATCTCTTGCTGCACTGGTAGGCAATTGCGTGGTTCAGTGGTGGGGCACCATGCCCAACATTGGGCCTTCTGACCTGGTGCTCCCAGTCTCCCTCTGTCTCTCTGGTCACTTCTTTAGATTGTAGATAGAGCACCAGAGAAGTTGGCGGTCCTATTCTGGGGGGCTTAGAGCTGGGGGATTGAGTGGCTGGATGAGGTAGGAGGTGGAGCCAGGGACCAGGAGTGCCAGAATTGGGAGGCTTCAAGCAGGCAGTAGAGCTACCACTGAGTAACCACTCCCGAGAGAGTCTGACAGGGTGAGTGCATAAACAAACTCTAAAAAAAAAAATAGACTAACAGGAAATGTATTGGCCTTTTCAGCAGCATTAGTGACCCATGACATCACATTAACAAACTTTATTTTTGTTCCAAAATGTTCAGTTTTTAGCATTAGGTCATTATTTTCTGTAGTTCAGAAATGATGATATTAATGACACAGCACCCTGCACCTAATATTGTTAATCATGACATCTATAAATGTATTTTCAGTACAGGTCTGTAGCTGTCATCATGAATCAGAGATGTTACCATTGAATTGTCAGGAGCGTCCTGACTCACATGACTGTTCTGTGCTACCTGTTTCTCTTACAGAGTTGATAACTGTATGCCTCCTGGGATGTATTACCTAATGTCACAAAACTAATTCATGGACACTGAAGTATTAACTAATACACTGAGTTTACACTTTTAGAATGTGCAATGCTGGGATGCATTAGTGGGGGGGTAAGTAGTAGTCAAATGTGGTGATCCCACCCCCTGAACAAGACCTTGGTTCAGTGACAGCATAAGTACCTTGTCCAGGTCTGGTCATCACAGTATAGAAAGGATACTGAAGAGATTAAGAAGGTTCAGCACTGAGTACAAGTTGTTTGTAGCTTCAGAAACAAGAACTATGAGGAGAGTGTGTAATTCTCAAATTATTTAGCCTATGAAAAGAGAAGGCTGAGAGGAGACAATCGCACTTTTCCAAATAATAAATGGGATAAAAACGGTGGAGTATACAGAGGCATTTGAGCTAGAGGGTGCAAGCAGAACTAGAGGTCATATTCTTAAAGTAAGTGTAAGTATGTGTGTGTGTGATTACTCCACACAGAGGGTAGTTAATAAAAGGAGTAACCAGCCAAGATGGATTGTGCAAAGTATGTTCTGTCTTTCAAAACAGAAAAAGAGAGATTCTTGAGGGAGACTGGCATTGAGAGTTATACAGCATGGGTTTGAGTAACATATATCTGTTAAGTTGGGATTTACGCTTCAGATGGGCTACAATTAGGTAGCTGGATTGCATAGGTCAGGTATTGATGATTTTTGGTCAGATTGGATAGTTCAAGTAATTTACTACCCTACCAAACATAACAGTGTACTTCACAGGTTGGGTAGTTTTGACACGGGTAACGGGTCAGATAATGAATGAGTACTTTTTTTAAAACAGGCATTGCAGGCAGCTTTTAGGGTCCTGGGACTCCTTTCCAGGCTGGGAAAAGACATTGAAAAGGACTGCCTGTGTTGTTCTTCACAAGTTCACAGCAGAATTAGGAAAACTTGACACTGAGCTGACAATCTGATTGGTCAGTGGTGTCTGTGCTCTGTCTGTTGTGAGCCCATTGCACAGACCACAGCTGGAGTCTGAAGGGAGTGGAAGGAACTGGCACTCACTTTGCATTTTTGCTAAATCATGGTGAAAACTTATGGAAAAAAAAAAACAATCCACAAAAGTAAAACCTCCATGAAAGAGTAAGGGGTTATGAACTGAAACCATCTCAGGAGGGGGGAGGAATCGGGGGATCATCCGATAGTGTGGTGCTGGTGAGCGAAGAGCAAGGCGGGAGGGGTGACAAAAGGCAATGGCAGCTGGTTTGTGGCTCTGCAGCACAGTGAAATTCATTTAGGCTGTAAATTTACACCATTAGTTTTAAGTGCCCCGATCCCTGTCATTTTAGTACCATGACATAGCTGTGTGTCTCTGTGTCGTAGTGAAAGCCCTTTAGGAAGTATTACACTGTCTTTAAGGGGCTCCAATCCCTGTCTGTGCCACTAGCTATACTGTGTGTCTCTCTGCAGCATATTGAAAGCCATTTAGGTTGTAATTTACAATGTGTGTGCCCCAAGCCCTGTCATTGTATTACTGTGAGATAGCTGTATGTCTCCACAACATAGTGAAAGCCATTTAGGCTGTCATTTACACTGTTTGTGTTAGGTGCCCCAAGCCCTGTCATTTTATTACTGTGACATAGCTGTGTGCTTCTGCAGCATAGTGAAAACAATTTAGGCTATATTACAATGTCTGTTAGGTGTCCTGAGCTCTGTCTGTGACATAACTACTTTGTGTGGGTCTCTCTGCAGCATAGTAAAAGCCATCCAGGCTGTATTACACTGTCTGTTAGGTGCCCCGGGCCCTGTCCTTTATTACTGTGATATAGCAATACTCTATGTGATGTCTATCTGCAGCATAGCGAAAGCCATTTAGGCTGTATTACACTATCTGTTAGGTGCCCCAAGCCCTGTCATTTATTTTATTTTATTTGTTTTATTTAAAAGTTGACAATTTATTACTGTGACATAGCTATACTGTGTGTGACATCTCTCTGCAGTATAGCAAAAAACATTTATGCTGTATTACACTGTTGCTAGGTGCCCTGAGCCCTGTCATTTATTACTGTCTGTGACATAGTCAGCTAAACTCTCTGGGGCTGATTTTAGAAGGTGGACACAGGCCAAGTTTGACACAGCTGTGCCAAAGCTCTCTGATGCAATGCAGTCCAATTCTAGTAGGACTAGCACAGTTGCGACACATTACCCATTTTATGGCAGCTTGCACCAAAAGTTTGGTGCAAGCCCCATAAAACGGGCACCCCAAGGGATGCAAACTTAAACCAGGAGGGAGCTGGTCTAACTCCTTGCAGCAGGTGGTTTACATCAAGCGGCTTCTAAAATCTCATTTTCCACAAAGCTTGACACAAGTTGCCACTTGCATCAGGGCCTTGGCCACAACTCCCTTGTCATGACTGCAACCCTTTCTACAATTGGGCCCTCTGTCTCTGCAACAGTTAGTGAAACAATATCCATTCCTTTCACATCTGTGTCTACTATGTCTCATATTTCCCAGACTAAGTCTGTTAAAAGGAAGCACAGTGCTGCTGCACATTCAGCTGTTAATGATGTGGACAATATGAATCTTAGCACTAATGAAAAACATAGCAACAATAATAATAATAATAATGTCACCAGGCCTAGCACTAAATATCTTCCTCAACCAAAAATGCAAAATAGCAATGAAATGATAGTAGAGTTTCAGAAAGAACTGACTGGAGTTACTCTTAGAGGTGCTGAACATTTTGTCACATGTGCCAGGATACCTCTAGCTGCTGAGGCAGCATGCAAGGAGGCATCCTCCTCAAATATAGGCTTAGATGCTGAGACAGCAAATGCTGATAAAGATGGTGGTAATAGTGGGACTCAGAATGGAATAGCCTAGGCTATTTCCCAGATGATGTTGACAACACTTCCAGTTCTTCTGAATCTTGGAGTGCTGAGGTCTGCAGTTTTGATGAGGGGGTAGGAGGTGATGCCACTGTAAGGCATGAGAAGAAAGTGCAGAAAAAAGTCATATGCAGAAATAAACAATAAGAAGATGAGCATGAATGAGAACAAATCGTCAACAAGCAAATGGCAGTGTAGGGTTTCCTCCACATCCCTTGACTGTGCAAGAAATAGTGCCAGGCACCATGGTAAAAAGCACAAAAGGTAAATCTTTAGTGTGGAATTTATTTTATTTTGACCCTGCAGACAACTTTTGAGCTGTATGTAATCTGTCTAAATAGAGCATCAAATCATGGTGGCAAAGTGGGAAATTTTGGAACATCAGTAATGATACAACATGCAAAGGCAAAACATCCAATTGAGTGGGGCAGGTCAAGGGACAGTGTGGTTGGTATGGGCAGTAGAGGAGATGGTGGAGGCAGTGATCATAGTGACAATTAACTGGAAGCAGGAACTGACACTTAATCACTTGATGTGTCCTTGCATTCTTCCCAGACAAACATTGATTGCTTTCTTCTGACACCATCAAGTACTGCAAAGTCCCAAAGTGGTACTTCAAGTGAAAAAGACATGAAAAATACAATCCCCCAAAATCTAAAATATCTCACGATTCTCGTCAACGAATATCAATAGAAAGTGTTGCGAGAACATTAAAATTTACCAGCAAGCATCCAACATGCCAGCTGCTAAATAGAGCCATTGAAAAGCTGTTGTCCAATTGTCAACACCCTTTTGCTTTTCTTGCCCAAAAAGGTTTCCTCAAGTTCATGAACCAGACTGAACCATGGTAGACTGTTCCCTGTTAAACATATTTCTCAAAAAAGGCTGTTCCACTGTTGTATGACTCAGTGTGTACTGCAGTCATTGAGCAGTTGGAGCTCTCTGAGATGAAGCAGATTCACATAACCACAGAAACATGGACCAGCAGCCAAACAATTGACTACATGACTGTTACAGGGCATTGGGCAAGATTTCAGTCAGAAAGCAATAATCCTCACTCCACTGTAAGCAGTAGGAAACAGGCTGCATTATGTGTCATCACTTGCAAGAAAACCACACTGCTGTGAATGTTTTGCAGAAGCTGCAAAGTCAAGTCCAGAAATGGCTCACCTGTATTCTTTATATCCAGTGTTCATAGTGTCAGATAATGGTGCCAACATAGTCAAAGCTGTTAGAGAGGTCAAGTACCAACACATACCACGTTTTGCACATTGTTTAATGGGCAGACTTGATGGGCCAAGATGGTTCTTTTCTGCTGATACTTATCTATGAATCAAAATCTTCTCATCCACAGTTTCTTAAATGGAAACATAAATGCTTAAAACCAGTTAGGGCTTGATATGTAAATTTGTGGGCATTTCAGCCACTCTGGGAAAGCACAAAACATCATGAAGGGACTGCAGAGGTCAAACAACTTATCATTGCACACATTAAAGCAGGAAGTTCCATCCCACTTGAATTCAGCATTTCACATGTTGGAAAGACTTCTTGAACAGAAAAAAGCTGTACATGACTATACCATGCAGAATCAAATAGACAAAGTAGACATCATGCTCAGTTCCAGCAGTTGGACTCTACTTGAATCTTTGATAACCTTACTGGAGCCATTTGTGGCTGCCATATATGATGTCAGTATGGACAGTGCAACTCTGAGTCACATTCTTCCTT
This sequence comes from Neoceratodus forsteri, assembly GCA_016271365.2. Lineage (NCBI taxonomy): Eukaryota > Metazoa > Chordata > Ceratodontiformes > Ceratodontidae > Neoceratodus > Neoceratodus forsteri. The sequence goes on along the minus strand of CM028135.1, from coordinate 535,564,173 downwards.
AGATAAGATTTCTTCACATTTTCCTTGATGACACAAAGAAAGACTTTCAATTAAAAGAAGACACCACCACTGTTATGCTGGCAGATGACTTGAGTCTCAGTCTGTTGAATGATTGCAGAACAAATGCTGTATTTAAGCATGACATCTATGTGTTGGCTACATTGTTAGATCCCTGCTTTAACTGGAACACTGAAGTCATCCTTCCTGCAGGGGAAGACAATGAGTATTGGAGAGATCTTCTGCTAACCAAATGTGACATTTCCCCATCAATATCATTAACTGATGTACAGCAGTCAAACTCTACCAAACCATCAGAGTGCACCTCTGACATAGACAGTAGCACATCTGTCAATTCTTTGCAATAACCAGTGTTATTGGCAAGAGAAGGGACATCTACAGCTACTTTTTGGGCATCCAATGTTCAGGATCAAAAAGGCAAATCACTTCTTAGTCACTTGCAACAATGTGGACTAGTATCTATAAAGAAAATGAAGCAGTTAACCTGCCTGACTCATAACCATCTTACACAGCACAATGACCCAGGAGTATTATGCAGGCCATATTGTGATTGGACTCAAGGAAAATCCATTACTCTGCTGGAAACAAAATACAACAATATTGCCAGATCTAGCAAATCTTGCAATAGTGTACCTCAGTTGTACATCTTCAAGCATATATTCACAACACATATTTAGCGCAGCTGGAGGAATAGTCACTGACCGCAGAACACTGCTAAGTCCTGCAAATTTGGAACATCTTATATTTCTCAGAATAAATGTTGGCAATTTTCCAATTGTCCCAAGCACTGAATTATGCAACTCTGACCCTGAATATGAACAACAGCTTGCAAACAGTGATACTGAATGTGATGACATGTGTACAAAACAAATAGAACCATCACCACTGTCACCATGCCAGCCACATGTGCCACACTACTCTTAGTTTTCTTTTGTCAATCATCAGTTTTATATTATGAAACTTTGATGCCCACCATGAGTATAATTTCTGGAAAGAGCAGTAGCCTCACTCAAAGTACCTGCACCTCTCATACCTGCATCAGCAATGCCTGCCATGAGTATAATTTTTGGAAACAGCAGCAGGCTCAATCAGAGTAGCTGAGCCTCTCATACCTGCCTCACCAAGGCATGACACAGGTATCATTTTTGGAATCAGCAGCAGGCTCAATCAGAGCAGCTGCATCTCTTATACCTACTTCAGTAATCCCTGCCATGGATATAATTTGTGGAAACAGAATCAGGCTCACTCACAGCAGCTGCACCTCTCATACCTGCCTAGCAATGCCTGCCAAGGGTATGATTTTTGGAAACAGCAGCAGGCATGCTAAGAACTGCTGCACCTCTCATATCTGCCTCAGCAATGTCCATCATGGGTATAATTTTTGGAAACATTAGCAGGCTCACTAAGAGTAGCTGCACCTCCTGTACCTGCCTCACCAATGCTTGCCATGGGTCTAGTTTTCGGAAGCAGCAGCAGGCATGATAAGAGCAGCTGCACCTCTTCTACCTGCCTCAGCAATGCCCTCCATGGGTATAATAGCTTGGGGCACCTAACAAACAGTGTAATAGTCCAAAAAAAAACAGTGTTTCATATAAGTCTGTTACAGACAGGGTCAGGTAATTGGGTAGTAGAATAGGTTGGGTAGTAACTGCTCAACCTGACCCAACTATTCAGATTTTATTCTGATATTTTTATGGTAGTTTAGAGGTACTGGCAGGTAGTCTTAAGGGTCGGGTATTTTAGTACCCACCCATCCCTAATTTATTCCCATACTTAAATTTGGCATAGTCACTAATGTGTGGCAAGGGAGCAGTCGAGATGAACCTCTAGTCCCTTATGTCATCTCAACACTGTTACTATGGTATTATCCATTTTTAAATAATAACAACCGTTAGACCACGTGAAAATCTGAAAAGGGTGTGAATCGACTACTATAATATTCCTGGGATATAATCAAAGGCAAAAGCAGGCAAAGCCAGATACTGGTGGCTGAACTCATAGATAACTAGAGCTGAAATGACAGTGGGGAAACTAGTTGTTCATTAAAGGATGAGCTGATGTAAAGCATGCTATTTTGAATAAACGAAACCTCATTCATAATCAACTTTGCAAAAAGCTTGGTGTGTTTTACTGAAACAAATCCTGCCTTCCTCTCCCAGTCCAATGAGAAAGCATCCTCAAGATGATCTTGGGGGTGTTTGACTACACTGATGTAGTCCATAACATTGCCCTGGGAGCCTATGCCATGCCAGGCTGGACTCCTTTTTGCACTTCTTTTGTCATCTCACCTTAGTACTCCATCTCACACCCATCCCTGTTCCCTCTCTCCCTCTCTCTGCTAAGCTATTTTACCACTCCTATGAGGCCTAGCAACTATCAAACAGTTCTTCCTTCCTGGCTAACTACTAGCTTTCTACTGTTCCAACTTGCCTGTCCTCTCCACTTAACCCTGCCATCCCATCATTCTATCCCCTCCAATCATCTGCTGCTCATTCCTTTCATAGCCCTTGCAGTAAATCTGTAGCAGACCGGTATGTTTTCTCAAGCCACCTTCTAAAACTGGAACAACCTGCCAATCCCCATCCATTTCTCATCCTCTCTACACTTAGACAACACCAAAAGCCTGCACCTGCAGCTAGCAATTTTCCTTTTCTCTCTACATTACAACAACCCATACTCTATCCACCCCAAACAGAATTTGTTTATTTTGCCTATTACCCAACTGCATAACTTAAAAATCAGTGTACTTTGTAATTTCAATTGTATGCCACAATGATTTTGTTACCGATATCTTCTCATACATTGGTGGCATGGTCCTCTACCTCTCATCCTTGCTTCCAACCAGTTGTATTTTGCATACATTTTACATTATATTTTATTATTTTTCTGGAATTTATTAATTGTACTATGCATTTATTATTCATGTATGAGCAACTGTTGTAATGACAGCACAGGGCCAGGTGAGCACCTACAACAATAGTGTGGTCCAGAACTGCATGGGAATAACAGCGTTGATTTTTCTTTTGCAGGGGGCAGCCCCACCCCCAGCCTAAAGGATACTAACTCCAGGGACAGAGGATATCTAGGATAGTTACAAATCATGGGGCTGTGGAATACTGTTTCCACAGCCCCATGTTACTCAGTCTAAGTCCTGAGTCCACTAAAATACTTGGAGACCAGGATTAGAAACCTGGTCTCTATGCCGGCCCGGTGGTGCCGAGGGTTGAGGCACTGGCACCTTACCTTGACCCACGCTGGCGACCCAGGTTTGGGAATGGACTCAGGTCACCAGAGACTGGCAGGGAAAGTAGAGGATCGAGCGTCCATAAGACTGCTCTCCCCTTCTGAGGTGGGTAGTGGGCTGATGTTGCACTGTGGCAGCCCCTGGTGAAGATCGTGAGCACATCAAACACACTTGGGGATGCACCAAGAAAAGTGGAAATACCACCCTGCTTTAAGCTGGATGATGGCTGCCCAGTTCTCTGGTGCCATTCATGTTCCTACCAAGTCCTCTGTCCCAGCAGCACCTCAGGGCCAAGTGTAGTGCTGTCCTGTTCCCTCCAGGCTGGCACATTCCCCCTCGGAGGAGGGGGATCATTCTACAGAAGGGTTACTCCAGGTTATCCTGGGATCTTCTGCTATGTAGGACCAAAGGATCAGAGAGCAAATGGATCAGAGCAAGCATTGGCAAGCCTGAAGGAGAGGCTGAAGCAGAGCATGAAGGAGGAGGTACAAAGATAATATGAAAAAAAAATGGTCTCCAATGGCGCTGGCCGAGCCCTCCATGTCATGGGACCAGCTTGGCCAACTTCCAAGATCCTGGTGCTCTTCTCCTTCTTCAACACCATGGACAGCAACCAGGGGAGTACTTGCAGCAAGTGCTGTAAATCTCCCCTCTCTGTTCCGTGGTAGCGCTTACCAGACTAGCACCATGAATTGCAGTTCTATTCTGATAGCGCTAGTCTAAATTGGTACCATAATGACAGTGAAATGGAATAGTGCTGCTATTTGTTTGCACTGACTATTGAGTATCTAGTTTTGTAAATATGTATATTTGTATTTTTAGGCACTCTTTCACTACATTTTTTAGTAATTCTTTTGATATATGGGGTTGAGCCAGTGGGATGACTGGCTTTTACTTACGATGTCATGATGATGTACATAGGTGTGCTTGGGATTGTAACTGTATGCCATTTGAAAAAGGACAACAGTTCAAAACGTGTCAAGGTGTCTTTATTATTTTAAATGGCACTACTGGCATGTTTTTTATGGTAGATAGGAGAATCATCTTCTTCTAAAGTGAGGTGGTGAGTGCTGGATTGTTTTATGAAACTGTATTTTTAAAGTTTATCTGAAGCACCCTATCCTAGGGCAGATTTATTTCTTTCATATGGTTGTACTGTGGATGAACCTGAACATCTCAATCATGTTCACTTGTTTCCTTCTATCCACCAGGATATACAAGTTCAGATCCTCTGGATATTGCTTATATGATGTCCTCTGCTGCCCATGGATAATCTTGGTAGCCCCCTCTGCACTATTTCCAATCTGTCCCTGTAATTCTTAAGTTGTGAATTAAAAAACTGTACACAGTACTCAAAGTGAGGCTTGACCGGCAACTTGCACAGTTGTGTATCACCTTCCTCCTTCTGCTAGTGATTCCCCTTCCTATGCATGCCAGCATCCTATTCACTATTCTTACCACATTACTGCATTGTGCTACTACCTGTTAAGTATCCATGATCATTACAACAGATTGTTTTTCTTCTTTGTTTTGTCTACCACCCCAACCCTCCACCCTTTTCATCCCTGGAGGTGTGTGGAGTTTTCAAATCCTGCTCTGCTGGAATTTTGACACATTTCAGATGTTCTATCCAATTTTGCAGAATTCTGCTGAAAGTGGAATTCTAAAATTTTGAAAGTGAAATGGTATTTGTGGATTTCTATTCCACAGTTAATGTAAACTATGGATTAATTTTCCACAAACTGCAGAACAATATTTAGCCAATCATGTGATCCACAGAGCAGGTTTACATAGAAATGCTTCTTGGAATGTTGAAGAATTAAAAAGAACATCTGAAAAGCATTTCAGAAGTGGAATTGCCACTCCAAAGGAATACCGCCTGTAGAATTCTACATTCTGCACAATTCTGCCCTCATCATTTTGTTTTTTGATATCTGGCCTCTGTGTGCATAACTCTGCACTTCTTTGTGTTCAGTTTCAGCAGCCACCCTTTATACTTCCCCTCCAGTTTCTCCAGATCTCCCTTCATGTTGCAAGTAGGAAATACTGTTGTAACTGGTGGGAGACACTATTAAAACTTTGAGAGATGCCAGTATAACTAGGAAAATGAGGCACTGCATAAACTGGGAGAAGACTATTGTTGGAAATGGGAGGAAATACTGCTGTAAATGAGACACAGGTATAACAGAGAAAACACTGGTATAACTTGGAGGAGACTGTGAAATGACTTGAAGGAGATAGTGGCATGACTGGGGGGATATCAAAGTATATTTGATGTGCATATCTGGTAAATCACAATATATTCATCTGCCTCCATGACTACAAAAAGTCCCACACTGGATACCCTATGATTCCCTTAACAAAAGAAATGTGGCAGGTTTACCTTAAAAGCTTGCACTGTCCTCCTAGCCATTGTCTCTGTTGGTACAGTTCCTCTTATCATTACTTCTGAAGTTAACATATCTGAGCTTCAGAGCATGCTTCAGCAGGTCATCCATCTCCATGTATTTGATATTTTTGACATCTCTGAGTATGTGGAAAACCAAGACCATTTTCTCTTCTGTCTCCTTTTTACCAGGGTGAACATGCACTTACTTTCTCCCAGTATTGACTAAATTTCATCCTTCGGCCTCAGGTCACACTGTTATGCGGATGTCACAAAATTACAAATATGTATTTATTTATTCATGTCTTTACGTATTTAGAAATGTGTGACTGAAACAGGTACACTATGCCAAGGCTCATTTCCAGATGTGACCCAGGGAAACAGTATACAGGAGAATACATCATATAGACAAATATGAAATAACAGTATAAATATGGTGCAAATGAATGCAAGTGAGTGCAAGTGGAAAACAATACAAACCTAATTAACTACTGTAAATGACAACAGTGATGGTATGTAATGATACCCTACATGATAAAGAAGGGACACATCAACTGGATGGGGGGTCAACAATCTTAGATAGGAAGAATGCTGGGTGACCAAAGAAAGGTATGCAGCCTAGCAGCTCCTAAAAGAGAATTGGGTGGACAGAAAGGAACTTGGAGGAGGAGGAAGAACAGGAGGGAATAGTGTCTATTGACTCATTTGCTTACATCCCGTTCTTACCATTTATGCATGCCTGGATCAAGATACGTCACGGCTTTGGTCTAACTTACTCTAGCTTCATGGGTCAGAGACAGAAGTACTTATTAGGGGTAAGAGAAGCATTATTGACTATACATCCATTTCTGAATTTTTCTTCTAGACTCTGACTTCTCCCTTTCCTTCCTTGTCCTGTCCTGATCTCCAGTTCTGCAACCATGCTGTAATTCATATGTCTAAAGATCTGCCTGTCTCCACTTCCATAACATTATGCATATAATTTATTTTATTGGCTCCTGTGCTGAAATTCTCATTCAAGCACGTATCTCATCATGCCTTGATTGCTGCGATATCCTGACCTCTGGAACCCATGACACAACTTGTCAGATTACAGAGATCATATCACCCCATTCACAAATTCCTTCACAACATCATTTTCTATTTTTTCAGGAATATCTACTGAGCTGAGTCAAGTCACACAGCACATCAGAAGAGCTAGTAACATCCATTCAGGTAATCCTTGCAGTATACTTGGCAAAAGTCATACTCCAGGCTCAAGAAAAAAAAGCAGTAAACACCATAACATAATACAATCAAAGATTTAGGCTCTGGAATATACAGCAGTGACAATATATTCTATATGCACAGCAATTATGATATAGTCACTAAATACATGACCATCCTATATGGAAGTAAAATCATTAAAGCAACCAACAGAATATTTTTCCAGAGACACAAGAAATCTGTCTTGTAATGTATTGCATTTGAGAGTTGAGTCTAATGCTATGCACACTGCATTAATATATCTTCCATTTAAAGAAGTTTAATCCAGGTATCAATATCAAGCACAGTAAAACACAATTATATTCCTTTAAGTTTTCTGACAAGAAATGGTTGCAAAGACTGATATCTAGAAAGACAAACACAGTGCATCCTAGTTTCATCTCTGTCCATGATAAAATATGTACTTTTTCATAACGAAAAAAAGTTACATGACTTTACCACGATAGAGTTGTGTAGGGACTTTAGCTCTGTCTCATTTCCCTGCTTTATATTTTACCTGTTCCTCAAATACTTTTACTGAAATTCATTACCTCTTATACCTAAAACTAGTCATACTCATTTCTATTTAGTATTGCTGCTACAGTTCAGTTCCTGTTAGCTGCCTTTTGAATCTCTCTCTCCTTACTGGCACAGTGCCTAGAAAATAGAATGGTAATGAGCATGCGGCATGCAAGCTGCACACATGCTACACATTTCTATTTCTGTAAGGGTGGGCAATTTTCAAGGCAAAATACAATTAGTGCTGCAGTACAGGATTGCCATATTAGTACATTAAGAAATAATGACCATGCTAAACATGCAAGGCTGTATCTCCTCTATACACTTAACATATCATTGCCTGACATCTACATATCATTATCAATGCAAGCTGCTCCTGGCAGTGGATGGGGGCTGTGGGCTGCAGAGTACAACCAAACAATGCAGATCCACATGGGAGATGGGTGAAACATGAGATGCAACACACTTTTGGCTAGAGGGATATACTGTACATGTACAGTATTTTCTGTTAGTAGAGGCCAGCATGGCATTTGTGATGTGCTCATTTATTTTCTGCTGCATAAGTATGGCAATATATTAAAGTCCACTCTACATGGGTTTCAAATTAAAGCACTCCACCTTCCAGCAACAGTACTGTAAAGAGCTCCACTACACATGTTCATCCAACCCATTCATTCATCATTGCATCATACACTAACTGGCTTTTATAGGGCTCTAGTACAGTGCTTGATGTAGTTTGCACTTTTTGTACACAGTTAAATCATGTTTTTGACACAGTTACATAGCACTGGCCAAACAGCTGGCTAGCGTGTTCACAGAGATTCTAATACGACATTGTAAAATGCATGCATAGCTTTACCTTTTATTTGAATGTGTGCAAGCCCTGCCTTTGAGTTGACATCCAAACTGCTTATGCTACATAAACTGCAACTTTCAATAAAGGGACTGGCATGCAGACTACATTCCAAGCACTAACATCCAAGTTTTCATGCTACAAACACAGTTTGCATCATGAAAATGCTTTAATTTCCTTAAGATTCTGCATAGAATTTGTTATTTACCACTGCAGATTCCAGATTCTTTTTGGACATCTTTAGATGGTTCCATGTCATAATGGTGATCACTGAATGGTGATCACCATTTGGGCAAGTGTTCGCTGCCAAAAATAAATAATGTCAATGTACACTCATGGTGACTCCAAAGGCAGTGAAGGAACTGTATTGTATGTGAGGGTCTGCACCCCCTGCACCCCCTTGTGGGAGGATTCTCAACTCCAGGGTTGTGCATATCAGGGGGATGTAAAACTTGAAAAAAAAAACTTGTCCATGACACAAAAAGTGATGCCTGCCCCACAACCAAACCCTGCACCATCCCAACCCCAGACAGCCACCCTCACCACCACACCACATGGCCAGATCAACAGCCAACCACCACACTACCTCCCACATATCCTCCCTCCCCTCTGCCCTTCAAACAGTGTGCTCCCCTCACCAGCATGTGTGCATACTTCCTTTCACCCTCCTTTTCCCACCATGGTATCCTGTCGCTACCCTGCCAGGTAGCCCAGAACACAGGCACCATGACTGAGTCACCATTTTTGCAGTTGCTCAATTGTGGTCACCATGTTCAAAGTATACCCTTTAGACACATTGGTTACTTGGTTATTTGGTCAGATGGACAAAAGAATGCTATTGCCTATCAAGATTGAACTCCACATGTGTGGACCATTAGTACAGTTTTAATTTAATAACCATTAATCAGGTTTGTTTTTTGAAGATTGTGATAGTTTGTAAATCAATAATATGATGTGGCAATGTTTTCCACAACCTAGGAATTCTGATAGTAAAGAAATTTAGCCTTTTATTTGTATTTGCTTTTTTAACTTCCAATTGTTTACTGTACAATCTAGCCACAATTCTTCTGGTGGATAGGGTTATACCACATTGATCCATTAAAACAGGTGATTGCATAATTTTGAATAATTGTAAGAGATCTCCTCTAATTCTTCTCTGTTTGAGTGTATATAAACTTGTTTTCTGAAGTCTAGTAGTGTAATCAAAATGGGCGAGACATGGAACAAGTTTTGTAGCCCTACGCTGAATTTGTTCAATTCTATTTATGTCAGAGAGTAAATATGGACTCCAAAACGGGGAGTCATAATCCATGTATGGTCTAACATGTGACCTATATAAGGTCATTATGCACTGTTCTGATTTGGAGATGAATGTACTATTTATCCTGCAGAGAAGGGCATTTGTTTGATTGGCTATCTTATTGCAATAGGATGATGAAAAAGTTTATTTTATCAATATCCCAAGATCCTTTTCTAAACTTGCCCTGCTAATGATATTGTTTAAAGAGTATATTTGTTTAGAATTGTTTTTTTCCGCCATGTGTAATACTGTACATTTTGTAACACTGAAGTACATTTTATTCGTGTATGCCCAGTGCTCAATTGTTGCAAGGTCGGATAATAGAATTTTTTTTGTTGGTCGCATTATTAACAACGTCCCTTAGTTCTGTGTCATCTGTGAATTTCATTATGATATTAGAAGAAGAAATATTCTTATCACTGATGAAGATATTAAAGAAAGTGGGCCCCAAAACAGAGCCTTGGGGAACACCACTCCTCACCCTTCCCAAAGCAGATAAAGCACAGTTTACCCTGACCTTCTGAGTACAATTGCTCAACCAACTACTTATCCATGTAACTATTAATGATGAAAACCCAAAGAGACTAAGTTTTTTTGATCAAAATGACATGTGACACTTTGTCAAAAGCTTTACTGGAATCCAGCCGGATGACATCAGTTGGGATATTTTAATCAAGATTTGTACTAATATAATTGTACAATGAAAGCAAATTTGTGGTGCAGGAAAAACCTGTTTTAAATCCATGTTGATCAGTATCTATTATGTTCATGGATTTCATTTCAATTTCTAAAAGTGATTTAATTATTTTTTCCAGTAATTTACAAGGGATTGAGGTAAAACTAATTGGATGGTAATTTTCTATTTTTGAATGTGAAACTTGTTTGAATATAGGAGTTACTGTAGCGGTCAACCAATCGGATGGGACTTTGGATTCGGAAAGAGATTAATTAAAAATAATTATTAGTGGTAGGGTAATTGTTTCTTTTATTCCTAGAAGAAATTTGGAACATATATTATCAGGGCTAGGACTTACTGATTGTTTTAATGATTTCAATACCTCCTATATATCATGTTTAGAAATCTTATAAGCTGTACACTGTGAAAATGTGTATCAGGAGGGATTAAAGGTGCTTCTTGTACAAAAACTGAAGAAAAATATTTATTTAGTGCAGAAGCTGTTTCTAAATCTGAGGTTATTATTTTGTTATTAATAGAGGACCAACTATTTTGTTATTTCCTTTTTTACTATTTAAGTAAGAGTGCAAAGTTTTAAGTGACTCTTTGGTGTGTGCTATATGAAATTCTAAATTACATTTTGCAAGTATGATCTGTTTTTTTAGCATTTTGACTGATTCCCTATATTTAGTTAATTTTTCCTTATTTTGATCAATAAGACATTTTTTTAATAGTGTGAACAATTTTTGTTTTCTAGTAATTTGTTTTTTGATAGAACCATTGAACTAAAGGGGAATTTTTCCTTTAGTATTATATTTATATTTTTCAGGAACTTGTTCAAATTCATATATTTGTGTTTTTAAGAAATCCTATGATTCTTCAGTACTAAGTGAAGAAAGTATGTCATCCCATTTGAGAACGCCTAAATGTTGGTTTATTTTATCAAAGTCTGCCTGGTCATATTGCTTAATTGTAAGTTTATTTATCTTAGAAACATAGAAACATAGAATTTGATGGCAGATAAGGACCGCTTGGCCCACCCAGTCTGCCCATTTCCCTACCTACTGGATAAGCTGCAGATCCTAGTTAACCAGCAGCCTACTTCTTCCTACCCCCACCCCCCAGAACTGCCTTATGACTATCCCATGCATGCTTGAATTCCACCACTGATTTTGACTCCACAACCTCCTCTGGAAGGCTGTTCCATGCATCCACAACCCTCTCTGTGAAAAAATACATCCTTAAATTACCTCTGAGCCACCCCTCTATCTTCAAATTGTGCCCTCTTGTTCTTGCACACCTCTTTTTTTGAAAGATGCTACCCTCTTGGACTTTGTTGATTCCCTTGAGGTACTTGAAAGTTTCTATCATGTCCCCCCTCTCCCTCCTTTCCTTGAGGCTATACATAGTAAGCTCCTTAAGTCTCTCTTCATATGTCTTCCGGTGCAGACCCTGCACCATTTTAGTTGCCCTCCTCTGGACAGCTTCAATCCTGTCTATGTCTTTGCGGAGATTGGGTCTCCAGAACTGCACACAGTACTCCAGATGGGGTCTCACCAGCTGTCTGTACAGAGGGATAATAACTTCCTGTTTTCTACTGGTGATACCTCTCCCTATGCATCCCAGTATCCCCCCAGCCCTCCTTGCTGCTCTCTCAGATTGCTTGCCCATCTTTAGGTCATCTGATATGACTACCCCCAGGTCCCTCTCCATTTTTGTTGTTGTTAGTATCTCACCCCCCATTGTGTACTCTTCCCCTGGGTTTTTGTTTCCCAGGTGCATTACCTTGCACTTCTTAGCATTGAATCTAAGCTGCCATACATTTGACCATTCCTCTAACCTTGCCAAGTCCCTTCTCATCCTTTCCACCCCACCCTGTGCATCAACTCTATTGCAGATCTTAGTGTCATCTGCAAATAGACATACTTTTCCTTCCAGTCCTTCTGCAATGTTGCTTATAAAGACATTGAAGAGGACTGGTCCTATACTGAACCTCATGTACCCCACTAGTAACCCTCCTTTTCTGAGTGGACTCCATTTACTATTACCTCTGTGTCCTATTCTCCAGCCAATTCTTTACCCAGGCTGTCATCTTGGGACCCACTCCCAGGCTGGCTAACTTGTATATTAATCTTTTGTGTGGGACTGTGTCAAATGCCTTGCTAAAGTCTAGGTAGGCCATGTCCACAGCCCCTCCCTGATCTACTACTTTGGTCACCCAGTCAAAGAAATCTATCAGATCTGCCTGGCATGACCTTCCTGCTGTGAATCCATGCTGCCTCAGGTTCCTGTGCCCCTGACCTCTAGATACTCTACAATTCTTCCTTTAGAAGTGAATCCATCATTTTCCCTATCACTGAGATTAAACTAACAGGTCTATAGTTTCCTGCTTCTGCCTTGCTCCCACTTTTGTGAAGGGGAATCACATCTGCCCTCCTCCAGTCCTCGGATACCACCCCATCCTCCCATGATTTGTTAAAAAGGGTAGTCAGTGGTGTCACTAGTTCTACCATTAGTTCTTTTAGAATTCTGGGATGAATCCCATAAGGCCCCATTGCTTTGTCCACCTTCAGTTTTAAGAGTTCTTTCAGAACCCCTTCTTCTGTAAATGGGCAGGTATCAACTTCTGTATCCAGCGTGTTACTACTGTTTGTTTTATGTACCTCTCTTCCTTTGTAAATACTGAGCAAAATATTTGTTTAGTATCTCTGCCTTTCACAGTCTCCTCTGCCCACCCTCCCTCCCTTTATTAAGCCCTCACTATCCCTCCCTTGGTCTTCCTTCGCTCCCTGATGTACCTATAAAAGGTTTTATCCCCTTTAACTGAGCTGGCTATCTTTCCTCAGTTTGGGCCTTTGCTGTTCTGACTGCCTTCCCAGCCTCCTTTGCTTTAACTGATACAGTTCTCTATCCTGCTCCTTCTGCAATTCCTTGTACTTCTGAATGCTTTCTTTTCTCTTGAACCTTCACTGCCACTTCCTTTGAGAACCATAGTGGTTTTCATATCATCTTGTTTTGTTTATTTGCTTCACACAAAGGCTCGTAATCTCTGTGATGGCAGTTTTATTATTCCCATTGTTCTTCCACCCCTCCTTCCTGCCCATTTGCTAGTGCATTCCTTAGGCACTCACCATTTTGGCAAAGTCAGCCCTCCTAAAGTCCAGTACTTTTGTCTTTGTATGGCTTGACTCTATTGCTGTGTTTATTGTGAACTATACTGTTCGATGGTCGCTAGTTCCCAGATGGCTACCCACTTTACATCTGTAATCCTCTCCATCTCCATTTGAGAGAATCAAGTCTAATATTGCTCCCTCTCAAGTGGGCTCCAGTACTAGTTGTCTAAGGCATGCCCCTGTAGGGCATCTAGAATAACTGCACTTTTCAAGTGGCAGCTGCAACTGCACTCCAGTTAACATCTGGCATATTCAGATCACCCATCAGCAATATCTCCCTTTTTCTGCCATTCTAAGTATACTTTCTATCATTTCCCTGTCCATTTCCTCCCTGAGAAGGGGTCTGTATACAACCCCTGTGCGTATTGTGGTGCCATTGCCTGTCTCCAAATTTACCCACAGTGCTTCTTCTTCTCCCTGTTTACCCTTTTGTTCTGTTGCTTTTATTCCTTCCCTTATGTAAATAACTACTCCTCCTCCTCTTTTACCCTCCCTGTCCCTTCTGTAGACAGTGTATCCTGGTATGTTTATGTCCCAGTCATGGTTTTGTGTGTACCATGTTAGGACGTTGATACAGTGGAATAGTGAAAAGTATGCACATGTGATCACTATTACCAAGAGGATCAGATATTTGAAGGTCAGTTACAGGGATATCTATATTTATTATAACAAGATCCTGGATGTTGTTTCCCCGGGTTAGTTCCCTGACAAGTTGATACAAACTTAAATCAATAATAGTGGTGAGGGATTTTTTGTGGGGTGCTTGTAAACCTAGACTTTCATTGCTTAGAATGATAGCCCCATGATCTAAAGGAGGATTTCATGTCCCTTGGTTTAAAGGTTACTATCTTGCATTGGGGCTCAGACAGATATAGATGTGGCTCTAGGCTGATAAATGCAGGAAGACAACTAGGTGGATTACTATTGAAGAATACCCAGCACAGGGCACTGCACCTGAAATGATACTTGGGGATCCAAATAGTATTAATCTAACTTCTCCTATTCATGAATATATCATTAGTTACCCCCCTCCCCCAGCAGGTTCCTCACCACCACCACCAGCGGCTGCTTTAGAATAACCCTAAATTGTTAACTGTGGGCACTCCTATATACTAGCAGCATTGGTCTGCATGTGGGGATTTCTCTGGTTTATCATGTTTTTCACTTGGATTCTGATCTTTTTAAAGATTTTGCCATTATTAGGGACCAAGCCTTCCTACCACAATCTCAGATGTGGAGATACCCACAGGTGTATCATTAACTCTCATCATATACTGCCACTCAGCTCTAACTCACAAAGAGAGACTTCTGGAATGATATTCTAGTTCTGGCTAGAGGAGGAAGATTCCTTAAATCACCCCCCAAAATTGGATGAATTTATAAAGGACTCTTACAGTTATATGCCCCCCTCAACTGATAAACTGAAAGCCAGATGGGGAAAAAACAGCTTGGTTATTGTCAAACAGATACAGAGTGGGAGTGTTGTTGGTCCAACACCTATGGCATATGTAAGGATGTGGGAAGGTGGCTTTTGCAGCTAAAACACTGCTTCACTGATATAAGATGCCCGATCAGCTAAAACAAATTAACCTGGTAACCATTTCTGAATGCTGGAGATGCCACCAGCATGAGGGCACTTTGTTTCACATTCTCTGGTCAAACCCTTACAGACTCTACTGTTGTTCTCTGCTTGATACAGAAGGCACCCTACTCTAATCAAATTCATTGTTCTTCTTAGTTTGATTTCTAGGTATTGCCCTTGCTGAACCTACATCAATTGCGTATATGGTATTTTGTGTTCTAGATATCATTCTTATGTGTATACCACTCTTTAATATTGCATTTTTGTTCAACTGTGCTCTGAATTATGGGTGGGGAATAATCATGGGCATTCTTGTTATATAGTTGTACATTTTGGGGTTTGGAGAATTTGTAGTTTGTTTGTTGTTCACATGTTTATTGTTCTGTTTTGCTTGTGTCATCCCTATTTTGCATTCATTAAAAGTTTAATAAAGTTTATTCAATAAAAAAGCCCATGCTCTGGTCATGTGCTAAGCTGGCAGACTGGTAGAGCCAGTTACAGGCTAGGATATTGGTTGTATTGCAGTGTTCAGTACCTATGGATTCATCCTTCTTGGTCCTAGGCAATACTAACAAGCTCCCTGTTCCCCAAAAGTCCCTACATTTGTGGTTTATGGTGGCTATTATAAAAGATAAATGGTTAGTGTATAAGAAATGGGGGTCTGAAAATATTCCTACTGTGGATGAATGTGAAGACAGTATGTATAAACTGGCTAGTCTGGAGCACTTATCTTTTATAGCCACAGATAAAATGGCATTTTATTGTAAAGTGTGGGGCCCTATCTTTCCTGATTTCTATTTTTGTTTGTAGTGTTAATGAGGGGGTATGTTCCTTATATTTCTTACCTGTCTTATCAGATTTCAAGTTGACTGTGATCACTGGACAAGGGAGATCACTATCCCTTTCCCTCATTCAGCATGATCCTACTCTGTTAGTGTCTTTAGCTTCAGAGCTACTTTCACTGGTATGTGCTTTTCTACCCACTACTCTGCCACATTAAATACTACTAATTCTGCCATTGTATTTTTTACTTATTTTGTTCTATTCAATGTTTGTATGAAACTTACTTAGGGTTGATATTTCAGCACTTTTTATATTGAGGATCAGATATTCCAGAAGGCAACAACTCTGTAACCAGTTCTCAAGAAGATATTTTGGATTCCTACTTGATAGTTATTGTGGCATATTTTATACTCTTCGTACTGTTAATGTCTCTCTGTATTTTGGCATTAGTCTGTAATACAAGGAACTATTGTTCCAGCCAGGATCAGACAGTTATAAGGATGTTACTGGCATCTTATACAAAATCACACATGCCCACACAATGCAAAGCATCACGGGCTGCATATGCAAATCACCACAGAATATTATGCTGGTTCAACTTTGAGCAGAATTGCATGGTGCTGAAAGACCTCTCACACAGTTTGCAAATGGTGCTAACAGATGATATAGACATGTGTTTTGTCCTACTAGGACTCATCAGTATGCCTTGTCTGTTTGACACCCCAGTGGAATGTACCAGATACCCTAAGACGGTCTGTCTGGGTTATGTTGTGGTGAACCCATATAAAATAAAAAACTATTTAAAAGACAAAGAACCTCTGTGTGCAAACACTCAGGCAAGGGTTACCCCAAAGGGCATTTGGCAGGGAATCCAAGTTTCAAGAAAATACAAAATCACACATGCCCACACAATGCAAGCATCATGGGCTGCATATGCAAATCACCACAGAATATTATGTTGGTTCAACTTTAAGCAGAATTGCATGGTGCTGAAAGGCCTCTCACACAGTTTACAAAGGGTGCCAACAGATGACATAGACACATGTTTTGTCCTACCAGGACTCATCAGTATGCCTTGTCTGTTTGACACCCCAGTGAAATGAACCAACTACCCTAAGATGGTCTGTCTTGGTTATGTTGTGGTGAACCCATTAAAATAAAAAAACATTTAAAAGACAGAGAACCTCTGTGCGCAAACACTGAGGCAAGGGTTACTCCAAAGGGCATTTGGCTGGGAAGCCTGGCATGTTGTTAGTTTTGTGCTCTATAAAGTAAAACTTCAGTAAAGAACAGATTGAAAAGAAAGATAATGCTTTAATTGTGCTGCCTTTACTGCAATATATCATAATGAAAGACATTTCTCTTTCCCAGCTAGACATGAAATAATTTATAAAATGACTGTTAATAGCAATGTGGTTCATGGGTCTGCTAATAAAAATGCCCATTTTAGACTAGATGTACTTTATCACCTTTTTCAGATTTGTGCTGGATGTCCCTCCTCTTACTAAATGGGTAGGGAATGTTCTGCATAATCACTTGTCAAAAAATATTATAAAGCTATGTGTTTGAGAGCAAAAACAAATGGTTTTGAACTGCCTTTGGCAACAAGGACGTAGCTCTTTGACATATTAATGTCTACCACAACAGTTCCTGATTTCTATCACAAACATGATCACATTTACTCACAAATAAACTTCAGCTATGCCCTAAAAATAAAGCTCCTTTAAATTAAAAAAAATAAATAAATGTCTTCCTTCTTTATAATATCCTCCATACACACATACATAAATCAGAAAGAAAATACTATTCAGCTTTATTTTCTGGTGCGGTTTTGTAGACCATGAAATTCCCACTCCTATCCATACCTGCGTACCAGGAAGACTCTTCTTCTTATCCTGCCACAGATACAGTTATGACCCTGAATCTATTTGAGGTTTTCTGGTGTGCATGTGTAGGGATTGGGGGTGGTGAACATTGTATCAGTGGGGTTCTGCAGTATGCAGATTCCTATATTCCATGATAAACAAGCATTCCATCTACTGAATGTGTACAAAGACTGATCATTGACAGGTGAAGAGGGTCTACATTTTACTGTACTAGTAACTTTTAACAAAAGAAAATAAATGTTTAAAATAAAGTTGTCATTTTCTTTTTAGGGTTGTAGTGGGAATAACCCTTCAGACCTCTTGCTGTCAGAAAAGGACAGCTGCATTCCTTCTGAATGAACAACATGTTGGAGTTATAACACAGTCACCTCCACGTCTGTGAAGCACACTCCTCTTGCTGTCTCCATAGGCAGTCACACAGCACTATTTTAGACTGAATAAAACCTGTGTCCCAACACAGGCACAAGTTTACCTCTATAGCTTCAGACAGGTTTTTCATCTTATTGACAACATTGTAAAAACAGTCACACTCCATCAAACAAAGTTTGCATTTTGTCTTCTTGTTGCTGATATTGTTTTTGCTGTTCCCCTGCAATCCAGGGACTGACAGCACTAACAATAAACAAAGAAGCATCCAGTGACACTTGTAATTGTTTATGTTATGTCATCTAAGCTTTTTGTGTGTCTCCTTGTCATATTATTATATTCCTTATGGAACCATTCCCTATTGCTTATTATCTTGGATGTTCGATAAAGTTTACTCAATGTTAAACTAAAAAACAAAGAAGCATCCAAATTCCAGGGCTCACGCTGCTCTTCCCGTTCTTGTCCTGTTTCCTGAACTTTCCCTGCTGGTACAGCTGATAATGCACTATAAAAATCTGTGTGAATAGTTCACTTCATTCCTTTGCCCCACTTCTCACGGTGTGTGTGTGACATTTGGCAGAACATCCCGGCTGCCTGGCGCTAACTGTATTTACAGGCATCAGTACTATTCCTGTCATTTATTAGGCAGGGGATACTGATTAATTACATTAGAAGTTAACAGTGCTTTCTGTGCCTGCAACCACCACCACAGTTCAATCACGGCCAACGTCAGAAGAAGCTGAGCAATTGCCTTTCACTTCTCGCTCACCGCAGGTAGAGTTGTGTTGCATATATTGTGGGTGAACGCCATGGCTGCAGCAAGCTGCATGCTGATAAATGCACCTCTGCAGGAGGAACTAGGAAGGGGAATTTCATATGGAAAATTACATATAAAGAAAGGCCTTTCTCTAGTGTGATCCCTGTAAGGGGAATTCTGGGTCATGGCCACACTCTGCACTCAGGGAACTAGCATGCAAGTTTTATTGTGTTCCAACAAATGCCAGTGTTTAATTATGTAGAAGTATGAAGTAAAAGTAACTTGAGATAAAGTTTATATAGGAATTTGTTTAAATAACTGCAAGTTATATTAATTGGTAAATTGTGTTTCAACTATTAAAAGGAAATACGCTCCAGATTATTATTTTCTTTTACTCCATCCACTATGAGTACTCATTGTTTTTCTTTCTAGATAGTTGTATCTGATGTTTCAAATATTACCAAGAAATTGATATGATGGCCCACATGTGAAGAAAGGTCAATTATTTAGGTCATTCATGGCATTAGGTTGTGTGGTGGTGTATTCTAGATACTCCTTTTCTGTTAATAATTTTGAACATATAGCCTTGAGTTCAATGCATTAGTTGACATGCACATCTGTGGGGCAAACAACCCACCAAGATTTAATGTGCACCATGATAGTTTTAAGATGGGTGCAGCTAGGTTAAAAAACAAACTGATTCTTCTATAAACAGTATTGCAAATGTCAAGATACTTGCATAGTAGGTATTTGTCAACTGGCCAGAGAAATACTTGCATAAGGACAAGTCTTCTAAATAAAAATTTCCATGAAACATGTATGGACCTTATCTCCTTTTAAAAAGATGTCCCAGAGAATTTGCTTAGCAAATAAACCTCTCCAGTTTTTGTAATTGTCTCAGTATAATTACATAGGGCAGAAGTTCCTGGCCAATTTTACCCACCACCCATCCAATCTTTTTTAACTAATAACAATGGTTTATAAATGCATTTCTCTACTTATATTTTAAAATAATTTTATAAGTACAAGAAAACACTGTAAGGACATGCAATAGTTGTATATGGGCAAAAATAACACTTCAGACTGCAGTTACAGTAAAGGTGCTCAGTAGCATATAATCCTGAGCAATGCACTCAGTGCTTGCCTTTACTGGCCCATATTTACAGAAACTATCATGTCTCATTTCTTACACAAAGAATAAACCGATGATTTTCAAATGGGTTGGACACAGACACAGCAGCACAATCAACCTGCATTAAAATCTAATTGTATCCAGACTTCCCATCCTGTTTAAAAGGCTCTGGACCTTTATGACAAAACATATGATTTGTGTCAACTTAAATGATGCATTGGTCTTTTTTGCCATAAATGTTTTTTTTTTTTTCCAGTTGCAAAGCCATCTAAGCTTCGTATACTATTAGACCATCTAATACATAATCTAAAAATATGACCAATAAATCTGAGATGGAGCCATTTAAAATCCTCTTCAAAGTCGTTTAAGTGTTTACATCTAGCAGGTATGAGAAGGCAACTTCAATTTTTCATATTCATGCAGGTTCAATGATGTGACAAGGACACAGAAGGAAACTTGGATTCTGAAGTAAATATATTTATAGAATGGCCATAGGAAAGTTTATACTACGACTGGAGTAATTTAGTCACATAACTATGCTGTACTTATGTACTGTGTAACTGGCATAGTTCAAAAGAGACATTTGCAGAGGCCCTTGCAGTTACTAACTGCAAGAGCCATGTGCAAATGTCTCTTTTGAACTATTAGGATGCTTTTCACCAAGTGTCAAAACATAGTCCTGGTTGTGTTG
The DNA here is from genome assembly GCA_016271365.2 of Neoceratodus forsteri. Classification (NCBI taxonomy): domain Eukaryota; kingdom Metazoa; phylum Chordata; order Ceratodontiformes; family Ceratodontidae; genus Neoceratodus; species Neoceratodus forsteri. The sequence continues at coordinate 535,543,562 of CM028135.1, read as the reverse complement.
TTATGGTGTAATGAATGCACTTCCCAGATGGTTACATAGCAACTTTGTAATGTTCAGACTAGAAGAGACTTTAGGGCCATCATGTCTGCCTCACCTGCTTTATAAGCAGGGATGAAACAAGTATGCTGTGCAAATATGTACCAATCTATAGGGCTTCCTTACCCGCTCTGCTACAAAGAGTATCCAGACTTACTTTAAAGACCTGTAAGCTCTTTATGACCACTTTCTACACTGGTAAGTTTGTACCATAAGTGTACCACTCCATGGAAGAAAAAGTACCTCCTAACATTAGCATTGAATTTACTACCCTTGAGCTTCAGGATGTGTGCCCACATGCTGATACAGGACACTAGAAAAATATTTCAGACTGTTCAGTCTTGTCAGTACCCTTTAGTGGAGCTGCAAGTTTGAATCTTTCAGAGAATTGAACAGGTTGAAGTTTGTATGTGTTCTACTGTTGTTATCTCTTGCCTAAAGTTGGGCCAAAACACAAACTTTTAGTTTGAATGTTTTGAACTGTGCAGACCAATTGAATCACATGAATGGACAAACAGATGAACCACAGTACATGCATTATTGAGATCATGAGTTGGCCAGACGGGCAGTCCTATGATATACAGGACCAGATTTTCAAAGGTTAGTGTAGGCACAAAAGTGGTTACTGCTAGTCCTAATCCAGGTTTGCACTAGCACTCCAGGTTGTGGCCATGTGTTTTAAGTCAGACTTGAGCTTCAGAGCCCTCCCAATTGGAACAACGAGATCCTTCAAATGTGTAGCCATTCAAGGGTTTGCAGGTGTAGGTTGCAAGATCTTTCTTATCTACCATCCGCCAGGGGATGGGAAGGAATTTCTGCAGGAAATTGCAGACTTCATTATCGAGCTGTTATTGGAGTCTCCCATATGGATTATTCTGGGTGACTTCAGTGTCTGGGTTGATGATGAACTCTCGCTGTTTGGTCAGAACTTCCTCCAACTAATGTGTTTGTTGGACCTAACACAGATTGTTACCTCTGCAACCCATATTCCTGGCCATTTTTTAGACCTCATCTTCTAGCTGGGAATGGAGGTCTTTGACATTGTGGTGGAGCATGTTGCATGGCTGGACCACCACACTATGAGTTTCTCATTTGAGGGCCCCCCAAATAGACATGGCCCCATGGAGATGGTCCAGTATCACCCTTTAAGGGTTTGACTCCACAAGATCTGATGGTGGTGCTGGACCTATCAGGTTTGATGAGTGCATGCGAGGAGCAGGGGGAGTTGGTACTGACCTATAATAGGGTTATTGCCAAGGCCCTCGACTCTATTGCACCTGTCCATGTTTGACTCCTCACCTCACATCCGAGATCCCCTGATTTGATGGGACTGTTGGGGAGATAAGGAAGAGGGGTCAATGGTTGGAGCAGCACTGGCAGGGACTGATTTGGAGGACAAACTTATATTGATGGCCCATTACAGAGACTATCAATCAGCTATCTCCTGTAAGAAGGCAGAGTTCCTGTAAAATGAGATTGGTGTGGCACTGTCGATAGGTTATGCAATCCAGCCTGTCTTCAGTTCAGGGAGGCTTTTTCACAAACAAGATGTGATGAGTTTGCTCTGTTCTTGGTCTATAAGATTGCCTCCATCATGTCGGAAATCCAGTCGGCACCCTTTCAAGGGCCTTGTGATGATAGGTTTGAGACCGCAGGCAGTCAGTCTGTCTGGTCTGACTTTGACTAGCTGGATGTCATGAATGTTGTGATGTTTGTCCAGGGGTTGGGACCAACTTACTGTAGTTTAGATCTGGGGCCAATGCGTCTCCTTGTGAGAAGCACTGATGTCATCATCCCAGTCCTAGCCAGGATAGTCCGATGTTTTCTAGTGACAGAGGTTTTTTCAGAACCCCTGAAGGAGGTGACTGTAAGGCCCCTCCTAAAAAAAAAAAACTCACTGGATCCAGACTGCCAGGCAAACTACAGACCTGTCTCTAACCTGCCCTTTTTGGGTAATGTTATATAGAAGGTGGTGGGCGTGCAACTGGAGACCCATTTAGCAATGCATGACATCTATAGTCCTCCTAGTCAGGTTTCAGGAAAAGGCATAGTACCAAGACTTCTTTGGTTCAGGTGCTTAATCATCTCCTGGCAGCAAGGGATTGGGGAAGGTGTACCATCCTGGTGTTCCTCAATCTATCAGTGCCATTTGACACTGTGGACCATGGGGTACTGATAGAGTGCCTGCGGGTTTATTGTGGACTGGCTGGTACAGTCCTCAATTGGTTTAAATCTTATCTCACTGGCCGGTCATGGAGAGTGGTGTGTTTTTTTTTTCCTTGGCATCTCTGCCCCTCCCATGTGGGGTACCGAAGGGCTCGGTTTTGTCCCTCATGTTGTTTGTGGTGTATATGCTGCCACTGGGGGACATTATAAGATGGTATGGGCTGAGTTTTCACTGTTATGCAGATGATACTCAGCTATACCTGTCTTTTGTGCCCAAACAGCAGGATATGGTCTCGGTATTTAACAACTGTCTTGCTGAGATCCAAGAATGGATGAGGGCAAACTGGTTGAAGTTGAATCCAGACAAAACTGAGGAACTGGTGATGGAACCTGGTTACAGGGGATGGGGAGGGGGCAAGCTGGTTTAGTCTCTGGGCTGTGACTCAGGGACTCCCAATTGCTTACCTCGGATTGGGTGTGAAATCTCAGCGTTGTTTTGGATAGCGATCTGACACTTCAGTTACAGGTGTCCAAACCTCATTTTACCACCTAAGGAACATCTCCTGGATTAAACACCTGATTCCCACTGGTGATCTGCCAACACTGGTTCATGCATTTGTGACCACTCACCTTGATTACTGCAATGCCCTATACCTAGGGCTGTTGGGGGTAGATCTTCACCACCTGCAGCTAGTACAGAATGCGACTGCCAGGTTGATGATGGGCTTTCCTAGGTCTTGCCATATCACTTCTGTGCTCTGCTGTCTGCTGGTTAAGTGGCAGATCTCCTTCAAGGTCAGTTTGTTGACATATAAGGCCCTATACAGGCAGGGGCCTGGCTACCTGCAAGACCTCCTGCATCCCTGCTGTCCCATCTTCTCACTCCACTCTTCTGATGAGGGATTGCTAGAGATTCCCAGGGTCTTTCTAAAAACATCTAGGGCTTGCACTTATGCTTTTGTAGCTCTGACCCTGTGGAACTCTTTACCTCGCCATGTTCAAGAAAGCCAGACAACTGACCAGTTTAAATAGGAGCTAAAAGCTTATCTATTCAGACAGGCCTTTCCAGATCTATATTAGTATTTTGCTGTTATTTAATATATGTCATATTTTTATTGTATTTATAGTATATTTTAAATGCTGTTTTATGTAAAGCACTTTGGATCATTTTCAAAATGGCGCTATATAATTAAAATGTGATTGATGACTGATTGATATTCAGAGACACCATAGCACTTCCCAAACCAGGCAGTGCCAAGACTTCAACTATATTGCTATACCTATGCAAATGAGGGGGTTCCCTCTTGCATACCAGCACAACAGCATATTCAAAGGTTTGTGACAGCGGTAAACAGTCACCTGAGCAGCACTGTTTTCCACTGCCAAAAACCATGTCTTAACCAGGCAGTAAGTTCCCACCCCTGACCCCAAAGGCAAAGCAGCTGTACTTCAGCTATCTGCCCTTGTGCCAAGCCACCCACCACCTTCCTCCACTTGTCAATTTGCCATATGTAATATTGTCCTTGGTGGCATAGAGGTTCCCTCCACTCCCTGATCACCTGTTTGCCATATGCCATATTTCCCTGATGGTGTGGTGGTTCCCAACCCCCTAAATGCAAGGCAGTTGTACTGCAGCTGCCTACCTCTGTGCAAAGCTGCCCTCACCCTCCCCACAATTGCCTATTTGCAATCAATCAATCAATCAATCAATCAAAATCTTTATTTATTCAGGCGAACATCATTGAGCATAGCTCATTTACAAGATGGACCCGAGTGGTCATAACAAAAAAGGTTACAGAGTGTATACAAAAAACATGATATTGAAATAGCACAAATACAAACATTTATGAGTGAGATAGATATACAATTATTTACATATATACAAGGCAAAGGACAGTAAACCAAAACCTATTAAAGGTGAGAAACAAACAGTCTGGTGGGGATAAGGCTTGGATAATGGTACATGGGTGGGCAAATATTTTGTGGTTTGATGTGGAAAGGACCAGAGCAACGATAGAAGAATAGGGATGAGATTTAGAAGGGGGTGGGGACAGAGAGGGTGGGGGTGGGAGGACTAGGCCTTGTGGAAGCAATTGCATGAATCTGGGATTAGGCTGGTGTACAGCTTTTGAAGGATGTAAGGGGATCAGTGTTTCCATTTTCAATGTCTTTTGATAGAATTCAGATAAGTGCCAGGAATAACTGATTTCAGCTCTTCCATACCGTGCAGGTGATAGGAATCTTCAGCAGGATCAGTTTGTTGATCCTCAAGGTGTAGGGCCTGGATGTGATCTGGTTGAAGCAATCTGAGATGTAGGAAGGGAGTTTGTTTGTCAGAGCTTTGTAGATCCAGATAGCAGCATTTTTCTTCTTCTATGTTGCAGGGATGTCCAGCTGACTGCATTGTAGAGAGAGCAATGATGGGTGCTAGAGGGAAGGTCAGTAATGAATCTAATAGCTCTATGATACAGGGTGTCTAGTTTGTTTAGATGGGAGAGGGAGCAATGACCGAGGAAGTCAGCATAATCAATGAGGGACATGAATGATGCAAGGATTAATCTTTGTTTGGAATCTTTGGTCAGGTAGTGTTTGATTCTATAGAATAGACCAAGTCTTTGTCTTAGCTTTTCAGGAGCTCTTCAACGTGGGTAGTATAGTCTAGTTTATTGTCTATCCATACTCCTAGGTATTTGAATTTGTCAACATATTCCAGATTTTCACCAAGGATGGTAGAGAGTTGTGGGAGGGTGAATGATGGGATAGTGGAAGAACAGTTCTTGTGGGCAAAGAACATAGCTTTGGTTTTCTTAGCATTTAGTAATAATTTCTTTTAATAGGTTATGCTGGAGGAGGAGAATTGAGACTGTAGGAGCTCACAGGCTTTGATGGTGAGGGATCGTCACATAAAATACAGTGTCATCTGCAAAAGGTGGATATTAGAAAAGAGAGAGATTGGAGTCAATATTGTTGATGTAAATGGCAAAAGGATGGGACCCAGGATGGAGCCTTGCGTACACCTCTTAGGAGTGGCTTAGGGGAGATAGATCACCATCATTCTTTACCAGTTGTAGCCTTCCAGAGAGATAGCATCTGAACCATTTAATAGAGAGTGAGTCAAGGCCTATGGAGTTTAGTGAGGTGATTAGAAGATCATGATCCACAGTGTCAAAGGCTTTGCTTAGATCCAGAAACACAGCACAGGTATTCTTCTTTTATCTAGGGCAGTCTGCCAGTCATTTGTGACTTTTGCTAGAGCAGAGATGGTGCTATGCATTGATCTAAACCCAGATTGAGCTGGATTTAGGAGATTGTTGGTATCAAGGTAGGCAGTTAACCGAGAATTTACCAGCTTCTCAAGCATCTTGGATAGTATTAGTAAGATTGAGATGGGCCTATAATTATTGAGGTCCATGGGATCACCTGCCTTAAGTAGTGGAAACACTTGAGCTGTTTTCCATATTGAGGGGATAGTACCAGTGACAAGTGATAGATTGAAGAGATGGGTGAGGGGGCGTGTTAAGGATACAGTGCTACTTTTTAGAAAGTAGGGATCCAGGAGTCTGCACTCGCGCTTTTGGTGGTATCTAGTTGGAGTAGGAGGTCTTCTACTTTTAAACAATATTGGTTTGAATGAGAATGTGAAGCAACCTTTGATTCTCAGTAGATTGTAGGTTTAGAGATGATCTTAATAGGTTTGCAGGAGAGAGTCGAAGCCAGGCCAGCTGTAGTGAAATGGTCATTGAAGGCATTCAAGATATTTTGCTTGTCGGTGATTTCAATATTATTTAATTTAATTTTGGATGGTAAGACAGGGTAGAGGTTTGACCTAGGATGCCCTTTATGGTACCCCAGAACCTGGAAGGGTTGTTATAGGAGGCATCTAGTTCAGCTGTGTAGAAGGTTGCCTTGGCTTTTCTTACTTGTTTTGTGCAGGAGTTTCTGGCTTTTCTAAATTGGAGCCAGTCATTTGGGTCCTTTGTCTTTCTTGCCCTTTTCCAGAGTTTGTCTCTGGCAAGCAGTGCGGATTTAAGGTCGGCAGAGAACCAGCGACAGGATTTGAGTTTGGTTCTGACACTGGTGAGGGGTGCATGTGAATTGAGGGCACTTATGATTATATCATTTAGGATTTGAAGAGCTGACTCTATTGAGGCTGTGAGATAGAATTCTTGCCAACGGTGGTGTGGCACAGATCATGGAGATATCCTGTAATGTTAAAGTTCTTTTGACCTTCGTGGGAGGAATTTTGCAGGATTGGGTGGCTTGATTGTTGATCTAATGGCAGCTATGGGGCAGTGGTCACTTATGTCACTGAGAAGTACTCCTGCATAGGGATAATGATGAGGTTTATTTACCAATATAATATCCAGGAGTGTGCTGTTGAGAGTATTCTTTGGGTTGATCCTTGTTGGTTCTTTGATTAATTGAGAGAAACCATAGGTGTCACAGAAGGTTACCAGGGGTGCAGATGCATTAGTCAGCCAATTTAAGTTCATGTCTCCTAAGATGATGGTGTCTTCAGGGCCCAGATTAAGTATGGATCCTAAATGGGATAGGAGTTTGAGGCCTGCAGAGGGGGGCCTATAGCAACCAACCAGTTGAAAGGAAGATGTGTCTGGAAGGGTTATTTTAATAGACAAGCATTCAAATTCCTTTGGTTGAGATGTGGAATTGAGGCAGGATGCAGAGATATTTGCTTTGACATAGATGGCAACCCCACCACCCCTGGATAGACGGTCAGATCTGAAGAGCTGATAGTTGGGAAGGTTTATTTCACTATCTTTTGTTGCAGATTTGAGCCAAGTTTCAGATATAACCAGACAGACCGGTAGGGTGTGTGCAACCCAGGCATGTATTGATGAGAACTTTTTTAGGAGGCTGTAGGCATTGAAGTGAAGAAAACTCAACCCATTTATGGAGGTTAGGTCAGTTGGAGAGATCGAGCTTTCAGTGGGTCCAGGGTTGATTTCACAGTGCCAACACAGACCAGCAGAAAGAAGATTAACTTGATGAGGGCACCAATGATAGGAGTAGTGAGCAGTCAGGGAGTTTTTTCTTCTTTCTTGGGATCCAATATATAGTGGCTGATGATCCTGCTGCGTGGTTATCGAGATTATCATAGATTGCCAGCTTAATGGACAGGCGAAGGGGGTAATTGTAGTGCCAGTATGGTAGCAGGGGGATAGAGGAGTTCCAAACTGGTTGTGAGCCTTTTTTTTGGGATTCCCCAAGGATTATTTGCCATATGTAATATTGTCCCTGGTGGCATCATGGTTCCCCCATCCCTGATCACCCATTTGCCATTATGTCATATTTCCGTGGTGGTCTTCTGGTTCCCCTCAATCACCTGGTTCCAGTATGTAATATTGTCCCTAGTGATTCTCCTCCCCAATTGCCAAGTTTCAGTATGTGATATTGTCCCTGGTGATCAAGTGGTTCCCCCATCCCCACTTTATGCTGATCCCACCTGCCCTCTCACTGATGGACCCTTCTTTGCATACCCTCAACCCAAGCACCAGCCTCCATAACAGTGATGGCTGGCACAGCCCTCCTCTCACCACTTTGGCTGGCTGCCATCTGACAGTCAAGAAGTGCAATCATGTATGTGCAGTGATTTAAATTAGAAAGGTTTAGCTGGGGGGAACTCTTACATCAAGATTTCTAGGTGATGGAACTATTATTTCTAGGTGAAATCAATGTAGAAAGATGACAGTGGCAGGGCAACTATCTTGCAATTTTTTAAAGAGGTGGTGGAACTGAGTTACTGTGGGCTTCTGCCAGGTTTATCCCCTGTGTATGTGAGCACACTCCATGACTAGATAGTAGCCAGCTGAGGAGATGTGAGGAGGGTTTTGTTAACAGCCAGTGTCCTGGAAATTGGTGCTTGGGTTGATGGGGAGGGGGGTGTGGGGGATCCTTGGTGGATGGGGAAGTTGGGGGGTTGGCATATGGTTGGAGTGGTGGAGGAACCACTAGACCACCAGGAACAATATTATATATTGGGAACTGGGTGATTAGGAAGGTGGGGGAACCACTAGACCACCATGGGACAATGTTATATACTGAAACCAGGCAACTGGGAGTGGTACCATTAGACCAACAGAGACAATGTTACATATTAGAACTGGGTGATGGGGGGAATAACTATGCCACCAGGGCTTTGTCTTTTCAACAGCAATGGGCACTAAAGAGCTGCTGCACCACATGCATACGAGCCCATAACAGTCATGCAAGTGGCTCCTTAGTGCCTTACATGCCCAATGGCTCATATGCATGCTTGGGCTGAATATGACCCACAGGTGACCTGGTGCTGTCCCATTTAAGGCAGCACTATCTCCTGTAAGCCAGGTGCTGCCCTGGTCCATGTCAGTGCAGCACAGATCCATTGAGGGCTGCACTGATGTGGACCAATATTCAGTTGGAAACTGTCACTCTGTCAGTGAGAGCTATCTATGTGAATATCTATAAGACCCGGACAAGCTCAAAGCACAGCACAAATGGTTGTGCTACACTTGTGCCTGATTCTGAATATTGTGCCCACAGTCTCTTTTTGGTGTCCACTCAGTGCTGGGCTACAGTGAGAGTGCTTGCACACATTCTGGACATCAGGCTGATAGATAGCTAGACAGGGATATCTGCTCCCCTGTGGCATTTTCTTTTTTAAAAACATACATATTTTTTTCTACCCCAACCTGACTCTCTCTCTCAGCACCTACCGCCCACCCAGAAACATATCAGTGACACTGGGGATGCCCAATCACTGAGTGTCACAATGGGAATCCTTGGTCCTGATTTTTTTTGACACCTGTAAAAAGAAAACCATCCATTGATGACTTTTGTGGCTATTTCTGATCCCCCACCTGACTCTTCCACTCAATACCTACCCCCCCAAGCCCTTCTTTACCCATTGGGGTCCAATGCCGTATTCCTCTGTGGATCACAGACCCATCTTCACTCTTCAATGTTGGACCATGACCTGAAGAAGAATATATGCACTTCAATGTATTTCAATGGTATTTTGAATTTAGTGGCATAACTTGGGCATTTTTGCATATTTTTGGCCCAAATTTTCAACATGCCTTTTTTGAGACCCCGCCTCATGAATAATTGCACTGAAATTAGGCAAATCTGTCCCCAAAAGGTGAATTCACAGTCCCCGCATGAAATTACCTTTCAGGCAGGAGTTGAATATTTTCTCTGTCCTTGTCCATGAGGTGGGGTCATAAGAAGGCTATATTGAAAATTTGGTGTAAAAATATTAAAAAACAATAAAGTTATGAGCCTATGTTGAATTTTTTGAATGCAAGCTTGTAACTTTTGTCATTTTCAATATTTATACCCCAGATTTACAACATAGCCATATATTTAAAGCACCCATGAATGTGATAGCTGTCATTTTTCAAATCCTGGTTAAAATGCTTTTTTTCACATCCAAAGGTGATTTTGGGGTCCCTGAACAAAATCACATTTCAGACTGAAGCTGTAAATTTCCTCTGACCTTATTCATGAGGTGAGGTCATAAGAAGGCTATGTTTTAAATCTGGTGTAAAAATATTTAAAAAATATGAGATTATATTGAATTTTGCAAACACAGGCTCATAACGTTGGCAATATTCAATATTTTTACCTCAAATTTTCAACACAGCCATTTCTGTAGAACACCTCATTATTGTGAAAGCTGTCATTTTTCAACTCTTGCTCAAAATGTGTTTTTGCGTCCTGAAACTTGACTTTACAGTCCCTGCACAAAAATCACCTTTAGGCCAAGAGTTGAACATTTTCTGTGCCCCTTTTCATGAGGCAGGGTCATAATAAGGCTACGCTGAAAGTTTGGTGTAAAAATATTAAAAACACATTTTCAATATTTCTACCATAAATTCCTCGGCTGCAGCCCTATTGGCTCTGGCCAGAGTGTGTTTAATTGTGTCTCAGTTTCTTCATTTTATAACCATAAAAAACTTCAAGGTGTGGGTTTTTATGTAACTGCACTTCCAGGTGCTGAAGACACTCAACATGAATGCCTATACTTATGAATGCACTTGGGCATATGGGTATCATATGATGCCCCAAACCCTGCTTTATCTTACTGGTTTTGTATACACCATTGCATACTGTAGGGCACCCTTGATTTTCCACTGCTGGAAGAATGACAATATATTCATGGCACTGCCTTTATGTTTTGGCACTAATCTAATATGCTTCTTTGTTTATGCCACTAATTTATAAAACCTAAACCTCCATACTCTTCTGATCATGGAGTCGGACCCCAACAATGCATGTCTTTCTTAACTCTGAAATGCTCTAAAACCATTGGCTAGGCTAGTTTCTCATTCAGATTATGTAGTCTTTGAAAACAGTTTACCTCCAGTGGTATGTTTAGCAACATCCAGTCATGATTATTTACAAAGCTTCTTATTTTTACAAACCCCACCTGTTGCTGTAAATAGTGAAATGCAATTAGTTTTATCTTTATATGCTGTACAAAATTGTATGCATCTGGTATGTATTACTTTCAATAATCATATGTTTGTGTTTTTTCACTTTTTCTTACCTATTGGTGTACCTGGAAACAAGCTCAGAGTATCTTTCCAGTATACACATTTAAATAAATGAATAAACTGTGATCATTGGCTGCTCCTAACTCTGCCTTCCTTGAGCATAGGGTCTTGACTATTGTCATACACACTGTTAGCATCATAATTTTAAAACACCACAAATCCAGTTTAAATTGGCATACTAATATGAAAGTTACTTGGTTGGGGAATGATAAAATAGCAATATTATTCATTTAAAATTTAGGATCGGACAGCTAAAAACTGCAAAGATGTCAACCCAGAAATGTTAATGTTTATCAGATCCTTACACACATGTGGTGGTTATGTAGCATTTATTTAAACTATTTTAAAATAGATTGAAGTGCATACATGCTAGCACATTCACTAAATGTTTCACGGTGTGCTTCACAAGACTATAATCACATGGCAAGGGACCGCAGGAATATGTTATGTGGTTATGACCTCCTCCCATCATTCCAATATGTGCTGTACCTGTAATCTGATTACCTGTCATTACAGGGCTAATAAATTTCCTGTCTTCTACATTTAACAAACAGCATGCCCTCCCTCCTGTTCTCACTGCATCTCAATCCCATGCCACTCTCCAAATCAATGGTTTTGTGAAAAATACCCAACCTCCTAATTGTAGCATCCCCATCTCGCCATGCTCTCCCTGCTTGATCCATGTACCCACTGTACAATAAAAAATATCCTTTCCCCTTCTGGATGCATATCTATCACTACCAGCTCCAAAGATCCATCACCAGAATCTAATATATTGAAAAATGATACCCCTTGCCATCCTGCTACATACCCATCCCTTACTCAGTCCCTGAACCCTTGCTATAGTAAAAAGATAAACCTAGCTGCACCTTTCCTCTTCATGCTCTCCATGCTCCTTCTATGTTCCCTTGGAGTCCTAGTGCAGATAAAAACACCAATAAATCCCTCCTGCTGCATCCCTATCCTACACAACTCCCCCCATCCAGTGCCTGAATATTCAGTATTGTAGAAATTACCCTTCTACCTTCTCTCTGCATTCTCATCCCACCCACAAGGGGAAAATATTCTAGTTCTGAGTGACTTAGGGCAGAAAATCAGGAATTGTGTAACAAAAGCTTCATATGGAGGTGAAAATGAAAAAGGGCAATACCAAGTGTTAATGTTATGGGAGAGCAAATGTTATGGTTATGAGGACAGCACTGGCAGAATGGGACTGGGCAAAAGACATGAAAGGCAAAGATATTAGTGAAGCATGGGAAGTACTGGAGATCAAAATAAAAGACAATGAAGGTAAATTCATACCTATGATTAATAAATATAATAACAAAAGGAAAATGCCAGTATGGCTTAGTAAAAATCTGTATTATAATATCAAGGGCAAAGGGAGAATAAGAAAGCAAAGGAGACAGAAGATGTAAATATTTGGAAGAAATACAAGAAAGAGGCCAGAGAATGTAAATCCAAATAAGAAAGGCAGATTAGGTAAAAGAACTAGCAATGACTTCACATGCAATGCAAAACCCCAATGCCTTTTGATCTTATGTAAATTATAATAGAGGCAGGGATAGAACAGAAGGGTTACAGTAAATGAATAAAGCTGAAAATGAGATAGAAATACTGAACACCCTCAACACATTTTTAAGATCTGTGTTTCAAAAATCTGAAATAGACAAAGTCTATATAGTGGACCGGGACATAGCACCTCAGGTTTAGAGTTCTGCAAAACTGGAAAATTTAGCCTAGCAAAATATTTCATACAATTTCTGCATAATGCAAAATATTTCGCCTAGGTGAAATGTAATGGCAATTTCGTGTAGTGCAAATTTTTGCCAAATTTTGCTAATTTCTCCAATGCTTTTAAATTTTGTCTAAGAATCTGCATTGCACTGTGGGCAAATAGCTGAAATATCACAAGCAGGCTGTTTCCTTCACAGCATACTGTCTGTTGAGTTGGAGAGCAGTTCAGTGTGGTGCATCACAGCCAATAAACCCTTCAAAAACCTCTTTTTTTATTTTTGAGAGCTAATTGCTCCCAAAGTCTAATTTTTTTTCCTAGTGCTGCTAGTGATTTTTTTTTTGTTTTGGTATCTTTGGATAATACTTGCTGTAGTTAAACTTAGGTAGTGTTTTCAGTTTTCTCTGTGTGTGTGTCTATGATGGAGTTGAGTGGGGAGGGTCGACCTTGGGGTGGGTGTGTGTGTGTGTGTGTGTGTGTGTGTGTGTGAAAGCAGAGCAGGCTAGTTCTTAATATTTGACAGATTTCTCACAACTTGTGAGTGAGTTTCTGCTATTTCTTTTACGTTTTAATATTTTTGTTGGTGTGTTACTTATTTGTAATATTTTTCTTACATGTTGACCATTTTTGGGGTAACTTTATCTGAACAGTTACTCATTCTGAGTAATTCTATCATGTTTCTCTTTGTTTAATCACTTTTCTGCTTTATTTTTGTATTGGAAGTATTCGTGAAGATTGAACACTTGTCCATATCCAGGTACACTGCATTGCTGAATTGCTCACAGAAATTAATAGTGTGATCTAGCCTCTGCATTGCAGCATTCCTGTTTTTCTGTTTAATTTGCTCACCATAATACCCTTTCCTCCCTGTTACACCACTGGTGTTTACTACCTGACCCGTACTATATAAAAATGACATCATTTTCAAGAGAGTGGTGGTCCCTGTAAGTTTGTTGGAGGCGACTTTATTTATTTCAAATCTTTCAAATGTTGTACCTTCCATCTGATATATCTATAAGCCAAAATTGTATTTAGTAAGTACTAACACATTGCAGTACTTGCCTTCTCTAGACACCACTTATCTGGACCGTAGATCATATTGTGACTGTGAGGTGTTCTGTGTAGTTGGTTGCCAGCAAAATTGAAGTTAGAAGTGCCTTCAAGTCTGTGACTCATATGTTTTACTGCCCAGTCTGTAGCTAGCATGTTTGTTGAGGATGTTACTGGGAATAAGGGAGACACTCACATCAGTGGAGGCACAGATATCCAGGAGGAGATAGAAAAATAATCTGTATGACTGTTGTTTCTGCTCAAGGTGAAGCTGATGGTGGTGGGGTGATAATTTCCAGCTTCAGTCAGTTTCTCCTTAAGACAGAGATAAGGAATGTCAGCCCCCCCCCACAGTGAGAAGATGCCAGCGAAGGGAAATGTTTCTCCTGACGTAGACGTTGACAGAGAGGATGAGAAGGAGGATATAAGATGTTTCAGTACAGATGATGATGAGGTGTTGGATCCCCTGTGGGAGCCAGAAGTGAAAAAGCTGAAGAGTGATGATGTAGTCCATTTAGATGCCAAGCCTGAGTGTGCAGAAAACAGCAGATTTTGGTCCTGGTGGTGGATGTGAACCATCTAACAGCATGACATGACACCAGATTTCTGTCTCAATTTACTGTAACATTTCTGGAATTCTGGGACATGTTTGGCAGTGGCAGCACCAAGAGTAGGCCTGTAATCCTTTGTAAACAGTGCCAGAAGCTTCAGTTTGAGGTCCAGGAGATGGGGGGACCATCTAACAGCATGACTGACACCAGATTTCTGTCTCAATTTACGCTAACATTTTTTGGGGAAATATTTCTGGAATTCTGGGGTATGTTAGGCAGTGGCAGCACCAAGATTAGGCCTGAAAACTGTTTTAAATGGTGCAGAAAATAGCAGATTTCAGTCCTGGTGGTGGATGTGAACCATCTAACAGCATGACTGATACCAGGTTTCTGTCTCAATTTACTGTAACATTTTTTGGGAAACATTTCTAGAATTATGTGGCATGTTCAGCAGTGGCAACACTAAGATTAGGCATGTAATCCTTTGTAAACAGTGGTAGAAGCTTCAGTTTGAGGTCCAAGAGATGGGGGAACACTATCTAATAGCATGAATGACACCAGATTTCTGTCTCAATTTATTTTAACATTTTTTGGGAAACATTTCTGGATTTCTGGGGCATGTTAGGCAGTGGAAGCACCAAAATTAATCCTGAAAACTGTTTTAAACAGTGTAGTAAACAACAGATTTCGGTCCTGGTGGTGGATGTGAATCATCTAACAGCATGGCTGACACCAGATTTCTGTGTCAGATTACTGTAATATTTTTATGAAACATTTCTGGACTTCTAGGGCCTGTTTGGCACTGGCAGCAACAAGATGAGTCTTGAAATCCTTGGTAAACAGTGGGCCAAACAGCATGTTTTGGTCTGGGTGGATGATGGGTGCCATTTAACATCATGACTGAGACCTAATTTCAATCTCAATTTAATGTAGCATTTTTTAGGAAACATTTCTGGAATTCTGGGGCATGTTGGCAGTGGCAGTACCAGATGTGTTACATCTTCGGAATGTTGCACACAACAAAAAGTGATGCAACATCACATAGCAGAGTGAAACAATTTTTTAATAAGCACAACACTTCTCATTTGTGGATAGGAGGAGGAAATATGTTAAAGAGCAGGTTATACCTTCAACATAACTTTCACAAAACATAACACTGACCAACAATTCAGTTGTATTCTCCATCTTTGGAGTTTGCAAAGGAAAGGCTGGCACCTGTCAAAGGCTGTCAGCCGTCAGGGCCCTGTGTACAGAGTCTGTATGTTTTTAATTCAAATACCTTGTGTGAGTTGCTTCAACTCAAAGGAAAAAGTACTCACCACATCACATATATGTAAAGTGCTCTTTCTTTATTCCAGTGTAGCAAGTAAACAATGTAAAAAATGCTCCCATATAGCTAAGATAAGAACGCCCACTCCCTCAAGGCACCATACTTCATTACACATCAAAGGTTATGTCACACCTAATGCGTTTCACACATGCATGCTTTCTCACATACAAAGCATGCATGGGAAAAGCATCAGGTGTGACATAACTGGTAACATATAAGGAATGATGGTGCCTTAGTGAAGTAGGTGTTTTTGTCTTAGTTATATGGAAGCACTTTTTACATTGTTTACTTGCCACACTTGAGACTCGAATATAGAACAAGCACTTTATGGACATGTGCTGTGGTGAGTACTTCTAACTTTGAGTTGAAGCAACTCACATGAGGTATTTGAATTCAAAAAAATATGCACTCTCATGCACAAGGCCCAGATGGCCAACAGCCTTTGGCAGGAGCCGGCCTTTCATTTGCAAACTTCATATATATTGAATTCAACTGCATTACACATCATTATGTTGTTAAAAGTAATCTTGTAGGTGTAACCAGCTCTAAAAAGTAACACATACCACAAATAATAAGGGAATAAGGTGTTTATTAGGGGAAGGGTACATGGACATGGTACAGAATAAGCATAACAAATGACAGGCAGGTTCAGGAGTACAAGGGTAATACAAAAATGAGCGGGGAGAAGTAAAAGAGAACAATATAGGGGACTGGATTATATAGGGAGCATACGACAGTAACAAACACAACAGCAATGGTCAAACAAATTATTTTACATACAATATGAAGAAGCAAGAAGACTTAAGAATGTAGATTAAAGAGGACAGAACAGATTTTGTGTTTTTTTATAGGGGGAACATACAAACAACAACATAGAGGATAGAAAAATGAAAACAAAACAGACAAATTAATTTGTGCTGCCACATTAACTGCCAGTGGGGCCACCACTCAGTTCAGACAGGATGCCCATGATTTTGTCGACATCACACTGGAGTTTAGCAATCTCCCCCTGGGCATCACTATAGTCCTGTCTGAAATCATTTAACTCCTGTCAAAGATGGTGGACTTCTGACAGGACAGCTGATAAGTCTGCATGTGCCACTGGCACTGTTGGTGGGGTGAGGGCTGCCTGTGCTGCTGCTGCTGGCTTTGGACAGGGGGGCCATGGAGGGGTGTCACTTGTACTGCTGGTGGGGCAGGGGCTGCCTGTGGTATTGCTGCTGCTGCTGATTTTAGTTGGGGGGCTGGTGGGATCTTGGTGCTACTAAAGACTGCTGCTGCTGTTGTCTGAGTCAGTGAGCCTTGCAAGGAGGCTTAACAGGTCAAGCCATGCCTCCTTCCTGCTCACCCCCTTCAGTGCTCACACCTGCACTGCTCCACACAGCTGCAGTTGATGCTGCCACCGCCTCCAGTAGTTTGAGGTCCCATTTAAGTGGGTAGTGGTACACCATGTGGCTAACCTGGCTGGTTGTCCTGAAGTGGGAACCACAACTTTCCACAATGCACTTCCTGCCCTCATAGATGGCAGGTGACCACTGGGTCATCTGCCAAACTTGCGTAAGAAAAAAATCCCAGACAGGAGAACTTTGGGGATGATGGGGATGTGGGGAGGTGGCAGATGATGCCCCAGGCACTAACTCATCCTGCTGCTTGGGAAGAGGCACAGTCTCCTGCTGCCATGGTGGAGGAACAGTATCCTGGTGCTGGGGAGGAGGTACTATCTCCTGCTGCTGCTGCAGTGGAGGGCCATAGTTGCCTCCTGCTGTTTGGGAGGGGACACAGTTGTTTGCTGCTGGGTGCTGGTGCTGGGGCCAAAGCTTCCTGCTGCTGTGGCATTTCATTTTTAATGGTCATCTGAAACATGCATACAGGTGCCCCACTACCTTTTCCCTTCTCCATTATGCCCACCAACACCACCAATTCAAACAATCCTCCCCCAAAAAACAGAGATCGAGACTTTGAGACAGAGAGAGACAGACAGTGGGGGGGGATTTCACACACACACACACACACACACACACACACACACACACACACACACACACACACACACATGCACACACATACACACATTCCAGAGGTACTAAAATATGAAACAGGACATAGACAGACAAGACAAATTTAGAAAGAACAGCACAAATTAAGTAGTGTATGTATAAAAGTGCACTTTGTAGTCACAAGGAGTATAGATGCAGCCTGCTTCCTTGAGATATGTAGCACAGAAAATGAACCACTCACTTCCTGCCTGTTTAGACTCAATGATGTGACCACCAGCAGAAAGAAAAGCCCAATTACACCTAATTTCACCTTATAGAAGCACAAGACAACATTCAAGGCAAAAGTAGGTGGCGAAATTTCACCGAAAGGCCATAATTACGTGAAATGATTTGCTGGGCGAAATTGGCAGTTTTGCCATAATTTGACAAGTGAAATAAAATTTCACTGCATCTCTACTCAGGTTCAGAAGTCAGTGGTGTTGAAAGTCTCAAGGGCAATACATCCCAGGGTCCAGATGGGCTACACTCAAGATCACTAAGTGAAATAGCATCAGTTTAGCTGGCTCAGTAACAAGGATTTTTAATATATCACTGGAGACAGGGAAAGTACCGGATGCATGGAGGACAGTGGTTGTAGTTCCCATTCATAAAGAGGGTAGTAGAGCAGACAAAACTAACTATAAGTCAGTGAGCTCAACATCAGTTCTTCTGAAAATGTTAGAAACCTGAATAAGGAATAACAAACTTGGAAGACCAAACAGAACAAGGATTCACACTAGAAAGATGATATCTGACTAATTTTTTGAAAGAGTTCATATAGCTCTGGATTAGATATTTGGATTTTAGCAAGGCTTTTGATACTATGCTATATGCAAAGCCTAAAATATGTGAAATGGATCAAATCCTGACTTAATAAGAGAACCCAGGTTATGAGGGTGAACAGATTAAAGTCTGATCAAAGAACTAGTGAACAGCAAGCATCCCCATGGCTCAGTCCTGGGTCCTGCAGAATTTAATATTTATATCACCAGTATGCAGATGGCAAATGAAAGGTGGATGGCCAAGTTTGATGACAATGCCAAAATAGGTTATATAGTGGACACTGAGGAAGAAACATCATGTCTTCAGGCTCAGTTAGATGGCTTTATAATTGGTCAGTTGTGAACAAAATGAGGTTTAACCCCAATAAATGCATAGTAATGCACCTTAGTATCAACAGCCCAGAGGTAAATTACAGTATGGGAGGAGTGGTGCTGAGGAAAACAAACTATGGGAGAGACTTGGTGATTACAGTAACAAACAACCTGAAACATTTAAAATAATGTAAAAAAGTAGTATTCAAATGCAAAAGAATTCTAGCCTGTATAAAGTGAAATCAGAGAAGTGACACTTCCAAGGTATGGATCACTGATCAGACCCCACATAGCTTACTGAGTCCAATTATGGTCCCCCAAAAACAAAAGATGCATAATAAGGCTGGAAAGAGTTCAGAGGAGATCACTCAAGCTGACTACAGGGGTAGAACTCAAGATACAGTGGCGTCCCCCGGGATGAAACCCACTTTTAAAGCACTCGGCAGTATGTTGCAGCAGACCTTCAAAATAAAGCAATTCAATTTCAGTGGCAATTATTACCTTTTGTCATGCAGAAAACTGTGGCATTCACTTCATCTTGGCAGTATCATGGTTTCCTGAATGACATAAGGGACTAATTTCCATTGAAATTACATTGTTTTATTCAGTAGGTCTCCTGCAGTCTTCTGCAGAGTGTTGCAAAATGCTGATGAATTGCATTTCATTCTGGGGGATACCACTGTATATGAAGAGATATTAAGCAGCTTGTGACTGTTCAGCCTTGAGATGAGAATGGTAAGGGGGTATCTGATCACCATTTACAGGGCAACAGGAAATTTGGACATGAGATGCTTGCACTTGGAATTTAAAACAAATGTAAATGGAATAAGAGGCCTTATAAAACAGCTGGAAGGAGGCACTTCAGAATAGGAAAAAAGGAAGAAGTGGTTTACTCAATGAGTTGTGGGAATATGGAATAACCTTCCAGATAATGTGATAGTATAACACACTAACCAGCTTTAAGAATGGACTTGAAAAGCATCTACTGGAGGGGGCTTCAGTGATCTAAACTGATAAGGTTTGGCAGACAAGCAGGCTTACTCTTGACTGTAATAACTATGTTTCTATATAACACCCCTCAGTTCTGCTAAACCTCTGATACTGTAAAGCACATCCCTCACCAATTTCATACAGCTCCCATCCCACCCCACTCCACCAGCTTTGTCCACATCCTCTGGTATGGTAAAGAAATACACATCTCAGCAGTGTGCCAATCCAACTCCATCCTTTCCCATTTAGGCCATAGATAGGTCAGAGCAAAATTCCTTTGGAGGAATTACTGATTCCACTTCCATGATATTTTGGAAGCATTCCTTAAAATGTCCACAGTTAAGTAAATAATATGATTTTTATCATGAAATACTATGTATACTGAAGAATATTTTTAATTTTTGAATTTAAAATGTGGAATTTGTTTCCACAGATGCAAGTGCTTGATGATAATTGGAGGGGGGTCCTCAATTTTATGAAAGGTTCTTTGTAAACCACATCATTTATGTACTCTGCTGTGCTAGCTTTTTTCTGTGAAAGGGTCAGAAAGCTACAGTTGAACTCATGTCCCTACAGAAAAGCTGACACCACATTTAATAATGTGGATTCCATAGAATGTGGTATTTCATGCACTTTTGAAAAAAAATCAGCATTTCCAGTATATTCAATGGAAGTGGACTCCGAACATTTCATGCAGTGCTTTTCATGGACTCCCAGTATATAAAGTCCAATCCAACTGTATCTAAATAGTACTCCTCCAAGACACTCTGACATACAGCATAGCACAAACACACTACATTTAAAATGATCACCATAATAATAACTGATACACATTAGTATTAAAACACAAAAACATTTTAACAATAATATTTAAATAGACAATGTGATAAAAAATTTGAACACACTGGATTCAAGTTGTCTCAACGTCTGTACAACCATCAACTCTTTTAGAGCAGACTAAAAACTCTCCATGGAATCAGTCTAAGGGCACGAGGAAGGGCTTTCCAAAGTGATGGAGCCCTAACAGCAAATGCTCTACCGCTTACAGTTTCTAGATGGAATTTGAGAATAGAAAGCAACTTCAAATTCACCAGCCTCAGAGGTCTTGGGAGACACTTTTCAAGTAACAAACTTAAGTGGTACAACATTTAGGACCTTGACTATGAAGAAATTTATGCACTTTAAAATCAGTTCAGAACTGGACTAGCAATCAATGAAGGTATCTAAGAAAAAGGGTAATATGATAATGAACAGAAGAGCTTGAAACCAATGTGGCTGCTACATTTAACCCATACTGCAGGTTTAATTTTTAGTTTATTCTTAGGAAGATCTGAAAGAAGACAGTTGTAATAATCATTCTTAGAAATAATGAAAGCATACCAAAATTTTTAAGTTGTCCAGATTGATATAATTCTTTATCTTTGAGATCCTTCTAAAATAAAAAAATACAACTCTCCCTATAGATTTTGTATGAACTGCAAATAGCAAACTAGGATCCAAAAGTACCTAACCCCCCATTTTATTTTACAACTGGGGCTACTTGAAGATACAGTCAGCATCTGGTACTGAAAATGGATGGTATCCATTTAGAATTCTGAAACTCAGAGAACTGAGTTCAGTATCCTAAAATGTAGTAGCCCAACAAGGAGGAAATAGGTGCTGACAGGGGTAAGATAGTGATTCTGATGAACTGCTACCCTACCCCTAGCTAGGAACAACAAGAGAGGGGAGGATGTGGAAGCTGGCTGAGCTGCTACTGTGATGTGGAGGGCTAAGCCACTAGCAGCTCAGCCAGCATCATGTTCCAGACCTGGGTTCTTTTCCCTAGGTGAAAAATTTTGCGAGATGGTCTTCTACAACTGTAACATTTTTTAACCTACTTTAAGGTCTGCTTCCCCTTGAAGTTGGTTATTTTAGTTATGGGTGTGTGTGGGGAGGTGAAGCCCCCCCCCCCCAATTGCATTTAAGGTCTTTTTGGTCTCCCAGACTCTGGCTTATAGAGTTCAGGAGACAGAGTTTCAGGATTTTGAAATTTTTTTTTTTTCAATTCAAACTTTATTCACACAATTTTCCACAATACAGGAGGCAGTAATACAAATATGAACAGTCAATTTGTAGTACAATCCAACACTGCCCCTCAGCCCCCCTACCCCTCCCCGGCACAGTAGTTCCTTCATGTGTTGTAGTAACAAGCTATCCGTAATAACTGAATACATGTTAAGATAACAGGTAGCCAGTTGCACTTTAAACCCTAGCAGTAATAATTAAAGTGTGACGGGGAATCCCATATATACTTATACCTTTGTAACCTGTTATGGAGGCTTGTTATGGCCTTCTCTGTGTGAAGATTTGCAAGGATTTCATGTATTCATTAATGGTATATTGGACAAATCCCATCTTCCCAATGCCTGAGAATAATTTTTTTAACTGAGAGTGCAATCATAGATATATGAAATCTCTGAATTTTGACCTTAATGGAAGACAAATCTCCCAGGAGGCAAATATCCAGTGTGAAGTAGTCCTGTAATCCCAATAAGGGATTCAGATTGATTTTAATTAAATCCCATAATGAAGCTATCTTGGGGCATGACTAGAATATATGAAAAATCATCCCCGCTTCCTGGGAACACCTAGTGCACCTATCTGTATCGAGAAGGCCCCATTTCACCAATTTGACTGGAGTATAGTACATATTGTGCAAAATGTGAAACTGCATAAGGTGTAATCTTGGGACACATATTTATGACAGAACATCCAGAGAGCCGGCCATTTGAAGGCTGATTGAGGGAAAAATGGGTTCCAAAACCTGGTGGGGCCATTACCACTCCCAAACTGCCATTGGTACAGTACTTGATATATCTTAGAGATAACACCTGAGGATTCAAGAAGAGAGGAAAGTTCAGGTACCAATGCAAAAGCCGTCGGGTGGGAAGGGACGTTACCAAAAACTGTAGTTAACAAATGCTTCAATTAAAAAACCCTAAATAACTGGGAATCTGGAATGTTGAACTTTCTGATAATCTCGGTAACTGGGAGCCAAACCCCTGAATCGTCCAGAAACAAGGAGGTTATCCCCTCTCCTAACTGAGGCAACCATGTATGAGAAGCTTTCTGCTTATTTATGGTAAAGACTGGAGAATTCCAGATAGACTGAGACAGGTCTGTACTCAGGTTGTATCTCAGGAAAGAACACAACTGTGAGTGCACTTTTAATGAGGTCATGAGAGTGAGGCATTTACTAGCATTCTGTAAAAGGGACACTTTAACAAAGAGCATGGTCGAAGGGTCCATGTTCATAGCCTGGATAAAGTCTAATTCAGTGTTGAGCCAGACCGGCCTCAAATTTTCCCGACCCGACCTTACCCATTTCAGGTACTTAGCAAGATGACTGGCCCTGTAATAAATTGCCAAATGAGGGATCCACAGCCCCTCCCCCCATTCTTAGGGGCGGCTTGCTTGTGGTACACCAACCTGGAATGCTTATTAGACCAGATAAAATTAGTGAAGAGTTTATGCATTTTCTGAAACCAGGATAAGGGGACAAATGAGTTGAGATGTGATAGGGTAAAAAAAGGCAGGGAAATATGTTCATCTTAATTATGTTAATGCAGCTCTATAATGAAATCGGAAGCTTATCCCATCTCTGTAGGTCCTGCACAATCATCTGAGAAAGAGGCTCTAAATTTTCTTTAAATCATAGGGAAGTATTACATGTTAACTTGATACCTAGGTATTTGATAACATGGGGTGACCAACACAATCCCAGAGGGACAATGTCCGTCTTGAAAACCTTGTGATTAAGGGGAAAAAAGGACGTCTTGTTTGCATTCAATTTATAATTTGAAAAAAGACTAAATTTGGTGACATCTCTTAACATGATTGGAATAGATGTTACCTGCTGGGCCAAATGGGGGAGGAGATCATCAGCATATGCTGTTATCTTCACCACAGTGTTCCTGATTGGAATACCTTATATTCCCATGTTGTTAAGAATATTTTGAATAAAGGGCTCCAAATAAAGGTTAAATAATAAGAGGGAAGGGGACATCCCTGTCTCGTACCTGAATGTAACAGGAAAGATTTAGAAAAAGCCCCATTACCTGAAATCATCGCAGAGGGAGACTGATATAGTGCCCTGATCCAGTCTATGAACATGGAGGGAAACCCAAATGCTCTGAAAACCTGGAATAAGAAATTCCAGTTCACCTGGTCGAATGCCTTCTCAGTGTCCAGGGAGACCAGCCCCGCGGGGAAGGTGGCATCCCTGAACTCTGAGAAGACGTGCAAGAGGGTACGTAAATGGTCTGAGGATGAATGTTGCCTCATAAACCAGACTTGAGACATACTGATCAGATCCGGGAGGACCAGAGTTAGCCTATCCACCAATATCTTTGAAAGAATTTTGACATCCAGATTCAACAGGTATATTGGCCTGTAGCTTTGAACTGATTCATGGTCCTTGTCCGGTTTGGGTAATAGGACTAGCAGGGCTTCAAACAAGTGGATGTCTACTGCAACCCCAGAGAGAATATGGAGGCAGAGCCGGTGAAGCACAGGCAATAACTGTTCTCTGAAAACTTTATAGAATAAAGCAGAAAACACATCCAGTCCTGGAACTTTATCTGAGGGCAAGACCTTTATAACAGCCGAAATTTCCTCCTGGATAAAGGAGAGGATAAGACATTTTGGGGGGGAATTTGACAAGGAAGGAAGGTGGGAATCCCTGAGGTACACTTCCAACTCCTCTAAGGAAGGAGAGCTATCCATTTCCCTATATAGCTGCTCGTAGTATGTAGCAAATTCCTGCACTATCTCTGAGGGGGATACCATCAGGGACCCATCTACCTGTGCCCTGATTGGAGGTATAAATCTTGCAGACTCTTGCTCCTTTAAACATAAAGCAAGCAAGCGCCCTGCTGTTTCCCCCGATCCGTGAAACTTTCTTTGGTATGGATGATGGCCAACTCTGCTTTCTCTCTTAACAATCCTAAATATCTGTCCTTAACTACTAATAATTTATGCCTCTCCTCCTTAGAAATGTTGTTTGTTTAGATTCTAATACCCGCATTTGAGACAGTAATGATAATAGCTCTGCTTCCTGAGCCCTCTTCCTCTTTGTAGCTAAGCTAATGAGAATATCCCTTATGTTGGCCTTAAAAGCTCCCCATAAAATGTCCAGCATAGTGCTTTCTATTGGATTAGTAGAAAAAAAGAAATCAATCTTGTCCTTCACCAGTCCACAATACTTCTCATCTTTTAATAACTGTTCATTTAATTTCCTTCGGGTCTCTTTCTCTTGGGAATATTAAGAGAAGCCAGATTGCATAACACCAGAGAGTGATTGGACACGGGACCCAGTTGAATCGAGGCAAACAGCACACCCAGCAAGAGCTCATGAGAGACTAATAGATAATCAATACTAGACTGCGAGCAGTGTATTGGCGAACTAAAAGTATATTCCCTGGAGTTGGGATGCAAGAATCGCCATACGTCACACAGTCCACATTGGTCCAGCAAATCCCTAGAGGCCCTTTGTCTAGGAGACAATCCTCTCGACCCATTACCGGACCTGTCTATATTAGGGTCCGAGACCAAATTAAAGTCTCCCCCCATAATAAAGGGAATAGGGAGCATGGGAAGAATTGTGGTAATCAGCTTCATAAAAAAGGTGGCATCATCCATGTTTGGTCCGTAAATGCTGCAAGCAATAGTGGCATGGCCCAAAGAGGACCCTGGACTAGGACATACCCGCCCTCTGAGTCCTTGAAGACCTGAGTGGGGATAAATGGGACATCTCTATTAACCAGTATCATGACCCCACAGCTGTGGGTAGATCCTGAGGCACTAAAGACCTGTCCCACCTGTTGTCTCCTGAGTTGCTATGCCTCAGTATCTATCAAATGATATTCTTGCAAGAACGTTATCTATGCACGTAGCAAACTCAGGTGTTTAAGCACCTGATATTGCTTAGATTTTTTTCCTAACCCCCTTCACATTCCATGTAGCTAGGTTAATATTGCTAGCCATCTATATTGACAAAAGTGAGCCCAGAGTTAACCTTTGGCAATTATTACAACTGTGATCCAGATACCCTGTACCACTAAGACTGCTGTGCCATTCTCCCACCCCAAACCCTCCCAACCCTACCCAAATTATCCCACACCTCCTCCCAAGTAACACCCAATCATGACATAACATTAACAAACCCAAGAATTTACCTTTGAACCCTCCCTGCCTCCCTATCACCCCAAAACCCACCTCCCTATCTCCCAACTGTCACCAATGACGTTCAACAATATACCGTTTCCTTCTCCCCCCAGCCCCCAACATTACACCCCTAAACCTGAGGAAACTCTATAAGCCCCCTATATGGAAATAAGAAGGTGGTAAAAGACCTGAATTACATTAACCACCTGTAAAGTCGCTAGTTGATCTACTCCTGCTAACCAGTGGGTTAAATTATGTTAGTAAGGCATAGGCACTGGGAGTATCAAAAATTGCCAAACCCTCATGACTTGCCAACTGAGGGGAACAAAGCTTCTTGGATGCTGCTAGGGCTATGCCAAAGGCAATATATCCAGTCCACCATGCTGGCCGCGCCCACAACCAGACTCACTTGCCCCGAGGAAGTGGATCATGCCACTCCCCATCCAATTCTAAAGCCCTTATGCCAAGAAAAGCCCCCATCCCAGGTCATTAAGACCACTGGCCCATATTACTTGAGTCTCGAGCTCCCTCTAGTGATGCAAGAGAAAAAGCATGTGACAGTGCGCTATAGTGAAAAATCTTCAACACACCCTCTAAACAACCTACCATATGGTAGGTATTGATAATCTGCAGGGTGTAAACCTTAGGCTCTAACAAAGCCATTCCCTCTCACTTACCTGCTGGGGGGGTTACTAGACTAAACCATTGCAAAAATTACTCTTCCGAAAGCCGGTAAATGATAAAATTAAACAGTCTGTTTAGAAGAAGCAACAGTCCCAGACAAAACTAAGGCATAGGCAACCGTTCAAAGTCCGGTTGATACTGAAGAAATTGTGTCCCTTCAGCCCTCTAATCAGGCTTAGACAGGAATACAATGATTATTTATGCTCATCCCCGAAGAATCCTTCAAGTGACAGCCACCTGGCTTCGAACCAGAGCTCTTCCCTTTAAATAATGAAAGGCCTCTCATGTATCCCTGAAGAGATCAGACAGGGACAGCTTTAAGCCAGCAAGCGCAGCCTCAGGTTTCTGCAGTATAGCCACTATCCCAGGATCAAACCTTTCTACTTGTTTCTCCAAGGAGGAAATCCTGGCAGTGTTACCCATAGTTGAGACTGAAGCCTCTTCAAGCTTTCTGCTTAGAGATTTAATCTCTGATGACATTTCTTTTATTTCTTCCTGAAAGGGCTTAAATTCCTCTAGGAATCTGCTTAGCATAAGCAGTTCCTGATCCATGCCCTGATTCGCAGCCTCTGGCTTCTCAACTCCACACGAAGCCCATGATTTCTTCGGGGCCTTCTCAGAGGTGACTGGTGGGGTGTGCTTTTGCGGTGCCTTTTTCATATACACCTCCATTCTTTCTGAAATTCGCCCAGCAAGAGCACCCGATGATAGGAAGGCAGTATACCTTGAAATTATAGGGTTTTAGGCAAGTTAAATGCTCCAAAAAACACTTTTAAAGAGTCGGGAGGCTGGAGCTAGGCAAAGGAACTTCTACCCGGTACCTTGCATCACGTGATTCCCGGATTTTGAAAATATTTCAACTGGATCAGAAGGAAAATTATGCTGTTTACAGTAGGCACACAGTTGCGAATTGTCATTCAGTTAGCAGCTGGCCATGGATCTGAGCAGATCTGAACTGTTCACTATGGGTACTGTAGGCGTGTGGCCAGTGAGTGATGGCAACAGTCAGTGGGGACTGGGCAGGTAGTTCAGAGTGAAATTCTATACCCATACCAACAGGGTGATCAGGGATAGGGTTAAGGTACAAACCATAAGATCTGATTTGAGGAGGTAGAGATTAATGCCACACTAAACGCTAGTTATCATCTCTCTGAATCTACTGACAAGCTGGTGCACCTATATGTAAGGCTTTTTCAGTTGCTTTGCATAGGCATAGTGTTTTTTTTTTTTGTTTTGTTTGTTTTTTTAGTTGTTTAACCAGGACTAGCACACTAAGCTGAAAGCTTTTTTACAGGTGTGACCTGGGAGCACAAGGAAGTTAAGTGACTTGCTCAGGGTCACACAGTATGTAAGTGGAACCTGTGGGATTCAAACCCAGGTCTGGTCTGCTGGATGTCACCAGATTTGCAGCTCAGAGTCTTAAACCACTGCACTATACTGCCTCCCTTATGGTTAAGGCCAGTTACTAATCATGTCATCCACAATAGCATTTGGTGATACTCCCCTGATTTGAGGTGTGTAAAGTGGTGTTAGTGAGTTGTTAACCTGTTTCGTAATTGCTAATGGCCTTTAAATGACCTACATAGTGTTGACATTAGTGTAACAGCAACTCTGCTTAAAGAGGTTTTTCAAACACTGGGAATACCACACCAAACAATCACCAAGACATACTAGAATTTGTATCCTAACATCACATTTGCTTTCTTTTATGGCTTTGTGCTGCAGTCCTAACTTTTACCTTGATGTTTTGTTTTCTCAGTTGACACATGAAAGTCACCATAGTTAGGGTTGAGTAGCCATGTCTGTGCTAAATCACAATTGTAGCCACTTAAAACTCGCCATCTTTTGACTCAGGTAGCTAGAAACTGGCACGCACACACTTTCGTGGCAGAATCTTGGTCTTTATAAATCAGAGAAAAACTGTTTCATATGGAGGAGGTAGAAAAAGCAAAAATAAGCTTTTAAGAGGCATTTCTTATCAGTCTTAAACAGAGTAATCATTTGTCAATGCCGAATGTTTCCTTGTATGGTTTATGTGGCAGTTGTGTATTGTGTTAGTTGAACTTCTGATGGGAGGAAAAGCCTGCCTGAACTTTGTTTTGATGAGTTGTCCTATTTTTGACAGCATTTGAATACAGAAGCTTGTGTAATAAGAGGGCTGTGTTGAAAATGTGGGGTGCATCGCCGTGTCAGTGGTGCTAAGGGTTGAGGCACTGGATGCCACACTTCATGACACAGTGGCAACCCATGTTCAAAACCAAGTGCAGGCCACTGGGGGTCAGCGGGGGATGAGAAGGATCGAGCATTACAGGGACAGCTCTCCTTCACCAGGGAGAGAAGTGACCAGTTGTCGGTGCATGTGTGGCCCCTAGTAGTGGCTGGGGGGCTGGCACACTATGCTGCAGACATTGGGTTAGAGTCAAAGCAGAAGCCTGATGGGGTGCATTCACAGGAGTGTGCACGGCACTGTCGCCGGTGTCCTTGTACACTTCATCCCTGAAGGGGTGAAACCAATAGGAAAAAAGCTCATGTGGGTGATGCAGGGAGCTCACAAGTCTGACCCCCAAATAGTCATGGCACTGACTCCTGTACTGGATCCGGTCTTGGTGGGGTTGGACGCTCCACCAACCCTGTCAGGGGGGCTAAGTCCTCAAGGTAGTTGCTTTGTGTTGACTGGAGGACTTCAGGAGGAGGGGCTGGGGCTCCCTCCAGACAGAGAGGGCTGTGGAGCAGGAGTACTAATAATAAAAAAAACAAAGGAGGATGCAAATATTTAAGATTTCTGCAGTTACTAGCATGTGTACTGAAATTGCAACAAGTGGGCATAACTTTGTCATTTTTTCATATTTTAACCCTAAATGTTGAACATAGTCTTCTTATCACTCCATCTCATGAAACCTATTGTTGAAAATGTTCAAATAAGTGGGAAAATGGCATTCCATGCCACAGGTGTGAAAACACATTATGAGCAGAATGTGAAACATGACAGCTGTACTGGTCGTGAGGTGGTGTGATAAAAAGGCTATATTGACAATTTGGAGTGAAAATATTGAAAATAAAATTTACAAGTGTACGTAGAAAATGTTGAATAACTCTGTGTAACTCAGCCATTTTTCCTGGGTCATACTTGAAAACAGGCAGCCTTGCTGTCTAATGTACTCATCTGGTCAACAAAAACCTAAATAAATAAATTTTTTGGAGTTGTTTCACTAAGTTTTCAACATGGCCTTTTTGGGACCCCACCTCATGAAGAGTACCACTGTCATTTCATTCACTCATCCCAAAAGGTGATTTCACAGAGTGACAGCACTATTCTGTGCCACAGGTGTGAAAACACATTTTAGGCAGGATGTGAAAAATGGCAGCTGCACTGTTCATAAGGAGGTGTGAACAAATGGGAATGTTGAAAATCTGGAGTGAAAATATTAAAAATTGTCAATGTTAGGAGCATGTGTAGAAACTGTGCAATGCAAGCTCATAATGCAGTCATTGTTTAGAAATGTTTCACAAAATTTGCAACATGAGCTTTTTGGGACCCCACCTGATGAACAGTGTCACTGTCATTTCATTAATCGGTCCCAAAAGGTGATTCCATGCAGTGACCAAGAAATCACCTTTGAGGATGAGTACAGAAATGACAGGGACAGTGTTCATGAGGTAGAGTCCCAAGAACCCCATGTTGAAAATTTGGGGCCAAAATTCCTAAAATTGGTTGAGATAGCATCCTAAGTTGCAAACCCCATTGATTGCCATTATATATCGTTTACTTTTGATTCTTCAGCTTGCCAGTCAAATTCAAAGAGTGCAGACATGTCCCAGTCCTCAGAATATGACAGCACCAACCTCTGGAGGTAAGTATGGGGTAAAGAGGGGGGCTGTGGGGAGGTGGGTGCTCAGTGGGAGGATTGGGATGGGGAAGGGGGACTAGGGAGATGACAAGGGACTGTTTTCTTTTTTACAGGTTAAAAAAAGAGGTAGTTAGATGGTTTTCTTTATTTACAGGTACAAAAAAAATTAGGGCATACTGGGGTGGGCTCCCAGTGTGCCACATGAGTATGGGGGATACATGATGCTGACATGGGGATTGGCACCCTGATGTTGGCACAGCAACAGGGAGTGGAGGGTGTGGGGCAGACAGCACACAGTGAGAAAGAGTGGGAGGATTTGATTAGATTCCTGGGCCTGGGACAGGAGTGGGGAGGACAGTAGCAGTGAGACGGGACAGGAGGATTTAATGAAAGATGCCAGGCTGGTGGGGGAATGGACGGTGTTGGGAGAACTGCAGCAGTGGGAGGGAGGAGCGGGAGGCTCTGCAGAGTTGCAATGCCAGCTATGCAAATGAAAGAAATGACATGCACACTCCCATTGGTGCAGTTCATTTCTCACAAGTGCGGCCAGCTCCCGACTGTGAAATTCCGATGGCCGTCACACTCAGCTTCAGTGGTCATTGGCATCAGGGTCGAGCCCATTGTACAGTGCTCTGCATTGGACTCATCCCTGACACACCTCTCAAATATAGTACTATCCCAAGATGTTCCCTGCACAAGCACAAGGAAACATAAAAATGGTAAGAGTCTGAAAACTGAAACTTTCAGGTTCATTAGATGCTGTGAAAAAAGGATTGCTTTTTTTCTGGGTTTTTAAACAAACAATTTAAAATACAGCGTTATCCTTTTATCCACCAACCTCTGTACATCCTAAATTGTGGTGGATAAAATAGGGTGCCAGATAATAGAGGGGGCAGGTAAAGGGTCAGAAAACATTTTGGGGAAAACAGGACAGGGGCTCGCAGTGGCATTAAGTGAGGGTGGCAGATAAAGGAGGACAGATAAAGGAGGGAGCATTGTACTGAAGTTATAAGAATGTTTAGGAGCTGCTATCCAGCTGTGCAGTTCCTATTTTTACATTAAGGATTTGCATTATCATAGGGTTTGTGCAATTTACAACAATACTTTTCTCATATTTTGTAATCCTGTTGTATTTTACAAGACAATTTTGAATGCTGTCATTGTATTATACAACAGTGCTGCTGTTATATTTAATGATTATTTTGTGTATGCAACAATATAGTGGTCGCATTTGCAAAAATAAGATTACTGTTGCATAGTATTGTATTTTTGTTTACTCTTGCAATTTATTGCATTGTGTACTCCCTCAACCTCTCTCTCTAGGACACATCTGGAAATAAGCTGGCACCAGCTTAGTATGTCTTTTTTCATAAACCTTTTTTCAACAAATAAATAAAAACATAAATAAACAGACAAATAAATACCTAACTAAAGTATTGCCAACACTGGGAGACCATCTCTGGTAGCACCATTTTTTTCATTTGTGCCACTGGACACCAGGGTCTGCTTGTCATGGGATACAAGATAAAGAAAATCGTGCCTCTGCATGCCAGGAAATGCTTGGCTTGCGGAAGGAAGAGTGTTGGAGATTGCTACTGGAAACGAGGGACAACTTGGTAAAGGAACTGGGTAAGAGAGGGTGTGCCACTGGATGCTTTCAATGGGACTGCTTGGTATGGGACTGCATAGTATGATTTTTTTTTTTAAGTGCCCAATTTTCCATTTGCTCATTATAAGAGTGGGCCACTAGAGGCATCACAATATCTTCCCTTTTTGTTCCCCCTTTTGCCTATCGATTATTTTCAGCCCCTCTGCTGAAACTTTTTCTATCTATTAGTGCATTCTCAGCTCCACTGCTGAAACTTTCTATCTATTATTCTAAAATAATTAAGCACACCCAGAGTTTTCCTCTCTCTCACACAACTTGTCTTCTGACATCTTCCCAACTCATTGCCAGAATGTCCTCTATGCATCTTCTCCTCCTTGTTATGCTATCCTTTAGCTCAATTCTCTTTTAATTTCACCCCCAACCCTCCACTAACTGCCCCCTTGTTAGGTCCTGTGCCAGCTGACAAAATGTTTTTTAACACTAAAGACTCGTTATCTTGCATCAATGCCACTCATCCTCTTCCCAAATAAACCCCTTTGGGACCCAACCACAACTTCTCTGGCGTTGCAACCGACTTCTAAGTGCTTTCATTCATCTCAGGCATCGCTGCTTCTTTACACAATGTTTCCTTCCTGTTTCACCAGTGTCGTTATCCGGATGCCTTGCTCACACTCTTTACGCAGGTGTATTCACAATACTAAATTCAAATTATTATGTAGATGGCTTAAGAACCTGATCTTCTTACTTCTGATCTGTGCTAGAAATGTTGAATTAAATCTTGGCCCTCCAATGTCGGTAGCTTCGTCCTCTGACTTTGCAGCCATAAATTGTCTGAAGTGTCTGCATCTAAATGTGTGTAGTCTTCTAAAAAAGATAAACATTGTCCAAGCCTGGGTTTCCCATACAAAACCAGACATCCTTGTTCTAACAGAGAAATGACTAACAAGCTTAATCCCAGACACAGAGATTTCACTCCCATCCTATAAAATTTACCACAGTGATAGGCATTCCATGGGGTGGGGGTGTAGGCATTTACATCAAAGACAAATTCACAGTGTGAGACACCACTGCTGTTACCACACCTAAGGAATTTGAGTCACTGGCACTAAACTTAATAATCTCACTGATTGAACCACTCTCTGTGGTAGGTTGCTACAGGCCACCATCAGGTGGCATGGAGCTCCTAAATTACCTGCATAAATTGACAGGCTCAAAACAAAATTAAATTAAAATCACTCTCAGTGACCTAAATCTTGATTGGTTAAACACCAACACCAAAAGTAAACAAATCAGAGATTTTTGTGACAAATCAGGTTTCACCCAACTAATGTCAAACATTACTCACCCTAACCCCACATATTCCACAAATGGTTCGTTGCTCAACCTAATCCTTATCAACAGACCCCACAAGTTCACCCACACTGCAGTCTTTCACAATGATGCCAGTGATCACTGCACTGTGGGCTGCATTAATGGCTTGGCATCAGCCAAATCAAAGAGCAGGTTTATTTGGAAAAGGAGCTTTCACAGATTCAACCTACCTGAGTACTTAGCCAGCCTCAGGGGTATAAAGTGGACAGACTTCTACCTGGCTTCAAATGTCAATGATGCAACCTTCCTTTTCAATGACACCTTAAGTGATATCATCAACAGGCATGCCCCAATGAAAAAATGTAGAACCCATAAGAATTCTTGGCAATGATTCACGTCTGAGCTAAAGTCTGCACTAAACAAAAGGGACCATCTTTCGTCCATGGCCAGGTGGACAAAACTTCCTTTGAGCTGGGAAGTATTCAGGACTAGCCAGAATGAGTGTACCAAACTGGTTAGGGGCACCAAAGCAAACCATTACCTCTCAGCATTCAAATCTGCCAAGGGTAATCCCAGAATGTTTTGGGGTATAGTAAAATCAGCAGAGGGCATCAAACAGTCCTCCACACTTCCCAACAAGATCACCAACCAGAGTACAACAGTATTGAATAAGTCAGACATCCTAAATTCTTTCAACATCTATTTCTTTACTGCAGGACTAGCATTTGATACCTCCAAAGCTGCCACCCTAAACCCCAGCCTACTTACGCAGTACCCTACACCCACCAACAATATATTCACCCCATTCTAATTTTAACAGGTAGAAGACATGCTACTTCATCTGGATGTAAATAAAAGTGCTGGAGCTGATGGGTTAGGACCTTATTTCCTTAAATCTGGGTTCCAGTGCCTAACTGCAACTACCTTGTTGCACTTGTTCAGTTTGTCCATTAGTTCATGTATGGTACGAAAATTGCACCTATGCTACCTTTATTCAGATCAGGGGACCCTACAGACTGGAGCAACTACCACCCAATTTCCCTTCTACCCCTACTCTCCAAACTCATTGAGAAGCTAGGTAATACCCAAGTAATAGATTTCCTTGATAGGAAAAACTTAATAA
Source organism: Neoceratodus forsteri (assembly GCA_016271365.2). NCBI lineage: Eukaryota > Metazoa > Chordata > Ceratodontiformes > Ceratodontidae > Neoceratodus > Neoceratodus forsteri. The sequence continues at coordinate 535,509,237 of CM028135.1, read as the reverse complement.
GCCTGACCCATTCTGGCTTCAGACCTGCACACAGTATTACCACTGCCCTTGTATCAGTTACAAACAGTTGGCTCCTTGCCATGGACAAGAAACAGATCACAGGGCTGTATTCCTGGATCTTAGCAAAGCTTTCGATATAGTCAATCATGCCTTATTTCTTGATTCACTAAATTGTCATGGCATTACCGGACCCATGCTGAGATGGTCCACCAGCTATCTGTTGGGAAGATGGCAGCAAATCAAAGCAGAAGGTATACTCTCCCCACTCCTCCCGCTTGCAAGGGAAGTACCACAAGGCTGAATACTTGGACCTCTTCTGTTCATGAATGATTTACAAAAACTCCATCTGGGCCAATGTCAGCCAAGCTAAGTTATATCTATTCGCAGATGAAACAGTCCTCTATATCTCCAAACCCTCAGAGAGTAAAGTATGCACAGAGCTTCAGGCTGAGTTTGACCTCCTCCAACAAAATCTTTCACAGTCTAAACTTCTACCAAACGCTAAGAAAACTAAGCTCATGTGCTTCCACTCCAACCATCTGACTGCAGTTCCAAAAGCTCTCTCCCCTTTGCCGCCAATCAAAACCCTCCTTGGTGACAACCTTGAAGTTGTAAACAAATTTAAATACCTTGGCTGTGAATTAGCCCACCACCTAACATTCTCAGCCCATATCACTTCACTCGCAAAAAAACTAAGACAAAGACTTGATTTCTTTTTTAGGAATAAATCCCTTTTTTCAATAGGCTGAGACTGGTACAGACCACATTCATCCTGCTCCTTGATTATGCCGATGTAATCTATTGATGTTGCTCAGACTCTCTGCTTCAACAGCTCAATGTACTATACCATAGATCTATACGATTCATCACTGATGCCCACCATCGCACCCCTCACTGTGATTTTTATACCTCCCTAGGCTGGACTTCCCTGTCCACAAGATGGCTCATCCACTCACTCACATGGTTTTACAAAGCCCTCCTGCTAAAACTCTCCTCCTAAATTTCCAACTTTTTTCGGCGATCTACCTGCCGCTATCTGCTATGGAGCAACTCCACACTCCCACTCTCACTTCAGCCAGCTGGCTATATCCAGTGCCCTTCCAGCTGCTTGGAATTAAGCACAAGCTACCCTCAAACTTCAAAATCTTGTATCACTAAATATTTTTAAAAACCTTGTCAACAGCAAATTGAACAACTCCTGAACATGCCAATCTCAAAAATAACTTTATCAAGTATTTATCCTCCTAATTATGTCACTATCACACCCTCTTCTTATTAGAGATGGCTATAGCATCAACTTACTACAAAACGGATAAGTACACACCCCATACTCATGCCTTCTATCCTTTGCCTATCCTTCTGTCTATCCCCTCTGCCGCATCACCTACCTTCATTTCTATCTCATGGCCAAACTCCTACCTGAACATAGCTATCTCCCTTGCCTGCTCTAGTTGTAAAAGCTCCCATTATTCAAGTTAAGACGCTTACCTTTGAAAGTCTAGTACTTATACCCTTACACTCGTAGCCGACCTCATAATGACTAGAGTGACTGTTTGAATTGTATAAATGACGTAAAAAAATATTTTTCTCTATTGTTCATCCATGTATCTAACCCTTTCTATTGTGTTGACTATTGTAAAATATGATTTCTGTATTTGTACTGTTTGCTAGTTGTATATCTTGTAACAAATTGTCCATTCAGAACCTCCTTGTAAATGAACGTGCTCAATGGAGTTATTCCTGCTAATAAACTTAATCTTGAGGTGGAGAGAGGAAAGGGAGTGTCATGGACCTCAGTGACTGCTTTGTGTGTGATGGAAATAATGTAGGAAGACTCCCTGGCCATGGTCAGCAAGGTCAGGTAAGAATAAAAAGTATTGAGCAGTACTGGAATTACAGGGGGCTTGCCAAGGCTCAGCATCCCTAACTCTGCTGTGAACCCTTGACGTTCATGCATCACTGCCATTAACTTATAATGGTAAGGATGACTCATTTTAAAGATAGGGCCATAATGGGCTGCCCTAGCCCCCCAAAGCTTAAAGTGTAATTCCAGCAAAGGATTTGACCCTACTGGCAAAATCCATCATCAATGCTAATTAGTATGCATTTGTTAACAAAAATCCTTTTGAAAAGGATGGAAATGAATTACAAACAAACCAGGACCAGTTCCAAGATGCATGGCACAACTCGCTGGTGGATGTGAGTTGCTACCTATGCCACTAAGCTGGGGACCCTACACCAGATTCCAGAACAGGCAGGGTCCCCGGTACCTACGCCCTGTGACCGCAGCTCCAGGATTGCACCACAGGAAGGGAGCATCTGACCTGGGTGGCACAAGCCGCAGCAATGCCCACCCACAGGGCACAATCCATGCATGGAATGGCCCTCCCAAAGCCCCACATCCAGATACCATGGCAATACCCCACAGGGCTGGGAAGGGGGTCAGGGCTACTGGACAACCCTGAGATGTATGGCAGATGCAGGACGTGTACTGCCCTGTGGGGCACTGCTCAGGGATGGGGGCATGGAGGAGCCAGCTGCCCACAGAGGGCTGCCCTGCCAATGGGGTTGGGGTGGGGACCTATGTGGGACCATGTGGGGGTCAGCTGTAGGGGCACCAGGCATGGAGATGTGACCCCAGTGGACATAGGGTATGGTTAGACCAGCTACTAGCTGGTCTAACCATACTTAGACCACTGTCTGCCAGGGTCCCTCCTGGAATAGCAAATTGCCATTCCATCAGCTGCACACCTGGAATAGGCCCATAAGCAATGCCAGAAACCCTCCCTTGCACCATGTCGTAGGGGAGTGTCTGGCATAGCCAGTAGTGTAGCCCACCTTTGGCACAGGCAACCTGCTCCATGTCGCAGGCCGAATTTCAGAATAGTGGGTGGCGTAACGCATGTCGCAAGTGCAACTTGCATAACATGTTCTGGAATCGGGCCCCGTTTGTTTAGTCATAAGATAGGGATGAAGAAGAAAGTCACAAAGGGTAATTCAGTGCTTGGATAAACAGTTCCGAGCTTGTCTTTCAAGATACAAAATACTCCACAATACTCCAACAGAAAGTACAAAATTTAGGGTACTGTCAATGCTGCTTTAAGCAATCATTTAAACATTGTGGAATACCACATCACACAGTCCCAAAGATTTAAACAATATTATACTAACATTTTCTTTCCTTACTTCCGCGGCTTTGTGCTTTAACCCTTGCTGATGCTTGAATTTCATTTTTTTTTTTGCATATAGTATTTATATATGGTACAACTGATTATGCTTGTGTACCTTTCTCGGTCTCACAGGAATACACTACTTTGTTATACATGTTTGTAATGTAACATATTATCTTCTGGTTATTGTTTTTCTGTAGTTAATAAGAAAATAATTCCCCCGGTTCTTAAGCCTGCAGGTCATGTTTATGAACTAACCAGCACATTGCTGGAATGAAGAACCTTATTGCTGTTATGAATCATCCGAATTCTGAACTATAAATCTGACACTTTTTAAAGTGATTGTTTTTTTGTTGACATTGCCATTCATTTGGGGGAAATACTGTCTTATAAATGGTTGATTATTACATGCTTTCTGGCTTCAACATTGAGTACACAATGCCAGATTTGATATTTATATTTCTTACAGATGTTTCCTATAAGAACAAGCAGTGTGTTATGCTACAGGAGGACTGCTTTCTCCCTTACACCGTATTAATAAGGGCATCTATGTTTTAGACAAACTGCTATTAATATAATTCAGAGATTGTATATTCCATTTCTGTTGCATCACAAGAGAGCCCTAGATGTAGATAACTGTTCAAATCACATGCGTTTAACATTAAACATTAATATTCTATTTTTGTAATCCTTAGACGTGTATTATTTTGATAAAACACTGCAAACATGAGAATAGTCTTCCATTCATTTTCTGTGTTTTCTCTTTCCAGGATATTTTAAAACCTATTTCAGAGCAACGGGACACTGGACCTCTGCAATCTAGTAGCCCTATCTGATAGGGCGAATAGCTGCATTGGTTTGTCTAGATAGAAAGAAAGATAATGACTTAGGATGCTGGACTAACATATTTTTTGCTCTTCCTAAATACTGTACTTCTGCCAAATTTTAAAGCATACTTTTAGTCAAATGCAATGCATTTATATTATATTCTAATTTGGCAGAATAATATAAATTAAGCCTGCTTCCTTGTGCGCACAGTTATGAAGGTGGATGTTCAAGGTCATGTTGCCCACACTTATCCAAACAAGAGAGCACAGTTCTATACACCTTGGAATCACATGCGAATATCTCCTATAGTACATATTCTCATTTCTGCAGGAAAAAGTTAGTCTGTGAAAGTCTATTGCTTTTCTAGCTTCTCATGCAAGAAATTTGGACTCTGGAATCTCTATCAGCACAAAACAATTTTCTATTTTAGTAGTCATGCTGCTGTAGCAAATGTTATTTTCCAGTGTGAGTTAGATTTGCCATGTTAATCAGTACCTAGGGGTAAAATAATTTTGAAAAACCAGCAGATTAATAAATGACTTCATGGTTCAAGTGTATGGCTTACAGATGTATTACAAAAATGGTCTGCAAATTGTAAACATCTGATTAAAAAGTAAGGTGGAAATCTTCTCTATCAAAATAGGATTCTCACTTAACTAATGAATTTAAAAAGTCTATCTGTATATGGCAGTGGATGTTATGCTCTATTTTCAAGTAGTACCCTGATTCATGAAACAATGTACTAATCAAAACTAGAAAACTGCACATCTATTTTGAGTTACCAAGCAATACAAATAATATGCAAAACAATACTTACACCATTCATAACTCACTTTTAACAGATTAAAGGAAGTTTTAAGGTGTTCATCTTTCAGTTTTTATATATGTTATATAGTTTTTCTTTTTTTTTTTATCTAAAACATTTACCCGGCACAGCATGCAGCATATACAGTATGTTGATCATGCAGGTGAGAAAGTATGCCAGTAAAGAGCATTTCAGAAAAAAGCAATTCTCTAACCATGGAAATCTGTATCAGAGGAAATATGCCATTTTCAAGAGCATCCTCAAATACACACTGCATAAATTACCTTGCCTACACATCTACTGTATATATATATATATATATATATATATATATATATATACACATATATCATAGTTCAACTAAATGTGATTTGTATGTTCAGTGTGATTGAACAAAATATAGTCACAGCTGAGAAAAACAAATAATCTGGTACCCAGTCCTCAGTTACTATCAGTGGCAATACATGGTTGGTGTAACTAGTTAGTCCTACCAATAACCCTGCCACATTATTCAGCTAGGCTCAACAAAGATTCCAACCCTATCTTGAGTGATTAAAACTGTGTTTGCATTTGTATGGGAAAGGGGTTGGGGTCACCATGTAAATTAACTACTGTGCTACCATATATGCAATTACATGGCAGCCACTGCAAACCTAATTGCAACCTTTTACACCTCAGTATGGGTATTGCTTCTTTCTTCTCTCTTCATTCCCCACCCCCAGTCAGCCCTCATTCAGGAGGGTGCCTCAGTCCAGCCCCTCCCAACATCCACTGGGACATATTGCCAGCCATCATGCCCAGGGCTTGCCCCTCCCCTGGTGGGGTCGGGGGGGTCCCAGGCCTCTGCCAAGGATGGAAACCAGTTTGAGCTGGTGAGCCCAGCTATTTGGGGAGCAGGACTTGTGGGCACCCATTATCATCTGGCCACCAGTGATGTTCCCATGTCCTGGCCTCTGGGAGGAGTGGTGTACAAGGATATCCAGGTATGCACCATACGTTCCTGCATGATGTGTGCCAACATCTGCCCCATCTTACAATCTTCTGGCCCAAGCTGCCTTCACCCAGCTTCTGCCAGGTGACAGGCAAGTGGCAGGCTCTACCCAACCCTCCCAGAGGAGGAGGACAACAGTCTATCAGATGATCAGGCTTCCTCTCCCCAAACAACCCCCAATGCCCCGAGGTTGCTTCCAAACCTGGGTTGCCGGTGTGGCAGCAGGTGAGGCTTGTTGCCTCATCCTTCTGTACCACTGGGCCTGCCAGGGTACTGTCTTTTACAAACAGGCAGTAATGGGGGCGCAATGCAATGGCTGAAAGTAAAATGCAGACTTCCAGACCCATATAATGTAGGGTTAAGCAGACCAGATAAAGGTATACTGGCATGCCATGGCTATTGAAGGGTTCCGTAAGATCCTGGGGACATAGTGAGTTTTGAGAACCAGACAGGTGTCCCCAGGACAACCAGCAATCAGATTATTAGTTGCTTGGGAGAGGTGACCAGTGGACCATGATGTAAGAGGGGCTGTGCATGGACAAACAACAGGGAAGGTCAACCTGTGCACTAATTCCAGTGACTGTCTGACAGTATGGCTTTGAAATGTCTGTCTGTCTGGCTGCAACCTGGTTGCAAAGCAGTGTAGCATGGCTGAAGCTTCCAATATCTACATCTATGATTTATATTGTGCCTCTGTCAGCAGGGGTGGGGTGAGGGAATGGGGCTTTGTGTTTATAACTAATTGGTGGAAACATATTGGTGTGACCAGTCTCCATTTATTTTGTACCACTACCTATAGTGAATGTGAGCAAATTAATCAAGATGGTCAAGAGAAGTAAAAAGTCTCGCACTGGCCATCATTCATAATGAATAAGGCTGCTCACACACTGAAACTGTTAATGAAGATAATGTGGTTTACTGGTTGGAAAACATTATGTTTCAATGTATATGTAACTTTAATAGGTAGATGTTGTGCAATTTAAATATTTTTCATTGTATATGATTATTCGCTTGCATGGCCCCTTAACATATGTTTGCATGTTTTATATAATTGATTACTGTTATCCACTTTGAGTTAGCGGGCATTTAACTGAGCCAGACAAAAGTGAAGTACTGTACTGTCTCTTTAAATGCTGTACTTAAATGTGAACTGCTCACTGCTCTGTGTATTTGATAAAGAATCTACAGATTCAAAACACATGAGGTGATTAGCCAGAGTCCATTTGTTTTTAAACCTGCAGTTACAAATAAAGCCTTCTGCACTTTGAAAAGATCAAGTTTTAGGGACTAATTTTTAAAAGATTTTTGCCTTAGGCACAGAATGAGAGGCACCCTTTTGACAACAGGGTTCTTAGTGTCCTGCTTTAGTATAAGAACCCAGTTTCTTGTTTTCTTACTTTACTGGTTAGAGCACTGAACTGTGAAATAGGCAATATCAAATTAATTTACCACCAATGACTAACTGTGCGATCTTGAGCGTGCTGCTTGATCTTTTTGTGCCTTCAACCTACAGGTCACTATATAATTGGACAGAAATACAGTTCAACTGAAAATGCGATATGGCATCTCAGTAGGGCAGCACTGGGAATCTAACATATAAAATACTAATAAAAAGCATACACATCTCTCTCATAAAGTGTTATATGTTCTGCTCCCCGAATTTCCAGTCAGTCTGCAATCAGTGCTAATGACACACACACAGCCCATTTCAATGATTTTTTTTGCATATTAGGAAGCTGAGGTACTGGTTACAGAGATGTTCCTAGGGCAAGACACAAAGGGCCCAATTTTAGAAGCCCTCCTGTGATCGGTGCAACATGTGCCAAAGTCCCAACTGCAGCAAGAGACCCTTTGCTGAATTTTACAAAAATCAGGGTCTGGCACCAGCACCAAACCCCCTGAGTTCACCACAAGCCATCCTCTGCATTGTACAACTGGTGCATGGATGTTGAATGCTGCAAGCAGCAGCACTTTTGGGCAGCAGTGGAGGCCATGGCAGGGACCCACTGGTCATGCCTCCAATAGCTGGCAGGACCCAAGAAGGGCAGGCTGGAGTGGGTTGGGGTTGGGGATGGTGATGGACTCAGACAGGGCAATGGCATGGGTGCCTCAGTGCCAGGCACTGGGTGTGGGGGGGCTGGTACCGTGACTTGCAGCAGAAGCCCTGGAAGTCACCAACCATAATCCCTCCACTGCTGGGATACTTGATTGGATGCAGGAGGGCAGATTTCTACTGGCAGCAAATGCAACAGGATGCACAGACCACCTCCCACCATGGAAAAGCACTTGGAATGGTGCATGGGCAGTTAGACTAGCTCTTGGCTCATCTAACTCTTGTGGCCCATGCACCCATTGGAGGGTTTGCAGAATCCCAATGAAATGGATACTGCAGCACTGCCCTGGTGCAAGCCTCCCCTCCATCTTGCTGCACTGTCACAAGGATGGCGCAAGCCTGGCTGGCATAGTCTGTCCCCCAGTTTCCAGGGGGGATATCTGAAAATCAGGAATGGTGCACAGTGTGGTGCAAGATGCCTCTTGCACCAGTCCTTGTTGGCGCAAGCACTATGCACCATTCCCGATGGTTTGAAAATTGGGCCCAATGTCTCTGTCTCTGAGCACAGCTAAATGGACAGCCACCCCTTTGTATTCAGGCCAGAACTTGAAGAGTGCACAGCAGCTCCATTGCCAACAATGAGAATACTATGCAAAGAATGGTAGCCACTTGGAGGCTAAAGGACAAATACTGGGGAAACTGGAGGAATGAATTAAAAAATCAACATGAATGGTATATTTTAGTGTATCATGTTGTCATAGATATCAGTACTGTTCCCCTGCCTTATGGACTTGGATAAGGTTAAGGAATCTGTGTTGATAACTTCTGTGGGACACTGCTACCCAAAGATGTTGAGATAAAGTTCAGATCTAATTTATGCAATATCTGTGCTAAGGGAAAAATTAATGGAATAAGTTGCACACTAGAACTGCCCCCTGGGAAACAATAGCAATCCAGTATGGCCCAACAGTACACCCACCCAGTCTCACACAATGCAAGCAACAGTTTGGTAGAAATAAATAGTTTTGTAAATCAGAAATAATTTCTTTCATTTTTATTTATTTTGCAATTTTTGGCCAGAGAAGACACATCAAGCAGATGATTGTTTCCAAGTGCATCTTGGGATCACAAGAAAGTTACAGGACTTGCTCACAGTGGCATAGTATGCAGGTGTGGGCTATAAGAATCAAATCCAGTTCTCTAGGTTTGCAGCTCAGTGCTCTTAACCATTACACTACACTACACTATACTGACTACTTAATATGTAATATGCCCAAACAAATAATATGTTCTCAAGTCAGTAGGGCTGGGCAAAATGAGCAAATTTCATGTTAAAGGAATGTTCATGAAATTCCACAAATTGGACTAAATTTTGCAATATTTTGTGAATTTTTCTGAAATTAATTGTTCATAACTCAGTCATTTTTACAAATTAGAGACATACAGTTCAGAATTCCTGTTTGCTAAAAGAAGTCCAAAAGGGATACCAAGTTTCTTGTTATTTGGATGAGAGGCATGGAACTAATAGGGACTCAAAGTCTGGGAATTTATTATATTTGTGAACATTTCTGAAAATATGTACCTACTTACAACTAAGTCACCTTCGGAACTAGGTAATTGAAAATGTAAATGCATTCTTTCTTGGAAGAGTATAGCAAATTGATAAATAGGGAGGAAGCTGTCTAAGTAAATTTTAACACATGGGAATTCACAATTTCATAATTTAATTATGTGTTAAATTGTGTAAAAATTGATCCCACTTGGAGGCGAGGAGGGCTGAGGTGCTGGATGCCTTACCTCTTGCCACGCTGGCGACCAGGGTTTGGAAAGAGACCAGGGTCTCTCGGGTCGGATGTGAGAAACTGGACTAAGTGTCCATTGAAAGCTCTCCTCTTTCAGAAAGAGGGAATAGCATGCACCACTGCTTGGCTGCCACATAACCAAGGCTTGGTAGCACCACAGTGGCCACATACCCAGTTGCCTGGGAACAGAAGAAGAGGCATGCTTCATCTTAACACAGTACATGCACACCATAACACATGTTCCAGCCTTTCATGGACAAACACAGAGGAAAAAAAAAACACTGCCACTGAGAGGATGACACTGGCTAACCTGCAGGCCCCGTAACACCTCCTAAGGCACCTACACACCCATGTTGGTAACAAGCAGCAGATGGGGTAAGTCCTGGGTTTGGTGGGTGATGGGGCTGGGGTCATCAGGCAGAAAGAGATAAAAACAAATGCGTAAAAATTGTCAGCATTTTTGGATGTGTGTAGCTCTGCTGTTATTGCAGGTATACATACCAAATTTGGCATGCATACCCCATCCAAATAGGCCCTGGAATCTAATAAACCTAGATAATGTGGTTTGGTGGGTTAAAATCTACTGTGGAAATTTCCAAAACTACCAATTGGCAACATTTTCTCAAATAATCTTGGACACATAATAGGTAATGCCACTAGAATGCCACTTGTGGAGTTTAATATTTACCAAGCACTTATCATCACTGACTCCATTTAGCTGTGCTGAGCTGTTTGCATTCCTGTAGTTCCTTTCTGACTGACTATTTTGTCCGCCCAGCTTTTTTTCTGACCTTGACCAGATGGACTCTGTGGAACCTCCATGTTTTTCACAGCCAGACAAGCCCTCTTTAAAAAAAGACAGTCACCTACTGTACTCCTTTTCCTGTAGGACCTATCCCTTTGGAATATCTAGAATTTTCCTTCTTGATTGCCCAGTCATTTTCTTCTCCCACCATGTCTCTGAAAATTCCTCCATGTTCCAGACTTCTGAGTGTTTTTGGTGCTCAAACCAGACAATTTTGTGGGGTGTGATTCTCATATGTCCTGCTTTCAGGTAAGAGTTGGTTCTGTATGCTTCCCTGCACCAACTGGCAGTTCACTATTTTTTGCTACTTAGCCCAGTTGCCATTCCCTTGGTGAACCCATGCCTCTAACTCCTGTCACTGGTGACCCCTACACTAACTATCACCCCTATCCTATAGTTTAAATTCCCTTGATCTCCGATTCCATTGTCATAACAGCAGCCCCTCCCTCTTTGAAGAACATCAGTCCATATTGAGTTGGCTACTGATTCCATTCATTTGACTCATACTGTAGCCCAGCAAACTACCTTACCTGCACTAGTGTCATGACCCTGCAATGCTCTTCCAGCACTCATGTTACAATGATGCCCAGCATCATGCTCGATCATGACTAAAGATATCCAGATACTTCTGTCACAATGACCTCAGTCACACCTAGTTGTGATGTTTGGCATCTCTGGGTACCACTGTTTTCAAATGCTAAAAATATTCATTGTTATCTTTAGGGTCAGAATAAGCCAGTGACATTGTACAGAAACAATGCTGTGCATGCATGTGCTTGCATAAATCATTTAGTTAGTGAGCTTTAGTGGTTATCTGGCATATTGCAAGAAGACAGGTTAGTACACAGTGATGCCCATGACAACTATTCATGGTTCTTCACTCAAGATACTGATCAAATGCTTGGCACCACTATACTTTTACTATAAAGCTTCTATTAAATGTTGCATTACTGTTACTGTTTTATTTGTATTTTTCCTTATTGGCATTAAGCAGAGAATTAAAGGATTCCTTTAAAAGGGTAGTACTTTTATAACCAGAGTGAGATACAACTGAATTTGCTTGAGTGCGGGGGTTGAGACCTAGCATTTTGAAGGATATTTTTGTAACATTTTAAGTGTCCTGATGGCTGAGAAGTTAATTTTTTAGCCCTGGTTTCACTGAAAGGTTTTGTGTATTGAATCAGACATAGCAGTCTGCCTGCATTGAAAAGGCCTGCTTATATCACAGGTGTCACTAGTCAATCAATTGGCTCTGGGTGGGGTTTCAGCTCTGAGCTTATCTTAGACATCCTTCACAGTTAGAAGCCAGTCACACTGACTTTAAAGTGTCTGTTGGAAGCTCAAACTTAATGCAAAGAACAAATTGCAACTCCATTTAGGACCTGGAAACCTGATTAAGGCATAATACTGCAGAGCACTGGGTAAGAAGGGAGATACACTTTCTACAAAAAGTTTTATTTGTATTTTTCCTTATTGGCATTAAGCAGAGAATTGCAGGATTCCTTTAAAAGGGTAGTAATTTTATGACCAGAGTGAGATACAACTGAATTTGCTTGAGTACGGGGGTTGAGACCTAGCATTTTGAAGGATATTTTTGTAGCATTTTAAGTGTCCTGCTGGCTGAGGAGTGAGTTCATTTTTATCCTTGGACTCAGTAGAGTGGTTTGGTTTGTGTTGGAGCCGTGGTCTAGTAAATTGTGATGTTAGTTGTATTACTATAAAGGACAGTACTCACCAGGGTGGTGGAGCAGTTGTGTATCTGACTGTTTCTAACAGTCACCAGTGGCTGTGCACTACCCACCCAACCTTCCCCCCCCACCCCCAGGCGTGGCATTTCCTTTATAGCCACAGTTCTGACATCTAATTCCTCAACAGGTCTTGGGCAGAACTGTCATATTCTAATAACCCTGCAATGTGCATAAAGAATAGTTACACAAAAATAATAATACATACATAATTACATATGTATAGAATAAGGAGTGGGACATGGGGAGTGGTGCAATGCAGTGGCTGTGGGCAGCAGCTCGGGAACATTCTGAAAACTGCATTGCTGTCCTATTTGTAGGCAACTGTCAGCTCTGAGAGAGGAGGTTGCCCACCTCCAGGCTGAACTAGCAAGGACTATGAGGCCTCCCTCCCAAAGAGCACCACTGCCACAACCACTGAGTCAGAGGTTTCGGAGTATGAAGAGCAGTAGGACCACAGTGGGTTCTGGGAGGGTGCGGGTGGTGAACCAGAGGCGAAGCCCCCCAATTGTACCTCTACACAAATCAGATGCCATTCTGGTAGAGCAAGGTTCCTCTATGATGGCACCCTCAGTGGAGACCCAGAAGAATGCTGAGGACATCCACAAAGGAGAACTACAAAAGTGTGGCAAGGGACACCACAGGGGAAGGAAACAGCTACTGATAGGGGACTCAATTGTTAGGGGAGTAGAACTGGGGAAGGGAGAGAAGGAAGTAAGCTGCCTGCCTGGTGCCATGGCTTGGAGGGACAAGAAGTGAATCCTCACGATTGTAGAAGCAGCATCACAGGAGACAGAACTAGATATCTTTGTCCACCTTGGGACAAATGACCTAGCTAAGCATGGGATCAGTGCAGTGCAGAATGAATTTGTGGAGTTGGGGAGGGCCTCAGATGGGTAGCAAGCACAGTAACCTTCTCAGAGGTGCTACCAGTCCATGGCAGGAATGAGGCTAGGTACTGCACACCATGCAGTTTAATGAATGGTTGCAAACTGGTGCAGAGCACAAGGCTTTGGCTTCATTGGGGACTGGGAGTCCACCTGGAGAGATAAAGGTCTATACTGGTATGATGGTCTGCATTTGTCCACAAAGGGGACAAAGCTCCTAGGTGACAGGTTTAAATGCTTCCTTGGCAAGCTTTTAAACTAGATAAGGGGGGAGGTACTGATAAAATGCAGGAAAAGTCAAGCCTCCCCTCACAAAACAGTGCAGGTAGTAGGGTAAACACTGAGGTACAGAGCTCAACACAGGGCAGGATGGGGGTAAATGGAAAACAGATAACAGCAATAAGAGCAGGGATGGGGGAAAAAAGGATCAAGCCAACATTAAATGGAGGGCAATGACTACTAATGCCTGTAGTCTGGGAAACAAGCTCTCTGAGCTAGTAGCTTTGATGGAAGATGAACAATTGGATATTGTGGCAGTCACAGAAACATGGTACACCGAGAACCATGAATGGGATGTCAACATACCAGGGTACACAATCTACAGAAGGACAGGGAAGGCAAAGAGGAGGTGGAGTAGCTCTATACATAAGGGAAGGATCAAAGCTACAGAACTAAAAAGTAAAGGGGAGGACAAGAGGCACTCTGGGTTACCTTGGAGATGGGGAATGGCATCGCAATCCGCACAGGGGTTGTATACAGACCCCGCCTCAAGGGAGGAAATGGACAAGAAAATGATAGAGGACATTCTCAAAATGGCTGAAAAGGGGAGATACTGTTGATGGGGACCTGAATATGTCAGATGTTAACTGGAGGACATGTACTGCAGCCACATCCAAGAGCAGGGTCATTCTGCTGCCTGCAGGGGCAGACCTTAGACAGCTAGTGCTGGAACCCACTCGGGAGGGAGCAATACTAGACCTGGTACTCTCAAATGGAGAGGATCACAAATTTAGAAGTCAGTAGACATCTGGGAACAACGACCACTGCACAGTGTGCTCACAATGAGCACAACCATGGAGATAAGCCATACAAAAACAAGGATACTGGACTTTAGAAGGGCTGACTTTGGCAAAATGGGTGAACACCTGAAGAATGCACTAGCAAATGGCCAAATAGGAGGGTGGAAGAACAATGGAGAAAATCAAACTGCCATCATAGAGGCAACAAGTCTTTGTGTAAAACAAATAAAGAAAACAAAGCAGAGTAAAAACCACTATGGTTCTCAAAGAGGTGGCAGGAAGGTTAAGGAGAAAAGGCTGCATTCAAAAGTATAAGGAATCACAGAGGAGCACGACAGGGAACTGTATCAATTAAAGCAGAAAGAAGTAGGAAAGGCAGTCAGAATGGCAAAGGCACAAACCGAGGAAAAAATAGCCAACCTCGTCAAAAGGGGATAAAACCTTTATAGGTACATTAGGGGCATAGAAAGGTTAAGGAGGGATAGTGAAGATTAATAAAGGAGAGGGAGGTGGGCAGAGGGAGACAGTGAAAGGCAGAGATACTGAATGAATACTTTTGCTCAGTATTACAAAAGAAGATGAGGAGCAGTTACCTAAACCAGACAATAGGAGCACTCTGGGTAGGGGGTTGATACCAGTCCATTCACAGAAGAAAGAGTCCTGAAAGAACTCCTAAAACTCAAGGTGGACAAAGCAATGGGGCCTGACGGGATTCACCCCAGAATCCTAAAAGAACTAAGGGGGGACCTAGTGACACCACTGACCACACTTTTTAACAAATCATGGCAGGATGGGGTGGTACCTGAGGACTGGAGGAGGGCAGATGTGATTCCCCTTTACAAAAGTGGGAGCAAGGCAGAAGCAGGAAACTACAGACCTGTAAGTTTGACCTCAGTGGTAGGGAAAATGATGGAATCACTTCTGAAAGAAAGAATTGTTGAGCACCTAGAGGCCAGCGGGGCACAGGACCCAAAGCAACATGGAGTTACAGCAGGAAGGTCATGTCAGACTAATCTAATTGATTTCTTTGACTGGGTGACCAAAGTAATAGACCAGGGAGGGACTGTGGATATGGTCTACCTAGACTTTAGCAAGGCATTTGACACAGTCCCGCACAAAAGATTAATAATCAAGTTAGCCAGCCTGGGAGTGGGTCCCAGGGTGGTAGCCTGGGTAGCGAACTGGCTGCACAACAGTACACAGAAGGTAATAGTGAATGAAACACATTCGAAGAAAGGGGTTACTAGTGGAGTACCTCAGGGCTCAGTACTGGGTCCAATCCTCTTAACATCTTTATAAGTGACATTGCAGAGGGTCTGAGGGAAAGGTATGCCTCTTTGCAGATGACACAAAGATCTGTAACAGAGTTGATACACAAGAGGGGTAGAAAAGATGAGAAGGGACTTGGCAAGGTTGGAGGAATGGTCAGACATATGGCAACTTAGATTCAATGCAAAGAAGTGCAAAGTAATGCACCTGGGAAACAAAAACCCAGGAGAAGAGTACACAATAGCAGGGAGGTACTAACAACAACAAAATGGAAAGGGACCTGGAGTAGTCATATCAGATGACCTAAAGGTGGGTAAGCAATGTGAGAAGTCAGTAAGGAGAGCCGGGGATACTGGGATGCATAGGAAGGGGCATCACAAGTAAAAAAAGGGAAGTGATTATCCCTCTATACAGACAGTTGGTGAGACCCCATCTGGAGTACTGTGTGCAGTTTTGGAGACCTCATCTATGCAAGGACATAGACAGGATAGAAGCAGTCCAGAGGAGGGCAACTAAAATGGTGCAGGGTCTACATCAGAAACCATATGAAGAGAGACTGAGAGAGCTTAATATGTATACCCTTGATGAAAGGAGTGATGGGGACATGATAGAAACGTTCAAGTACCTCAAGGGAATCAACAAAGTCCAGGAGGGTAGCATCTTTCAGAAAAAGAGATGTGTAAGAACAAGGGGGCACAGTTCAAAGATAGAGCGGGGACTGCTCAGGGGTAATGTGAGGAAATTCTTTTTCACGGAGAGAGTGGTGGATACCTGGAACAGCCTTCCTGAGGAGGTCGTTGGGTCTAAAACAGTGGGGGAATTCAAACATACTTGGGACAGACACAAAGCAATTATAGTGCGGGGTTGCAGGAAGCAGGCTGTTGGTTAACTAGAATCTGCAGCTTATCCAGTAGGTAGGGAAATGGGCAGACTGGGTGGGCCAAGTGGTCCTTTTCTACCATCAAAGTCTATGTTTCTATGTTACTCTACAAGACCTTTGCCTTTCTCCACAAAGGCAGCTCAAGAGTATGGTAGGGCAAAACAGATGATATGACTTCGACAAAAGTATCAAAAAATTCCACCGTTTTCATATAAGCTCATTAAGTTAAGCTTTAATTAGTGATGTTATTAAGGAGTCTGCAAAGAATTGCTGCGGATGAGGTTTTGTGTGTGGGCATGGCCCTGACGGACACCTGAAATGGCAGGTTAGTTAGCTAGGTAGACACCCACTAAGGGTGGAGGTAGGCAGGTAGGTAGGTAGGAGTTCAATAAAGCGAGAATCTTAGGGCTGGATGTAAGGAATATGTATATATAAGTGCAAGCAGGAAAGCATTTCATTCTCTTGCTCCTTACCCTCCAGTCGGAACACATCTTTTCCAGACACAGCACAGCATTCCATGAAGGACAGCAAGGGGATCCCCAGCCTGTTTTCTCCAAGGGTAAATTACACTTTGCTGGTCAGAGTAGGTTTCACAATGAGGAGACTTCCTAGGCAGGAGGCTGAGTAAGGCTTGGGAATCACTTTAAATGGAAAGAAGCTCCTTTCTGGGTAAAGAGCTATTCTTGTAATGTGATTACTTCTTTGAGTTTCATTAATAGGTAAAAATAGCAAAAGAGCTGGGTACAATGAACTAAAAATGCTAGGTCAAGCTCTTTTGATTGGGTGAAGTGGTTACTGAGTTACAGTTCCCATAACCACATTTTCTTTTCTAAGAAAAAAAAGAGAAACAAATGAACAAATGGGTGGCCCTTACCTAGGAAGTTTCACCCCTGAGGTGCTTCATGGATGTGTTCTTTCATGCCAACAGTGTTTTGAGCATCAGGGGAGCAAGTTGGCATTCTGGAAAACATTGATGGCCACTTTGCAGCTGAGAAGGCCCACTTCTAGCAGTAGGTTGCTGCTTGGAAGATATTACATTGTTAAGACCCTTGAAGCTGGTTTACCCCATCCACTCAGATGGTACCCATGGTATCATTGAGAGTTTGATGCAGCACGTTCGGTGAGGGAGTAACTTGGCATGTTGGTGAATGCTGACCACCATGTGGCAGTCAGGAGGGATGAGCTGCTCAACAGCAGGTGGCCACAGTGCCTAAAATAATGTTTATGGACAAAAGGTGTGTCTATAAGTGACCGACTGATATTAACAGACTTTCAGGATTGTTTATTTTCTTAAATAGGTAACTCATCAGACCAAAGTGTACAGAAGTTCCTGGGAGCAGATATAAACCATAACAACTGGTTGAGGAATGTGCAAGGAGTGCTACTGCAAGAAAGAAAATCCTCAGCTGAATTAGCCTCTGGCAAAGCTCCTTTTACTTGCCAGAGTAATTAAATTTTATTGTATCTTCCTTTCATTTTCACCAGCACTCCCCCCTCCCACATACCATAGCATTCTGTGAGCTTTAAAAGCATATTCTGCACCTACTATAGTTACTATGTGTGAATGGGAGTTAAGCAAATATCGTTTACGTGGATTGCATGTGTACCAGATTGTGTGAGTATAAAAGGTATGTTTTGCCGCTAGTTACTAGTGGGAAAACAGAGAGTAGTGTGTTTCATGGGGTGGAGATTGCACAGGCTAGACGCCAAGCCATCCACATGGCACATGCCACCTGGAGCAGACAGTGAGTCCTCAGCATAGGGTTTGCCTTAACAAAAAATAAACACAAATGCCACTAGGAATGGACAGTGAGTCCTCAGCATAGAGTTTGCCTTCTCAAAAAATAAACTAGCGTATGAGGAGCAACAACACAGTAATTCCATGGTGAAAATAGTATGACTGTATGCATTCCTGGTTGTGCTGTTCATTTAATGGTACGGGTACAGAATTTTGTGCTATCTCAAGCACAAAAGTCTTGATGACCCAGACTTTTCATTGTACTGGTGATAGCTCTACAGCAGAGTTTCAGCAGGAAAGGAGATGAGGACCTTTTGTTAAACTGGACATCTCCACCGGTTGGGCAGATGCACTTATGCCAACTGCCACATGGAGGGTCAGGTCAGTTGCCTAGCACCGTCAGTCCGTGTGGTTTTGTGGTTCACATTCTGCAGGACCAACACGGCCCAGGCATGCATTTGGGCAGTTACGTGTTCTTGCTGAGTAGGCTAAAACTATTCTGTTGGGCACAATTTTTCTGGCTGTAAACTTGCATTCTCAGCTGAAGTGCCTCTTTGTGTGCTTTACTAAGGTGTAATAAGGAGTTACATAAATTTATGGCAGCTTTATGTGGTGTTTCTCCTTTTTGAGTTTATGCATACAGGTGTTTAATCTATTTTCTAATTATGATACAAATGTATCACCAGTCGTCAACTGGTGGTACCCCTTAATTCATATTCCCTCTGCTCCCTATGCAAAGACTGGTCTTGAGTGGACTGAAGCAAGAGAGAGGAGAATTAGAGTTTATTAAGGAATGTCACTGTGCTAGGGGACCCATTCTGTGTGGCAAATCTTGTTTTACACTGGCTGTCATGTGCCAATGGCGGATGCTGATAGAGCTGCATGGCTGTACAAGCTCCACTCCCCCTGATTTTTGACCTATTCCAACATGGATTCAAGATGTCTAGCTGGTAAGCCATACATTTCTTGGGTGCATATTTTGTTTCCACAAGAAGTCTGGAGGGGAGGTTCAAATTAGTTTTTTCAGATGGATTTAAAAGGCACTGGTATGCAAATAAGTGCTGTCCAGTTCAGGATTGAGAGTATTAGCAGCACAGTGCAATTTGCCTGTGAGCTACACCAAGGACATATTAAAAAAGCTGGAAGGGGCATAGATAGGTTAAATTGGTGCCATTGTCTTACAGGTGTAAAGAAATATCACCTCCCTATTTCCAGTTTTTAGTGTAGCGTTCTTTGGAGTTGTAGGTGAACAGTGCTAGGTGAGATAGTCCTTAGCCTGGGTTATCAGAGGAGTGGTGTAAGCTCCCATGCAATAGGTAAAGCATAGCAAATTAGTAATGATGAGGAAGGGCATGTTTAAGTCAAATTTTACTGATGAGAAATTGTTCACAGTATACCCTTTGGTACAGTGACAGCAAAGGCTAAGACCGTAGATGAGATTTTTCTGTCTTGTATTGTGCTTGACTTTTCACATCTGTTGGAGCCACGATGCTAAGGAAAGCAAAGACAGGTGGTGCAGATTTCAAGTGACAGCTGGAAGCCGTCATGTGGGCAAAATGGAAAGACTGGTAAGAGGCCTTGTTCCAAAACCCAGAGAGCCCTGGTCCAGCAGGACCCATAGATGACCCAGAACCACAATCGCAGCCAGGGACTCCGGTGGCAACAGTTACAGAAAAATCAGCACCCGCATCCCCAGATAATAGGAGCAGGATTTAGAAACACTGCAAGCACCTCCAGCGTGAAAAGATCCTCAGATAGGCAGGCCAGACTTGGAAAATATGACTGATTACGAGCTGAGAGAGCTACTGAGGGAGTTACTGAGGTAGACTTTTTGGGTTCCTTCTCCAGGACAGGATCCACCAATGAAGATGCCATAGAGGCCCTGGGTAGGGGCTCCAGTTACAGCAGGCCAAGGGGACAACCCATCCCACTAGGCAAGTGGGTCCATGACCCCCAAATCTAGTCACACCAGGTACACCGGTCTTGGTGCCTCCATCCCCGGCACTCCAGGCTTGCATAATCATGCCAGGCCCCAGTGTTCCTGCCAGTGGTCCCAGTGATACCACTGCCCCAACCTCTGACCCCAGTCCCACCTTTTTAATGTGCCCACTGTTCCCACACCTAATCGATCCTTCGTAGATGGGTGGGCAATCATCACAGCTTCTGGCACTCCCCTCCCAGCAGGTCCATCAATTTTTGAGTTGAAGCTTGACAAGGTCCTGGCTTTTATAGCAGTATGGGAGAAAAGACAGATGAACTCCACTGGGTCAGCACCATGCCAGGTGGTGCTCAACTGGTAGGGGCTACACTTGCAGCCCTCCACCCCAGCAAGAAGTATCACGGCTGGCATATATTGGTTTTCTACTTGGTTACACCTTTTAGAGAAGGTAAAACAGCAGATAGCAAATGAGGAGTACATGGATGTGTTCACATTACTCAGTAGGCCCAGGGAGCTGGAGGATGACAAAAGAAAAGGAAAAAAAAAGAGAAAGATGACAGGGTGGAGAAGAAGCACAAAGTTAAGATTCGGTGCACTGGGGAAAATTTTTCAGAAAGCTTTGCAGTATTTGCAGGGCTGCTGACATGGGTGAATCCGGTGAAAGCATCCAGTCTGTAGACTTACTATAGCCTTACTATGTCCATGTATGCTTGTGAACCTAGCTGGAGATGGCTATAGCATGATGAGGAGTTCCACAGGAGGAAACAGAATGAGCCAAGCAGGTCATCGGACATATTTGACCTTCCACTATTGTAGGCTATCGACATGGGTGTGAAGAATTACACACTGATAGTGGATTCCCAGTCAGGTGAGTGATATCACTAAGAAAAAATATGCTGGGCAGTAGTGGTAGGGGTCGGAGTGGGGGCATTGCTACAGATATAATCAGGGAACTTGCAAATCAGATTCATGTAAGTAAAGTGCTCAGCATGTGGCCACCCGCTCCCTTTCAATCAGTCAAAAGGGGACCACAACCTCCCTTTCGTCCCTTTCAAAATTGGTGTAAAAAACCTCATAATGTCAATAATGGTGGATCATGTTGAGAGATGGCTAGCCAATTATTTGAATAGGGTGTCTGCTTGCACCCTAGTGGAGGGCTTCAGAGAGGAACTCTGGATCTTGTATAACAGTTCCATAAAGCTTATGAGGCAGTGAACCTGAAATCTGCCAGGGGGAGAGACTATATATGATTTGGATCAAGCTGAACAAAGCGGTAGCTGCAGGACATTTCAGCCATGCTCATATCTCCTTCACATGAAACATGAAGGGTATATGCCAGAATCAATGGGGCAGCACCTAGTGAGGATATCATGGTTTTCCAGAATCATAGACTATGAGGATACCATGTGGGCATTTAACCTTCATAAGATGTTGGAAATGTGGGCCCATGGAGCCCCCAGATGGTAAGACGATAAGCTGCTGATTAGCCCGGTCCTGCTGGCATGAGTCTGGGATGAGATCCTGAAGGTGTGCTCATCACCCTCAGAAGTGCACTTGTTTTGAATGACATTTTTAGTGGCTCTTTGTGGGGCCTTTATGGTGTCAGAACTTGTGTTGCTGAGCAATAAGTCTGGCTTGCCTGTAGCCTTAGACAATTATGTGGCAGTGATGCAGACTGAGATGTTTGTTAATTTATGCAGACACAAGGCAGATAGGTAGGCCTAGCAGTGTTGATGCAGTTTGAGAAACATAGAAACATAGATTTTGATGGCAGATAAGGACCGCTTGGCCCACTCAGTCTGCCCATTTCCCTACCTAATGGATAAGCTGCAGATCCTAGTTAACCAGCAGCCTACTTCTTCCTACTCCCACCCCCTAGAATTGCCTTATGACTGTCCCATGCATGCTTGAATTCCACCACTGTTTTTGACTCCACAACCTCCTCTGGAAGGCCGTTCCATGCATCCACAACCTTCTCTGTGACCCTCTCCGCCCCAGGGGTACAGTGGATCATTCAGACATGGACACAAGACTATATGTCCCACTGGATGGCAGGGAGTATATCATTTTTTCATCATGATGATGGATCCCCTTTGACAGTGTTTCAGTTCTGTGATGTTCTAGAGAAGGCCATTTGAGTGGAGGGGGTGAACTGGAACGAGTTCAATACCCATTCATTTTGCATAGGGGCTGTCTCATGTGCTACAGCAGAAGGGCTTATGGACTGCCAGATTCAGAGCTTTGGTCACTGGAGGTTACAGGCTTTTGAAAGATATGTGAGACCATATTTGTTTTAATTCCTGGTTTTCGATGGTTGGCAGGTGGCAGTTCCTGGGGAAGCCAAGTGTGGATATGTGGACATTCATTTATCCAATAGGTAGCCATCAGAGCAAGGTAGATTCTGTGTGGCAAGAACCTATTTCTCGCCTCCTGCCAGGCTTGGGTACAACGGATGGAATGGTCACAGGATGAGATGGAGTGATCTGCTTCCATGGATCATGGCTGAAGCTTGATGAAGTGGCCCTACCAGCATTCTCTTGGTGCACTTAGGAGGCAATGATTTGGGAGAAATAAAATTGCTTGAACTGCTGTGCCAAATGAAAGAGGACTTGGCTTGTTGCAGTGCACCTGGCTGAAAGTATAAATTACATGGTGTCACATCATCCAAAGAAGGCACTGACAGCATGTCTGAGACCCCAGAGCAACTGAGAAAACCTGCAAATGACCAGCATGGCTATGCAATGATTTATGAACTCTAGTGAGGGGTCTGTCCCGAGTCACAATGACATTATTATGAAAGTACCTAAATTTTATGCCCAGGATGGGCTGCAGCTCTATAGCCTAGGTTCTGATAGATTTTTAGCTGACTTACAGTGTGCTGTGGAGAAAACAGTGGCATGAAGTGCATGTGTGGGGATGAGCATCAGGAGCCATGCTCATCCTGTGATAGCACAGTAGTCTCGCAAGGTTTGTACAGATGGGGTAACAGGGAATGACACATCTTTGTAGGTGGATCACCCTGAGGCTGGCAGGAGGTGAGTGCCCAAACAGCTGGAGTTGTCCCTTCTGGAGGCAGTCAGAAGGATAGCTTCTTCAGGCATTCAGGCATTGCCTGCAGTTTTGCAGCATTCTGTGATGGGGAAGAGACATCAGCACCCATCCCAGAGCCATCCACCATGCCTTGGAGGCTGGAGTACCTTTCATGGTTTGTCTGCATTCTGCTGGCTACCCTGGAGGTAAGGGAATGGCCATTATGATGATCTGATTTGATAAATGACTTACTGTCACAGGGTGCCCCCTGTGATGAGTACAGGCCCTAATATACTTATAAGTACCCCCCCCCCAAGAAATAAAGTACTTAGGATAAAGCACCAGGTATGTAGGTCCAGCATGCCAGCTGGCTGAGGTAATTAAGGTGCTAGTTGTTTAAACAGAGTAATACATGCCTATAAGAAAAATAAGGTGCTTATGGTTTAAATAAAGTACTTTGAAGTTTAAATATAGTACATGAGAGGCATTTACAAATGTTCACTGGATTTAAACTGAAGTGCGTTTGTGCCTTTAAATAATAAAATGCTTTTTGTCTTGAAAGTAAAAGGCAGCAGTTCTTGCCATGTACATTTTGTACTAGATGTTAGTTATAAAATAAATAAGAATTAAATAAGAATTAACACAAGTTGAGTAGATTATGCTACTGTACATACATACAAGAATTCCATAGGAAAGGAGGGGTTGATAAAGAACTCCAGGTCTTTTCTGAAATACATAAATGTAAAAGGGGCTTACCAGTGTTTGCAGTTCTCCACAGTACAGCAGCAAGTTAAATTTCTATTTAGAGAGCCTGCTGTTTTGCTACAAATCTGAAGGAGTTAAGGATTTAAAGGGACAGGAAAATCCCTGTAAAACCACAAAGTGTAAAATCGTGGCAGCCTTCAGTATAAGAGTTGGCTACATGTCTTAAGAATGAAACTGCACAAATGAAATAAAATCATAAAGCTAACATATAAAAAGACATCCCAAGTCTCTGTAAAATCCCACACACAGTTTCTCTAAGCACTGCCCTGCTGCATGAGTGTACACAAGTGAAGAGGGTTGACAAAAATCTATCTGGAGGAAAACTAGGTACCTGCCTGTGGTTTCTTTTAAAACAGATAAAACAGACAGGCCTCATGTCTTTAAGGCAAGGCTGGAGAGGTTTAAAAGCACTAAGGTGTGAATAGTCATTGCAATAAAAGAAAGAAAAAAGAAACTTACAATATATTGTATTATTAAATATCAGGCTTTTCGGCCTGTAGGTTTGCCTGCTCCAAGAATGGTATGCCAAATGAGGTGCACTATAGGGTGATAGTGGTCCCTAGTGTCCTCTTTTTATACTAATGATGCTGTCAATCACAGTTCAGTGGAAAGTTTTCTACTTCCTCTTACAATTATATTCTTTTCTTGCAGGACTTTTTCTTGTATGATGGTTTCCTTAATTAATTATCATGTTTAGAAGGCCCTCTAGCACTGTATAATTCACTATGAGGGTCTAAACAAAAAGTTTTATAAATTGATGATACTGAGGTCACATGACTTCGGTAGGCAGTTATAAAAAGCCTACTTTAGCAAGCTATATTCAGATAGGGGAGTCAGTAGGAGCTGACTGACAGAGCTGGTGGACCTCTGAAGTGTATATGTTTGTGTAAAACAGGTGAGGAGATAGCCTAGTGGCACTACTGGGCAGAGCAGTGGCCCTTCCTGAACATACTGCATCTGTTTATTATTTTGTTGAGATTCTGAAAGTAAATGAACTAACCTTATTTTCCTGAATTCTGTGAAACCGAATGTCAACATTCTCTGAGAAAAGGAAAATGATAAGTGCCTTGCCGGCACTTTTTATGCACTAAGTTTGTGGGTTTGCTTGATTTATTATCCTGACTGTCTCAACCCCGCTACACTTACCATGACTACCTTGTTGCACATGTCACTCTGACATGGCTGCAACTGTCATTATATAGCATTCAATAACAACAGGGCCGTAGCTTTTTTTTCTCCAAAGCATGTTGTTTGTATCAGTCTGTACAGGTGGATGGAGGGGTAATGTGACCTATAAGACAATTAAGGAACCTACAAATAATTGCTGCAGATATGGCTTTGTCTGTGGGCACGGCCCTAACACCTGAGTCAGCAGGTTAGTTAGCTAGGCAGATGCACACGAGGGGTGGGTTAGGCAGATAGGCAGGAGTTCCCTCAGGGCTATAGGCTTAGAGCTGGAGAGGAAGAGCTCAGATATATATAAGGGCAAGCAAGGAAAAGTTTCTTTCTCTTGCTGCTTACCCTCCAATTGAAACCCACCCAAACCAACCCTTATAAATGCAGGGCGTGGAACTGCATAGGGTGTAGTGAACTCATTGTACTTCTCTGGGGAATCTCCTTAAGGACTGAGAAAGAATTTTCCATTTTTTTTTCCTAGGAGGTTTTCCCATTTTTGCCTTCTCCAGAGAGCTTTAAAATCAGTCTTGTTAGATTAGGGTGGGTTAGATTGTCACAGTCATATAACAGGTACTGGAACAGTAGCGTCCAAAGGTTTGTACG
Organism: Neoceratodus forsteri; assembly: GCA_016271365.2. Classification (NCBI taxonomy): domain Eukaryota; kingdom Metazoa; phylum Chordata; order Ceratodontiformes; family Ceratodontidae; genus Neoceratodus; species Neoceratodus forsteri. The sequence continues at coordinate 535,483,732 of CM028135.1, read as the reverse complement.
GGGGGGTGAATTAAAAGGGACTCGTACATCTTTGCAGGTGACTACCCCTGAGGCTGGCAAGAGGTGAGGGCTCAGATGGCTGGAGTTCCCCCTTCAGGGGGCAATTGGAATGATGACCTCTTTGGGTATTGACCGCAGTTTTGCAGCACCTTCTGATAGAGGGTGCCTTGGCACCCAGCTCTGAGCCATTCCTCATGCCTCTGAGGCCAGAGTACCTCATGAGGATTGTACCCATTCTATTTGCTTTCCTGGGGGTAAGGTGTTGGCCATTATAATGATGATTGAATTGCCATGACTACTTTGATGTACATGTCATGCTGACTTGGCTGTAACTGTCGATATATACTGTCAATAAAAACAGGGCTGTGGCCATTTTTCTCCAAAGCTCATTGTTTGTCTCAGTCTGTTCTGTTGGAGGGAGGTGTAATGTCACCTATAAGACTGTTTTGCAATCTTTGATTGCTTATAACCTGGCTAGCCTTTGAGCAAGAGATCGAGAGTTGACACAAACACACATATCCTCATTTTTAGAGTCAATGAAGCTAGCCAAACTGGTGATATTGTTTTCTCTAGTTTTAATGTTATAGGATTTAAAAAATCTGTAGTTTTCATACTTTCAACATGTAATTTTTTTCTATTAAAGCTTCCAATAAATTTCTGCAAGGAATGTTACAAAACAAGTTACATCATCCACCTTTCATTTCATCCATAAAACAGGTGTAATAATGGAGCACTTTATGAACAAAGGCAATAAAATCCATCTTACGATAAAGGAAGACTTTAAGCCCATGGTTCGATGGGTGGAGCAACAACGCCACTTTCCCATCGGGCTTAAAAGGTCACACATCCTGGGCCTCGCCAAGATTAGTTTTCATTGCAACTGGAGGCGCCACACTTACTCGCCCATTTTGATTTCTGTAGTTTGTTCTGCGGTCGCATCCTGACTCATCCCTTAAGTTTGTTTTGCTCTCCCGCTGCTTTGGGTGGCTCACTTCCCACGCCCCCGCCTACCACTCTTCCCCTTCCTTCTGCTGTAGGTATTTTCCCCTTTGTCCTCCACCCCTTCCCATTACTTCCTCGTTTCCCAGTGTGCTGCCATTACGCCGTCCTCTCTGCTTCTTGTGTCTGCTCTCTCTGGTCACTGCCTCTGCCACTTTCCTCTTTTGAATTTTTCTGTGTATCCTCTTCGCTCTTTCATGGCATTTCCTGGCTTTGTGGCCACATTGTTTGGCAGTTGGCAGCCGCTTTCACTGCCTGCTTACTCTGCGCTTCACAGGTCCATCTCTTCAGATCCTCCGATTGCATCTCTCCTCACTCTGCTATGTGCTATGCAAGGCTTCCCTTCATGGCTCATCCACCGGGTCTGATGCCATCAGGTTCTGCAGCTACTTCTGGTGATCCGCTGCCCCGGCCCTTGCTGTCAACCCACCCAGCTCCTCTGCTGGCTTGTATGCCTGATGGGTGTTTATTTTCCAGCATCCTGCGTGCATTTGTTTTTTTGCCAAGGATCCCATCCATACCGTGCTTTCTGGAGTCATCTCTTCTCTCTGCTGAGTCTGCCATTCATGGTTTTTCCAGCTGTTTTGGGGCCCACCACTAGCCATCTTCCTCCACTGGGTTCCTCAATCGATTTATCTGCTTCCTATGACCTATGCAGCTTCTGCTTAGTTTCAACCTTGGGACAGTTGGGGTTTGCTTTCTATCTGGGGTTGCCCTCAGCTCCATTTCTGAAGCACTGTTAAATGTGTTGCCATTTATTTATTTATTTATTTTATTTTATTTAGCTTTTGTTGACCGGGTAAGTGCACTAGACAAATCCTGCCTATTTTCAGGCACGACCGGGGAGGGGGATACAGATGAATGCCAACTGACCTTGAACCAGATTAAGCTGTTGGTGGTATTTTTAGTGAATGAGGGAAATTTGGCCAGGACACCGGGGAAAATTCCCCTACTCTTTTCGATAAGTGCCATGGGATCTTTAACATCCACCTGAACTACCACCAATCCAGGCAGATGGGACCTCGGTTTAACGTCTCATCCGACGGCAACTCAGAAGTGCAGCACCCCTCTCATGCTGCACTACAGTGTCAGTACTGGGATATTAACCCAAGTGCCAGATGTGGGAACTGAACCCACAGCCCTCTGATCTCCCGGCCTCAGAGGTGAGTGTGCTACCTACTGAGCCACTGACACTGCAATTGACATGTAACACTTCAGATTTGGCTCTCCTTGATGCCTCATTGTGGAATCTTTGTTCTTTCAGTATTGTGTGTTCATAGTTCTTTCTGTATTTATTATTGTCATCTTATATATTTGGTGCTATTCTGGGCTGTTGGTGATTACTGATATTTCTTTTGTACGCCAAGAACTACCGCTATCTGTACATGTTTTAGTTCACTTCTGGTGGTGCATCTCTGCATAGCCATCAGTGACTGCTTTTCACTGCTGTAGCTTGATGTCTCGGTCAGTTCTCATGGCTCATGCCATCCTGATCAGCTCGCTCTGACATTACAACTCATTCTTATGCCACCTGCATCCATCACCCTTGTCAACAATGACCCATGCTTTCCTTTTGGGCATACCTATCCTCGACTCCTCTGCCTCTCACTCCACTATTGTACCTCTTTCCAGTCCATGTCCCACTCGGGTGCATGCCTTACCTCGACCTGCTCATCTATTTTACATCACTCTCCTCCCAGTATATCTCTGTTGTCTACAGGTCTGCAGTCGATAATTCTTTTGGGCATACCTATCAATTTGAACTCCAGGTCTGCTCATTTCCATCAATGAATCAAGCATCCCTCTCATTGACTCCTATAATACTTCATCACCTAGGTCATGCCAGAGTCCAGTTCTTCTTCACTCAGTCTGCCCTCTGGTTCTACTCCTCTACTTTGTTTAATCAAGCATACCTATATTTAGGTCATAGACTACCTCAATGAACTGCCCTTACTTCCTCAGTCTTCTCCTCTTGGACTGCTGCACTCCTGCAGTGCCCAGCAGCCATTCTGCCCTGTCTCTGGTCAAATTTAATCATTTCTTATATCATCAAGCCTCCAATCATGGCCTTACCTATCCTTAATCATGTGATCTGGCTGACTCCATCCGGCCTCATCCGACTCACCCTACTACAGTTGTCATTCCATTCTGGCTGGGTCCTACACTACCCCATTGACCTCCCTACTGTCCTTCATCCTTTCTTACTTTGCTTTACCATACCAGCCTCCATGGCTTCAATCCATCATTGTACATCATCCATTCCTATTTTACCTTCCTCAGCCTAGTGCATGTTCTCTCCTCAGCCTTCATGGATTCTCTCCACTTATGGCTTCATTCATCATCGTACATCATCCGATTTTGCTCCTCTCGATCAATCATTCCGAGTGTACCCTCTGGTTTGCCTAATCTCTGGTTCAAGACATGGCTTCTTGGCCTACAGTCTCCCTCCTTTTGAGGAGTCTTCTTATTCGTATCACTCTATCAAACATATTACCTTCGTACAAGTTCATTTCATGTTCCAGTTCATTTTCAAGTTCATTCATGTCTCCTCCTCTTCCCATTCTGTACCAGCCTTTAAGGATTTACTCTGCTTGAGGCCTGCAATTGATATTTCTTTTTGGGTGTACCTATCATGCCTCCTATGCCACCTCTTCGACCCACAGCCATTCTGCTACGTGTATCAGGTTCATACCGCCAGTCATTATTCACTCATCTTTACCTCAAAGTTTATCTATTTACATCGATTACTAGAGCATTCCTATCACTGCATCCTATGCTACCTCATTGACTCTAACCTCAGGGTCTCATCATTCACATTGCATAATCAAGCATGCCTTAATCATACACATCACTCACATCACTCACTCAAACCAGTCTGCATTATCCTCGGTCTCCTCGTGAGCACATCCAGATGCCCCTTGCCCTCTGACATCTACATGGATCTACTCCTTCCCATCGACTACTTCAGCATACCCCTCTCGGGTCCCTGCTGCCTCACATGCCTTCTTCGATCTGTGTTCCCATGTTCCTTCTTTAATCTGTGCTTCTTTGGGGTTTTTCCCTATCCCATCATCATCATCATCATCATCCCTACTCATATCCCTCTCGTCCCATCCTCCCTACTCATATCCCTTGTTAATGAACCATTCTTTTTACTGGCTTACATCCTCAAATCAAATGTCCTCAGCCTGGAGGGAAGGTGACCTAGGCCTTGGATCCCCAGAGGTTTCCTCCTCAAAGGGTGTTTTCCTCTCCTCCATGCCAATGGTCATAATAATAGAGTTAGTGCTTTCTTCAGTTAGTTAGTTAGTTAGTTAGGTTCCACTGGCTGATGGAGGCGGATGGTGGCCCTGGCTTTCCCCTCTCTCTTTAGCAAGTCAGCCCTTATCTTCTCAGAATTCATTCATCATCCTCGCCTCTTCGAAGCTCAACACCTTTACGTATTCTTTTTGGGCTTTTTTTCAAACCTACCCTTAGCTGACGCAATCATTCCCACAGCACCTGTAAGGGGAGAACCTTCTTCTAGGGTTCCTTGTGTCGTACCCCTACAGGGTGGTATATCCCATAGATAGAGAGGTGGAAAGCCACAAAGCAAATCAAGTTACACAAGAATCATCTCATCCAGTTGCATATGCACATTGAATGTGAGGGCTTTAAGCCTTAGGTTCGATGGGTGAGGCAACAATGCCACTCCCCCATCAGGCTTAAAATGTCACACAACCTGGGCCTCAACAGGATTCATTTTTCATTGCCCACCATCCACCTCTCCTCCTCCCGTGTCTCATCTCTCTTACCTTGGCCTTCTTCTTAACCTACCTTTAGCCGTTGCAATCATTCCCATGACACCTGTAAGGGGGGACCCTCTTCTAGGGTTCCTTACGTCGTACCCCTACAAGGTGGCATATCCCACAGGTGGGGAGGCAGGAAGCCACAAAGCAAATCAAGCTACACAAGCATCATCTCATCTCATCCAGTTGTGTAAGCACATTGAACCATAGTTTCATCAGTATTCAGTGGGTCTAGGACCATTATGTAAACTATGCAATAGTACTAATTCTTCCTATCTTATTTCAATCTATTAAATGCTGAGTGTCAAACATAAATAAAAAAATAAAAAGTAATTTAAGTACCTAGAAATTATTCAAGACCCCACTAGATCTAATTATCTTATTGAAATCTTGCCATGCCTTGTCAAACAGATCCAATCTGTTCTCCAGTACATAATGGGCTTCTCAATTTTTTCTATGTCCACCATAAGATTCATCCAAGTATTAAAATCTGGTGGGGAGGGATCTTTCCATCTCATCAATATGTACTTATGTGCATTTATTGATGTACATTTTTTAAATGTGTCAACATTTGAAGGCTTACTGTATAACACAGTCTAACACTTGGTACACATCTTTGCAAGGACTAGTATATCTACTATGTTACATTTTGTGCAGTTTGGATGAATACTTTTTAAAGTGGAAGGAAATAATTTACAATTTTGGCAAAGTTTCACAACATTTTCATGTAAATTTTGCAAAATTTTGCTGAAGGAAAATTGTAACATCACCAGAATTCTTCCAGTAGAAAATAACTTTAACCCAGCCCTGCAAGTCAGTGGATTCAAACAAATAACAAGGGACTTTACTGAAGGATCAAGAATGTGGACCTAGGCAAATTTAAGGGATACACAGGCAGAAGAAACAATTATTCTGTGGCTAGCTTTCAAATGCAACCCACCACCACAACCAGTATCATGCCCCTGTCCAAATATTCTGTTGGGCAGCTTCTCCAATCCCCACTGGTACCAGTCAGCAATAACCCTAGCCCTGCAGGTTCAACTGACTCACTTCATTGGTCTCTCAAGGCATCCTGAAGTTCATAGACCTCTGTAGCTCAAACCTACAAACCCAGAGATAATAGGACCAAAATAATTTGTTAATCTAATCAAATGCATATATTAAATGTAGTAAGTAGCACATATAATGCCAAAATAGTATTTCATTCTATTCAATAAAAACAGCAAGCAAACTGATCAAGAACTCCAGTGACTGGTTCTCCACTGCTTTGAACCATAGTGATTCTTCGTCACGGGGCATCAAGCATAAGGGCTGTTACTCAGTTTTGTTGACATAAAATAAAATACTACTTTGGTATTATATGTGCCTCTGAAGATTGATTTAAAATACAGACTTCCAACAGAGTGCAGGCTGTTCCTTTCTGTGTTGTTACCAAGGCAACAGTCCATTTTCAGATTGCCTCCTAGGGTTGGTGATCAGCATGGTGACTTTAGACCCTACTGGGTCTGTCACATTGCAGAACCCTCAGGTATAAGCAGAAAAAAATCTCTATCAGGCTGTACAATGAGACTCACTGCAGAGTGGCTTACCATGCAATCTGAGGCCTCAGCTGCAGATTTCAATCTCTGCCTCTCTCTCCTCTGTGATGAAGGAAGCACTTGCCTCCTTTATTACTGTAAAAGCACACTTGTTCTGCTCTCCTTCATTGTCACTTGTTGCCTCTGAATGCAGGGTCAGATGTCAGTAAATGAGAGGTCTGCTTCTCTCCACACACTGCAGCAAACACAGAAAATGCTAGCAAAGTTCTTGTGTCTCACCACACATAGACATATTCCAGATTGGTGGAATCCTGCTATAAGACACTTGGGAGAGCCTGGTTGACTGTTCCTTGATGCAGATTAATTGGTCACCTCCCCAGGTGACTTAATGAGGTCTTCCAGTGTTATTTGAGCCCCTCTAGCTCAGGAGCAGGCCTTGGAGTCTGACTGGTTGGCTACTGACCTCTGACCTATTGGCCATAATTTTTAGGGGTTTATGGATGAACAAGATGGTTGCCAGTTTTGTAGTCCCTTGGGACAAATGTCTTTGTTTATTAAGGGCTCCTGCCTTAAACAATTATTTTCCCCCTCGGTGTTTCTGCAGATTCAAGCTTGAGTGTCTGGTCAGTCAGGTGGTTGTATCAGGGAAATTCCCCTCATAAGTCATGCTGGGCATATTCATCAGTACAGGAGCAGCAGGGAGCTGCTGTTGATGTGCTGCAGCAGCAGCAGCATAGAGCAGGAGGAGCTGAAGAAAAACTCCTCTCCTGCTCCTGTCACTGCTCCTACTCTGCTACCCTGCCACAGAGTCCAAGTCCTTGGGAACAGTGGGAAAAGCATGCTTTGGTGACTGGTCTCTGTAGAAACCAAAAGGTATGTCATGCACTCCTGGGAAGGGGGTAGAGTTATGTTAGCTTTATTAAACTTTTGTCAGTCCTTGCTAATGAAAGATTTGCATGTTTGACACCAGCAGTTTAGAAAACTGACACTTTCAACTGTAGTGACAATATTATAGAGAATAATGCACAGGTGACCGTGTGTTAAGCAAGCAATAACACACAACGAGGTGTGAGTTATCTCCTGATAAGAGCATGCCCAGGTGTGTTATAAGGCACAAGGCACTTGCCCTGAGTGCCTTATGCACCTGGGTGTGCTCTTATTTTATTTATTTCATTTTTGTTGACTAGGTAAGTGCACTAGACAAATCCTGCCTATTTTCAGGCACAACCCAGGGAAGGGGGATACAGATGAATGCCAACTAACCTTGAACCAAACTAAGCTGTTGGTGGTATTTTTTAGTGAATGAGGGAAATTTGGCCAAGACACCGGGGAAATTCCCCTACTCTTTTCAATAAGTGCCATGGGATCTTTAACATCCACCTGAACTACCACCAATCCAGGCAGATGGGACCCCAGTTTAAAGTCTCATCCGAAAGATGGCACCTCAGAAGTACAGCACCCCTCTCATGCTGCACTACAGTGTCAGTACTGGGACATTAACCCAAGTGCCAGATGTGGGAACTGAACCCACAGCCCTCTGATCTCCCGGCCTCAGAGGCGAGTGTGCTACCTACTGAGCCCCTGACACTGCTAAATCAGGAGATCAGGAGCTAACCCAGCTTATCAGAAGATAACCCACACTTCAGAGTGGGTTATTGTGCTTATAAAATGGGCCCCTAAGTAATTACTTAAAAAAGAAAGAAGAACAACAAAAGAAAATCAGAAATATTACAATGGAGGTTTCAATATTTCAAATAGCAAAAAATAGCCCCTCTGTAAAACTAACTGTTTCCTGCCATTAGAGGTCATCCTATGTATTCCTGAGGTAAGAAAATGGAAAAATACCATACAGTGTATGTAAGCCCCCTCCCACCTTCCTGTACAATCCTACACATTTAACGTTCTTTTTTTTTTGCCTTTTTTTATTTAATTTATAGCTTTGTCCATGTATGTGACAAACTGTCAGCTCAGTTTTAGTTGTAGTGAGCCTTTCCTACTTCAGATGTTGTTCTTTTCTGCCCCCCCCCGATCAACAAATTATTTTTTTTCTCCTTTTGCCTTGTTCTTTTTTTTTCAGTTCTGCTGCTTTGTCTTTTTTCTGAGTGCCACTTCACTGCAATTGAGCATGTCCCTTTGCGGCCACAGTATGAAGCTTTTTCCTCTTTTGCAGTTTTGAAACCATAAGTAGCGAGTGGTACTGTTGGAGATCACTTTTTTAAATGTAATTTTATTTAATTTATTTGCTTTGTGTCTGCTGTTCAATGAAGGGTGTCAGGTTCCTGCAGTGGAAGACATAACAGAGGAGCGGATCTGTGAAGAGGTTTAGAGATTGAGGTCCTGTTTCTGCCTCGAACTGCGGGTTACTTTTTTTTGTTTTATAGCAGTGGCATTGTATGAACCAAATGGAGACTTTCTGTGTGTCTGTGGGGAGTGTGTTTTTTTTTTTTTACATCGGGCATTTGACGTACCATAGAGTTTTGTGGAAATGGACTGGAGGCTTATTACTCATGGGCACAATTTCAGATACTGGGAGCGAGAGCCACGCAATTGCTAGGCAGAGGTGTCCAGTGAAAAAAAAGCAGATGAATGTTTTAGTGTGACTGCGGTTGGCGTGTGTGAAGTTTACAGCTGCCATGAGGTAAAGCTCATTTCCCACTACTGCTGTGGTGAGCTGTGCCAGTCTGTGTTTTTGTTTATGGTTGGCACAGCTCATTAATTCATTGCTGTTATGTGGCTCAGGAGTGGCGGGTAGTGGTGGTTGTCTAGTGGACACAGCTCAGAAGATGTACTAGCCAATCGGATTGCTGGATTTCCAAAGTCCATTTTATAAGAAGTTCCTTTTTTTTTTTACACACCCAAGGTGTGTGATGACCCATACACCTCAAGAATGAAGCTTATGAAGTTAATGTGGTGTATCACACACTGAGGGTGTTTAAAAGAAATTCATATGTACACAGTTGTTTATGTTTTATTTTTTATAACTGGAGCAGTGAAATAAGCAAAAAAGTAAAGTTTCCCTGCAGGGAAAGTGAAGTATGAGCACTCCAAATGCCATAATACCTGGGCATAAAATCATCCATGGCATTTGATCATACTGATAATCAATGTTATAAAGGGGGTCACCAGTTTTTATTGCAGAATATTGATACACTAAAACCAGTGTTCCCCATTCATTGTTTTAGCGCGTTGGGCCACCACCCTATATTTTTTTACCACCGCTCTATATTTTTTACCACCACCCTATATTTTTTTGCCACCACCCTATATTTTTATCCGTTTTTTTATAAAATCCTCCAAAATTGTCTTTTATTGACATCCTTTACTGCACTACTACCCATTTAATACCAGCACACTATATGTTACTTAAAAGCTACTTATGCACATGTGCAGTGCAGTGCATATAGGAGGTCCAGAAAAATAATGCACTATTTGACCCGATCACCATTGCCACCGCCCTATATTTTCAGAGAGTGGGGAACCCTGAAAACTATATTGACAGACCATATCTATGATATGTTGGCCTGAATCTCAACTTTGTTTGCCTTAAAAGCATTTATGTTTCTTGCCTAATAGTTATAAATTTAGCTTTTTATAAAGATAGTGGGCCTGAATTCAAATGGCTTCAAATGGCGCAAGGGACTTGCTTCAAAAGAGTGTGATGCAAGTGGTGACTTGGGTCACGATTTGCATCAAATGCAGTTTTGTCAAACAGTCTGCATCTGATCTAGACACTGCTGCGTCAAAAGCCCCCTTGTACCAGGGTTGCATCAAATAACCTGGTGTGACATGTCACAAGGGGGCTTGTGCTATGGCCGTGTAGCAACATCCTCTTTTTGGGGATTTTGCAAGCCTCACCATGGACATAGGAAGGTCACTACTTAGAAAAGCCAGGAGGTGGTCTAAATGGATTGCCTGTGGGATACAATAGAACAGGGGGCAGTAGATGCCGACTGTGGGGATGAGAGGAGGCAGTAGGGGTGTCAGGGCCATCTGGGCATTAGCCCAGGGATGTGGCATCTGGCAGGGGAGTAGCTACAAGGGTGCAGGGGGTGCGGTTGCACCAGGGCCTACGAGGTTTGAGGGTCCAAAATCATAATTGTGATGTTTATTCAAAACTAGGGTGGCCCTATAACCTATCCTTGCACCCAGGACCTCTGGGAATTTGCTACGCTACTAGCATCTGGCCAGGTGCCCTTCTAGTAATGTGAACATATTAATGTTTTTATTGTACATGCAATCAGATTCCCTGGTAGTCTAGTGCCCCTCTAGTTCCCCCTCCATCCTCGATGTTTCATGATAATCGCTGATGGTGAAGTAGACCCCCTACTGGTCCCCGATCTCACCTGCCAACAATGGTACACCTGCTCCAATCCAATAGTGCCCCCATAAATCCTCAATTTCAGCTGCCTATAATGTTAAAACATCCCCAGTCCAATAGCGCCCCTCGATCCCTGATCTCAACCAAATGCAGAGCAGTATTTGTTCCTGGTAGTCTAATGGACCCCCACTCTCCCCACCCTGTCAGACACTGCTCAACCACCCTGTTCCCCCAATACCTGCCTTGATGCTGCGACTGGCACTGCCTTCTGCTCCTCAGCCAGCCACAGAATGCACTATCAAGGACCATGAACACAGTGCACACTCCTTGATAGTGCATTCTGCGGCAGGCTGAGGTGGTGAGTGGAGGGCTCTACTGGTCACAGCATTGGGCAGGTACGGGGAGGGAGCAGGATGGTTGGCAGTGCCTGACAGGCTGGGGAGGTAGGGGGTCAACTTGACCACCAGGAACAATTACCTCTCTGCATTTGGGTGAGATTGGGGATTGAGGGGTGCTATTGGACTGGAGAAATTGTAACATTATAGGCAGATGAGATTGGGGATTGGTGGGGGTGCTATTGCACTGGAGCAGGTGTATCATTGTTGGCAGGTGGGATTAGGGATCAGTGGGAAGTTCACTATACCATCAAGGATTATCATGAAACATCAGGGATGGGGGGGGCTCTAGACTACCAGGGAATTTGATTGGATGTACAATTAATGCATTAATATGTTTGCATCACCATAAGGGCACCTTGCTGGGTGCCACATCACTGCAGCTAACACCCAGATGGGCACCGACACTCCACTGCCTGGTGTCATGCCCTATGCCCCAGTACCTCTCCTGGCACCATGTTTCTTCACCCCCCACCACCACCACCACCATGGCCCCTCTAGTGTTCACTGGGTGGTGGTGAGGCAGCCGCATACCTGCACCGAATCCATCAGGTGCAGCCAATTCTTTAGTGCATCCTGTGGTCTGTGGCAAACCTGGGAGTTTGGCACAGGGACCCTGCAGATTCTAAAATTTGGTGAAAGGTCATTGACGCAACCAGGGTTTGCAACAACCCTTAGAGTGATGCAAGCTGCATTGCTCTAAGGGGTTTTTCATAACTGAGTCCAGCTTCTTTCAAAATGGTTAATACTTGAACTGTTAGGGAAAGAAACTAATTTTTTCTTAAATGAAAGTTTGGAGTCAAGCCAACATACTGTAGATAAGACAGAGCTCACATGTATTTACAGTATATAAACATAATATCAGTACAGTTCTAATGTATACCCCTACGTTTTCTAAGTATAGTTATACATTGAAAGGTATATTAATACAGCTTAAAAGTATACTGATGTACAATACTATAGTTAAAAGTACTGTATATTGATACATATAACATGTAAGGGACTTTTTTCCCATAGGAAAAAAACATCAGATATTAACCCATATCTGATAGTAATTAGCTAGTATAGACACTACTAAGGAAACTACTCCAGCCTATTACAATATAATAAAAAACTCATTTACAAACTATTGCAAGTAGGGACACAAAATATACACCTTATTACAACACTATTAACATGTCTAACAATCTCATTAGAACACTATTAACATGTCTAACAACCACTCTTACTCCAATACTACTACAGTATAATAAAACTCCTCATCAATCTAGCTTGTGTCCATCAACATGTACTGTACTACACTGTATAAAACATTTGATAGAAAAGTCCAGTATATTCATGAAATATTGCCGTCTAGGGGCATAAAGAGCTCATAAAAGCCACTCATTATTTGGGCTTGTGGCTTTATAAGCTCATCAGGCCCATTGAAAGTAATATTTCCTTGTATACAACACTTTGCTAGCATATATTCTATATATGAGCTTGATCATAGTGTAGTAGCCACAAAATGTTCTGTCCAACATAACGACTGAACCACTACTAACAACTTTACTTTTCACTGGGAAAAATTATTGGTATTTTATTCAGACACCACTAAAAAAGTAGGTTTAAAAACACTCTCTGTAGGGCTATTAGGAGTCTGTATCAGACACCTAGGGGACTCTTTTACCCCCTTTTCCAATACTTCAACCAAGACAGAGTCTGTGACACTGTGTGCCCCCGGTGTGCTTCTTGTCCCTAAAACTGACTCCCTCCCTTGTGGCGTGAGACACCCCATCCCTTCCCCTGTAAGGCCTGTCCCTATAGAAGAGTATGCATCTATCCATTCTGGTGTCCCAAACATTGTATTACTGTTGCATGGTCTCACTGAGTGCCATTGAGTCCTGGCAAGAAATTAATTAGGCCCTTAAGCTCACTGATTTTGGCAGCTGCACTCCTCATATTGACCTGCATGCAAGAAAGATAGCTACCTGTATATGCTTCCCACCCTTGGGGGTCTCCTCTCCTGTTGCTCCCCTGTTCTTCTGATCTTTATGTCTGTGTTTCCCTTTTTCTGTATTCTGCTCTTGATTATCTTCCTACACCAGCCCCACCCCATCCTCAGATTTTAATCCACCCTGATTATCTTGCCCAGTACCCCTACTCTCTTCTGGTGCAGGTGGAGTCCATCCTGGTCACACAGGTATCCCTTCTCTAGAAAACCCTCCAGCTGCCCAAAAATGAAATCTTTTACACCATTGCACCAGACCGTTAGTAAAGCATTATTATGCCTAATGGTTTCCTGCCACTGCTTTCTAATCCCTAGGAATTGAGGCATCTCAGAGAAGATCACCCTGGGTACTTTCCCTTTAAGAAAATTCTGAATTCCATGAAATGACCTCGTCATGCCCTCAGGACTTGTGCTTCCTATGATGTTCATGCCAAGGTAAATGACAGTCTTAACCCACCCCAAGCTGTGTTGCTTAGCACTTGTTTGACCAATTTATAAGGATGCAGTGTAGTGCAGTGGTTTAAGATTCTGAGCTGCAAACCTGGAGACATGGGTTTGAAACCCACAGCCCCCACTTGCATACTGTGTGACCCTGAGCAAGTCACTTAACTAACTTGTGCTCCCAGGTTGCCCCTGTAAACAAGCTTTCAGTTTAGTGTGTCTCTCCCTGTAAAAAAAATACATTTATAGGCTGGAAAACCACTTCAGCTGAGCTGACATCATTATTCAGCAATGCCCCCTCTACCTTACCCACTGCCCAATTTATGTAGTCTGAAAGACTACTACCTTACGGCTAGAGCTGTGCAAAAAAAAAAAAAAAAAAGAACAACAACTTCCACTGGCAGAATTTGCAAGACAGTTGGACTTTTGCTTCCACAACAGTTCAGAAATCAAATTAGTAACTTTTGCAGAAATTCCAACTTTGAATGGTGGAATAGATACCGTATATGGATGGTAGACATTAATGTATTAAACTGCAGGAAAAAAAAATCCACAGAATTGATCACTTTCCGAGGTCAGCTCTGTGGAGTTTCTTTCGGCAGTTTAATACAATTACTCTGCAATTCATGCATTCATTCCACAGTTCAGTGAGTTACTGAACTGCAGAATGAAAGTATGAACTGCATTGTGCATCACTGGCCCCATATTTATTTGTTTTCCTAGTATCTAGTGGCATGCCCCACCCTCCGATGGCTCATCCTGTATTGTTTCCTGGGTATCTAGTGGCACACTCCACCCTCCAATTACTCACCCTGGCCATAATTAATATTGTTCCCATGATGTCCAGTGGCATCCCCACCCTCTGATCACTTACCCCAGCTGTAATTAATATTGTTTCCCTGCTGTCTAGTGGCACACCTCACCCTCTGATCACTCCCCTCATATTGTTTCCCTGGTGCCAAGTGGCACCACCCACCCTCCGATTGCTTGCCCTGACCACAATAGTTAATATTGTTTCCGTGGTCTGTAGTGGTACCCCCACCCTCAGATCACTCACCCCAGCCTTAATTAATATTATCTTGGTGTCTAGTGCCTCCCCAACACTGCCCACACTGGATTGGGTACAGCAACCTGCCACCCCCCTTCCATACATAGTCAGTTATTCAGTCAGAAAATGGGGTTGGGGAGCCTATACTGTGACCAGCACAGCCCGCCTTTCACCACCTTGGCTGGCCACCATACATAATGACAGGGAGCATGTAATAGTTCACGTGCTCCCTGTCATTACATTCTGAGGTGGTGGCAGCTGGCTGTACCAGTCATTGTCAAGGCCACTGATTTACGGTGATTAAAACAATTAAATTCCGTTTTCAAGACTAAAGATTCCGGAATTTCACCGGTGATTGTTACTCTAATTTCCGGATTTTACCGGGATTCTGTTATCATTCTTTTAGTATGTGCATAAATAATAAGAATTAAAGAAGGCTTAATATACAGAGCATTAAATAAAGCAAACTGAAAATAGTACAGAAGGAATTAAAAGAAAACAGACTTTTTACATTTACTGATCTGATAGGAAATGCCAGATTCCATGAAATCTTCGTTTTTACGGTTTCAGGCAGCCTAATTCCGAATTTTACGGATTTTCGGTAAAAACCGAAAAACAGTGGCCTTGGTCATTGTATGGGCTCCCCGATCCCCATTTTCTGACTGAATGACTGTGTATGGACGCGGGGGTGGTAGGTTGGTGAACCCAACCTGGTGTGGGCGTTGTGGGGGTGCCACTAGACACCAGTGAAACAATATTAATTATTATAGTGGGGATGAATGATCAGAGGGTGGTAAGTGCCAGTAGACACAAGGGAACAATAATTACAGGGCAGCAAGTGATCAGAGAGTGGGGAGGTGCCACTGGATGGCTCTACAATGCTGGTTCGACAAACATTTTGTTGACCATTGTTACATTGATGGATTTATGTCGACCACAAATTGCAGTTGGCATAAATCCATCTGTAAACCTGTCTTTTTTGGGGGGGCTTTGCTCCCCAAACACCCATAAGGGGGACTCTGCCCCCCACCCCCAGACCTAAGGATTATCAACTCTGAGTTGGAGTTGATTCGGGAGGGGGTGCATGGCTGAGGAAAGAGCGCTTGGCAGACTTCACTGTGATCAGTCAATGTTGCTGGCATCGGCGCCTTCGTTGTAAAGGTTTCACTGTGAGGTCGGCCTATGCCACCAGGTCATTTTTTTCCCCTATGTGGACAACGCAGAACTGATCACTGAACTGAGGAATAATCACATGAATTGCAGATTAATGTATTAATTCCACAGTTCATAAGCTTTATTCTACAGTTCAGTGAAAAAAATTCCATGGAACAGGGCAAAAATTCACCAAACACTTTCAGAAGATTTCTGATTTTGCCAAAGGCAGAAGTTCAGAAAATTCCACGAAAGTTGCAAAATTTTGTGAAAGTTCAGCTAAAGCAGACTTTGCAACTTTTACCCAGCCCTACTTACAGCCCCTCCGCAAACTGTTCCTTCATTCTCTTTGACTGATTGGGTGCCCTGGTGCCTATAATGCCCTCACCAGTCCCAGTCAGCTGTTGACTTACCTCAGCCTCATCAGCCACAACCTCGCCAGTCACATGGAGATACCTGATGGTGGTGTTTCTTTATGACTATGCCTTCTGTCTCTCTTCTTCCGTCAGATCCATGCACCATCTCTACCCCCTTTATATCAATGCTCCCACCACTCAACCTCCTTACCCTACATGACTCTGCCAACAACTTCACCCTCAGACCTCATATTCAGATCTTTAGCTTCAACTCCCTGTACCCTCATCAGCTGTCTGCTTACCTCCCTGCATGCCTGAGGTGCCTCCAAATGCCACCTCGGCCTGGCAGTGTACCTCCTAAGAGTGTTTACTAGCCCACAGTAGCCACAGATGTAGCCCCCCCCACTCTCCAAAGGCAAAATGATGTTCATCACTCTGACATGGCAGTGCGCAAGGTGGTCTTTCATCAGTGTCCTGTATAACCTTCCTCCACAGCATGTTCCTTCCTCCATCTCAGAGTTCCCTGCAGTTGCCATTTCTCTTTCTTAGGGAGAACCAGTTGCCATTCAAGACCAGAAACATGCCATAATAGGTCAGTAACCAGCTCACAGTGACTGCAGATGTACCCACCCTTGCCCTCTGCAGGCAGCATGACATATACTGTATCACAAAGTCTGGGCAGCTCTCCAACTACACTTCCATCCTCCCTGGTGACCCTGACCATTAGAAGCAGTAGTTAGCCCCCAGGCCCACTTTTATTCAGATCAACTACCACTCAGTCAACCTAGTTTATCTCTGAGTTTGCCACTGGCTCAGACAGTGACAATCATCATGAACAGAGTAGCAAGCATCATGTGAATTATATATTTAAGCACTCACAACTAAGAGAAAATAAAACAGTTAATGCAGTTTTTTCTTACCATTTCATAGTAAATTGAAACACAGTGGTATGGCAGAATGAGCAAAGTAGATATTGTGTAATACCAGGCACAGGAAGGGTTGGTTAATAAACACTGGATCAGAGAAAGAAGTTTGACTCACATATTATCCCATGGGTAATGAAATATTTTTAGATATCTGCAAGAATTTGTTGGCATCGCAGCGCGGAAATATTTAGGACTTGCATGTTTTCTTTGGGAAACTTAGATCTGTTTAATATAGAAAACATATAGCTCTCCATCACATGAAACTTTCATGTGTATATAGTATGTTGCATTATGCACTGAAACCAGTATTTGAGTGCTGATGTATAGTAACCCCATGCTAGAAAATGTAATATATTGAAATACAGCAAGAATTCTATAAACTATGGGTTTGTAGTAATGTATTCTCCTATAAGAACAATGATCTTCTGAACTGACACACAGGGTTTCTATAATAGAGTAAAGGGTGCGTAAAACATTCTTTGAAAAGTGAAGACGCATGACTGGAACAGGCTT
Organism: Neoceratodus forsteri; assembly: GCA_016271365.2. NCBI lineage: Eukaryota > Metazoa > Chordata > Ceratodontiformes > Ceratodontidae > Neoceratodus > Neoceratodus forsteri. The sequence continues at coordinate 535,466,268 of CM028135.1, read as the reverse complement.
CTTTAAATGGTATTTACCATTTACAGACATGCCATGCTTTGAACTCCATTCACCAGTATTTAATGTTCATTTTTGTTTTGGGGGAAAAAAAACTATGGATAAAGAAGCAATTGCATCCCTGAGGTACCTCCAAATGCCACCTCGGCCTGGCAGTGTGCCTTCTAAGAGTGCTGACTAGCCCACAGATGTAGCCCCCCCCCCACACTGTCCAAAGGCAAATGATGTTCATCACTCTGACATGGCAGTGCACAAGGAGGTCTTCCATCAGTGTCCTGTCTAACCTTCCTCCACACCCTGTTACTTCCTTCATCTCAGAGTCCCCAGCAGCTGCTATTTCTCTTTCTTAGGGAAAACCAGTTGCCATTCAAGACCAGAAACATGCCATTATAGGACAGTAACCAGCTCACAGTGACTGCAGATGTACCCACCCCTGCCCTCTACAGGCAGAAAGATATAAACTGTATCACAAAGTCTTGGCAGCTCTCTAACTACACTTCCATCCTCCCTGGTGACCCTGACCATTAGAAGCAGTAGTAAGCCCCCAGGCCCACTTTCACTCAGATCAACTTCCACTCAGCCAACTCAGTTTATCTCTCAGTTTGCCACTGGCTCAGACAGTGACAATCATCATGAACAGAGTAGCAAGCATCATGCGAATTATATATTTAAGCACCCTCTACTAAGAGAAAATAAAACAATTAATGCAGTTTTTTCTTACCATTTCATACAGTAGTAAATTGAAACACAATGGTAAGGCAGAATGAGCAAAGTAGATACTGTGTAATACCAGACACAGGAAGGGTTGGTTAATAAACACTGGATCAGAGAAAGAAGTTTGACTCAAGTTTTATCCCATGGGTAATGAAATATATTTAGATATCTGCAAGAATTTGTTGGCATCTCAGTACAGAAATTTTTAAGACTTGCATGCTTTCTTTAGGAAACTTAGTAACAGTTTGATATAGAAAACATATAGCTCTCCATCACATGAAGCTGTCATGTGTATATAGTATGTTACATTATGCAATGATACCAGTATTTGAGTGCTGATGTATTGTAACCCCCTGCTAGAAAATGTAATATATTGAAATACAGCAAGAATTCTATAAACTATGGGTTTGTAGTAATGTATCATCCTATAAGAACAGTGGAGACTCATGCATTCTTAAATGATATTTACCATTAGAGACATACCATGGTTTGAACTCCATTCACCAGCATTTAACATTCATTTTTGTTCTGAGGAAAAAACTAAGCATAAAGGAGCAATTGCATCCTCTAGTGGTAAGAAAATAATTCACACTGAGGGACAGCAAACAGTAGGCTATTTCAAGACTTAAACAGCTTGGAATTGTGTGGAACTCTAAAAACAATAAAAAAGTCAAAGTAAATGCTTTAATATAGTAATTGTCTTTATCTAACATTGGCCTTAACAGGTCTACTGACTGAATGCAAATAGATTAATATCAGTAAGAAACTTATCGATAAAAAGGCAAACATACATTTCTTAGAGCTTTCTTATGTTTTAGTTTCTTTGACAAGTTTCAGGGTATGAAAAATACGATTATGCTGGTTTTTATCTCAAAAATATGAAATTCATGTCCTATAACAGAAGGTCAGAACCACATTTTAAATGCAAATAATGTGTTTATACCTGTACCTTCCCAACGTTTGAGTTAAATAGCAACAGTTCACTGTCTGCATGGAACCCAAAGCAGATGCCAGTTTGTGTTCAGCAAAACTCCATCATAGCTGCACACTACGGTATATCTTCTGTTTGTTCTTGAGAGAGGGAATATTATTCAGGACACTGGTGTTACTCTGCATGCTTCATGCAGTAACTTCCACTTGTCCAAGAACCCATATTGGACAGAAAGGATTACAGATAAATGCCTAATTCAAAGGATGGTTCCTCTAACTGAGAAGCAATGCCTTTGACTCCACTCCACTATCAGTATTAAATATGAACCAAGCTATGGTGTTAGGTTCAACCTGTCACAACCTTCTGTCCCTGTGTTGACAGTATTACTCAATAAGCCATACTAAAAAGGTTTAATGTGTTGTCCAAGTTACAGTAAGCCTCTAGGATTATGTAAACTAGTTGTTGTGTTGTTCTCCTATAAAAGAAAATAGTATTTTTATTGCCTGGTTATATTTTGCATTTATATATTTTTTTCACCAGAAAAAAGGCTCCGTTGAGCAAGCTCATTTACAAGGAGGTCCTGGGCAGTATGGCTACAATGTTGAGAAACATTGGTAAAGGTACAGATATATACAGTATGAAACATAAAGCAGTATTCACAGCAAGAGTAAGTGACTAGGTTCGCAACTCTAGAATTATATATGTAGAAATATAAAGTATAGAAATAGTTCCTTTCCATGCATATGCACAATAAGGTTAGAAAATGATGGTGGGAGGAGGTTACGCTTGACAGAGAGAGCCGTGGACCAGGACTGGGCAGGGTTATGGGAGGATAGTGGAGTGTAATACCTATGGGGTAGCTGTTTTCATGAATACACTCTGGAGGTCTGGAGTTTGTCCGATCTGCAGGAGTCTAGTCAGTTGGAGTCTCAGTTAAATTCCATGTGGTAAGAAATTGAAAGGCTATCCAGGATTGAGGGGGTAGGTTGCAGTGCATGCTTTTTAGATAGGAGTATGGGAAGGGGTTTAGACTGGCCTACATTCAGGAGAGGGGGGTTGAGGGAAGCCACTAGGCTCTTACAGGGAGAGGCAGGTAAGCCATTTCAGGGGGAGTGCCTCCATGGAGTATGGGGAGCTGCTGGATGGCAGAAGGTTGGTGGGTAGAGAAGAAGGGGTGGAGACCCTGATGGAAAGAGGATGTTTATTCCCTGCAGGGGGGCTTCTAATGGAATGGGGGGTCAGCACATCTAACAGGTCTGCAGTTCTGAAATATTTGAGGGAGTCAGAGGACGAAATGGGATGGAGATCAGAAGGAGCATTAGAAGGGAGGGGTCAGGGGGATGAGGTTGGGAGTAGGAAGGACATCCAGGGAGGGTGGGGAAAGGAGGCAGGTGGTATTGGCAGTGGTGGCAATCCGAGAACCGGTGCTGGAGGGGTGGAGTTGATGGATATGCAAATCTTGGTGGGAGGCTGAGGGTAAGAAGTCACAGGAAGTTCTGCTGGTGGGTTCATGTGAGATGGAAGAAAGTGCAGCCGGAGATTTTGAGTGTGGATATAGCAGCATGGTTGAATGGGTGACTTTGCGGTCTATTGAGGTGGGACTGGTAGGTGACGGAGTAAGTGTGGATGAAAGGGGAATGGGGTAGTTCCTACTCATGAACCTCAGCAGAATTAAAATGCAGTTGACTGTGTTAGTGTGAATGAGTGGGGGGCCGGGGTAGTTCTTGCACAAGAACCTAGCCAGAACAGAAGGGATGAAGTGGTTGTTCCAAATGAGACATTGGATGGAGTGATGAAGTTGGCAATCAAGTAGAGGGTATTAGGAGTTCCAATAGTGTAGTGGATGTTGGGATTGGGGGGTCATCCAGGGATGCAAAGGCGGTGAGAGAAGGAGGGGAGAAGGGGGAAGTAGAGGGTTAGCAGGAGGTGTCCCATCCAGTAGAGGTAATAGGTATGGGGGGAGTGGCAGGCTAAGGGGGACGTTGTTTGATGAACCAAAAGTAGAGCCAGTAAAGGATATGCTAGTTCGGGGTACCCCAAACCATGAGAGGGCAGTAGGGGTGAGGGTACTTGTTCTGGAGACTCTATTATCAGAGGTATTAAGAGGGGAGGAAGGAGTGATGGGAGAGGGAGCAGGGTTAGAGTGTAGTGTATGCCACGTATGACTGTGCATCAGACCTCGTTCCTAGTGCACTCCTTGATGAGAAACACTGGGTGGACTCCACACATCTTTGGTGTGTATGGGTATGAATGATATAGAGGGCAACAGCGTGGAGGAAGTGCAGGCCAGGTTCAGAGAGCTGGCCAGGGTCTGTCTAGCCGAGGGGTGCACAGTCTCATTCTCAGAAGTTCTTCTCATTCCAAGGGCAAGTGTGGAGAGAAAATTAGAAATTCAGGAGGTCAACAAATGACTGAGGGGATGGTGCCAAAGCAAAGGGTTTGGGTTCATGGGGAATTGGGGTGTAATTTGGGAGGACAAGTTGTTTGCTAGGGACCGACTCCACCTGAACGTATTGGGGAAGGAAGTCCTTAAGCAGAGGCTGGGTGAATTCATTGAAAACAGATGGGGTTTAAACTTGAAGTGGGGGGGCTGGGACTAGAGGATCACTGGTCAATCTCAGCATGGGAGAGCTTAGGCCTTTCCTCATTCAGTCTTATCAGTGGGGTGGATTGAGAACTTGGTACCACACAGGATCTTGGGAGTGAGGTGGGGGATGGGGACAAAGGAAGAGATCAGGGTGGAGGGTGGTCTTGATCAGTGTGAGGAGTCTGGGGAACATGTTCCCCGAATTTCAGGCACTGATAACTGAGGGAAAGGTAGATGAGGCTGCAGTCACAGAGATGTGGGCCACACAGCATCATGACTGGGAGTTTAAATATTCCAGGTTGCACAGTACTTTGAAGGTACAGGATGACAGGTAAAGGTGGAAGGATTACTCTGTACATTAGACATGGTATTTCATATAGGAGGGAGGAGGTTAATGAAAGGCACATTGAGGTTTTATGGGTTACTTTGCAGGATCCTAGGGATAGGAGGGTCAGACTGGGAGTGGTGTATGGGCCACCTACTAAATCAGAAGATCTTGATGAGGAATTAGTGAGCAACCTGATATCACAGTGCAGCCTGGGCAGGGGTAAGACAGTGGTATTGGGGGATCTAAACATAGCTGGGGTATTTTGGGAGACCATGATGTTACCATCGGCAAGGGAGCAATTCTTTCTGGATGCATTCCAGGATGCATTCCTTTCCCAACTAGTGGTTGATCCCACCAGAGAGGGACGCATCTCAGACTTGGTGTTGACTGATGTGGACATGGTCAGGGATTTGGTGATGGAAGACCCTTTGGTGGGGAGTGGCCTTGCCACAGTTTGGTTCACCTTGGACATGGGCTGCATTGGAAATTGCACCAAGACAACCGTGGCAGATTTCATGTGGGCTAATTTCAAGGGCATGGCGGCAGTCATAGAGAGGCACCTAGGTGGGATCTGGCTGGATATGACCATGATAGCAAGTGGGAATAAATAAAGAGGGGACTTCTGGTGGCAACAAAAGCCTTCACCAGGGTAATCCTCAAAAATGCTATGGTTAGAAAGCCCAGCTGGTGGAACAGGGAGGTACAGGAGGTGGTTAAAAAGAAAAAGCTGGCATTCCAAGGATTTAAGGAGTCTGGTAGTGAGGCTGACATGGAGGAGTACCAGTGAATCCCCAGACATGCAGGTAGGATTGTGCGAGCCGCCAAGATGGACAAGGAGCTGCGGTTGGTGCGCAGATCAAAGGGTGAGAAAAGATTTTTTTCTGATATATCAGGGAGGGAAGGAAGGTGGGGGGGCACACAGATTGATAGGTTAAAAAATGGGATGTGGTGGGCTGAGAAAGTGGTGGAGCAAGCAGAAGTGCTCAATGAGTGCTTCTGCTCAGTTTTTGCAAAGGAGGTGGGGGATCCAATTCCTCAGGTAGATTGTGGTAGGGAGTTGGGTGAGGAAGGGGAACTCAATGATGTGGAGATTTTTTTGGAGAGGGTGAGAGAGGCACTAATGTCCCTGAGAGGGGACAAGGCCCCAGGTCCAGATGGGATTCATCCTAGGGTATTGAGAGAACTTGAGGATGTTCTGGCTGCTCCACTAACTGACTTATTTAACTCCATCCTTCTAACAGGTTGTGTACCCGGGACTGGAGGGAGACTCATGTAGTGCCTCTTCATAAGGGTGGTCCAAGGGAGGAGCCGCATAATGACAGGCCTGATGTCGGTGGTGAGGAAGCTACTGAAGTCCATCCTAAAGGAAAGGATTGTAGAGTTCCTGGAGGCACAAGGTTGTCAGGATAAATGTCAGCATGGATTCATCTGGGGAAGATCATGTCAGACGAACCTAGTCAAATTCTACGACTGGATCACTAGGTCTCTTGACCAGTGGAAACCGGTGGACGTTCTGTACCTGGACTTCAGTAAGGCTTCTGACTAAGTGCTGCACCATAGATTGCTGGCTAAATTGAGGAGTCTAGGATTGGGAGAGAAGATACTGGGGTGGATTGGGAATTGGTTGGAGGATAGGTCTCAGAGGGGGGGGTGGTTCAGGGTGAGCTCTCGCACCCTAAAATGGTCTTAAGTGGATTCCCCTAGTGGTTGGTTTTAGGGCCAGTCCTATTTAATGCATTTATCTCAGATATTGGGGTCGGAGTTAGGAGCAGACTGGGTCTATTCACAGATGACTCCAAGCTGGGGGCTGTGGTGGATGAAGAGGAGGGGAGCAGGAATCTGCAGAAGGACTTAGAGATACTTTAAAGATGGTTGCACACTTAGCAGCTGAGATTCATTGCCAAAAACTGCAGTGTACTCTACTTAGGATCCAAGAACCCAGAATATGACTACAGCGTAGGAGGGGTGAAGCTGATAGTCTCCAGGGAAGAAAAGGATCTTGGGGTGACAATAGATGCCAAAATGAATAACTCTGAGCAGCTGACTGATGGACAGCCCTGCCTGCCCAATGGGACACAAAGTGAAAGAAAAGAAGGGTCTGAGCCCTTTAGAAATACAGGGAAGTTCAGCTGGGACACAAGCACTGCAGATCTGCAATGCTGCCTGAAAGCATGGACCTACCCAGTCCTGCTAAATGTGGGTCCTCCCAGGGCCCCCTCCTCTGAAATCCTATAAGCTCTCTCCTGGGTCCAAGTGATGGAAAAAAAAAAAAGAAGCAAAGAGACAGTGCCAGAACAGCACCAACCATGAGAGTACCAGAGATAGTGCCTGAAGGACCTTGTCCAACAGAGAAGTTGCAGAAGTGTGCCAGCAGGACACAGTAGTGATAATGTCAGAAGGGCACCATTGTGAAAGAAATGAAGAGATAGATAGTGTCAGAAGGGCATGGTGACTGATAGAGGCCTAGCTGGCCAAACATCCTCCAAGCCCTCTCCAGGGCTCATTCAGTGAATCTCTGGTGAATCTTCCACTGGGTCTACTTTTTCTCAGAGTCTGCTCCAGATGAGCCCTGTGTGGAAGAAATTGCTGCTGTGTGGAGACAGAGACTGCTCCAGAGCCAGGTAAGGGGCCTGCTAGCCCTTATCTAGTGCGGTGGGTCATTGAACAGGGAGCCACAGGCATGTGCCTTAGTACAGGGATACTTTCAATCCATAGGGGAGTCAAACTGTGAGATTGCTCCTGGGGTCTGGGCTCCTTGGAAACCAGGCAGCCACTGCGTGCTGCTCCTATAACATGAGAGTTGAGTCAAGAAGGCTGCATCCTGAGAGCTGAGCTAGAAGGGCTGCATCTTGAGAGTTGAGCCAGAAGAATTACATCCTTAGAGGTGTGGTCCAGAAGGCCTGTGCTGCTGCAATACACCCAAGAGAATCTGAAGCCCCTGTTTGCTGTTGACCAACATCTGTGTGCTGTTCCCCACCTTGTCTGAACTGCTGCATCCATGGGTCACGTCAGTGCTGGCATTGCTGGCTGAGTTTCTGTATTTCTCCCTATTTGTACTACAATTGGGTTTTCAAGCCTTTTGAGAGTTCAAACAAGTCTTTCAGAATTTTGCCTTCTTACTGAATTGTGATAGCACACTATGGCCTGTTGGAGGGGGTTAAAATTCAAGCTTGCTAACTTTCCTCATTTGCATCACTGAATGAACCTGGGCAACATAACAATCAGCCCTGCACTGGGACTCTAGTGTAACTCTTGGTACCCAAAGTCTGTTTGGTATTTGTTTTATACTTGAATCTATAGTTCTTCTACTGGTACTAGTTAAAGAGTATACCATACCCTGCGTAAATTAAGTCATCTGTATGTGCTTCTTGCTTGCTCAAGTGCATCCACAGTTGTGTGGGGTCTGAGAAGGTGATATTGGCCTAGATTACTTAGGTTCTTGGGGTGTATTGAAATATATGGGTGACTTCTTAATGTGAATTCTTAATGTGACTTGCAAACAGTTAACCTTCCATTCCTTTCCAGCTGCCAAGCCTGCATTATCAAATAAAAGCATGGTTAATTGTCTGAATTTCACCCTCATGTGTGCCCTCAGTTTGTACAACTAAGCTGTTTATTGGTAAAGGTGATAACTGTTGATGGTTCCCAAGTGGTGGTCTTGGTCAGTGTAGGGAAGTGGGTACTTACTACGTCCCAGAGACTGATACTGCACACATCTGGTCAATTTGTTTTCTCTGGGTGGAACACCATGTTATTTACTATTTATTCTGGAATGAAACCCCTACCACAGGAGAATAAATGAACCCAAACCCCTCAACCAGGTGTGCCCTGTGCAGTCACCAGGCAGGGGTGTGAATCTGGTCACTGCACCAACCGGGGGATCATACTAGACTGGTGGAAGGGAGCCTGCCCCCCACACCCTGCAGCCATATTGTACATAAACCGACAAAAGGGTCAGCTCAAACTGGTTTTCTCCAAAATAGCTTCCCAAGGAAAAAGAAACAACTTCTATCTTGAGCCAATATATTTTATTTAAATCTTCACCTTACCCAAGAGTTTTGACCACTTTAACGCTTCTTTCAGGGAATGATTCTATCTAAACATGAAATAATTAAATAAAGTATTTATACAAATGCTGTGGTACACAGCACCGAAAAAACTTTAAAAGATTCTGTAAGTACCATGTGCAAAAGACCTTAAATACCCTTTAGGTGACTTGGTCATTGTTAGGCACATACCTCAAATCATTTCTTAGGCTCTCTCTTTTATATCCCACCAATTTATATAATCAAATGATTGCTCTCAGTCAAAGCTGTAATGCAGTTATACCATATCACTTCATTAGTTAGTGTTCCTTTGCTTAATAAATCACCAGCTCCCAAAACACACCATAATATGCAACTATGCAGCCACTTGTATTTGCTTCTCCTGGAGTCTGATCTTTTGGCAATATTGCGCCTTGTGCCTGGAACTTCCTGCTTTCTCAGGTTAAGAGTGCTGAGCCATTTTCTATGTGTTAGGCAGATGCTCTGCCACCTACCAATGAAAATCTTCCTGGAAAATGTTTGGGTGGAAGCATACTGCAGTGATTTCAGAATCATTTGTTAAATAATTATATTCAGAGTAGCGCATCGCCAATGATGCATCGCCAATGAAGGGTACAGAACTATTGTATAGTATACTACATATCACATATAAAATAGTGCCAGTGTCACAGACACAGAAGTTGCTAGTGTGATATGCTATTTATCCCCATCCATGGTTGTAGCCTAATCACATTTCTCTTTATATTCTGCATCTAATATGATATACAGTAGGCACAATCATTACTGTGGGATAAATAGCAATGTCTATCTGCTTATTTATATACTATACACAGCATTTTGTGGTATAAGTGTGGTTTAGTGTTTTGAGAACCAGTTGGGAACAGAGACAACACATGTTCAAACCCTACCAGAACCAAGTACTCACTGTGTGACCTTGGGCAAGTCACTTAACATGTTTGTGCTCCAGTCCACCTAGCTGCAGAAATGACGAGAGGCAGGACACCATAGGTAATGAGATGGTGCATATCAGCTGGGCTACCCTAGGTAAATAAACTGTAAAATTAAAAAAATAATAATTATAAGCAATGGAATAAAGAAAATTATGCATTTTATCTTTGTGTGTAGGGACAGGATCACAATTCAAGACTGTCAGAGCCACAAGTGATAAAGCAATGGGGCCAGACGGGGTGCACCCCAGGGTCCTTAAAGAACTAAGAGAGGTGATAAAGCAATGGGGCCAGGCGGGGTGCACCCCAGGGTCCTTAAAGAACTAAGAGAGGTGGTGGCTGAACCTCTGGCTATCCTGTTTAGCCGATCACTGGAAACAGGGGAGGTACCCAAAGACTGGAGGACAGCAGATGTAGTCCCCTTATACAAAAGTGGGAACAAAGAGCAAGCAGGGAACTACAGACCAGTCAGCCTCACCTCGGTAGTGGGGAAGATCATGGAAGCACTACTGAAGGAGAGATTGGTGGAACATCTGGTTATCAATGGACTACAGGACCCAAGGCAGCATGGTTTTACTCAGGGGAGGTCATAATCAGACCAACCTCGTTGAATTTTTGACTGGGTGACTAGGGAGGTGGATCAGGGAGGGCAGTGGACATGGCCTATCTGGACTTCAGCAAGGCCTTTGACACTGTGCACATAGAAGACTATTACACAAACTGGGGAATATGGGTGTGGGCAGGACAGTAGTGTGGTGGGTAGGTAACTGGCTGGGTGGCAGGACACAGAGGGTGGTGGTAAATGGCTGTCACTCCACAGAGGGAAGAGTGACCAGTGGGGTACCACAGGGATCAGTGCTGGGACCGGTCCTATTCAACATCTTCATCAGTGACATTGCGCAGGATCTAGAAGGCAGAATTTCACTGTTCGCTGATGACACAAAGCTCTGTAACAGAGTAGACACACCAGAGGATGTAGACAGAATGAGAAGCGACCTGCAGAAACTTGAAGAATGGTCAGGGTTTGGCAGTTGAAATTCAATGCAAAGAAGTGCAAGATAATGCATAAGGCACAAAACCCTGGCTCCAATATATCAGTTGGGGGGTGAGGATATAGCATGCACCAAGCAGGAAAGGGATCTTGGGGTTGTCATCTCTGATGACCTCAAGGTAGGGAAACAGTGTGACAAGGCAGCAGGTAAAGAAATAGGATGCTGGGATGTATAGGCAGGGGCATCACCAGCAGGAAAAGGAGGTCATAATTCCACATACAAGACACTAGTGAGGCCTCACCTGGAGTACAGTGTACAGTTCTGGAGACCATACCTATGTAAGGACATAGACAGGGTACAGAAGGTTCAGAGGAGGGCAACAAAGATGGTGCATGGATTGCATCACAAGTCCGATGAAGACAGGTTGAAGGAACTGAACATGTACTCCCTGGAGGAGAGGAGGGAGAGAGGGGATATGATGGAGACATACAAGTATCTTACAGGGAGGAACAGGGTGCAGGAAAATACTATTTTTAAGCGAAAAAGATGTTCCAGGGCTGAGGGCATGGGATGAAGTTGGAGGAGGAGGCAATTCAGAGAAACATGAGAAAGAATTTCTTCACAGAACGGGTGGTGGACAAGTGGAACACCCTGCCAGAGGAAGTGGTGGGGGCTGAAACAATCACGGAATTTAAGAATGCATGGGATAGACATAAAGGAATTCTGGAGGTCAGGGGTAAGGGGCAACAGACTTCTAGGAAAACAAACTGAACTTACAAGCTCAAATGGGCAGACTGGGTGGGCCATAGGCCCTTATCTGCCAGCACTGTCTATGTATCTATGTAAGTGATTTATAAAAATCCTGCCCCTTCGCAAGTGATGATCAACTATGTATTTTAAGTCAAGCTATTATGTATAAAGTTAAGATAGTGCAGACTAGTTTTCTCCCTTTGTTGGACCATGATTCTATTATAACAAGTGCAACACCTAAATTTCTACTTGACAAAAAAAGGACTTTGTATTTTAAAATTGCAAAATTTGCAGCGTTATCAAAACCTAACACCCATCACTGTTTTCTTTTGAACATTTTAAATTTGCTAAGCATGAGCTTAAAACCCAATGGAATTTGGCAGATCTAGACTTTAGGATTATGTACAATAAAACTCCCAAATGTCTCATGGAGCACACTAACTTTGTCAATTTAGCTCACTTTTATTCAGAGTCCAATGAGCATCTAAAGGTTCTTCTCATGCAAACAAAGATGGGTCAGAATTAATTTGGTTACCACAATTCAAAGTATTGGAATATTGAAGTCCCCTCTTCAGTTAGAGCTGTGACCTCCCATTTCCTGCTGGTGATTCCCCTGCCTATACATCCCAGCATCCTATTTGCTTTACCTGCTACCTTGTCACACTGTTTCCCTACCTTAAGGTCATCAGAGATGATAACCCCAAGGTCCCTTTCCTGCTTGGTGCATGCTATATCCTCACCCCCAACTGATATGTTGTTCCATGTTGTTCCAGGGTTTTTGTGCCCCATATGCATTATCTTGCACTTCTTTAAATTGAATTTCAACAGCCAAACCCTTGATCATTCTTCAACCTTCTGCAGGTCCCTCTTCATTCTGTCTACACCCTCTGGCATGTCCACTCTGTTACAAAGCTCCATGTCATCAGCAAACAGGGAAATTCTGCCTTCTAGGTCCTGGTCAATGTCATTGATGCAGGCATTGAATAGGCCAGGTCCCAGCACTGATCCCTGTGGTGCCCCACTGGTCACTCTTCCCTCTGTGGAGTGACAGCCATTTACGCCATTTACCACCACCACCATCTGTGTCATGCTGCCCAGTCAATTACCTACCCACTGCACTACTGTCCTGCCCACTCCCATATTCCCCAGTTTTTTTAATAGCCTTCTATGTGGCACATTGTCAAAGACCTTGCTGAAGTCCAAATAAGCCACATCAATTGCCCTCCCCTGATCCACCTCCCTTGTCACCCAGTCAAAAAATTCAATAAGGTTGGTCTGGCATGACCTCCCCCAGGTGAAACCATGCTGCCTTCAGTCCTGTAGTCCGTTGGCAACTAGATGATCCACCAATCTCTCCTTCAGTAGTGCTTCCATGATCTTTCCCACTACAGAGATCAGGCTGACTGGTCTGTAGTTCCCCACTTCCTCTTTGTTCCTGCTTTTGTATAAGAGTACTACGTCTGCTGTCCTCCAGTCTTTGGGTGCCTCCCCTGTCTGTTTCCAGTGATCAGCTAAGCAGGATTACCAGAGGTTCAGCCACCACCTCTCTTAGTTCCTTTAGGATCCTGGTATATGCACAGGGTGGTTTGCATATATTGTAGAATTCATTAATCCCTTTAAGTCTGTGATACTTAAGACTAGTCTGCATTGCTAAGCCCCCCCCTCAACCCCCAAAGAAGTGCCAGAGAGGCAGGAAGCCTTGAGAGACTTATTGTCATTGTACTCGCTGTCTCAAATAAATGGACAACGAGACTTCCACCTGACTGAGCACTTTTTTTTCCCCCAAGTATTGGGTGGCCTACCTTCTGCTGGCAGTTCAACCCTACAGGCTCTCAAGTTTGGCTCTGGGTTTTAAAACTCCAGTCCTTTGTTTTTATTTACTGTGTAGTGGCTGCAGTTCATTAATTTTTGTATTTACAAAGTAATTGCATTGCAGGGAAAAAAATCTGAGAAAAGCCATTTTGCAGAAAAAAATATCTTCTACAAAATGCCATTTTTATAGAATTTGTTTTTGCAAACTAGCAATTTGTGAAATTTTTGAAGTAGTGTGTAAGATCTTTGCAGGAACTCCATGAATAGTGAAGTCTGTCACTTTGCATGAAATTCACGCTTGGAATAAAACTTTGCAATATTACTATTTCAACATTCTGTTACCGATCAAGGTGGTATGCCATTCGCACAGCAAATGCACAATGGTGAAATCCCTCACAGTGCAATCTCGACAGGTTTTGAGATTGTCGCTGTGAGGGACCCAAGGGCAAAATTTTGCTCTTTCACTGTCTTTCGCCCCCTCTCCTTTGAAACAACTCTGACTCAGATTTACATATCTTAAGAAGAAGTGTATGGGGGCACAGCCCCCTGCATGAGGAGTTCAGGGGCCCAGCCCATGATAAATAACACATAATGTTTGTCAGGCAAAATTTCACCTGTCGACACTGGGGCACTCGCCATGCTGAACTTCGACAACACTGCTGTTGTTTTGGCATGGTAATGTATAACATACTGAGGTATATTAAACATTGCTGCATTCATTTTTAAAAATTTTACCCAGTATGGTATATGACAATAATTTAAACTACTACTATATGAAATTTAAGAAAGGTGTTATATGCAGGTGGCAATGATTGAAAATGTCACTGTGTAAGAGTTTTATAATTCAGTGAAGATTTATACAGCTGGTATCAGTGGTGCTGGTACCAAACAATGTCTGCTATTGACTGTCAGTGTTAAATTAGCACTGGGTCTTCCACCAGGATCAAGTACTCCTTGTATGGTTTCACAGTTTACTGCATAAAAATTAGAATAACAATCATTGGATTTTAAGCGTCTGCAGTATCCTGCAAGATATCCTGGCAAAATCTTTTATACTGTGCTTCATCTTGGCAGACAGTGCTGTAAAGTTGTCAGGTTCTTGTAACATCCGAAAGCCCATGAACAGTTCATTCAAAGAAAGTACAGTATTGTGTTTACCTGTAGGCATTAGCAGTTTGAATATATTCATATATATATATATATATATATATATAGATATAGATATATTAATCATAAATTAAAGCAATGCAGCTACTTGTTATGTTAAGATATAAAGTGATAGCAGGCCCAGTGGTGTAGAGGGCTGAGGCGCTGGATGCCTTACCTCCTGCCACACCAGTGACCAGTGTGTTTGGGAGCAGGCACGAGTCATCGGGGGTCAGCCAGGGAGAGAGAGGCGTGAATGTCTGTAGGACTGCTTTTCTCTACTGAGGTGTGTGGTTCATCATTCCCGCTGAACAACTGCTACAATGTGGAGGCCTGGTGGTAGTGTGGGACTAGGGCAACTGTGATGGGAGGGTGCTGTGAAACTCTATCGCATGCATGCACCTCCATGTGTGCATACTAACATATGTACCCCAGTAACAGGAAGGGAGAAAATGGAAAAAGGGAGCTATCAGGCTTCATGAAGTCCTGGCTATGCTCCCAACTCTAGCATCACTCTGGGCAATCTGAATTATTCTCCAGGGGGAGGAGATGGCACTCCCCTCCCTGGCCCCACCACGGGGGGTACATAAGGGAACCTGCTTGGGTGTCATGCTGAATCAGGAGGCATGCAAATGGGTGACACAAACCCTCTGAGATAGAACCAGTGCTTGCCTGCTAGCCCCCAAGTCGTAAAAAGCTGCATGGAAAAAAAAGATTTAACGTGATGTCATGGGTGGGTTAGCTGTGCTTGAGGACCAGAGGCTGGATTATCAGCCTTCCCAGGATTAAGTCTCACTCCACAGTGGCCAATGCAGGCTGAAATTGCCACACCTGTGGTCTTCCGTATTGTAAGCCTGAGCCACTGAAGGAAACAGTATGCCTAGTTCCACTAGGTGTACCATTTTGCTACAGCTGCAGTGAAAAATCAGCTGCAAGCTGCCATTTTTCATGCAGCCGGTTGTAAACTGGCTCCACCTTTGTAAATACTGTGGCTTCAGGAAAAACTGCAGCTCTGAAAGTGGTGACCCACTTGCAACAGTTGTTTCCCGCAGCAGCACAAATTTCAAGAGCTCTGAAAATCCAGCCACAGGTATTTATACTAAATAGGACATGGACTATTTTATTGTTTTTTAATGTGTTTCTAAAATACTTTCTACTTTAATAATATTGTCTTGGTACTATGTATGTAATGAAATTAGTGAGCTTTCATCTTTTCTATTCAAACTGCTAGTAAAGAGACTTTAACAGAATTCTTGTTTTGTGGTATCAGGTAATCCCAACTAGTAAGAAGCCCAATGATTTTCAGTGAGAAACTCTAGATTTATTCCTAGCTTTTTCAAAAGAAATAGACACGTCTATTAATTTTCACACTGCTTCTGTTATATGTTTATACTGTTTTTGCCCATCTATGTTCTTTTGTGTTTCATTACCCTTTTGTTTTCTTCTCACAAAAAATCTGTCAAGAAAATAGCAAGTGATATATCATGATACATTCTCATCGATGGTCCCGAATCACAAATTGCAAAGCCAGTGTTTGAATAAGCCTAGTAATGTGGGAATACGGTTGCCTGCTAGAAACCTACTGCACATTCATGCACCAAGTCCAGGATGAAAGGATTGCAGACTGGCAAGGAGCATGGTAGAACTATTAAGGGAGGAAGGTGGGCTTCCTAAATGCAGATAAGTGCTACAAAAACATTGGTATAAATTAGTTGCAGTTAAGCCTGACATCTGCTGCTCATCACCAGTGTCAACAGACCAGATGTCTGTTGCCTCTTCCCCATTATTATTATCCTCTTGATCATTTGTGTTCCCTGCCTCGGTAAGGTCAGGCCCCACTGAAAAAGGGTTTTATCTCCCAGGGTGCTGATGTTTCTGATTTTTTCATAGTCTGCCTTCCACCCTTACTAGAATGTGCATGCTGTAATGTCTTGGGGGTTGCCCGGCAGAATGTGGTCACCCATGGTACCATGTGCACCACCCCCATGCTGCCAATAGGAGGCACTCCCAAGTGGAGTGACACTGAAATCTCCCCCTGGAGGGGGGCATCCATGCAGATGCTAGATCATCCTACCTGCTGGGCTCCTCAGTTTCCATTTCAGGTTCAAACTAGGGCTTGCCAGTCTGCCGGAGCAGTGCTTTACTTCTTAGCACCATGGAGCCAGCCATGCAATATGTGAATATTGATAATCTGTGAGCATTTGCTATGATTTATCATGTGATACTGTATTCCTAACAAGATTTTACTTGGGATGAAAATTAGATGATTAATTATTTATTCATTAAAAATGTATTTAAATGGCCAGTATTATAAAAACATGAAAATGTAGCCAGCCACTCACAAGACCTCAAAAATCTGATTTTACAGGAGCCCTTGAGCCCCTGTTGTACTGTTTGATTTGGAATCTACCCTCTCTAGCTCAACTACCCAAGACCCACATAGATCTCTTTGTGGTAGAGGGCCTCATTATGATGCACAGTCCATTTTGGGGCAATAATCCAATACCTATTGACCAAATGGTTTGGTAGCATTGATGTAGTCTTCTCTGCTCCTTCCTCACAGGCAAGGTTTACTCAGTCTATGCCTCCCACCTCTCCCCTTTCTGTTGTCCCACAATTGCTTTCAAATACTCCATATGCCAGTTCCTGGCTCTCTGCCTAGAGCCAAATATATCTTTTTAATTTTCCTGTTTTCTAGTCCACAATAAACCCCCAATATTTTTTCATGTGCTACACCCTAATGGATGATTTCTGGTAGCAAACATAGGATGCCAGTTGCCCACTCCCATGCTGTGTTTGTTTACTTGTTTCCCACCATCATCAATGGATGATTTGAGAGGGGCAATAGCTCCAATGTATCTAGCCCAGTCACTCAATTCCCACTATGAATTTGTGTATGTACTGTCTCAAGTCAGTGGTAAATGATTTGGGGGAGCACAGTAGTAGCTCCAGTCTGGCTAACCCAATTGCCCTCCTTCCACTATGCACTCTATCTATTGAAAGTATTGTTAGACAGGAGGAAGCAGACACATGACCTGGATCGAGGAGGTGTAGCAGTTTTATCATTAATGATGCTAGGCAGAAGAATTGGTCAGTTTATCTAGCATCAGCAATGATGCAACAGCTCCATCCCCTCCTTCTATTATTCTGGGAGGGGGATGTTATATGTGATAGGATTAGGCATGATAGGTCCAGCACTGTGTGTAGGATATAATTTGTATTAAGAACAAATGAGTGTGTAGTTGTGTGCTTAGGGATTAGCAGTGAGTGTGGGGGTTAGTGTGGATTGTTGCTGGGTATAGGGGATTTTCTTATAGGTGGGTGTTTATTGATAGTTTTATAGTGAAATCTGGGATGTGTTGCCTATAGCCGACCACGAGGCTCAGCTACTCTTCATTATAGCTCCAGGATCTGTGCTTCTTTTGTGACCCCTCTTGCCGAGTATGACTTACAATTGGTGCAGGGAGGCAGGGATCGAGAGGAGGTGTGAAGGAGGAGTGGGTGACTTGGACAGTATTGACAAGGAGGGTGCCATTAAGGTTGTGATGACCAGGAGACACCTTGGGGGAGAATAAAGGGCTTAAGAAAGGCAAGACGTATTTAAACCCCATACCCAGGGATCCCACCAGAACATTTGGGTAGGCAGCTCAGGGGCCAGCTGTTGCCATTCAGCCTCTTCATGCAGTGTTATGCAATGCTAGATCAATGAGGAATAAGTTTGCTACTATGGTGGGTTTTATTTCCACTGTTGATCTGGACTGCATTATGGAAACCTGGCTGGGAAATGATGAATGCATTGTGCTGAACTCGTCGGTCCCGGCTGGGTTCTCCATAGTGCTCTGCATGTAAAAGGACCACAAGGGGAGGTCATCTGTTGTAGACCTAAGCTGAATATGGTGGTGCAACTAGTGGGGGATAGCTCATCTTTTGAATGCACTGCTATGTGTGGGGGTCCTGGTGCAGGTTGCAGAATCCTCCTCATGTACTGGCCTCTGGAGTGTGATGGTGAATTTCTGCAGGAAATTATGGATTTCATTGCCAAAAGCATTTTGGAGACACACAGATGGCTTATTTTTGGTGACTTCAATGCATGGGTGACAATGATCTCTTGCAGTTTGGTCAAGATTCCCTCCAGTGCATGGCAGCCCTGCAATCCACCAACATGTCCATGCCTTAGATTTGGTATTCTCTCTGGTCTCAAAATTGGTAACCTCAAGAATGATCCAGTCAGCTGGTCGGATCACACTGCTATCAGGTGCACTTTCAGGGTCCCCCTTGAATTCCACCCCCTCTGGAAATGGTCCGGTTCTGCTCTCTGCGAGTGCCTCAGCTAGAGGGACTCCTGGTGGTACTCACACCTTGGATTTGATGACAGTTTGCACTAGGGGTTGGGAAAAAGCCATAGCAGCCTATAACAGGGCTGTTACAGTGCTTTCAGTCTTGTGGTACCAATTCATGTACACCCACTTGGCTTGCTATAGTTTGATGGTGAGCTGTGGGAGATGAAAACAAAGGGGCAGAGGTTGGAGCATTGTTAGAGGAGCTCCAGGGCCCAGAAGGACAGATTGGCTTTGATGTCTCACTGTGCTGAATATCAAAAGGCAATCACCCATAAAAAGACATTATTCCTGTCCAGAGAGTTTGCTACTGGGAAGAACCATCTGGCTCACCTCTTTCATACTGTGGACAGGCTTCTCCATTCAGCCCATCTGGAGCCTGTGAGAGCTGTTTCCCCTGTGAAATGCAAAGGGTTTGCTGAGTTCTTCTCAGACAGGGTATCTTGTATTAGGGCTGGGATATCACCAATTGTTTAGCCTGTGAGACTAAGACACATTCAGTCATCTTAGAGGGAGTTTCGATCAGTGACAATGGAAGAGGTGAGCAGGGTGATTTTGGAGATACAGATGACTTTTTGTGATCAGCACCCAGGCCCAACACATCTACTTGTGAGCTGTGTGGGGCAGCTGGGTCCAGTATTCACTAGGATTGTTCGGTGCTCCCTCTTAGAGGGAGTGTTCCCAGTGTCTCTCAAAAGTGTTCCAGTGAAAGCCCTTCTGAAAAAAACATCTATAGACACAGATGCCCTAGAAAATTACTGACCTATCTCTAACCTACCCTTTTTGGGCAATGTTATTGAGAAGGTTGTTGTGCTGAAACTTGAGGAATACCTCACTGTATTTGACATCTATAAGCCTCTCCAGTCTGGGTTTGGGTCTAGGCACAGCAAGGAAACTACACTACTAAAGGATATTCCCTGGTATTTCACCCACCCTATGTCAAATTAATGCAGTTTTGCTCAGTACATGAAGGTCATCTAAACATTTAAAATCCACACAGAAAAAAACATGAGTTGCCATGCTTATTTTTAAGTTGCATGGTGAGATGTAATCCCCTTTATGGAAAAAAAAGTCTGGTTGTTTTCTGTAGTAAGAACATCAATGTTTTTGGTGTCAACATAAGTGTTGAAGAAAAAGTGAAACATACACAAGACACATGATTTGTCACAATGTTTGCTTCATTTTTTCCAAAAATGCAACAATAAAGAGTAAACTACCAGTACTATGACACCCACCTTGAACTAGCATTACCAAAAATGTGGGAATCATTTTTATGTTTTTACACGTGAAACCATTTAAATCCCATTTCATTTTCATAAAACATTTTTAGTAGGTGTAGAATATGGTGGCGAATATAGCAAAGGAAAAAAATATGGTGGGTTCCATGCCTTTTTTGCTTATATTTCCTTTCAAAGTTGTTTCAGAGCTGATCTTCTTGGGATAGAAATAATTGAAAAATCCCAACAAAAATAAAACTTTCCAGATAGATATTCAAACAATTCAAAAAGCACATGCAGAATGACAAAGACTTTAATATAAAATAAACTGAGTAACCAAATACAGACAAATATGTATATAAAGTGCATTGAATGATGCCAAAGGCTGCAACTGAGGGAGCTAATTTGTTTACTTTAATCCTGTATATATTCTTAGCAGGATAAGACGTATTAGGATACATCCTTATTCTAATAATGATTACATACTGTATATTTAAGAATGCACTTGTGCCAGTAAACTGCCTTGAAAACATTTTTTGGTGCATCAGGAA
Source organism: Neoceratodus forsteri (assembly GCA_016271365.2). Lineage (NCBI taxonomy): Eukaryota > Metazoa > Chordata > Ceratodontiformes > Ceratodontidae > Neoceratodus > Neoceratodus forsteri. The sequence goes on along the minus strand of CM028135.1, from coordinate 535,445,913 downwards.
AATAGAAATTTTAAACACTAGGGAACCTTTTTATAGTGTATAATGACTTGATCTGAGTGGGAGACAGAGAGGAGAATGGTCAGTTATCATTCTTCTTGATCATTCCTCAGCATTTAACATTGTAGACCATAGATTGCTATTGGACAAGCTTAGGAAGTATTTAGGACTCGGTGAAAAAGTAATTTGCTGGTTTGAGCCTATCTCAGTGGCAGGACTCAGACAGTGGTGACAGTCCTCAGGCTGGTTAAAACTTAACCCAGACAAAATTGAAGTACTGGTGGTGAAGCTGGGACACAGAAGGGGAGTGGCAGCTTCCAAGAGGGAGATGGGGCTTTGGCTCAGCTCCTTTGGGCTTTTGGCTGCCACAAAGGTGAGAAATATGAGAGTCACTCTGGATGAGGGTCTGAAATTGGAGGCTCAGGTGTCAGCAGTAGACCAGAATGACTTTTACTATCTGTGGAATATCAGCTGGATTAAATCCCTTATCCCCCTCATGCACTGGCCATATTGGTGAATGTGTACATGACTTCAAGCCTTGATTACTGCAAAGCTCTGTAACTCGGGGTCAATGGAGGTACACTGCAGTGCCTGCAGCTTGTGTAGAAAGGGACTGCTTGGTTGCTGACCAGCTTTCCAAAGTCATGTCATGTCTCCCCAGTGCTGCATGATGTGCACTGGCTGTCAGTTAAGTGGTACATCTCCTTTAATGTGGGTTTGCTCATTTACAAGACCCTGCAGGGCTGACCCTGGATTACCTGGCTGATCTCTTGACTCACTACGTACCCATGGGCCCTCTCCAATCCACTGACAAATGCCGCCTGGTAGTTCCCAGCAGAAGGTTAAGAGCCTCTGGGGACTGGTCCTTTGCAGTGACCTGAAGTTACTTTGGAAAGCAGTGGTGAGGCTGTCAATGTCAAGTTTTTTGTAATAGTTTGCAGCATCATCAGCATAAAGGAGTAAGTTGGCTGTCTGACAGGCACTGGACAGTTGATTTATGGAGAGGCAAAATAGGAGTGGGCCCATGATGGAGCACTGGGGGACACCAATAGATACTCATCTAGTGTTGGACAAAGATTTATCGATCTTCACATGCTGGGAGCAATTGGTGAGGTAGCTGTGGAACCAGTCAGCTGCATTCTGTGACAAACCCAGGCCAAGGAATTTGTTAAGTAGGAGCTAGTGGCTGACCATGTTGAAGGCCCTAGTAAGGTCGATACATATAACTCCATCAAGGTCACCATTGTCAATGGGCCTCATAAACATAGTTTATGTATTCCAATGGCACGGTGTTGGTGCTGTGGAGCTTCTGCAAGCCATGCTGTTGTACACACTAGGCACTGTATTTTTCAAGGTATGTGACAGGTTGGTCAGAAACTATTCTGTCGAGGACCTTGAACAGAGGGGAGAGACTAGAAATGACTCTGTAATTGGCAAGACTAGTGTGGTCTCTGCTTTTGAAAACTGATGCATCCAGTATTGATTTCCACTTCCCAGGGAACTGCAAATTGCACAGGGAAAAGCTAAAAATTCTAGAGATGGGGTAGGAAATTTCCTCTACTGTCAAGGCAAGAAGTTTCATATCAACCAAATCACTCCCACACCAAGTTTTGCCAAGTACTCTACTGATGTATTTCAAGGCATTTTTGACTGAAACAGCCTTAAATAATTTAAATTGGCCCTTTCTGAGAACTCCTGTATCTTTTGGAGGAAGCACTATTCTCCCTCACTACTCTTACTACCTGCCTTGTATACCAATTTGGTTTCCTGTATTTGTTCTTCTTATCCTTTTCATTTTTCTTTAGGCAGGTGCTATAGAATTCCTGGATCCCTTTCCTAATGAATGACCAACTATGTTTCTTTACCTCCTTGCCCCTCAAGCTTGTTCAGGTGCTTTCCCAGTTGCTGTTCCATTGTGGCAAAGTCTGCCTTTTTCAAGTCCAGATCAAATGTTTAAACATTTAGGATTTCCTTCCTCATATCATGCTGAGACCAAACTGACAGATGAGCACTGCTTCCCAGTAGCTCAACTACGCTGATGTCCATTATGTAATTGAAGTTTGTCAGTTCAACTCTGCATCCTGCTAGTTTTTTCACATTAAAGTAGAAAACCACATGGGGCTCCCCCCTTTGCTTGGGTTGGTGAGGGTATCCTTACCCTACTTGCCAACTCTGACACATTGCACCCCATGCATTACTGCCCACACTGCTCTGCTCTGCCTATCATATCCGTATCGTGTCTCCTTTCTCCGGCTTTGCAAGTCCCCTTCCCTGCCTAGCTACCTTTTCCCCACTTGTCACTTGCAGATAACACAAAGATCTGCAACAGGGTTGATACACAAGGTGGGGTGGAAAGGATGAAAAGGGACTTGGCAAGGTTGGAGGAATGGTCAAAAGTATTGCAGCTTAGATTTAATGCTACGAAGTGCAAAGTAATGCACCTGGGAAACAAAAACCTAGGGGAAGAGTACACAATGGGGGTACTAACAACAACAAAATGGAAAGGGACCTGGGATAATCATATCAGATAACCTAAAGGTAGACAAGCAGTGTGAGAAGGCAGTAAGTAGGGCTGGGGGAATACTGAGATGCATAGGGAGAGGCATCACCAGTAGAAAACAAGAAGTTGTTATCCCTCTGTGTAGACAGTTGGTGAGACCCCATCTAGAGTACTGCGTGCAGTTTTGGAGACCCCATCTCCACAAGGACATAGACAAGATGGGAGCAGTCCAGAGGAGGGCAACCAAAATGGTGCAGGATCTGCACCAGAAGCCATATGAAGAGAGACTAAAGGAGCTTAATATGTATACTCTCGAGGAAAGGGGGGGGGGCATGATAGAAACATTTAAGTACCTCAAGGGAATCAACAAAATCCAAGAGTGAAGCATCTTTCAGAAAAAGAGAAATGTGCAAGAACAAGGGGGCTCAATTTGAAGATAGAGGGGAGATGGCTCAGGGGCAACATGAGGAAGTATTTTTTCACGGAGAGGGTGGTGGATGCATGGAATGGCCTTCCTGAAGAGGTTGTGGGGTCAAAAACAGTGGGGGAATTCAAGAATGTATGGGATAGACATAAAGCAATTCTAGTGGGGGGTAGGAGGAACTAGGCTGTTTGTTAACTAGGATCTGCAGCTTATCCAATAGGTAGGAAATGGGCAGACTGGGTGGGCCAACTGGTCCTTATCTGCCATCAAAGTCTATGTTTCTATGTCTCCTTCCTACTCCTCCTTGGCCCCTCTGAGTCCCTTGATCCCAACTGTTTCCTTTTTCATACCCCAAATTGCCTGGGCCAGATCTGTACTATCCTTCTGAATTCTATCTTTACCGTCTTCAATTCTGTCTCCTGCTCATTACACCTCAGTTGTCCATGGGCATTGTCCCTTTCTGAAGACCCAAGGACTTGGAAAATCTGCACTACTACCCACTCAGTTTGATCATTTCCACACTTCCCTTCCTCCCCTCTTACCTACCCTGTTCTAGTCTTCTCTTCTGGATCTTTCTGTCCATTGCAGAAGTGTAGACCAGGACACTGAGACTCTCGGTGCACCTCTCAGCCTACAAAGTGCTGCCCTGAGCTGTTGTATTTCAGCCATCATGAACCCCATCATCCTGCAGACTGTGCACTCCTGCCACCTAGAATGCCTCCTTGAATATTGCTGTAGCACATCCCCTGCATTTTGCAAGCCACCCGTTTCCCTTTTCCTTCCCACATACTGTACATTATTTTGTATGCCCCACAACATTTTACCCTTCCCTGTTATGTCTTGCTCCCCAGCTGTGTAACTTTGTAGTCCTCTCACCTGTTTGGGAAGGACCTATCCAGATGGGAACAGATCCCTCCTAATAACCTACTTCACTTCCTGTTTGAATAATATTACCAACAGATTGTTCCCTTCCTACAGCCTTGTTGCCTGCCCCTATCTTTTTACCAAGATTTCTCCTTTTCTGAATGGCATTGTGGGTCTGCCCGAGATAGTGTGTTGCAGCCTTTCCGACTTTTACCCATCTTTATTGTCCCCACAGGCCTACCTCAAAAAGGTTTTGCAGACTTTACCTTTTTACTTGCCTCTTCTGTCCTCACAGGGCTACCCCAGATTAGGTGTTCAGCATCTACCCCCAGATGTCCTTGCCCTGACAGCTGTACCTGCAATTGCTCTTCAGTTCCCTGCCTACTACCTCTTAACTTTCCTTGGTGGCACTCCAGGTCCAAATAGCAGAGCTTCCTGCAGACCTGTAGTCTGCCCTGCAGATGTCCAAGAGAGGCTTATCATCAGATGCCACACTTCTACCACATGGAACTCACACCTCAAGGTCACACACAGAAGGGGTTACTTAGTGCTGCTGGAAAGAAATTAAGATTGCTAGCATCTGATAGGTGCAAGGCAGTCATATATTAGTAGCATATCCATATCTTAGGCATCCAATCCCATAGCCTCTGGGTGCCTTACAAAACAAATCACATATAATAAAAGCAGCACAATAAATAACTTTCAGTAAATGATGCCATAGGTACTGCCACGGCTCATAAGGTACCTCCCTCTCCTGTATCAAACCCTCCCAAATGTGAGCCGACCCAGGTACCTCCACCTAGATTCAGGACACCTAGGTGCCAATGCAACTTCATGTATAATACTATGCCATGTAGCACCAAGGCAACACTGTGTCATGATGATAACTATGTCTGTAACCACCATATGCCTGTATAACCTTGTGACCAAAAGTTTCTCCACTGCATCAAACCATGTATTGTTATCCGGGGTCGCCCCTGAAAAAGGGACCTTCAGGGCCCAGTGGGCCTACCCGGTCACCAACATTTAATAAATAAATAAATACTAAATAAATAATAGTTTAAAAGTCAGTTGGATAAGCTCGTATAAACAGATAGTGTTTTAAGCCCCACTTACAGCTATCAATTGAAGGGGTCTGCCAAAGTTTTGGTGGCAGCTGGTTCCAGAAAATGATAGCAGCCACCACAAAGGTGCGATCCCCAGACAGTTTTAAATGAGATGTGGGGACATTCAAGAGGCCCACCTCAGAAGAGTGGAGAAAGCAGTCAGGAGCATATGGACACGGGAGCTCTTATAGGTAGCCTGGACCCAGATCATGTAGTGCTTTGTATGTTAATAAAAATAACTTGAAAGAGATGTGTCACCTTACAGGCTGCCAGTGTAACATCCACAGAGCAAGAGAGATATGTTCTGAGTGGGAAACTCCAGCAGTCAATCAAACCATGCCATTCTGCACCAGTTGCAAAAGGCACATCAAACCTCTGGATAGCCCGAGATGAACAGCATTACAATAGTGCAGTCTGTATGTCATGAAAGCATGTGTCAGTGTTTTCAGGTCCTGTGGGCTATGAAAGGGCTTGATCTGAGTAATTTTCCAAAGGATGAAAGAAATCTTTATGAACCACAGCTGACACCTGATATTCTAGTGTCATTTTATGATCCATGATGAAACTTAGATTATTTACCCTATCTCTAGCTGTAAACTGAGTGGGCCCATGATGTAATCCAGCCACCCCTACCCAGTCCTGTTGTCCTATGGATACCCACATCCACCAGTAGCACTTCAGTCTTGTCCAGATTCATTCTGAGCCAGTTGGAAGCCATCCAATCATTGATCACAGATAAGCAGTCAGTAAGCATGCTCACTGCATTTCTCTTCCCATTGGTAAACATAGGTAGAGCTGACCCTTCAGTTCCCCAACCAAGACGGCACTGAATTTAGCTGCCTCGCAGCTTGCCTCTTTGCCTTCCCAGTCTCTTCCCTCTTCCCTTGTCCTCGTCCCAAGCAAGTCCCTTCACATTCCCACACAAATCCTGCCCTTCCAAACGGTGCCTATTAACCTGTGTAGGGCACAAAAAAGGAAACAAGCAGTGCATATTAAACACCCTGGAAGCACATATTGTTTTTCTGGTTACTTCTTATTTTGTTTGTTATTTGTTGCTTTTATTTTAGTCTTCCCCTATCTACCAATGCAATCTTTTTCTACACAGCACTCCAACATTTGTTATTGAAAGAAGGGTATATTTATTCAAAAAAAATAATAAATCTACACATTTCCTTGAAACGCTTTGGGCCCCATCATTGTTCAGATTCTGTATCAGAATATCAGAATTTTATTAGGAGAAAACTCATTTTTTTTGATTGCATATACAAAGCAATAATTGCAACTGTAGATTTAATTAAGCAACACATTAAAAACACGGTCAATAAAATAGTCAATTACAGTACATATTTAACATATGTGAACCCCTGCTGCTTAATAACAGCTAGTCCTCTTATGCAGAGCCGTGGGAAGGCATTTTGGTGCCCTGGGCAAGAGACTAATTTGCGCCCCAGAAAGAGTTAGGGTCTGGGGCTTGCATGCCCCCAGAAGCTTCCATGGGGTTGACATGTTCTGAGGTGAGTTTTAGGGCTTTTCTTGAAGAAAAAAAATATTTTTGTTACATGTTCCCTACCCCTGTTTTCAGGGAATATTTTGCTCCTCTGAAATATGAGATGTGGGAGACTCTGGCTGGAAAAGTAAAATAAAGCTCTCTTTTGCTAATCAAGTTCTAGCAAATAACATTTACTACTAGTCTATGCTTCTGTATCTTTCCTGATGCCACACTGCCAGCTAAGATGGCAGAGGGCTTCTGCCATCTTAGCTGACAGTGTGGCAAGAGGGAAGTGTAGACAGAGGGAGGATAATTGAGCGAGGGAAAAAAAAATCTTGATTAAAAGAGCAGGTGTTCACTGTAAAGTTCCCAGCCCCTTACAAACATATACAGTAGCTGACCTGCTCCAGGGTTGAGGGGTATTAAAAATGCCATGAGCTGCAGTCCAGTAAAAAAATTACAGGACCCCTAATGTGTACCCCAGGAAAAACAGAGCTGCTTCCTGAACCTGCTAACATGCCCCAAGGCAGTCACTGGAACACACAAAAGGGGGCTGTGGGTGCCTTAGCAGGTTCAGGAAGCGGCTCCGTTTTTCCTGGGGTACACATTAGGGGTCTTGTAACTGTTTTACTGATCTGAAGTGTGTTATATTTTTAATACCCCTCAACACTGGAGCAGATCAGCTACCATGTCTGTTTGTGAGGGGCTGGAAACATTACAGTGCGCACTTGCTCTTTAAAGCAGCTTACGCCATTAGACAACCTTAATAAACATAATATTTAGACACAGCTCAGCTTGTATTTCACACGAGTTCTGTGTTTCTCCTCCCCATTATTTATTACTGAGATCATTTTCATAAAAATAGAATCTTTGCTCCAGAAGAGTTCATCCATTCCTGTTGCTTTCTCCCTACCTAATGTCATAATGCACTGCTTGTGACATCCCAATTATTCCATGGCAACAGGCTGTGATGTCACAACAGAGGACTATGACATGAAGTAGGGAGTAAGTTGAAGAGGCAGATGAACTCTAAGGGATATAGAGCATGTTTCCATGCAATTTTCACAGTAATAAGTAATGGGAAAGAAAAGTCTATTAAACAGAATGCTAGCTGAACTGTACCTAAATATTATTTTTTTCTAAGTTTTCTTTGAGGCGTTAGCAGCTCTTTAATTGTACTGTATCTGTGTATGCATTGGGTATTGTGATATATATAACACACACTGTATATATTTACTATTGTAATACATATATATATGTATATATATATATATATATATATCTTTATAGGCTTAAGCACGACCAATTGACACTGCAGTGTTAGTGCTGCTGTTGCCCAGTGCCTGACTGTCCTGAGTGCTGCAGCTGACTCTTTATTAAGTAGCAGTGAGTGGTCTGGTACCAAGTACTGGTAGTAGGAGACGGGGTCCAGGCTTGCAACATCACCAAAGCAAGAAATCCGTGCCCCTTAGAGACCACAACTGAACTGACTAGGTCCAGACTACCTCAGCTTCTTTTCATTACACTCAGGTAGCACATTCAGACTGGCACGGTATTGCAGCAGCAGCAGCAGCAGCTATATTTTTGAGGTCTGGGGCATGGTCCCTGGAAGGCTGGAAATGTGTCAGTCAACCCTCACTGAGTGGACTCCTTGATTGGCTGACTGTGACAGCACTCTTCCCATGCTCCTTAATTGCCTGCCCACAGTGGCTGGCAATCTTCCCATGCCTGTAGGGGGCCTTAATTGGCTGACTGTGACAGCACTCTTCCCCACGTGCAGTCAGACAAAAATCTCGAAGTCACTTCTGGCTAGAATGAGAGAGAGCAATTTCATCTCTCTCCTGCCCTGTGCCTTCCTTGCAACTTTCTGTTTCTGCTTACTATGAGCTCTGACCGCACCCCAGAAAATTAACAGGGCAGGTGGCCAGTCATAAATTAGCAGACTTCAGGTTGTTGTTTGAAGATAGATTACCTGTAGCCCTTTTGAATGTCCCACTTGGTAAACTCCTTGATGACCATTCCGTCAGAACCACAAACATCAGCTGTTAAGGTGGCCAACTGGAGAGGGAAGGGCTGAGAGTGAACAGTGCAATGAAAGGAAGCAACAATGGGAGCTGCCAGATGTGACTTTCTTTTCAGTAACAGCCCTGTTCTCAGCTCCACTCTGGTCAGCAGCTTCACGTATTGTGACATAAAACATAATGAGGAAATAAAATATTAAATAGAAACATATCAGTCATATTTGGAGCCAACAGTAGGGGCATCAGCAGCAGAGGGAGTGGTTTATTCATTTGGGATAGAGTAGGGTAGGGTTATTCATTCTGTGACAGGGTGGGTAATGAGTATCAACTGATGACAGGAGGGATAGGGGTATTTGTAGTGGGACAAGACAGGTATCAGCAGATGGAAAATGGGGTAGGGGTATCTGTATTGGGACAGGGTGGGTATCAGCAGATGGCAGGGGTAGGGGTATTTGTATTAGGATAGTATGGGCATCAGTAGATGTGAGGAGGGTTTAGTTTTATTCATGTTGGGACGGGGTGGGCAGCAGCAGTTGGTAGGATGGGTAGGGGTATTCATAGTAGCAGGATGAAACACAGAAACGTTACCTCCCTCTCGTTAACCCCCCTGCTCCCGCTCCCTGTGCTCCTCCTTTGTAGAACTCCATTTCAATACCAACAATATGAACAAGTACTCCAGGCACATGTAAAGAAAATAAACCATCTAAAGAGAGAATTTTATGCAGGTTTACAGGCTACAGCACGGCATGCTGTAGCCCTGTAAAACTGCATAAAATTCTCTCTTTAGATCGTTTATTTTCTTTACGTGTGCCTGAAGTACCTGTTCATCTTGTTCACTGGTGGTGTTGAAACTGAGTTCTACAAAGAAGGCAGTGATGAAGAAGAACACTGACACTCCTCCTGCCCTCCCACCGTTACACCTCACCTTCAACCCTGGAGAAAAGTACTAAAGGCCAAAGCACCAGGCCACCAGTTCCGGGAATTCGAGAATTGGAAAACTTCTACTTCTGCACCAGGCTGCCCCCTTATTGGAGGACCATTTTCTAGCTGAGTTCATCCCCTTCAAGAATGAAATCAAAATGAAGGAACTTACACAGCAGTTTAAAGCACTTTGATCTTCTCTAGGGGACCTCCAGGCAGCAAACAGTGAAGGACAAGGGTCTGCTTAATCTCCATGGAGCACTGGAAAGACAACGTTGATGCAGAGTTTGATCTCCGCCGGAAGAACACTGGGTCAGAGGTGGCACCGCCGCAATAAACTAACAATCCTTGCCCAGAATCCTTGGTCTCCACAAGAAAGCAGAGGGCTCTGAGTGGTGTCTGCCATCTCTTTGAAAAGTGCGTGCTAGGACCCTCACTTTTGAATGCTGCGGGTACATTGCTTATTATGTCTGGTGCCGCCACAGGGGTTCCGACTCCCCACAAGACCTTTTCTACTCCGATTGATGAATTTCTTGGAATGTCAGCAGCAGCGCATCTCATGTGACCCCCCCTTTGCTGGTCTTCAGCATGTGCGCCCCTGCTAACAGGTAGTTATAATCACACAGTTAAGTCAACTCAGAGCCAAAAGAAAAAAAACAAAAAAGAAAAAAATTTTTTAAAGCAGTAGCGCTGCCGCAAAGTGAATTAAAAAATAAAGCTTCAGAGATGAAAATTGCGCCCCTCAGAGACTTGCGCCCAGTGCAGGGGCACCATCAGCCCCACCCTTCCTAAGGTACTGCTCTTATGACATCACTTCCATTCTCAAAATTACATGGCAGCAGCCTTATTTTAATTTAAAGCTAATTTGCAGTATATATTATATCTGGACAACTAACACCTACAGATGAGCATAATGCCATATTTCAAAGAGATTGTCATGACTTTCAGACTTTAAGAGGTCCTGCAAACTACTTTGCCTTTAATGAATAATGATTTTTGAGCTACAGTCTGTTAATGAGTTTGGTGAGTGACGACAGTGACCCCAGGCCACAGACATCACATTAGTGTTCACTTCCACTAGCTGACAGTACTGGCCTCAAGCCATTGTCATCTATCTATCAATGACATTTGTGATTGATAGCAGTAGACACAGCTGTTATCAACACATTGATGTTTTTAGAGAAATATTACTAACTAGCCACTAAAAAAACAGACTGACTTGATATAAAAAATATACTCCCACAACACATAGAAGTCCAAAACATAAAGTACAATATTAAAATGTTGCACTTATAACTAAGCATGAACCCAGCCCCTGACATAGCTCTTCTAAAACATTACAAAGGGGGCTTCATGAAATGTAATCTCGGTCTCACTATTCAAAATTAAGGAAAATGAAAGTTGTGAAAGGGGAAAAATAACTGGCTATGTGTGCCATGCAATTTCTATTCTAGTAACTGTGTAAGTGTGCTGTGTGAGCAATATCACATGACATGGTAGGCAATCCTATGATGTGTGCTGCTGAAGCACAAGGCCACAGACCAAGTGCTCCTCAGCAAACACCACAGTAAAGCTTATATCCTTCAATATAAGTTGCACCCTGGAGTGTGGTATTGCACTTAAAATGCAGCTGACACCTTCAGGGGATTGTTAACAAAACATAATATTCGGACACAGTTCAGCTTATATTTCACATTCATTCTATATTTCTTCTACCAGTTCTTATGTCTGCTCTTGCACTGGCACAAGGGCAAACATGTTGGAATGATAGTGAGTTTTAAGAGGTGTATCACTGTTGGTTCTATGCCAGGCAATTTACAAGGGGATCACCGATGTCAGACCAATTATCAGCAGGGCTGATCATGACACTCTTCTGGGCTTGCTGGACAGAAACTGCATGAAGTTCAAAGAAAAGAGCTACCCAAATCATATTGCAGCTCGTTCCTTTAATCTGCACATTGCCCAGCAAGCAGAAATGTTCAGCCAGCTGTGGTCCTCCCACTACAATGTAAAAACAACCCCTCCCACCCTCTGCCATGTATCCCTCCCACCTCCCATTGCTTTGCCCATCCTTCTTAAATTTACAACACTGGGGTGCCCAATCCTTCATGCCAGCTAGTACCCCTCACCCTGCCTGTTTTCAATGTTTAGCACTGGGGAACTCACCCAAATGCCTCCAAACATAACACTGACACTGGGGTGCCCAATCCCCAATGTCGGTACCTGAAATAATAAAAACAAATCCCTTGCAGTCCTTTTTTATTTTATTTTTAAATTCCTGTAATCCAACACTCTGCCAAGTCTCCTCCCAGCCCCCATTGCATTCCCTGCCTATAGATGTTAAACCAACACTGGCGTGCCCAATCCCCAGTGTCAGTACCCGAGATAAAGAAAACTATCCCTCGTGGTCTTTTTATTAATGAAGATTTTTATCCTCCAGCCAACCCAGGCAGCTCATCATCCCCATCCTTGGATGCCTCTGACCGTTCCCCTTCTTCTGCTCTGGTAGCCATATTCCACTGCAGATCCTCCACCCTCAGTGGGACCAAAAGGGTTGGGCCATCCTGCCCCATCCAGAGCACATAATCTGGAAAGGCCATCAATTGGAGTGGAACGGACAGGTCATGATGTCCTGGAGGGGCATTATGGAGCCTGGACTGCTCCATTTTCCTCCAGCTGTTTTAGTTCCCCATCACATAACTCTCCTGAAGCTGCAGCATGTGTAGATACTGCATGCATGCATGCGCTCTGTGACCACGGGTCCTTCCACTCTTCCTGACTACCGTCTACCAGATGGCATTTATTTATTTATTTGAGATAATCAGAAAGACCTTTGAGTTAGAGACTCATTTACAAAGGTTCTACATCATACATAGTGCGGTACGGGGGAACAGAAACAAATAGGTTGCTGTGTATTACATTACAGTGAGATTATAATGGTTCCACGTTATCCATTATGAGGTACAGGGGTAGCAGAAAACATACAGGTTGCTGTGAAATACATAATTTCACATTGAAATATACACTTTGATACAAGAGTGAAACTTTATACAGGGAGCTATGTATTATATAATATCACATTGAGATATACACTAGATACAAAAGTGAAACTATAAACAAGGACACCATGGAATATCAGGGTTTAGCACATCCCAAGGTAGGGGAGAGGCTTTTTGTCAGGACAGAGTTCCAGTGGAAATTGGTTCTGGAGCCTGATTAGAGGCTGGTCTAGGGGCAATCACATAGGCTGGAGGCCTGGAGGTGATTCCTTATACTAGATTTAAAAATCTTGTTTCACTGGATATTAGAGTGGGGAGTGCATTGGTCCAGGATGTTTGTTTGTTTGTTTGTTAGTTTAAAATTTATTTTTATACAGGTTAATCTGATTGGAGAAAAAAATCACCATTTACAACAAATACCTGTGGAATTTACAGTAAAGACAAAACAATACAAATTAGAACACAATACAAAATCACAATTACCTAAAAACAACTACAACAAACATTTAAATAATTATACAATTCCAATTTAAAAATATGCAGATCAGAAATTTCAGTCATTTGGTGAGGTAACTTATTCCTTATCCCTGCTAAACTATTTTGTAACACCATATCCCCCATACGATTCATAATTTGTGTCATGGGCAATTTTTTAGTGGTCCTCCTAAATGTATCTGAATATTTAGAATCTGAGTTCTGATATATCGAATTTCGTAAAGGATGCATTTTTAGGTATAACAACCCATGACATATAATAAGCCATATATATTCTTTTCGAGCTATTGGATGCAACCAACCAAGTTCCTGATAAACTACACAATGATGGACTCGAGACCTATTATTTAAGATATAATTCCCCAGTCTATAATAAGTCTGGTCCAATTGGTGCAAAAATGTTTTATAAGAATGTATATATAATGGTAAACCATAATCTAGAACAGGTAACAACAATTGTTTTACCAATTTAATCTTTACATCCCTAGTCAAGCATCCTGACACTCTTCTTAATGCCCCCAGTCTTTGATTTACTTTTTTTATTTGTAACAAAATATGTTCTGAAAAAGAAAAATGGTAATCAACCAAAACTCCCAAATATTTATAAGTGTTAACCCCTTGTACCCTTGTCCCATCCAAAAAACTAATCTTCAAATCAGTTATATCTTTATTAGATTTAGATCCTACAGAAAAAATCATACTCTGAGTCTTCCCAGTACTTATCAAAAGTCCAGAGTTTCTTATCCAAGTTTCAATATTAGTTGCTGCCTCAGTTCCCCAGGATCTTTAGCAGATGCAACCAATACTATGTCATCTGCATAAAGTCTGACATCAGTGCCAGTTACATAATCAGGAAGATCATTAATATAGATTTTAAATAACATAGGGCCCAAAATTGATCCCTGAGGTACACCACGATTTAAATCCAGGAGATCTGAGACAGTGGCCCCACAGACCACCCTTTGTTTTTGATTAGTTAAATATGATCTAAACCACTGTAATGAATTATAATGTATCCCTAAATTCTGCAATCTGAACAAAAGTGTTTCATGATGAACTAAGTCAAAATCTTTACTAAGGTCCACAAACACTGCCCCAGTTTGGTTTCCCTAGTTCAATGATGCTACCACCAGGTTACCAAAATCAAGTAGGGCAGTATTTGTGGACCTACCCCCTCTGAATCCATGCTGACAATTTGTTAATAACCCCAAGTGGTCAAGGTACTGCTCAAGCTGATTATTTATCAGCTTCTCCAATATCTTTGACAGAATCGGGAGCAAAGTGAATGGTCTATAATTGAAAGGGACTGTGATATCACCACCCTTATAAATAGGAATAATTTCATCCATTTTCCAACAATCAGGAACAACTGAAGACTGTATACTCCAATTATAAAAATAAGTAACTATAGGAGCTATGACGTCAGACCCCAATTTCAAAAATTTGGGATCAATATTGTCTATTCCAGCACGTTTTGATATTTTTAGGTTCTTCAATTCTTTAGCTACATCCTGTATCCTCATATTTTCAGATTAAAGCCCTCATTAGTCATAGAGAAAATATCAGAGTGAATACCTTCCTGGGCAACACTCCCCAGGTTAGGTATCTCTAAATCTGGTAAATCCTTAAAATAATGATTCAACAAATTAGCCACTTCTAAAGGATTATCAACCAGATTATCTCCCACTATTAAGTTATTTAAAGTCTGAGATTTCACTGGAGTTCTTAAGTTGGAAATAACCTTCCAGAATGTATTTGGATCATGTATATTATCAAAAGAACTCTGGAAGTATTCTTTTTTTGCCAATTTTACTTTTTGTTTACATTTATTTCACCATTTTTTAAAAAGATCCCAATCCCCTTCCAATTTAGATTTTTTGGCTTTTTTCCATATTCTATTTTTGATACGCAAAAGGGTTTTCCATTTGTCATTAAGCCATAATGGATTTTTAATATTATTACTCTTTTTTATTTTAGGGGCATGAATTTGAATTATATGTCAGAAAGATTCCGTAAATTCTTGAATAGCTAAATCCAAGTCAGGAATCAAAAATATCCTTGACCAATCAAAATTTCTAAGACTGTCCCTAAATGATGACTCATTAAAGTGCCTAAAATCACGTACCCAAAACTCATAATCATCATTACACCTAACTTTTTGGATTCACAAGTGACATTGAATAGGGTTATGATCCCCCATATTCAGTGGTAACACCTTACAACCCTCAACCTTCAAATCTTCTGAAACAAAAAACAAGTCTAGTATAGTTCCAGTTGTTCTATTGTTTAAACTTCTTGTTGGATGTTGTATCAGTTGTTGTAAGCCTAATATTTCAAAACTAGATCTAAGTTTGTTACCTCTTGTTTGTCCCCAGGCTGCATTAAAATCTCCAGTTAGCACCACACGTTGATCTTTCAAAATCTCAAGGATGTGGTATTGTAACTGAAAGTTCTTTGGAATTTGGAGGTCTGGCAACAGGGTACCCATAGTAACGGTTTGCTTGAGTTATGTGCAACTCTGACAGGGGGTTCTGGGTGGATGATTTTGTTTAGGGTAGTTGGGGTGAGGCCTATGGTTATCTTTTTGGTCACCAAGCAGGTATGGTAGTTGATTCTGTTGTCTAAGTTTAGCCAGTTTGTGGTGCTGTAGAGGGAGCAGGTGTGAGTGGAGCGATCACATCCGAGTATGAGTCGGCATGCCTTGTTTAGTACAAGTCGAAGTCTAATAAGGGCAGAGGTAGGAGCAGCACTGTAGATTAGAATGCCACAGTCTAGCAGCGAGAGGACAGCAGAGTTAATGGTGAGACGTAGAGCCTCTGTGGTGAGGCAGTGTTTGCACAGATAAAATACGCCGAGTTTAGGGCAGCGGATAGATGCTGAATATGTTGATTAAAGCTGAAGGCAGGGTCAAGTGTGATCCCTAGGTGTTTGAAGGTGTCCACTTGTTTGAGGGGGTTCGGTTTACAGTAAGAAACTGGGGGCAGAGGTTCTTCAGTGGGTTCTGTGGGTGGGAGAAAATCATGACTTTTCTCTTATTGTAATTAATTATTAGACACTGGGAGGTGAGCAGTGTTCAGTCACATGGAGTGAGTGTTGGGAGTGTTTGGTGGAGTTTCAGGGGGTCCGGATCAGTTGCGAAAAGGATGGTGTTGTCAGCGTATAAGAGTAGGTTGGTGGGACAGGCCGATGAGAGGGAGTTTAGGTATAGACAGAATAGCAGGGGGCCTAGGATGGAGCCCTGAGGGACACCGGAGTGCACAGGGAGGCTGGAGGATAGGACAGTGCCTACCCTAACCAGCTGTGTTCTATCAGAGAGATAGCTGATTAACCAGTTTACTGCCTTATTGGAGAGGCTGTTGTGGGTGAGGGTGTTTAGTAAGAGGGCATGGTTGACGGTATCAAATGCTTTAGAGAGGTCCATGAAGATAGCTCCTGTGAGGTGGATGCTATATAAGGCAGTGTGGATATGTGAGGTAAGTTCAAGGATTGTGGTGGTGGTACTGCATCCCTTTTGGAAACCGTGTTGCTGGTTGCATAGCATGTTATATTTGATAAGGTGATCAGTGAGTTGATCGGAGACTATACACGCTAATGCTTTGGATAGAGGGGATAGGATGGAGATGGGTCGGTAATTATTAGGGGAGGTGCGGTCTCCACTGTTATGTACTGGGGTGATGTAGGCAGATTTCCAAGGAGTGGGATATTTTGCCTGACAGAGGGAGAGGTTGAGGATATGGGTGAGAGGAGTAAGGACTTCCTGGAGGGTGAGTACAAGTCGAAGTCTATTAAGGGCAGAGGTGGGAGCAGCACTGTAGATTACTACAAACAAACCACAGCTCTAGCTGTTCAGAGTGTGCATGAAACAATCAAGAGGCATGAAGAAGAAAAAAATTCCAGCACTCCTCCAAGTTCTTGCAAATAACACTAGAAAAGTTTATTACAAAGGACGTCAACAGCAACGATTGACCATATCCCTCTACCGGTTTCGCACTAGCAGGTGCATCATCAGGAGGTCACCTTGCAAGCAGGATTTGAAAATTTTCACCTACCAACTTTATGAGGTGGGGTCATAAGAAGAATATGTTAAAGACTTGGGGTCAGAATATTAAACAAAAAAATTATGCAGGAATGTTAAAATTTTTCATTGAAAATGAGATATTGCATCTCATCTGTGTTATCCTCGGTAAATATATTACAAAACTGTAAAACCAAGACCCAATGGCAGAACTCCACAGAAAAAGAGATGTTGCATCTAAAATTATCTGTCCTAGAAAACTACATTATCAAGGTAGGACCACACTAAAAATGAGATATTGCATCTCACTTATACTATGCTGGGTAAATGCAATATAAAACTGTGTAAAATCAGGACCCCATTGAAAATGACATGTTATAAAATGGGTTTTAAAAATTGTGAAACCTGCTAGGCTATGGGCCATCTTTACTAGTGCTGTTATGTCAACACAGCAGTACCGGATAAAGATCCAGCAGCCTCTTCATGCTAAAATCAATACACACCTCACCAGCTACCGGGCTGTGGCTATTAACATTACTTGGTCACTGTGCTAGGTGTTAATGTCAGCCCATTCACAACATTCTTGTGCTAACTTAATCACTGAGCTAGGTGTTCA
This sequence comes from Neoceratodus forsteri, assembly GCA_016271365.2. Lineage (NCBI taxonomy): Eukaryota > Metazoa > Chordata > Ceratodontiformes > Ceratodontidae > Neoceratodus > Neoceratodus forsteri. Next base: position 535,428,466 of record CM028135.1, on the reverse strand, counting down.
TGGAGCCCATTCAGCACAGTCCTGCATGTCTACAGGCTGAGAGGTCATCAGGAAACTGCACTTACCTTGGCACAGAAGTTCATAACAGTAATCAAGTGTCTCCACAATTCAACATTATATGTGTTTGTTGTAAGTAAATAAAAAAAAAACATCAGCTTGTGGCAGATTCTTACCGCAGTTTAAACCGGGAATCAAAACAGCAGCCAAAGGCTTAGGGGTTTACTTCATGGCTACACACACTATTGTCTTTAAAAAATAAAGAGAACTGAGTGAAGGTTATGATTTAAAAATGCTTAAGTGCTTCACAGTGTACATTATGCATTATGCTAGCACCACCATGTGGTCACAGTCGGAAAAAAACATCAGTTACAGTATACAGGTAGCCCGTCTACAAGAACAGCCCTCTTATAAGAACATTTTCATGTGGCAAATAGGGTGTTCTTGTAAGCAGGCTCCACTGTACTAACCACACATCCCTGATTGCCATCACAAACATGGCTGTTACTTTTATTCACTAAAAACCTTCCACTAGGCCCTAAAAAACTGCCTTAAATTTTAAAAAGTGTTAATTATATGCTGTTTGCCCTCATAATTCTCTTCTTGCAGACACATAAGTAATAAAAAATTGAAGTACTACAGTATTTACAATTTTAATTGTTGGTGTTTCTTTGCTGACAATAAAGATCTTCCTCCTGTCCATACCTGCTTATGAGGGAAATCTCTACTGTTTAACCAGCTACATATAAAACAGAAGCCCTGGTTCCATTTTATGCCTTCTGTTGTGTGATTGTGGGGGTAAACACTCTGCCAGTAGAACTGAGCTGAGATTTGAATTTGTGTATTCTGTCTACAGTAAACATTCCATCTCTTGATTACAGAAAAGACAGAAAAGAAACAATATGGGGAAAAGGGAGGGAATATAAAAAGAATGAAAGTGAGGAAACAGGTAAATCGGGGTAGGTTGGGGAAATAATGGGTTTAATGGCCAATTAAAAATAAATGTATTTTGCTGTGCATAATATTTTAGCCTAAGATGGCATGTCAGTGTTGGGATGTGCAGGGACTATTTTGCTGGGGCAGATGAATTCTTTTTTAAAAGTCATAAAAATGTTTTCATGTTTTATTTCAGTGCATGTTTTCCCCCAACAAAAACCTTGGACCCATTTTATAATTGCAATAAAACATTGTGGTGTGCATTGTGGTGGGATAACAGCACTTCTTTTTGGGTGGTTGAAGGCACTCTGCAATGCCTGGTGCCTCACAACACACCCAAGGTGTCCTGTTATCCCACCACAACATACACCCTGTCATGTCTTATTGCTTAATTAAATCTCAGTTGGTCTATCCTGGGTGAGAGGCTTTTCAGCACCATGCATTTCTGCTTAAAGTTGAACCAGCATAATATTTTGTGGTGATTTGCATATGCAGCCCATGATGCTTTGCATTATGGGGGCATGTGTGATTTTGTATTTCTTATCCTGGGTATAAATAACAAGTAAAAAATGTGTACAAGCAAGACTCAGCATAACAGCAATGCAAGTAGAGAACATTCAGCAAAGACAAATGCTGGTTTATTTACTGTGGTCATTTGCATGAAAACATAATCTTTGCTGCGAACTAGTTCTTCTGTTCCAGTTGCGTATTCCCCACTTGAGGTTATAGTGCTCTGCTTGTGACATTACAGTTAATCTCATGGCAACAGATTGTGATGTCACAATTGAGGATTATAATTTCAAGTAGGGAGTACTCTAAAGTGGCAAGTGAACTCAAAGGAATAAAGATCCTGTTCCCATGCAAATTTTATAAGTAATAAATAATGGAGAAGAGAAATCTATGGAAGATATGTGTAATACAAACATAATTGTACCTAAATGTTAATTTATTTTTTTCACAATTTTCTTTAAGGCATTAGCAGCTCTTTACAATTGGCACATTATTGCAAACTTGGACTTGTAAAATGTGTGAAAAATCCACTAAACTGACTGGCTGAGCACATCACCAGCTTCTCCAGTTGACATACAAGCTTAATCTGTATATGACACACAGCATTACTGCACCTTGCCTGCGCTTAGAATACCGAGTGGCATTTTGTAACCTGCTTACTACTGAAGTCCATTTATTTCTACCTGCCTATTCAGTATATTGCTGTTATCTAGTATTCAGCAACATTGTCTTCACATTTTAATAGCTAAGGGATAGCACTCAAGGAGACAAGAAAAGGGTTACCCCCAGAAAAATCAAAATACAAGCAAAATTGCTCACACAGATTTATTAAGTAACCAACAATGTAGCCCCTTGTCCTTTTGACTACCTACATTTCAGAGTTTTTTGTCATGTCGTTCAATCCAAAAGATAATACATTGGGTTTTCTGTGATTTAATTGTGCCTTGCTCTTTTCTGATATTTTGTTCTGTGAGCATCTTTTAGTGTTTAGTACTAGTATATTGTATTATGAACGTTTTGCCCGGGCCTTGTATCCTCCCTTTTTTACCAACAACCCCCTTGTGTTCCTTGACCCTTGACTTCCCTTGTACTATTGCTCAGGACTTGGTATTTGTTTTAAATGGGCACTGTTACTCAGGTACTGGCTATAAGGTTAGCTGTCTGTTGCCACTGTTTTGAAAGCATAGGAGTTTCTTTTTGTAAGATTGAATATTTTCTGTGACTATATAATTAGGAAATTTGAAAAAATTGCAAAAACAGCAATATAACAGTACGACTAAGATAATGTGCCTTATTGTTCAAAGTTCAGCTTTTTGTATTGTACTGACACGTGTTTTACCTTTTGCTGACATGTTTTCTGTATGTATGTAAAAAGTTGTGTGGTTTGCTTTGTATATATTACCATCTAGATCACAGAGTTTGTATAGGGACAATACCACTTTAAATGTACTCAGCTTATGCACTGCTTAATCTCTAGCAGTCATGCCCTCTAATGTAGACCCACATGATTCACGTACCAGGACTATTCTGTTTGGTCACAGATTTGCTGCTTACTAAATTCACACAAGCAGTTTTGCTTTTATTTTTCTTTGTTTTGTTTTTTTCTCAGTAATCCTTTCCATGTCTTGTTGACTGGTAGCCCTTTGCTATTGGTTACTGTAGATGTGGTTTCATCTTGGTTAGCACTGAACCTGTATCTAGTACATGCTGCAAGCCTTTGTTTGAGTTTCTATATAACCTTTTCTGCAGCTGCTACTGCAGGAACACTACTAAGTGTCTCTCCCTGGACATTGGGGATTTTTTTGTGTATCAAACCAGAGTTATAAATAGACACTTTTCAAACCATCCTTTCACTGTTTAAATAGTCTGCTTGATTCAATAATAAGTACTTTTCCTCTGTGAGCCAGCATCCACCCTTCTTTGGGGACAAACAACTTGAGTCAAACACTATTACTCATTCCAGTGACAGAGGAGTGGGGGCAGTATGATTTTGATTGCACTGAGGATGAAGACAGCATGACTAGATGTAGGGATGAGTAAAAGCAGTGTTGTTTGCCCATAAGCAAATGTTTCCAGAACTACTGACAATAACACTAGTAACATTTAAGAGCACTGAAAAGCTAGACAAATTCAAGACTTCAGAGTTGAATAATGTACTTAACAAGATTACTCTGGACCATTATTTGCAAAAGGAAAGGGTACCACAAGAGCTTAGAATAAACTACCCTTTGTGTGAAATTCATGAAATTGAATTTTAAAATGGAGTGGGAAGATGCACTTACTGAATGTTCAAATAAGTTAATGAAGGCCCTCATTGAAAAAGATGCAAAACACTTAAATGCAATTACTTGAGGACATCAAAGTAGTCCAAGAAGAACTCCCAGTCCATAAGAGGTCTGCAGACTTAAAGAAATAGGATAAAACTTACATTTCCAATACTAACAGATTGGAAAAGAAGCTTTTTAGCTCAAAGAAATCTAAACTGGAACAAGATATTCAGGGATGTTTCTAAAGGGGAAATGTTTGCATCGGAGAAAAAGTGCTGCTCCTAGAGTTGGGGACCAGTTCCAAACATGCAACAAACAATACAGTAATAAAAATAGAAACCATTCCAAATAAGGACAAATCAAGGAACAAACTACAGCAATTCCAGTTGAGGAATTTGGCACCTTAGAAGATTCAAAGTAATCTAAGAGGCAGGTTTTTCTATAGGCAAAGAAACAACACAAAAAGAAAAACAAACAAAAGGCTCCACAAAAAGGAAACAAGAAGGCAGAGGAGAGGCAGAGGTGGTAACAACAAGCAACAAATGGGCATTGACAGGAAAAACCTATCAATTATAAACATGCATATACAGACTTAATTTTAACACCAGACCAAATTAATGGGTTAATTCATGGCCTCAGTTTTGTAACCACTTTCCTGAATTATATATTTAATGTCCATGTGGATACCGACCACTGACAGTGTAATACAATAGGAAACATGTCACTTAGTAGTAGAATCACTGGAGTCATCTGTACTTCCCAAAAATGATCAGGACTCACATTTGGTTGCAATAAATATGGAAGATGAAGCAGATGTCACTAATTTGGATGATACACAAGACTTACCATATTTGAAGTGGAAATAACCATGGATCTAATAAACTAGGCTGATCTGGATGAGCTTTTGGGAGAAAGCAATCAAGTGTCAGTGGGCACAGGATTAAGGACTGCTAGAGACAAATTCAAGCCCGAATCTATATTCTGTATGATCACTGGATACAGTGCAGCAATCATCACTTTCCACAGTACCCTACCTTTGGAAGTAGAGAAGCTTTATGCAGAGGGTAATGCACAGAAATATTCTAATCTTTCAATATCAGAAAAGAAAGGCACTGGGGAGGACTGGGGGCAAAGCAACATGGCACAGTAACAGTGATGGTGGAGTAAAAGAACCTGGCCTGCCTGAATTGTATTGAAATCCTCATTCAACCTCACCCCAAAAAGTTTTGCAAGGAATTGGGGTTTGAGATAGTTAATGTCCTTTCTATATTGGCTGCTTCTGTTGTGATGGTTGGAGTAAAGGTGCTGTGGTTGTGAAGGTAAAGCATGTGTGTGGCATCCTATTTGCAGTAGTCAAAATCCATGTGGAGCTAAGCTGATCTGAACACTGACCTGTTGCTACTGGGCTGTGAGGGTTGATCTCACCGTGGTGCTGTTTGGTCTCTCAATGTCATGGAGTTCTGGAGTGCTGCTACTGTGCCATGAAATATGAAGTGGACTAATCAGTGAGGTAAAATCTGGAGTAAAATGCAGCCACTGAAATTCTGCTGCAGTGAAATACTCTCCTTCTAAGAGACCCACAGTGCTGTTTGTTTGCCTGACTCTAATCCAGTGAGTGCTCTCTGTGGTGGACACTCAGTATTGACTTTCTGCCTGCAGTACCATTAATACCACTGACTTCTTTACCCACTGTCATTGCTTTGAATTAATGGACCACTGGGCATCAGAACACCCACAATACTTGCCTTGTGTGAACTCTCTGGTTGCTCAAAGCAGGGAAGTAAGTTATTGCGTTGCTACTGTGTTGGCCACTGTGTTAATTACTTGAAAGAGACATTTTGATACATCTGATATAGCTGTTATATTGTATCAAAATGAGTACTAAATCTAAAGTTATGAATGAGATTATAAAATTAAAGTTCAGGCAGGGATTGACAAATTTCAAATTTACATGCTAGTATATGGCAATCTAGCCAAAAAGATGATGATTTTATAATGATGTAACATTAATAAATATTATCAATTATGTGCAAAGAACATGATCAAGCTTCTAAAACCATCATTGTGATAATGATAAACAATGATAAAACGTGAATGTTAAATGGCCGTCAATCAAAAACCATCAGGTTATGGAAATGCCAATTGTGATTAATGGTGATCGCATATCAACATGATTTTTCATGATTTCCCATGGCTAAGAGTACTGTAATAAATGTAAAAAATCTATTTATCTTCTTTCAATATTTTGGAATTTTTTTTACATCTTCTATTTAGACATCTTTACTAGTATCCTCAGCTCTGATACATATTCCATACAGACATACTACCTTTAGTTATATTTACTCTGATATCTTGTTCCTTACTTCTGTTATAAGGGCTTAAATCAGTTTATATATCTTCTTGAAATTATTCATTTTATGGTTATGGTGCATTTCTGCAAGTACCACAGCTCAGCACCATGGACACAGTGGGGAGGGAGGTGAGCACTACTCCCTTTACAAAAGAAAGGGTCCTACAAAAGCTTCCTAATCTCAGGGTGGACAAGGCAATGGGACCTGATGACATACATCCCAGGGTACTAAAGGAGCTCAGGGTGGAACTAGCAGAACCATTAACAGAACTGTTTAGTGAGTCTCTGAGCACAGGAGAGGTCCCAGAAGACTGGAGAAGGGCCCATGTGATCCCGCTCAACAAGAGTGGTAGCAGGGAGGAGGCAGGGAACTACAGACCAGTCAGTCTTACCTCAGTAGTGGGCAAGATTATGGAGGCACTTCCTAAGGAAAGGATAGTGCAACACCTGGAATCCATAGGGGCACAGGATCCAAGACAGCATGGGTTTACAAAAGGAAGGTCCTGTCAAATTAATCTCATAGCTTTTTTTGACTGGGTAGCCAGAGTGGTGGACCAAGGGGGAGCAGTTGATGTTGCCTACCTTGACTTCAGCAAAGCTTTCAACACTGTTCCACATAGAAGATTGATAAACAAGCTGGGTAGGCTCAAGGTGGGTCAGAAGTTGGTCAACTGGGTGGCAAACTGGTTGATGGGCAGAAAACAGAGAGTGGTGGTAAATGGTATGCAGTCAGAAGAGATGCAAGTCACAAGTGGGGTACCTCAGGGATCAGTTCTGGGGCCAGTCCTCTTCAATATCTTCATCAGTGACATTGCAGATGGACTAGAGGGTAAGACTTGTCTGTTTGCAGATGACACCAAGATCGGCAACAGAGTAGATGATCCAGATGGGGTGGGCAGAATGAAGAGATCTGGATAAACTAGCAAAATGGTCAGAAGAGTGGCAACTGGGATTTAATGCAAAGAGTGCAAGATCATGTACATAGGAAGAAAACCCTGAAGCCACCTATAGGCTGGGAGGAGTTGTTGGCAGTCACAAAGGAAGAAAGAGACTTGGGCATCATCATCACTGATGACCTGAAATCATCCAAGCAGACCTCTAAAGCAGTAGGTAAGGCTAGGGGGATGTTAGGGTGTATTAGTAGGGGTATCACAAGTCATAAGAGGGAGGTAATGATCCCTCTTTACAAGACACTGGTTAAGCCTCATCTGGAGTACTGCATGCAGTACTGGAGGCCACATCTTCACAAGGACATTAACCAAATTGAGGCATCCAGAGAAGGGCAACCAAAATGGTGCAGGGACTGCATCAGAAGACATATGAGAACAGATTAACGGAGCTCAATATGTATACCCTAGAGCAAAGGAGGGAGAGAGGTGATATGATCAAATCATTCAAACACCTTAAGGGCATTAACAAGGTGAAGGAGTCTAACATGTTTCAATATAAGAAAAATAGCAGGACAAGAGGACACAGCATGAGATTAGAGGGAGGCCGATTAAGGGGTAATGTGAGGAAGTTCTTTTTCACAGAAAGGGTGGTGGATGCATGGAATGACCTACCTCAGGGAGTGGTGGCTATGAATACAGTGCAGGGCTTCAAACAGGCATGGGATAGGCATAAGGGAGCAACACAGATGATTATGAATAGATAGGCCACTGACAGCAAAGGATGATGGCACATTTATAAAGTTGAAAAAGAAATGGGCAGACTGGATGGGCCTTGCAGTCCTTATCTGCTGTCAACTTCTATGTTTCTATGTATGTTACCTGGTATCTGCTCAAAACCTTTTATAGAAGTTGGCAAAATACTACTGTCAAGGCAAAATTATTTCAAACATAGAATTACCATTGTTTTGGTTCATAAACTGTGCTACTGAAATATGCAAATTAGTTATGTTAATGTATATATTATATTGAACATTGTATTTCCTCTTCCTAAAGGGATTAAAACTTGACTTTGCATGATTCCCATTATAATTTATTTGCTTTTGCTGATATTTGACATTCATATTTTCTTATTAGGAACAACACATTTTTATAAGTATTACTCATGTGACTTACAGTCATATAGTATAAAACGAATATATTCATCAATAATCAACAGCAATCATCATTTGATCATCCACAGATCATCAAAAAACATCATGCAGATGTAAGCTTACAAAAAATAATCAATAATCATCAGCTGGTGATTTGAAATGAAACATACTTGATTAAGTCATGATCTAGATGATGATCTTAAATCATGATCTTGCTTGATGATCATATGGTAACATTCGATGATTAACAATGATCTGTCATGGCTGACTTTCAAAATACATGACTGATGATTTACCAGTTCACCTGGGAAATGGCCTTGCAAGTTGTGGTACATTATCGAAAGGCCATATTTTAAGGAAAACTTGTAAACAATTATGTAGCAACAAAGTAAATGGTTGTGGGAGGTTGTATTATTAATACTAAATAGGAGTATGCTATTGAAACTGTAAAAATGATGTATTTTTAAATTTTACTGTTAAATTAATACAAGTTGCGTGAGTTGAAGTCTGAGTCAAGTGCCAGTCCCAGGCCAGAACAAAGCAAAGAATAATTAGGACAAAGAGAATGAGAACTCAGAACTGTCATCAACATCAAGTGTACTGGCGGTAGTGCTAGGGGAGAAGGATGTTGGAGCAGCAGCAGCAGTACTAGCTTGAGGTGTAGAAGCATCAGTTGTACCACCAGCAGCAGTAGCAGCAGCATGCCCATAAACATGCTGAGTGTCTGGACCAGACAGCAGCCAGTGGCTGATTGCTGGATCTGGATCAAAGTCACATACAGTAGTTCGGGACCTTCTACTGCTTTTTGAAGGATCGACTGTATTGTATCATTGGTCAGTCATGTCCTTATTTTTGTCTTTATGAGGTTTTGAATGGAGAACACGCATTTGCACTTTGCAGTTGACACTCTCATTGCCAGAGGTATTTCCACTAATTCTAAAATGTGAGCAGTCTGGGGTGTTTTTTTTCTTTCAGCAATCTTGTATACACCTGCAGATAGGGTTTGTCAACTGCAGATTTCAACAGTGAATTAAATGCAGCATATTCTGATCTGACATTTTCCTGCTGCTCTTTAGTGAAAAAAATAGAATACTGTATACTGGCAAATTAGCCACTTCATTGGTCCCAAATGCCATAAGTTGTTCTCTTGGGAGATCAACTTGCTTGTAATCCAGACGGGTGAACCATTTCAGATGCACCTCTGAGAAATTTTGAAATCTTTCATCAATGTAAGCTATTGCTGCATCCGCTAAATTCTGCAGTTGTGTATTTGTCCCAAAATCTATTTCAGGACAGTTGCCTCTGAAAGTGAACCAAACAGTCTTCCCCTCAACTCTTCTCTGTGAAATTACATAGTGCATGCATCTGTGCTGAGGTTTGTAATGACCTAGGAAAGCCGTTATGTATTTTCCTGGCTTTGATTTCAGTTCCATCAGCTGGAGGAAGCAGGTCTGAATGAACTGTGGTACTTCTAGAATTATAAAGTCAGCTCTTTGAAACTAAAGTAGCATTTTTTTCAGTATGGGCAAAACATCTTGTATGATATAAAGAGATTTGACCAAGTGCAAGGGCTGTACCTCTCTTAACAGCACCTTTGCTTTTGAACCATCAGCACCAGCTGCACTTTGTTCCAAGTGCTAAGCTACTGAAGGTAGGATCACCTGAACTGCATGGACAGAACGTGATCTGCTGGCAAACCATCTCACCTGTTTAATTGCACTGAAGTGTGCCAGATCAGTATTCATCACATTTGCAATTTCTTGAAGCTCTCTCATTTTGTGGTGATTATAATGGTAGAATTTGAAAATTCCTTGGAGAGTATTTTCAAGCTTTGATAAGAAGGGGTTTGTTTTCATCACATCAAGAACTGCAAACTCCAGTGCATGGCTATGATGTGATGACAGTTCTCTCATAACTTTGCAATGGCTTCACCCTTTTCACCCATCATTACACTTGCCCCATCAAAACTGGCAGAAATCAGAAGTGGCCCCAGATTGCTCACATTTGTTAGATCAGTGAGAGAAAGATGTACTGAATCTAATGCAGTTCTTATTGCATTAAAGACACCTTCAGCATGTGTGTATTCCAAGGGTACAGCTTGGATCAGATATGTACATACATCTATTGTGTTAGGCTCTACAAAATGCAGAAAGATATTTTCCCAATTCAATTATACTGGCATCAATGCTGCCATCAGCAAAAACTGTAACATGTTGCATTTTTAGGAGTCTGCATCTGGGTCTTGGATAAAGCTGCAGATACAGCTCTGCAAAAGTCCCTGGCTCGCTTATCATTGGTATAATTAGAACCAAGCTTAATTCTATTTTTCTCTTGTAATTCACATAGCCAGTCCATGTCAGAGAAAGGGCACAGATGTTTAGCAATGGTGTACGCTGTGTTAAACAGACATCTTACGTCACCTCTGAGGCCTCTTTCAACTGTGCAAAGGCTTAATAAAGTGGTGACTCACTGATATCACACTAAACTGCACATTGGCACTTTTCAGAATATGTTGGTTCTGGCACAGCACACGCGAATTGAACTTCTCGTGTGCACATAGTGACTCAACTCTGAAATTGTTAGACCCTGTGGCAAAGACATTTGTTTTTTTCTTTTTGTTTGTTTTTTTAAAAGGCTGGTATTGCAATAGTAGGATACCTTCTGCACACTGTACATCAGTCCCTTTTTTTTCATTATATCTGAACAATTTATAAGATGCCAATAAATGAGACAAACAGTCTGGCCTTCTTTTCTTAGTCATATTTCTTGTCTTTACGTCTCCTCTCTTGCACCTCATCATCAAGCACTAAACTGTGTTTCTTTGGAAGTGACACAGGGGCTTCAGCTAAGGCATCACTGTTTAAATCAAGTGCCTGATCTGCAGCTCTATCCAGTACTACAGAGGCAGACTCCTTACTACTTTCATCTATAGAAGTAGTTTGTTTATTAGAAGAACTTGAGGATGTTGTTGCTGCTGACCAGAGAGAGAACAGTATGTTGCTTACTGTTCTGTATATTGTCTGTCTCTGCTTAGTTTTTGTTTTGTGATTCTTATACAATTCATTCCATTACAGTCACTGTCTGTGGTGCGTCTCTTTTCCACTGGTAGTAGACTAGAATGGGAGGGAGCAGACAGACACTAATGAAAAGTAGTGCTTAACTTTTATAGCCTGCATAAACTGCAGGGGGAAGAGGAAGGCAGTGGAACAGGAAGAAATAGCAACAGCAACTATACTAAATTTCGGACGGCATTGCATGCTTTGATGCTTACTTTTTATTTCTGTTTTTTACCTTTTTTTCATACTGCACTTTTTCCCATGTCAGCCGTACACACCCTCACCTGACACACTTGACACTCATGCCACACCACAACATGCTTTCTTTTATTTTATTTCTTTAGTCAACTTTTGAGTTAAGGTCAGTTCTGGTTTTCAGTTCATACTTTGCCTTTACTTTTCTCAGTGCAAAATAATGCCCAACCCTCTGTCTTCCTCCTTTACTGCTTAGTCTGGTTCACACTTTCTGTTCCTTTCTTGTAAGTTCTTTAGTTAGCTTTTGCCAAATTTATAGTTACTTACATGTCTGCCCTTTACTTTCTGATTGATATAAAGCCCAACCTTTGCTCTCTTCCTCCTTTACCTTTACTGCTGCTATCTGTCCTTATTTTACTTTTGTTTCCTTAGGTAGTTAGTTACACTTCTGCCCTTTACTTTTTGGGCAACACAAAGCCCAACCCTTGCTCTCTTACTCCTTAACTTTTACTGCTCAGTCTCAGTGGTACATCCTTTCCTTTGATATTTTATTTTATTTTATTATTTTTTGCAATTTGTGTCACTTTTTTCATTGCTGCCGACCCCCTAACCTCACAAACGGGTTCACCCTGGCCACAGCACCAGATCCCCTTACTCTTGACCCCCCAAAGTGGGGTCATCGCAGCAGAACTATCAAGTCTGAAGAGTTGGGCACCATGCCTGGCTCATACGCGGGGGCAGTGGCATTTTTCTGGCTAGATTCCTCTTGGAGCTAGGACATGCAATGATGCAAGAGAGCATGCATCTGTCCTAGCTCCATCCCATGTCTCGGTGTGGCTTGCTTGTCCCCCAGCCTCCGCTAGAGGGCAATCCTCGATGACACTCAGAAAGCCCCCACCCCAGAGAAGGAGAGCAGTCCTCTGGATGCTCAATCCCTCTTCTCCCCCGCCGATGACCCGTGCTCATTCCAGAACCCAGGAGCTGGTGTGTTGCGAGGTGTGGCATCCAGTGCCTCGACCCTCAGCACCACCGGGCAGCTTTTGATATTTTACTTTAATGTCTTGGCAGTCCAGCATGTTTTTGGCTGCATTTGATCACTTCTGGTGGTAAAAATTCCTATCCTCTTTATCTTTTTTAGGGGAACAAATACAGATCCCAATCTGGTTCCTGTCTCTTCTTTTAGTATTTTACTTGTCTCCCAGTCCTTAGGCAGCTTTTTGCTAGCTTTGCTCAGTTACAATGCTAACAGTCATTGCCCTTTATTTTTCTCAGGGCAGCACAATGTCCCTCTCTCTTCAATATTATATTGATTCTCCCAGGCTAGACTGTTTTTTGTTAAATCTCCTCACTTGGGAATGGTAATACTTCTGCCCTCTTATTAGGCAACACAAAGCCCAACCCTTTTCCCTTTCTTTAACATTTATCCCCTCTTTAGGCTACTTTTTTCCAAATCTGTGCTCACTGCTCTCAGTTCTGCTGGTAATTCAAAACACCACTCAACCTTAACTCTGTCTCTTCCCCCCCCCCCTTTACTGTTGCTTGGTTTCCGTAAGTCTCTATCCACTCCCAAGCCAACCCAACACTTTTTTTTTATTTTGTTTATTTTTCCAGTTGTTCTTTCTTTCCTTTTGGGGGCAGGCAGATTTCAGATAAGGCAGTCAGCGGCAGGCATGCATATCCAACCTCGACTCATCATGGCTCCCTCCCTCCCTTCCCTCCCCCACCTCACCACTGTCAGAGTATCACCATCCCTTGCTAATCACTGTCCCCCCCACTGTTTTTGCAGCTCAATTTGTTTAAATGTATTATATGCAGACTCAGAGATAGAATAGAAACAAAAACAAGTGTGGCAGTGGTTTCTGCAGTTTGTCAGGACTAAAATAAACACCCATGCCACACTGACCAACTCACAGTAGCACATCCTTTCTCCTCGATAGCTGCAGAAAAAGTAAGTGAGCAAACCTTGGATGTACCCCGTCAAGTCACCACCACAGCCAATGAAGTTGCCTTACCCTCAGAGGATGATCACTCCATTGGCTGTAACATCTGCCAGTCATGCTTCTGAGTGCTGTGCTCTTCTCTGCTGCTCTAATAACTGGCTCCTCCTGAGTTCGCCAGCCACTGCTTGCTCCAGGTATTCAGTGCTCGCTCTCCCTGTCTGATGCTCACATGATTGAGCTCCCTGGTGCTCCAGTGGGTCACATGACCAATGGGGCAGCCAGACTCTGACATTGCCAGTGAGCTCCATAGTGGAGAAAAATGTAATTGCAGCGGAAATCCTTTTTTGTTTTCTAAAGCAATGCTTGTCCATGTACAAGTAGCTCTACATAAACTGCTTCTCCCTGTCTGTGCAGCAGTAGCCCAGAATTTAAGGCTATTGGATTTATAGAACCCCGAGTTCAGCAAAAATCAAAATACTCAAAAAAAGAAAATGTCCTTGAAATCCCTCCAGAAGTGGGCAAATATAAAACAAAGAGACAGTCAGTCAGGACTATGACCCATATGGCAGGCACAAATTAATATCAAAATGCTATAGAGGCAAAGAGAAAAGATGTGGATCCCAAATAGAGATGTACGACATTAGAAAATGTTGTTCCACTAAATATTTCACAAAATTCATGCATTTTGTGAAATATTTCTCAGGTGCGAAATGCAAAATTCTGCAGGCAAAATTCAAAACGTTGCCTCTCAAAATGGCAAAATTCAGGTGAAATTTGGTGAAATTGCACATTTTGTGGGTGAAATTTTGCAATTTTGCACCCGGTGGAATGGTGGAATTTCAAGAAATGTTTCATGCAGCAAAATTGTAGATTTCATGGCAAATTTACTGGCAAAATTTAATTTTGTGACTTCTCTAATCCAAAAAGGGCTGAAGCTATACAAGTCAAATAAGTATGGCTACTGGGAGTTCAAGTACATGAAAATTAATCAGCCAAGTGGCATGAAGGACTGAATCATTGTGCCTTACCTTCTGTCACACCAGCGACCCACATTCAGGTTGCTGGGCGTCAGCCAGGGGCAGAGAGTGAGAGAGATTATTGAGCATCCAGAGGTTAGCTCTCCTCTCCTAGGGAGGGTGGCTTGGTAGTCCCACCAAATGACTGCCCCAGGTGGAGGTCTGAGGGTAGAATGGGTCATGGCTGCCAATGAAGGGAGGGTGCTGTAGAACTCTACACCATGCGTATGCCTCCATGTGCATGCATTGATGTGTTGTGCCCCAGCAACAGGGAGGTAAAGGAGAAATATGATGGAAAACACCAAGGCAGCAGGATGATGATTAACCCTCCACAGGCTCTGCACCAATGGCTTGGCACAACCACAATCCTGTTGCAGATGATGATGGTACAGGTAAGCCTCACATGAGCTGGGTGATGGGGCTGGGGGGGTCGATCATATAGGGGCCGCCAGGGAGAACTGGGAGATAAAGTGTATATTGGAGAAAAAAAAGGATTCCTCTGATCAAGAAGTAGCTGTAAAAATGACCACATCTTGCTGGCCTAGTGGCAAAGAAAGCTGAGGCACTCTATGCCTTACCTTTCACCATGCTGCCGACCCGTGTTCAGGAGTGAGCTTGGGTTACCTGTTATCGGCCAGGGGGGTAGAGGATTAAGCATCCAGAGGACAGCTCTACTCTCCTGGGGAGTGGTGGTTTGCCATCTTGGCCCTTGGCTGCCAGCAGGTGGAGGCCTGTGGGTAACATTGGAAGCTTTGAGTGACACAAAGGGATGGGCCATGGTTCCATAGGTGTGTGCACCTCCGTGTATGCATCTATATGCTACTGTGGCTGGGGACATTGGGGAAGAAAAGTGGAAAATGTATGGCATGGGCTAAATGAAGCCCTGCCCACCTTCCTCCACTCCACAACACAGGCCAGCCACCAGCACACCTAGATGTGTGTCACTGGGTGGGGGGAGAATGGCCTCCCCCCTTTCTGGCCCCATTTCAGTCAGAAATCCACTTGAGATTTGAGCATGGTGGTTTGGTGTCACAGAGTGCAGGGTGAGAAAGAACCAGAACAGGGCTAAGAAATTGCCTGTACCATCCATGGAAAAAAAAAGCTCTATGGAAAAAAATGGCAATACCACAGAGGGAAAATGTCTTAGAGAAGTGCTTATTAAATGAAAAAGTAATGTAAAACTCAGAAAATCTTGAGACCTCCTCATGCACTGTTATAAGGGTGAGGCCTATGTCAAAGTTGAAAGTCATTGGTGGGCTGGAGAAATTAAAACTATCAGGCTTTACCAATACAGTAGCACCACGCATTCAAGAGTTTGATATTTTACAGGATTCCAACAAATATCAAAATAATATGGAGCCCTAAGATGTACTGAACACTGCATACATGAAAAAATGAGAATGTCAATTGCAAATTAATTATTGATACCAGTCATTCACGATGGAATTCATATATATATGAATTTACTAATGTTACTGTCTTAAAAAAGGTAGACGTTATTTATAACCGTCTAGCAAGATTTGCACTTATGACCAATAAATAGACCCATGATTGTAAATTATATGAAAATCTGGGATGGTTAAGGATAGAAAATAAACAGAAATTGGTCTGGGCTAATCAAGTTAATAAAACATTAATTTTAAAGAAACCTCTCTATCTATCTATCTATCACATTAAAAAAGACTGAGCACAACTATAATTTGAGAAAAATAAAACAAAAATCAAGGGAATAGCAAATTATAGTGGATAAAAATAAATGGGGGAAGGCGCTGTTGAGCCCGAGCATGATGGACATCTAAAACTGTAGCTCTCTTAAAATAGTTAAATTATTAAATAAATGTACATTTTTCTCGGTGGATTTAGAACTTGAAATTTACTTTTCTAGAGATCGGAACTTGTGAACACAGCAATGGGTAACTCAAAGAAAGTTAAGGGGAGTCAGGACAGGAATAGAAGCAAGCTTAATCCTGGTCTTCCAGCCACAAAGTCTATACAAGGCCGCTCCACGTCACATGAAAATTTGAGCAGCAAGGAAACTTTACAAATGTTGGGGAGAAGATAAATAGACATCAGAACAGTGTCTGGTCTGGCTGAAAAATTTGATTGCTTGACCACTCGGGTTACCACTGTGGAATTGGAGGTTAATAACCACAAAATGGTATCCCTAGAATCATTCAAATGTGCAGAAGCTGCTCTAGGCATGACAGTCAATTTAGATAAAGAGAACTCCTATTTCAGATCCCGGCTAGAGTCTCTTGAGAATCAGGCCCGGGCAGCAATCTTCTGTGTAACAGGGATGCAGGAATGAAGTGAAGGAGACCATTTGGCCCTCTTTTTGTCTGGCTGGATGGCATAAAAGCTGAGGCAGGCCTTTAAGGACAAACAAGTAGTAATACAAAAGGCTTACTGTGTTTCGTATAGGGATGACCAAATGATTCAAGAGGCACCCAGGGCAATTGTGGCCATCTTAGATGGAATCTGCTCAAGAGACTGTATTTTGGCTCTGGCCCACCAAAAGAGGGTACTGCTACTTGATGTGGCACAAATCCAAATGTACCCTGCCCTGAGTTAAGCTACACAGCAGCACAAGAAGAGATACAATGGGGTCCGTGCTCTTCTTCATGAAGCACAGATCACCCACAACATCACAGAGGGAAAATGCCTAGAGAAGTGCTTATTAAATGAAAAAGTAATGCAAAACTCAGAAAATCTTGAGACCTCCTCATGCACTGTTATAAGGGCGAGGCCTATGTCAAAGTTGGAAGCCCAAGGGAAAGTCATTGGTGGGCTGGAGAAAGTAAAAATATCAGGCTTTACCAATATAGTAACACCACACATTCAAGAGTTTGATACTTCACAGGATTCCAGCAAATATCAAAATAATATGGAACCCTAAGATGTACTGAACACTGCATACATGAAACAATGAGAATGTCAATTGCAAATTAATTATTGATACCAGTCATTCACGATGGAATTCATATATATGAATTTACTAATGTTACTGTCTTAAAAAAGGTAAACGTTATTTATAACCGTCTAGCAAGATTTGCACTTATGACTAATAGATAGACCCATGATTGTAAATTATATGAAAATCTGGGATGGTTAAGGATAGAAAATAAACAGAAATTGGTCTGGGCTAATCAAGTTAATAAAATATTAATTTTAATGAAACCTCCCTATCTATCTATCTATCTATCTATCTATCTATCTATCTATCTATCTATCTAGCTATCTATCTATCTATCTAGTTAAAAAAGACTGAGCACAACTATAACTTGCGAAAAATAAAACAAAAATCAAGAGAATAGCAAATTATAGTGCATAAAAATAAATGGGGGGGGGGCACTGTTGAGCCCGAGCACAATGGACATCTAAAACTGTAGCTCTCTTAAAATAGTTAAATTATTAAATAAATGTACATATTTTCAGTGGATTTAGAACTTGAAATTTACTTTTCTGGAGATTGGAACTTGTGCACACAGCAATGGGTAACCCAAAGAAAGTTAAGGGGAATCAGGACAGGAGTAGAAGCAAGCTTACTCCTGGTCTTCCAGCCACAAAGTCTATACAAGGCTGCTCCACGTCACATGAAAATTGAGCAGCAAGGAAACTTTACAAATGTTGGGGATAAGATAAATACACATCACAACAGTGTCTGGTCTGGCTGAAAAATTTGATTGCTTGATCACTCAGGTTATCACTGTGGAATTGGAGGTTAATAACCACAAAATGGTATCCCTAGAATCATTCAAATGTGCAGAAGCTGCTCTAGGCATGACAGCCAATTTAGATAAAGAGAACTCCTATTTGAGATCCCGGCTAGAGTCTCTTGAGAATCAGGCCTGGGCAGCAATCCTCTGCATAACAGGGATACCGGAATGACGTGAAGGAGACCATTTGGCCCTCTTTTTGTCTGACTGGATGGCATAAAAGCTGGGGCAGGCCTTTAAGGACAAACAAGTAGTAATACAAAAGGCTTACTGTGTTTCGTATAGGGAGGACCAAATGATTCAAGAGGCACCCAGGGCAATTGTGGCCATCTTAGATGGAATCTGCTCAAGAGACTTTATTTTGGCTCTGGCCTACCAAAAGAGGGTACTGCTACTTGATGGGGCACGAATCCAAATGTACCCTGCCCTGAGTTATGCTACACAGCAGCACAGGAAGAGATACAATGGGGTCTGGGCTCTTTTTCATGAAGCACAGATCACCCATAACATGTTCTTTCCAGCTCAACTCAGAATCATTCATGAAGGAAAGATATATATTTTCTCTGATCTGGGGAGGCCCTGAAATGGGCTATATGCTACATGCCACTGAAAAGAAGAGATTTATCAGAAGAATTGGATACAGAAGATGCAGATGAGGAGAAGACCTGAATTATGTGAGGCTGATTGTCTAATAGTTCTTCCTACCATTGACTTTTACTCTTTCTTTTCAATAGATCCGATTTATGGACTGAGGACTTAAGGGACACATTTAGCTGTTTTGTCTTAGGCTGGAGTGTATCTGGACTAAAGTTATTCTCATTCTAGGTAGTCTCTTAACAGGGAGTTGTTTTTTAGTCCTGCTGTGTTTGTGCTGCAGATATTTTAGTTTTCCCAGTTTATTTTATAACAGGAAATAGCAATGTCACAGTGCCATTAATTGCCCCCTGTAGAGGGATTTAGGCTCCTTAAGCTGACTTAAAAGTGAAGGTTCGTATGATATTTTCAATTAACTTAAAATATTTAGCTTTTTGGATATTTAGTTTTTTCTTTTTGTTTTTAGATGTTAGATCTTTACTGATGTTACCTATTAGGGTACTATAACATGATATGTGCATGGCTATCCATCTCCTTATGGAAGGAGCTGAAAATCGAATTATTCTTCATAACTAGTCGATTTTATTCTCCATGCTGCTTATGGGTTCATTAAAGATAGCATAAACAATATATAATTGTGATCTTTAACATTTCTATTCTTCCCAAGGATGTATCTAATACATACAGTATGATTTTATTTGTGTGTATTAAGAGGGGTGGCACCCTCATGTGGTAATTTTTCTGCATGAATCCTTATATACTGCCTCAGGATTTTTTCCTACTGAATGTTTATTGTATAACAATAAACATGAAGTTAAAAAAATAAATAAATAAATATGGCGTGAAGACATTCTCACTTGCAACTTTAAAAATATGAATGAGCTAAGTCTACAGACTAAAGGGGACATATTCAGAGTTGGTCAGATGTGCATGGAAAACAATGAACTGCACAAATAAAATTGGATGACCAGCTCTGGAACCATATTCAAACTGATTGTGCAATCCAAACAGATCATGCAATCTGTTTGAATATGGGACCCTGGATGCATGGAGCACAGCAAGCAGGTGCCATAAATGGTATGGCGCATCCAGGGTTTAGGGCTGAAGACCACCCATAGGTGATATTCAGCCCAAACATGCAAATGAGCCCATTGGGCATGCAGATTGTAAAGGGGCCATTTGTATGCCCATTATGGGCTCATTTGCATGACTGCACCAGGTGGAATGTGCTGGGCCAGCCACCCCTCCAGCACTGATCCCTTAGGTGAACAAAAACATGTATCCCTGTTGGTTCAGTGGACCACCATAGCCCTGATCACTGTTGCCATCAATACAATAAAACCCCATTGGTGGCACAGAATCCCAATCCTGCCCCAATCCCTGTCCTTAAAGTTCACAGACATCCCTGTTAGTGGTACAGTGTCCCTCCTCTGCCCCGAACACTTGCAAAATAAAAAAGTCTCCCCAATCCCTTTTTCACAGTGTAGAGCCCCCCGTCCCAGCCCAAAACACTCTTATTATAAAACAGACTCCCTGATACCCTTTCCATAGTGTAGCATCCCCCTCCCCAGCCCGTAACACTCTTACAATAAAATAGACTCCCTGATCTCTTTTCCATTTTGTGGTGTCCCCCTTCCCTAGCCCCAATCCCAAGCCCCATTGATCAACAACAACCCAGTTAGTGGTACAGTGTACCTCCCCTGCCCCAAGCCATGTCCCCATATAGAAATGCCATAACATTGGCATTTCTGTGGTCCACACCCCCCTCAGTTCCCAGATTACCATCCCCAAGGAAACCTGAAGACACAAGTAGTGTAGTGGCCCCCCACGACAGTGAATAGCAGCCCACAACCCCACTCCCCCCCATTGTGACCTGTGCCGGTGACTGGCACAACCCACCTGACACCACCATGATCAGCCGCTGACTGAGCTTAATGAGCTTGTATGGTAGACAGTGCATGCCTATTTGCATACCGGTCAGTCCATTGGCTGATCTGCGCATAGTTAAAGTAGGGATTCAAAAGCATAGCTATGTGCCAGCACAGCCAGCCATTGTTAAGCTTGGTGGGGTTTCAATATTGTGATGCACAGTATATGCATGAGAGACCCCTAATTTGCATAGGCACATCACAATATTGTGCATGGTGGCACAGCCAGGGGTGCGAGGCAAATCGGTAGCCTTTGAGTATGGCCATGCCTCTGATGGCCTGCTCAAGTTTGGTGATGCAAAGCACATCCAGGGATGGGCCACTCATCTCTTCTGAATATGGGGCCTTAAATGTATAAATGAAAGTCCAGGAAGATTTAGTACTGCTTTGAAACAGGAATTGGCAGTTCGTTGCACTTGTTTTGACTGAGATATTGATATTATGTACATAAGTCTTAATAAGCATTTTTGTCATGGATGATAGCTATTGTAATTGAATGTATGATCAGCAGATCAGATCTATATAGGGAGGCTCTGTTTACAAACTATGGCATTTCAGTGTTTGGGCTCAGGACTGAGGGGAGTAGCAGAAAGAGGGGACTCAGAGGACAAGCAGGAGCAGACCCCACAACAGAATGCAGGGGACAGTTTTAAACTGCTTTTAATAGTTCTATATCTTCTGTTACTGTTACAGGGAGCAGCAACTGTTGGGGAGATAAGTGGAGTATTGTATGTTCTGATTGTTGATTGTTTGCACCGTGAGAATAGCAGCAGATAAGCCCACACATCCACCCCCCCTCCCAAGCACTGAGACTTTTCCACCTTTATAGGTCACTCTACCAGAGGGGGTAGCAGCTTCCTACCTCAAACAAAAAGGGCAGGAACCACCAAGATATGTAGTCAAGTAGCTTACTAATTTTCAGAATTGGTATCCTAGGGTAGTGAAGTACAAAAAAATTAACATTTCTGGAATTAGGAGTTCCTACGGAGTGCAACATAATACATTTTTGGGACTGAAACCAGAGGACAAGTGCTAAGGGGAGTAAGACACTAGGTACATTAGCTTGAATAGTGAAGAGTTAAACAAGGGAAGGGAAATAACAGGAAATAGAGAGGAACTCAGAAATAGTGGCTAACTTTAGTAAGAGGAAAAATGGGACACACCCTATTTAGGGCAGGAAAGAAAAAAGAGAGAATAAGAGGGATATCTGAGCGCAGTTAAGCAAGGTTATACAGCACAGAAGAGTAACATTATGGGAGTGGTGCAATGCAGTGGCTGTGGGGCAGCAGTTTTCAGGAGGATGTTCTAGATGTTGCAGTGATGCTTCATCTGTAGGCACCGCTCTGGGCTAAGGAGGAGGTCACTAGTCTCTGGGCCAAGTTGGATAGGATACAGGAAATTTCCTCCCCACCCAGGGGTCACCAAGTCAACCACCGCTAACTCAAAGGTTGCCTAGCAGAAGTAGTGGATGGACTATGGTGGGCTCTGGGAGGGTGAGGGCAGTGGTACAGAGGCATATTCCTCATCCAGTGACACTACTAAACTCATACACAGTGTTGGAGGAACGAGATGGTCCCACAGTGGCACCCAATATAGTGACATGGGGATGAGAAGGACATACAGAATGGATCCCCAAGGGTGAGCAGCAGAGGACTGCAGAGGAAAAGGAAGCTACTCCTGGTGGGGGACTCCATTGTCAGGGGAATAGAGTTGGGAACAGGGATCAAGGTGGAGAGGAAGGTTAGGTGCCTACCAGGAGGCATGGCTCAGAATGATGGTGAGCAAATCCTGAGGATCACAAGGGTGAGAGCAAGGAGAGGAGAGCTGGATGTCATTGTTCACCTGAGTACAAATGACCTGGCAAGGGATGCAGAAGGGATAGATAGAATATAAGAGGAGTTTAGAGGATTGGGCAGGATCCTAAATCAGGCATAAAGTTCTGTGACCTTCTTGGAGGTACTGCCAGTCCACAGCAAGGGGGAAGCTAGAACATGCCATATCAAAGAATTCAACACTTGGTTGAAGGAATACTGTGGAGAGGAGGAGGAGTTTGGCTTCAAGAGAGACTGGGCCCCACTTGGGTGATGAGGACCTGTACAAAAGAGATGGCCTGCATCCATCCAAGGAGGGGACCATTGTCCTCAGTGAACAGTGTAGATGCTTCATTTGCAACATTCAAACTAGCCAATTGGGGAGATGGAAGATGAAAGGGAGACAGAATCTGCACCCCCAAAATCACAGGATCATCAATGGGAGTTCAGAGAGAGAAAGGACAACAAAGAGTACAAATAAATATGGAGTAACGGAGTTGGAAGAAATGATTAGTACTAAAAAGAAAAGTGGACAAAGTAGGGATTGGCAAAAATGGTAAAGAAGGGGAAACACAACTTGGAAAGCCATGTGTACAAATGCTTATAGTCTGAGCAACAAGATATGTGACCTACAGGCTAGATAAGGAAATAATGCTAGCAATCCAAAGGATGGCACATAGGGGAGAGGTGTTGCTGGTAGGAGACGTCAATCTACCAGACATGGATTGGTTCCTCCCCACAGCAGCAACAGCCAGGAAGAGGATCATCTTGGACTCCCTACAGGGAGTATTCCTCAAACAACTGGTTATGGAACCCACTCAGGAGGGGGGTGGTCACTACTGGACCTAGTACTTACAAACGGGGATAGAGTGGCGGAAGTTACAGTAGGAGAACACCTGGGGAACAATGATCACCATACAGTGTGGTTTGATATAACAGATGGAGTAGGGTCAAACCACATGAAAACAAGGATCCTAGACTTTAGGAGGATGGATTTCAGGAAAATAGGAGTATGCATGGGAGATGCCCTAGCAGGAGAAGGTCAAAGAAATATGAGAGGAGTGGTGGAACAGAGGAAAACTATCAGAGAGGGAATAGAAATAGTGACACATCTCTGTGTCAAACAGGACAAACATAGAAACATAGACTTTGATGGCAGATAAAGATCTCATGGCTCACCTAGTCTGCCCATTTCCCCTGCCTACAGGATAAGCTGCAGATACTGATTAGCCAACAGCCTATTTCTTTCTACCCCCAAAATAATTGCCTTATGTCTGTCCCATGCATTCTTGATTTCTTCCACAGTTTAAGACCCCACAACCTCCTCAGGAAGGCTGTTCCATGCATCCACCACCCTGTCTGTGAAAAAAATACTTCCTCACACTGCCCCTGAGCCGTCCCTACTCTACTTCAAATTGTGTCCCCTTGCTCTTGCACATCTTTTTTTTCTGAAAGATGCTACCATCATGGACTTTGTTCATTCCACTGAGGTACTTAAAAGTTTCTATCATGTCTTCCTCTCCCCTCCTTCCCTCAAGGGTATACATATTAAGCTCCTTTAGTCTCTCCTCATATGGCTTCTCTTGCAGACCCTGCAACATTTTAGTTGCCCTCCTCTGGACTGCCTCATCCTGTCTATGTCCTTGCGTAGATGGGATCTTCAGAACTGGATGCAGTACTCCAGATGGGGTCTTACCAACTGTCTGTACAGAGGGATAACAACTTGTTTTCTGCTTGCGATGCCTCTCCCTATACATCCCAGTATCCCCCCCCCCAGCCCTCTCTACTGCCTTCTTACATTGCTTGCTAACCTTAAGGTCATCTGATATGATTAGCCCCAGGTCCCTTTCCATTTTTGTTGTTGTTACTACATCCCCCATTGTGTAATCTTCCCCTGGGTTTTTGCTTCCCAGGTACATTATTTTGCACTTCTTTGCATTGAATCCAAGCTGCCATACTTCTGACCATTCCTTCAACCTTGCCAAGTCCCTTCTCATCCTTTCCATGCCTCCTTGTGTATCAACCTTGTTGCAGATCTTTGTGTCATCTGCAAAGAGGCATACTTTTCCTTCCAGTCCCTCTGCAATGTCACTTAAAAAGACATTAAAAAGGACTGGACCCAGTACTGAGCCCTGTAGTACCCCACTAGTAACCCCCTGTAATAGGGTCTATGATCCCTTCCCCTTTTCTGTTATGGCTTTGAAATTAAAAGAGTAATTTCATAGAGAGTACTGAGGTATACTGTGAACACATATGGGATGTAAATACTTTTCTCCTAATAAAAACAAAGTCTGTTGCAACAGTACTTCTATCTTCTTCTTTCCTTTATGCTTTCTAATTTCTGCCTCTTTATAGGCTTCTTTATTTCCCCTACGCATAGTTTGGCCACCTATGAGTAGTCTTCCTATCCCTAAATTCTGAATTTCTTGCCTTTCCTTTAAGTATTTTATGCCCTTGTGTACAAGAGACCTCCGTATGCAAAAGCGCTACCATTTTGGTAAAAGCCACTTGTGAATACATGCTGAACCACGCTAATGCAGCTAATAGATGGTAGTGTGTGAAGTCACCAAAAAGAACGTCTGTAGCCAGCGTTCTCGCCTTTCAAAAGAAAAGTAAACAGTTTCTGCTGCTTTAAGCTAGCGCTTGCTTTTCCCATAACTTTTGTGGTCCTGTGAATTGAAAGGAGCACTAACTTAAGCTCCAGGCTTCAGAACAAGTCAACGCTTGCAGCTTCAGTATTTCAGTGCTCAGCTTTCCAGATAAACTGTTTGAAAAAGCACTGAAGAAACATTACAGTTTATTTTATAATGAGCTATGTAACAAGGGTATCTTAAACACTTGGCAAATAAAAAAAAGTTAGAGAGGCCATGTTATTGTGGAAAAGGTATAAGCTCTTACTTGTAAGCAGTCCAGAGACCTTCTCCTCAGTATTACCTCGCTATAGTGCTGGCCGGCCCTTGTTCCACCCTCTTTATGACAGAAGCCTTAGGGAGGAGCTTGGATTTTTTTTGAAAAGGGGGAAATAACTCAAATCTTGGTGAATTTCAGCTATGAAATATTAGAAATCAATATAAAAGAGGAAAAAAGTGATTAAAATGCATTATAAAGTATGTTTTAACCGATTTTTCTTGTTGAATATAAGAATTATGTTGTTTAGGGAGGAGTTAATTGAATTATGTGATCTTCTTGCTATATACAAAAGGGAAAATGAGAAGTAAAACAGCAGAGTGTGGTAGGAAGGTGACCCTACCAGATGCCTAGCCTGATCCTGGGTACTGTTCAACAGTGATGCAATGCTAAGCTATGTTCATCTGTTCATTTTGTTATTTTATTTTCCGCTTTAAGTTTGTATTAATTTCTTCTGCTTAAGAATAAACCTTGTTTTGAATTTCTGGATCCTGATTGATTCCTGGACTCCATTTGTTCTCACATGTACATTTGGTGTCAGAAGTGGGATATTGGAAGGTGATGCTACCTTCTAGTGGATGTTGTCTGGTGATATTATGGAAGATAAGAAGAAGCTGGGAAAAGTGGATGTACCTGTACCTGAGGGGGCATGGACCAGGACCATGGTTGACAAGTTTCAGCTTCCCTTAGCTGCTGGTTTGGGTGATGTCAGGTGGAAGGAGACTGGAAGACAGATGAAAGTGGAGGGTGTCACTGGGGGGTGAAGAAACCAAAGAAGAAGAAGAAGTACCTCCCTCTGATGCACAAGACCTGCTTAGATGGCTATGCTTGAAACAGATTGACTTGGAGAAGCAAAGAGAAAGAGATCGACTACAGAATGAGAGCAGGTGGGGTGGAGACTCTTAAAGCTATTCAATCTATTGGAACTGCCAGGCCCAACCCACCTAATGCTGGACTCAAGGACATTAAAATATCATGATTAATGGACAGTGATGATATCGAAGCATATATCACCATGTTTGAAAGAGTGGCAACAGCATGTGGGTGGCCAGGGACCAGTGGGTAATTTGTCTAGCCTCGTATCTTACAGGCAAAGCTTAATTAACCTATAGCCATGTGGAGACTGGGAATGCTACAAATTATTATTATGTCAAACAAGCGATACTAAAACGGTATGACATTAGCACAGAGACCTACTGTCAAAGGTTTCGTACAGTTTGATACCATGCTGCTGACCCTCCACAGGAAATTTATGTTCGATTACAAGACCTTTGGACTAAATGGCTACAACCCACAGCATGTACTATAAATCAACTGATCAAATCTGATGTCCTAGAACAGTTCATAAAAATATTACCTTATGAAGTCCAAATATGGATATGAGAACATAGACCTGACACAACAGAAAAAGCTATTAGTTTAGCTGAAGACTTTGTCACGGCTCGCCCAAAATGTCAGAAGGGGTCTCATGGGATAAACCCCTCCACGACTTCAGTAAGACATCCACCCACTACCCCTTCTACTAAGACTTCTGCTAGTCCCTTGAATGAAAGAAAGGGCATAAGACCTTATAACCCCGACATTATCTGTCGAGAGTGTCAGGCCAAGGGACACATTGCCAGATTTTGCCCCAAAAGGAAATCTGACCCCTCTCATCTGATTTTAGCAAACTGAGGACAATATACTGTGACTGTTAATGTTTAAGGACAGGATGTGACTGCCTTAGTTGATTCAGAAAGTAAGCAAACCCTGGTACATACTGACGTACTTCGTGGCACCCAGCCAGAAATGAATTCTGAAAAAACAGGGGTTAGTTGCGTTCATGGGGACACTCATTTCTATCCCTTACAGGAAGCCACTATTACTCCGTAAGGTACGGCACATCACCTGAAGATAGGGGTGGTTCCAAGATTACCCGTACCTGTGATATTAGGTAACGATTTTCCTATATTCAGAAATTTATTGACTGCCACTTCATCAATTTCAGCTGTGACTACTTGAGAGCAGGCATTTCAAGAACAAACTAGCAGTGAACTATTTCATTTTGGTAACATGTTGTTTGAAGCTCCCGGGAAGATCATTAAGTCTAAGGGGCAGAGAAGACTAGATAAATGGAAATGGAATAGGGCAAAGGACTCAAGTTGTAATGATGTTATGATGAAAGCTGTAATGCTAGACTCATTTATTAAATATCAAAGAAATGACCTTACACTAACCCCCTTGTTTTCACAGGTTGTTTCTGAAGGGATGGAAGGCAAACCTCCGATGTACAGGGTGCAACAGGGCAAGCTGTATAGGGTTTGTCAAAATCCGAAAACAGGAGAAACTGTTGACCAGTTAGTGATTCTAGTCAGTATAGAGAGCAATTGATATTCTTGGCACATGATGTACCATGTGGAGGCCATGCAGAGAGAGATAGAACTTTAAAGAGATTACTATACAGATTTTGTTGGCCTGGCATACATAACCAAGTAGCTGAATATTGTAAATGTTGTAGCCAGTGCCAAAGGGTGGCACCAGTTACAAGGAAAGATAAAGTTCCTCTTCAGCCATTACCATTGATTACTGGTTCCTTTGAAAGGATGGCCATGGATGTCATAGGGCCTCTTCCCAAAAGTGCAAAAAGGAAACAGGTTTGACCTTGTATTGTGTGACTATGCTTCAAAATATCCGGAGGCTATTCCTCTATGCACCATGATAGCTGATAAAATAGCAGAGGAACTGCTAAAGGTATTTAGTAGAGTAGGCATACCTAAAGTTATCTTAACTGACAGAGGAACTAACTTTTGTTCGGCCACTTTGAAACATCTCTACCAAGCCCTGGGGGTAGAAGCTATCTATACAACACCTTGTCACCTCCAGACTGATGGTTTAGTTGAGCACTTCAATAAAACACTTAAAAAAAGATACAAAAATATGTGGGAGATGAAGGTAAACATTGGGACTTGTATCTACCATTGTTGCCATTTGCATATCGGGAGGTTCCACAAGCTTCAACTGAGTTCTCACCTTTTGAATTGCTATATGGCAGAAATCCCAGAGGCCTCCTAGCTGTAGTCAGGGAACAGTGGGAAGATATCACTAGTTGGAAAAACCCTACTACTCTTGACTACGTAACTCAGTTACAACAAAGAATAGCAAGGTATGCTCAAATAGCTCAAGAACAAAACCAAATAAAACAAGATTATCAAAAGGAAAGGTATGACGTAGGAGTGGGTAACAAACAATTCAGTTCAGGGGACCGTATTCTACTGTTACTTCCATCCACTGATAATAAGTTAACCATGAAATGACAGGGACCTTATGTGGTACAGAAACAGACTGGCCCAGCCACATACTTGGTGGAAGTACCAGATAGAAAAAAGAAACTGAAGGTGTACCATGCTAACTTATTAAAAAAATGGAATGACCATCCTTCTGAAGTTATGTATGTATGTCCCAGTCCTACAGATAATGAGATGAACTTGGCATATAATAGATTGGAAAGAGAACAGCTATACAACGAATGAAAAATAAACCCCTCTTTGACAGAAAACCAAAAGCAAGAAATAGCCCAAATCCTAAGCCAGTTTCCCTCTACATTTACAACTGTCCCAGGGAAAACTACTGCAGTGTACCATCAGATACAGGTATCCCAAAATACACCTATTAGAGTAAAACCCTATGGTATCCCTGAAAAGATAAAACTAGATGTAATGAAGGAAATAGAAAGAATGAAAACAATGGGAATTATAGAAGAAGCTAAGAGCGAATGGGGTTTCCCAATGGTAATTGTCCCTAAAAAAGAGGGTGGGGTTCGAATTTGTTTGGATTTCTGCAAACTTAATGCAATATCTAAATTTGATGGGTATCCTATGCCCTGTATAAATGACATTATTGATCAGCTCGAGTAAGCAAAATATGTTAGTATACTTGATTTGACCAAAGGATACTGGAAAATTCCACTTGAAGAGACATCCAAAGACAAAACAGCTTTTACCACACCATTGGGATCATTTTAATTCACTGTGATGCTTTTTGAGCTTCATGGGGCCCCAGCCACTTTCCAAACATTGATGGACAAGTTACTGAGACCACATGTTGGATACAGTGCAGCCTATTTGGACAATGTAATAATATTCAGCCCTTCCTGGGAAGATCATGTCAGACATCTAACTGCTGTTTTGAAAACTATTACTCAGGCTGGCCTTACTGTCAATCCTGATAAATGTTCCTTCGCTGTGAAGGAGGCATGATATTTAGGATTTTTAATCGGTAATGGGCAAGTAAAACTGGAGGTAAGGAAGGTGGATGCAGTAGCTAAGAGTCCCCATCCTATTACAAAAAAATATGTACATTCTTTTTTAGGATTAGCGGGATATTACAGGCACTTTGTACCTCAATTTGCTACTCTAGCTAGCTCTTTGATTGAGTTAACAACAAAGAACAAACCTTCGAAAGTAAACTGGACTCCAGAATGTGAAGAGTCCTTCCTTGCAATAAAAGCTGCACTCTGTTCCTCTCCGGTGTTAAAAAGTCCTGATTTTGGTAAGCCATTTTTGGTGCAGACAGATGCTTCTAATGATGGCTTAGGAGCCGTATTATCACAAGTTCACCATGTGTACACCCCCCTTTCTTCAGAGTGGACTTAGTTTAAAATTACCTTCTGTATCCTGTTGTCCAGCCAATGTTTTACCCAGGCTACCACCCTGGGACTCACTCCCAGGCTGGTTAATTTGTTTATTAATCTTTTGTTTGGCACTATGTCAAATGCCTTGCTAAAGTCTAGGTAGGCCATGTCCACAGCCCCTCTCTGGTCTACTACTTTGATCATCCAGTCAAAGAAATCGATTAGATTCATCTGACATGACATTCCCTCTGTGAACCCATGCTGCCTTGGGTCCTGTGCCCCACTGGCCTCTAGATACTGAACAATTCTTTCCTTCAGAAGTGATTCCATCACTTTCCCTACCACAGAGGTCAAACTGACAGGTCTGCCTCTGTCTTGCTCCCACTTTTGTGAAGGGGAATCACATTCACCTTCCTCCAGTCCTCAGGTACCACACCATCCTGCCATGATTTGTTAAAAAGGGTAGTCAGTGGTGTCACTAGTTCTGCTCTTAATTCTTTTACAATTCTGGGTTGAATCCCATCAGGCCCCATTGCTTTGTCCACCTTCAGTTTTAGGAGTTCTTTCAGAACCCTTTCTTCTGTGAAAGGACTGGGATTGACTCCCCTATCCATTGTGCTTCTGTTAATTGGATTAGGTAACTCCCCCTCCTCCTCTTTTGAGAATACTGAGAAGAAGTACTCATTCAGTATCTCTGCTTTTTCACTGTCCCTCTCTGCCCACCTGCCGTCTGTTCTATTCAGCCTCACTATCCCTCCCTTTGTTTTTCTACACTCCCTGATGTACCTATAAAAGGTTTTATCCCCCTTCTTTACCAAGTTGACTATCTTTTCCTCAGTTTGGGCCTTTGCTATTCTGACTTCCCTCCCTGCTTCCTTCTGCCTTAACTGGTACAGTTCTCTGTCCTGCGCCTTCTGTGTTTCCTTATACTTCCTAAATGCTAGCTTTTTCTCCCTAACCTTCCCCGCCACCTCTTTTGAGAACCATACTGGCTTTTTTCTTTCATTTTGAGTTGTTTATTTTCTTCACACAAAGGCATGTTGCCTCTGTGATGGCAGTTTCGATGTTTCCACATTGTTGCTCCACCCTTCCTTCTTGCCTGTTTGCTAGTGCTTTTCTAAGGCACTATCCCATCTTGCCAAAGTCAGCCCTCCTGAAGTCCACTACCCTCACTTTTGTATGGCTTGACTCTGTAGCTGAGTTTATCATGAACCACACTGTTTGATAGTCACTTGTTCCCAGATGGCTACCCACTTCTAGATCTGAGATCCTCTCACTGTCCCCATTTGAGAGTGTGAGGTCTATGATTGCTCCCTCTTGAGTGTGTTCTACAACTAGCTGTCCGAGGCATGCGCCCTGTAGGGCATCAAGAATGGCCCTGCTCTTGGATGTGGCTGCAGCAAAGGTGCTCCAGTTAACAACTGGTATATTCAGTTCCCCCATCAACAGTATATCCCCTTTCTTTGCCATCTTAAGGATGCCTTCTATTATATCCTTATCCATTCCCTCCCCCTGAGATGGGGGTCTGTATACAACCCCTGTGTGGATTGTGGTGCCATTTCCAGTCTCTAAGGTGACCTACAGTGCCTCCTATCCTCCCTGTTTACTCTTTTGTTCTGTTGCTTTTATCCCTTCCCTTACATAGAGAGCTATATCTTCACCTCTTCCCCCCCTCCCTGTCTCTCCTGTAGGTTGTGTACCCTGATATGTTAACATCCCAGTCATGGTTCTCTGTGTACCATGTTTCTGTGACTGCCACAATATCCAGGCATCCCTCTTCCATCAAGGACACCAGTTCAGGGAGCTTGTTGCCCAGACTATGGGCATTGGTACTCATTACCCTCTATTTCTTGATGTCCTTACACCTTTTTGCCCCATCCCTGTCCTTATTGCCTTTGTCATTTTCTCCATTTACCCCTGCCCTTCTCCCTCTCGATGTCTCTATCTTGGTGCTTACCTCACTTACTACCCTGATTTTTTTTGGGGGGTCTAGGATTTCCCTGCTCCTTTCCAGTGCCTCCCCACTTGACTAGTTTAAATGATTGCCAATGAAGCATTTAAACCTATCATCTAGGATCCTAGTTCCCCTCCTGGACAGATGCAGACCATTGCGTCAGTATAGCCCTGCATCACTTCAGGTGGACCCCCCAGTCCCCAATGAAGCCACACCCCTGAGCTCTTCACCAGTTTTTCAACCACTGATTGAATCCCATGGCGTGGAGCACCTAACCTCACCCATGCCATAGACAGGCAGCACCTCCAAGAAGGTTACCATGCATGCTACTTGTCTAAGGCCCCCTCCCCAACTCCACAAACTCTTCTTGCACTGCTCTGATCCCTTTCTCAGACAGTTCATTTGTCCCTAGGTGGAAAAAATATCCAGCTCCCTTCCCCCTGCAGCTGTTCTGACAAGCCTAAGGATTCGCTCCCTGTCCCTCCAAGCCATGGTGCCAGGCAGACACCTTACCTCCATCTCCCCTTCCTCCCCCAGTTCTACACTCCTAACATTGTGGTCCCCCACCAGTAGTTGTTTCCTTCCCCTGTGGGGTCAAATGCCACCCTCCTGTTGGTCTCCTTTGTGGAGGTTCCCAGCATCCTCCTTAGTCTTCACTGCAGGTGCCTCCATAGAGGAACTACATTTTGCCAGAACAGCATATGATTATTATGGTTCTCTAAGAAGGTAACAGAAAAAGTAAGAGCAAAGAAGATGGCATTTAGAAGATACAAACAAACAACAGAGATGGGGGATAGGGAGAGTTACCAGGAAAACCAAAGGGAATCAGGGAAGGCAGTTAACACTAAGGCATAAACAGAGGAAAAAACTGCAAATTCAGTGAAAAAAGGGGATAAAACTGTTTTATAGATACATAAGTGAGAAGAGTAAGGTAAGGGGAAGGACAGTAAGGTTGAAGGATAAGGGATGGAACTGTATGGAGGAAAACCACAAAAAAACAGAGATATTGAACAAATACTTCTGTTCAGTATTCAAGGAGGAGGGTGCAGGTAATGGGCCAATGATTAAGGACAAAGGCATAAAGGAGCAGGAGGTGGGCACCAGTCTATTTTCTGAGGAAAGGGTCATCAATGATCTCACAATGCTAAAAGTTGATAAGGCAATGTGACCAGATGGGGTGCACCCCAGGATACTGAGGGAAATGAAGGACCTGCTGGCTGCACCTCTGACAGCCTTATTTAACCTGTCAGTGGAAATGTGGGAGGTTCTGGGGGACTGGAAGAGGGCAAATGTAGTCCCTCTAGTCAAAAGTGGAAGGCAGGAAACTACAGGCCAGTTAGCCTGACCTCAAGTGGTGGGCAAGGTAATAGAACCACTATTGAAGGAAAGGATAGTGGAACACCTGGCTGCCAATCATCTGCAAGACCCAAGACAAAATGGTTTCTCAGGGGGGATGTTGTGCCAGTCAAATCTTATAGAGTTATTCAACTGAGTAACCAGGGAAGTCGATTGGGGGCAGTGGATGTAGCATGTGGCTTACCTTGATTTTACCATTCCTCAAGAAGGCTAATAAACAAGCTGGGGAATCCAGGAGTAGATTCTAAATGGTTGAAAACTGGCTAGACAATAGGACTCAGGGTGGTTGGGAATGGCATACTCACTGCAGTAGGCATGGTGATCAGTGGGGTGCCACAGGGATCAGTGCTAGGCCAAGTCTTTTTTAATGTCTTTATCAGAGAAATTGCAGAGGGTCTGGAAGTATTCCTATTCATGGATGACACAAAGCTTTGCAACAGGGTGGACACAATGGGGGAGGTGAATAGAATGAGGGGAGATCTGAAGAAGTTGGAGGATTGGTCAAGGGATTGGCAGCTTGGTTTCAATGTTAAAAAGTACAAAATAATGCACATGTGGCACAGAAGCCCAGTGGCAACATACCACACAGGGGGAAGTGACAGCAAGTTCAAAGCAGGAAAAGGGACCTGGGGGTAGTCATCTCTGATGGCCTGAAGGTAACTAAGCAGTGTGACAAGGCAGCAGAGAAAACTAGCAGGATGCTGGGATGCATAGGCAGGGAAATCACCAGCAGGAGAAAGGAAGTAATATTCCTGCTATACAAATCATTTGTGAGGCCACACCTCAAGTACTGTGTCCAGTTCTTTAGACCCCATTTTCACAAGGACATAAACTGAGTGGATGCAGTTCAGAGGAGGGCTACCAAAATGGTGCCGGGCCTGCATCAAAAACCCTGTGAGGAAAGGCTAAAGGAATTAAACATATACTCATTGGAAGAAAATAGGATACGACTGACACAATCAAATACCTCACAGTTAAGGACAGGGTAAAGGAAGGAAGGTAGCATTTTCCAAAGAAAAATATGCTCAAGGATAAGGGGACACAATTTGAAGTTGGAGGGGGGCAGGTTCAGAGGAAATGTGAGGAAATAGTGTAACAGACTATGGGTGAAGGTGGTGGGGCAGAAATAGCTACAGGATTCAAGAATGCATAGGATAGACACAAAGGGGTCTTGGACATTTGGGGGGAAGAACTTAGGCCAATTAGGGTCTGCAGTGTCACTACCTTCTGTGTTTCTATAGTTCTGTGTATTTGTACTATATATTTATTTTGCAAATTTTTAAAATTGATATTTTTATACAGGAACACCTTGTAAGTAGGACTTGTCCTAATGATGTATACTTTTTGCCATCCAATTCCTGTTTTAAAATAAAGCTTTTTACTACTACTCCTACTAATATTCTTGAGATAGGGAAGGTGAGGGAGGAAGATAATGCTAAAGTACAGAATGGTCAGTAAAATCTGCATACATTAAAATCACTGCAGTTGCCTACCAATTTGGCTCTAGATTTAAAGTGGACACCATCAAAAGTGAACTGGCTTGTCAAGGGACAACTAAACAAACAGAGGAACAATCTAGTATGAGCAAGACTTGAACAGATCCTGCCATTAGTGATACAGCCTGATTAGATTGGCTTCACCAAAGGAAGGAAGGGGCTTAATAATATCATACATGTTTTGAGTCTTATATACTTAACAAAAGATCATAATGCCATGGTGGTGTCCATGAATACAGAGAAGACATTTGATAGGGTGGAATGGCTATGTCTTTTTCATATTTTAAGGGTTGTAAATATGAGTGAAACTTTCATCTCATGGTTTAAATCAATATACTACACTCCAAGGGCTGGGATCCTGACAATTTGCACTATTTCACCAGTCTTTCAACTTCAGAGAGGAACTAGATAGGGGTGTCCTCTTTCACCCCTTTTATTCAACCTGGTAATAGAATCTCTGGCTAATGCTGTTAGAAACTCTACATACATCAGAGGGTTTCAGTGTGGAAATAAGACTTTGAAAATGTCCCTGTTTAAAGACAATATGTTGCTGTATTTAAGGGACCCAGATAAAGAACCTGAGTTAATCTTACAAAGTGTACATAAATGTGTTGAACAATCTGGCTATTTAATAAATTGAAAGAAATCTGGAAGCACTTCCTATTCATCCAGCCAAAAATATGATCAGACAAGATCACTTTTTAGTACTCATTAGCAAACAAAATATAGCCTACTTGAGAATTTAATTAATGAAAATATTCATAAACTCATCAGCCTAAATCTAGACCCATTTGTGAGTGCAACTGGTCAGAACCTGAACCACTAGAAAGGCCTACCGCTTAAACTTCTGTGTACAGTACACGTAATTAATAATGAATGTTTTGCCTATGTTACTGTTTGTGCTTCAGTCCATTCCTGTCTGTATAACAAAGGATTTAGTGAAATAGATAAGGTAATAACTCAATTTCTTTGGAAAAACAAAGCAAAGGCTAAAAAAAGGAAAACTGACAGTATCTAGTAATAAACTGGGCCTGAAACTTCCAGATATTAAATTATACCACTGGGCTGCATAACTAGAACCCTTGTAAAAGCTAATAAGCAAAAAGCCTCATATACAGGTGTATATTGAAACCCAACATGTACTATATGGAAAATTGGGATCTCTATTGTTCCAGAATAATAATAAAATGATTGTGGAAGAAAAAATATTTTTAAAGAGTACCTTAACAGGGTGGAGTAAGACACATAAAAGATTAGGGCAACAATGGTTTATAAATAAAGTTACATAATTCAGTAAAAATAATTTTAATTTACTGTTTTAACAGAATTACTTCCAGCTTGGGAGAAAACAAGGGACTGAGATAACGGGTGGTTTGTTTATAGAAGGCAATTTAAAATCTTTCCGACAATTAGAGGATCAGTTCATTTTACCTAGAAAATTGTGCTATAGCTATTTGCAGCAGAGAATGATCTTCACAAAATTAATACCACAGAATCAGGGGGTTCAACTGGCAAATAAACTACATTTATTTATTGAAAAATGGTAACTGGGAGAGGCACGCTGAGCAAAGGCTCATTTCAAATTGTAACCTGGGGGATAGGGAAGGGGAGAAGCCCAATTGCAAACAAAATCTAGCCAGTTAGGTGATGTGGTTACAATGAGTATAACATAAAGAGTATAAGTTGAGTGCAGTGCTGACAGAACTGCAAAACATTTCATATGGAGGACAAGGAAATTAAAACACAAATCATCCTTGCAAATCGGGCAAACTCAAGGTGCACAGTACCTGAGTGAAGGGAGGCTGAGCTGGTGATGAAAGTAACGGGTTGATAAACTTCATTGAGGTTGCCAGGACTATGAGGTTTAGGGAAATGGGGAGGTAAGGGGTGGTCAAAAACCAGGCAAGGGTAAAGAAGGGTTCAAGAAGAAGACTGGCAGGAGCAGAGGGAAGGGGGAATTTAGCTGGCATCTAACGGAGAGAAATGAGCAGGAGAGAAGGATGGAGGAGGGTAGCTGATTCCAGACAGAGAGGAAAATATATATCTTATCCATAGCACCGTCCAGATCAAAATTAATAACTAAATCTATCAATATATTCTAAATGAAAATTTCAAAGAATTAATAAATCTGAAAGATAGGTGGGAAGAAGAACTCCAGATGAGAGATGTAGCAAATAAAAGCTTTGCCAGCAAAGTTCACAAGAAGTGACAAAAAAAATCACACTTTGCAAAGCTTCCCCAGACCTGAGAAACTTTAACTTTGCAATGTTTTTGCCATGAAATGCGGAATTTTGCCACAAAGTGCGAAATTACGCTTGCAAAAATTCCACACTTTGCAGTGAAACTTCGCACTATGTGGTCAATTCACACTCTGTGAATTGCACAAATATTGAAAATTGTGTAAAATTCATAAATTAATTTGAGGAGTGAATTTTCTCAACTTTGCCCATCTCTACTCCAAATTAAAATTTCTATAGAAAATTGGAAATTGCTAAAATCTTCATGGATATGTTCAATAAATAAGTTAAATCAAATTTAATCTTACATTACTCACAGAACACACTATACTCCTCACTTATTAAATGAATTTAATTCAGTAATTTCACCATTATGTCATAGAGGCTGTTGTTAGGTGGCTAGTTTGTCAAATGTTGTAGCTCTTTGCACTTAACTGCTTGTACTTTGGAGAAAAATCTTTCTTACTATTATAAATTATTGAATATAGATTTAGTCACTGAACCAGAAATTTGTGTTTTAGTAACCACATCTAGTCAAACTTTTCCCCAAAGAAATAAGTTAATTTTATTAAATATGACCCTTATTAATACTAGAAGAAGAATAGCATATAACAGGAAAAGTCCAGTTGCCCCAATGTGGGAATTATGATGCAAATTATTCTTAGAATGTATGAGCATTGAACAAAGCTATTATTATAATGTAACACATTTCAAGAAATACTGGGATATGTGGGGCCCTTTACAGAGTGTTATTGACAATGTGACATAAGATGTATAATTATTTTATTTATATTTTGGAACATAGTTTTAAAAGAAGATGTTTTCATAGAATAAGGGCCATGAATGATTAGTTATTCCAAACAGGGAAGTCCAGTATAGTATAAAGATATGAAATATAGATATTTAAATAATGTGTATAAAGTATATATCTGTATTTATGATCATTCCTATGCATAAATATTGTTCTCCCATCCTTATTTTCATATGATGTCTATTAGTATGGTTCAATAAATCAATAAATAAAATCATATTTAAAAAAAGAAAGTCACAGGAGGAGTTAAAGAATACACCAGGGATCACTATAAAGGCCTCTGATAAAGGGGGCAATATAGAGATCAGGAATGTAGCATTTTACATACAGAAGGTATTTGATTTACTAATACAATCCAGCTTCTCTCAGCAGCCCACTCTTAACATGTTCTAAAGCAACCACCATCCTCCCATCCTCCTCCTCTGGCACTCTGCTCACCCTTAGTGCTGGGCCCTCTCACTTTTTTTTTATTATTCTTTTGTGATTGAGTAAGTTCCAGTAGGCACAGGTGCCTGTACTATTCTTTACATTATAGCAGGTTTATCTACCAAGGGTGGGAATAGAGAAAGGTCAAAGTTTTCTACAGTATACACAAGCACAACTCTATTCACCAAACATTGAACTGTTATTTTCTCCTCTTTTTGCTCTGAGCACCTGACATAAGGTGAGCTTTTTATGTATTTCTTATTTCATATACAGTCTATTATATGAGATTGAATTACTTTGGTAATTTATCTCTTTCAGCCTTACTCCATTTTTAGCTCCACCTCAATCAATTCCCCGCCCCCTTCCACCCACCACATCTGTTTTCCCAGGTCTTCCACTCTTTCCTCTCCCTTAGCCTCTTGTCCTTTTGACTACCTACATTTCAGAATTTTCTAGTCACACTGTTAAATCCAATATATTCCACATTTGGTTTTCAGTGATTCAGTTATATTTTGCTCCTTTCTGATATTTTGTCCAGTGAGCACTATTTAATATTTAGTACTAGTGCATTTTATAATAAATGTTTTGCCTATCCCCATGGCCCTCTTTTTCCCCACAATTTTCATTCCTTTTTTTTTTCTTTACCCTTGACCTCCCTTGTACTATTGCTCAGGACTTGGTATGTGGTTTGCAAGGGCACTGCCACTCATGCACAGGCTTTAAGTTTACCTCTCTGTTCCTACTGTCTTGAAACCATTGGATTATCTTTTTTGTAGAATGGAATATTTTCTACAGCTGTATATCACTAGGATATTTGCAAAAATTGCAAAAAACAGCAATGTAGCAGTGGGACTAAGATTATATGCCTTATCATTCAAAACTCAACTTTTTGTATTGTACTGACGTGTTTTCTTTTTTGCTTGTATATTTTCTATATATATGTTACAATGTGTGTGTTTTTATTTGTATTACCACTTAAAACATAAAGTTTGTAAGGAGACAATGTTACTTTAGATGCATTCAATTTAAGAACTGTTCTATCTTTATCAGTCACACACCTTGATGAAAACCCTTGTTGGTGAAGAGCTAGGGCTATTCTGTCTGGTTGCAGGCTGGCTGCTTAATAAATTTATGTAAACAATTTTTCTTCTATTTTGATTTTTTTTAGTAATCCTTTTCTTGTCTCCTCGAGTGCTAACTTTTTACTATTAGTAAGTGTGGAAGTGGCTTCTTCTTGGCTAGTACAGTACCCAGACCCAGGATGTGCTGCAAGCCTTTCTTTGGGTCTTCCTATTTTAATGTCTCTTGGTACCAAGAGGGCTAAAAAAAACAGTAGCTATCACTAGTGAAAGCTTAAACTTCCACAACCTCACAACATACCTGAGGTGTTCATATACAGTATGTTCTCAGAATAGCACTACAGTTTTAGGGAGACAAGCAGGAGCCATTCTCTTTATGCTGTGAATTAAATCAGTGAAATTAATTAGAAAAATGTTACTTGAACAGAAATCTTTCATTAGTGCTGAGCGGTGGCAAGTGTGGTTTGTAAAGCTTTTATTCACAGAAAAAATGTACACAATGTTTTTCATAGTTTCTGTTGTGCTCATTCAGAGGGCATCTAATAGCCAAGGAAAGGGATGGTGTAGAGTCAATTTAGCTTTTGGCTCCTAATTTCATTGCAAATATTTTATTTTTTAATAGTCTTTGTGCTGATTGTTGATTTTGAGTGGCCAACTGGCCACATTTGAGATTTATTGACTGTGAACTGAGGTTGGGGATATTGGCAATTGCTAGGCTTCCTTTTTCTGTTACATCATCCAATTTTGTAATAAGAACAGTATAGTACCATGGCTGAGATCAGTCCCATTTTTTATATAAAAATTAAAAAATATATATATTTATAATAATCAGTGCAATTTACTTTTTTCATGTTTTAACATTCCCTGTACTTGCAAGAATTGACTGATTGAACAGTTCAACTTGAAATGTGGGACACACAAACAAGAGGTCCCAATAAACAAAAACTGCCACTGACAAATCAGACCTCCCCTGCCACTGGACTGCACAATTTATTTGAAGTACTTAGTGACATTCAAGCTTGACAAGATCAGTGTACCCAGAATAGGACCTGTGATAACTGTTCTGAAGATTCTGACTTGGAATATTGCAGGATTAAATAAGCTAGTTGCCATGTAATTTAAGGAATTTCTCTGTACTTTTGACATTATCCTCCTATAAAAGACTTGGTGGCATAAAGATCAAACAGACCTGGAAAGCTTTTAATCTTTTGTCTTCCCACAAAGAAAGCCAAAAAAGGAACTAGATGAGTAGGAGGTTTGCTAACTGTTGCTAAAAATACAAACTTTCTACCTTCATGTGAAATAAAATGAATCATAGGTAATGATGAAGAGGCAGTAGTTACCAAAATAATAATTGGAAAATAATGCTCCATTATTACAGGAGTGTGGCAGCACCCCCTATAGTTAGGGCTGAGTAGCGTGTTCAATGTTAAAACCCTAACTTTTCATCTTAATAGCTTTGGCTGCATTTGAAAAAATCTACTGAAATTTGCATATGTTGCTTAGGTGGCAATATGAAAATCTGTGTAAAGTTTTGTGACTGCATTTTGTGTGGTTTCTGAAATCCTCATATGTCACTTTTTGTAGATGTCTATGGGATTTTTTTTTGCTCTTACCTATAGCCTACATGGAATGGAATTTTTTCCCCAAACATTCAGGATACAGATGTGATGTACAAAAGTATTGCCTTTGAAAGGTTTCATGAAGAAATATTAAATGGTTCCAAAGTTATAAGGCTTTAAAGTTTTGTGTCTGTCTGTTCGAGCATACTCAGTAGGGTACTTGGGATAACATTGTGATATGACACCAAAAATTCTTAGCTCAAGACTTTCTTTGGTTTCTCACCACTTGCTTCTCACAGCATGAAGCATTTTTTTTGTGCCATAAAATCCACTATCTTATTTCTTTTCTACTCTAATTACCCTTGAGATTACATAAAAATGCTACCATTAAAAAAATACAGAACCTAGCTAAATGGCAACTGTTTAGCTAGATGCCGATGTTCTTTTCTTTAATTAATGGCTAGAAATACCTTGTCTGGGTACCCCACAATCCTGGGTGCCAAGCTTAGCAAGAGGAGCCATTGCCCACGTTCTCTGTATGAGAACAGCAGGACTTTCTTGAGTTCTGTGGGCTGCTTTCAGAGTAGTAAGCCACTCTTTCCTTGGTGTCTAGTGGCACTCTCATCTCCCCATTGCTGTCTCACTATATATTTAATGTTTCCCCTGGTGTCTAGTGGTTCTTCCCACACTCTGAACACTGTCCCATGATGTATGTTATGTTTCCATGGTGTTTACTGGCAACCCCTACTCTCCAATTCCTATCCCCATGTTTATATAATTCTCCCTGTTGTCCAGTGGCACCCCTCACCCTCCAATCGCTGGCCCTGTATTTTATATAATGTTTCCCTGGTGGCTACTGGCACCCCCACTCTCCAGTCACTGGCCCCATATTTATATGATGTGTCCCTGGTGTCTATGGCACCCCACCCCTCCCATCACAGTCCCCTATGTATCCCTGGTGTCTAGTGGTGCCTCCCACCATCTAATTGCTATCCCCTTATGTACATTGTTTCCCTGGTGTCTAGTGGTACTCCCCACCCTCTGATTGCCATCCCCTTGTGTATGTTTTTTCACAGGTGTCAAGTAGCACTTACCCCCTTCCAATCACCATGCCCTTATATACAGTATGTTGTTTCCCTGGTGTCTATTACAACCCCCCCGATCAGCATCCCCTTATGTTTCTTTTCCCCCCTGGTGTCTAGTTGCACCCCCAACCCTCTGATTGTCATCCTCGCATTAATGTTACCTGCAATAAAGACAACTATCCCTCAATTTTTTTTGTTAAACCAGTAAAACAGAAAACCGTCCTTCGCAGATCCGCCTCCCCTGCCCCTACCTCCAACTGAATATCCACCACCTCACACCCGACCCAGCACCCTTGCAACACCCTCACTCACTTGAATATGTCTCAGGGCAAGATCCATTCTTTGATTGAAGACACAACCCACTGTTGGAACCTCTGACTGCAATATGAGAAAATAAGGCAAGTGCAGTTGAATGTATTTCATTGGGGTTTTTAACTTTGATGCAACATTTTGTAATTTTTGTATATTTTGACCCCAAGTATTCAACATGGCTTTTTTTGGAATCCCACCTCATGACCAATGGTGGCAGAATTATGCAAAGCAGGTCCTAAAGGGGAGTATGCGGTCACTTGACTAAATCACTTTTC
Source organism: Neoceratodus forsteri (assembly GCA_016271365.2). NCBI lineage: Eukaryota > Metazoa > Chordata > Ceratodontiformes > Ceratodontidae > Neoceratodus > Neoceratodus forsteri. Next base: position 535,386,000 of record CM028135.1, on the reverse strand, counting down.
AAACAGGATTTGAACATTGTCACCACCCTTGTTCATGAGGTGGGATCGTAAGAAAGTTATGTTGAAAATCTGGGGTGAAAATATGAAAAAATAGCAAAGTTATGCATGTACCTTGAAATTTTTATACTTTCACTTGTAACTTTAGTAATTTTAAATATTTTGACCCCAAATTGTTAATGTATCCTGGCCAAAATATGTTTTTCACCTGTGGCATGGAATGATGTTTTTGGTGGTGCAGAAAGGCATTTTGATAGGGATTTGAAAATTTTCACCTTCCAGGTTCATAAGGTTGGATAATAAGAAGGATATGCTGAAAATGTGGTTTACAAATGCGGTAAAATACCTAGGTTATGAGTGAATGTTACAGTACAAACATATGAACATATGAATTTTCCAGCAGAAACAGGCCACATGGTCTATCAAGTTTGCTCGAGTATGCAGTTAGCACCCATAACTTGCAGCTGCACCACCCTGCTCCTACCTTCCCAATTACCTCCCTTTCATCCTGTCCCATTCCCTTTTGAAGCTACCCACTGTCTTGCAGGATACCACCTCCTCCAGCAGAGTGTTTGATTCTGCCACAACCCTCTCCATGCAAATGTGTTTCCCTATTCCCCTCCTATATCTTCCCCCTCCAATCTAAGACCGTGCCCTCTCGTGTCCCTTCCCCTCCTTAGCTTGAATATCCCTTCAGCACCTGTCTCGTTTATCCATTTTAAGTACTTAAAGGTGTAAATCATATCCTTCTGATCCTTTCTGTTCTCCAGGTAGGTACTGGATCAATACTGCACATATAAGAGAATGCAGCATTAACCGCTCTATGTAGAGCATGACTGACCTTACAGCAACAGGGGTAGAACAGCGATAAGGAATTACCACTACCCCTGTCACTGTACACTGCAAATGTGGAAGCATCAAACTGTTGTGTGCTGGGGTGCTGGTCAAGCTGCTCCCTTGGTGGAGTGGCTAAGGCACCAGCATATGGTGGAAATGGAGACCTGGGACCGTGGTTCAGTCCCTACCAGGTCTCACTCTGTAGCGCCTTTTTGCAGGTTGTTTGTTTGTTAAAAAACAAACTTTTTCTGCCTCTCAATTTAGTCCCCATCCCATAACTCCATTTCCCTGGAGTCTGTTATATTATTTCTGGAGGGTGTGGGAGAGCAGAGCCTCCCATGCTGGGTGGTGCGGGGGTGAAGCCCCCTTCAATAAAAAAAGGAAGCCCAATTATTGTCAAGGGCATGTGCTGTTTGTGTTTCATCCAAAGATATTGCAGTGCATGCTCTTTTGCCTGAGACATTGGTTGTTGCACAGTTTTTGTATGTGGCAAAATTACCCTGTGCTCTCCAGGGAGTACATATTCAACTGTCTCAGCCTTTCCGTGTATGGCCTGTTCTCCAGTCCCTAGATCATCTTTGTTGCTCTGTGTTGTACCCCTTCCAGTAATTTTACATCCTTCTTCAGATATGGGCACCCGTACTTCATGAAGTGTGGCCTGACCAGTGACATGTACAGAGGCAGGATCACCTCCCTGCTCCTGGAGGAGATTCCTCTTGCAAAAAATCCCAGCATCCTGTTGGTCTTTGCTGCTACCCTCCTGCATTGCTCTGTACTGTTCATTTTCTCCATTACAACCACCCCTAGATCCTTTTCCTCCTCTGTGGTACCTAGCTGCACTCCTCCCAGTTGGTAACCCCTCCCTGGGTTCTTTGCTCTGAAGTGCAGTACTCTGCACTTTTTCGCATTGAACCCCAACTACCATGCTTTTGACCACGCCACCAGTTTGGTCAGATAGTTCTGCAGCCCCTGCCATCCTGCTATGTTGTCCACCACCACCCCAACCTGTTGTCGTCAGTGAACAGAGTGATCTTTTTCCTGATGCCATGCGAGATCTCCACTATAAATATCCCAAATGGCACTAGTCCCAGTATTGATCCCTGTGGCACCTCACTCATCACAGCCCTTGGACATGGGTGCTCCCCCCACGACTACCACCACCACTACCCTCTGCTTTCTCCCCTGCAGCAAATTCTTTATTCATTTGACCATCTTAGTCCCACCCCTACATAATCTCAACTTTCCTCCCAACCTCCAATGCAGCACTGAATCAAAGGCTTTACTGAAGTCCAAATATGCCCTTGTCCAACTCCCTTATTACCCATTCATAATACTCAACTAGGTTAGGTTGACAGGATCTTTCCAAGACAAACCCATGCTGATGACTATTCTGGACCACACTGTCTTACAGAAAGATCACCAGCCTCTCCTTAAGGATTGTCTCCATCAGCTTCCCAACAATGGATGTTAGGCTTATGAGTCTGTAATTGCCTGATTCATCCTTTGGGCCACTTTTATGGAATGGCACCATGTGGGCCATCCTCCAGTCATGTGTTATGCACCCTGTGTCCAGAGAAGTATTGGATAGTCTGCCAGTGGTCCAGCCAGGACAGTCACCATTTCCTTTGGCAGTCTTGAATGTATGCCATATGGTTCTGGTGCCTTGTCCACCCTCAGAGCCCTTAGACCCTCCAATACTCTGTTCCCAGTGATCACCCCATCTGTTACCCCTTCCCCTGCCCACCCTCCCCACCCTTTGCAGTAGTTACCCACCCTTCTTCTTTGTGAATACAGAACAGAAGTACTCATTTAGTGCTTTTGCCTGTTTCACCCCTTTCTCAGCCCATCCCCCATCTTCCTGATACTCACTATCTGGTCTTTGCAGCTCCTTCTCTTCTCTTCTGTATGTATGTGAAGAAGTCCTTTTCCCTGTCCTTGATGCCCTGTTTCAGCCTCAATTCCCTGGAAGCCTTGGCTGCCATGACTCCCTAGGTAACTTTGTTGGACTTCTTCACGTACTCCTCCCTATCCTCCCCCTTCCCAGATTTCCTGTATCTCCTGAATGCTACTTATTTTGCCCTCACCATCTCTATGACCTCCCTACTCATCCAGCACAGTTTCTTAGACCTTCTTTTTTTACTCTGCAATTTGGTGCATGTCTCAGTAGCCTCTACAAGCACCAATTAGAATTTTTTCCTATTTCTGGTTAGCATCCCAGTGTGGCTGAATTCCTGTCAGGTACCCCCCCTATGATTTCACCCATCCTTCCAAAAATCAGCCTGTCTGAAGTCAACCACCCTTTTCCCTGTACCCACCACTTCCCTGCTCATGTTGAGTGTGAACCACACCAGTGGTGGTCCCTCCCAGCCAGCAGGTTCTCCACCCCTGCCTCCCTTACAGCCTCCCCATTGAACAGTACTATATTCAGTGTATTTCCCATCCTAGTCTGCTGAGTAACCATCTGTGTCAGGAAGCAGTCCTGGAAGACATCCAGAGATATCTATTCCCCTAGCACTCGAGATGGTTAGGGTACCCCAATCCAATCCTGGAAAAATGAAATCTCCCACTATCACTGTGTTACCTTTCCCACACACCTTCATAATTTGCCATGCTAGCTCCTTGTCCAGGTCCTCCTCTTGAGCCAGTGGCCGGTATACCACCCCCATCCAAAGAATCCTGTTCTCCATGTCATGGAACTGCATCCACAAGGCCTCTTTTCTACCCTCCTCCCCCTCTTCCTTTGCACACTTTATCCCTTTCTTTGCACACATCACTACCCCTACCCCTTTCCCTTTGTCCCTGTCCCTCCTGTAAATCCTATACCCCAGGATCATCAGGTCCCAGTTCTGGTATTGACTGGCCCATGTTTTAGTGATGGCCACTATGTCCACCATCCCCTCTGCCAATAGTTTTGTTCCCCAGGCTTCTTGCATTCAAGGAGACAACTATCCAAGATGTTCCCTTTCCCTCTTTATCCCATTTCCTACCCTTCTTAACTCCACCCTTTGTCCCTTCCCTGATTCCATCCCTGTTTGTAGAGGGGGTAATCTCATGTGTCTCCCCTCTCTGAAGACCCCTCATTCCTGCTTCCCACAACAGTAGAGATTTCCCATGCAAACAAGTAAGGATAGGAGGATGAATATTCATAATCTGTAAAGAAACAAGGAATTAAAAACTGAGTACTGTAGTACTTCATTTATAATATATGTAGATATGTGTAAAAGAGAATTATGTGGGCAAATAACATTTTATTATTTTAAGCAGTTTTTTAAGGCCTAACTGAATGTTTTGTCATTAGTACAGGTGGCAATTATGTTTATGATGGAAAACTTTGACTGATAAGGATAATTGATTTTATGAGGGTGAAAATGCTGATGGTTAGGGACTTTTAAGAAGTTTGACTTTGTATTGTGATAACATCGCTGTTTAGAATAGTCCCTAACCAATCAAAAGTCAGCAAAATGCCATGCCATTTTATAATAATAAATGTTACATATACAATAATAAGCTAATAAAATCATTTTAAAGCAATCTAGCTGAAGCTGCTTTATATGTTTAAATATGGAAATAAATATAAAATGATACATATTTATAATACACAATAACAATTAAATGAATGTTTTACTTTTTCACATTTTCTGTGATTATGATGAGTTCTTCTTTTGCTGAGAGCTGGGCAATATGCCAGTTATGCCAAGCAATCAGTCACATAACCATTATGTACCTTGGGTGAAAGAGTGATGAAAAACATTTTATTACACAGAAATACTCACTTTCACATTATTTAATAACACAACAATTGACACAATATACTTTTGTGTACATGACGGAACATATGTTTGATGGTAAACAAGATAGTGAATCTAGTTTCAGTCACTCCAAGCATCCAGATTTTTAACTGACATGTCCTTGCTCTATGTCTCATCCTGCCAGTAGAAGTATGAGCTTCAACCTCAGGTCATTTTAACACTTCAGCCACTGATTACTGTCAGAACACAAGTGAGACACATCCTATTCCTTTCCCTAGCACCGCAGGACTGTGTTCATTCAGTACTCCAGATGAAGCCAGCATTATAAGTGTTACTTCACATGTCAGAAAGAAATAATTTTTGAAAACATTAATGGCCTACATCCATGGGCTCCTGTTCCAGCATTCTGCCAGCATACACGCTGCTTTCAAGAATGTCACACAAGCACAATTTTTTGAAACATGACTTACTTTGTGGGATATTGTGTTGTTCCCGCAGTACATCTGCTTTTCATGTCAGTTAGGCATAAGGTTTAGAAACTTTGATAGTCTGTATCCATGGGCTGCTGTACCTATGCACTGTGTCTAGTAAATGTATTTCCCCACTCCTGAACTTCACCAACAATCAACTTAATTAATCACCTTCATGTCACAAGTACACACTGTGGCTATCATGTTGATCATACAGCTGAACACAATGCACCCATTACTGTTTAATATCTATATTAGTGATCTACATCATAGAATACATGGCTTTGTATATATGTTTGCAGATGACACCAAAATAGGTGGTAGGGCCTATAATGAAGAGGATACTAAAAGATTCATGCTGATCTTGACACACTTTATAATTTATTTATTTTAAAAGTTTATTTAAAAGTTTTAAATAGGAAAATCATACTGAGTTGAGAACAGCTCATTTCTAGATGTGTTCTTGGGGAAAGGGGAGAAAGAGATAGCTAAACAATAAACTGATGAAATAAGAAGTCAATCACAGTAATATAGTAATACATGAAGCATAATTATAAATAATTTGAGGCAAATTAATAAATGAATGCAAGCAGAAATAAAACACACTGATATGTATAGAGAAAGGGAATAAGAAGAGGAAATGGTCATAGACACTTGCAGGTAGGAGAACAAAAGCCATAGAGAAGAGACTTTAGGGAGGAAGGAGAAGAGGCAGAATGAATAGAAATGGGAATGGAGGACCAACATATAAGAAATAGGTAAGAAAAAGAAGATTGTTCAACAGTAGATTTTCTAGAAGGAATAGAAAATGAAGGGGAATTAGTGTTGTGGAGAAGGTAAGAGGAGGAAGGAGGAAAGGAGAGGAGAGGATAGATGTGATTTAAGATAGGAAAGAAGGGATCAGAACCAGAATTTGGATATAAAAGATGCACAGTTTGAAAGGCGCCTAGCATCAAGAGAGTAGCGAGAAAGTGAAGAGTAAAGAGAGCAGTGGTGAGTACAAAGGTGGGCAATCTAAAGTAAAATGATACAAAGAATGGAAAAGGGGGTCCTGTCTGTCAAAAGAAGATTTAAGTGCACCACTGTAGACTAAGTCACCATAATCAAAGATAGGGAGAATAATTTTTACTACAATTTCTCGGCAGGCAGAATGTGGAATACTCAGTTTATTCCTGTACAATGCTCCAAGCTTAGGGTCTAGCTTATGGTGAATAACATCAATATGCACTGAGAAATCAAGATGCTGGTCAAGGCAGACCCTGAGGTGCTTAAAGGAAAAGCAGCCAGTAGGTTACATCATAGGAAGAAGAGCCAGAAGCAAAACTAACTGTGTCATCAGTGTACATATGAATGGATGCAGAGGAACAGACAGGTGGGAAGTCATTTAAGAAACTGGAAAGGAGATTAGGACACAGGACAGACCCTTGAGGGACACATGAGCTAGTAGAAGTGGAGATGAAATGGATTTTCCTATCCAGACAGCTTGAGACTTCCCATCAATGTAAGAATGAAACCAATTGACTGAAGAGTCACAGAGGCCTGCTGCATTAAGTTTGTCCAGAAAGAGGGGATGTGCCATTTTTATAAAAGTTTTAGCAAGATTGACAAAAATGGTGGAAGCAATCAGTCCTTGATCCATACCTGTTAGTATGGAGTCAGTGAGACAAAGGATGGTGGTAGAAGTGGAGTGGGATTTCCTAAAGTCAGATTGGAAAGGTGTGAAAAAGGAGTTGTCAAGAAAGGAAGTGAGCTGAGAAAGAACAAAGTGTTTATGTAACTCAGCCAAAGTGGGAAGAAGAGATATAGAATGGAAGTTACCAGAGACGGTGTGATCTCCACCTTTGTGAAGAGGTATGACAGTGGCAGGTTTCCAAACATCAGGAATAGTAGCAGTGGTAAAGAAAAGATTGAGGAGTACAGTAATGGGCAGAGGAATGACAGGTACAGAGAGAACAAGAAACTTAGGGTCAAGGCCATCTGGACTACCTCCCTTCACAGGATTAAGGACAAGCAGAGCCTTTGGGGAGACAGAGTTAGTGTTAGGAGAGAAAGAAAAAGAAGGTGGTGAAGAAAGTAAAGAAAGGGAGGGAAGGGGTAGAGGAAGAGGGGATAAGAAAAAGGGTACAGGTAGCAAAGTAGATGTTAAAAGACATAACAACAGCAGAAGGATCAGAGATAAGGGAGTAACCAACCTTGAGAATAGGAGAGGGACACTGGATCTGTATGGTGAAAGAGGAATGGATAACCTTCCAAAATTTGGAGGGGTTATTAATGATATTTTGGAGTGTGGAAACAAAATACTCAGACTTTGCAAGTCTAACAGCTGTGGTACAGGCATTGTGAAGGCATCTATAGTTGGCCAATGAAGATGGGAGACATAGATTTTAAAAGTACACCAGGCAAGGTCTCTAGTATGGAGACAAGTAAGTACCACAGCCAATATCCAGGGAAAATGAGAACCTCACACTCTAGTTTCTCTCAGGGATGCATGATGATCCCAAATAGCCAAAAATTTAGACTGATAATAAAGTAGGGCAAAATTGATATTACTCGCTACAGAGCTGGGGGACCAATTGCTAGACCAAAGATCTGCAAGGAGGAAGGCCAAGTCAAGAGATTTAAAAGACCTGAAATACAAGGATTTGGAGAGGACTTTAGGACAATGTAACTTGAGCACACAGTAAACCATGTGATGATCACTGAGGGCATCAAGAAGGATACCTGCATCCACTACATGGTGGGGATGAGAGGCGAGGACCCAGTCAACTAGTTAATTGACTGATAATTGCACTCATTTATAGGATATGCAGTTTAACCTGGAAAAGAGTGTGGTGCTCCATATAGGAAATAATAATATAGGTAGCAAATATTACTTTGGTGGGTTAGAATTAAAAGAACTGAAGAAAGAGAACCAGGGGTTATAATTCAATCCAACCTGAATTTCAAGAACAATAGCTCTAAGGCAGTAGCAAAGGCGAAAAGAATTTTGGGCTGTATTAAGAAAAATTTCTCTAGCAAAGATAGGGATGTTGCTGTGCCCTTCTACAGGGCCCTAGTGAGACTGCATGTGGATTACTGTTCAAAATGTTGGTCCTCATATGTGAAAAGTGAAATCTATCAGTTAGAAGGGTCCAGAGGAGGTTCACTGGAATGATGCATGATTTTGAGAAGTAGGACTACAAAGACATGTTTAATACAATTTAGCTGCATTTCCCTGAAAGGAGGCAGTTATGGGGGGAACCTCAACTTACTGTTCAATTTATGTAAAGAAAGTGATTTTCTTGGTACTGGGTCATAATATCGTGTACTAAATTGCACATGAAGAACCATGCTAATAGTAGTGCGTGTGGGTTTAGACCAACAGGGGAATATCAGCGATATGAAAGTATTGCTACCCCCTGACACTCTCCATGGAAGAGGAAGTGGATGTAAGCACTGCAGGTCGGGGTGCTCAATCAAGCCACTCCCATGGTGGAGTGGCTACAGCATCTGACCCTGCAGTAGGTGAGTTGGGAGAATCAGGGTTTGATTCTCTGCTAGGGAATCTTTTTATTTTATACTTATTGGTGTGCCATGGACAATTGCCGATAAGGCTTTTCCTCTTGCACCTGTGTCCACACCCCCTTGGAGTTGATTATAATAGTTCTGGGGGGTGTGGGGGCAAAGCCCCCCATGTGGGGGTTGTGGGGGGCTCAAAACAAAAAAAGAGCTTTCGGGTGTGCTGCAATCATGTTGCAGTTGGTGTTATGTGCCACCGCTGTGTTGCCGCATGGTGTTGTTCATGTGCTGTCTTGATGTGTATGGCTTAGTCCACGACATTATGACCGCATGCTGATTTGCTTACAGAAATGGGCTTTGAGTACACATTTAATAATTACAGCTCAAGACAGCACAAGCAACTCTGTGGGAAACCATTCAAAACAAACAGAAGAGGTGCTTGTTACACTCAAAGGGTTATAAATTGCTGAAATAGATTCCACCAAAACATCATAAATGCCTCCAGTGTAGAGTGTTTTAAAAAGACTTTGGATAATGACGTGGACTCTGGGATACTACTGTATAGTGGGGGTAGACTCGAAAGTGCCACTTTTGCACATCAACCCTGCCATACCAAAGTACCTAAGTACTGTTAAAGGAGTATTCCTGGATAGTGGTAATGGATGAAAGTGATAACAGCAATAGGAAATTATAGTTTGTACAGTGTTCCCAGCATGGTACATTGTATTAACCTACCGTACGCATGGAGGGCATGAATTTTAGACACGTGAGGATCACTATGGATATTCTTTGTCAGCCTTTAGCTTTAATTTTTAATTTGCCACTTTTTTACTCTCTATTCCCAGATATTTGGAAAGGTGCTGTTGTCATCCCAATTTTCAAGTCTGGAGACACAGCAAATGTTCAAAAGTATCGACCCATTTCATTGTTGGCTCCTTTGTCAAAAATTTTAGAGTGGATAGTTTTTGATCAAATGATTGAGTACTTGCTCAGGTATGGTGTTCTGATGCCTGTGCAACATGGATTTCAGCAAGGACAAAGTACATCGACTGCCTTGGTGGGGTTCTCAAACGCAGTCCATGTGGCCCTTGATAAGGGTATCTTTACAGTGGCTGTGTTTGTGGACCTTACCAAAGCCTTCCAGTTTGTTAATCATAAACTGCTTTTGTCATCTCTCACTAGACTTGGCATGTTGTCAACTGGTGTCAGAACTACCTGTCAGACTGAACCCAGTCTACAAAAAAATAATGATTTCTGTTCCACCCCCATCCCGTCTCACTGGGTGTTCCACAAGGTTCTATTTTGGGTCCCCCTTTTTTTAGTCTTTTTTTAAACACTTTACCCACTATAAGTTGTAACACTCAAATTTAGTTATATGCAGATGATGTAGTGGTCCTCACAGGTGGTGCCAGTTTTAATAATAGAAACATAGCAGTGTGATGGCAGAAAAGGACTGACAGGCCCACCAGGTCTGCCTATTTGTCTAGCTGTCTGCTAGGACATGCCCCCCCCCCACAACACTTCCCTGTGTCTGTCCCATGCCTTTTTGAAGCCTTCCACTGTTGCTTCTCCAACCAACTCCTCCAGGAGCCCATTCCACTTATCTACCACCATCTCTGTGAAACAGTACTTCCTAATGTTACCCTTGAACTGTCCCCCCTCAATCTGTAACCCATGCCCCCTCATCTTCTGATTTCCTTTCACCTGGAAGATGCTTTCCACTGGCACCCAGTTTATACCCTTAAGGTTCTTGAAGGTCTCAATCATGTCCACCCTCCCTCCTTTGTTCCAGGGAGTACATGTTCCATTGTCCCAGCATTTTCTCAAGGACAGGTGGCTGAGCCTCTTTACCATCTTCGTTGCCCTTCTCTGAACTCGCTTCAGCCCCCCACCCACATCCTTTTTGAGGTACTTCCAGAACTGGACCCCATACTCCAAATGCAGTCTAACTAGATGGGTGTACAAGGGTACCATGACCTCCCTTTTTCTACTGGTAATCCCTGTTCAGATGAAGTCCAGCATTCTGCTGCCCATAGCCACTGCTCCCTCACAGTGCCTTCCCACCTTCAGGTCCCTTAATATATTGATGCCTATGTCCCTTTCCTGTTCTGTTACCTTCAGGTCTCTGCCCCCCATACAGTACCCTGCCCTCTAGTTCCTCTATCCAAGATGCATGATCTTAAACTTGTCCATGTTGAATGAAAGCTGCCACCTCTTTGACCATGCCTCGAGCCTCCCCAAATCTCTCTGCATTCTTTCCACCCCTTTTGGAGAGTTCACCTTATTGCAGACTTTAATATCATCTGCAAACAGACTCACACCCCCTTCAAGGCCCTCCACGATGTCCCCTATGAATAGATTGAACAGTAGAGGCCCTAACACCGACCCCTGAGGGACCCCACATGTGACCATGCCCTCTCCAGATGCCACCCCATTTATAATGACCCTCTGCTTCCTGTTCCCCCACCAGTTTCCCATCCATTGAACCACCTCTGCCCCAGCCCCAGGCATGACAGCTTATACAGCAGTATCTTATGTGGCGCGGAGTCAAATGCCTTCTTGAAATCCAGATAAGCGACATCCTCTGCCCTCCCCGATTCAGTTCCTTGGTGACCATGTCAAAAAACTCTTATCAAGTTTGTTTGACAGGTTCTACCCTGGTAAAGCCATGTTGCCTTGGATTTAACAGGCCGCTCACCTCTAGGTAATTGGTGATTCTGACTTTCATTAGTTTCTCCATGAGCTTGCCCACCACCAATGCAAAGCTCACGGGCCTGTAATTTCCCACCTCCTCCCTCCTTCCTCCTTATGCAGAGGGACCACATTTGCCTGCCTCCAGTCTTCTAGTACCACTCCAGGCTCCAGGGACCTGTTGAAGAGTGCTGTCAAGGGTGCCGCCAGTATATCTTTAAGTTCTTTCAACACCCTTGGGTGCACCCCATCTGACCCCATCGCATTGTCCACCTTCATAGAGCCTAGTACTCCCAGAATCCCCTCCACACGAAATGGACTCGTATCAACTCCCCCTTCCTTGGTTTCTCCTACTCTGCTGCCTACCTCTTCTTCCTCCCTAGTGAACACTGAGCAAAAATAGTTTGTTTAGTAGTGCTACCTTCTCATTGTTCCCTTGTATCAGCTCACCATTATTTGTTTTTAACCGGAGTATTCCCTGCTTAGTCTTTCTCCTTTCACTGACATACCTAAAAAAATTATCCCCTTTTTTGATCTCTCTAGCTATGATCTTCTCTGTCTTTGCCTTCACCCTCCTTACTTCTACCACTGCCTCTCTCTGGCTCACCTGGTATCTTTTCTAGTCCTCATCAGCCTGTATTACCTAGAACTTTTTAAAGGCCTTACTCTTTGCCCCAACCCTTTCTGCTGCAACCTTATTAAACCACAGGGGTTTCGTCCTCCTCTTATTTTTGCTTGATCTCTTGGCGCATAGGTCTGTGGCCTCAACAATAGCTTCTTTTACCCTCTCCCACATTTTCTCCACATATGTTAACTCCTCCACCCCCTCCAGAGCCCTCTCCATTACTTTCCCCATTTTCTTGAAATCTGCTCTCATTAAATCCAGCACCCTCAACTTAGACTGATGAACCACAGTAGTGTTCCTTATTTTGAACCAAACTGTGTTGTGGTCACTCGTATCAAGGTGTTCAACCACCGATACCTCTCCTACCCTATCCCCATTTGTCAGGACCAGATCAAAAACAGCTCCTGCCCTGGTTGGCTCCCTGACCAGTTGCCTCAGGATGGCCATTTTCAGATAGTCCAATATTTCACTGCTGCAGGTTGATGATGCCCATAGGGTGTCCCAGTCCACATCTGGTAGGTTCAGGTCCCCCATCAGCACCACCTCCCCCTTAGCTGCCATTCTCACAAATTCATCAACCATGCTTCAAACTACAGATTCCTGATGTGCTAGGGGCCTGTAAACCACCTCAGTATGCACCACCTCCCCCTTTCCTGCTACCAAGGAGACCCATAGTCCTTCTGCCCCCCCACTTGCCCTGCAATTCTGATGCCCTGATACATTCCTTTACGTAGAGTGCAACCCCACCATCTGTTTTCCTCCCTGTCCTTCCTGAACAGTGTATACCGTGGTATCTCCATGTCCCATCCTTGATCTCAATGGCACTATGTTTCTGTTATCCCCACAATGTCAAGGCTCTCCTCAATCATTGTCACTGCAAGACCTGGGATCTTCCTACCCAGACTTCTGACATTTGCACACATGACCCTCCAATCCTCTCCTCCCTGTTCCCCGCTTGCTACACACCCTATATTTCCTACCCTCATGCCTCATGTCTGTTGGGGTAGGGCTCGCAGCCCTCATGTCATGTGTCCTACAAGAAAAGTTCCCCTTTGCCATCCCCCTCAAGTTTAGTTTAAATGATAGCTTTTTTCAACATAATCTTCCAGCTTGCAATTGAGCACTGCTTTCCCTTCCCCATTTAAATGCAGCCTATCCGGGGTGTAGAGGCTATTACCACTCCACGTCATTCCCCAATCTCCTACCATTCCATATCCCCCCCTGAGCACACCATCCTGCTGGCCAACTGTTGAATTCCTCTATATTTTGCTTTACCTCTGTGCTGGCCCTTGGTACTGGTAGCACCTCAGAGAATGTCAAGTATTTAAAATCCAAGCCGCTGCAGAAGCTAGCCAGTCCCATAAACTGTACCTGAACCTCCATCACACTACTCCTTGCAAGGTAATTTGTCCCAAAGTGGAAGATCAGATGTGTTCTCTCATCCAGTGCCTTCCTCCTTGAGGGGATCCAGTGTATGACTTTGGCTGCTGTTATTCCTGGAAGGCATTCCACCCGTATTTTCCCCTCTCTGCCTCCCCTTCTCCCCATGTAACACCTTTTACAATAGAGTCCCTGACTATTAAAACCCTGTCTCCTTCCTCCTTCTGGGCACTTCTCGCTACTGCATTTCTCCCACCCGTACCCAAGTTATCCCAGTCCTTTCCCTTGCTATTCCCCCCAAACTTTCTTCAGACCTCCTCTCCCCATCCCCATCCTCATCCTCATCCTCCTCCTGTTCATCTCCCTGAGCCACTGTTTGGTTCCTTGGATCCTCTGTGCTGCTACCTGCCCTTGTGCCCTGCTCCATTTGGTCATCCCCTACCAGGGATTTCCCCTCCATCCCCTACACCCCAGCTTCATTTCAGGTCAATGCCCTCAGTCTCTGGCCCTTCCCACAGAAGTACCTGTCCCCTGCGTCCTTTCTCCCTGCTCTCCCTGCCTGGGTTGTTCCTGCACAGTTCTCACAGGTCCTGCCCTTGCTGCACCTATCTGCATTTTTACTGAGTTCTGATCTGGGGCCCCCACTCCTCCTTTCACTGCCTGCTACAATTTCACACCTTCCATTACTATGAGGCCCCCCTGCCCCCACTGCATCCCTCTACACCTTTACACCTGCATGCTTCTCAACAGCCAGACTGTCAGTTTCTCCTGTTCCTATGCAAAAAACCTCCCTGCTTGCCCTGTTTACCAGGCCATTTACTGTGCCCAGCCCCCCGCTCCGTTTTCCTCCTCTGCCAGGCTGACCACAACTCCAGCCCCCAGAGCAGGATTATTCAATATCCCACCCCTGCTTCTTCTGTTGTCCTGGTGATCCCCCATTCCCAGCCCACCCTTGACCCCCTTTTCCACCACTGCTCCATTGTAGAGGAGCGAAACTGTTATTAAGTAGTAGTAGTGGTAAAAATTGTATTCATTACATACAAAGATGAAATGAATCGGATAGCTCAACTGAGACTACCTAATTTTCAGTGAGGTCATTTTGTACAAAATTGCAAGAAATAAAAATAAGATACATATTTATATAACAAAAACAAATTAAATAATATATTCATACTACATACATACATACATTCAACTTACACAATTTAAGTACAATATTCCTATTACACTCTAACACAAGCCACATTCATACTGATGATCCCTGAGTCCCTTTCATCGACTATTCATTGAAATCATATTAGTACAATTTCAACAACGTACGCTCCATTGCCTCTGTATTGAACCAGTTTTTTTATTTCTCCTGTTGTAATTGTACCTTGTTTTAACCAGAAGTCCTGTGTTAAGGAATTCCAAAGCATCGGCGCCCCCTGTAGAAAAAATGTGCTCTACCCACAAGTGTTCTGTAGTTTGGCAAACTAAATTCCAAACCTGATGCTGCTCTCAAACCTTTTTTTTATAGACCTAGTGATCAGATTAAGGTGCAATCCAACTACATTTTCTCCCCCTGTTGTCTCTCCCCAGCTTGATCCTGTCTGGGCCACCGCCGACCCTCTGCACCCTACATACTGCCAGCCTTTGAGGCCCTTGTCAAATTTGTCCCTCCTACCTGGTCCCCCTGGCTCCACCATGCTCCATCTTCAACACCCTCCTATTTGGCTTATATCTTTGATCCCAGGTATAGTTGCTGTGCCCATAAAGCCCTGCTCATATTCCCCTCTCCCAGTCCCCCTCCCCACTCCTCCTATCAGGACAGCCTTTCTTCCCCCCTTCCCACCTAGGTTCCACTTTATACCTCTTACCTACTCCCTTAATTGTGCTAACTGGTGACATATCAAACAGACCCCCATCCTCAAAGCTAAAGCCAGAATCATGGCCGACCCACACCCTGTACACCCCACCACCCTACCAAAGATGTTGGCCCTAGAGATGTGTGGCCCCTGCTTAACTCCCATCCCCATCCTTTAAATGTCAAGCAGGAGTTTAAGTTTCTACTGTAGGCCTACCCTCTCACCTTCATGACAAGAAGCCCCACAGCTACAAATATATAGAGCCTATAAAGTATACACAATAATAAAGATCTTAAGCTAGAGTCCCGCAACTTTTTGCTTACAAGTTACTCCACAGATACAAGTATACAGAGCCTATAAGTATACACAACAATAGAGACCTTAAGCTACAGTCCTTAAATTTTGACCCCTATAATGTTATCACAATGTAACCACAACAAAGTCCTAAATAGAGTCCTTGAATGTTGATGCCCCCCAACTGTGTAGAATGAGTCTAGGGTGGCCATTCCCCCTTGTCCATGGAAGATCCACCCCAAGTCCCCTCTGATAGGTGCCTCCTGCAATGGGTGGTCCAAACAGTATATTTAATAATGGAGGCAGTGTGGGGTGGGTGTGAAAAAAAATCGAGTTCCTCCTGAAGCAGTCCCAAGTCCAAAAATAGTGAAATCAGCTCCCTTCGGGTACAATATGTGCTGCTGTGCACTTGGCCTTTTAAGCCCAGCTGCATCATTCAAACAGCATGCCAAAGCCCCTGATTGGCTCTCCGTTTGGATGCCATTTCGACTAAGCCAACAGTCCCCGGTTCTGCTGCCTACCCTTCCTCAGCTTGCCGCCAATGCAGCTGTTGTCCTCCAGATGCAGGCTTGCTGCTGATGCAGCAGAAGAGCTCCCAGAAGCATCGCTGTCCCTCCTTTGGCTCGCCGCTTATGCGGCAATCAGCTCCTTCGGTACAAGTACAAAGTAGATCTGGTATCTGATTTCATAGAAATCCAAAAGTGGTTTCTTACAAATAAAATAGTCTTAACTGAAAAAAAGACTAAATCTACAGTCTTTTACAATCACAGAAAGAAGCTGATAGCTGAACTTGTTTTCTCTTTCTCTCTCCTTACTCTTAATGGGGTAGAGATAGAACTGGTCAGGACCTTTAAATATCTGGAGCTTACTCTGGGCAATGGAATGATGTATGAACAACACATGACTCAAATGATTAGAGTAGTTCACCAAGGGTTAGGTGCACTTTATAGACTAAAACCCTTATTAATACAATCTACTAGAATGCTTCTCCTTCTTCTTTCTCTTACCAGTGATTAACTAGGGTTTATTATTTTATCACTGTGCTGGGGAGGGACTGCTAACTAGTTTAAAAACTCTGCTGAACCAGAAAGCTCATTTTGCTTCACAGTTGCCTTATTAGACTCATCATTCTTACTTGCTAAAACATGTTGGGTGGCTTCCACTAGATCTGAGGTATCAATTTCAATTAGAGATCCTTGCTAAAAAAGTAATTTCAAACAATATCCCCACTTCCTTTCATTCCCTTTTCAAAAAACATATTAGTTCTCTTTCAACTCATTTCTGTCCATCAGTTCTTTGTGATTCCCAGAATGAAAACATGGTTCTATGTCAGGACGGCAATAGCCAAATAGCAATCACTGTTATGGCGTGTATACATCGCCAAAAAATCAGAATGGTGATGTACACTCCCAGTGAAGACATTCAGGTGTAAACAAATGTATTTTTATGTGGGAGGATGCACCCCCCCCACCCCCCTCACTAAAGATTCTCAACTCCAGGTGAGGTGCATGTTGGAGAGGGGTGAAACTTGTAAAAAAAAAAAAAAAACTCCTGCCTGCAGAATGAAAAAATACTGTGCACCTCCCTAGCCCCAAACCCTGCACCCTCCCCACAGTAGCTAGCCACCCTGCCCACCACACCACATGGTTATCTTGGCAGCCTCTCACTGCACTACCTCCTGCATACATGCTATCCTGTTATGTTTCCCCTTCTGTCCTTCCAGTTGTCTGGTTCTTCACCCATTGCTACCCTTTCAGGGTAACTCACATTACAGGCATTGAGATTGAATCACTTATATGTGAGTTCTTCAATCTCAGTCACCCATATAACAGTATACCTGAAAACATCAACTGATCCAAAAACAATGCTTTATAATCAACTGGTATTTTTCAATTCTCTTATGACTAACTTTAATTGTGTTAGTGTTTCTGCTCATAGTTTTAGATATGTTTTGAAAAAATATTTATTTTCCAGGTTTCAATGTAAATGTTTCACTTAGTATTGTGTTTACATTGTTTTTTAATGTTAGCTGTAATATTGTCCTATGTTATTTTAGTTATCAGTTTGCTTATATAAATGTATTATTTGATCATTGTTCTGGTCGCTCATGAAAACGGGTCTTTGGCCCATGGATTTACCAGATTTTAAATAACCAAAACAAACAAAACAATCCTGATAGTGCATGACTTTGAGCTTTGGCACTTGAAAGCCAGTGATAATTCTGCTTGTAGTGCACTGATGGAACACATGCAATCACTGCTTGATAACAATACCTTCCTATAATCCATCTGAGACTCCAGAGTACAAAGTTGCCAATGCATTTAGCCTAAGTACAAATGTGGCCTCCCAGTGCCAGAAGGTGAATGATCAAGTGATTGAAAAGGGGTACGCAAAGCAACTGCACCTACTGTTCTGCCAGCCAAAAAAAAATATGACAAACAAGCATCAGTTCTGAAATCCTGACACTTATCACAAGGGTTGCTGTGCCTCTCATTCTGACAGCAAAAATGAACATGCCAGACAGCCCTGATTTTCAGAAACACTGGTAGCGTACCTCGTGGGCTGCTGCACCTGCCATTATACTAGCAAAAATAAGAACATCAGCCAGGTATATTTTTTAATACACTGGCATACTAGACTATTGACTGCTGTAACTTCCATTCTGTCAGCAAAAAATAAAAAACATGTCAAACTGGTATAATTTTGTGAAACACTGATGGCCTACCATGTAGCCTACTGTACCATCTGTAAACCTTGTGAAGCCAGCATTAAATATGCTACTTAATACATTTATAATCCCAGGACCACCTTGAAAATGAGCTTGCTCAATGGTGTTTATGCCTGGTTGAATAAAGTGATTGATTGATTGATTGATTGATAATCAGCAGAAAAACATCACTTTTTATGACCTGGGGAGACGTCCTACCCCACAACCTGCTGTACCTGCTATTTTGCCAATAAAATGTTGCTGCTTTTACATGCCAAGACAGGTCTAATTTCTTGACAGTGGTGGACTACCCTCCATGGGCTGATGCAAGTACCTACATCATTCTGAAAGGAAAATGATAAGCCCTCCAGCCACACACAGTACATTACACTTCCAGTCATAGCTTTCAGCACTGAGATTGCACAGTCAGTAGTTGTAAAAAATGTATGTGTTAAACACTCTTTTTGAAACACAGTTCACTTTTAAACATAGACCTTGGAGCACTCAGTAGGCACAGTATATTTGCACCAATATTTATGATAACTTTTTTGAGTCCATATAATTTCAAATCACATTTAGGAGTACTCTAAACACAAACATTAAAACACAGCTGCACTAAATTCAATTTGTAACTGTTTCTGGCTAATGTTCTTTACCACAGGATGGTAAGACTTATTGCTCTTTCTTCTATCAGGCTAGTACTGCACAGTGTGAGGGATTACACTGTTATAAGCCTTCACTTCCTTCAGCAATGTAACCATGTAATCAATAATCTGTACAAGTGACCTGCCAGCTTCAGTATTTACTTTTTGTGAGCAGCACTTACTTCTTTGGGGAAACACCTTGCAGAAATTTACAAAGTCCACTACCTACAAAATTTGGTGAAGTGGAGTCTCTTTGCAAGGCCTTCACACAAAAATCTAGTTCATGACTTTATCAAATCTTCTCCAGCAAAGGACAATTTTGCAGCACCTCTAGTTATTTTTGTGAGATTTTCATGTTTTATGTGGAACTGGTAGTTTTCTCTACGGTTGGTTGATATACTATACATGACCAACAGTCAACACCAAAGTTATACTGGAATAACTTCATTTTGAGCCTACATTATATGACACTAGAGTAAACAGAAATATGAGGACTGAAATTTAGAATGATGGATGTGGAAGGGGCTATATTGAAAACAAAAAACAATACTGACTAGTAAATTCTTGGCCATGTCTGTTGAACTGATGACAAAGATGAACAGAATATCCCCAAAACAAACTACATGAAAGAGCATTGATGTTTCACAAATATCTAAAGCAGAGAAATACAAATAAAAGAGTAGAAAGTTACAATTTTTTTCCAGAAGTAGCAACAGTAAATACCTTTATCTTTTCCATTGCACAATTCTACGGGGGCAGTGGATTCCTGTTCCATATAATTATGCCCTGGCCCTAACATTGTCTAGCAAGAAAGGTAGCTAATAAGGATGGTGGTACATTATTTGAAGTACACCACACTTTAATGCCAACTTTTATTTATGTTGCATCATTCTTGCTAAGGGTGCAAAACAAATCACTACAATATTACGTAAAAGCAAACAGATAAAATCAGCACTGCAGTAACTATCTTACATTATATAAAATGTGATAATGTTCTTTTAACAGACACATTCCAAATAACTGGTGCAAAATTCACAAGTATGGTGGGCTGCATAGGCAGTGTTGTACTAGACAGAACTTAAAATAATGATGCAAGGGTGATCCAAGGTAAATTTCTTGGAATATGAACTATGGTAGTGAGACTATAATGAGGATTAAGATGATGCACCTCAACTAAACTGCATTGATGTTAGAAGCTGCTTCAGGCCACTGCCTTTTCTGTATGTTAGACACTCCATTATCTCTTCTCACAAACATAATTACTTGGTTATTTTAATTGGTCAAAAGCACTACACACAGAGATAATTAAAGTATTGCCATGTTTCAGTAACTTTGATGTACACTGCCATTTTTGTAACTTGAACAGCTTTAGAGACAAGTGTCCTCAAGAACTAAATTACAAAAGTGTTCTACCTCTTGCAGCAGTACTGAACATAAAATCAAGACATGCAACATTTGTTTAATCCCTAAAATACATACTAGAGATCTCGAACAAAAACATCTTCAAGACATAATACTGCTATCTGATTTTCAGAAGTCACAGCCTCGAGACATATGAATCACAACAGTTTTGTTTATGTTGAATTAAATAGTTTATTCCTGTAGCATACTCTGGAACTACTTCTAGATGATCTGATACCTAACTGTACTTTACAATGTTGAATGGTAATAATAAAAGGTAATTAAAAAAATGTTTTTTTGTGAAATCCCTCATCCTGAGTGTGTTTTTCAGTGAGTTAATAAATGTGTTTTTCAGTGAGTAAATAAATGTTTCATTATGGTTTGCTAGCAGTTTCCACATAGTTGCAACATATAATAAAATTCATCACATAAATAGTGCTTACGTGTTTTTGACTGAATGAACACAAAGAAAGGTGCCCATAGGAAAACAGCAATACATTTTCAAAGACCCACTGCCTAAAAGATAAACTCCAGATGAGGAAATTTCACAAAAAAATGTTTTAATTACCTTTTAATATTACCATTCAACATTTTTAAAATGCTCCACAAAGCTCGCTTGTATGCATGTACTGTACTGTATACCATATAATGCTATGTAGTACTCATAATGGGACAGAGCAGCACAGCAATTTTATTTCAAACCACAACATTTTAAAATGTTGGTTTGTGCTAATAAAACATAATTAAACACCGTACAGCAGGTCTACCCATCTGCCTCCCCCAGCCCTGGCTGAGAAGTTCTTCACTTTCCCCCTAGTCCCCCATTGCAGCAGGACTGGCTATGTACTGTTGTACCTCAGCAGGCAGGATTTCAGGGAAGGAGTTGTGCCCTATCCAGACAGTCCCACAGTCCCAACCCCTGAACTATGCTGTGGGGTCATACTGGGACTGAAGACAAGGAAAGCACCATCGGGGAGAGGAGAAGGGTAATCAACATGAAGATTGGCAATGAGGTTTAAGAGGTTCAGAAGTGAAGAAAGTCATCTGTGCCACTGATCTGGACTTACTGTATAAAGATATCAAGAAAAGTTTATTCCATTCCCATTCTCTGCTATAACTGCAGTGGCCAGTCTGGGAAAATATGAGCAATTAATAATAATAAAGACAATTTAAAATGCTCACAATAGCCCTGAAATTAAATGTAAGTGCAGTATGGATTAAACAATGATGCAGTGCAAACACAGTGACTGCAAGCAACCAATGCATTGGATATGCATCACATGAACATTGTGAGGAGGCTGAATGAAACTTCCAAAAGTGTTGCATGTGCAGTTCTTGTAAGTTTCTTATGGATAAAAAAACAGCTGATAGTAAAAATAGTTACAGTTGCCACTGCATTTGCAGCACTAAAAAATGAAAAAGCAATGAGTTGAAGGAACAGTTTATTGCGACATATACTGTTTATACTGTACATGTATATAGGAAATACAAAATGGACTTACACAACATGTTTTATTTGTCTTCAAGTATGAAGGGGCAAGACCATAACTCACAAGTGGTGAAGCCACAAGTAAGTTACACTCACAAGTGGAGATAAATTGTGACTTTGAGTCAAGGCTTTGTATATTCAATTTATATAATACCAGTTTAGTAGTTATAACTTTTAAATTAGCTTTTTATGTGAAGATTGCACTAGTTTTCTACAATTTCACCTGCTGACCTCAGTGCAGCACAGGCCTATTGTGATTTATCAACATTCTGAGATGTGTTCTCTAATTGGTTCTGTTTTGTGCAAAGGACAAGTAAAGTGAATGTGACATACAATAGCTACAGTATTCTCTATATAAATGTATATGGAGGATAGCTAACATGATAAATGCCATTGTATTGGTGTGGCAGTAGTGCTACCATGCATCACACTGATGACCCTAATTTGGGAGTAGACCCAGGTTGCAAGGGGTCAGCTGGGGATGAGAGTATTGAGTATCTTAAGGACTGTTCTCCTCTTCCAGGGAGGGAAGGCACATTTCCTTTGCCTCTGACTCCCACCAGGTGGAGGCTTGGTGGTAGTGCAGGTGTGAGTGGCATTGAAAGGAGTCTCTGTGGTTCTGTACTGCATGCGTGCATCTACACGCATTTGCTAAGTGGCTGGAGACCTGGAGAGAGCAAGGAAAATGTGAAAGTGGGCTTCATACTTGCTTCTGACTTACGCCACTGCCTGCACCACCTGAGGACTTTGGATATGTGCACTGGGGGATGACCAGCCCTCCCCTTACTGACCCCATTGCAGAGGGCTCTCTGTGGGGACACTACTCTAGTGAGAACTGGGGGAGTTAGGTGCAAGCCAGAGGGAGAGGGGAAAGGGTATAAACCCACTTGCATAGGCCAAGGGAGAAAAGGCTTTAAGGAAAAAAAACTGCTTGATTAACAAATTTATCAGAGAACATTTATTACCACAGTTGTTTAACAGAAAGCAATGCAGAGTTCTAACAACAATACATGCAATATACAATCAACATGCAGCTCAACACTGAACAGTCACTGAAGTGCAGCCATCTCTGGTGTGCACTAAACCAGTGACACTGCACTAGCACACTACACGGTATTTATTTATTTATTGAAACCAGCAAAGGCTTACTTAGTCATGATATCTCTTTTCCAGAAGCATCCTGGGTGGAGTTGACTAGGCTGAAGGTGTCATGACACTGAGTACTGCAGGGGTTGTTGATGTAGCTTGAACTCCCCCTCCTTCCTCACAGAATCTGAGCATAGAGACTCCATTGTACACTCAGGTCCATTGGCCCAGTGTGAGGAACTGTGTTCACATTGCAAACCCTAGTTCCTGGTAAAGTAGTGCAACATGCAATAACTGATACCATTGGGTCAGTTATTTTGTTATGGGTAATGGGTAAGTTGTTTTTATGCTAAATTTGTTACCTCATTACTTTTGTAATGACAATAGGTTGCCAAACTATGAACTAAATATTCAAATGATTATGGACACAAAAATGGATTTATTGTCTTGGCCTGACATGTCTTCATTCCATTTCTAAAACAACCATTTAATATGGTCATTAATTATTTCTTTAATCTGTATAAGAAATAACAACCTCATCTATAAGCTAATTAAGCAGTGAGGACCCAATAACTAGTGTAATATTGAACCCTAAAACTACCATGGTTACACTGGGGGAGAGAACAGAAGGTCCATCACTAATGTGGAGCAGGACAAAGACCAATAAACAAGGAACATTAAGGGGGTACACAGAGTGGAAGATCATGTGTACAAATGTCAGCAGTCTAGGAAGCAAAATCCCAGACCTAACGGCACTGATGGCAGACACAGACCTGGACATTGTGGCTATTATGGAGAAATGGTATGCAGGGAAACATGACTGCGATGCAGCTATATCAAGGTATACACTTTTAGAAAGGATAGGGAGAGGAAGAGGGTAGGAGGGGTTGCTATGTATGTGAAGGAAGGAATTAAAGCTATGGAGGCTCACGGATCCAGGGAAAAAGAAGAAGAGGCATTGTGGGTCACTCTGGAAATGGGGAACAAAATAACCATGTGCTGGAGTAGTTTACAGGACTCCCATGCAGGGGGAGGATATAAATCTAGTATTAGTAGAGGCCATCCATAATATGGTGGCCAAAGGGGAAGTACTACTAATGGGTGACTTCAACATGCTGGATGCAGATTGGAATACCCAGATTGCAGGTACATCAAGGAGCAGAGACCTCATGTCTCCCATATATGGGGCAAACCTAAGGCAGCTTGTGGTTGAGACCACCAGGGAGGGAGTTGTACTGGACTTAGAGCTAACAAACTGGAACAGAATCATCGATGTTGAGGTGGGCAGTCCCCTTGGTACCAGTGACCACAGCACTCTGTGGTTTAGAGTCAACACGTTGGCAGAGGAAGGCCATACAAAGATTAAGGTCCTAGATTTCCAGAAGGCCAACATCGTGGAGATGGGGGAACAGCTCAAAATTTCCCTGGCAGGACAAGATATGAGGGGAGAGGTAGAAGAACAGTGGCTTAGGCTCAAGAGATTCAGAAGCACCAAGGGAGGTTGACAGTGAAAATGCCGACCTCCCACACAGCAAAGGCACAATACCAATGCAGGTATTGTGCCGCCCAATGCCTGAGTGTTTTCTGTGGGGGGCTGCACTCCCCATCCCCCCATGTGGGGTGCTCTGCCCCTGCACCCGCTGGACTTTAGGATTATCAATGCCAGGTTGGAGTTGGTCTGGGGAGGGGGCAGAACACAGGGGGAAAGCAAACCACAGAAAAGGACCATTACAGTGACTGCCACTGTAATGGTCTTTTTCATGGTTCGCTGTCAGGCTGTCGAGCTGAATGGGGAGCACCAAAGAGATCCATAGCAGGAGTGACAAGTCAATGTGTCAGACTGCTTAACAGAAGCAAAGGAAAGAAGCAGCCACTGTGGTTCCCTAAGTCAGTAGCCAAGAAAGTGTGAGGAAAAGTAAGGCATTCAGGAAATACAAAGAGACACAGAAAGAAGAAGACTGAGTGAAATATCTGGAGAAGCAGAGAGAAGCTGGGAAAGCTGTCAGATGGGCTAAGGCAAGGATGGAGGAAGGGATAGCACAGACTATTAAGAAGGGAGACAAGACCTTCTTCCATTATATTAGTGAGAGGAAGAAGACAAGAAATGGTATTGTTAGGCTAAATAAGGGAGAGGGTGGGTGGGTGGAGGATGACCTTGAAAAAGCTGAGATACTGAACAAGTATTTTTGTTCAGTATTTACCAAGGAAGCAGCAGGGAAGGGGCCAAGACTCACAGGGAAATATTTACTGGAGGGAGAGGTGGACACCAGCCCATTTACGGTGAATAGAGTCTTGGAGGAACTAGGGAAAGTAAAGACAGACAAGGCAATGGGGCCAGGAGGGATTCTTTGTTTTTTTAACCAGGAGAGACACACTAAGCTGAAGTTTGTTTACAGGTGCAACCTGGAAGCACAAGGAAGTTAAGTGACTTGCTCAGGGTCACGCAGTATGCAAGTAGGGGCTGTGGGATTCAAATCCAGGTCTCCAGGTTTGCAGCTCAGAGCCCTAAACCACTGCACTATGCTGCCTCCCATCACCCTAGAGTTTTGAAGGAACTTAGGGAAGTCCTAGCAGGTCTGCTGACAATCCTCTTCAACCAATCACTAGAGATGGGGAGGTACCTGGGGACTGGAGGAGGGCAGAGGTGGTCCCCCTGCACAAAAGTGGAAACTGGGAGGAGGCAGGCAATTACAGACCTGTAAGCCTGACCTCAGTGGTGGGGAAGCTGATGGAGTCCCTGCTTAAGGAGAGGGTAGTGAAGTTCCTGGAGTCAAGCGGTGCAAAATACCCAAGGCAGTATGGATTCACTGAGGGAAGATCCTGTCAGGCTAAACTTATCGATTTCTTTGACTGGGTGACTAGGGTGGTGGATCAGGGAGGGACGGTGGATGTGGCCTATCTGGATTTTAGCAAGGCCTTCAACATTGTTCTGCATAGAAGATTGCCTAACAAATTGGGGTATCTGGGTTTGGGCTCTAAAGTAATAAAATTGATTGGAAACTGGCTAAAAGACAGGACCCAGAGGGTCATAATAAATGGCATAAAATCCGAAGAGGGGGAGGTGACCAGCAGAGTGCCACAGGGATTGGTGCTGGATCCCGTCCTAGTCAATGTCTTCATAAGCAACATTGCAGAGGGACTGGAGGGGAAAGTATGCCTGTTGGCAGATGACACCAAGATCTGCAACAGAGTTGACACACAGGAGGGGCTAGATAAAATGAGAAACGACATAAGACTACTTGAGGAATGGTCAGGGGTTTGGCAGTTGGGTTTCAATGCTAAGAAGTGCAAGATAATGCACCTGGGACTCGAAAACTCAAGAGAAGAATACCGGATGGGGGGGGGGGACAGGTTCTAGTCATCACAAGTCAGGAGACAGACCTGGCATTTATCATATCTGATGACCTGTAGTCATCTAAACAATGTGAAAAAACAGTGGGGAAAGCAAACAGAATGCTGGGCTGCATATAGAGAAGCATAACCAGTAAAAGGAGCGAAGTGGTGATGCCACTGTATAGATCACTGGTGAGGCCTCATCTGGAATACTGTGTCCATCTCAGGGAGGACATAGGCAGAATGGAGGCAGTCCAGAGAAGAGTAACAAAAACAATACATGCACTGCACTACAAGCCTTATGAGGAAAGACTCAAGGAACTTAACATCTATTCACTGGAAGAGAGAAGGGAGAGGGGGGATATGATAGAGACTTTCAAATACCTCAGAGGAATAAACAGGGTATAGGAGGGGAGCATATTTCAGAGAAGAAAGTGCACGAGGACAAGGGGACATAACAAGAGGCTGGAGGGAAACATAGAAACATAGAATCTGACAGCAGAGAAGGGCCGCTTGGCCCACCTATTCTGC
The DNA here is from genome assembly GCA_016271365.2 of Neoceratodus forsteri. Lineage (NCBI taxonomy): Eukaryota > Metazoa > Chordata > Ceratodontiformes > Ceratodontidae > Neoceratodus > Neoceratodus forsteri. The sequence continues at coordinate 535,359,421 of CM028135.1, read as the reverse complement.
CCATTTCCCTACCTAATGGATAAGCTGCAGATCCTAGTTAATCAACAGACTATTTCCTCCTACCCCCCACTAGAATTGTCTTATGTTTGTTCCATGTATTTTTGAATTCCCCCACTGTTTTTGACTCCATGACTGCTTCAGGAAGGCCATTCCATGCATCCACAATCCTCTCCATGAAACAATACTTCCTCACATTACATCAGAGCCACCCCCCCCCCATCTTCAAATTGTGCCCCCTTGTTCTTCTACATCTCTTTTTCTGAAAGATGCTACCCTCTTGGACCTTGTTGATTCCCTTGAGGTACTTGCAAGTTTCTATCATGTCCCCCCTCCCTCCTTTTCTCAAGGGTATATATATTAAGCTCCTTTAGTTTCTCTTTGTATGTCTTCTGGTGCAGACCCTGCACCATTTTAGTTGGCCTCTTCTGGACAGTCTCCATCCTGTCTATGTCCTTGCAGAGATGGGGTCTCCAGAACTGCACACAGTACTCCAGATGGGGTCTCACCAGTTGTCTGAACAGAGGGATAACAACTTCCTGGCTTCTACTGGTGATGCCTCTCCCTATGCATCCCTTATCCCTCCAGCCCTCCTTATTGCTTTCTCATATTACTTGCCCACCTTTAGGTCATCTGATATGACTACCCCCAGGTCCATTTCCATTTTTGTTGTTGTTAGTATCTCACCCTCCCCCCCCCCCATTGTGTGCTCATCCCCTGGGTTTTTGTTTCCCAGGTGCATTACTTTGCACTTCTTTGCATTGAATCTAAGCTGCCATACATCTGACCATTCCTCCAACCTTGCCAAGTCCCTTCTCATCCTTTCCACCCCACCTTGTATATCAATCCTGTTTCAGATCTTTTTGGTGTCTGCAAAGAGACATACTCTTCCTTCCAATCCCTCAACAATGTCACTTATAAAAGCATTAAAGAGGACTGGTCCCAGTACTGAGCCCTACGGTACCCCACTAGTAACCCCCCTTTCTTCAGAGTTGACTCCATTTACTATTACCCTCTGCGTCCTGTTGTCCAGCCAATTTTTTACCCAGGCTACCACCTTGGGCCCACTCCAAGGCTAGCTTACTTGTATGCTAATCTTTTGTGTGGGACTGTGTCAAATGCATTGCTCAAATCTAGATAGACCATGTCCACAGCCTCCCTGGCCTACTACTTTGGTCACCTAGTCAAAGAAATCTATTAGTCATCTGACATGACCTTCCCACTGTGAATCCATGCTGCCTTGGGTCCTATGCCCCGCTGACCTCTAGGTACTCAACAATTCTTTCTTTCAGAAGTGATTCCATCATTTTCCCTATCACTGAGGTCAAACTAATAGGTCTGTAGTTTCCTGCCTCTGCCATGCTCCCACTTTTGTGAAGTGGAATCACATCCACCCTCCTCCTGTCCTCAGGTACCACCCCATCTTCCCATGATTTGTTAAAGAGGGTACTCAGTGGTGTCACCAGTTTTGCCCTTAGTTCTTTTAGAATCCCATCAGGCCCCATTGCTTTGTCCACTTTCAGTTTTGGGAGTTCTTTCAGAACCCTTTCTTCTGTGAAAGGACTGATATCAATCCCCCTATCCAGAGTGTTTCTATTGTTTGGTTTAGGTACCTTCCCTTCCTCTTCTTTTGTGAATTCTGAGCAGAAGTATTCATTCACCATCCTTGCTTTTTCACTGTCACCCTCTGCCCACATTTCCTCCCCTTTATTAAGCCTCAGTATCCCTCCCTTGGTCTTTCTTTACTCCCTAATGTACCTATAAAAGGTTTTATCCCCTTCTTAACAGAGTTGGCTATATTTTCCTCAGTTTGGGCATTTGCTATTCTGACTGCCTTCCCTGCCTCCTTCTGCCTTAGCTGATATAGTTCTCTGTCCTTCTCCTCCTATGTTTCCTTATATTTCCTGAATGCTATCCTTTTCTCCTTAACCTTCCCTTCCACTTCTTTTGAGAATCATAGCAGCTTTTTCCTTCATTTTGTTTTGTTAATTTGCTTTACACAAAAACGTGTTACCTCTGTGATGGCAGCTTGGATTTTTCCCCATTATTCCTCCACCCCTCCTTCTTGCATGTTTGCTAGTGTTTTTCTGAGGCACACTCCCATTTTGCCAACGTCATCTCTCCTAAAGTCCAACACCCTGGCTTTTGTATGGCTTGACTCTACAGCTGTGTTTATTGTGAACCACACTGTTTCATGGCTGCTTGTTTCCAGATGGCTACCCACTTCTAAATCTGCAATCCTCTCTCCATCCCCATTTGAGACTACCAGGTCTAAGATTGCTCTCTCCCAAGTGGGTTCTAATGCTAGCTGTCTGAGACATACCCCCTGCAGGGCATCAAAAATGACCCTGCTCTTGGATGTAGCTGCAGTAAAGGTGATCCAGTTAACATCTGGCATATTCAGGTCCCCCATCAACAATATCTCTCCTTTTTCTGCCATTCTAAGGATTCCTTCTATCATTTCCTTGTCCATTTCCTCCCCCTGATATGGGTGTCTGTAAACAACCCCTGTGCAGATTGTGGTGCCATTTCCTGTCTCCAGGGTGACCCACAGTGCCTCCTCCCCTCCCTGTTTACCCTTTAGTTCTGTTGCTTTGATTCCTTCCCTTATGTAGAGAGCTACTCCTCCTCCTCTTTTATCCTCCTGTAGATTGTGTACCCTAGTATGTTGACTTCCCAGTCATGGTTCTCTGTGTACCGTGTTTCTGTGACTGCCATGATATCCTGGTGTCCCTCTTCCATCAAGGCCACTAGTTCAGGAAGCTTGTTACCCAGACTGCAGGCAATGGTACTCATTGCCTCCATTTTTTGATGAACTTACCCCTTTGAGGCCCATCCCTTTCCTTACTGCATTTGCCTTTTTATGGATTTACCCCAGTCCTGCTCCCCATCAACTTCTCAACCTTTGTGTCTACTTCACTAACTACCCCATTTTGTGGGGGAGAGGCTGGTATTTCCCTGCTTCTCTTAAATGCTTCCCCCCTTGGCTAGTTTAAATGCTTGCCAATGAAGCATTTAAACTTATCACTTAGGATCCTGGTGCCTCTCCTGGACAGATGCAGACCATTACACCAGCATAGGCCTGTATCCCTCCAGATGGACCCCCAGTCCCCAATGAAGCCACATCACTGAGTTCTACACCAGTTTTTCAGCCAGTCATTGAATCCCATGGTGTGGAGTACCCTAGCCCCACCCATGCCATAGACAGGTAGCAGTTCTGAGAAAGTTACTGTTCATACTACTTGTCTAAGGCCCCTCCCCAACTCCACAAACTCATACTGTACTGCTCTGATCCCATTCCCAGCCAGGTCATTTGTCCCTAGGTGGATAATGATGTCCGGCTCCCTCCCCCGTGCAGCTGCTCCCATGATCTGGAGGATTCACTTCCTGTCCCTCCAAGCCATGGCACTGGGCAGGCATCTTACCTCCCTCTCCCCTCTCCCCCAGTTCTACCCCCTAACGATTGAGTACCCCACCAGGAGTTGTTTCCTTCCCCTCTAGGGTCCTGTACCACCCTCCTGTGGGTCTTCTTTGTGGAGGTTCCCAGCATCCTCCTTGGTCTCCACTGTGGGTGCCTCCATAGAGGAACCACACTCTGCAAGAATGGCAAATTGATTGTGGAGAGTCACAACTGGAGGGATGCACCTCTGTTCCACCACCCTCATCCTCCCTGAGCCCACCATAGTCCAACCACTCCTCTTTCTTGCCAACATCTGAGGCTGTGGTGGTGGCCTGCCCTGAGTGGTCCCTGGGTGGAGAAGGAGGTATCTCAAATCCAGGCCAGGTCAGCTTGGAGATGGGCAACCTCCTCCCTCATACCAGAGAGGTGCCTGCAAATAGGGCAGCAACACAGCCTTCAGAATATCTCCAGGAAGACTGCCACTCTACAGCCAGTGCATTGCACCACTCCCACACCACATGTCTGACTCTCTTCCTGTTTAATCATTTTTTTTCCTGTTTTTTTAGTTTGTGCAAGTGTGTGCATGTCTTTACCCCCTATTCAGTGTGCTATGCCTTTAAGGATATGAACAGGTGTATGTTTTTTGAATTTTTTGGGGAAGTGTTGTCAGAACCCCTGATTTAAAGGAAATTATGTACTTGGGGTGGGTGGGGTGAATGGCAGGGTGGGACTAAGCCTGTGCCCTTCAGAAACAATCAACTACAACTTTGACCCACCACCCCAGTGAGTGCCTTCCTTCCTTTCAGACACGTATTTCACAGAGTTTAAGTAACTGGTCTAGTCACAAATTACTGCACATATTCTCCCAGCTGGATTTCTTCCCTGGCAAATAAAAGTTACACTAAGAAAAGTTAACCCTAAAAACAGTGAACCAAATCACTGACTTTTATTTACTTACACATGCCCCAACATTAAGAATTTCAATTCAGTGTACTCTATTACATCACCTCCTTGCTTTAGGGAAGCTGGTGGCTGCTCTCTCTCTGTCTCTCTCAGCTACAGCAGGAAGGCTTAGGGGAGATGCTAGGAAGTATCTTTTCACAGAGAGGTTGGTGGACCCATGGAACAGCCTTCCAGTGGAGGTGGTGGAAATGAAAACAGTATGGGGATTCAAAAGTGCATGGGATAAGCATAAAGGCACCCTTTTGTACTGCACAGTGGGGGAAAAAGCAGTCCAGATAAAAGTAGGGATTGCCAAACCAAATAGGGAAATGGGAACACTAGGTGGGCTGTATGGTGCTTGTCTACCGACAGATTCTGTGTTTCTGTGTTTCTATTTGAATGTTTCCATACCCTCAAACTCATTGAAATTGCTTCTTGCTTTTCATGTCAACTTAACAGATCATTGTCACCTTTCATCTTAAAAATGAAATCACAGTTGTTCAAAATACTATAAATAGTAACATATTTATCGATGCTTCAATAACAAGTTTTCCAGACAGAAGCATTTTCTTCACTATTATGTTTTAGATATTTTGATAAGGGTTTTAATATTTTGGATGTTTGGACATGGGTGAGTTAGATATTTGTCTTTAAGTGTTTGGGGCAGATGTAGATGTTTTGTTTTTGTGTATCTTTGATGGTTTTTATTTGGACATTTTTTGAATCTTTTGATTTTGGTGTTTTATATGTTTGGATGTGACTAGGTATTTGGATTTGAATGCACTGAAGAGAGAGAGCTTTAGATGCATTTGATGTATAAATTTCAATATGTTTTGATCATTGGACATGGGTGTTTTTGAAAAGGGGTTTAGTTGTTTCAGATTTTTTTTTATTTGGGTGTTGGTGATTTTTAGATTTCAATGTCTGGTTGGTTGTTGTAAAATGTTTGCATTTGAATGTCTGTGAGTGGATGAATTTGAAAGTGTTCAGATGTCTGGATATGGATGAGTTGTGTATTGTCATATGTTATGTCATGTCATGTTGATCATTTGTACTTTGTATTATCCTTTAACCTCATTTCCTTCCACAGGTCAACACTACATCATTGTTTTCACGACCTCTTTTCAAACTGTCTTTCTATCAGCATTTTACTGACTTCCTTTTAACTGTCTCTTGGATTAAATATTAAACCAGGATAATGTTTACCTATTCTAGTCATTGCTCATGTATAAAATTCCATTCTACTTCTTGAAAAAAGCAAAGGAATTTCCTTGTTGTTCTGGAAAAATTTCTCCCTTTCAATAACTAACCAACACATTCACTGAATACATTATCTATCACATCTAGATATGAAGAATGGGAAACTATTGTGTAGTGCACGGTGCAGGATGGCTTCTGCATTCCACATTAGAGGTGATAATACTCTATTGACTGATGTGTGTTTATTATATAGCACTTACTATAATTTATCAAATTCACTGATGCTGTTTTTTGCTGTGTCTTCTGTTATTCTCTTTTGATTGCATTAGATTTTATCTGCCCTTGCTTTTTAAATCTACAAAAAAATCATGTGCATTCTCTCTTATCACCCATTTCTAATTCTTTCTTATTCTATTTTGCTCACTCATTCTTTCTCATTTCACATGTCAGGTAAGCACTCATTCGCCTTCTAAGCTCCCTTTGCTTGGAATTCCTTCCCCCCCAACTTATTCTCCCATCCCTCCCTATCCTCCTTCAAAAAAGAGCTTACCTCTTTCCTACTAACCCCCTTCCTCTGCAATTGCTTTAAATAACCCTTATGCAAGCAATAACACACAACAAGGTGTGGGTTATCTCCTGATAAGAGCATGCCCAGGTGCATTGTTAGGCATGAGGCACTTGCGCTGAGTACCTAATGCACCTGGGCATGCTCTTATCAGGAGATAACCCACACCTCAGAGTGTGTTACTGCCCTTATAAAATGGTTTTCCCAGTAAAGAAGTTAATTAAAAAAAATGTAGATAGATAGTGTAAAAGAAACAGTTTAAAAAAGTGATTAGTAGAAAATAATAGAAAAGTAGTCCCTCCCATTGACTTTTGGTGGAGCTGTTTAATGAAAAGTTAATAAAGGTTGGTGCCTGTCTGTGTGTAAAGTCCTCAGTCACACACAAATATTGTAGTAAAACATGTTTTTTACAGTCTCCAGCTTGAACCCATGTTTTATTTTTTGTTTACTAGTTCTCCCTACTTGTGGCTTCCTTTTCAAAGCTGCACGCACACACACACACACACACTACTCTGTCAGCGCCAATATGCTGCATAAACACAAGAGACACAGGATTTATATCAGAACACCATCACAGAAAACATTTTCATGCTATTCATTTGTTTATTGTTTATTGTGAAATATTCAGAAAGACCTTTGAGTCAGAGACTCATTTACAAAGGTTCCACATCATACATCAAGGTACAATACAAACATCAGGGCACAGTACAGGCAATTAAATAAAAAAAGAGAAAAAAAAACATAGAGTGGCATTGCAGGATTAGTAGATAACTAGAAATTACATAACGGTTCAGAACATGAGAAGCAGAGTAGATCCGAATAGTAGAAGGGTCCCAGTCAAGCCCAGCCGAACAGGTGCAGAAAGGTTTGTACCTGGCTGTTTGTCGATAGTGGGTTTGGAAAAGTTAGCACCAGAAGCAGGGATAATTATGAGGAGTGGTCAGGTGCAGTCACACACGTTAGCATTTTGGAGGAATTCCCTCAGTCTAGTTTTGAAAGGGTCTATCCTTGTTTTGTTAGTTATTCGGATAGGGAGTGAGTTAGTCAGAGCAGGGGCTTGGTAGCTGAAAGTCCTTTGAAGTTGGGAGGTATGTGGACATGGAACCCGTAACATCTGCCTGTTTGAGTTTCTCATGGATCTGGTTGGATCAGCTGGGTGGATAATAGAGGAGAGAAAGGAAGGGGCAAGTCCAAGGAGAATCTTCTTAGTTATAAGGCATGAATGATAGCGGATTCTGTTATCAAGGTTTAGTCAATTAGAGGAGTTGTAAAGTGTGCAGGTGTGGGTGCGGCAATCACAGCCAAGTATGAGGTGGCAGGCTTTGTTGAGAACAAGGTGGAGACTGGTTAGAGCCAAGTTGGGGGCAGCACAGTATATGGTAATACCATAGTCAAGGAGGGCACGGACAGAGGAGTTGATGTTGAGCCATAGGGCTTCCGGGGTGAGGCAATTTTTGTGTCTATACAGCACGCCTAAACTCAACTTTAGGGCTGAGGCAAGGAGGAGAATGCATTGTTTATAGTTGAGGGCTGGGTCTAGAGTGATCCCTAAGTATTTAAAGTAGGTAACTTGCTCAAGGGGGGTGTGGTTGAAGGTGAGAAAAGGGGGACAGTGATGCTTGCTAGGGTTCTGTGGGTGAAGGAAGATCATGACTTTAGTTTTCTTGTAGTTGATAGTGAGCCACTGGATGGAGAACCATTATTCTGCTTCGTGGAAGCTATGTTGGAGTGTATGGTGGAGATTACATGGGTCAGAGTCAGAGCCGAAAAGTACTGCATCATCCGCATAGAGGAGCAGGTTACCAGAGACGACTGCCAGGAGGGAGTTTAGGACTAGGCTGAAAAGTAAGGGGCCAAGAATTGACCCCTGAAGTACACCAGGGCGGACCTGGAGGCAAGGGGACAGGACAGTGCCTACCTTTACCTGTTGTGTTCTGTCTGACAGGTAGCTGGTGAACCATTTTAAAGTATCGCTGGAGAAACCACTGGAGGTGAGAGTGTTTAGGAGAAGGGCATGATTGACAGTGTCAAAGGCTTTAGAGAGATCCACAAAGATGGCACCTGTGAGGTGACAGTGATCCAAGGTGGAGTAGACATGCAAGGTGAAAGCGAGGAGGGCAGTGGTGGTACTGTGACCCTTACAGAAGCCATGTTGTTGGTTGCAGAGGAGTTTGTATTTACTCAAGTGGTCAGTGATTTGGTCAGCGACAATTCGTTCTAGGGCTTTGGGAGGGAGAATGGGGATTGGACGGTAGTTGTTGGTGGAGGTGCGGTCTCCACTCTTAAAGATAGGGATGATGTTGGCCAGTTTCTACTGGGAGGGAAATTTCCCTTGACAGAGGGAGCAATTTAGGATATGAGTGAGAGGGAGGAGAACTTCCTGGAGAGTAAGGCGGAGAAGCTTCAGGTCCAGAGGGACACTGAGGTTTGTAGAGCAGCTAAGGGCTTTATTTAGGTATGGTTTGGTATCAGCAGGAGACAAGATGTGGAGGCGAAAGGGAGGGGTAGAGGAGGGAGGGTTTACCCAGGCAGGCGGTGGATCGAAGAAGTTAGGGGGAGAATTATGGATGTTTTATGATTTCATTTAGAGTTTTGGATTGTTTGTAATTGTTCAGCACCTTGACATCTTGAAAGGTGCTTTATAAATAAAATTATCATTATTATTATTATTATTATTATTATTATTATAATATGGTTAAGATTTGTGAAAGAAGAGTTTAGGGCTGAGGCTATGAGATGGGGATCATTGGCAATGATTCCGTCTATTTCTAATTGGTCTGGGGGCTCATTTTATGGGTTTGACACAGAGTTCCTTAATATTGTTCCAGAATTTCCATTGTTCCAGAATTTCCAACCATCTCCCCAGGTGGAGGTTAAGGACACTTTGTAATAGTCCGCTTTGGCGGTATGTAGGGACCACATGCATTTGTTATGAACCTCCCTAAAGCATTGCATGTCAGCTGGTCATTTTGTTTCATTAGCAATATGCCAGAGGGAGTCACGCAGTTTCATTAGGCTCAGTAGGTGATCAGAGAACCAGGGGACCTGGTAGCCTTTGTACAGTTTCTTGGTAAGGGGGGCAAACTTATCACAGATCCTATTGAAAGTGAGTGCGAATAGGTCAAGTGCAAGATCGGGATCTGGGGTGTTGAGAAGGGGTGTTCAGTCCCAGTTTCTAAGGAAGGCCTTGAGTTGGGAGAGTTTTCAAGGGGCCAAGGGTGAACTGAAAGGTAATTTTGGGGGGATGTTTTGGTGCCCTGCAAGACCAAGAGCAGAGGACGGGGGAGTGGTCGCTTAGTGTGTTAGGGAGTACTTGGTTGTTGGTAATTCTATGAGGGTGGTTTGTGAAGACCAGATCCAGCAAGGAGGATGTCCCTGTGCGGGGATTTGTTCTAGTGGGTGAAGTGACAACCTGCGTGAGGTTGAGTGCTGAGGCATTATTGGAGTAAGGGACCGCTTTCATGGACAACCAGTTTATGTTGGAGTCGCCCATGACTATTTTTTCATGTTGAGGTGGAAGAGACCCGATATAGCTCAGGACAGTCTGGAAGGAGAGTTTGTGTTTCTTTGGTGGAAGATAGACAATGGTTAGTAGGAGGGGGCAGTTGACCTGCCTGGAGCTATTTTTAGTGTTAGAGTCTGCGCTCTGAATGCTATTTGAGGGGGTAGAGAGCAGTTGGCCTGATAGCAAGTCTTTAAGGTATACAGCACAGCCACCACCTTGTTTACCCACCCTATCAGAGAGCTAGAGGATGTAACCAGGGAGGCTAACCACAGAGTCCGGTACTGAGGGGTAGAGCCAGGTTTCTCTCAGTCCAATTATGTCAGGGTGGTGCTGGAGTATCCACCCCTGAAAGGGGTCCCACTTTTTTTGCAGACTACAGATGTTTAGCATGGCAATTTGCAACCCATTGGAAGTGGTAGTGGTGGGCTGGGGGGCAGTTGACGGGCCAGGGTTGGGATGTACATTATCTGTAAGCAGTAGTAGTAGGACAAGTGTCCTGAGGTGGCAACTTCTCATTTGGGCATAAAGTTGGTGACATTTACACATCGTGGACCCTTTGGTTGGGTATAAGGTAGGAATTGAGAGCTTCAGGGTTTGGGGGGCAGCCAGGAGGAGGAGGTGGGGCCAGAGTTGGGGGGTGGGAGATCGACCGGGGGTTTGCTCGGGAGAGCAGGATTGCACATGGTCCAGTGCCCATATTGCTGCCTACTGGTACAGAGGAGGATGGTAGGGGGTGGTAAGGTTGTGGTAAAAGTGCAGGGGAGTGGGATGGGGAATGGGGTGTCTGCAAGCCAATCTGACAGCTTTCCATTCAGGGGTAAACAAGTGGGGGGGGAGGACATGAGGCGGCATGCCAGCCAGTTTGGACCCGCAGGAAATTTTGCTTTATCAGCGGAGGGAGACATAGTAGCATAGAGATAGAGATGATCATGGATAGTAACATATTGGACTTGTGAGGGTGATATTATATATGTAAGTAGCAGGGAAGCGAGAGGGGAAGGAAATATGGTTAGGGCAGGTTGAGAGTGAGATCTAGGAGACGGTATGTCCTCTGGTGGTAAAAGAAAATAACCTGCAAATGGAAAAGTTAGGTGATTGGTTAAAATATGGAGAGGGGAGGGGTTTGCTTAGTTATGTAATGAAGGGCCCACCAAGGGTGGTGGTGGGGACAGCAGGGTATACAAACACAAAGTGAGGAAAGCTGGGCAGTGGAGCCTCTGAGCAAAGCGTCTACCTTAATTCAATGGTGATTACTGTGCCAGTGGTTGGGGGAGGGTGACATCAACGATCCTCCATGACCTCTAGGGCTGTAAGCTGTGGAACACAAAGATAGGAGGTCAATCATTTATAAGAGGCAAGCAGGAAAAGAGGGGGAGGGTTTGGAGAAAAAATAATGCGATAGGGGAGGGCTATCACCAGAGGTGGATTGCAAACAAACTTAGGGTTACTAAAAAGGCTACCAGAAATTGCTAACAAACTTGAAAGAAGTAACCAGTATTGTGAAAGAGGTTAGTAGTAGGGGAAATTAAACTAAGATATAAAACTATCTCCTCGTGCGACGACAGAAAATTAATACAGCAATCCCTTTACTTTGTAAAAGCAGCAGTCTCTTGCAGTAATTAAAGTTATGCAGGGAATTAAAGTGTCTGCATTTCTGTTTGTTAAGGCAACAAGCAAGCAACTGTAGGAAGTGTACAAATTAAAGTCGCTGGAGTTCTTTTAGGTATTTTCAGGAAAAGGCACTAAATACAAACACAAAGCGAGGAGAGCTGGGCAGTGGAGCCTCTGAGCAATGCGTCTACCTTAATTCAGTTGCAATTATTTTAAAATGTCAGCTCAAAAAATTGTGAGCAGAATCTGATCCGGTGCGAGTTTGCTGGTTTAATTTACGTTAAATGGCTGGCTGAATGAGAGCGAGCATGTCCTTCAGCAGCTACTGTACAAAGTCATTTCGTATTTTGGTGTATCAAAATGTGAAAATTACATGTGCAAGGGAGCCAGAACAACAAAGAGCTTAGTATGGTTATAGAAAAGTGCAGCATATTTTAAAGCTGCATCTGGTTCAGTGAATCATTAACTCGGGGAATGTTTGAATAAGCAGGTTGCTGGCACAATGTTTATTTGAAAGGCATGGGACACGCGAATTGCCATGGTCACCGGATCAGGTTCTGCTCACAATTTTTTTGAGGTGAGGTTTGAAATTAAATAGGAAGAAAATGTTTTCTGTGATGGTGTTCTGATGTAAAAGCTGTGTCCCTTGTGTTTATGCAGCATTGGTGCAAACAGCATAGTGTGTGTACATGCAGCCTTGAATAGGAAGCCGCAAGTAGGGAGAATGGTTGAGAGCGGTCAGCAGGAGGGCATGTTGGAAAATGTTTTTAAAAAAGTGGCGGGCATGGATCCTTGCTGAACTGTGTCTTGCTTGGCATAACAGGTACCAGTTACTATGTATACATGCTGATAAGGACACAGCTACTGGTAACTGTTAGCCAATCAGAATGTACTGTTTGACTTACCCATTTTATAAAGTGTTGTTAATGCCCAGTCTATGTTACTCTGACAGATGTATCTTGTAATCCACCTGCTCTCATGTTCCTGCTATGTATATATTGTATAATATTCATTGTTCTGTTTATTTATATATGCTTAATGCCTGATCTGTTTTAAGTTACTTACCTGGCTTCCCACTGTAATACTTTTTTGCAGCATTGTTAAATCTCTTTGTATCCTGTATATTATTATTGTATTTATCTATTGTACTGTGTTCATCATTGTCACCCAGGTCATCACTGAAAAAGGGACTGCATGGTCTCAGTGGACTTACCCATTTACCAAAATTCTAATAAATAAATAAAATAAAAAAAAGTATCCTTATCTGTTTTATTCTATATTATGTGAAATTACCTCAACCAAAATAACCCCATGAGATACAGCATCTCACTTTCATGGGGTCCAATGGAGGACAGCAGCAGTCAATAGGATAACATTTACAGGCTAAATTGTATGTACTGTACATCCAAACACTAAATTAAACATGCTAAGAAAGTAGGCCACAGCAAGCAAAGAGCAAGAATACTGGAATGCAACATGATGCAGGACCAAAATAAATACAAGTGGATGGATTTTCAAAGGGCCATTATACTGATGCAAGGCACGTCAAACAATCACCTTATTTATGTCAGATCCAGGTGAGTCAAATACTGTGTGCTGCATTTTGCAAGAAAAGCTTCTCTGTAGTAAAGTCCCCCAAACTGAGGCAAGAGGTCCACTGCATCAAAACAAATATCGCAAGCAACAAGAATGACGCAAGCCGTGTCAAAAAAGGTGCAAGGTTAGTTAAAAAATGGTGCAAGTTGAGTAAAAACAAATGGTGCAAGTTGAGTCAAAAAAATGACTCAAGGAATGAGAATGACAAGTTGAGTCAAAAAAATGGTGCAAGTTGAGTCAAATAAATGGTGCAACTTGAGTCACACAAATGGTGCAAGCTGAGTCAAAAAAATGATGCAAGGGATGAGAAACAATACAGGAGATGAAATGGCCAGGTCAAAGTTCCCAAAAGGTTCTAAACTGGTTCTGCAGGGGAATATTGGCCCTTAATAGTACCATAGTCATGTGTGCCCACCTGCTGTGGGCCTCTTTAGATGCTCTAGCATCCATTCTGGTCTAACAGTGACATGCATGATAGGCACAAGTGCAGGGGAAGGATTTGCAACAGGTGGCACAGGGCATGTGTCCAGCCCTGTGCCATGGGACTCTGAATTCAGCTGTGTACCGATCCCCTTTGCCACAACTGCACCAAAATGTCCATTAGTGGGTGCAGTTGTGACAGTTTCCCTGCTTTCCAGCAGCTTGCACCACTTATCGGGCACAAGCACTGGTACTTTGTCCCTCAGGAGTGGTGCATGCTAGACCAAGGAACTGAGGTATATGGAGCGGCACTGGGTGCAAGGGATAGAAAATCCTGAATGGTGGCCAATGAATGCCACAAGCCCCGTGTGCCATATGTTTGATGCACAGGGGGAGTGCAACATTAATGGGAACTTGAAAATCTGTGTACAGGACTCATATTTTTTGAAAATCCCCAAAAAAGGGAATGATGCATCATTTTGGTGACACAGTTATTCCTTCCAACATGGTGCAGTCATTTTTTTCTGCACAAGCATGGTGCAAGCAAGTCTGGTGCATGCAGACCTGTTTTTGACACTAGCACCATTTGAAAATCAAAACTGATGCACATTTTGACACATCCTGCTCCTTGCATCAGTTGTTTTTGGCACAAGCACCCTGCATAATCCTCTGGCCTTTGAAAATACAGCACAAGAACTTTTAATGCATCTGGAAGGACTAGACTCGAACACTTGCAGGCTAGAAGTATTCTTCATCTGGACAGGGAGTTTGCTCCAGGTGTATGGTACTGAAAATGCAAAGGTGTTGTTACCAAATTCCCATGTCATCCTAGGCAATGAGTCTGCAACTGCTGCTACTGAATGGAGTGAGCAGCAACTGCTTGACTCTGTGAGGTAGGCTAAGAGATAATCATATGTTTTTTCTTGTGAACAGCTTTGCAACAAAGAACATCAGTGATAGTCACACCAGCTTAAGGGACTTTGCCAGTTAAGCTGGAAATACGGCAGAAAAGTATAAACAGACGATCTGCAGGAGAGCATGAACCTGCACAACTTGTTATACCAGCAATCCAGGTGCAGCAGAGGGATTTTATTTGCACAGTGGCATATGATTTCTCCATAGTTGATTGTAGGAATCAGAAACTGAGATACTACTTGCTTTCCATTTGAGCACTTGGCATTTAGACCTGTACAAAAAGTTAAGATTGGGCCCTATGGTTGTCAGTTTGTAACTGATGTGCTTACTGTATGCGACTGATACATCACACAAAATTTCTAGATATGTGAATATGGTGGTTTGTTTAATAGCATTGCCATCTGATGTTATGCTCACAAGTGGATCAACTAATTATGTTCACGAGTTCTGAGATCCAAACACCATTGATTTAATTATGGTTGCACTAAGGACCAAAAAGTTGCTGATAAACAAGGGAGATCATGTTGAAATCAGATTTGAGTACTGAGTTTACCTTGGACATGCTATTGTACTGTTGTAGAGGATGATGTCCACATACATTTGTAGACTACACCTACTTCTGTCCTTTGGGAGATCATTAATGAAAATGGAGATTAGCAGACAACCAAGGACCAAACAGGAACACCAAGGCTTAAGGTGGCAAGATCTGAACTAATATATTTTATGGACACAAGGTGATCTTGATAGATGGATTTCAAACCATTTGATGGCTGGTTGACTTATACCTAGAGTCTTCAGCCTCAGCAATAGTACTGCATGATCCATGAAGTTTTTACAGTTAAACTGTTTATTGAACATTTGCATGTTACAGAGGTCAACAACACATTAAGGATGAACTTACAGTGCAGATGAAAGGTTTATACAGAGTGCATGCCATAGTGCCTCGCTAAAACAATGTTGTGCATATGTGTACTCACTTAGCAATCTCTTGACACAGCATGCAGAACATGGCAGGTGTAGTCCAGGCAACCTTTCCTCTGCAAACAAGTATAGCAGACCAAAGTACCAAGTGATCCATAAAGTGGAAGGCCTTTAAGAGGTTCATGAAGACTGGACAATTGACCAGTGAGGAGGTTATTATCCATGGTTATTTTCAGATAGTTAGCAACTGTGATTATTTTAAGGGGAATTTTTGCTACACATTTTCCAGACACAGAAAGTAGTGATCACTGAAGCAGTCTGAAAGGGTTCCATGTCAATTCCATGCATGAAAAAGCTTTGCGGTTAATTACAGCTCAGTCAAGTAGCCACAAGTCAGAAACGCACATACCAAAGGCGATGCAAATAATAATTCAGCACACAGGGTGTTTTGTCTGTTTCCATTCCATTCCCAACCCCCCCCCCATCCCTCCTTTTCTGTAGCTTGAGTTTACGAGGCTCCACTCACACAAAATGCAGGACTACTGTATACAAACATTAATTACCATTGGAATTTTTGCAGATTCCCACTCCCACTCAAGGATTGTGCAGCATACAGACAGTGGTGGCATTTTTCCTTTTCCAGAACTGTGTTCCCCTTCTGTGAGCATTTCCTATGGCTTATATGGTCTTAGTAAATGTATCTGCTAAACTGATAATAAAATATTACCCCATACCTTTGTGTTCCGTGTTTGTTTGTCAGTGCACAGTAACTGATAAGTCCCTGCACCGTTACTGGCTTGAGCACGGTTTGCAGAAAAATATGTGCTTGATATACTTGTACATGATAAACTTTTTTTTTAGCTCCGGGAAGGCAATGACAAGTCTGTAACTGAATTGAACACAGGGGAAGGAGAGGAAATAAAATCATAGTATTGCTTTTTTGTATTTCAAATAAAATGCTATGCATGCAAATGAATGAATTTGTTTTTCCTTGATGTCCATGCTTCATCATGAAATCACTGTTCAGATCAGAGTGCTTCATGACAAGATTGGTATTGCTACATCAGGGTGCAAACAAGTTATGTGATTGGGGACTAGATTGGGGATTAATGACAGGAGTCTGACAAAAATTTTGTCGAACACCCCATCAGTGACACCAGCAGGTCGACTGCATTCTGCAGTTGGCTGCCGATTCGCACACCCCATGTGGGGGGCTGTGCCCCCCGCAAGCTCCCACTTAAGGATCATCAACTCCAGTCAGAGCTGATTGGGGGGGTGCAGGACCCCCAACAGACAGTGATGGGTTCCAGCAGGTCTCCCACTATGGCTAGGCACTGTAGTCGCTGTGGGGGACCTCGCTGGCGAAATGTCACTGTCGGGGCGGTAACCACTATATTGGTACCTGGGTGTGGGAATTGGTTTCAGAGTTTATCCAATCTAAGATGCCACATTCTCAAATAAGGTAAACATTCTCAAATAAGAAGGTAAACATTCTTTGTTTTTTACTGCTGCTATCTTGAGTGCAAGTTTCAAAGTGACAGTGATCAAAACCACAAATAGATCGTCGGGGGTGGTAGAAGTTTTGTGTGGTCAAGTTTTGTCAAGTTTTCAAGTTCAGTGATGATGACTGAAACCACAAGACTGGTGGCAGAAGTTTTTTATGTGTTGCTAATGCCTTACAATGTAAAGTGGCTTTAGCGGTATTGATATATGCATATAAGGATCCACCAAAATACTCGCACTGTTTTTACCATGTGATACCATACAGAATGAGATGAGATTCTGTCAGAGTGGTTAGCAAGAATCCAGTCTAGAAAACGGTGGTTATTGGTGACATGGTTGACACATGTGGGTAGTGGGATAAAATTGGAAGAGTTTTTTTTTTTTTAACCTTATTTTTATTTCTCCTTACCCTCCACTCAATCAGACAATCAGACACCCTCAATTTGCCTTCCACACATCCCATGGTACCCCCAGGAGTCTGCTCCTAGAGTGGTCACCTGCTCAATGGATCCTTAGGTATCCCAGTACACCTCCTGGGTTGGGCGGGGAAGGAACCACCTGATCCTCCCCCTAATAACGGTGGAGCTGGTGATTCACATTGGAGTCTGCCCTGGTGAGCACCAGTGATGCAGACTGGCATTAGACAGTCATCACCTAGGAGTGACGGGCTCCATTTTCTCCCATTCTGCCCTATCCCCTGCAGTTGCTGGCACACTGAGATAGCCAATGAGGAGGCACACGTATATACGCTGCTCCTCCCCCGATCTCCGCTAGCACTGCCCCTCCCATTATGCATCCTGACCCACATTGCCATTCCCAGGTTCACCCAGGAGGTGGCGATACAGCAGTGGGACAGACTGGTAATCCTCCCCAGACAGGGAGAGCCACCACTGGGCGCCCAATCCCTCTCTTCCCCTGCCAACCCCGATGGCCCGGGCTTGTTCCCGAACCCGAGTCGCCAGTGTGGAGCAAGGTATGGCATCCAGCACCTCAACCCTCAGTGCCACCGGACCGGCATGTAAATTGGAAGAGGTTTAAGTCAGAATAAGCATATATATTTGGATTAATCCTCACCCAATCAATGGAAATTAAGGTCACAGAGCAGGAACATTTTAAGATTGTACCTACCAGTTGCAGAAGCAAGTGTCCCTTTAATGGAATCAAAGTCATGAGACTTCTTCAGTGATCTATAAATACAGACCACTAATTTAGCCTTATAGTCTAATTGGCTGGTCATCAACAAATCCATTCATACTCATGCTACCATGTACCTACTGCTGTGCATACTATGTAAAATGTCTATGTATTATCTATTGTTTACATTTCATAGTTCTGTGTAATTCTGTTCTATGGTTTTCTTTTCATTGTTGCTTTTATAGTCACTATAAAGCATTCTGAGGCACATTTTGTATGACAGATGCCATATGAATATAGATCGTTATTTACTAAAACATGTTCAAATATTAAGGCGTCATATGAAATTGCAAATCACTAGGGGACTGAGCAATACAGCAAATTAAAGACTTTAAATACAACTTCCACAGACAGATAAAGATTCAACACATCTTTGAAGTGTATTGCATTGTTTAAAACATTTATCTTCAGCATGTGTTAGATGTAAGTATGGGGATAATACCCTGTAAAAGAATGAATGCTTCCAAATGTGCTGAACATCCCCAATCCCACCAAAACATAAATGTCTGTGGAATCTATAGTTTAACTAGAAGAATTTATAATAAAGTATACACTGCAAATATAAATTTCAAAGGTGATAGATTTCAACCAAACATAGCATTTGTCATATTTAAAACAGATGGTAGTGCTCAATTTATTTAAATTTCATGAGCTTGTTTATGACCTTTGAAACAAACTCTATTTAAAGTGTACTGCAACTGTTAACCTTCTGGTTATGGTCTCATCAAAAACTAATAAAACAGATTTACTGTGTCCCTTTATGTGGTCTATACTGCATCTGTATGGAACTGCTCCATGGTCCTACATGACCTCCTTACTTTCCCCTAAATAACCCCCCCACACACACACACACACATACACACACACACACACACACACACACTCAGAATTGTGAAGAAGGAGTCAGTAGACAAATATAAGATGGGTTACTCAAATTTAATGAGTTGCAAATTGCATGATATTTCTGTATTTATGTGTGTGAATATTTAGCATATATGGAACAGGAATTCTCTTAACTGTGAATGAAAATATTATTATTACTATTTGATAACAGAGAATAGTTGCCGTTTACTGCTAATGACCTTGTAATGCCTAAAAAGCTACAACTTAGAAGAAATGAAAAGGAATTTAGCATACTGGGGCACACCAACTGAGAAAAAAAGGGAACTCAAGTAGCAGGAATTATAATTAGGGTCCTGTTGAAGCCAATGAAGCCAGAGCAGCCTTACAAATTTTGAGCTTTAGTAAAATTAATATCAGTAGTGCACTTCCTTAAAGTGCTTATGAGACAAAAATGCTGCTAACATTAAGGACATAAATCCTTTTATCCACATATAAAGTGCTAACTAAGTCAACCAACTAAAAAGTCCATTTACAAAGTTGCCTTTGCACCAGAGCAACTTGAGTGCTTGAGTTGTTCTGGTGCAAAGGCAACTGTGTGGGCACTTACCAGATTGCAATAAGTCAATCACTACCCCACTTCAGGAGCCATAACAAACCTCAGGGCACAGGTTGGAGTGAACAATGTATGCAGCCATGCATACATGCTGCACCATTCACTTTGATGTTCCAGAGGCCAACATCATCAACAGATAAGTTTCTCACCTCACCAGCACATCTAACATTAGCATTGAGAGTGGCAATGATTGATTTGGAAGGTTGAAGCAGCACAGGAGCAGCAACACAAAGTAAGATGAGCAGCCATGTAAATGTGGCCAAGTCAACATACAGTGTTTTTTTCCATCCTAATCTATCAGTGCAGTTCACAATTGACCTGGAAGTAAGTGGTCCCCTAATTCAGTACACAAGCTTATTCAAAGTGGAGCTATGACTAAATATAAACAAGCATGCTATGTCATGCCAACATGTGTGGCGGACACACTTTGTGCCTGAAAAATTTCAGAGAATATAAAAGGACCCTTCAGTTTTTTTTATTACAATGTTCTCTTCTGATTCACCTAATTTTTGATCTTTATTAATATCCCCATCCTGTATCATTTCCAGTTGCCTGTGCTTGTCTTGCTTTTCAGGTAAGAAATAGAAGTCTTTGTGAGATGATTTCAAAAAGCAGTTACGAGAAAAGATGTTGGCTTCTGTAAATACTGTAGTTATTTTAAGTTCAAAATATAATAAAATAATCATGTTTTGGGAGAACAGATGATAACTCTTCTTCATTCACAGCACTACTATAAACTGGAATTAGAACTGATGGCACCAAACTCATTTTACATGTGAAATAAGCGAGGTTTTCAACAAATGTCTTCCATGGAGGAAATCTAGTGCATTATTACCCAGTGTCACCACCCAATACCTGTGGATGAATTTCTCTCATAACCTGTTTTGTATCACTCAGCAAAGGTTAATGGTGGGCAATGCTAGCCACACTAATTACTTATGAGTTTGATATGAAACTCAGTATTAGCAACCTTTTTGTAAGTTAGGAAATCTGCACTTTTATTGCTTCTAATTCAGTATTCTTTTAGATTCCAAAATTAAGAAGCAAAAAGAAATTTTAAAACAGCATATTTCACTTCAGAATAAAATGATCAAATAAGCTATTGTATTTAATGTTTTGTAAGGCTTAACTCTTTAAGCATATAGAGGATAAGCATATTGCCAGTGTAGTCCCATGTGTTGCCTTCCAAAACTAGAAAGCCAGATCTGAACAGAGATGTATCCTTTATCAAGTTATTAAAGGAAAGTTTGAATAAATATTGGATTGAGTAAATCTTGAATCTTCAGGGATAAATGATGCAGGCTAGCAATATTATAAAATTAAGCTGTACACTGGGCATGTTGCATTTTATTTGGAATAATACTTTGGAATTTTATGCTTCAGTTGAACAAATTATCAGTTTATTATAAAGGCATTTTATGTGACCTTATTCCTATTAAACAGCCAACACACACTGACTCCCAATTAAATTATTGTTTACTAGTACGTCACCACTATACTGCAATCAATGGCTCCAGTGGTTGTTTTTCCCAGCTTCAAAGAATACACAGAACCACTACTATATATAGAATAGTGGGTGGGTGACCATCTACGACAAGGCTGTGTTTCCATCAAGAGAGCTGTTGACATCATAGAGGCCTTGAGAGTGAAGTTCAAGAGGTCTCTATGATATCATCAATTCTTGAGATGGAAACACAGCCTTAGTTGTGGAAGGTCACCCATCCACTATTTTATATAGTATATGGTTCCCAGGAGTAGTAAAACATTTATTTCACAAGGTTTCATACCTTGTTTTCATGTTCCAGCTTGGTCCCAGCAGCTCGTTTACAGTTTACAGTCCCGCTTTGTCCCAGCCAGTCAGTTGGCGACTCGGCTGTGAATTTGTTCCTTTGCGGTGTCCCACTCCATTGATTTGAAAAAAATATTTTTTTATTTTGACTCTTGCTTAGCTCCCAACCCTAAAAACATTGTTGGTGGCAGTAATTTAAAGAACAAAACAAACCTGTCAACTGTCAGCTCGTGAGGTACTCTGTAAGCAGCGCCGCCATGTTTGCTTCAATTTTGTACCACAGAGCAGTGCCTTCTCAAATCAGGTGGCAGGTCAGGCTGAAAAGTTGTTGTACTAGCGATGTGACATCAGAACAATAGTACAACAACTTTTTTGACCTTTGAACTGCCCTACAACAACTTTCTGAAAGCCTCTGATTTCTGTGCAAAATAACAGGTAACCATATACTATACCAGGATAACTGAGATGAGAGTTTTACACCATTTTCTTTGTGATTACCAAACTAGTACCTTTATTTAACTTTTGTCCTCTTTTTATGCATACACATACATTTACAAACAAAAACAAGAAACCAGCCTTTGCAAACAATAAGGGACTGTGTCTTCCAAAAGGGGCAGTTTCACGCTATGCTTTACAGTATATGGAAAGGCCAAAATATGTACCTACTCTGTCAGATTTTCCAAATACTCAGCATCCTCAATCTTCAGCTCTAGCATGGCTATGTAATGCCCAAGGAGCAAAAGGGGAAGTGCAGGAAATGTCATTACAGTCAGCTGACTTCCAATGGGATGCACTGTTGCCAGACAAAGTGTGTCATGGTGCAATCCTCTGGGAGTCATTTAACCCATTAGGAACATGCTGACACTCACAGATTTAATTTAGACATGTCTCCTGTTGGCCCCTGCCAAAGGGCACATGGAACAGACATCAGTAATACATATGTTCTATATAGTGGAATCAACTGCCATAGCACAAGTCAGCTTAACCAACAGTCAAGGACCTTCCACCATGTAAAGGAAGAGCATTTGACTTAAGTGGTACTAACCCTCAGTTCAAGCGGAAAACACCACATCCACAAATGCCTAATTTAGGTGAGAAACACTTACATCAGTATATCAAGACACATGGGCACCATTGAGAACTGTCATATTTCATTACTGCACATAGACAACCCTCCATAAGTTTGCATGCAATATGCAGTATTTATATAGGCTGTTAAATGTTTGTTCCTATGAACTGTTAACTAAAATGTTTCAGTCAGTACCTCTCAATGGTGATTTACCAATGGATTACACAAAATAGAAATTGGTGCTGAATTAAAACCATCAAAGTAATTATTTATGTGTATCACTTCTAATCTGTACAATGCTCTGACTAAAAATATTTAAATACAATGGGATACATTTGTGTTTAAGGAAGAGGTCAGGGAGCAGCATCAGACAGCAGTTTTAGTTCCTGGGCTCCTGGCATCCTTCCATGGTGCAGAGCTATCAGAAGTTTTAGCTGGTTTTCAGGAAACCAAATCACCAACCGCATTTCCCCTTGATGACACTGTCACATCAGGTGATGTATGACATCAACATGTGGGGTGAAGGAGTGACATGTTCTGTGTCACTGGCTTTTTTGGCCTATGAGACTGATTCTTCCTTTTACACGAAAGAGGAAATAGGATCAGTCACTTCCTGCTGCCTGGAGTCTAGAGCAATGGTGATCCAAGCTGAAAAGCATGAGAAAATAATGGAAGTACTTTCATTAAGGAAGTACTGGCATAGCTTGTAAAAGTTTTCTTTTTTTTACTCGGCAGCTCCAAGATTTAGAGTATATTTTCCCTGTTATTTTGTAGAAGGAGAGTCACTGGAAAACAAACCGAGTGCAAACTCTTATCATAGGGTACCCTTTAGTTGATATGCAAAGGTATGTATTTACTAGGGGGAATACACTCAGCTGACAAGGTAGGTTCTATGGTTCAGGTCAGGAACATCGTGGGACAAAACATCATGCAAAAAACATTGCAGGCATATAATCGCCGACTGCAGTGTTGGCTAACCATCACAACACTGGCCAGTACTGCATAGGAAATTGATATAAAACTCTAGTGACAGAAGGGTCCCACATCCCACTGGCTGACAATCTGCCCCAGTAACTGTAATGGTAGCCCTCCCTGGTGTGATGTCCACCCCTTATCACTGATTGCTGACAGCAATGTGCTAATGTACAATGAAATGCAAACTATCCTTGGTGTCTAGTGGACCCCCCCCCACCCCTGGGGGCAACTCCACACCACCCCAGCACCCCAAAGAGGTGCAGATGACCAGCACAAGCCTCAACTCACTGCCATGGCTGGCTGCCTAAGTAGAATGAATGAGCATGCACACTTCTACGTGCACATTCATTCTGCTTAGTTTGGTGACCAGCCATGGCGGTGAGCGGAGGACTGTGCTGGTGGTCCAGTCTTCATCGGGAGGGAGTGTGGGATGGTGGAGATCTGCCTCTGGGGGGGGGACCACTAGATGCCAGGAATAGTTTGCATGTCATTGTACATCAGTACAGTGATGTCAGTGATTGGCGACGGCGGGGGGTGGGAGAGGAGGAGACCGGACATCACACTAGGGAGAGCTACCATTATGGTTACTGGGGCAGATGGTCAGCCAGTGGGATGGGGGACCCTCCTGTCACCAGGGTATTATATAATTTGCCTACACAGTACTGGCCAGCATTGTGATGATTAGCTGACATTGCAGTCGGCGATGATATGCCTATGATGCTTGTTGCACGATGTTTTGTCCCACGATGTTCCTGACCTGAACCAGGTTTGGTTCAGTTCTGTAGAATAGCTCTAGGAAATTACTATTTATGAATTGGGCTAAAGGTCTTCTTTTCTGTTTATACAGAGACTAATGAAAATCATTAACCTCAAAGGAGATAACATGGATAAGGTTTTTAGGACCTGCATTTTGATGTGAATTTTGTGAATAGAAAATACAAAAGCTTAAATTAATAACGTGAACTGGAGTTCTGATAATTCTGATGTAATAAAATACTATGTTGGTTTATTTTATATGTTGTAGGCACTTTGACTTGAACAGTGCGCATTTTTTAAATTGACTCCCCAAAGCACAAGAAATTTATGGTGTGGGTTTAAAATAATATGATTGAAAGGGCTAACAAAAGTTTAGGTATGTCCCTTGGCAAATACTTCTATGGATTTGTAAATAAGAACCCTGAGTCTAGTACATATATAACAAAATTCTGCTATGTTTATTCACATGGAGGTAGAAGAAAAGTATATGTAATTTTAAAATGAAGACGCTCATCATGGCATGGATTACTAGATTTATAGAATAATCAAGTAAAACGTTGTTTATGAAGCACTCTATCTCTGAGGCTCAGGGCACTTTACAATATGCAATATACAAATAAAGATAGCAATGGATCCACAGTTCAAAGGTGAAACAATGATGAAGTAATAAAATGCAATTAATTAAGATCATCAATCAGTATAGCTCAGTTCCCAAAAACTTTCTTGCAGAGATGTGCTTTTAGGCTCCACTTAAAGACCTCCAATGAGGGGGCCTCCCTCAAAGACCTTGGAAACCAATTTCACAGGGCTAGTGCAGCCACTGCAAATGCATGGTCATCAGATGTTTTTGTTGACCCCTGAGATTTGCCAGGAGGCCTTCCTCAGACAAGCGGAGTGAGCACATAGAGTGGTAGGGAGTCAGCAGCTCAGTCAGGTAGCTAAGGCCCAGACCATATAGGGTTTTATATTTGAGAAGACCCACCTTGAAGGAGATTATCCACCTCACTGGCAGCCACTGCAGACCATGCAGCACCAGGGTCACATGACGTGACCTCAGAAGGCATGTCAGTAACCTGTCCATCACATTCTGTATTGGCTGCAGGTGCTGCAGGACTCCTTCTCTAACCATGAGATATACAGCATTACAGCTGTCAAGTCTTGATGTCACAGATGCATGCACCAGTGAGGGCAGGGCTTCTGGAAGGATAAGGGCTTTAATATGTGCGATGTTCCTCAAGTGATAAAAACAAATCCAGATGACAGACAACACCAAAACCTTAAATATTAATCCATCATTGAAGATAGCACCCAGACTGTTCACCCTTGTGGTAGCCACCAGCAGGGTCAAGCCTAGCCTCAAGGTAAGGGTTACCCCCAATAGTCTCCACTTCTCGTCAGCAACCAGGCTCAATCACTAGTACCTCTGTTTTGTCCAGGTTGAGCCTTAGCCAACTGGAGGAAATCCAGTCTTGGATCTCAGCCAGGCACCTATTTAGTACCTCCACAATGCCACCAGTTTTGGGTGCAAAAGACATATACAGTTGGGTGTCACCTGCATAGCAGTGGAAACCCACACTGTATCATCAAATGATCTCACCCAGAGGCAGCAAGTACAATGCAA
The DNA here is from genome assembly GCA_016271365.2 of Neoceratodus forsteri. Lineage (NCBI taxonomy): Eukaryota > Metazoa > Chordata > Ceratodontiformes > Ceratodontidae > Neoceratodus > Neoceratodus forsteri. The sequence continues at coordinate 535,333,986 of CM028135.1, read as the reverse complement.
ACAACATGGATAAGAGGATCAAACCCTGGGGAAATCCACATGTCAGAGGCCTCAGGTGGAAGGAAAAACTCCCCAACAAAACCATTTGTGTCCTGTGAGTGAGAAAGGGCTCAAACCAGTTGATGACAGTATTGGTGTGTCCACAGACTCACCTAAGGCAATTCAGCAACACACCATGGTCTACAGTGTTGAAGGCTGAAGAGAGATTGAGGAAAACAGGAACTCACTACTTTCCTCTGTCTCTAGCACTGAGGAGGACATTATGCACCTTTACTAGTGCCATTTCAGTACTGTGCCTTGACCTAAATCCAGCCTGAAGGGGCTCAAAGATGTCAAAATCAGCAAGTTGGGCTTCAAGTTGCAGCATCACAATTTTTTCAATAACCTTGCCCAAAAAAGGTAGGTTAGAGATTGTCTGTAATTCACCAAGATGTGAGGGTTGAGAGATGTTTTTCTCAAGAGGGACCTCACCAGTGCCTCTTTCTAAGCACTGGGGAAAAGTCCCTCAGAAAGCGAAAGCCAAACAATGTTTTTTTTTTTTAACTTTGTTTTTATTAGGTTTTCAGGGTGGTACACAGTGCAATATAGCTATTCAATATCATATCATACAGGTACACAGAGATCTATAGAAATGACATTCAGGTTATACAGATGGGTGCGTGTAGTATAAGTTGGAAGGGGTGATCTCTCAGAGGGTTATCTAGTGTATGCATGTGAGGGGTACGGCCTCCCCCAACCCTAATGAATGGAGAAGGAAAGGAGTATATAATTCATATAGGACGGACAAGTCTGATCTTGTAACAGCTCTCATCTCTCTCTCTCTCTCTCTCCACTACTATGGGATAAGATCAGCTCTGTGGGCAGAGATATACAGGAACCAGGCTGTCCATCAATTCTGTATTTTAGCTAGGTTGTTTTGCAGATGAGCCATCATCCTTTCCATTGCAAATATGTCGTATAATGTCCTCCCGTTGTTGGATCTTTGAGGGAGAGGACTGAAGCGACAATTTCATAATATCTTTTGTGCAGCCATCAGAATAATCCCTAGTAAGCAGAGTTGGTGCCTCTGTTTAACTCTGGGAGGGAAGTATAGCATTATGGCAATCTCCAGAGTGAGGGCACCCAACTCTGGGAATAAAGTTGTCAGGGCAGAATCAACCTCTTTCCAATACGAGGAGACCACCACCGGGCAGGACCAGAACGTGTGTGTGTGTGTGTGTGTTTGTGTAAACTTCACATCCACAGTTCCTTCAATAGGAAGAATAGCCATTATAATGGAATTTGGCCCTCATTTGTGGGGTTCTATAAAAGCAACTAGTGATCTTCCACCCTAATTTTCACCAAATATAGGAGCTGGAAACTCTGTGTTGTCTGCTACAGACTGCCTGCTAAAGCATAGGGGTTCATATTACTGATGACTCTGCCTCCCAATTTGATTGTACGGAGTCCATTAAGTTGGTATTAGCATCTGTTAATGCCCAGCAACATTGTGATATTAGGTGTGCAGCGGAAATTTCTGCTTGAGCAAGCAAAAGCAACTGAAAAATAGGGGCAGTTGTTTGAATGTCTACTGTTTGACCTAGGGTGCAGCATAAAAAATGACTAATCTGTAAATATCTATAAAATTCCACTCACGGTAGCTGAAACTCTGCTTGTATTTGCTAAAAGGTCTTAAAGATACCCCTTCTGATAGAATTGAAAGGCCTGGGAGAGAACCAGGTGGGTCCACATGTGGAACTTATGATCCATTTTTGCAGAGATAAACGTTGGCTCAAATGTAGGGACACCTATTCATTGGACTTCTATGATGTTTTCTTTTTTAGGTAAGAAGCATCTACAGTGGTAGAGGATGTCCACCGTGTAAGGGGATGGTTCTTTGGAAGGGTCTAGACACGCTGGTTGCAGAACAGTGGCTATATCTAAGTCTACATGAGCTAAAGTGCTTTCTACATTGACCCACTGTGGGGTTTTGGAGTTGACTGGAGCCAGTACAATATACTGTATGTGTAATTAGGGTTGCCATGGCATATTGGGCAAAATTAGGCAATGCAAGGCCTCATCTGGATTTAGGTAACTGAAGTCTTTTTAATGCAAATTTTGGGTGATGCATGTTCCATAGGAAGTGGAAAATCAACCTATTCCATTGCTGAAATTCCATTCTCTTGGGGAAGATTGGGATATTTTGAAATAAAATACCAGACAATCTTGGTGAACACTGGGCCAACAAACTCCACACATCTCATAAGAAGACATGTTGGGCCCAGGTCCAATTCACAGAACATGGGCTGCAGCAAAGTGATGACCTCATATACTTTCTCCAGCTCCACTGCTCTAAACTCACTCCAGACAGCTGGAGTGCAATTAGGAACATTTGACTGGCCACTGCGGGGCAACAAATGCCCCAATGGAAAAATGATGAACCTAATGGAGTACACTCTGTCAGAAAAGAACAGATCAAACTCTCCACACTAAGCCACTGATGCTGTGACTTTAGGATGTAGGCAGAGTAGATGAAGCAGTCTGTCAATAATCCTAAAGTCCTGAGCTGGTCTGTTCTTCCCTGCAGCTATCTCCCCAGACAGGAAAACTGCCTTCTTATGGGAGACAGTCCTTTGATACTGTAGTGAGCTTTCAAAGTCAGTCTGTCCTCTCCTGATCCAGATTTCAACCAACAATGTTCCAACCTCCAACCCCTAGTCATCATCTCCATGAGAGCCCCATTAAACCATGAGGGTCTCAAGGTGTGAGGACATGGGTCGTATATGGGCTGGTGTGACAGAATCAAGCGTCCAGGTCACAGACTTCTTATAGGCTTAGACTGCCTAGTCCACTCCTGCCACACAAACTGTTCTCACATCAGAGAGGTCCATTATTGCTAATAGTTCCTATGGGGACAATCCCCTTAAAGGGTAATAACAGACCATCTCCACAGGGGAGGGGTCAACACTTGGGATCCCTGAATGAGAACCACACTGTACAATGATCCAACAAAATGACCAGATCAATCCTAAGATCAGTGATCTCAAGCCCCAGTGACAACACTAAATCCAAGGTATTGGCCATGGCAGTGAGTCACAGCAGCAAATGCTTGTGCAAGGCCCAATGAAGTCATTGTCTGGAGGAAGTCTTGTCCTAACTGTGAATGTTAAGTATTGACCCAGACATTGAAGTCACCCAGAATCAACCATCTGGGTGACCCCAACTCCCTCTCAGCAAAGAAGTCCATGACTTCCCCCCCAGAAATTCCCTCTCACACCCCGGAGGTTGATAAACAAGAAGGATTCTGCAGACTTCACCTGGACCCCCCCCCCCGCATGTCTATGCATTAAAATGATTAAAATGATGAAGTAGCTCCCACTGGGTGGATGGAGGTGTTCCAGTTGGTTCTAAAACAGATCCACTTGTAATTCCAAAAACAACACAGTTTCAGTATAATTTTACACCAAAAACATAGTTTCAGTAAATTTATTAAAATAATTAATAATAAACAGACTGTTTACATTTGATTTATAGACATATGCCAATTCCTGAGAGGTAACTACAGCTATGAAATGTTGAAGATACTAATAAAATATTTAGCAACTGATATTTCTTTTGGTAAAAAAGATTGGTGAGCGAGATAGTCCAGTAGTTTTTGTTTTTCATGTTTGAAGTTCCATATTAGGAGAGGCTCATCTGCTTAAAATATATTTTTTGCCAATTTTAACAGGACCACTTTTTTCCCAAGGTCTGCAGTTTTGTTGTTGGATGTTTTGGGTTTGCTGGAGAAATTTTTTTGACTTAGAGGAACAGTATTATTAGAAACATAGAAACATAGAATCTGACGGCAGATAAGGGCCACTTGTCTCACCTAGTCTGCCCATTTTTCCCCACCTACATTCCCACTGCAGACTTTACTTGATCTGAAACCTACACTTTTTGACACGAATGGATATTAAACGATTCCATGGATGAACACTTGAGCAACATCTGTTTAACTGATGACCTGTCACTTGAGGAGTTTCTGGAATACAGCATTTGGGATTTGCATTTCTCTGTATTTATCTTCCACCTTCTGTACAGAATTTGGTCTGGTAAGTTAGCCTCTCACAGAACCTCACTGGGAAATGACAGAGCTTACAGAATTGAGAAAATTAACTGATAACAGAGCTACCCCAGTCTTCTTCACTCAGGGAGAAAAAAAACATATACAGGGTTTAGTTAAAAGTAAAAGGGAGTTTACATACCAATACTATACCAAGACTAGCCATAAATAAATTAGAGGAACTTAAGCAAAGCACTTGTTAAGAAACAAGAAAAGGTACAATCAAAAAAAAAAAATTAGCATTTGACAATGCCAGACATTTTCTGGTTGTTAAACAATTTTATTTTTTATTTTGAATCCAACTTTTGAAGATACTTGATTTAGTATTCACTTTATAGACATGACATGTTCCATTTATAATATAGTGGCTGAAATGTCATTTCATACCAGAGATGCAAAAACACATCTCATCCAGGATTTTAAAAATGCCACATGTCACGTATATAAGGTGGTATAGAAAAATGGCTATGTTGAAAATCTGGAGTCAAAATATTAAAAATCAGTGAAGTTATGACCGAAAGCTAAAATAGTGTAATGTTCAGTCATATCCTAGGCATTTTACTGTATCTGTACACAAACTTTTCACCATAGCCTTTTTATTACTCCACCAAATGAACCCTGTAGGTGAAAATTTTCAAATCCCTGCCAAAATGTCACGCTGAGCCACCAAAACATCATTCATCACCAGAGATATGAAAATACATTTTGGCCAGGATTTGGAAAGTTACAGCTGTCAGATTTATGAGGTGCTGTGAAGAAATTGCTATGTTGAAAATGTAGGGTCAAAACATTGAAAATGACCAAAGTTATAAGCCTGCATTCACAAATTTCAAGATAGTCTCAGAACTGTTTTTTTTTTATATTTTTATGCCAAATTTTCAATGTAGCCTTCTTATGACCCAACCTCATGAACTATTGTAGAGAAAGTTTTCAGCTCCTGCCCGAAAGTTAATTTCACGCAGCAACCACGAAACCATCTTTTGGGACAGATGTGCCTAATTTCACTGCCACTGTTCATGAGATGGGGTCTCAAAAAAGGCATGTTGAAAATTTGGGACAAAAATATTGAAAAATGGCCAAGTTATAGCACTAAGTTCAAAACCCCATTGAAATACATTGAACCTCATACCTTATTTCCTCAGTTTGCGGTCCGGTTTTGAAGAGTGAAGATGTGTCTGCAGTCCAGAGAGGATTATGGCATTCAACCCCCTGTGGTGAAGCAATGGCTTGGGGTGTGTGGGGTCATGGGGGCTGAGTGGGAGAGTTGGGTGGGGAGACAGGAATGGCGCAACAGACATTGATGTATAGTTTTTTTTTTTACAAGGTTAAAATAAAAAACACCTATGAGGAATTTTTTTTTTCATTTCAGGTGGTGACACTGGGGGATTGGGCACCCCCAATGACACTATTATATTTGGCAGCACTGGGGGTTGGCTTCCCTATGCAGCATAACTGAAACAGGCAGGGTGGGGGATAGCAGCTTGCAAGGAGGATTGGACACCCCCATGACATCATAATAACATGAGTTGGGCATGAGGGTTGGTAGTCACCACGGAAGCTGCAACAGACATTGATGGATGATTTTCTGTTTTGCAGGAGGTGGTAGCAGCGAGTATGGGGGATTGGGCACCACTGTGCCATGATAATAACATGGGTTGGGTTTAGGGGGGTGGCAGTTATGGCAGTGGCTGCAATAGACATCAATGGATGTTTTTATATTTGCAGGGTTAAAAAACAAAAACAAAGAGGGATTTATTTCTTTATTTCAGGTGGCGACACTAGAGGATTGTTCATCTCCAGTGTCGGTGTTATGTTTGTGAGGGGCTCACCATACACCATCTTCACATTTGGTATATGCTTTATTTGCTTTTTTCTTGACACAAATTCTATGTTGGTGCAGTACCCTTTTGTTTGAGCAGTATCTGTATTTTGACAATTGTGTGGTAAAGTGTTGTTGCTGTTGTTTTTTGCTTATAGTTGCAGATATTTTTTGGCCATTTGTCCTACAGCAAACAGTAGGTGCAGTCGAAATAGCCTGATGGATTGGGAAGGGGTACAGTTGCTTTACTTTTTAAATATTTACTTTTCTTCTTTGTGTGCCTATGTGCATTTAGCTTTGTCAGCAGAGAGTGGTACCCCATATAAAAAAGGCAGGAAAAATAGTGTAACACTGTTGTCAGTTTATTTTGTGTTGTGAAATTCCTTGGTTGGGGTGACTTCCGGGTGTATTTTTACATGTAATTTTAAGCCAGTTTTTTTTTTTTCTGTAGTTGATGTTGCCTGGTTACTGTTACTTAGTGAACTCTTCAATCTGGATCAGTAAAACATTGTTTGATCGGTAGCAGGAACAGCCCTACATACATTTTACATTCGATTTAATTATTAGCAGACCACAAGACATTGGTCAGTGTTAAACGGTTTTCATTGCAAGCATATATGGCTTTTAATTTTTGCAATCAAGTAAACTTTATTGAAAATTAACTTGATGGTACAATTACAGTGAATCAATGCAGTACAATCAGTTGTTATATAATTAAACCTAAAGAACCAACAAAAATTCATAAACCAAAAGAAACAGTGAAAACCATGCAACTCCCCACCCCCACCCTCAACATAACAAACATTTATCATGAGTTAAGGAACTGGATTAATTTCCACCACACCCTCTACAACCCCAAATACCCCACAAATCACCTCCCCACCCCCACCCCCAACATGGAAGCTAAACTCATACACTTAATTGGGAATACGTGATTTTTTTAAGTAAAATCACATATTTTTCTGACAGGATAAATAATACCCAGTTGCTTGATCTAAGTGAAAGGCTTGGGTTGTACTTCTGTATAGTTTGAACTGCAGCTCTATATGCCAATACAGGTAGATTCTTTCTGTCCAGCCATTTCAGTATATGTTTTATTGAGCCCCATGGGACACATTATTCTATTGTTTCACTTGTTTTCTTGGTGTTGATGGGTAACATTTGGTGATGTACAGAAATGTTATAAATAGAGTTTTCATTCTACAGATAAGTGTGGTTAGCTAGGTCGTGTTTAGGAGGCACAGATTGTTTGCATGCAGACACTGCATTTGCACAGTGAAGCAAGTTCTTTCTTTGTGTGTGGGGGATGGGTGGGTTACACAACAGCCATTCTCTGTAGCATTGTTTTACTTTTATTAGTGGCATTAACCCCTCCAAAATGAGCTTTATTGCATTTACTAAATTGTACAATCATGAGGGACTATGGAGCATTTAAGAAGTTGGCATTGTGCATTTAATGGTGAAATTGGTTGCAATGTGGCAACAGTTTGGGATGAAAGACTGTTATGTGCACATCAGAAGCCAAGCATTCTGATTTTTGAGAGGCCCATCCTGATCGCTATTTATGAATAAAATATCAGGGAAACAACTACTAACTGCATTCTCAACTCTTACAGAAGTAAGGCTTCCATTTCTCATAAATCAATACCTATTAAGTTAATCACTCCAAAGTGTGTTAAACAATCACCTGTTTCTGATTCTTGTACCCCTACTGTCTCAAAACAAGTGTTAGTCCTGGGAGATTCAATCATTAAACACATTGACAGGGCAGTATGCAATAGTGACAAGAGCAACCGCACTTGTTCTAGCTTCCGTGGGGCCAGGGTATCTGACATTACTCCCATGATGCCTAAACTTTTACAAAATGTGGGGAAAAATCCACTGGTTATCATACATGCCGGTGTTAATGATATAAACAACACCCCATTTAATCAGTTACAACAGGACTATGTGGCATTATGTAACCTGTTACTTGATAGGGGATGCTGTGTTTGTATATCTGAAATTCTACCTGTCCCGAGAGCAACATCTGCCATGACACAGAAAATCAAAGCACTAAATGAATGGCTGAGAAAGTGGTGTTTTAAGCAGGATATACCCTGTATTACCCACTGGGAATCACTTTCGGATTGTTCTTCCTTGTTTTGCTGGGACGGTTTACATCTCAGTCGTAGGGGTAGTACACTTATGGGGAAATGTATCACTAAAATCATAAATCATTGTTTAAACTAAAAACAATGGAGGAGAATGGGTCTATTCCCAAGTCTCTGAATACTTACCAAAATATTATTACAACTAAATGTAAATTCCTACCTTTGAAGGCAAGATCTTTAAACCAACTCAAATTAGCAGAACTTGAAGCCAAATGTAAAACTTTAAATATAGGTGTGATGGGAGTAACTGAAACTTGGTGGGACGCATCCTCAATTTGGTCCAGAGAAATTCCAGGTTATAAGTTATATCATAAAAACAGATTAGATAAGCAAGGTGGTGGAGTTTATATGTACATACAAAATTATATTCCTTCTTTTGAAGTGTGTTCTCTCCTTCCTTTGGAAAGTATATGGGTTAAAATGTTATTGAAGGAGCAGTCCTATATAACTATTGGTAACATCTATTGACCTCCATCTGAAAATTCAGATTACACAACTGATATGTTTAAAGAAATTACACATTTTTCAGAATCTCAAGATACTGTAGTATTTGGTGACTTTAACCTCCCTCATATTAACTGGGACTTATTCTCAGGACAGTCCTATGCCTAGAAAGGACTAATAGATGTGGTAGTTAGTACTGGATTACAACAACTTGTTATTGAACCCACTCGAGGTCCTAATATTTTGGATCTATTATTTACTAACATAGAGCAACAAATTAGCAATTTACAAATTTGGGATCCACTTGGGACCAGTGATCATTCATCTATTCATTTTGAAATTCAACAGTTTAAAACTACACAAAGGAAGTTATACTGTACAAAAAATTATAGTAAAGCACATTTTTCTAAAATAAATGAATACTTACAAAACATAAACTGGGAATCTAATCTTCTTAATTGTACAACACAACAAGCTTGGGACTTTTTTTTAAAACATTGTACAATATTTGGAAAATACCTTTATTCCATCAAAAAGGAAATTTAATAATAAAGGAAAAATTCCCCCGTGGTTCAGCAAGACAATTAAAAATCAGATTAAAATAAAAATTAAACTTTTTAGGAAACTTAAGAATAGTTCTGTTCCATTTAAAACTACTCTATTACATAAATACAGACTATCTGTGAAAAACTTAAAACATTCTATTAAATTGGAAAAAAATAAGCCAGAATTTAAACTAGCTCACACAAAAGACTGTCACAAATCTCTTTTCTCCTATATAAATAGTAAAAAAGGTGTATCAAGGACCATTTGGTCCCATTATAACCAATGGCTCTTCTCTATCTGATATAGAAACCTCGAATCTCTTTAATAAGTACTTTTGTTCTGTCTACTCTGAAAAATCACCCATTAGTACATTTAAAGTTCACCACGTAGATTATCATAGGTTCTATCCAACTGACATTATACAGGCTATCAAAAACCAAAAAAAAAATACTAGTCCGGGCCCGGGCGGTACTCATCCATGGTTTCTGATCGAAACTTCTATAAATATTTCTATACCTTTGTCAATTATCTTCAACAAATCCTTACAAGAAAGCATTGTACCAAATGATTGGCGTTCAGCAATAATTACTCCCATATTTAAAAAAGGCAATAGAGGTTCTGTGCAAAATTATCATCCAATTAGCCTCACCTCAGTGGCTGGTAAATTAATGGAACTAGTAATGAAGTCTCTAATAGATCAAGATTGTAAAAAAATAGGAATTTATGATTCAAATCAGCATGGGTTTACTCCCAAGTATTCCTGCACCACCAATCTAATATCTTTTTACAATAATATAAGTACTCTACTAGATGTGGGTATCTTTACTGATGTAATTCTTTTGGACTTTAGTAGAGCTTTCGATAAAGTCTCACATGAAAAACTCATTACTAAAATGCACAATCTAGGTTTGTCACCTGATATTGTCAACTGGACTTTAAACTGGTTGACAAATTGTTCTCAGAGAGTCAGAATTAATGATATCTTGTCTGATTCGGGTAGTGTGACAAGTGGTGTACCACAGGGGTCGGTCTTGGGACCAACATTGTTTAATCTCTTTATCAGTGATTTACAAACAGGGCCAAATAACTTCATGGTTAAATTTGCAGATGATACTAAATTGGGGGGCAAGGTTAATAATCAAGAAAATATTTCTGCATTAAAGAAGGATTTGGTAAAATTAACACTCTGGGCAAATGAAAATTATATGCAGTTTAATCAAGACAAATGTTTAGTAGTGCATTTCGGTGTAAATAATCCAAAAATGATATATTATATAAACAGACTACCACTTCACTCATCAAATTGTGAAAAAGATTTAGGGATATATGTTAATAATAAACTTACATCAAATGATCACTGTGTTAGAACTGCTTGCATGACCAACAGACTTTTGAGGCAAATAAAAGGCACTTTTGTTAATCGCACTGAACAATGCTTTATTCCATTGTATAGGGCATACATTAGACCATATCTAGATTATGGCTCCACTTTCTGGAATACAAACCAAAAAAAAGACACAATAATCCTTGAACAGGTTCAAAGGAGAGTAACTAGAATGATTCCAAGATTAACAAATTTGGATTATCAGAACAGATTAAAAGCTACTGGTCTCTTCTTTCTTCAAACTAGAAGATTAAGAGGTGATATGCTTATTGTTTTTAATTTAATAAATTCACCAGATTTAATGGGAAAATGCGGTCTAACACTCTCCAAAAGGAGATATGTTCAGAGACTGCATAATAAACAGCTTGAAGTAAAAACTTATAAAACCAGCAAAAGGGGAAACTTTTTTCCAATAAGAGCATCCATTGTATGGAACACCTTGCCACAAGAATTGGTAGAGGCAACTAGTGCCACTGTCTTTAAAAACAAATTAGATGTTTGGTTGAGGGATAATAGATAAATAATGCCCCACATAGTGTGGGGAACAGTCTCGCTGGACTCTGGCCTTCTTCTGTTCTTTCATACCAAGTAATACCAAGTAGTAACCTGTTAAGGAAAAATCAGAAAACAAATGGACATGTTATCTGATTTTTCCCAACAGCTTATGAGAACTGAAGGCCTTACTTCTGTAAAAGTTGAGAATGCAGTTGGTAGTTGTTTTTCCCTGATGCTTTATTCATATTTTTGGCCAAAATAGTGATCGGGATGGGCTGCTCGAAAATCAGAATGCTTGGCTTCTGACATGCACACGACAGTCTCCTGGTGATGAAAGTCAATCAGCTGCTTGCTGACTGACTTCATACAAATCAAAAGAATGAAGCCCTCTCTGACTGGAGTGGCTTCAGTCCTTTGAAGTAGATGAAGCTTCTGCCCAGCAAGCAGTGAGTGGCATCACACAACTACAGTGTGTGGTCATTGGTCAAAACTGCTGAGCCCCTTCCAGTTTGAACTGCAATGGACTCAGCAGTGACACTCCCCCAAAATTCCCTTTTAGTGTAACAAAACATTTGATGCGAATGTGCAGCAAATGTGAAAAGAAGCAGAAGACAGTAATAAGGCAATCATTGCAGAGTTTAAGCAGCTCTTGAAAGAATAGAAAAGAGTGCTGGCCCAGTTGCATGGAGGGCTGAGGCATCTGTGCCTTAACTCCTGCAATGCCAGTGACCAGTGTTCACGGTGCAAGCGGGAAGCTGGGGGTCAGCTGGGGAGGGAGAAGATTGAGCATCCAAAGAACAGCTCTCCTCTCCTGGGGAGCGAGGATTGGCACTCCCACCGAATGACTGCTCCTGGGTGGAGGCTCGAGGGCAATGTGGGTCTACTGGGCATGAAGGAAGGGAGTGTCTAAGGGACTTCCACGGATGTGCATGCACCTCCATGTACGCATGTCTGGCATGTGTGCAACAGCAATGAGGATGGGAGAAAAATGGTGGAAAACTTCCCTGGCTGAGGATGAAGACAGACCCTCCACAGGCTCCACACACAGGGATGGACAAATCTCTGGCAAGTAAGTCCCGGTGATACCAGGGTGATGGAACTGGGGGGGATCGGATGGGGGGCAGCTAGGGGGCAAAGGAGATGCAACCTATATGGAAAAAAAGAAAGAACAGAAAGGGGGCTGCAAGATCTTGATAATAAAATAAGGTAAATAAAAATTAAAAAAAACTTAAAATTGATATAATAGACTAAAGGGATGGGAAAATCTATAAATGGAAAAGAAAAAATTCCCAAATAGAAGAATTTATAAGGTAATAGACTCTGATAGTTCTGTTCCAAAAGACTCTGACAGTAGTGATGATTACAGGAGCCAGAGACCACAGTATCCTTATTACTGTAGTAGTGAATACCATCAGAATAATGGATTTAGACAATGATATCCAAGACATGACAGATTTTTTCGCAGTAATAGATATGGCAGGTATTTTTTTTTTAAGAAAATGAAACTACAGTAGGAGGGGAAAGCAGGTCAAAACAGAAAAAGAAATAGACCCAAACGAAGGTGGCAGAAAAATACATGACACCAGATCAAAAGCAAAGACCCAGAAATGAAGGTCTTTATCAAAGACACCTCTCAACCACAGTGAGACTGATGTTTTCGCTAAAGGCCTTAGTTTTTGCATAAATCAGAAAATCTTTGGCTTACAAAGGTTTTATAGAAAAATCATACTGAAGCAATTTTTTGGGAGGGGGAGGGGGAGTGAAACTGATACAGGAACACCTGAGGAAAAAAGAAAGAGAGAGTTAAGGGAGTGTCTAAAAATTAGATTTGAGTTGGCTCAGTTATGAATAGGGCTGAGGCACCATGCATACCTTATATTTTCCCACTCCAGTGACCTGGGTTCGGGAACAGATTCTGATCTTTAGGGGTCAGTCAAGGAGGGAGAGGATCAAGAATCTGAGGGACTGTTCTACTCTCCTGGGGTGGGGATGGTTGTTATTCCAGTCATTCAGCAGTGCCAGTGGATGGAATGTTGACAGGAAGAATCCATGTATCATGGTGATCTGGCTGTACATGACAGTGTAACAGGGATTAATGTAAGGCTGTTGGAATCCTAACAGCCAATCAGATTGCTGCATTACCGAGATCTTTTTTATAATATCAGTTGTGGACTGTATCACAGAGCCCCTTTCTGTTTATGTTGATCATCAAGCCAAAACTTCAATGTTTAACACAAAATTGTATATTAGGGATTCAAAACATTTTATAAAGATCTTCAAAAAGATTAACTCTGACCTTTCTTTTTTTTTTATTCTTTGATAACCGTGTAACGCCCACTAGGTACAGGTGTCTGTTTTCAGGGGCAACTTGGGAGCACTGGGGAGGTTAAGTGAATTGCTCAGAGTCACGCAGTATGTATGTGGAGGTTGTGGGACTCAATCCCAGATTTGTCTGCTGGATGTACCAAGCTCATTCACAGCTCATTACTCTAAACTCTAGGCTATACTGCCAGCCACATGTGGATTTAAATAGGTTCAGTTTGGCAACACTTGACATAAAAAGTCTTTATACTGTACATTGATACCCCATAGAGAGGGTTTGGATTCTTTAACACCCTTTTCAGAGAAAGGAGCTGAAAATAAACTTTCCAACGTCTTCCTGCTACAGTTAGCAGAATCGGTTTTAATCAATAATTACTTTGAATTTAAGGACAAGTTTTTCCAGCAGTGTAAATGGGACAGCAATGGCAGTCAGCATGGCCCCCATTTACGCTAATTTTTTTATGGCTAATTTTAAAGACAGGTTTGTCTATGATCAGAATAGGAACATTTATCTGAACAAGGTTTTAATATGGAGATGTTTTGTTGAGGATAGTTTTTTCCCTGTAGAGTGGCACACAACCACAGTTAAATTAATCTGTTTCCTACCTTAATGAATGTTTATCCCATCTGGGCTTTACATTAAACTGTGAGACAAGGGAAATTCCATTTTTGGATCTTAAAAATATTCTTGAACATAACAAGAGGGCCACAGGCTTATTTAGAAAACCAGAGGACAGAAATACCATTTTAAGAGCAAACAGCTTCTGTACAAAGCCTCTAATTCATAATGTCCCTCATAGCAAATGTTTATGGTATAAAAGGAAAAGTGGAGATGACTGCAGATATGTTAGTAATGAACAGGTTCTAACAGACATATTTGTACATATGGGGCACTCTGTAGTTGTGGATTAAGCAAAACAATGAGTGGCAACTATAAATAGGAAAAACATTGTAAAGCACAAAGTAGACACATTGAAAGAAAAAAGAATTATGGTACTTTCTCGACTACCTACTCTAATCAATTTAATGGGATTAAGAAAAGAATATTTAAACACTAGGTTACTTTGACAGCAACTAAAATAGGCAAACAGGCATTCAGACAAACTCCATGGGTTACAGCTAAAAACAGGCACTATTAAGAAAAGGCTGATCAACAACCCTGCACTGGCAGAAGGAAAGGGGGATATCAGCTTGGCTAATCTTTAAATGCAAGTGCTTTGTTTGTTTTTTTGTTATGGGAACTGTGCCAATATTCAAATTACATTAAACTGACAGAATTCAAAAACACATCTATGGAAGAAAAATATCTTATTATTGATCTTTTAGCATGTAATTCTGACCATGGGGTCTATTGCACTAAAGATCTTTTTCAATGTTTTTAAAATGCTTCTAATGGAAGGGCTAAAGCCCATGGTTCAATGTGGGGGAAATAGCTCCTCCAACATCCCCCACTGAAGCCAGCCACTTCTGTCAGCTCCACTTGTAGCATTCCAAATTCCAGTGTGCTGTGAGACATCTCGTCTGCTCACGATCCTGTGCTGCTCACTCCTCAGCTGTGCTGGATGGTTTGTCTTGGCTTTCTACATTCCCCCCTGCTTCTCCTGTTCTCCATTTTTTCCCTAGCTTGGGTTCCCTTTGGTTTTTCAGTTTTGTGCTTGTTTTTGTCCACTCCTCTGTCATTTGTTTCCCCCCACCTTCTTTCTCCCCTTTTGTTGCTTCCTCCCTGTTCATTCCTTTTCCTGTTCCTTCATCGACTCATTCTTCCCTGTACCTTCTGAGTCTCTCTCTGTTGCTCAACCATCTCCTTTTTTTTCTTTTGGGCATTCTCTCCACCTTCCAGCCATGGCTCCATTTCCACACCGACACTTCTGGGTGTAATGTCACCCATCACGCTCAGCTCTCAGCTGCATCCACACCAGGAGTGTCTCTCATCCTTAGAGCTACATGTGCTCCATTCACCTCCACCTCAGGTCTTATTACTGTGATTTCAGCTTCTCTCAGTGCCTGTTTGTTCCTGCATGTCATGAACCCGCTCCTGGGGGCCGGGTCCACTGAGCTCACAGTGCCCACCCCTAAGTGCAATACTTGATGGGGGGGAACAGAAATACCCTCACCGTGTCCTTCTAGAGTGCTCACTGAGTTCTCAACATTCACCACAAGAGCCCAGGGCTTTTCTCTAATCTGGATTAGGGTAAAATACAGCCTTGAGTCTGTAGCCAGGTAAGAACCCTCCTTGGTCACTGCACTGGGTGGGGACTCAGGTGTTATGAGCTCTTTGGGGCTATCCTCATAACCCTGATGGTGTCCTCTAACACAAACGGTGCAGGAACCTAGTTCAAACTATACAGACCCCTTCTGAGACCCTGTGTATTTCCCCTGCTTAGGCACCTAGATTCCCTTCCAGGATCCTAGTTTTTGGTAGTGATGGTGGCACCTTAGCATTTAAACAGGCAGTCACAGATTGATTAAATCTTCCCACCTTCACAAACACAACAACATTACTTCCAGGCAGTTTTTAAAAGCAAGTGCATTTACTAATTACTCAGATAATTACTATACAAGACTTACAAACAAAAGATTCAGAAATTTGGTTACAGAGAAAAGAAAGCTGGACAAATATATAAAACAATGCACTGTAAAATTTAACTGGCTTATTTCTACCTTGTCTGTAGTGATCAAAGTCTAGAAAATAATTGATTTCTGAAAAGTTTCCAAGTCCCAGTCCTTCTTGTAGCCACTGATCTTCAGTGTGAGTGTGTGGCAGTATTGCTCTAAGTCAGATAGTTTGGCTCCCCTTGTGTGTCAGGAAAGGTGTCTCAGGAAAAAGTGTGTCCTGCTCTATTTTTAGTGGCCTTACATAACCCTGATCCTTGCTTAGCTGGTGGCTTTATCTTTTAGGCCAGTAGGGGGTCTCTCTTGCTCTTTTCAAGTTGCAAGTGAATTAACATTATTAATTTGCTTTATAGAATCCCCCACAACAACCCTTCCTGGCTGGACCTTTGATATCCATTATCCTTCCTGCCACTTGTAAAATTGTAAACAGACTGAGGCAGTTCCCAGAACTTAACACTGGGTTCATAGATTGGCCATTTGCATAACCCTTGCTCTAAAAAACATTTTCTCTTTGATTTTAAATTTTATGGGCAGAGAGGAGATGTTTTCCATCTCCTGACAGTTTATGACACCTTTTTCCCTTTGATCAGTTTACCAAGAAAATACCACTTCCCCTTTTGAAATGTAAATCATTATTAGTGGAGGAGATGGCTCCCAGGAAATTTCAATTCCCCATTGAAATTCAACCCCTGTTTATCTCTAGCCAGCCTTGTCACAGACAAAGAGGAATGTCAGATATTTGCAATATACATTCCCTCTTCTCAAGCACCCTTTCAAAAATAATGCATGGGCATTCTTCTGGTAAACCTGAGATCCTGGCCTTTTTGGGAATTTAAACATAAAACATTTAGAGGAACAATACTCAATATGTCTGCAGTGACCAAATCAGCACACTGCAGATCACCATATCAGTGCTGCCGCCAGTGTCCTCAATCTCATTCTGACTCTTGGCACCTATTATTCACCAGCAAATCCTACCTTTGCTTCTGTGAGGTTTGATGCCTTCTTTTCATTTCAGATTTGCAGAGTCAGGCAGCAGTGCTGCGTGGTCCATTGAGTCTGTATGCAGAAACCTACCTCCATTCCACTCTCACCAGATGATCCAGCATAAGAGTTTGCCATTTGGGATCTGCCATTTGCTGTCTTACATTTCTGTGCACTAGGACAATTTGTATTTGGGGACCTATTACTAACATACTAGTGGCTCTCATTTCCTTGTTCAGACTCAGCAACTGCATCGGTGCATATTCTCATTGACTGGAATGCTCTCATCAATCAGTCCATATCAGCTGAAATTGATGTACTACCAGACTGGCTTTTGCACCATGACTATAACCATCTCTTTGTATGCAGTACATAAAGCACTCAGAGCCAGTTCCTCATACCCAGTGTTCCCTGTATCCAGTTCTACCATCATTCCATTGTTGCACGGTCTCCATCCCTAGCTCTGCCTGTCAATGTACTGAGCAAAGTTGGGCTTGTTCTGTCTGTGAGGCTGGGAATCCTCCTTCACCATTCTTTTCATCATTTCTTCATGCCACAGTTTGTCTACCATCAACTTGCAACTCTATCCCTTGCTCTGCCTAGCAGTATCCATTGAAGGTGGGCATGTCATGTCTACCAGAGATGGGAAACCTGCTCCTCTGTTTTCCATCATTTCTTCCCCTCACAGTTTCTCTGCCTTCATCCTGCAGCTCCATCTCTAGCTCTGCCTGGGGTCATTGAGTGAAGGTCCCTTTCTCTGCCTGCTTGCTTTTGCTCCTTCTTGCCTCATGGCTAGCTGTTCCATACCAAAACTGTGTTTACCTTGCCTCCTGTTGCTGGCCCTCTTTGCCTCAGTTCCTTCCTTGGATTATGCCTGGCTTGGGCTGCCTTCTCATTTCTCCATGGTGGATTGGCTCTAGATCACCTCCTGGACCTCCTATCTCCTGGTTATTCTGTAACTCCATGGTCATCATGCATCCTTCCATCTTTCCTGCTCCTTCCTCTACCACCTACCTCACTTCCAGGACTATCCGTTGTGTTCTGGTGTTGTATCCCATCAGTTGCTTAACTGCCTGGACCTTGGCTCCTTCATTCCGTCTTCTTTTGGAGCTTTACTAGTGTGCCACCATCTAGCACTCACCTATTCCTTTGATTACCTAACTACGTCAATCCTTGCCTCAGGCTTCCAGCATCCATTAATTCCAGATTTTACTGCTCCATACCTTCATGCTAAATAATTCAACCAAAACTCTGGACATGGAATTTTCTATCAAATTCAAGGATCAACCCTTCTACATCATCAAAGACTCAGAAGCCAAGTCCACACTGTCAAGTCCATTCAGTCATATCATTCGTTGGCAGCTATTTTCCGCTCCATCCATCAGAATATCATAAGATTTCTCAGTCATTTATAGTAAATTATTGAACTTGAACCCATGAACTATGCTCAAAAATCCAGTACTGAGCTCCAGCTTTTCAGCCACAAAGCTCATGCTCCTTTGCCATTCAAATTTATCACATCATAAGAATGTCTTCGAGACCTTAAGGCCAAATACTATGCAGTAATCCTGGACATCATTTAAGCCACCCATCTTCTTTCTTCTGGACATTCATCCAACTTGGATTCTCCTTCAATTTTGGGAATCAACCTTCCTCCTTTACCAGCAAAGATTCAGAGGATAAGACTCTATGACTTAACAAGAAACCAATCTCAATCCAAATCATTTAGAATTATCTCCTCAAAGATTGCCTTGAGGATGGGCAGGTCAGTAGCCATGGGTCTTCAGAGGTTTCCTCCACATGGGTTTTTTTCATCTCCTGTGTGCTATTGGTCACACTCTCCATGAGTTGGAGGAGGTAATCTCAAACCATTAACAATCATTGTGGGCCTCTAATCTCTATGCCTGCCCAGCATTCCTACCACGGGTGGAAATAGAGACAGGCCAAACTCCAAGTTCATAAACGTCAAGTTCATAAGCATACACAAGCACTGCACTATGTACCAGATATTGAAAGGAAGGGCTAAAGTTTGTGGTTCAATGTGGGGGAAATAGGTCCTCCTACATTCCCCCACTTAAGCCAGCTACTTCCATCAGCTCTGCTTGGAGCATTCCAATTTCACCCACCATCCTCCCCTGCCTACTCATTCTCCAGCACTCTTCTCACCTTTGACACTCAGTCTTCTATGGTTTTATGTAATAAAGGTGAGTCTGAAAGACCGCCTATCACATAAAGCAACCACAAAAGAGCCCATGGTCAAAACAGCACCCAATATTGTAATGACCATTGCAAATAGTGACAGTTGCTGCAATACTTTTAATCCACATACAGAAAACTTTATTTTTTATGTGGGGTGATTTGCCCCCCATACCTCCAAACTAAAATAATCAGCTCCTAGGGTGGTGTGGACCAAAGGGCAAGTTATTGTTTTATTTTGTTTTTTAATTCTGTCCATAGCCAGACCCAAACCCGGGTCCACTGGCATTATAAGCAATAGTGTATTCCACTATGCTATGCAGTCAGTTCAGCAGAAACCCAGCACACAGGATCCTATATCCTGTACTAGCAAGAATAGCTCCTTGCTATCCTCGTTCTACAGGATATAGCGAGATTATTCAGCACTCTCTGTTAGTGAGAGCAGTATTATTGAATCACTCAAATTGTAGTGCTCAATAATATGCACTCTACATGGGTGCTACCCCTTCTATTACCTATGCTTACCCAGCCTTTTTACCAAGGGTGGGTCCAGAGAAAGACCAAATTCCAAGTTCATACACTTCAAGTTCATAAGTATACACAAGCACTACGCTATGCCCCAAACATTGAACATATGTTATTTGCTCACCATGAGAACAACCATTCCCTATGTATTGCAAGTAATGTGCAGGAACAGTCATTTCACTTGTCGAATGTTATTTTATTGTCTGTCTTTTCTGAAAGTTTCATAGAAAATCCCCAGAGATTTTCAGACCAGCTGATGGAAAGTTGGGTGAGTGCTGATTCCATTCAAGTAATAAGGACATCATTTTCCTCAAGACCTTGGCAGCTCAGTACATACAGAGTGCATCGTGTTATGACATTCAAAAGTCAGTCTTTGCTTCCAGTTTTCTGATGGTGGCCTTTATTAATCCAATTATTCTAGCAAAACACCATGAGTAAATATCTGGCAATTTCCCTAAGTTGATCACCAACACTTTGTGCTCAGTATCACCCTTCCCTGCCGCCCGCAAAAAAAATCAACAACATGACAGGCTCTTGACATGAACATTTTTGCTTCCTTTATTCACTTTCTGCCCTGAATGAAGCCCCCACAGCATCCTCCTTATTTCAAATAAAATAATGTCCCCTAAAAATGACTTATTTGTCTGTGAAGGTAACTAAATATTTATCAGTAATGCTGTATCAATAACATTCAATAGGCAAAGCTCCTCGGACAATTGAAAGTAAGCATGAGTTGTTGCCATTTTACAATCTAATGTGTGTGTG
Source organism: Neoceratodus forsteri (assembly GCA_016271365.2). Lineage (NCBI taxonomy): Eukaryota > Metazoa > Chordata > Ceratodontiformes > Ceratodontidae > Neoceratodus > Neoceratodus forsteri. The sequence continues at coordinate 535,313,656 of CM028135.1, read as the reverse complement.
TGTGTGTGTGTGTGTGTGTGTGTGTGTGTGTGTGTGTGTAACTGCCAGTACCTTGAGGAAAATGATGTCATTGTTGCCTGAATGACATCAGCACTCACCTAAGATTCTGCTAGCTGGTCCAAACATGTCTGAGGGATTTTCTGTAAAACCATCAAATAGACAAGCAATAAAATAGCATCTGTAAATGACAAATGGCAATTTCTTCATTTCATATGTAATAAATAAGACATGCTGTCCTTATGTTAGGGAAAAGGAGTATAATTTATAATACAGTATGCTTATATTATACCTGCAGTGGATCTTTAAATGCCCAGGTGCAAAAAAAGGGGGGGGTGGCGTGGCCCTTTATATTAATGAAAATATCAAAGCTGCAGAAATTCAGAATACACATAAGGAGCCAAACGAACTGTGAGTCACCCTGGAAACAAGAAATAGGGCAGCCATATGAACTGGGGTTGTCTACAGGCCTCCAGACCAGGGGGGAGGACATAGACACATCACTGTTAGAAGATATACAAAACATGACAGTGAAAGGGGAGGTTCTAATAATGGGAGACTTCCACATGCCAGATACAGTATGTTCAATACCAGCAGGAACATATGCCAGAACTAGACACATAGTGGATTCCCTGCAGGGGGAGGGCCTCAAACAACTGGTACAACAACCCACAAGAGACAGGCCTATCTTAGATCTAGTACTAATTAACAGGGAAAGGATCACAGATCTCCAGGTAGGTCACCTGGGGGCCAGTGACCATCACATGGTATGGTTCAATTTGGCCACTAGAACTAAATTATCCCATTCCAAGGCAACAATATCGGACTTCAGAAGAGCTGACTTTGATAAGATGGTCAACAGAGTAAAGCTAGCCCTGGCAAAAAGAAATACAGATGAGGGGGGGTGCAGGCAAATTGGGCAAGCATTAAGGATGCAATACTTGAAGCAACATCCCATTGTGTTAGAGAGAAAAGGAAGTGTAAAAGAAGAAGGAAACCACTTTGGTTCTCAAAAACAGTAGCAGAAAAGGTCAGAGCCAAAAGGTTAGCCTTCAGGAAATATAAGGAAATGCAGCTGGATGAAGATAGGGAGGCATACCAAACTTCCCTAAGGGAAGCATGGAAGGCAGCAAGGCAGGCAAAGGCCCAAATCAAGGAAACACTAGCAGAAACAGTAAAAGAAGGTGACAAAACTTTCTATAGATACATTAGTGAAAGGAGAAAGTCTGGGGGGGTATCGTTAAGATCAAAGGGGATAAGGGGCTGTGTGAGGAGGAGGACCATGTAAAAGCATCTATCCTAAATAGATACTTCTGCTCTGTATTTACTGAAGAGAAGGTAGGGCAGGGCCCGCAGCTCAGCACCATGGACACAGGGAGGAGGGAGGTGTGCACTAGTCCCTTCACAAAAGAAAGGGTACTACAAGAGCTCAATAAGCTCAGGGTGGACAAGGCAATGGGACCTGATGGCATACATCCCTGGGTACTAAAGGAGCTAACTGTGGAACTCATGGAGCCGTTATTGGAACTGTTTAGTGAGTCTCTGAGCACAGGAGTGGGCCCAGAAGACTGGAGAAGGGCTCATGTGATCCCACTCCACAAGAGTGGTAGCAGGGAGGAGGCAGGGAACTACAGACCAGTCAGTCTTACCTTAGTAGTGGGCAAGATTATGGAAGCACTCCTTAAGGAAAAGATAGTGCAACACATGGAATCCATAGGAACACAGGATTCAAGACAGCATGGATTTACAACAGGAAGGTCCTGTCAAACTAATCTCATAGATTTCTTTGACTGGGTAACCAGAGTGGTGGATCAAGGGGGAGCAGTAGATGTCCCCTACCTTGACTTCAGCAAAGCTTTCGATATGGTTTCACATAGAAGATTGATTAATAAGCTGGGTAGGCTTGGGGTGGGTCAGAAGTTGGTCAACTGGGTAGCAAACTGGTTGATAGGCAGAAAACAGAGAGAGAGGCGGCAAATGGTATACAGTCAGAAGAGATGCAAGTCACAAGTGGGGTACCTCAGAGATCAGTCCTGAGGCCAGTCCTCTTCAATATCTTCATCAGTGACATTGCAGATGGACTGGAGGATAAGGTTTGTCTGTTTGCTGATAACACCAAGATCTGTAACAGAGTAGGTTATCCAGATGTGGTGGGCAGAATGAGAAGAGATCTGGATAAACTGGCAAAATGGTCAGAAGAGTGACAATGGGGGGTTGAAGCAAAGAAGTGCAAGATCATGCACATAGGAAAGAGAAACCCTGAAGCCACCTATAGGCTGGGTGGAGTTGCTGGCAGTCACAAGGGAAGAAAGAGACTTGCGCATCATCATCACAGATGACCTGAAATCATCCAAGCAGACCACCAAGACAGTAGGTAAGGCTAGGGGGATGTTGAGGCATATTAATAGGGGTATCACAGGTTGTAAGAAGGAAGGTATTAATCCTTCTTTACAAAACACTGGTTAGGCCCCGTCTGGAGTATTGCATGCAGTACTGGAGGCCACACCTTCACAAGGACATTAACCAAACTGAGGCAGTCCAGAGAAGGGCAACCAAAATGGTGCAGGGACTGCAACAGAAAACATATGAGGACCGATTAACAGAGCTCAATATGTATACCCTAGAGAAAAAGAGGGAGAGAGGTGGTATGATCGAAACTTTCAAACACCTTAAGGGCATTAACAAGGAGAAAGAGTCTAATGTGTCAATATAAAAAAAAAAATAGCAGAACAAGAGGACTCAGTATGAGAATAGAGGGGGTCCAATTAAGGGGTAATGTGAGGAAGTTTTTTTCACAGAAAGGGTGGTGGATGCATAGAATGGCCTACCTCAGGAAGTGGTAGATAAGAATACAGTGCAGGGCTTCAAGCAGGCATGGGATAGGCATAAGGATGCAATACAGATGAGTATGAATAGATAGGCCATTGACAGAACAAAGGCCGATGCCACATTCATATGGTAGAAAAATAAATGGGTAGACTGGATGGGCTTTGCGGTCCTTATTTGCCATCAGCTTTTATGTTTCTGTGTTTCATGTGAACTGTTACAGTATATATTGGTAAAACAGTTCACCCATTAAAAGTCTGCATTTCTGAACATAAAAACAATATAAGGACAAAAGATTAACATTTCCCTCTAGTAAGGCATTTTAATCAGGAAAAATATTCAGTGGCAACATTAAGATTTTTTTGATATTGAGAGAGTTAATAGACTGGTCAGAGGGGACAACTGGGATGGAATGCTATTAAAAGGGAAGCATGGTGGATTACTAAACACCATGAATAGCAGATATGGATTTAATTATTTAGTAGAGTTGATCATATTCATGTGAAGTCAGTTTATGAACTGTTTTCTTATAGGAACTGCTGTATAAGGCTAATATTTACAAACAAAAACATTTTCGTTAGTTAGTTATTTCCAGTCTTGACTTCCCTGGTGCTTCCTCTTCCTGTTCATAGTTTGAAGTTAGGAGCAGAAAGATCTGTAAAGTTTCGCTTTTCCCTAACTATAAATTCTCCACAGCCAAGTTTGGACACTTTGTAAAGTGTTTCAGTCCCTCTGGCTCCCAACACCATTCCAAGGTGCAGAGCCTTCCTTAGGCTCTATCAGGAGTTTTCCTGGTTTCCAGGCAAATGAACAACCAACTGTATTTTCCCTTTATGATGTTTCACATCGGGTGATATACTATGTCATCATGTGGGGTGATGCAGTGATGCATCATGTTCAGCCTATGGGACTGATTCTTCCTCTTTCAAGAAGGAGAAAATAGGATAAACCACACATGCTGCCTGGCAACTACAAGAATGGTGATTCACTTTGCGCAGCATGAGAAAATAATGTAAATTGTATTGCTGAAGGAACTACTGCCATAGCTTGGAAAATATTTTTTGATCAGCAACTCTGAGATTTTAAGTATATTTTCCTTGCTTTTTTTGTAGGAGAGTCACTGGAGAACAGTCCATCTGAGTGCAACATCTTATCACAGGGAAACTTTCCAGTGGATATGCAAAAGTATATATTTACTATGGGGAATACATTTAGCCTACAAGATAGGTTCTGGTGAATAGTTTTAGGAAATTACTATTTATGAATTGGGTAAAAGGTTTCTTTTCTGTTTGTATAGAGAATGATAAAAATTATTAACCTCAAATGATAATTTGTATGTGAGTTTTGCGAATCGAGGTTACCAAAGTTAAAATAAAAAATGGAATTCTGATGTAATAAAATATAATGATGGTTCATATTATATGTTGTAGAAATTTAGGCTTGAATATTGGGGATTTTATAAATTGTGCGCCTCCACCCCCAGCACAAGAAACATATGGTGTGGGCTTAGAATAATATGATTGAAGGAGAGGCAACAAAAGTGTAGTTATGTCCCTTGGCAAATATTTCTTTAGATTTGTAAATAAGAACCACTAGTCTAATACAGACATGATAAAGTTTTGCTATATTTATTTACAGGGATGTATAAAACAACAGATGTAATTTTAAAATGAAGTCACTCACCATTGGTATGGATTACTAGCCTGATCCACATGCAAGTCCGTAAACAATTAACACCAGTTTCGGTATGATTTTACTTTGGAAACACAGTTTTTATACATTTATTTAAAACCAAAAAATGAATAATAAAAATATGTTTTTACATTTCATTTATAGTTTGGGCCTGTTCCTGAAGAAGTAACTATAGTTACAAACCATTCAATGTAATATTAAAATACATATTGCTACTGAGATTGTTCTTCATAAAAAGACTGGTGAGTGAAACAATCCACTAGTCTTGTTTTTTTTTTCTTTCTTGTTCAGTGTTCCATGTCAGGTCAGCCTTCTCTGCTTAAAGGACCTTTTTTGTTAATTTTAACATGACTCTTTGGTTTCTGAGGCCTGCAGTTTTGTCATTTGATTTGGTGTCACATTCAAAATCCGTTAAAAATGGACAACAAGTTGTAAGACAGTAAACTGGATAAATGACTGGCTAAGTAACTGGAAACAAAGAGTAAAAGCTAATTACTTTGCATCTTATGAGTGGGATGTGATCAGTGGAGTACCTCAGGCATCAAATCCAATATTATTTAACATATAGATACAGGAGCTTTATGAAGGGACAGAAAACTGTGTTATAAAGTTCACAGAGAAAACAAAATTGGGTGCAGCAGCTGGGACAGAAGAAGAGACCAAAAATGTGCAGGTGAGCTCGCTGTGCAAAGAATAGGTGAGGGTTAAACAGGTGGCACATGACATTTAATTACAAAAAAATGCACATTGCTGCATTATGGGAAGAAAAATAGGAGGGAACATTAGTACTCGAATAGGACTGAATGGGCTACATTTGCAAAGCCCAGAGAATTCCACAAGCTCCTGGCGAGTTTGATCATATGGTGAACTGGGCTCACGGTGTTCTCCAGGTCAGTGATCAGCATTTTCAATCTTGAGCACCAAATGCCACAAGTTAGACCAGCTTTTCCCTGGTCTAACTTGTACCATTTAGGGGACCATTTTTACTGGGCTTGTGCCAAATCTTTAATACAAACTGCTGTAAAATGAGGAAACTGTTGCAACTGCACCTGATGTACCAAATTGTGTGCAGTTGCATCAAAGGAGTTTGGCACAGCTGCACCAAATAATGGGTGTGATGTGGGCTTGACCAAGCCCTAAGTCACCCTTCGAAAATTGAGCCCAATGAAACAAGGTGAATGAAGAAAGAGATTTAGGGTTAATAACATCAGACTTCAAAAAGGATGGCAGTATGCATCAGCTGCAGAACTAAAGCAGCTCAGGTATTAGGATGTATAAAGTGGAACTTTATAGAAGATCGAAAGAAGTAACAGCCCTCCAAACTGGACATATGTGAGACCTCAGCAAGAGCTCTGCTGTCAGTTCTGGGAAAGGATATAGTTTGATTAGAGCAAATTGAAAGAAGAGCAGCAAGAATGATAAGAGAAAACTGCATGGACTACAGATGGACTAAATACCCAGAACATGTACAGTTTAGAAAAGATGAGAATCAAAGGATATCTAATTACCTTGTATGGCATACCTCTCAACTGTGCCTGATTTTCAGGGATGTCCCTGATTCTGTCTCAAAATTTTCTTCTGTCCCTCGTAAAATTTGTGATTTTTTGGCATGACCGTGGGGATTAAAAGTGCAAAATAATGTCAAACATTAAAGTAACAGACTAGTTCTTCTTCAGAAAAGGCATCTTAACACAAATCCCTTTATTCTGTCAGCTTTCTGAGTGAATAGTACCATTTTTTAAGATGTGTCCCTGCTTTGATATCTTTGTCCCTGATTTTTTCAAGCCCTGTCCCTGATTCGTGAAGCAAGAGGTTGACAGGTACACTGTATGGTTTCTTAAAAGAACCAGAGATGTGCCAGAAGTCATGACTATATCAACAAGCATTTGTCAGGCCGGCCTGATGGCATTGAGGGCTGAGGTACTGGATGCCTTACCTCGAGCTGTGCCAGTGACCCATGTTCAGGAATGAGCATGGGTTGCCGGGGGTTAGCAAGGAGGAGAATGATAGAGCATCTGTTGGACTGCCCTCCTTCTCCAGGGAGGAAGGGTTTCACTTCCTGATGCCTGATTGCCCCCTGGCGGAGGCTGAGGGTCAGGGCACAGGGTGAAAGTGTTGGATGGAGTCTGGGCAGATACCTGGAGGACAGGCATATGGACACATGCACCTCTGCCTCTGCTGGCATCATTGCATGCCCATGGCTCCAGTAAGAGGAGGAACGGAGCAAACAAGAAAAAATGTGGCACCTATCACATGGTTTGATGGCCATCCATGAGTGTTTGTCAGGAAGCAGGCACTCAAAGTGGATCTGAGAAGGTGGGGAGTTAGATGGCTCCCTTCTGCCCCACTGTGGGGGTAAGCCACAGGGGTCTCAGGGTGGTGGTGGTCCAGATTGAGATGGATGGTGGCTGGATCCCCAGCAAGAAGATGTGAGGTCTAACAGGGGCAGAGAGGTGGCCCAAGGAGGATAAATAATCTCAAAATAAAACAAAACAAGCATTTGTCAATGCCAAATGTTGTCTTCCTGGCATTGGCATTGGTAGTGCAGGAGTTAGAGAGATGCATAATAAGAATGGCAGTGAAGTATTGAACTGATGCCATCCCAACCCCACCCTGCAGAGACTGACAGGCATTGAGGTGTGCCTTTGGGTGGTCGGCCATAACGCTTCATGCCATTTCACCTCACCCTACCTTGCAGACACCAACAAGTGTCATGGTGTGTACAGGGGTCTTCGGGCCGTTCGCTCACCCCATTCCTTAAGGAAATACCCCGAGATGGGTGCACTATAGGAGAATGGGGTGAACTTTGGGTCAGAAGAGTCCAAGGTACACCTCAATTCCTGTCAGTGGCTGCAGGCTGGGGGTGCAATGGCATCAACATCACAGCCAGAAATCCCAAGCCACACCCCTGATGCCTGTCAGTCTGTACAGGGCTGGGCATTACAGTTGGAATCCCTAATGCCCCAGGTGTTTGTTGGTTATTTTCACTACAAATTTTCAACAAGGGCTTTCTGTGACCAGACCTCATGAACAGTGGCACTATCAATTCGTTAGCTGACAGGTGATTTTGCACAGCGACTGCCATTTGGCACCACAGGTGTGAAAACATATTCTGGGCAGGATGTGAAAAATTACAACTGTACTGTTCATGAGGAGGCATACACAAATGGTAATGCTGAAAATCTGGAGTGAAAATATGAAAAACTGGTGTAGTCATGAGCGTGCAAAGAAACTAGGCAACAGATGCCCGTAACAAAATTATTGTGGGGATTTTTGTAACCAAATTTTCAACATAGGCATTTTGGGTCCTCCGCTCATGGACAGTGGCACTGCAATTTTGTTAATCTGTCCCAAACACTGATTTCTCATAGTGACCATGCCATTGTCTGCCAGATGTGTGAAAACACATTTTGGGCAGGATGTGAAAAATGACAGCTATACTGTTCATAAGGAGGTGTGAAAAAATGTCAATGTTGAAAATCTGGAGTAAAAATATTAAAACTTCTCAAAGTTACGAGTGTGTATGGAAAGTGCACAACACACATTTGTAACAGTCATTTTTTGAAATTATGTCACCAAATTTTCAACATAGGCATTTTGGGACCTCTGCTCATGAACAGTGACACCGTGATTTTCAATATCTGTCCTGAACATTGATTTCCCACGGCGACTGTGCCACTGTGTGCCAGATGTGAGAAAACACATTTTGGGCAGGATGTGAAAAATGACAGCTGTACTGTTCATAAGGAGGTGTGAAAAATGGCAATGTTGAAAATCTGGAGTGAAAATATTAAAAATTCTCAAAGTTACAAGCGTGCGTGGAAACTGTGCAATGCATCCTCTCAACACAGTCATTATTTGGAATTTGTTCACCAAATTTGCAACATATCCTTTTTGGAAGCCCACCTCATGGACAATGGCACTGTCATTTCATTAATCAGTCTTGAAAGGTAATTCCACACGGTGCTGAATAACAAAACGACAGTGACTGATTTCATGAGGTGGGGTCCCAAAAACCCCATGTAGAAAATTTGGAGTCAAAAGTCAAAAAAATGGCTGTGATATCCACCTAAGTTGAAACCTCCCCCACTGATTCCATTATACAGCTTACCGGCATTTCTTCAGTTTGCGGTCGACTTTGAAGAGTGCAGACGTGTTCTTGCTCCACCAAAGATTGTGGCACTGGCCCTCTGGAGGTACATATGGGGCAAGGAAGGATGTGGGGAGGTGGGGTGCACAGAGGGTAGGTGCTGATTGGGGGAGGGGGCCCCGCTGACAGCGAGGGACCGTTTTCTTTGCTTCAGGTTCTCAAAAAAAAAAAGAACAGTGTGGACCATTTTCTTTCTTTACAGGTGTATGACAAATGTTAGGAACACTGAGGTGGGCTCCCAGTGTGCCCCATGCCTTTAGGGGCATGATGTTTTTTTCCACACTGACGTGGGCTCACAGTGTGGCTCACAATGGGGGTGGGTGGGGCAGGAAAATGCTGACATGGTTGGCTTCAGAACACATGCAGGCACACTTGGGTGGGCTCCCAGTGTGCCACACAATCTTAAGGGGGCATTATAAACATGCCAACAGGGGGACTGAGCACCCCCAAAGTTGGCTTGCTGGGGATTGTGGAAGGTGAACGGCGATAGCCGCTGCCATGTTTGTTAAACTGTTTCAGCAGGTAAGCTATGCCCTGCAATGACGGGGCGCTCCCTCATTGCAGCAGCAAAAATCTTTCAAGTTGGTGGCATGCTTCTCAAGTGCTGTCATAGATTGCATTTTCATTCATTGGTGCCACATAGACCAACTCAAGAAAGCAGTGGCACCATTGGTCACAACATGGCAGCACCTCCACAACGTGCCACTCCAGCAAGCTGTCACAAAATGTTGCTTGCGCTGCACGTGGAAGACAACATAAAAAGTACATCAGACTACAACTAGGGATCACAACATGCAGCGAAAACTAATCATTTTCAGGGACAATAGGTGGAAGTATTATTTCTCACAGAGAGCAGTGGGCAATTGGAACTTGTTGCCAAGTAATGTAGTAAATTCAGAAAAATCGTTTTTTTTTTTTAAATGGACTAGACATGTATTCAGAAGAATCAAATGTGACATGGTTTCACCACTGGCAAGTTGGGGACAAGCTTGATGGGCAGCAAGCCTTCTCCTATTCTATTTCTCATATGTTTTTTTGTTCCTAAATAAATATGTAATGTAAATAAAGGAGATGAATTTTAAACTCAACACAGAATATAACATGTTTAAGATAGTGTACTACTCAAAATGTCCACAGTAAAGTCAGCCCAGTTGCAATGCTTACCTAGAAGAAAATTCAGAACAAAGACTTCCTATGGACAATATTATAGCTGATAAATATTTGGACTGCAGGGTTGAACCAGATATTTAGGCTTTTGCAACATTTTTGATACTCTGTGACATGCTGTTGCATGTTTAGGATACAAAATAGATAGTTGTTGGCAAGTGAAAAATCATATTCTAATTATTTCTCTTCCCCTCATTTCCTTGCATTCTCACTTACCGACCTTATTGCTCACTAGTGAATGTTGCCTTGTCTAGTTAGCTGACAAGTAACTGGTAGGCACTTAGCTAGAAGACAAGTAAATGGCATGCACACACAGCCATCTTGCTGTTAGCCACATGGGTGTTTATCTCTTTCATCTATTCTTTTTCTCTATCTTCCAATTGTTTTAACTTTTCTTTGTGTTTTTTATTTTCTTTCAATCTCATTGTTTTTTAGGAGGGAAGAATGTTGTTGGTAACCTCGCAATAAAGAGGCTCTAAGTACTGAAACTGATTAATTTTGTATTTCACATAGCATATTCTCCCTGCTATTCACAGAATGTGGTAATGATCTGTTTTAATATGTTGACATTGCATGTAATAAATAACAATGTTCTTTGGTATTAAGGAGTTGAATCTGCAGTCTGGGAGGAGCATGGTGCTTGGTTAAACCTCAGAAGATAATGTCGCTCTGAGCAATCATTTTGCTTGGATGTCTTGTGATGTATCAAGATATATCTGGAGACTTACTAGGACGTATCTCTGTCTATCACTGTATTTACTCAAAACCAGCCAGCCTGAACAAAACCAGCTCATAAGAACATTACTCCAAAGTATGCTTTCAAGGTTCTTTTATATTCTACGTGGTTTCCTTTCAACAACTACAGAGAGCTGTATTGCAAGAGTTAAGGTTTAGATGAAGAGATGGTGGATTGTGGAAGACAAACACAAAAAATTATGCAAGTGGTGACAGACATATAATAATTTGCAAGGCATGCAGCAAAACACAGACAAATGTGACCATAATTATTAAAAACAGTTATGACAGGTTTCTGTTCCTTAAGCTGTTTTGGAACACATTAAATAATCTGACATTACACAACAGGGGACAGAAGTGAGAGCCAAGTAGCTGCTAAAGCTTAACCTACCAAAGTTCAACCATATGTTTGTTGACTGAAAGAATCATTTGTTAAAACCATGCAAAGCATAAGTGTTGCAACACAAGGGCTAAACAAACGAACACATGAAGGGAGGGGGATAATGAGCTATTTCAAGTTTTACAACTAACTTTGTTAAGCTAATTCACTTCTCTCCTCTTGTTAACATCAAGTTCAACATCCTGTTCCCTCCCAGTTCAAGGGAACCTTTAAAACAAAATAAGTAGGGTCTGGCTCCATGGCACTGGGTGACAGAGGATCACCTGGCATGCTGACAACCCAGGTTCATGCCCGAGCCTGGGATGTCAGGAGCAGAGGCCACCAGGGAGGGTTTCAGAGCATCCTCTGGATGCTCTCCTCCCAGGGGAAGGGCATGGGAGCATTGTTCTTTGGCAGCTCCTTGCAGCCAGACTCAGCATTGTGCCTTGTGATGTGAGTGACCACATGCTGCATGAGCAAGCAGCAAGGACACCGTGGCATGCTCCTTAGTCGGCGGAGGGAAGAAATTCAAGAAAAATGGCCACTTTTGCTGGACAGGTGACAGCAGCCCATCTCTGCTTGGTGTGAAACCATGAAGCCCCCAAGCTGCACTTTACCGACCGATGCAGATGCAAGGAAATACCTACATGGCACTTCAATCTCCCCTGTCTGATGCCTTTGCAGGTAGTGTCCCCCCTCCAGAGTGAAGTCATACACCACGTCAGTCAGGACTGCATGAAAAGGATGTGGCAGATGGAAGAACAGGAGAACTCGTAAGGAGATAAGGCTTGGTCACCTGAAGGAGTGGGCAGCAAGGTAGCAGGGGGAGAAAAAGGTCATGCAAAAAAATGTATAAGCACAGGAACTACCACTCTAAAAGTATGTACAAGTTCACACAAACAAAATGAAAGCAGTATGTCCCTGTCAATATTTAACTTATGTATAATGGACTAATGTACAAGGTAAACAGCGATACAGATGACCAGTTACACATAAAATGCTAAGTTTATACGTTAAACAATAGGCTCCATAGGGTTTTATTAAAATGCACTACATGACTCATTGGAATGAAGTCATCCTGTTGCACATACAACGCAGTCATGGGGTCCGAATGGTGTGGCCAGCTTAAAATATTTCTTGATTGCTGAAATTGTTTAAAACTTGCCCAAAACATATAGAACTAGTGATTTTGAGGTGCCTGCTTGTTTTATTTAAAACTACTCCTTGTGGGGTTCACTTTCATGGGAAGGTTTTAGGAATGGCATACACCTGAAAAAAGCTATTTAAGTAAAAACAAAACAGTTTGACGTTCACTATAAAGTCAGCTAACTAAAGAAATGATCTCCTCTTATCAATTCTGCATCCATAATAGTAAAATAAGCTGTCTGATAATTCAGACCAATAGAATAATGAAAGGGATGTCCATTTTCATAACTATGAAGCAGGCTGACATACTATGATCATTCTATCATTACCATTGCTGTCTTACTAACAAATATCATTCACATAAACTCATGAACTGATGAAATTACAATCAGTACCAAATTACTGTACACTGCAACTGAGAGGGGAGCTTTGCCATTCTAACAGGAGACTAAGTGTCAGTGGCTCAGTAGGTAGTATACTCACCTCTGAGGCCAGGAGATCAGAGAGCTGTGGGTTCAGTTCCCACATCTGGCACTTGGGTTAATATCCCAGTACTGACACTGTAGTGCGGCATGAGAAGGATGCTGCACTTCTGAGGTGCCATCTTTCAGATGAGATGTTAAACCGAGGTCCCATCTGCCTGGATTGGTGGTAGCTCAGGTGGATGTTAAAGATCCCATGGCACTTATCGAAAAGAGTAAGGGAATTTCCCCAGTGGCCAAATTTCCCTCATTCACTAAAAATACCACCAACAGCTTAATCTGGTTCAAGGTCAGTTGGCATTCATCTGTATCCCCCTCTCCAGGTTCATCCCTGAAAATAGGCAGGATTTGTCTAGTGCACTTACCCGGTCAATAAAAATAAATAAATAAGTTGGTATTACCAAAGGATCATCTCCTTTTAGGATTCACTACCAGATGAAGTGCTAGGTAGTAGGGATATGCAGGATCTTAAAACTAAACTGGATAACTCTGCAGATCTCACAGCTTTAGTGGATATAGGAATTAATACTGGCACTCAGTATGGACATTTGTCTAATCTATGCTCTGTATCTACCTATATTACCAGTAAGAAGACAACTGCAGTTGCAAAACAGTTTCAAAATCATTGTGTGCTGCTGCCATAAATCCAAAAACAGATAAATCAACTCACTGCTCCCACTGATTGCAATTACAGTGCAGATGGGATTGAACATTCTATACTATCACCAGGTATTGAAAAAGATAAGGTGACTACTCTTAATGGGCAAACCTCACATCTCACAATGAACTCCCAAACTGCTATTAACTCTGGATCATCTCCTAACTCCATTTTAATTGCAGTCCAATCTCTTAAAGTATCCACAATATTACTTCAGGTAATCGATTGCCAGATCATAGATACATAAATACATAGACAGTGTCGGCAGATAAGGGCCTATGGCCCACCCAGTCTGCCCATTTGAGCTTGTAAGTTCAGTTTGTTTTCCTAGAAGTCTGTTGCCCCTTACCCCTCACCTCCAGAATTCCTTTATGTCTATCCCATGCATTCTTAAATCCAGTGATTGTTTCAGCCCCCACCACTTCCTCTGGCAGGGTGTTCCACTTGTCCACCACCCATTCTGTGAAAATTCTTTCTCATGTTTCCTCTGAATTGTCCTCCTCCAACTTCAACCCATGCCCTCTAGTCCTGGAACATCTTTTTCACTTAAAAATAGTGTTTTCCTGCACCCTGTTCCTCCCTGTAAGATACTTGTATGTCTCTATCATATCCCCTCTCTCCCTCCTCTCCTCCAGGGAGTACATGTTCAGTTCCTTCAACCTGTCTTCATAGGACTTGTGATGCAATCCATGCACCATCTTTGTTGCCCTCCTCTGAACCTTCTCTACCCTGTCTATGTCCTTACGTAGGTATGGTCTCCAGAACTGTAAACTGTACTCCAGGTGGGGCCTCACTAGTGTCTTGTATAGTGGAATTATGACCTCCCTTTTCCTGCTGGTGATGCCCCTGCCTATACATCCCAGCATCCTATTTGCTTTACCTGCTGCCTTGTCACACTGTTTCCCTACCTTGAGATCATCAGAGATGACAACCCCAAGATCCCTTTCCTACTTGGTGCATGCTATATCCTCACCCCCCAACTGATATATTGTGTCAGGGTTTTTGTGCCCCATATGCATTATCTTGCACTTCTTTGCATTGAATTTCAACTGCCAAACCCCTGACCATTCTTCAAGTTTCTGCAGGTCGCTTCTCATTCTGTCTACACCCTCTGGTGTGTCTACTCTGTTACAGAGCTTTGTGTCATCAGCGAAAAGTGAAATTCTGCCTTCTGGTCCTGCGCAATGTCACTGATGAAGATGTTGAATAGGACCGGTCCCAGCACTGATCCCTGTGGTACCCCACTGGTCACTCTTCCCTCTGTGGAGTGACAGCCATTTACCACCACCCTCTGTGTCCTGCCACCCAGCCAGTTACCTACCCACCACACTACTGTCCTGCCCACACCCATATTCCCCAGTTTGTGTAATAGTCTTCTATGTGGCACAGTGTCAAAGGCCTTGCTGAAGTCCAGATAGGCCATGTCCACTGCCCTCCCTGATCCACCTCCCTAGTCACCCAGTCAAAAAAATTCAACGAGGTTGGTCTGACATGACCTCCCACTGGTGAAACCTTGCTGCCTTGGGTCCTGTAGTCCATTGACAACTAGATGTTCCACCAATATCTCCTTCAGTAGTGCTTCCATGATCTTCCCCACTACCGAGGTGAGGCTGACTGGTCTGTAGTTCCCTGCTTCCTCTTTGTTCCCACTTTTGTATAAGGGGACTACATCTGCTGTCCTCCAGTCTTTGGGTACCTCCCCTGTTTCCAGTGATTGGCTAAACAGGATAGCCAGAGGTTCAGCCACCACCTCTCTTAGTTCTTTAAGGACCTGGGGTGCACCCCATCTGGCCCCATTGCTTTATCAACTCTTATTACTTCCAGTTCCTTCAGGACCCTTTCTCGTGTAAAGGGACTTGTGTCCATTCTGCACCATTCTCACCCTTGTACTCCTTCAGACCCATTACCCTCCTCTTCCTCAGTAAAGACTGAGCAGAAATACCTGTTCAATTTGTCAGCTTTACTGTTGTCATCCTCCATTAGGCCCCCATCCTCCCCCTTCTGTCTCACTATCCCTCCCTTTGTCTTTCTTTTTTCACTTATGTACCTGTAAAAGGTTTTGTCCCCTCTACCCACTGATTTTGCAATGTGTTCTTCTGTCTGAGCTTTGGCTTCCCTTACTGACATCCCTGCCTCCCTTTGCTTCTCCTGGTACTTCTCCCTATCCCCTTCTGCCTGTGTCTTTTTGTATTGCCTGAATGCAATCTTATTGGCTTTCACTTTCTTTGCTACCTCTTTGGAAAACCATAATGGTCTCCTCTTCCTTTTCCTCTTGCTAACCTGCTTAATGCATAATTCTGTTGTCTTGTAATCCCCATTTTAAATACTGCCCACTGTTCCTCAACCCCTGATTCCTGTCCCATTCCCCTTAATGCCTCTTTCAAGTATCTCCCCATTTTCCCAAAGTCTGCCCCCCTAAAATCCAGGATACGTGTTTTTGTGTGGTTTGGTTCTGCTCTTTCTGTGATTACAAACCACAATGACTGGTGGTCACTGTTTCCCAGGTGCTCCCCCACTGTTACCCCCATCACACTGTCCCTGTTTGTGAGCACAAGGTCCAGTATTACCTTCTGCCGAGTTTGTTCCATGACCAGTTGCTTGAGGAAGGCACCCTGAAGGGAGTCCAGGATAAATCTGCTCCTAGTTGATGCTGCTGCTGGGATGCTCCAGTCCACATCTGGAATATTGAAGTCTCCAACCAGTACTACCTCACCCTTGTCTGCCATCCTTTGGATGGCTAGCATCAGCTCCCTATCTGTTTCTTCCTCCTGGGCTGGTGGTCTATAGACCACACCTGTGCGGATGGCTGTCCCCATTTTCCTTTCCAGCTTAACCCACAGTATCTCTCCCCCATTTTGTTCCTCCTGGATCTCTGTGGCCCTTATGTCATTTTTTGCATACAGTGCCACTCCTCCTCCCTTCCTGCCTGCTCTGTCTCTTCTGAATATGTTGTAGCCAGGTATGGCCATCTCTCAGTCGTGGTTATCATTACACCAGGTTTCAGTGATGGCCACAATGTCAGGTCTGACTGTACCATGACAGCCTCCAGATCTTCCATCTTGTTGCTAAGGCACCTGGCATTTGCACACATGGCTTTCCATGATTTGACCTCCCTAGACTGTTTCACTGTTCTACTCCAGCCCCTTCCTTGGTTGTCATTTATCCCTGGTTCTCCTTGCTGTCTGCCCTTCTGCCGAATTTTGCCCCTTTTCTGCTTATCCACCTCTTGGGCACTAATCTCCATCTTTTGCACACTGCTTTGCAGAGATAGCCACTCCTCTGGTTCACTGGTTCCACTGCTAGCTGTGGGGGTGGGACAAGTAGGTACCATCCTTGCTGGCCTGCCACCCCTTTGCTAGTTTAAATGCTTGTCAATGTAGCATTTAAACTTATCATTGAGTGCTTGGATTCCCCTCCAGGATGGATGCAGGCCGTCAGGCTTGACCAAACCTCCATCCCTCCAGGTGGGTCCCCAGTCACCAATGAATCCAAACCCTTCCTCACAGCACCAGTTCTTCAACCATGAGTTAAAGTTCCTGATGCATGCACTCCTATGCTCTCCCTTGCCTCTCACAGGTAGTACTTCTGAGATGCTGGTAATCTAGTTTTGGTGCATAGTAAGTGAACCTAAGAAGTCTGCAAAAGTTAAAAATGGGCTAAGCATTGTGGAAAACAGAAGGATATTTATATATTTTTTTTAATTTAAAAACATCATATTTCTAAACTGACCTCCAAATAATACACTGATCTCTGGGATGAGTGCTTTGTTCCATTTGTTTGCTCATAGTACATAACCCTCTGATAAAATCAGTGTGCATGCTGTTCCAATTAACTTGCCACTGGACCATCCTACTACTATAACAAAACTTTGAGAAAACACAGACACAAGTTTCTGAGATGGGAAGGGATTGGGAGGGAAGTGGATTAGTAGCAGAGGGTTGGTGATTAGAGTAGAAACCCAGGACTAGCTGGGAAGTAATAAGGAGGGGGTATCAGCAGCAGAGGGTGGATGATTAGAGCAGAAATGGTATTTGACTATAAGATAATGCTAGTTAATTTACCTTAGTGAGTAGTAAATTAACCTAAGAAATCTGAGAACATAAAACATGGATTAAGCAGTATAGAAAAGAGAAGGAAGCATTCTTTTTTTTTAATTTTAAGGGGAACAGTCTGCATTAAAAGTCTCACACCCAACTGTGAGGCTCTTCCCGATTTGTACTTTAAGAGCAAAATAGCATTTTTAACTTTCTTCATAGTAAGTTGATTTTGATTGTATCTGTTTGATCCTGCCAACTCCTGTCCTGACATTTTCATGTATAAGCCATCCCAGAATCCCAGAGATGGACTGCAGCCATGGAAGATTCAATATCGACTGTTACTGTTAGTGCTTTAAAAAGCTCTGATCAGCTGTTCCCCAGTAACTTTGCCCTCTGGGTTATGTATTATCACATTGGACTGTACCTAGCCTTAAGAGGACAGCATTACTGAGGAACAGCTGATCAAAGCTTTTATCTGTGCACCTCCCTGTGCTCTGCTTCATGTGATCTGGTGGGAGTAAGGAAGTAGTAAACAGTTTTCAGTTTCAGAAGTGTGACAGTACAATGTGTTAGGTGATAAATCCTCAATTTAATTATCAGTGTTTGTAGATTTGTAAATTTGTTGCAACCAATTTGGCGTGTGATCGTAGTCTGGTACCCCTAAGAAAAGAAATATGCACTGTTCTCAGCCCCCTTCCTGGAACAAATCCCAGATCCTGTCTACCCTCCCAATCCCATGTACCACCGTTCCAAACTCTCTGTGGGAAGAACCTATAAGTAACTTTTTTTAAAACACAGGGAGGAAAGTTCAGTGGCATTTAGTCCAGACATGAAAGTGAACTAGCTGTAAATGAAAACATTTTGCCATGTCTAGTGACTAGCCATGAATGAGCACTATCTTGCAACAAAGACTTGATCATGATGCTCTCTGAGGTGAAGCTTCTGATCCACATTCATTCAGACTGCTTTTGTGGTAGGTGTAATTGACTGAGGTCCACTCTGAGGTGACCTGGGTCACCCTGTTCTGGGTCAGACCAAAGCAGAACAATGAGGAGAGGTGAGGGGGTGCACAACACACAACCACATACCCAACCTCCTTACAACCCCCCTCTTTGTTGAAGAACCACCATTGACAGTAGCTCTTTTTGTATATCAAACTGAGAGACCAGAGACTTCCTTTGGGAATAAAGGGCACCTTCAATCACCTGGGATCTTCTTGAGCAAGGCACCAGAGGACACTGGCATCAATCAGGCTGGGTCTGTCATGACCTATTCAGTTCTGGCTGAATCACTCTGCATGGGAGAGGGTACCTAGCAGCAATGTCAGCCCAAGAAGGGTGGCTGAGAGCTTCAGCAGGATCCTTGCTATGGCACGGAAAACTATTTGTGAAGTTTTGTGGGCTGAGAGTTCCAGGTAAATGTTTGGGTAGAGGAGTATGTACCTAGTAAATGCCACATGGTCCCTAAGCTGTTTAGCTCCTTGCTCAGAACTGTAACTCTGCCTCTCATAGATGTGCTTGGGGGTGAAAATTGTGTGGCATCATGACAGCAGTTTCTGGCTCTCCTTCATCTAGGGTGTTTCTTCCCAAATGCCATGAGTCTGCCTGTTCTTGTAGGGGGTTTCTATGGATCTAATCCACTCTTCCCTATCTCTCTGATCTCTGCTTTGGCCACATTTTGGCTAGGTACTGTCCATGGGGTTCTTTGTGGAAGAGAAGGAGCTGTAAGGGGATCAGGTATGTGGTTGTGTGTTGTGCATGCCTCTCTCCTAACTGTTCTGGTTTGGTCTGACCTGGAATGGGGTGGCCCAGTTCATCACATAGTGGACCTTAATTTAATCACACCCACCACAGAAGCAACCATAATAATCTGAAGCTGCATGATGTATGTGATTACCATACAGTGTGGTGTGTGGTTCAATATAAGGGTGGCTTGGAATCAAACCACACAAGAACAAGAGTCCTGGACATCAGGAGGGAAGATTTTAAAAAGATGGGTGAATGCCTGAGGCATGGCCCACTGGGGGGATGATCTGGGTAAGGTGGAGGAACAGTAGGTGAAGAGATAAGGGAGCTCAGTAAAGGCAACACACCTCTGCATCAAACAAGTGAGCAAAAGCAAAAGTAAAAAGAGACTGCTAAGGTTCTCAAAAGAGGTGACTTGAAAAGTGAAAGCTAAAAGGGTAGCATTCAGAAGGTATAATGAGACACAGAGGGAAGAGGATAGGGAGGTGTAGCGGGGGAAACAGTGGGAAGCAGGGAAAGAAGTAAGGAGTACAATTGGGCATACTGAAGATAGAATAGGCCAAGAGATAACAAAAGGGGACAAGACATTTTTCAGATATGTAAGTGAAAAGAGGAAGACCAGGAGTGGGGTTGTAAGGTTAAAAAGGAGAGGAGGGACAGTGCAGGAGAGGACCAGGAAAAGACAAACATCCTAAGCAAATATTTTCTTCAGTGTTCACAGAGGAAGGAGAAGGGAAGGAGCCACAAAAAGTAACAAAAACTTTAGGGGGTAGGGGGTGGACATTAGCTCTTTTTGGAGGCAAGAGTCCTGAAGGGAGTTGCTAATCTGAAGGTAGACAAAGCAATGGGGCCATATGGGGTGCATCCAGTAGTATTGAGGGAGCTCAGAGAAATAATGACTGCACCTCTGATGGTTCTATTTAATGGCTCACTGGAAACATGAGTGGTTTTGGAGGACTGGAGGAGGGTGTATGAAGTCCCACTACACAAAACTGGTAGCAGGGAGAAGGCTGGCAGTCATAGGCCAGTCAGCTTGACATCAGTGGTGGAAAGTTAATGTAATCACTGTTGAAGGAAGGGATTGTGGAATATTTTGAATCCAGTGAGAGTTTCAAGACCTAAGGCAGCATGGTTTCACAAGGGGAGGTCATGTCAAATGAATCTGATAGATGTCTTTGACTGGGTGACCAAAGAATTAGATCAGGGTGGAGTAGTGGATGTGGCCTTCCTAGATTTCAGTAAGGCATTCAAAACTGTTCCACATAGGAGACTAGTAAGCAAGCTGGGTATCTTAGAATGGGTCCAAAAGTGGTAAACTGGATAAGAAACTGGTTAGGGGTTAGGCAACAGAGGGTGGTGGTAAATGGAGCTCACTATAAAAAAGGAAGAGTGACCAGCAGGGTGCCTCAGGGATCAGTGCTGGGACCAGTCTTCTTTAGTATCTTTATAAGTGACATTGCAGAGGAGTGGGAAGGGAAGGTCTTCCTCTTTGTGGATGACACCAAAATCTGCAATATGGTGGACACTCTGGTGGGATGGATAGGATAAGCAGAGATCTGAAAAAAATAGATGGGGTGGTCAAGGTTATGGCAGCTGGCTTTCAATGTGAAAAAGTGCAACATACTGCACTTCGGGAACAGAAATCCAGGGAGGAGTACAATATGGATGGAAATGTATTGACAACCACCAAGCAGTAAAGAGACCTGGAACAATCATATCAGATGACTTAAAAGTGTCCAAGCAGTGTGACAAGGCAGTAGGGAGGGCAAGTTGGATGTCGAGGTGCATAGGGAGGGGTATCAACTGCAGAAAGAGGGAAATGTTTTTTTCTCTGTATAGATCACTGGTAAGATCCCACCTAGAATACTGTGTTCAGTTCTGGAGACAACATCTCTGGAAGGACATCGACAGAGTGGAGGTGGTCCAGAGGAGGACAACTAAAATGGTGCACGATCTGCATCAAAAGCCCTACTAGAAGAAACTAAAGGCCCACACAATTTGTACACCCTGGAACAGAGGAGGGAGAGGGGACATATGATAGAGACCTGGAAATATCTCACTGGGGTAAATGAGTTACAGTATGGGAGTATTATTTAGTGAAAAAAGGTGCTCAAGAACAAGGGACATGCTATGACTCTGGAGGGGTTGGATTCAGGAGAGATGTTAGTAATTTCAAAATATATTTCTGCAGCATGAAGCATGGGTCTGCATGGAAGTCATAGAATCATAGAATTTTGACAGCAGAAAAGAACCCCAGTGGCCATCAAGTCTGCCCCTTCTTCTTCCCTTACTCATCTCCCCCTCTACTGTTCCTCCCTTCCCCCACTTCTCAATCCCATATGTCTGTCCAATGCTCTCTTGAATCCCTCCACCATTTCAGTCTCCATCATCTCCTCCAGCAGTCTGTTCCAGGGCTCCACCACCCTCTCCGTGAAAAATCACTCCTCACATTGCCTCTGTACCTTCCTCCCTCTAGTCATAGGCTATGCCATCTAGCTATAGCCCCCTCACTTCTTTGAGAAAGCTCCCATCCTTCTCTGTATTAATCCCCTTCACATATTTAAAAGTTTCTATCATGTACCCCCCCTTCCCTTCTAGTCTTCAATGTGTACAGATCCAGCTCCTTGCACCTCTGCTCGTATGGATTCCCCTGCATGCCATGCACTATTTTGGTTGTCCTTCACTGAACCTTCTCTGTCACATCTATGTCCTTATGCAGGTGTGATCTCCAGAACTGGACCCCATACTCCAGGTGCAGCGTCACCAAGGTTTTGTAAAGAGGCATCAGTACCTCCCTCCTTTTACTTGTAATGCCCCGCCCAATGCATGCCAACATTCCATTTGTCTTCCCCACCACCTTGCTGCATTGGTTACCTACCTTAAGGTTGCTTGATATTATAAACCCCAGAGCCCTCTCCTGATCTGTTTTTTTTTAATTCCCCCCAAGAAGATTGTGTACTGCTTGCAGGTTTTTGTACCCCAAGTACATCACTGCTTACTTTTTGGCATTGAATTTCAGTTGCCAAGTTTCTGACCACTTCTCTAGCATCTTCAGGTCCTGCCTCATGGCCTCCACTCCCCCAGGGTGTCCACCCTACCATAGATTTTTATATCACTGGCAAATAGGCACACCCTTCCCTCCAGTCCTTCTGATATATCACTGATGTAGATATTAAAAAGGAGGGGTCCCAGCACTGACCCCGAGGCACCCCACTCATCACCCTCCTTACACTGGAGTGCACCCCATAAATGACCACTCTTTGACTTCTGCCCACCAGCCAGAGTTCCACCCACCTATTTATTTTCCTACCCACCCCTAAGCTTTCCAATTTATTTACTAGCCTTCTGTGAGGGACAATGTTGAAGTCCTTACTGAAGTTCAGACAGGCCATGTGCACTTTCCTTCCCTGATCCACCACCTGTGTGACCCAATGGAAGAAATTGATTAGATGACTGGTAGGGGAGGTATTGGCAGCAGAGGGTAGGTGGTTAGATCAGACTTCAGAGGCCAGCAGGGAAATGATAAGGAGGGAGGATCAACAGCAGAGGGTGGGTAATTAGAGCAGAAACAGAAAGCCAGCAGGAAAGTGAATGAGAAATGGGATAAGTGGCACAGAGTGAGTGATTTGAGCAGAAATTAGGGGCCAGCAGGGAAGACATCACGTGGGGTGGTGTAGAGGGTAGGTGATTAGAGCAGAAACCGGTGGCCAGTAGGGAAGTGATCTAGAAGGGGATCAGTGGCAGAAAGTTTGTGATTAGTGCAGGACCTCTGAGCCCTATGTCTCAATGTGGCTAGAGATACAGACACACAGGGCCCTTTGTGTCCTGCACCAAATGTGGTTCCACTAGCCTGTGTAAGAGCAAGACCCTCTACCTGTACTTCTTTGTGACTAAAGATACAGACACGCATGGACCTTCTCTCATAACTTTGTTGTTTTCTTTAAATATTTTGACCCTTAATGTTCAACATAGTCATTTTATGACCCCCACTTCATCAACCAGTGAGGTGAAATTTTTCAGATCCTCTTCAAAAGGTGATTTCACATAACAACCATTAAATCACCTTCTGGGTTAGATCTGAAAACCTTCCCCATCCTGGTTCATGAGGTGTGGTCAAAAAAAGATCATTTTGAAAATTTGGGCTAAAAATCTTTTAAAACGACCTTGTTATAAACAAAAGTTGTTTTTCTGTACTAGGATTTAGTTTTTATTTCATGAGCAGATTTGTTCATTCACATGGTATCACAAAAAAGTAGAATTCTTACATATGAAGGAATTCTTCTTTTGTGACATTTTTGAAAAATCTTTCATGACAAATTTTCCTTTCAGTTCAAAAGAACATCACGAAAGAAGAGTCTCACCTCACAAAGAAAAAATCTTCTCTTGTGAGCACCTTTTGATGGGAAAGAAGATCACAAATGAAAAAATTATTCTTATGAGCTTCTTTTGATATGAAAGAAGATCATGAACAAGAAATCCGTCCTATGTGAACTTCTTTTGATACAAAAGAAGATCACGAGACAAGAAATTTGTTCTTTTGCAAGATCCAAATCTTTCATGAGCTGAGATTCTTCTTTCATAAGACTCAGAAAGGCAGAATTTGAGAGCACTTGCTAAGCCTTCCACCTAGGATTTTTGAGATGTCCCAAAACCATACTTCAGGGTCATTTTTCAGCAAACAAATGCCAGAAATGAGCTAAACTGAACCCATGAGCTTGTTTTCCTCCAAGGCATAATTTTTATGGGTCTCCATTGTTTTGTTCTTCTTGTTTGTTTTTTAATGAAGAACAAGATGGTGGCCAAGATTCTTCTTTTGTGTGCTGACAATTCTTCTTTTGCAATGGACATATAAATGGAAGACTCTACTGAGCATGTTCAGAACTGAAATTTCAAATCCTTATAACTCTGAAACTGATACATATGTTTTCATCAGCTCTTAACTCAATTTTAACTATAAAGGTGCTACTGCACCCCTATTAAATATGCAATATATATATATATGTATGTATATGTGTGTGTGTGTGTGTGTGTGTATATATATATATCTATATATATCTATATTCATTGCAAAATCTGTGTTAATGCACTAATTAGGTTCAGCTTAACACCACAAAAGTTGGGAAATGTGGTATTAGGGTTTCTAACCCTTACTTCCAACCCCTCAAGCAGCAAAAAGGACAAGACTGATGTGCTACTTTCATGGCTTTGTTTCTGAGGCGTATACAGCATGCACACTGTGGACATACCCACTCACTTCTGGCTAGAGGTAGGAATCCATAATACTCAATTTACACACTACTTCTGTCTGGGAAGCACAGGCCACTGCAACCACAGATAGAAATCCATGATACTCAAATTACAACAGTTCTTTTGTCTGCAGAAATGTAGGCCCCTATGGGGTTGGTGTTTCTGTAGCCAGAGGTACTCATGCACACTATAAGACATACACACACTTCTGGATAAAGAAGTGCAGGCCCCTCAGTGACCAGTGCTTCTACAGTCACAGATATAAGACATGCTCACTGAATTCTGGCTACAGAGGCACAGGACCCTGTGCTTCTTCAACCACAGATAGAAATCCATGATACCCACATTGCAACACTACTTATGTCTGCAGAAGTGCAGACTTATGTGGGGCCAGTGCTTCTGCAGCCACAGGCACTCATGCACACTGTAAGATATATATATATACACTTCTACAGCTGCAGAAACAAATGCACAAAGGTACTGCAGCACATCAGTGCAACTGCATTTGTGTCATCTGGAAACAGTTGCATAGTGTTTGCCTTATCTGATGATAGTTGTCTGTGGTTTCTTCTGTGGTCTTCTCCTTTTGTTGTTGAGGGAGGAGTGGAGGGGGAGGAGTTAGTGTTGGAAAACCTAACTGTACATTTCTTTAATTTTGGGGTGCTAAGTTGGACCCTAACTGGTGCATTAACAGAGTTTTTTGCAATGAATTTCCTTTCTGAGACAGTGGCACTGTATCCTCATTCATACAGGTCTCTTTGGACCCTGCATGAACAGATGCAGATGCACATAGCCATCGAGGACCTGCATCAAGGGATGAGTCTGTCTGCCTGTGGAAGTGCAGGGCACGCTGGACCCTGTACTTAAATGTGGCTACTGATGTGAAGAAATTGTGGGTCTGGCTTGGGGGCTATGGAAGCACAGGGCCCAGATGCAGACACAAAGGGTCAAAAGTCTATCTGGCTGTGGAAGCACAATGCCATCTGGGCCCTGCACTTCCATGTAGTTATGAGTGTAGGGGCACAGGACCCTCTGGGCCTATGCCAAGAAAAGGCTTCTCTTCACTATGTTGTTTACTTTTGCCCATGCAGTCAACACCCAGGTTGGTGGTGGTGCCACACAGCAGTGCCATTCCCCAGCCTTGTCCCATCCAGCTAGCTCACTGCTCTCACCACTAAACTCAGGTCACTGGCACAGGATCACAATGTACCAGCCGCTGGGCAAAAGGCTGGTCATGAACACAACATTTCTTCATATTTTTCTTTTGCAAATTTGACCCCATGTCATGAACTTGGTCAGTACAGAATGTGTCAAATCCTGCCTGAAAGGTGGTTTCACAGAGTGACTGCAAAATCACTTGCTAACCTGTATTTGAACAGTCCTGCCATCCTTGTTCATGAGGTAGGGTCATGAAAACAGTATGTTCACAATTTGGGACTGAAATATTGTGTCACAGCCAAGTTATGAGTAAAAGGAGGTGAGACACTAAAAAAATCACATTTTTATGCTGCAAACCGTTATTGCAATAATATGCACCAAAAAAAAATTGAGATCACACATAAAAATCTTAAATTATTCAAAAAACAAGCATTTTAAGTTTGCTCATAAAACATTCTTGGGCAGCACTTGATGTGTGATCAAAGAATTATTTGTCCACATATCAAAATCCCATCTAGCCAAAAACTGTATTTTTTGTTAGTTTACATAGATACATAGACACTGTCAGCAGATAAGGGACTATGACCCACCCTGTCTGCCATTTGAGCTTGAAAGTTCCCTTTACATTTTTCTAAAAGTTGGTTGCCCCTTACCTCTGATCTCCAGAATGCCCTTATGTCTATCCCATGCATTCTTAAATCCCGTGATTGTTTCAGTCCCCACCACTTCCTCTGGCAGGGTGTTCCACTTGTCCAGCACCCTTTCTGCGAAGAAATTCTACCTCACATTTCCTCTGAATCACCCTCCCTCCAACTTCATCCCATGCCCTCTAGTCCTGGAACATCTTTTTCACTGGAAAAAAGTGTATTCCTGCACCCTTCTCTCCTCCAGGGAGTACATATTCAAGTCCTTCAGCCTGTCCTCATAGGACTTGTGATGCAACCCCTGTACCAACTTTGTTGCCCTCCTCTGAATCTTCTCTACATTGTCTATGTCTTACTTAGGTAAGGTCTCCAGAACTGTACAATGTACTCTAGCTGGGGCCTCACTAGTGTCTTGTATAGTGGAATTATGACCTCCTTTTTCTTGCTGGTGATGCCCCTGCCTATGCATCCCAGCATCCTATTTGCTTTACCTGCTGTCTTGTTCCACTGTTTCCCTACCTTGAGGTCATCACAGATGATAAATTCTTGAATCACACTTAAATGAGCAACAAAAGAATTAAACTGGCAGAAAAACAAGCATTTTTGGTGGTCACAAAAACTTATTGGGCTGCACTTAAATATGTGACTCTACAATTCCATTTTTGGTGTGCACGAAAAATTCTTCAGTCACACATAAATGAATGACACAAGAACTCCATTTTTTCTGTACTTAAAAAATTCTTTGGTCACACTTAAATGAGTGACTGAAAAAGTAAAGCATTATAATGTTAGGTTTCTTTGAATCCTAATTCCTCCCACCCCTATCCACCACCCAAATGAACTCCACCAGATTGAATGCCACCACACTACCCATTTTAACAATATAGGTGATATGCACTAGGCTGTCTCAAAATATGCAACTTATTTTCATGTGTGTGGGTGCAGGACTATAACTTGTGAGTAGATGAGCTACAACTGAGTTATGAAAGTTCTGCAACCTCACAGGTGATAATAAAATGTCAATTTTTAATAAGACCATCTAATATTCAAATAAAAAATCGCTTTGCAAGTTATAGTTTTGAAACCTGAAGTTTGTATGAATATTTAACTGTTCCTTTTTTATTTCAATGGCTGGCTTCAGTGCTGAACATGGCTATTGTGATGTCATCAGCACTTGGAAAACTGCCTTCTGATGTTATCAGTGTTCCATTGGAAAGTACCCGTCAGAGCCAGATACTGTATCATCTGTGACATACCTAACTCACAGGATAGTATGTGGTCCTATGAGTTGAGTATAAGATATCATGTTTTAATTTTGTCATGTTTATTACTGCTGCTTATCTGGTTGTATAAATGTGTTTTAAGATCATAGAACTACAGTAAATAACAGCACAAAAAAAACATTGGTCTATCCGGTCTGCCCAGTTTTACCCAACTCTACCCCATGACTTTGTCTAGGTGGGGTGTTCACCCTTGCCTCCCCCTTTGCTCCCTGGATTACTACTAACCTCCTGTGTCACTATTAAACTCATTACTATGAACCAGTCATACTTGAATCCATTAATTTTGTTTGCACTCACCACCTCTGCTGGTAGGCTGTTCCATGGCTGAGCCACTCTCTATGTAAAGTAAAACTTTCTTGCATTGTTCCTTAATGTCCCGCCACCACTAGCTCACATTCATGTCCCCTTGTTTTTGACTTGCCATTCCAGCTCAATAGTTCCTTGCAATATACCTTATTTATTCCTTTCTGGAATCATATATATGTATGCATAGATAGACAGATAGATAGATAGATAGATAGATAGATAGATAGATAGATAGATAGAGAGAGAGAGAGAGAGAGATAGAGAGAGAGATAGACAGACAGATACATACATACATACATACATACATACATACATACATAACAGCATAATACAGTTACACAACATAATGAGTATGGCACTCATATTCTATGAGACAGAATGCTGCAGGATGCAGGCCTCAGGTAATGTGTGCGATGTTGCAGCTGCCAGATCTGAAGCAGGTGCACTATCACAGCCATTGTCCCACTCATGAAGTGTACTGTACTTCATGAATGACTTCGTAGGGTTTACTCAGCTGCATGAAAGCTCAGTGTCAAGTGTCCAGTTAACTGTCTGCCTGTATCCAGTTAACTGTCTACTGATAATGAAATATGCAGTATCCATAAATGGAATCTCAAATGGGTTTGTGTCTGACATGTAATCCCTGTCTCTACTGTACATTTTTATATTTTGTGTTGTCTACCGGTATTTATAAATATAATTTCACTTTTAATTTGTTACATGAATTTTGCACTGATACATATTGTAACTTATCCAATGCCTTCAGGATGACTATATAAACAGTCCTATCCTGTCAAATTATAAATAAAAATCATTCATCATATGGAAACTGTCAACTTTAGTATTTGCACAAAGAGATTTGCTTAAAATGCCTAATGAACCCAGCAACCCAACACATGGCATTCCTTCTGCTCCTCCCCTCAGTGTAACAGCATTGTGTATGAAACAAAGGTAAGCTTCAATGAAGAAATAACATTTTCTTAGGCAATACTTTTATTTATTTATAAACAAAAAAAACATTTCAAGGCATCCATCCACAACAGGCTTGTCTCTAGCATCTGAGCTAATCATTTTGAGCATTCCGTTTAATATGTAATGTTAGCATGTTTATATTTTGTATTGCTCATGTGAATGTTTGTCTTTTTAACTTGTATGTTTGTATTTATAATTGGCGTTCTATGTATGACTTGTCACTTGTGAAAACTGGCAGTACTTCTCATCATACCTACAAGCATAAAAAATAAAAGTGAAAAAAATGAAATAATATATAAGTAAAACATTTATAACTTTTTTTTGATCAACAGACAACACACGCAGACAATTGACTGGGTATTAGACACTGCACTTACAGGCAGCTGAATTAATTTATAGTGGTTTACATCATTATGTTTTAAACAGTGAGCATGGCTTCTCACTAACAAGGACCCCTTTTTCATTTCTGACTTACAAGAACCTCCTTTTATTTTCACATTTTGTTACTTAGTTTAAATATGTCAGGTTATGTTAGTAATAGTAGTAGTAAGTTTCATTTTGGAACTGGAAAAAAAATCAGTCTACAAGGTGATCTTGGTCAGATCTTACCTTCAATTGGCAATGTTACACTACAAAGTCTAAAAATATATATATAAAAAAAATACCATATACAATTATAAATCACACACTACGGCCCCTATACACTATTGGGGTGGAGTGGCTATATGCATGTATCTGGGGTGCGCAGTCACTCAGCACCCTAAGCACCCTCCCCCACGTGGGATGCACTAAGTGGGAGTGCAGCACCTATGCACCCAATCCCCTAGCCATGCGAAGAGCATCACACTAGCGGCAGGCAAGGGGCGGGCCAGCACTATGTGCCATGCACTAAGGCATGTAGTGCTGGATGTGAGGGTGTAGAGGAGGGTGCAGGGTATGACAGGGAGAACCCTGCCATAAGCCCCCTATGCACCCCACACACACACACCAATGTGCACCGTCCAGATGTGGCGGGTAGCCTACTATGCCAGGTGGACCACCCCATGGCTGCCCGGCACCACCTGGCACACATCAGTGGTGGCTTCCACCTGGTACCCCCCACCTTACCCATACAGACACCAGGTCATGGATGTTGCCCCTCTGAAACAGTCATCCCCCACCCTGGACCACCCAGGCATGTGGTGGGGTACTGTGCCCCACCGCACTGCCAATGAAACCCCCACCCAGTCCCTGCAACCCTCTCCAGGGCTGCAGCATGGGAGGGCTGGCAGCACTGCCCTCCACTCACCACCTCAGCCACCAGCCATTGGTCTTCCATGGGGTGCACTGCCAACATGTGCCCAACTATGGAACTGATCCTCTTTGTGCACTGGTCCTGGAATCTGATTGGATGCCTGGCCAGGTCTGCGTCTCCGGCTGCTCTGTGGAGTCTTGCACATCAGGGGGGCAGGGCCACTGACAGGGGGACAGCGGTCATGAATGCCACTGGTGAACACCTGTCCTTGGGTGTGCTGCTACGTGGGCAGGGTATGCACAGATTCCACATACCCCTGCCCCAATAGTGCATAGGGGCCAATATGATTAAGCTCTACATTCATGCTTTCAAGGTTACATTTAACTTGTAGCATTCACATCTTTGACTTAATTCATGTTGCACTGCAGTCCTAAAGACCCTGGTTGAAAGATCTGTGGACCATAGTTGTGGTATAATCTCATTCCATGCCACTTGCTCATTTACATAAACACAGAAACATGGGCTCAATTTTATAAGCACCCCTACGCATGAGGCAAGTTGAGACTTGCGAAGGGTGTGGTTGCACCAAGGACCCTGACTTTGATGGCAGATAATGACTGCTTGGCCCACCCAGTCTGCCTATTTCCCTATCTATTGGATAAGCTGCAGATCCTAATTAACCAACAGCCTATTTCCTCCAACCACCCACAAGAACTGCCTTATGTCTGTCCCATGCATTCTTGGATTCCCTCACTGTTTTTGACTCCACAACCTCCTCAGGAAGGCTGTTCCATGTATCCACCACCCTCTCTGTGAAAAAATACTTCTTCATATTGCCCCTGAGCCATCCCCCTCTATCTTCAAATTGTGCCCCCTTGTCCTTGCAGATCTTTTTTTCTGATAAATGCTATTCTGTTGGACTTTGTTGATTCCCTTGAGGTACTTGAACGTTTCTATCACATCCCCTTCTCCCTCCTTTCCTCAAGGATATACATATTAAGCTCCTTTAGTCTCTCTTCATATGTCGTCTGTGCAGACTCTGCACCATTTTAATCACCCTCCTCTGGATTGCCTCCATCCTGCCTGTCTCCTTGCAGAGATGGGGTCTCCAGAACTGCATGCAGTACTCTAGATTGGGTCTCTCCAACTATCTGTACAGAGGGATAACATCTTCCAGTTTTCTACTGGTGATGCCTCTCACTATGCATCCCAGTATCTTCCTAGCCCTCCTTACTGCCTTCTCACATTGCTTTCCTACCTTTAGGTCATCTGATATGACTACCTTCAGGTCTCTTTCCATTTTTGTTGTTGTTAGTACCTCCCCAACCCCCTGTGTACTCTTCCACTGGGTTATTGTTTCCCAAGTGCATTACTTTGCACTTCTTTGCATTTAACCTAAGCTGTCATACTTTGGACCATTCCTCCAACCTTGCCAAGTCCCATCTCATCCTTTCCACTCCACCCTCCGTGTAGCAACCCTGTTGCAGAACTTTATGTCGTCTGCAAAGAGGCATACTTTTCCTTCCAGTCCCTCCACATTCTCACCTACAGTATAAAGATATTAAAGAGGACTGGTCCCAGTACTGAACCCTGCGGTACCCTACTAGTAACCCACCTTTCTCTGGAGTGGACTCCGTTTACTATTACCCTCTGTGTCCTGTTGTCCAGCCAATTTTTTACCCAGGCAACCAACCTGGGACCCACTCCCAGGCTGGCAAACTTGTTTATTAATCTTTTGTGTGGGACTGTGTTAAAATGCCTTGCTAAAGTCTAGGTAGGCCGTGTCCACAGCCCCTCCCTGGTCTACTACTTTGGTCACCCAGTCGAAGAAATCTATTAGATTCATCTAACATGACCTTCCCACTGAGAATCCATGCAGCCTTGGATCCTGTGCCCTGCTTGCCTCCAGGTACTCAATAATTCTTTCTTTCAGAAGTGATTCCATTATTTTCCCTGGCACTGAGGTCAAACTAACAGGTCTGCAGTTTCCTGCCTCTGCCTTGCTTCCACCTTTGTGAAGGGGAATCACATCTGCCCTCCTCCAATCCTCAGGTACCACACCATCCTGCCATGATCTGTTAAAAAGGGTAGTCAGTGGTGTCACTAGTTCTCCCTTGAGTTCTTTTATAATTCTGGGGTGAGAATCCCATTAGGCCCCATTGCTCTGTCCACCTTCAAGTCTTAGGAGTTCTTTCACTATCCTTTCATCTGTGAATGGACTGGTATCGACCCCCCTATCCAGAGTGCTTCTATTGTCTGGTTTAGGTACCTCCCCCTCCTCTTCTTTAATGAATACTGAGCAGAAGTATTTGTTTAGTATCCCTGCTTTTTCACTGTCACCCTCTGCCCACTCTCTCTCCCCTTGATTAAGCCTCACTATCACTCCCTTATTAAAACTACATTTTCCCATATTGCTTACTAATTTTTGGAACTACCAAATGCATAAAAACATAGAAACATAAAAGTTGACGGCAGATAAGGACCACTAGGCCCATTCAGTCTGCCCAATTTCTTTACCTTATGACTGTGCCATAGGCCTGTACTCTGTCAATGGCCTATCTATTCATACTCATCTGTATTGCTCCCTTGTGCCTATCCCATGCCTGTTTGAAGCCCTGCACTGTATTCATATCCACAACTTCCTGAGGTAGGTCATTCCATGCATCCACCGCCCTTTCTGTGAAGAAGAACTTCCTCACATTACCCCTTAATTGGCCCCCTCTAATCTCATGCTGTGTCCTCTTGTCCTGCTATTTTTCTTATATTGAAATATGTTAAACTCTTTCACCTTGTTAATGCCCTTAGGATGTTTGAATGTTTCGATCATATCACCTTTCTCCCTCCATTGCTCCAGGGTATACATATTGAGCTCTGTTAATCTGTCCACATTTGCTCTAGGGTATACATATTGAGCTCCATTAATCTGCCCTCATATGTTTTCTGATGCATTCCCTGCATCATTTTGGTTGCCCTTCTCTGGACTGCCTCCATTTTGTTAATGTCCTTGTGCAGGTGCAGCCTCCAGTACTACACAAAGTACTCCAGATGGGGCCTAACCAGTGTCTTGTAAAGAGGGATCATCACCTCCCTCTTATGACTTGTGATACCCCTACTAATACACCTCAACATCCCTCTAGTCTTATTTACTGTTTTAGTAGTCTGCTTGGATGATCTCAGGTCAGCTATGATGATGATGATGCCCAAGTCTCTTTCTTCCCTTGTGA
The DNA here is from genome assembly GCA_016271365.2 of Neoceratodus forsteri. Lineage (NCBI taxonomy): Eukaryota > Metazoa > Chordata > Ceratodontiformes > Ceratodontidae > Neoceratodus > Neoceratodus forsteri. Next base: position 535,280,574 of record CM028135.1, on the reverse strand, counting down.
TTGCCAGCAACTCCCCTCCAAACTTATAGGTGGCTTCAGAGTTTCTCTTCCCTATGTGCATGATCTTGCACTTCTTTGCATTAAACTCCAGTTGCCATTCTTCCAACTGTTTTGCCAGTTTATCCAGATCGCTTCTCATTCTGCCCACCCCATGTGGATCATCTACTCTGTTGCAAATCTTGGTGTCATCTGCAAACAGACAAACCTTACCCTCCAGTCCATCTACAATGTTACTGATGAAGATATTGAAGAAGACTGGCCCCAGGATTGATCCCTGAGGTACCCCACATGTGACTTGCATCTCTTCTTACTGCATACCATTTTCCACCACTATCTGTTTTCTGCCTGCCAACAAGTTTGCCACCCAGTTGACCAACCTCTGACTCATCCCGAGCCTACCCAGCTCATTAATCAATCTTCTATGTGGAACAGTATCAAAAGCTTTGCTGAAGTCAAGATAGGTGACATCAACTGCACCCCCATGGTCCACCACTCTGGTTACCCAGTCAAAGAAATCTATGAGATCAGTTTGACAGGAACTTCCTGTTGTAAACCCACGCTGTTTTGGATCCTGTGCTCCTATGGATTCCATGTGTTGCACTATCCTTTCCTTAAGGAGTGACTCCATAATCTTGTCCACTTCTGAGATGAGACTGAATGATCTGTAGTTCCCTGCCTCCTCCCTGCTAGTACTCTTGTGGAGCGGGATCACATGAGCCCTTCTCCAGTCTTCTGGGACCTCTCCTGTGCTCAGAGACTCACTAAACAGTTATGATAATGGCTCTGCTAGTTCCACCCTTAGCTCCTTTAGTACCTTAGGATGTATGCCATAAGGTTTCATTGCCTTGTCCACCCTGAGCTTAGCTTGCTCTTATAGGACCCTTTTTTTTTGTGAAGGCACTAGTGCACACCTCCCTCCTCCCTGTGTCCATGGTGCTGAGCTGTGGGCCCTGCCCTACCTTCTCCTCAGTGAATACTGAGCAGAATTATCTATTTAGGATAGATACTTTTCCTTGGTCCTCCTCCACACACATTCCCCCCCCCATCCCCTCTGATCTTAGCAATACCCTCTCTGGACTTTCTCCTTTCACTAATGTATCTATAGAAAGTCTTGTCCCTTTCTTTTACTGTGTGTGCTAGTGTTTCCTCATTTTGGGTCTTTGCCTGCCTTACTGCCTTCCCTGCTTCCCTTAGGGAAGTTTGGTATGCCTCCCTATCTTCATACCACTGTATTCCCTTATATTTCCTGAAGGCCAGTCTTTTGGCTCTAACCTTTTCTACTACTGTTTTTGAGAACCAAAATGGTTTCCTCCTTCTTTTGCTCTTGCTTTTCTCTGTAACACAATGGGATGTTACTTCAAGTATTGCATCCTTACTACTTGCCCACTTTGCCTGTACCCCTCACCTGTATTTCTTCTTCCCAGGGCTAGCTTAACTTTATTGGCCATGTTATCAAAGTCAGCTCCTCTGAAGTCCCATATTTTTGCCTTGGAATGGGGTGATTTAGTTCTAGTGGCCAAATTGAACCATACCATGTGATGGTCACTGGCTCCCTGGTGACCTTCTACCTGGAGATCTGTGATCAGTTCCCCATTAGTCAGTACTAGATCTAGGATAGCCCTGTCTCCTGTGGGTTATTGTACCAGTTGTTTGAGGCCCTCCCCCTGCAGAGAATCCACTATGTGTCTAGTTCTGGTGGATGTTCCTGCTGGTATTGATCAATCTGTATCTGGCATGTTGAAGTCTCCCATTATCAGATCCTCCCCTGTAGCTGTCAAGTTTTGTATATCTTCTAACAGTAATGTGCCTACATCCTTCCACTGGTTTGGAGGACTGTAGACAACCCCAGTTGATATGGCTGTCCCATTTCCTGTTTCCAGGGTGACCCACAGATCTTCTGTCTCATTATGTGTATTCTGAATTTTTGTAGCTTTGATATTTTCATTGACATACAGCCCCCCTCTTTTGCACCTCAGTCTCTTCTGAACAGTACATAGCCAGGTACTGAAGTCTCCCAATGCCTAGCACCTTTACTTCTCACATAAAAAGCATGTTTTAGTTTACCTAATTTTTCTAAGCATTTTAATTTATTGTTTTTCAAGATTCTTTGTACCATCATTATCCAGCTCCATTTTCTCCTCTTTTACTAGGCTAACCATCCCAATATTTGGTGCATCTAACAGTAGAGGTTGTAATCATCACCCTGGTGCAAAAATCTGGCCAACCTGTTATTGATTATATCTTCTGCATGTAGATTACTCTTATTTGTGTGGCCATAAATATGGCATCCATAATCTATGACTGTTAAGATTAACTGATTTGCCACAGTCTGCCATGCTACCCTAGCCAAACAACAGGCTATGTACTTGCTGCTCTGATTCTTGAATTTATTCTCCTAGATAGATCTTTAATATGGGTTTTTAAAAAATAAATGTTGATCAATCACCCCAACCCCCCAAAATATCAGTAACTAGTAACTTATGATAATATTTGACCCTCTAATGTTTTAATGTCCATTTTGGGGTTTCCTTACTCTGTCTAGTGGAAGCAACACTATAGACCATGGTTCGTGTTTTCTTTGTGTTTAATATTAATTTAGAGGAGAGGAACCAATCCTGCACTGCTAGAAAATCTTGCTGCAATTAGTACTCAACCTCACTGCAGTTACTGTAGTTACTCCCCTCTGCCATTAAGACTGTGTCATCTGCATATAAACTAATGTTCGACTGGCTTATCAGGTTCAGTAGTTCACTGAAATACATGAGAAATAATAATTGACCAAATATGAATCCTTGTGGTATGCCACGTTCTAGGGAGGATATCTTTGATAAATTTCCACTCACGGTGACCATCTGAGACCTATTTGAAAGATAGGAAGTGAACCACTCCCAAGTCTCTTCTGCCAAACCAGTTTTACTCAGTATATCACTTAAGATCATATGGCCCACATGATCAAACACTTTGGATAGGTCCACAAACACTGCATCCATTTTCCTCTCCTTATCAGTGGGACTAGCTATTAAGTCTGAAAAGTCTGTGAACATTGTGCTCAAGTATATACCCTTCCTAATACCTGATTGTAATGTTGTTAGTTGGTTGTATTCTTCTAAATAGTTATATAATTAACCCTGTATTTTTTCCATTTTTTTTAATTACTCATAATAGTGCATTTGGATGTGTTAGTTGGTTCCCCAGCCTTAATTATCAGAACAACTTTGGCTACCGTCCAATGCTGTGGAAATGTGCCTTCCATAATGCTACAGTTAAAAATATCAGTCAATACTGGTGTAGCTGAGTCCTTTATGAACCTTACAATATTCCAATACTATCCTGTCCACTTGCTTTATTTGGTTTTAGATTATCTATTTGTTTGAGCACTTCATTCCTTTTAGTTGATCTGAATCTAAATTTAGGTATAGCTTCCTCCCTTGTTATACTTTCTTTATTATTCATATCATTTACATCTTCCACTAATCTATTTTGTTTTTGTTCACTTTCGTGTATTTTAAATCAGGTTATTTAATAAAGTACTCATTTACTAGATCTGCTGATTTTTCTGCTTCATGAATTTCACCATGATTCATAATCTTGATAACTGTAGACCTCTTGACAGGATTGGTTACAGTCTTAATCATAGTCCAAAACTGGTCCAAATTTACTTTAATTTTTTGTTTAAAATATAGACTATTTGATTTTCTTATTTTCTGGACAACTCTGTTTTCTTAAACTTTCTCTACAGTTCCTGGCTCAAAGTCTTGTTTGCTTTTTTCATAGTTTTTATTTTATTCTAATTTTTTTTATTTTTATTTTATCATTTATCCAGGGCATGTGAGTCAGTTTGTGTTTTTGTTTCTTTAGGGGAACAATCTTATTACATGTCTCTAGAAACATATTTGTAAATTATTCAGCTGCTAGCTTTACTGTATATCTGATATTAGAAAACCCCTGTACCATTTCATCCTGGATATATCATTTTGGAATCCTAATTTACAGTATCTTTTGAAACATCTCTTAGTATGGAAAGACTCACTAGATTTTATTTTTAATTTCTCATTTATGCCTATTTTATAAATTACTACGATGTGATCTCCCAGATTTAATGGCTTTAGACTTTTTTACAATACCTCTAATGCAGATGTTAAAAGTATACCATCTAAAATACTACCTGTGTTTGTTAATTTTCCTTTTCTAGTAGGGGACTCAGTGATCTGTACTAAATTTAAGCTTTGAAAAGAGTCTTCCAATGTTAACCCACTTGGGCTAAAATCTGCAAAAAATAAAGTTATGAGTAAATGTTGAAACAATTTGCTTCCTTGTAACTTTGTTTTTTTTTTCACATTTTAACCCAAAATTTTCAACATAATCTTTTTGAGCTGTAGCAGCTATGGGGGCTCTGTCAATAAAAAGAGCCACCTTTCCCATTAGAAATGAATGGCATTTATATGTGAGCTACAGGGGGTCACTTCAGAACTATGGGTCTGACCTCTGGTAAGCTCTCATGTAAATCTAAGACTGGGAGACAATTAGGTTCAAACAAACAATGTCAATGCTGAATGTTCACCACTGGTATTGCTGTTGTAGCAGGTTTTGCTTGTACACCATTTTACTATATATTTACCCAGCTTAGAGCAGATGTGATGCAATGTCTCATTTTTAGTGATGTCCAGCTTTAACACATTGTTAGATTGTGATTACCCAGGTTATGGTAGCTGAGAGGCAATATTTACTTTCAAATGGGCTCCCACATTTTGATCTAAATTTCCAACAGTCTTTTTCTAACCTTACTTGACCTTATGATTAAGACAGGTGAAATTTAGAAAGCCAATTCGAAAGGTGATTTCGCTGTGCAACTTTGGAAACAAGTTTCAGAGGGGATTTGAAATAATGATGCCTACCATGTTCAGAAGGTGGGTAACACAAGGGATATGTTGAACATTAGAGGCCAAAATCTGCAAAATATAAAGTTACGAGTAAATGTTGGAACAATTTGTTTCCTCATAACAGTTGGGTTTTTTTTCACATTTTTACCCCACATTTTCAACATAATCTTTTCTGGCCTCTCCTTCAGAGCATGATAGGTGGTTGAAACATCATTTTGTATCACAAGTGTTAAAATACATTTTGGGTAGGGGTTGAGAAATGACAGATATCAAATTCATGAGGTGGTGTGAAAACATGGCTATGTTGACAAGTTGGAGTCAAAATATTGAAAATTACCACAGGTATGAACATGAATTGAAAATCACAACATAAACTCATAACTTTATTGTTTTCTTACATTTTTATCCCACATTTATAACATAGCCTTCTTATGACCCCACAGTCTTCTTATTATCCCACCTCATGAACAAGGGCAGAGAAAATGTTTAAATCCTGCCCAAAAGGTGATTTGGTGCCACAAATGGGAAGACATATTTTAACTAGGATTTGAAAAATGACATCTGTCACATTCATGAGGTGATGCAAAGAAATGGCTATGTTGAAAATGTGGGTTCCAAATATTGAAAATTACCAAAGTTATGAGGCTGCATTCACAAATTTCATTGTATGCTCATAACTTTGTTGTTTTTTTAATATTTTTACACCACATTTTCAACATAGCCTTCTTATGCCCCCACCTCATGAATAAGGGCAGAGAAAATGTTCGACTCCTGCTGGAAAGGTGATTTCCTGCAGCTACCATGAAATCACCTTTCAGAACAGATTTGCCTAATTTCACTGCAATTGTTCATGAGGCGGGGGTACCAAAAAGGCATGTTGAAGATTTGGGGCAAAAATATTTAAAAATGGCCAGGTTATGTTGCTAAGTTTAAAACCCCACTGAAATACCTTGACCCATATACCAGATTTCCTCAGTTCACGGCTAGCTTTGAACAGTGAAGATGTGTCTGCTATAATTTATATCCTTCCTTAATGTCCCCCACTGTGTTTAAACTAAATAGTTTTTTTTGTTACTTGGGTATGACACCCTGAATGCAGTGCTTCTGACTGGTGGGCTGAGATGCAGGGTCATCAGCTTCATGCTGCTGTCTCTTTAAGATCCACTGGCTGCTAATGATCCTGTATGGTTGTTGTGCTTTTAACAGCTCTGCTGATGCAAAGATCTCATGGTACCTCAGATGTCATATTGTGGAGTCTAGTATTGCTGCTGCCTGTGTCCTGCTAAGACGGCTTCACAGGCCCCCTGCTGTGTCAGTTAGTGGGCAATTTTGGAATCGTACAATATGTTTGACCATATAAGAAATTGTTTTACTATGTCCTGCTGCAGGGCAAGCAGCAATCTGGCATGGGGACTGTTGGTATAATTTCCAAGGTTCCTGCTCCGTGTGGATTTCTTGGAGGGAGGATAGCTCAGTGTCACAATGGGGACAGTGGAACCCCATCTTGACTGAAGCAAGGTAAGCTGGGAAAAGGAGAGGCAACACAGCTGTGGGTGCAGTGATCCTCCACCTGCTTGAGGCAAGGTAAGCCTTGAGGGGATGGTGGTTGAAGGAGTGTGTGGCATTCCCAAGACCAGCAATTTGTAGCTGTGGGAACAGTGATATGGGTCATTTTGGTTGTTTTTGGTGTGTCAGTGGATGGCTCAACCCATCGGTTGAACAAGGTGAGCTGAGGGGTAGATGATGTTGTAGCAACGCTATCTGTCCCATACCCTCCCCCGGCTGAGCAAAGTGAGCAGGAGGTGCATATCAACTCATCACTGCTCAGTTACACTGCTGTGGAGCTTAATTTCTGGCATCTGCAAGAGCGTGAGGCTTTTACTGGATGTTTGAAACTGCTCAGCAGGCTGATCGTGACAGATCAGCTCTGCTTGCTGGGTGGTGTAGATCAAAGGAAAGAGATGACCCATCATTGGGTTAGCTTTTTCTTTTCAAGTACATAACATTAACATTTCCACCCAGCAAACCAAAACTATGACATGATCAGCCTGGCTGATGATTAATGTGGCACTGACGCATTCCTTGCAGACCACTGTGCATTAGACTGACAGTGTCTCACCCCTCAAAAGGCACTCTGATAGCATGATGTTCATTTGCACGTGCATGCACAGTGAACATGAAAATGGGGATGCTTTATTCAATTACTTCTTGTTATGCGTTCATAAAGTAATTTGAATATGTGAGGGGTTTTGTTTACATTTAATTATTTTATACAGATTATATGAGTTGAAAAGTGATCACTAATGCATTGTAGATAGATGTAGGAAAATGTAAAAAGGTACACTATATGGGAGTAATTTTACATGATAATCTCTATTAATTCAGTTTAGCTTGTGTGGAGCACAAGTACTGTTGTTAACAATTTGGGAGTTTGGTTGAAAAAAAAATACACAAAGTAGGCCATGCCATATAAAGTATGCTATATGTGACCTTTGTAATTACTGGTAAGGTTTGGACAGGAAAACCACTTTGGAATGATTTGACATCATCATGTTTGTTTAGCTGGTAAAATTCAATAGTTTTCTTCACCTTTACTTTCTATTTGTACTTGGCAAACCATTACCTGGTAGTCAATTTGAGTACACCATGATGCACCAGCAACTCATTTTTCAAAATACATAGGAATCGGTGTGGGGAAGGGGGGAATAAAACACATGCTTTGCAAGTCACTAATTAGAAAATGATCTATACCTTTTGACATCTATTGTTTTGGGCAGATACAGTAGTATAACTTAACATTAAAGAGCACTAGGCAATAAATATGACAGCCTTCCATTTCGTGCTAATCTTTATCTCTTTCTTGCTAATTAGCATTTCTAAGCACTACCTACACATGAATTACAACTTTTTCCATTTCTCATTTTGTCACAAAGAGCAGGTAATACTACAAACTCAAACAAATATAAATATTAATTATTTTGACAGTTCCAAGTCCTTGCTTACACTAGCAAGTGTTTGATTTGTGGCCCAAAACTATCATTTTCTGGGGCCTTAGACAAGAAGCTTCACAAACTGCATCCATGCTCATTGTATAGGGATCTGCAAGAGGGAGCCTATATACATACTAAGCAAGTCTTTAACTGGAACATCACTGATGCCATTTTGACACTTTTGTTCCAGACAGGCATCCTAGTCTGGAGGTTAAGAGCACGGAACTGTAACTCTGACAACCAAGCACATCTGGGTTTCAATCACTGTGTAATTTTGAGAAAATGTTTAATATTATTTATAAATTGAGTGCTATAAACTGAGTTTTTAAGACAGAAGAAAGCATGCTTCCCATTATTGTTTTCCAATTTTCTGAGGTCAGCTTATTCTTTTATGATTATGTATATGGCTAGATGTTTTATGAAAGTTGCTAAACTGTGTGCCTCGACAATCTCTTTAGGCAGACAATTCCAAATTCTTCCTGTCCTTTGTGTATACAAACCTCTCCTTTTGTTTATGATGGTATAATCTACTTGAATTTGCCTATTATTAGACGTTAGATTAAATTCTTTTGTTACCATTTTAATTCGCATAGATTCTTTTAGTTCTTCATCTTTCATGATCTTGAACATCTGAAGCATACAGTGAAGCTTGCCAGGATTAAATTAAATTCTGTAGCGTGCTGCAGCAGAGTTACTGCAATAAACAATGTAATTTCAATGGGAATTAATCCCGTCTGTCATCCAGGAAACTGTGACACTGTGCTTCATCCTATCAGTGTCACAGTTTCCTGCATGACAAAAGGGACTAATTGTCTCTTGTTTGTGTATCCTCTAATAAAAACAAATTTGGGTGATTTAGCCAACTTTCATAGTCCAGATTTTTCAATCTTGAAATCAGTTTTGTGGTCCTACATTGTACTTGATTCAGTAATCTAATGTCACTGTTCATATAAGAACTCCATAAAGGAGATGCATAATCCAAGATAGGTCTTATGTATGACTTGTGTATAAGAATTACACACTCTTCATGTTTTGATAAAAATTTTCTTTTAATGCTGTACAGAAGTCTATTTGCAGTAAGTGAACTTTTACTGCAGTGTTTCCTAAAGGTTCAGCCTTACTTACTAGAACTCCAAGATATTTGTCAGAGGGAACTTCCTTTAGGAAAGTCTCATTTAGTGCAAATTCATGATTTGTATTGTTTTCCCCATGCACATCACCATACTAAACTGTGTCTTATTTTCCTCTGCCCAGATTTCAATCTTTGTTATGTCATTTGTTAAGTTATATCTATCAGTAATGGATGTTATATTGCCACCTAATTTTGTAGCATCCACAAATTTTGATAATATTCCTTGCGTACCTCTTCCAATGTCAGAAATAAAATATTTGAAAATTTGTGGGTCCCATTATCAATCCCTGAGGGACACCACTTGTCACTTCCCTCTTTTCTGACAAGGTGCTTTTATGCAGACTTGCTGATGTCTATTGTGCAACCAATATGTAACCCAATTTATGATATTAGGTATGATATGTGCTGATATTAATTTATCTATCAAAATATTGTGCAATACATCTGGCCCAGAGCACAGAGGTTTGAGGCACTGGACACCACACCTCGTGCTAACGCTGGTGACCCAGATTCAGGAATGGACTTGGGTCATCAGAGGTTGGCAGGGGAGGGGGAGGATGGAGCATCGCACAACAGCTTTCCTCTCTCTGGGGTGGGTAAAGGGGATCATGTCACTCTGCACCAGTGCCTGATGGAAGTCAGGGGCACTACAGGTGTGGTGCACAGAAGGGGGGGTTGGAGCACGCTGGACATCGGCATGTAGTGTGCTGATGTCATTGCATGTCCAGCTCCAGTAGTGTGAAAACCAGGCAGAAAATCAAGGGGTGGCTGTGGTGGTTGATGGCCCCCAGGACCTAGAGAGGTACGCCACCAAGGTATTGGATCTGGGTCACCATGCAGGAGGGGGACACTGTGCATGCCAGCCTGCATGGAGGAGCATGAGTCACTGACCAGACCATGGTTCGGGGGTGGAGGTGCTGGTGGCCAGTGACCTGCCAGCCACTCTGCAGAGGAAGTAAACATAATAATGATAATAATAAAATAAAAAAAAAGATATTGTGCAGGACAGTATCAAAAGCTTTCTTGAAATAAAAATAAATAGCATCCAGCTGGCCCATCAGAGCAGCAGTTGGATTTCCGCTTATGACATCAGTGACCCAGGTTTGGGAACAGACCTGAGTCACTGGAGGGCCAGCTGGGGGGAGAAGGATGGAGTATCCAGTGGACTGCTCTCCTTCTCCAGGGGGAGGGATGGATTCCTGTCTGGCACTCATTGGACCCCTGGTGGGGGCTGGGGATACCACAAGCTACCAGCATGCAGCAGTTCCAAGGGGGCAGGGTGGATACAGGATGTCATTGCACATCCCTGCCCCTCATATACGAGGGAGAAAAAATTCCTGTAGTCTGCCACCTCCATGAAGCCTGCCTTCAGCTTCAATTACCCTCCCAACTGGCTCCCCCAGATAGTCACACTGATCATGGCACTGACTCCACCCTCTGATGGGTAAGTCGGGGGTTTCAGGGAGAGCACAGCAGGAAGGTGGAAGCAGGAAGGTGCCTTGACTAGGCGGATATCGTCAGGAGACAAGCAGGGCAAAACAATAAATAAATAAATAGCATCCATTGCAATTTTTTGATTTAATTTCAAATTAATTTCTTCACAGAAATTTATCATACATGTGGTGCATGATATTGCCTGCAATATTCAATGCTTTATCTAGAAACCTTTTAAAAATTTGGCACCACTTTTGCCCATTGCCAATCTTAAGGAACCTCACCTGTTTTACAGGAGATATTGAAAATGTGAGTTAATTGATCAATAATATATTTTGCTGTTGCATGTTGCAAAGAAGGATGCAATCCATCTGGTCCAGCAGGTTTTAGTTCTAGTATAATTTTTATAATTTCATTTCAGTCAAACACGTGATCTGAGTCAATTCCAGTTATGATTTCAGTTTGCATGCCAGGTTTGACAGTGAATACTGAAACAAAATAATCATTAAATATATTTACAGTATCTTTTTGATCAGTTACTATCATCATTATTTATTACTGGACCAATTAATTTGAGTTTTTACTGTTGTTTACATAAGCAAAGAATATTTTAGCATTGTCTTTTATATGTACCAGTTTGAATTCTATCTTTGATATTTCTTTCCTTATTAGTTTTATTTTTGCTTGTTTCCATTTGTTCCTTTTTGTATTTGCTAATATTTATTTCTGATTGATTCAGTTTCATTTCCTAAATGCCTTTTCTTTGTTCTTGATTTGTTTTTTGATTTTTAAGTTTTGCAGTATATCACTATGGGATCTTCCCTTCTTTATGGCAGAGTTACTTTTAACTGTAATGTATTTTCTTTCTACAGTATGTCTGGAAGTTTATGTTTCAAAACTTTTCATCCTTCTTCTACATTTAAGTTTTAATTTTTTTTTCTTCCATTAACAGTTTTTTAGTTCATGCAAAATTGTATTATACTTGACTTTTTTTGTAACTAAATACTACAGTTGTCATTTTTATGGTTTTAGTACTAATCATATTATCAAATTTGATCACATTATGGTCACTTTGACCCAGATATTCTAGTATGCTAACATTTATAATCTTTTCATGTACACTATTTAATGCATCTGAAATGTTGTTTCCCTTTATGGGTTTGTCAGTTAACTGTGTTATTTCAAAGTTAGTGAAAGTATGTACAGTACAATTAATTTTTCATGTGGAAAGTTCATGCTCATAATATTCCAGCTTGTGCTTGGAAGATTTAAGGTTTAAATTATATTTCAGGATAAAAATGTTCAGCGTAAGTTAAAGCAGCAGTGCAACAAAAAATGTTTTCCACCAAGTTTGTTTCAGCTACAATTAATAAAAATAGTAGCAGACATGTCAATCTGCTATTCAAGGTAACTTGTTTTTGTTCTCAATCATTGCCCTTGCAAGGTATACAAAGCAATGCCTAAGCCAACTGTGGTGGCCATCTTTCTTCTTGAGAAAAAACTAAATTAAAACATTCATAAAATACTCAGTTGTTGGCAGAACTAGAGCATTTTACCACCAAATAAAAATGGAAGATGTCTGGAATCTTTCATAGTGAAAAAAAACTAGGGCCAAAGGACAGGATCCACAGAAGAGGAAGAAGGAACTGCAGCTGCAGGAGAAAACCTCAGCGCTCGTGGGAAACCACTTGCGAAGCCACAGGTCACCCGCAGCTGTGGGCATTCACGTAGGTGGAGCTGGAGTATGACCGGCTCCATGGAATATGGCAGCTTGCAGATGCTGTCACCATGGACAGCACCACAGCTGCAGGAGACTGCTATAGGCAGCAGAACCCGCCGTAGCACCCTCCACAACTGCCGCAGCTGTGAATTGCAACTGCTGCAGATGCGGATGATTCCAGTTCACAACAGCAGTTGCGGAGTGAAACTTTAAAAGTTTCTCTTTGGGGATCTTGCCCAAAATGTCTCACCTAGTTTTGTTGTACTGCTGCTTTAATTTATAGTAGTGTTTAGAAAAAAAGCAAACAAGTCTACAAAACCATCTGCTAAAATACATATGAGTTGTTAGCATTGTCATGTTAATTAGCATTTGTAAGTAGAACCTACAATTGCATTATAAAGTTGTTTTTCTCTTTTCATTTTTGATGCAAAGAGTGAGGAACACTGTAGCCTCAACAGATTTTAGAAATGAAATAGTTCTGCTGTTCTCGGCCCTCAATAAAACTAATAAAAAGGGCTGTGTTTGTTTTTTGCTCCAAAAAAAAGTTTTTTGCTGCCCTAAACAAGAAACTCTACAAACCACTTCATTGCTGAATATGTAGGAATATGTAGGAATCAGGAGAAATAAACATACACTAAGCAAGTCCTTAATTGGAATGTTACTGATGCCTATGGACATATTTTCTTCCAGGCAAGAAATATAGTTTGGGGTTAAGGCTCACATTGTGGGCACTATGCTCCAAAGTCCCTCGGCATACCCCCCGCCATGGTGCAGGCACCTTTCTTTTCTGTAATGATGCATGACAATACTGGTGTCTGCACTGTGGTCGCTACAACAATGGCACTTTGGGTGTTTTCTTAATACTAATGTGATGCCTTCAGGGGTGTCTTCCATCCCCCAGCCCTCATATGCAAGCCATCTATGGGCTGCTGTTATCCATGGGAAATTTCCTATGCAATGAGGCACACCAAGAGGGCTGCCCAGCGGGACACAGAGCAGCTTAAAATTCTTTCATCTCAATTGGAGGAATGGACATTGTCCTGACTACCTTTCCATTAGCCACTCAGATGATGGCCCTTCCCAGTGAGGCCATTTCTCCAGGTGGTATCACCACTGTAGAGTCTATTAAGACCCCAACCTTGCAAGTCCACTTATGATCAAGCCCTTGTTGGGCTTTCCCAGTTTCCTGTCCCCAGGTTTTCTCCTCTATAGTACATCCTATTTTGATTATGGATGTTGTTTTCTTGCTTCTTGTCAGTGGGATGCTTCAGCTATGTTTGCTTCATGTTCTTACAGTGATTCTTAATTTTAGTACTAGCCATGTAGATGTTCGGCCTGTTGATGTGGAGCGGTGGTAGGCAGGTGCCCTCTCTGGGGGGGGGGCAACATATTACAATACTCTCCTCCCTGCTCAAGTATCATAATGGGTGCACCTAAGGTTCACTTATGCTTGTGGAATATGAACAGACTTACCAGTCTTTTGAAGAGAGCAAAAATACTGACTTGCGTCAAAAACCTCAAGCCAGATCTTAAATCTCTCCAGGAGATGCATTTATCCTTAGCCAAGCATGTTAAGCTTCCTAATGTGGGTTTTCCAGTAGAATACTCCCTCTCCTACAAAGAAGGACACCTGTGAGGTATGGCCATTTTGAAACCTCAATATACTCCTTTCCAGGAGACTCAGGAGTGAAGGGATCCAGAAGGTTGGCTGGTACTGGTACTGGGTACCCTCCATGATTAGAAGGTCACTTTAACAAATCTTTATCTGTCACCTGGTACTGACACCCCTCAGCTCAAATCATTAGTGGTCCACATAGTTTCCCTCACAAAAGGAATACTTTTATTGGCCGGGTATTTAAACATTACTCTAAATCCTAGCATCAACTCCTTAAACCCATCCCCCTGTCAGCCCGTATCACACAAATATTTTTAAAATGTGATGCAGGATATAGAGTGGGTGAACATGTGGTGTTCTGTGTGCCCAAGGCAGTGTAGACACATGCACTATTCGGCAGTCCATTACACTTACTCTAGGATCGATTAGTGTTTTACTGAGATCGAACATACTGCGCAGGTCTCACATTTCGACATCCGTGACGGATATCTCTCTGACCATTCACCAATTAGTTCCTCTTGGGATTTTTTTAAACATTAAACTTTTTATTGAATTTTAACACGTAACAATTACAATATCTCAAACAGTAAAGCACATCTAACAAAAATACAAGAAAGAACAACTATGCACATAAACTAGGCACTGGGGAAAAGAAAACAATATAAATAACAATTAAAAAATTGACACCTCAGGAAACATGGGGCATATACATAGCATAATAATTAAAAATGACTATACATACAAATAATTGAAAAGGACAGAGCTCAGAAATTTCAAATTTAACAAGTTAAATAACCACTAAGGGAGCACATGCAACAAAGGAATTGCCGTAGTCGTAGAGAATGGTATAAATGACAGGAAAGATGGCACAACCCACTGTAGGCTGGATAAACTAATGAGTGGGAGGGTTTCAGAATTTGGGAAGGGGAGGTGAATATAGATGGGAGTGGAGAAAAGAGTCCCATTTGTTATAGTGTCATGCCTCCCAGAGGTGAAGAGAGTTATTTTGTCAAAAAGCACCTGACTGAAAAGAGCAGAATGCCAGGATAGTACCAGGGGAGGGGGTGTTTCACGCCATGAGAAGTAGCCATTTAGCCTCAAGCAATGCAGTGATATGCCAGAATTGTTGAGAGATAGGGATGTGAGGCAGCCTGGATGGGAGAACCAAAATGGCCAGTTTTAGGTGAGGTAAAATAGGTGTATTCAGGATTCTGATGCAGTCTTAAAAGATAGCTTCCCACCATTTGGTGAGGCACAGGCAACTCCATAACATATGTAGTAGCCCCCTTCTGTTTGCAAACAGCACCAGCATGCAGAATCAGCTGCAAGAGCCATGGAGTGAAGGGCCTGGGGAGTTAGATACCAACGATGCAGAATTTTGAAATGAAGCATCCAGTTTTTAGCATCATGGCAGGATTTATATGCCAGTGTTAACCCAGTCTGCCAGTAATTGACCACAATGGAAGAGTTGAGCTCCTTCTCCCATTTGAGTTTGCACTGCTCTGTTACTGAGGGCAAGGCCTCACAAAGAGTGCAGTACATTTGGCCCCCCACAGTCTCTGGTATCAGATGCCCCATACAGATGGGACAGCCAACTCAAGGGGGATTAGAAAACTAGGTTCTTTTCATAATCCTGGATGGCTGACTGAAGCTGTAAATATCACCAAAAGTCTGACTTGGCAAGGCAGTCTTGTCCTGTATTTGCTGAAAGGAGAAAAGTTTGTCAGTATAGGAAATAGAAATGTCCACTATTAAATTGAGATTTTTATACTCCCAAGTGGACCAATGTATTGATTTACTTCTTGTAAGGATATGCAGGTTATCCCAAAGGTATGTCAGGGCTCTTGGGGGAACCTAGATGACTTGGGCACTGCAGTTATTGACACGCATGAGTCCCAAGCTTGAAGGTTGGAAGCAATAATATGATGGTGTGGAAAGCTCCACAAGGAACAATGACCAAGCAGCAGACTAAGGCAAGGGACCTGCATGATGGTTGCTTCAAGGCCAAGCCATGCTGGTGTAACAGGAGAAGGAGACCTAAACCACCAAAAAGCCTGGGACATTCTATAAGTCAAGGCATAGCCCTCAAAAAAGGGAAGATCACCCCCTCCCCATCCAATGGGCCCAAAGTTTTGCCTTGCTGAGTCAAGGAGGTTTACCTTCCCACATAAATCAACTAATAATGCATCAATACGATGCAACATACTGGGTGGAATAGCAAGCGGCAGATTATAAAATAAATAAGCTAATCTCAGGAGAGCAAACATAAGGAGAGCAGCTATTTTACCAGCCTAAAATAGCCCTAACTTAAGCGAATGATGGGTGTCATGTTCTAAAGAGTACAGAAGAGGGCCTTAATTTGCTGAAATTAGATCTTCCAATTGATAAGTGATATGTACTCCTAAATATTTAAAGACATCTCCTGACCATTTAATCTGGAGTCTGGGACATGAGGACCTTTTTTTTTGCCCCGATCCCCCTCCACTTCCTGAAGTAAGCTTGACCCATGTCTGTACACTGTCCCCCCATTCCCAGGCTTACTCCTCTGGGCAGGGCCACCAGGTGGGTGCCCCCTCCCCATGGTCACTGGTAGTTTGCCCTGGCTTACACCCCAGGGTGGGGCCATGGGAGTGGGCCCTTCCCCAAGCAGACACTCGTGGCAGTGGGCATGTTGGCAGAACAAGGTGTCATGCCAGGGGACCAGTAATGTTTTTCATTTTTGTGGTAGTCTGGGGTGTGGGAGATGTTCAATGACTACCAGCATCTGCCCCGCCCCCCTGACATTACAGCACCTGCATGGCAGTACCCCAAGCATCTGCCAGAGGTCTGTAATGCACACTCTTCCCTCTCCCCATGGAGAAGAGCAGTCCCAAGCATGCTCAATCCTTCCCCCCCCAAGCCGGCCCTCTGACTGGAACATGAGGACTTATCACAATGGGAATTTAGGGTTGTTAAAATTGTCTTGGACATGTTAACTGCCGGGCCAGAAAGTTCCATGAACTGGGCAAAAATTGTAGTGTTAGGAGGGAGATATTTATTTTATTTATTTATTAAAATCTAGGATTACAATAACTTTGAGCAGGAACTGCTCATTTGCAAAGGTTCCAAGTCTAGGAAATGGTAGGTAAACATACCTACAAAGGTTGAATAGGATAAAACATGATTATATAGTAAAAAAGAAGAAAAAAAGAGCAAGAGGCTGAGGCATAATTTAAATACAGTACCTCAAAGTGTGCAGGGGCAAACTACATGAAGAAACTTAGTAGAAAACTTGGTAAAAAGCGCTGTAGGCATGTGGATAGGGAGGGCATGGGTATGCAGGCAGGAAGGCCATTGTCATAGGGTAAGGGGGGACAGGTAGGAGTACATCAGCAGAAAGGAAGAGGTGGGATAGTTGTCCATAAGTGCCAGGGAGGGATGGTGAGAAAGGGGAGTGGGGAAGAGCGGGGGAGGCAGGGGGAGGGCATGGTAAGAGGGGTAGTAGACCTGTCTATGGCTGAAGGCAGTGAAACACAAGGTCCCTGTTTAGGTGAAGCAGTCACATTGGCAAGTAGAGGTGAGATGAAGTCGGAGCTGGCTTTTAAATGGGCCAAGGGCAGCAGCAGTAAGAGTTTCTTTGTTGAGGATATTGTACCACTGTGGAGCCCTGTGAGCAAAAGCCCTCTGTCCCATAGTAGTCCGACATCTGGGGACAAGGAAGGTTTGTTTTTGTGAACTTCTGGTTTGTTGTGGGCTGTAGTGGTCTATAAGGAGCTTTTTAACCCTTGGGGGCATGATGCCAAGGAGGACTTTTTTGGCCAAGAGGCAGGTTTGATACTGAATCCAGCTGATGAGCGGAAGCTAACTGGCCCAAGCATACAGATCACAAGTGTGTGTGAGTCGGTTGGCCCCCATGAGTAGGCTGCATGCTTTGTTGAGTGCAACCGTAATTTTGCGGCGAGCAGTGGCAGAGGTGGAGCCATTGATCGCAAGCCCATAGTCAATGATGGAAGTGACAGATCTGTTAATAGCTAACCTAAGTGAATCCAGATTCATGCAATGTCTGTGCCTGTAGAACAGGCCTATACGGATAATGGCTGCTTTGGTGACAGAGTCTATGTGCTGGTGGTAGAAGAGGGAACTGTCCAGTGTAATGCCTAGGTATTTAAATTCAGGAACATGTTCAAGTGTGGTATCTGCTTGGTTGTTGATGAAGAGGTCATGGGATTTGTACTTGCTTGAGATAGCAAGGGAGATTCCAGAGAAAGAAGCAGATTGTCCATGTAAGAGTGAATGAGAAATGAATGGTTACCTACCTGAATGCCACAAATTTCTGGGGTGGCCAGGAGCTTACAGGCCAGAGGATCAAGAGCCAGTAAAAACAGAAGAGGCAAAAGGGGACACCCTTGGTGAGTTCCCCATTGTAAATCAAATGAGGCCAAAATGGTAAGATTAGTTAGAAGCACTGCCAATGGGCCATGGTATAGGATGTGCATCCAAGCCTAAAACTGTGGACCAAAACCAAAATGCTCCAGAATGTTATGCATGTAACGCCACTGGATGGAATCAAAAGCCTTCCAAAAGTCAGCAGTGAGAACAGCCATGGGAATAGGAGCAGTTTAACATGAAATTTTAAATTAAGAAGGGTATGCAAGTGGTCAGCCCCCGATTTACCTTTTTGGAAACCCACCTGGGATGGATATACAAAGGTGGGAAGGGCTTTTTCAAGATGAATAGCAAGAGCTTTAGCCAAAGTTTTGGTATCTGTGAATATAAAAGATATAGGGTGATAGTTTGCATAGTTGAGTGGGTCGTCAGATTTTTAAGGGAACTGAGTTATTATGGCCTTGCGTAAGGTAGGGGGTAGTCGGCCATCACTATGTTCCTCTTGCACGATAGCCAGAAGGGGCGGAATAACAATGTCCAGCATCACCTGGTACAAATCTATTGTAGTACCATCCCATCCAGGGGCTTTATGTTTAGCAAGGGATAGCAATGCTGAGCAAATTCTGCTTCAGATAGAGGCACATCTAATTCATACCATAAATAAGGCAGGAGCCAAGGGGTAAGAGTATCTCCCACACAAAAGACTGAAGATGGGACAGAGTTGAAGGTTGTATCCCAATTGAGTGAAGCTGTTTATAGAAGAGTCCCTTTGTATCAATTACCTTTTGGGGAGCTGTAGTAATAGTCCCATCTGATCTGCGAAGTGCAGGGATCTGGGATTCAGCCTGCTGTTTGCACAAGTGGTAAGCCAGAAGCATACCGTTCTTTTCTCCTGAGTCCAAAAGAGTGGCCACTCCAAATAAACTACCATTCTGTCTTACAGGAAAGGAGAGTATTTAACTTATATTTAATTCCTAAAATTTTGGCCTGCATAGAGAGATCAGGTGAAGGGGTTTGTTTAAATTATTGCTCTAATGTGGACAATGTTCATGACAACTCTAATATCTTCACATCCCTCTCCCTCCATTTACGGTTTGAGAAGATGATGATGCAGCCTTGCAACAAAGCCTTTAAGGCTTCCTAAATAATTCCTGGCATACATCAGCAGTGGTATTATTCTTAAAATAAAATTGTGCTTCTTTATGGATCCAATCACAGAAAACAGGGTCTCGAAGTAATACAAGATTACAATGCCAGCATGGTGAAGCTGGCTCAGAGATAGGGGGTTGCAGAAAGAGGATAACTGGGGCATGATCAGAAATTAAGATATGGCCATAAGATGAGTCTATATAGTGTGTGTGTCACCAAATCATTAAACAACCAATAGTCAAGGTGACTGAAAGAGTCATGTACATTAGAATAGAAAGAGAAGTCCGGGTCCGTCAGATGCGTGAGATGCCACACATTACCCAGACCCCATTCTGACATGAGCTCCATCAAAACAGCTCTGGAGCTGGGATAAGTATCAGGGGTGATTTTGGATTTGTCCAAAAAAGGGTTCAGTACAAGACTGAAGTACCCCCATCAAGAAAGGGTAATGGGACTCATTTTGAAAGTCCACAAGAACATGATTTAAGTGATGAAAAAATGTCTGAATCATCTGAGTTAGGGGCATACACTGAAGCAAAACATAAATACCCTCTTGAATAACTGACTTTAGTAATGACCCATCTACCCTTCGTATCAGTTACCATATACACAACTTTCCAGGGTAAGGCAAGATGAATCCGAATCATATTTCCTCTGTGTTTGCTAGAAGCAGAACTGTGCACCATTTGGCTCACCCACCCTTTTTTCATCCATGGTGCAGTTCTCTAAATGAGATGTGTCTTCTACAGAACTGCAATATCAGCTTTCAAAGATTTCAGATATTGCAACATTTTCAAACATTTAGCAGGGTGATTAACCCCTTTCACATTCCAGGAGACCATCCTCACAGGAGAAAGCTCAGTAGGAGTGAAACATGTCAGGTGATTGATTGGTGATATAGCTGCCACGTCACGAGGGAGCTGGGACCAAGTAGGAAGTGAAGCTGTTTGGACTGCATTTGTGCTTTGTTTGTGGATTTTATCATTTCTGCTTCTTGTTTGCACAAAATAAAAGAGACTTGCATGTTTTTCAGCCCTTTGGTGAGTTATTTCACTCATTATTGCCAGTTGTACTGTGTGTGAGGACTTATTGAGCAGTAGCAGTGCTACACTTCTCAAGCCTTAGCTGGTGCTGGTACTCCTGAGCCATTGGTTCACCTTTGTTATAAAAAAAGAAGTATAGAGCCCATTAAAGGCACTTGAGATAGGTACACAGTCCACCAATGTGAGCGCAAACAAAACAATTTGCAGCCTCACAGTAGAAGACAGAAGCACACAAACATGCACAGTACATTCTTGTAGAAGTCAACCAAGTAGGAGTCCGTTCATAATCCAAATGAGCTGGTGACTTAACAGGTAATGAAGAAGGTTGCAGGGACACTACACTGGACAAAGTCAGGAGATCTGCTCTGGTTTCATGAGAATTGGGCATTGACAGCTGAGATTTGTTCTACGGGGAGGGGGGAGGGGATCTGAGACTATGGCCCAGTCCATAGAGGGGACTGAGAATTGGATAATCTCCCCACAGGCAGTTTTGGCAGGAGGAGAAGTAGAAGAAGAATGGCATGGAGAGGAGCCTGAACTAGACTGCCTGTGTTGGCGATGAGGATGGTCCCCAGATACAGAAGCAGTTCCTTGGTGGGGAGGGTTGGACATGACAAAATTAGTACACCAAGAATGCCAGAATTCCCAGATCAGTATTTCCTTAGGTTCCACTGTAGAGCCACGCTTCTCCAAAGGCTCAGGTGAACGAAGAATTTCTATAAACTTTGAAGAATGGTTCTGGCATGGAGGTCACTTAACATTGGGCACTGGATCCGACTCCCTCTACAGATGCCTGGGGAAGAGTCTATTTTAAGTTGTGTACAGCATCAATGGAGCAGGGCTTGAGCTTTCTGAGAGTTATTGCCTATGTTAGTCTAACCATCTTTATTAAACACAAACCGCGTAAGTCCTGTGAATTGAAAAGTACCAGTCTTCCTTAAAGCCATACATATAGAAGTATATTCACAGTGCTTCTTTACCACCTCCGCAGAGCAGTCAGGATAAAAAGAGATCTTGGATGCTCTCCAGGTGAGGCTTCATTTCTCTCGTGCTGCACGCATTAGGACACTTTTTATACCAAATTTGTGGTAATGGGATCACAATATGGTGGGGCTTTTGCAATTTGTCATAAGCAGGTCTCCCAACATGATAAGCCTTCTCAACCTCTAAGGGGCCTTTCCAGACAGGTGACAAGAGCTGGGAAGAGGGGTGGTGAGGAAAGCAGGCAGGTCATTCCCTTCTAGACCCTCAGGGATGCCACACACTCAGATATTATTTCAGTGAACTTGGTTATCCAACAGTTCCACCCTATCCCACAACAGGAAGGAAGGTCAGATTCTAGGTGGTGGGTGGTGTCTCTGAATGTGTGGAGCCTTGGAAACAAGATGGATGACCTGCAGGCACTAGTAGCAGGCAGGAGGGTGGACATAGCTGCAGTAACCAAGCCTTGAGCAACATCACACCATGACTGGGACCTTACGATCCCTGGATATAAACTATACAAGAGGGACAGAGAAGTCAGGAAGGGGGAGGGGTGGTAGTTTATATCAGGGAGGGAATAACCTGCACGAAGGAGGAGTCAGGGGAAAGGGGAGGTGGAGGCATCATGGGTTCAGTTAATATCCAATAGAGGGAGAAAGGTGAGGTGGGGGTGGTTTACAGACCACCCAGTTAAGATGAAGAGAGAGACAGGGAACTGAGCTCACAAATTTTGGAAGCTGCGGGGAAAGAAGAGGTGGTAATTGTGGGGGACTTCAACCTGCCCAAGGCGGACTGGACCATACCATCCACAACATGTGCTAGGAGTCAGGTGGTCCTGGAAGGACTGTAGAGTAGGTTCCTGTCTCAAAGCATCACTGAACCAACAAAATCCGAGGCAATTCTTGATCTGGAGTCTCACAAATGGGGAGCATGTACAGGAAATAATGGTCAGGGAGCCACTGGATGGAAGTGACCATTACACGGTGTGGTTCCAGTTGGGTATAGGCAGGGAAAGCATCCCAACTAAGACCAAAATCTTGGATTTCAAGAAGGCAGACTTCAGGAAAATGGGTGAAGTGCTAAGGAGCCATCTGGTGGGCAGCAGAGCAGATATGGGGGTGGACCAAAGGTGATCCATCAATAAGGAAGGAATACTGGTTGCCACAGATGAGTGCACTAGGCTAAGGGAGAAGAACACAAGAGCCAAAGTGCCCAGCTGGTTCAGTTCTAGGGTTGCCAAGGCAGTAAGGGAAAAGAGGTTGGCCTATGGAAAATTCAGGAAGACCAAGAGAGAGGTGGATAGGGAAAATTACTTAAGGTTGGCTAGTGATGACCCAGGGAATTACAGACCAGTCAGTCTGACCTCCATTGTGGGCAAGCACATGGAGACCATACTAAAGGAAAGGCTGGTGGAATATCTAGAGCAGAATGGTCTCCAGGATGAGAGGCAGCATGGGTTCATAGGGGGAGGTCATGTCAAATGAATATGATTGACTTCTTAGGCTGTGTCATTAAGACAGTAGACAAGGGCCAAGCAGTAGACATCCTCTATCTTGAGTTCAGCAAGGCCTTTGACTCTGTGCTCCACAGAAGGTTGATCAGGAAGTTGGTGGATCTCAAAGTTATGGAAAAGATGGCCACATGGATGGAAAATGGCTGAGGGACAGAACCCAGAGGGTGGTTTTGGAGAGAGAGTTATCTGGCATCAGAGAGTTAACCAGTGGGGTCCCGCAGGTCTTGGTGCTGGGGCTGGTGTTGTTCAATGTCTTCATCAATGACAGTGGGGATGGCATTAAGGGCAAAATGTGCCTATTTGTGGAAGACACTAAGCTCTGTGGGAGAGTGGACACAGCTGAAGGAATACAGGACCTACAGAAAGATCTGAAAAAGCTGGAGAGGTGGTCTAGGATCTGGCAGCTTAGCTTCAATAGCATACAAAACCAAAGGATGGCGGCTCCAAATTCTTGTTGTGCCTGTGTAAGGTACTCAAGTATGAAAGAAACAACTGTGTCCCTGAGGAGGCGCTGTTCTTGGCGCGAAACCGGTCAGACGTTTGTCTGTCAGAGCTGTTCTGACCTTGCATGGCGTTACTGCATTGTGATTTTTTAATGTTTTGAGCACAATACAGTTTATTTATGTGGAAGAGTTGGTGCCGTGTTGTTTCTTTCATAGCTTAGCTTCAATGCCAAGAAATGCAAAGTTATGCATATTGGAGCTAAGAATCCCAGGACAGAGTACTACCTGGGTGGAGTCCGAGTATCTGAATCAGAGGAGGAGGAGAAGGACCTGGGAGTGATTAGTTACCAGAAACACTCCATGCAGTGCAATAAAGCAGCAGCAAAGGCAAACAAGATGCTGGGATGCATATCTAGGGGAATAAGCAGCAGGAGAGAGTAGGTTATACTGCCCTTGTACAGGTCACTGGTAATGCCACATCTAGAGTATGGAGTTCAATAGTGGTGCCCACACTTCAAAAAGGACATTAACCTGCTGGAGAAGGTCCAGAGGAGGGCTACAAAGATGATAGTGGGTCAGCAGGGTAAGGCATATGAGGAGAGGTTGAGGTCACTGAACATGTAGTCCCTGGAAGACAGGAGAGTGAGAGGGGATATGATTGGGACCTTCAAGTACTTGAAAGGGATAAATAAGGTTGATAAGGAGAGTTTCTTTAAGCTGAGTGCCAACCTTAACATGAGGGGGCACAGTCTTAAACTGGAGGGTGGGAGGTTTATGAGGGAGGTCAGGAAGCACTTCTTTACAGAGAGGGTGGTGGACACTTGGAATGCACTGCCGGAAGAGTTTATCTCATTGAAGATGGTGGGCAGCTTTATGAGAGGCTGGGATAGACATGGGGGAAGGTAAGGATCATGGGTAGGCAGGATGGGAGGAGTGGGGAGGGAGCGCAGGGACAGTAGCTCAAGCTGTGGACCCTGCAATACAAGCAGACTTGATAGACCAAATGGCCTTCTTCTGCTGGCTTCTTCATATATTCATATGTAACAGGACAAGACACCGCTCCTGTTTTCAAGGTGCCGCAGTATCAAGAATTGAGTGTCATTCAAGTCTGCTAGTCGTTGCTCAGTAACATGCATTTTGCCTTTAAGTGCAGTGATGTCTGATGTCATGGCTGCCACAGATAATTTAATCTGTGCAACATCAACCACCAAATTTTCCAATAAAGTGGCAATGTATTCAAGTGATGGAGCCTGAACAGAACCATGGAGTGTCGATGCAGAGGCCGTGGCTGACGCCATGTTTGACTCCCCCATGATTGCGAATAGGGCCCTGTAGAGAAGTCAAAATGTGCAGTATAGTGGCACTCACAAACCACAGATAGTACAGAAAAAAGTAATAAAAGAATTCTTTACCAGTGTCAAAGCACATTTTGATTAACAAAAAAGGAACAAAAAGAAATGATGCAGAGATAGGAAATAGAGAAAAAACAGATGACTGAGGCAGAGCTCTGCTTTGGTCGTCTTGCATGGGCTACAGACCACACACCCCCATCCCTCTTGGGATTTTAACTTAGAGAGATGGGCAACTTGGTGTTGATTGAACCCTTATTTTCTGAAGCCCTCCCCTTTAGGGACTTTGTCAAGAAAAACTGACAGATTCTTCACGGCAACCCTGACACTGACAGTTCAAATGTAGTCTGTAAAAGTAGTTTTTAGAGGCCACTTAATACAGTACTATATACAGCTTAAAAAGCAAAGGCAGGAACATAGACAACACTTCGAAGAATCTTTACATTTACTCCAGAAATTGCACCAGCATTGGTATAGATTGGTTACCAACCAAATTATCAACGCAAAGGTAGTTCTTGTTGAACTGTATTTGGTGCAAACTGAAGTTGCCCTAACTTTTATAAGACAGAGGTGGACTCCCAGTCCTCCGAGCTACTGGTCTAACAATTAAGAAAACAGTGCCGAGCAGCTACTATAGTGGCTTTAGAGCACCCAATATGAGGGAAATGCCTAACCTGGTACCAAGAAATTTCTAAGGTCTTCCAGGCTTACTACAAGTTCTTATGCACCCCAGACATCTTATGCAACAAGCACAGATCAACTCCCTTTTACACCCAGTACACCTCCTGTGTCTTTCCCAGGAGTCAGGAGCCCAGCTGTTACTGCTGGTTACAGCATAAAAACTGGATCAAACTATCCACCTCTACAAAAAAAAATATGAAGGTCACAGGGCTGGATGAATATGGGTCAGAGTTCTATTAGCTCGTGAAGGACCTGATACTCCCACCATTACTCAGCACATTTACTGAAATGTGGCAGGACAGTGCTCCTCCCACCTCTTGGTCCCATGCAGCTATCTCTGTCCTCCCTAAACCAGGAAAGAACCTGCTCCAATGTCCTTCATAATATCACATCTCAGTCCTTAGCAAGGATTACAAATTCTACATGTCTGTAATTGTGAAACACCTTGATAACATACTACCCTCCTTGATCAATGGAGACCAAATGGGCTTTGTTTATACACGTACAACTTCTCCTCTGTTCCCAATGTCCCCCCTCCCACCTGCATATCGCCGCCTGCCATCTCTCCTTGTGCCCCTGGTGTAGCTCCTCTTACTCTCTCCCCTGTGTCATGTTCCAAAGTCTTAAAGTTGCTGAAATCTATCTCTGCTCATGACAGCCCTGGCCCTGATGGAATTGAACCCAGGATCCTCATACTTGCTGCCCCTCTCCTGGCAACTCTAATTACTCAGCTGTTCAACCTATCTATCTGTACCTCCTCAGTGCCTCAAACTCGGAAATCTGCAAGGACAATCCCTGTCTTCAAGAAAGGTGATCCTAAAATCCTAACTAATTATCAGCCTATCTCTCTCCTCCCCACACACAGTAAGATCCTTGAGAAATTAATCCACAACCAGATCTCAGCCCACCTACTCCGATTTAATCTCCAGTCCCCCATTCAGCATGGTTTCAGGGCAGGGCACAGCACAACCACGGCTCTCACCCTTTTTACGAGTGAGGTAAAATCCCACATGGATAAGGGCTTTCTGACTGGGGTAGTATTCATTGACCTCTCCAAAGCTTTCGATCTTGTGAACCATCCGTGTCTCCTACATAAACTTTGAGATCCTTGGTGCCACTGGAGCCACACTTTCCTGGTTCAGTAGCTATCTTGACAACAGGTCACAATCTGTCTCCTTTGGCAAGGTTCTATCATCTCCCACTTCCGTCTCCTGTGGAGTTCCCCAAGGGTCTATTCTTGGGCCCTTACTATTCTCCATATTTGTTAATGATATTCCCACCCCTCTTCCCCACTGCCGTTCCAAAATGCACGCTGATGATTTAGTCCTCTACTCGACCTCAAGGTCAATTGAAGTCATCAATAATCATTTCTCATCTGCTTTTAACCAACTCCAATCCTGGTTTGCCTCCATCTTCCTCTTACTCAATCTACCTAAGACTCAGGCTATGCTTTTTGGGTCCCCTAGGAAAGTCACCACTCATTCTCCCAAGTTATCTGTTGTCTGCCTAGATGGGTCCTCAGTCTCTACTACTGACTCCTTTAAATACCTGGTTGTAAGGTTAGATGAATCGCTTGAATTCTTCCTTCACATAAGCAACATTTGCAAAGTGGTAAATACCAAGATTGATGCTGCTTTACCACTTTCACCACTCCTTAACCCCCAGGTCAGGATATCCATAGCAAGAGAGGTCTTGCTCCCGAGTCTGCTGTGTGCTCTCCCTCTTCTCTCCCAGGCTAATGGTGGCGAGCTATGTAGATGGGACATCGCTTATAACAATGTGTGTAGATTTGCCCTCTCGGCCCCTCGTCTTATGCACCATTGCCTGCTCTATCCCTCTTTACACTGGCTATCACCCAATGCCTGTCTTGCTTACTCTCTAGGACGCTTCATTAACTCCTTTTCCAGGTTTCCCTGGCCTGACTCTCTTGCATCCATGCTTTCCCCTGTGGACTGCCCCCGCTCTCTGAGATTGTCTGATGCTCAACTACTCTGTCCCTTTCTGTTCCACCAAAATGGGGGAACAAACTTTCTCCCACTTTTTGCTCCCAAGTTCTGGAATTCCCTGCCTCACTGTCTTAAGTTCTGTTCATCTCATGCCTCCTTTAAAACTGCACTTTTTCTCACCTCCAAGCACTTGATACATGTGACTGCAATATACCTGCCTGATTCACTTCTCTTGCTCTTCCTACTGTTCCTCATTCGCTCATTCTCCAGTCCTCAAAGCACTGCTATCAATTTAACTCCTCATACTTGGGGATGTGTGTTGTGCAAATTTATTTTATTTGATCCATGAATGTTCTGTTAATTTGTTCTCTGTTGTGCTTTCCATACGTGTAATATGCTTATGGAATGAGCTCATTACTGTAATTGTCTCTGAGTGTATGTTACATGATTGTTTATGCCTGCAGTTGTACTCTCCCGAGTCGTTCCTGAAAATAGGCAGGGTTTTTGCCTAGTGTGCTTACCCAGTCATCAAAAGCTAATAAATAAATAAATAAATAATAACCGCTGCATGCTTTGTACACCACATTCAGCAAGCTGCCTCTCCCTTAGTGCTTTTAAGTCTTGATGCTGAGAAGGCCTGTGACTGGGACTCCTGGCCATTCCTGTACGCTGTGCTGGGGTACATGGGATTCCTTGTGACTTTTATAGAAATGTTACATAGATTTACCACTCTCCACGGGCTTGAACTAAGGTAAGTGGGCATCGCTGTAATGATTTCCCCCTGAAGAGGGAACTGTGTCAGCCTTGCCCCATTACCACAATTTTTTGTCATTTATATGGACCCTGGGTCATGGCAATATGAAAAGTCATGGTAGAGGCAGAGGAGCACAGCATAGTTCTTATGCAGAAGACATTTACTTTATTTACAAGACACTGAGAAATCCCGACCAGGGGTTTTGAGGTACTTAATCATCTCAAGGTGGCATCGGGATATTGCACTAGTACTTCTAAAGCCGAGACCCTCTGTTTTCACTTCTCCCCCACCCCTTAGCTCCAAGAATGGGAAGGAAAAGGGGAAATTCTTTAACCAGGAAAAGCACACCAAGCCAGAGCTTGTTTCCAAGTGCGACCTGGGAGCACAAGGAAGTTAAGTGACTTGCTCATGATCATGCAGTATGCAGGTGGGAGCTGATGGGATTCAAACCCAGGCCTCCAAAATACCTTCCCATGCTGGTAGCACTTACAAAACTTAAATTCTTAGAGATTCATGTGGCTTACTCTCCTGCCTAGGCCTTTCAGGACATTTTTATTTTATTTGAGTAAACTATGAAACAGGATTATAACCATTGGGGAACCATGCCTCTTTCGTTGTCCATGAGGGTGGAGGTAGCATGTACAGTATTACTACTCTGTCTAGACATGTTAGCTGTTCCAAAATGTACTACTAACTATACCAGTGCATACTTGGTGCCTCTAGAATAAGGAGCTATCCACATTCATCTGGACAGGGCAAAGACGGCATATTAAATTCCAGTCACTCTGCCTCCCTAAGGAAGAGGGCAGCCTGGCACTTCCCCAGTTACAAATATATTTCTAGGCAGTCAATCTTTGTTTCCAGTTGTTCCAGCATTTAGAAGGTGCTCATGTAGCATGTCTAGATATGGAACAGGCCATGTTCCCCAAAAGGCAATTTGTTAGAGCCCTGTAGTATTGTTCCCCTCTGCTGAATTCGGTTAAGCACCAAAACCTTTTGTTACGATATCAAGTACAAGTTTACACACCATCTGCAAACAATAGAAGATAGAAACATAGAAGATTGATAAATAAGCTGGGTAGGCTTGGGGTGGGTCAGAAGTTGGTCAACTGGGTGGCAAACTGGTTGACAGGCAGAAAACAGAGAGTGGTGGTAAATGGTATACAGTCAGAAGAGATGCAAGTCACAAGTGGGGTACCTCAGAGATCAGTCCTGGGGCCAGTCCTCTTCAACATCTTCATTAGTGACCTTGCGGATGGACTAGAGGGTAAGGCTTGTCTGTTTGCAGATGACACCAAGATCTGCAACAGAGTAGATGATCCAGATGGGGTGGGCAGAATGAGAAGAGATCTGGATAAACTAGCAAAATGGTCAGAAGAGTGGCAACTGGGATTTAATGCAAAGAAGTGCAAGATCATGCACATAGGGAAGAGAAACCCTGAAGCCACCTATAGGCTGGGAGGGGAGTTGCTAGCAGTCACAAAGGAAGAAAGAGACTTGGGCATCATCATCACTGATGACCTGAAATCATCCAAGCAGACCTCTAAAGCAGTAGGTAAGGCTAGGGGGGTGTTAGGGTGTATTAGTAGGGGTATCACAAGTCGTAAGAGGGAGGTAATAATCCCTCTTTACAAGACACTGGTTAGGTCTCATCTGGGAGTACTGCATGCAGTACTGAGGCCACACCTTCACAAGGACAGTAACCAAATTGAGGCAGTCCAGAGAAGGGCAACCAAAATGGTGCAGGGACTGCATCAGAAGACATATGAGGACAGATTAACAGAGCTCAATATGTATACCTTTGAGCAAAGGAGGAGAGAGGTGATATGATCGAGGCATTCAAACACCTTAAGGGCATTAACAAGGTGAAAGAGTCTAACATGTTTAAATATAAGAAAAATAGCAGGACAAGAGGACACAGCATGAGATTAGAGGGGGGCTGATTAAGGGGGAATGTGAGGAAATTCTTTTTCACAGAAAGGGTGGTGGATGCATGGGATGGCTTACCTCAAGAAGTGGTGGCTATGAATACAGTGCAGGGCTTCAAACAGGCATGGGATAGGCATAAGGGAGCAATACAAATGAGCATGAATAGATAGGCCACTGACAGAGCAAAGGCCGATGGCACATTTATAAGGTAGAAAAAGAAATGGGCAGACTGGATGGGCCTTGGGGTCCTTATCTGCCATTAACTTCTATGTTTCTATGTTTCTAATTGCATCTTACACCTTTTATAGCCCTTCTATGCCCCAAATCTCAGCTGGAAAACTTTATTTCTCCTACCTTGGATCATGGGTACTATAATTGGGAAATACTCTATCTACAACATATTTACAAGTTCCTCATGCATAACACAGTCCAGCAGTTCACCACATTGCAAACCCAATATAATCTCCACAACAAGGAGTTTTATAGATACCAACAGCTCTGCCATTATATTCTTCCCTGCCCATTAGTGTCCACACCCCATGTACATATCCCCTCCAATAATCACTTACTGTCTAAACCTTTTTAAATTATGGGGCAACCCTGCATATGATTTCCCACCTCTATTGACTTCTGCAATCAATCACTTGCTTCAACTCTTTAGTTGTAGCATCCAAATGGGAGGCAGAAGTAGGTATCTTGATAGATGAGATACTTTGGAAGAAGTCCTGCCATGCAGCTGCCAAAAGAATAAGTTCCCATCAATGGTGAGAGTATACCTGGAAACATTTAATGTGATATTTTCATACCCCAGCGATCACGGCACATTACCTTCCCATGTACTCCCTGGCTTGTTGGAGGAATTGCAGAGAACCCAGGGCAACTCACTACCATGTGATGTGGGCAAGCCCTCAGCGTCATCCCTTCCTGTAGGGCTTGGAAGTTGAACTTAATGAATTCTTTGGGAAACCCATATAGCTCACTCCCACTTTGTATTTTCTTTTACAATACTCACAAGGTTTTAATGACCCACACTCATGGTATCTGTTAAATATTTCAATCCCAGTGGCCAAGAAAGCCACAACAAAGTGCTGGCTCTCCCTCGCCATTCCTACTCTGGAGTCCTGGAAGTCTATATATCAAATGAGAAGATCAGACATTCTCTAAATGACTGTTTGGAGCTGTGCTTCTCTTGGTGGATGGTGTGGCTCATTCAAGCCACAAGTGGGGACATAACTTTAGTCCCATAACTGTACTAGCTGTGTAGTAGATTTCATATGTTAGCATCATACCTTGGGTGTACTACATGATTACCAGAGGGTTACTTTCCATTAAAGTAAACTGAGCTTCAGCCCACTCTTCCTGGATAGATATGCCCCCCATGGGGGGGGGAGTATGGTGTCTCACACCTAAGGGTAATTTCATTCATAATTCCAATTCCCAATTCTCAGTACACTCTCAGACAGCATTATCTTTGGTGAATACAGGTTTGAATAAGCCCCCAGCTTTGAAGTGTCCTGTAAAGGCAGGAGTGGCTCAACAGAATATAACTGGTGGTGGCTGGGACTGTTAGGATATATAATGGTTGTTTTTCACTGTACATGTGCTACTACAACATCTGTACAACTGTTATATTTGCTCTGCATTGACCAAAGAAAACTTTCAATATAGATTATATTAACAACAAAAAAAAAAAAGAAATTTATCCTAGCAGTTAAGAGTACTGACCTGTAAACCTGACAACCAAGCACATCTGGGTTTGAATCATACCTCTGCCACGTGCACTCTGTGTGATTTTGAGAAACTCTTTTTGTTCATCTCATTTCATTTTTATTTCATGTTAAAAACCATTGGGCAGAAGCTTGTTCACAATGTTGTTATTGGTAAAATGTAATAATTACTAAGCCTTCTGCTGAAATATAAATGATCTTCAGGTGTTATCATTTCCTTGCTAATTAACATTTGTAAGTAGCGCCTACACTTGTATTACAAAGTGTTTTGTCTTTTGTTTTTATTTTGACCCATTCTGTGCCTCAGAAGATTTTGAAAATAATTATTTTCACACAGTCTGAGGCCCTCATTAACACTAGCAGGCATTTTAGTCTAAAATAATCATGTTTTGCTACCCTAAATAAGGAGCTCCCAAACCGCCTCCTTGTTGATTGCATAGGTTATGAATAATAAATAAAACAAAAGTTGTTTACACTCCATATCTGCTCTAAAAGTTTTTACTGGTATCAAAATGCTTGTATCAAAATTGTAGACCCCATTTCTAAACAGTAAGAAGAATTACTTTGCAGAGCTGAGCCTGTTTGATTTGGAAAGGTCTCCTTTTTGCATTCAGAGTTAATTTATTCTTTTATCAGACTCCTAGTTTTAGGGGAAAAAAATTGTCTCCTTTTCATAGCCTGAAGAGCAGCTCACAATCATTGTAACATCTCTGAAGTGCGTGGTTACAAACCTTGCAAGTTTAATTTCATTTGGGGGTGGGTGGTCACCATGTGCTGAGGAGAAGAGGAGAAAGACAAAACTGAAAACAAAAAAGACAAAAATCAGCATGAAAGAAAATAAAGTACATGAGAAAAAGCAAGGAATAGAGGAGATTCATCATACCACTGGAGAGGCAAGCTCCTAGGTCCCTTGGGGATATGGCTACAGAACCAATTTTTGAAAAGAGAAATGACAGGTAAAGGATAGGACTGGATACAATAGAATGGGATGGATTTTCAAAGGTTAGCACTAGCGCAAACATGGTTAGCACCATTGCTTTGAGGTAGCACTCTAGACAGCGCCATATTCAGAGGCCCCAGGAAAGCTTCTCAAACCTGGCAGTGCCCAAGGCACTAACTTTACCTCTTTGCCTATGCAAATGAGGTGGGCCATTTATACATACCAGCACAGCAACATTTACAAAGGATTGCAGATGCAGTAAACAGGCCCCAGAGTGGAGCTGTTTATCATCACCAAAGAAAATACATCTAGACCGTGTGTTAATCCTGTGCCCCACCCCAAAAGGCAGAGCTGTACTGCAGCTACCCCTCCATGCCAAGCTGCTTCCTACCCCCAATTGCCCTGTGGTAATATGTTTCCTATTCCCTGGCAGTCTAGTGGTTCCCCCATCTACATTACCCAGTGATAATATTATGATCTTCTCTGGTGATCTAGTGGTTTCTCCTACCCAGCCAACTGTATACAGACCCCCACACCCAACCACCTGCTGAGTATCCTCATCCCACACCCTCTCAACCTGAGTGCCAGTCCACGTGAAAATGGTGGCCAGCACAGTCCTTCTCTCACCTCCTCAGCTGGCCAACATCTGACAGTCATGGAGCATAATCATATGATCGTGCTGTGTGACTGTCAGATGGCAGCCAGCTGAGAAGGTAAGATGAGCGCTGGGCTTTCTGCATTTCTCATAAGGATTGGTGCTCGGTGTAAGGGGGCCAGGTCATAGTCCTCACTGGGTGGGGGACCATGTACATTTAGGGTGAGTGGAGGAACCACTAGACCACCTGAGAATATCAGAAAATTATCACCAGATGATCAGAAGAGTGTGGGGGGGTACCACCATTCCGCCAGGGACTATATGAATTATGTCAACCAGGTGATCAGGGGTCAGAGTAACCACTAGAACTCCTGTCCACTGGGTGATCAGAGGGTGGGGAGAACCACTGGACCATGAGAGGCTACTACCCATGAGTCAACCAGGTGATTGGGGCAGGGAACCACTGGACCACCAGGGACTATTATACATATTTCAACCAGATAATTACAGGCAGGGTACCCACTATGCAACCAGGGATTGCTATACACACTGAAAGAGGCATTAAGGGGCTGCTGTGCTGCATGCAAATGAGCCCATAATAGGCATGCAGATGGCCCTGTGGTGTCTTGTATGCCCAATGAGCTCCTTTGCATGCCTGGGCTGAACATAGCCCACAGATTGTTTGTTTGTTTGCTTTTGATAACCGGGTGAGTGCACTAGGCATAGAAATGCCTATTTTCAGGCACGACCCGGGAGAGAGACAGTATAAAATACAAATGAGCATACATGTGATGCAGCACATGAGATTGGTAACACAGTGAGGATGGAAAAAGCGACATTCAACTAAACAATTGACTCAAAGAGTAAATCACACTGGAATGGTTGAGACAAAATTACAGTATGAAGCAAAACAGGAATAACATTTAGGTCAATACACAACTATAGTCAAAACAGAAAGTGAAACAGGCATTGCAACAAAGGTTTTACACACAGCAAAATACAATAAGTGCCAAATCTGTGGATGAAATGACAGAGGGAGAAGAAGAGACAGTGGAGGGGGGAAGGGAAACAGGTGAAGGATAAGAGAAGCAGAACATGAGAGAAAGGTTATTAGAGAGGCAGGGAAGTGGCATACAAGAGGAAGGTTATTTACTGAAAGAGAGGGTGGGGAGAAGAGAGTGGTCTATGGCGGATTGAAGCAGGTGCATGGGCTAGTTGTACGCAGATGTTCCCGGTGAAGTGTTTTAAAACTAGCATGGGTAGGTGCTCCATGAACAGTTGGAGGTATCAAGTTTCAGTATTTTGGGGCCATATATGTGAAAGAGTGTGTACCCGTGTTAGTTTTACATCTGGGAATGTGGAAAGGGGCTAGGTCAGCAGATCGGAGCCCATAGGAGAGAAAGATTGTGAGTGGAGCAGGCAGGCAAGTGATGATGGGATGCCAGATCGGACAGTGTTACCAATAAGTGAGCCAAAGGACGGGAGTCGATGGGCAGAAGGGCTAGGCCAGTTTAGGTCAGAATAGAGTTGGCAATGGTGTTTGTATCGTGGGGATGCAGAGGCATAACGGCAGATATTGTTATTGGTGGTGTCCCATTTGTGGAGGGAGGATTTAGAGGCAGATAGATATGTGACTGATCCATATGCCAACGCTGGGAGCAGAAAACCTTGAGCCACAGCTAGTCTAGCCAATGGGGTAAGGGCATAGCTAGTGCGGTAGGCACCTCCTAATTTGCCGTTGTCAGATTTACAGGTGTTAGTTATGTGTAGGTCAAAATCAAGGGATTCATCCAGAGTAATAACCAAATATTTGATGGATTTAGTGCTTATCAGTGAGGAGCCATCAGCAGAAGCAATTTTTAGGGCATCTGGGTTTATTTTAAGTCTGGCAGGTGATCCAAAGAGCATAGAGTGTGTCTTGCTAATATTAAGAACGAGTTTGTTCTCTGTTAACCAAGACTGAATAGTTGAGAAGTCCGAGGCAAGAGGTTGGTTCAGGTCGATTATGTTTCTTGCGCTGTGATAGATGACTAGGTCATCTGCATAAAGCAAAGATGAACAGGTGGAAGCAAGCAACGGTGTGTCATTTATGAAGACAGAGAAAAGCAATGGGCCAAGTATGGAGCCCTGGGGTACTCCAACATGAATTGATGAAGGGTCCGATGTAGCTGAGTTGAAAACTACAGCCTGCTTCCTTTCGGACAGGTAGCTTTTGAACCAGGCCACTATATCAGTAGAGAAACCTAGGGAGCACAGTTTGGCAAGAAGTAGGGTATGGTTAACCAGGTCAAATGCTTTCATTAAGTCAATGAAGATGGCACCTGTCAGGAGGCCAGAGTCCATAGAAGCAAAGATGTCATTTGTAAGTTTGAGGAGGGTGGAGGAAGTACTGTGTCCCTTTCGGAACCCATGCTGGGAGCTAGACAGAAGGTTATACTTCTGCAGATAGTCTAGGGTTTGGGTGGCTACTAGTTTTTCCAGAATTTTGCTAAGCAGGGAGAGGACTGCTATAGGACAGTAGTTCATGATTAGTTTTGGATCACCCTTTTGAGGAATGGGTGTGACCTTAGCTATTTTCCAGATACTGAGGACTGAACCATGACATAGAGATAGGTTGAAGATTTTGGTTAGGGGAGAGGCTATAAGCGGGATGGCGATTTTTAGAAGCTTGGGTTCCAGCCCGTCGAACCCTGAACTGGTACTGTCCGGAGCTGAGAGGAATAGTCTCAGCACTTCAGTGCTTGTAATACACGGAACCTGAAAGGAGGATGCGTGAGTAGAGGTTGTTCATCACCGTTGGGGGAAGAGGCATGTGCACTGGGAAAAGGGGCCTGGTAGCTGGTAAGGTCAGAGAAATGGTGGTTAAATGAGTTTGCTATAGTAACTGGATTATTGCAATGTATGCTGTTAATCAGCATGTCACTAGTATGGGCTGCTTGATTAGCTCCAAGGAGGGTTTTTATTGTTGCTCAGAATTTCTTAGAGTCCCCCACTGTTTTAGTTAGCAGATCTTTACAGAAAGAGCTTTTGGCTAATCAAATTTGCCTTTTACATGTATTTCTCTGGGCTCGGTAGTTGTTATAATCAGCCAGGAGCCCAGTGGTTTTGAAGCGATGCCACGTTTTGTCCCTGGCCCTAATCCGTGCGAGTAGGTCATTTGTGAGCCACTTCATCTGAGATCCGCGGATCCGACGAGTGACACAGGGAGCATGGGTGTCTTGGAGCACACGAAAACAGGCCAGGAAATGGTCTAACGCCAACTGGGCATTAGTTGAAGTGTGGATGGGAGACAAGTCAATCAGAGTGAGATCTTGTGAGAATTTTTCTTGGTTAAAGTTAGCCAGGTTTCGGAAGGTGACCTGGTAATATCCACTTTCAGACGGCACTATATCCTGTGGGTCATATGCATTCCTGGTCCATGTCAGCAAAGCACATATCCACTTAGTGCTGCACTGACATGGCCCAGTATTCAAGCAGATAGTGCTGTTCTGTCAGCAAGTGCTGTCTGAATGTTGCACAGAATCAGGTGAGCACAAGCACAGTGCAAACGGCAGTGCTGCAATTGTACCAGGCTCTGAATATTAGCCCAATATGTTTTTGGTAAATCTGGTTTTCCCCTGTAACAATGGCACAAGGTCCTGACCCTGTCACACCCCCTTTTACTATCTTACTATACACACATGTTGTTTTTTTCCTTAATTTTCTATTTGAATCCACTAGGCCACCACGGCACTAAACTGACCGCATGGGAACCCAGTCTTCTAGACATAGACCAATTTCTTAAATACTTTGCTTTGAAGCACTATAAGAGATTGGCAGGAGTTTGTGCATTTTGGACACAACCTTGGGACAGCACACCTTGGGGAGAGTGAAATAACTTGCTAAAGTTAGACATTCTCATTAAGAATGAAAACAAACAGAATATTCTAGAGTTTGTCTGAGGTTTTTCTTCATTCTTACTGTAAACCTTACTGTTTCTGTGTGAACAGCTGGAGATGACAGATTTTCTGTCTGTAGCATAATTAAGCAACGAGCAGCAAAACCAATTAAAATCACCACTTTGTGAGGCTTCTCATGGTGCTTCATGAATGTGAGTGGGATTCTAGGCTGGCCGTGGTAGACTGTTATGAATGCAAGGTAGAGTGGTGAAGAAGAAGAAAGAGATGGAAAAGGCCAATATAATTTCATTATAAAAAAGAGAAGAGTTGCAAAATCAGCTCCTTTTTGTACCTGAAGCTGCTGCTAGTAATTAGAGTTTTCAAACTGAAGTACTTTTTTTATGATATATTTTCTGTTCTGGCACTAATTGGGCCAGCCACTATTTTTTTAACATATAATGTTTTATTAAGGTTTTCCATTTTCATTTGGTTCACTTAGTACATAACAGCATATTCAGAATAAGTTTCAGATGCTGACTCCAAGCTACAGGATATTTAATGACATTGCCATTTTACAAAGCTTATCCTAGTTACCAGGTTACCTCTATACTATACATCTTTTATGCAATATCCATGTACCTATTAACCTTGATAGGAGGCCTGTCCTATATATATCATTTACCAGTTATTGTAACCTTAAAATGAACACAGATGAATACTAGGCATACAAAATAGTAGAACCTTGCCTAGCAGCACAGACCTTTCTGTTTAAACCTTAGGTGAATACTAACTATATGCTTCTAATCAGCTTATGCCCGACAGGCCCATCAAGTTATACTTGAACTACAGATATAGTTAGGGTAAGGTAGGAGACAACAGAGAAACATTCCAGCAAAAACATTGACTCAGGCAAGAAGAGAGAAAGAACAAAAGAAAAGTGTTACGGACTCTACACACCATAGAGGAGAATATGTGGCATGAAGCATGCCAGCCTCAATTCACCTTTGCTCTTAAGTAATAGGAGGGTACTGTAGCCGGGGGGGCACTCTGCAAATATGTGAGTGAAGATAGGCATCCCACTTTGTATGGTACTCGATCAGTTTTCCTCTAGCTGCTGCTGTCAGTCTTTCAGATGTGGCCAGTCTGACCATGGCCGCCTGCCAATGAGAAAGTGTGGGGGGCAGAGGTTGCCTCCATTTCACAAGTAGAGCTCTCTTTGCTTCCATGACAGCAACAAGGAGCCAGACCTTATTAGAAGGGGTAAGTGCATTAATTGAGAACGTATCTCCTAACAGCAGGGAGTAGTGATGCAGGGACAATGGGGTACCCACTGTTGTAGAGCAATCCTTCAGGACTGAGGTCCAAAAGGTGCGAATAGTTGGACACAGCCAGAGTATGTGATAGGTGGGCCGAGGAAGAGTGACATCTCCAGCAGCTATCCTGAGGGATTATCTTACACCTGTGTAGGACTGTAGGAGTTTGGTACCATAGGAGAAGAAGTTTTAATTGGACCAACTGACTCCTGGAATCTACATAGGCCATGTGGGCCAGTCTGAAACAGTCCAACCACTGCTGTGGAGATAAGTTATGCGAGATATCTTGCTCCCATGCAGCTCTGCTGGGAAGAGTGACATCCAGCTGGGAATCTCTGAGAGTTCTGTAGATAACACTCACGAGGTGGGGAGATGTTGTTCAAACAGCTCCAGGGGGACTGAGGAGGTCCGTTTTTAAGTAGAGGGGTCACAGTGCTACGCAGTTGGAGAAACTTCCAGAAATCTTGGTTTGATAATTTATATTTAGTTTTAAGCTACTCAAAGGACATCACTGTACACGTATTTGTTATTAGCAGGTCAGCTGTCGTCTGTATACCTTTAGATGCCCAAGAAGCCCAGTGAAGCAGCTTGCGATCCACTCTTACAAGTGGGTTATCCCAAATCAGGGCGTAGCCTAAAGGGGGAAGATAATCCGAGATAGGAACACTAGTAAGGCCCATTGCACGTCTCCACAGAGCACATGAATTTGCCATAACTGGCGTGCGTTGGGAGTTAGTCGGCTTCCTATTAGATAACAAAGAGTAAAGGGGGGTTCTTTTTGCCAATGAAGCTTCCAACACTGCCCACTGAGGGGGGGGAGCATGATGAGGAACAAACCACAACAAGGTCTGAGCCATATTAAAAGCCAGATGATATCCCACAAACAAGGAGAGCCCGAGCCCTCCCTTCGCCCAATGTGCCCGTAGTTTCACTCTGCCCCACCTAGGGAGGCCTATCTAAGGCTTAGAACTTTTTTTGTGCTTTCTGGTACTAGTCCTACCTAGATTGTGCCTAAGACCTAATTCAAATAGGAGAACTTCATCCTTCATAAGCCTGTAGAGTAAACACAGATCTCCCCTTAGTCTTTGATAGTATAGGGAAAAAAGATTTAGGCTGACTGATCTCTCATAATAGCTTTTATTATTTAATCCCTTAATTAGTTTTGTTAATTTTCTTTGCACCCCATCTAAGGAACTAATGTCTTCCCTATTTTGTGGTGACCAAACCTGAACGCAATAATCCAAATGTGGTCTAATCAGAGCATTGAAAAGTGGAATAAGCACCTTCACCTCTCTGCTGGCTATGTGTTTAAGTATACAATTTAAGTTTTGTGTTGCTTTTCTAAGTTGTATCCTGCAATGAGTTCTGAACTTAAAAGCACTTGTGACCGTAATCCCCAGATCTGTTTCTTCTTTCACATCCCCCAAAGGGGTATTATCCAGTAGATATGACTCTTCATTATTATTTTTACCAAGGTGCATAACCTTACACTTGGTAGTATTTAATACTAGTTTGTTTAGGTTGTCAATTCAAGAATTAAGTCCAAGGCATTTTGTAAGGTAGCCTTATGTTCAGCATCAGTTACCACTGACCCCAATCTACAATCATCAATGAACTTATACATCCAGATATTTTGGTTGTTAAGTTTTAATGAAGTGATATATATATATATATATATATATATGTATGTATAAACTACACTAGGCCCCAATACTGAACCCTGGGGGACTCCACTGGTAACAGGAGCCCAGTCAAACTCCCCATTGATAACCACTCTCTGCCTTCTACCCCGGAGCCAATTCAGAACCCAATTACAAATATTACTATTGAGATTAATGCCCTCTAGCGCAGATAATAAATGTTTGTGGGGCAATTTGTCGAAGGCCTTTGTGAAATCTATAAAGATCACGTCCACAGACTTACCCACATCCAGTTTCCTATTCACATTTTCGTAAAATGCCAATAAGTTGGTTTGGCATGATCTAGCCTTTGTGAACCCATGTTGTAAGGGACCCAATTACATAACAAGTGGCAAAGCTATGAGTGATGTCATCAGGCCAATTGGCTCGTGAACAAAAAATATCAACAATATTTCCAGTAGAGGGGTAGCATATTCCATTTATGCCATAACTCCCAAAAATTAAAAAAAATCATTTCCTGTCATGTTTTGCTGATTGTAATAAATTTAAAAGGTATTTATAAATGAAACACCACTCATTTTGTAGATTTTTTATGCTCAAAGTATCATGCTACCATTTATCATTTTAAAGTTATTTGCATTTGCCACAAAAAGTGAAAAAAAGACTGTTTGTTTTTGGTTTTTTTGCTAATTATAAAAAAAAACTAAACAGTATCTGTAAATGAAACACCACTCAGTTTGTGCATATTTTTGTGGAGAACAAATTTCACGCTCACAGTACTATGCTATCATTTTTTGTTTTAAAATGATTCACTTTTGTTTGTCGAAAAGTGAAATTTTTTTTATTTTTTTCCAGTTTTTGATATTATAAAAAAATAAAAGGTATCTATAAATGAAACACCACTCATTTTGTAGATGATTTTGTGCTGAACAAATGTTTTGCTGAAGGTACCATGCTACCATTTTTCATTTTAAAGTTATTTGCATTTGTTTGTCAAAAAAGTGAAAAAAAGAGAATTTCTGCTTTTTTTTGCTTATTATAAAAAAAAATAAAAGGTAGGTTTAAATGAAACACCACTCATTTTGTAGATATTTTATGTGGAACTACATTTGTGCTCAGAGTAACATGATAACATTTTTCATTTTAAAGTTATTCACATTTGAATATGGTAAGTACTGCTACTGAGGCCGAACATACTAAATGTGTTCCGAATGAGCCATATCAGGACCTGCTATACTAATATTTGGATCTATCTAAATGTTTTTCAATATTTTCACTGTAGGTCCTCAGGAAGCAAAACTATCAGTTATAAGTGCACACATGGTAACCTTCTAGGAGGCGCTGCCTGTCTATGGCATGGGTAAGGCTAGGGTACTCCACACCATGGGATTCAATGAATGGTTGAAAAGCTGGGGCCAAGCTCAGGGTTTTGGCTTCATTGGGGTCTGGGGTTCTAAATGGAGGGATACAGGTCTATAATGACAACATGGTCTGCATCACTCCAGGAGGGGAAACAGGATCCTAGGTGATAGGTTTAAATGCTTCATTGGCAAGCATTTAAACTAGCCAAGGGGGGAGGCACTGAAAAGAGGCAGGGAAATACTAGTCCCCCCAAACAAAACAGGGTAGTTATTGAGGTAAACTCCAAGGCAGAGAAGTCACTAGGGAGCAGGACGGGGTAAATGGAGAAAAAGGCAAAGGCAGTAAGGACAGGGAGGGAGCTAAAAGGGGTAAGGCCATCAAAAAATAGAGGGTGATGAGTACCAATGCCCTTAGACTGGGTAAAAAGCTTCCTGAACTAGTAGCCTTGATGGAAGAGGGACGCTTGGATATCATGGCAGTCACAGAAATATGGTACACAGAGAACTATGACTGGGATGTCAGCATGCCAGGGTACACAATCTAAAGAAGGGACAGGGAGGGGAAAAAGAGGAGGAGGAGGAGGAGAAGCTCTCTACATAAGGGAAGAGATCAAAGCAATGGAACTAAAGGGTAAACAGGAAGGAAAGGAGGCACTGTGGTTCACCCTGGAGACAGAAAATGGCACCACAATCCACACAGGGGTTGTATACAGACCCCTGTCTCAGAGGAGGAACTGGACAAGGAAATGATAGAAAGCATCCTAGAATGGCAGAAAAAGGGGAGATATTGTTGATGGGGGACCTGAATATGCCTGAAGTTAACTGGAGTACCTTTACTGAAGCCACATTCAAGAGCAAGATCATTCTTGATGCCCTACAGTGGGAATGCCTTAGACAGCTAGTGTTAGAACCCACTCAGGAGGGAGCAATCTTGGACCTGGTACTCTCAAATGCGGATGGAGAGAGGATCTCAGATTTAGAAGTGGGTAGCCATCTGAGAACAAGTGACCACCAAACAGTGTGATTCACGATAAACACAGTCATAGAGTCAAGCCATACAAAAGCATGGGTACTGAACTTTAGAAGAGCTGACTCTGGCAAAATGGGAGAGTACCTCAAAACAGCACTAGCAAATGGACAACAAGGAGGGGTGGAGGAACAATGGGGAAAAATCAAAACTGCCATCACAGAGGCAACAAGCCTTTGTGTGAA
The DNA here is from genome assembly GCA_016271365.2 of Neoceratodus forsteri. Lineage (NCBI taxonomy): Eukaryota > Metazoa > Chordata > Ceratodontiformes > Ceratodontidae > Neoceratodus > Neoceratodus forsteri. The sequence continues at coordinate 535,237,984 of CM028135.1, read as the reverse complement.
GCAAATAAACAAAACTAAACAGGAAAAAAGGTTCTCAAAAGAGGTGGCAGGGAAGGTAAGGGAGAAAAAGACAGTATTCAGGAAATATAGAGAAACACAGAAGGAGAAGGACAAAGAACTGCACCAGTTAAAGCAGAAGGAAGTGGGGAAGGCAGTCAGAAAAGCAAAGGCCCAAACTGAGGAAAAGATAGCCAACTCAGCTAAGAAGGTGGATAAAACCTTTTATAGGTATGTTAGGGAATGAAGGAAGATCAAGGGAGGGATAGTGCAGCTTAATAAAGGGAGGGTGGGTGGGTAGAGGGTGACAGTGAAAAAGCAGGGATGCTGAACGAATACTTCTGCTCAGTATTCACAAAAGAAGATGAGAGGGAGGTACCTAAACCAAACTATAGAAGCACTCTGGATGGGGGAGCAATACCAGTCCATTCACAGAAGAAAGGGTCCTGAAAGAACTCCCAAAACTGAAGGTGGACAAAGCAATGGGGCCTGATGGGATTCACCCCAGAATTCTAAAAGAACTAAAAGGAGAACTAGTGACACCACTGGCTACCCTTTTTAACAAATCATTTGAGAATGGTGTGGTACCTGAGGACTGGAGGAGGGAAGATGTGATTCCCCTTCACAAAAGTGGGAGCAAGGCAGAGGCAGGAAACTATAGACCTGTTTGTTTGACCTCAGTGGTAGGGAAGATGATGGAATCACTTCTGAAAGAAAGAATTGTTGAGTACCTAGAGACCAGCAGGGCACAGGACCCAAGGCAACATGGATTCACAGTGGGAAGGTCATGTAAGATGAATCTAATAGATTTAATTGACTGGGTGACCAAAGTAGTAGACCAGGGAGGGGCTGTGGATGTGGCCTACCTAGACTTTAGCAAGGCATTTGACACAGTCCCACACAAAAGATTAGTAAACAAGTTAGACAGCCTGGGAGTGGGTCCCAGGGTGGTAACCTGGATAAGAAATTGGCTGGACAACAGGACGCAGAGGGTAATAGTAAAGGGAGTCCACTCCGAAGAAAGGGGGGTTAATAGTGGGGCACCGCAGGGTTCAGTACTGGGACCGATCCTCTTTAATGTCTTTATAGGTGACATTGCAGAGGGATTGGAAGGAAAAGTATGCCTCTTTCAGATGAGACAAATATCTGCAACAGGGTTGATACACAAGGTTGGGTTGAAAGGATGAGAAAGGACTTGGCAAGGTTGGAGGAATGGTCAAGAGTATGGCAGCTTAGATTCAATGCAAATAGGTGCAAAGTAATGCACCTGGGAGACAAAAACCCAGGGGCAGAGTACACAATGGGGGGGAGGTACTATCAATGACAAAAATGGAAAGGGACCTGGGGGTAGTCATATCAGATGACCTAAAGGTAGGCAAACATGTGAGAAGTCAGTAAGGAAGGCTAGGGGGATACTGGGATACATAGGGAGAGGCATCACCAGTAGAAAACAGGACATTGTTATCCTTCTGTACAGAGAGTTGGTGAGACTCCATCTGGCGTATTGCATGCAGTTCTGGAGACCCCATCTCCACAAGGACATAGACAGGATGGAGGCAGTCTAGAGGAGGGCAAACAAAATGGTGCAGGGTCTGCACCAGAAGCCATATGAAGAGAGCCTGAAGGAGCGTAATAAGTATACCCTTGAGGAAAGGAGGGAGAGAGGGGACATGATAGAAACATTTAACTACCTCAAGGGAATCAACAATGTCCAAGACTGTAGGATCTTTCAGAAAAAGAGATGTGCAAGAACAAGGGGGCATAATTTGAAGATAATGGGGGGGATGGCTCAGGGGCAATTTGAGGAAGTATTTTTTTCATAGACAGGGTGATGAATGTATGGAATAGCCTTTCAGAGGGGGTTGTGGGGTCAAAAACATTGGGGAATTCAAGAATGCATGCGACAGACATAAGGCAATTCTAGAGGGGGGTAGGAAGAAGTAGGCTGTTGGTTAACTAGGATCTGCAGCTTATCCAATAGGTAGGAAAATGGAGAGACTAGGTGGGCCAAGCGGTTCTTATCTGCCATCAGTCTATGTTTCTATGTTTCTGTATACTCACAGGTATGGCATCAATATATACGTATTCTATTTTGGCTTGCAATGACTGTTTAATGTTTGCACCTTCTTTTATGCAGCCTAGTTATCTGTATTAGTTTTTTGTTCTCCTCCCACAGGATGGATCTGAAAACAAGCTGTCTGCAGCTCACTATGCATGTCCAGTAACAACTTTTATATAAACAAATTTCCCAAATCCTTAGAGTTGTCATCTGTATATATTTAATTCACTTAGACTTTATTGTAACTTACTATTTTTCCCTGCTTACCTGGTGGATCATTTTGTCCTTCTGGCTTTCCATAAGTCCTCAATCCCACACTTGCTGGAGCAACTGCCACTGGCTCCTGATCCCCACTGCCTGTCCCTTCATCTACCATCCCAGATTTGCTCCAATACATGGGGCCAGTTTGCAGGATGCAAAGATAGGCAAAACTTTCCTGATCAGAGATTGTGGGCCAGTGTACCCAGAAATCTCAGGAAGGGGAGTGTTGTGATGTCATCCACCTGAGTGCCTGTGTTGCTTTAGCTCAGCTCTTTCCCCAACATATCCCATTCAGTCCCACTGAGGCAAAACCTAAGACAAATTATCTTTCCAACCACATAAAATCATTCTGGGACCAGGCCCATCCACCGTGCAATGACTGACACTTACTGCAAGCAGGCTGTTCCATCAACAGGTAGTGGTGATGATGATACTAGTGATCCTCTAGAGGAATCTCAGACCACAGATCCAGAGTACAAAGCAGAAACAACACACATCAGCAGTAGTAATTAACAGAAAGGATTGGTAAATGAAGGAGATATTCACAAAGCTCAAAAGAGACAGATATAAAATAAGAGTAGGGGAGAGTAGGAGGCAAAAAAGGAAACTGAGGTTGGCCATGGTTCACAAAGAGTTCTATATGGCAAGACATAATATAGTAAATTCTGTGGTCTGGGATTCTTTATTTAGATTTTATGAACAATGTGACAGATATGTAGTGTGTGCTTGGTGAAAGGAGAAGATAAGTCATGGTAAGGAGGCTTCTTAACAGAGGATATCAACAAAGACAAGGCACTTGAAGAAGAAAGAGATCTCAGAATGCAGTCATGCAGTGACAGACGGTTCCATTATCAGGTAGTGATGATGATATGGACCATCTATAAAAATCAATGGAGAGAGCCAAGAGAAGCCTTAATTCTCTGACAGCACAAAAACGCCATTATCATCTGCTCCCAGACTGAGAAAAAACAAAGTGCTATAATAAAGCCACTGGGCAAAGATGATGATTATGATGATGATGATGACAACGAGGGTTTCTGTTGCTTCCTGAAAGCCATTGCTATTGGCCCAAACACTACATTGCAGAACACTGTCTCCTTTATTATTACTACTGCTGCTTACTCTCACCATGATAGGTTGAAGGAGCACTCTCGACCAGTAAGAGTGCTCCTTTCCATGGGTGATGGAACAATAGGGCTAGAGAGACGTGAGCCCCTCCACACACACACACACACCTTTTTACACTCGTGCCCTTTAAGCCTTTCAAGAATTAGCAGCCTTTTTTTTACTTTTAAATTTGCCACCTTTACTCCTCACCAGCTGCCAGGTCCTCATTTCTCCTGCTCAAGCCCTCCTGCCCATCACAGGAGTCCTCTGATGGTCCAACCTGCCACCAGCCTCTGCTTGACGTCCTCTCTGGAATATTTTTTTTTCCACAAAGGTGTTTCTCTCTTCTGCGTGCAAGGGTGGCTGATCAGCCCTGTCCCCACTTCCCTGGGACTCACCAGGTCTGAGATTCCCTTACAAATTCCCCCTCATGGCTGGGCTGGAGGGAAAAGAGTCATCCTCCCCCCATGTTATTATCTATTGGGGAGCACAGTGAGCTTCCTGTGTGATATGTGGATCTGGGGTGAGTGGGCAGGGCTTCTGGTAGCCTCTGACACCCCTTTCTCATTTTCTCCATATCCCTGCTGCTGGATGCAAAGGCACATGGGTGAAGAAGCACATGCCTAATGTCCCTGCAGCTTCCCATCTTTCATGCCACCCATGCAACACTAACAAGAGACCACCACCTGGTGGCAGTTTAAGGCCAGGCCAACATCTCTCTCCTTTTTGGGACAGGAAAGCAGTCCCTTGGATGCTCAAACCTCCCCCACCTCAGCTGACCCCCAGTGACCCAATATGTTCCTAAAGCCAGGATGCTAGCATGACAGGAGGTAACTTGCCAGCACCTCAGCCCAACATCCACCATGCCAGCTTCCTCTCTGGAATCTTTTCAGCAATGCACACCCTGTTCACTGTGGGTGGAACTCCCTGGTTTCCCAAGCCAGAAGGATGTTTCACTCAACAGGCGAGGTGTGGAATAAGGAGTTAGTGAAGTGCTGAAGAGTCACTGTTGCCATACAGTGGCATAGGGATAGGTTTGATTAATCTGCCTGGTGCTGCTGTTTTTTACCCTACAGGCCCTCTCATCCTTCTGCAGGGTGTGGTCCTGAGGAGCAACCCAGCAGAATGCCAGTCAGGGCTGTTGAATAGGTAAGTGACCCCCAACTGACCTTTGGAACTGTCCTACTGGTCCCACACAGGGTGTTTGATGCCTCCGTTTTGCTCATCAGGTAAGCAGATACATGCCAAGGTATGGTCACTCCACAGGAACATCTTATTCCTTTCCACATGGCAAGACCTGCTGACTTCCCCTTGGCCACCAGTGGGCAATCATGCAGCAGAAGATGGTGTCCTCCCTTTCTGTTTCATAAGAAAAAAAATCATACAGGTTCTATTTGTCAACAGCAGAATTGTGGAATGAAAATGTATTAGCATTCAGAGCATGAAAATTGATTTGCATCAAGCAAGTTCTACTGTAGTAATTATTGCAAAAACACAAAACAGGAGGCTTTGTGGACCTGTATCTAATGTAAAATTGTCCAGCTACTTTCTAGCCTCAAGTAAATCCTTACAGGATGGAAGAGAATGAGATGTAGAAGCCATGCAGCACTGATGCAATTTGCACCACCAATGATAAAGTGTATGAAAAGTAGGAAGCAACTGGAGCAGCATTATAGCATAAACCAGCAGACCCAGGCTTTAAGCATGTGGATGGGAGGTAGAGAGGCAGAGAGCCACTGGAGCAGCATTGTTTTGCAACCTGGAAATACTGGTCTTCAAGCACGCAGGCAGGGGGAAAAAATCCACAAGATTGTAACTTCTGTAAACCTACATTGGGCAGATGGGAGAGAGCTATGTACTCCATTTACATGAGTTGGTGATCTCTTACCTAGTCTTCAATTCTAGGTAATTGATTACCAACTCTGATCACATTTACAAGAAGGGCATTGATTGATGCACCCAGAAGAGAACGGGTTTACATGTACAATAATATTTAATTACAAGGTAATCAATTACCATGTAATCAATTTTACCCTGCATGTAAATGGGGTACAAGTTTATTGAGCATGCACGCAGGATCAGTTCCAGCTCCAATTGCATCTACATGCAATTTGAAAACTAAAGTCCCTGGAATCAGTGCATACATTTGGAGCACTTCAGTCGGTTCCCTGATCAATCCTTCTGTCCTTGGTGTTGTCATTTACATGTAGACTCGCAACTGGCTACACAGCAATCCAATACCTTATAATTGATTCCAAGCCTGCATGTAAATACAGTAAGTGAAGGTTAAATCAGACTGCAGTAAAAAAATAAATAACCATTCATTTCTCTCATGCCCTACTTCAATCTCAAATCTTGGTGCCAGAATTGCTTTGCACTGCTATGCATGTAAATGCACTGATCTGCCCCAGGCTGCTTTTTTCTGGTCATTTTTACAGGGTACCTAAGATTTCATTTTGGGGCTCATTTGATTTGTCACAGACTGTAAAGCCCATCACAGAATTGCTGCAGAATTTCTTATAGTCTGGCCACAGTAAGCATGACATCCAGCAGTGGAATCTAGGCCTACTTTGGCAACAGTGTACATGAGTGGCATCTGATCCGCAGCTCACACTGTCTGTCTGACTTTCTAAGTATGCTGCCAGTTGACAGCATCACCGTGCTACAGTAGGTAGGGATAGAATGCAGTCTGTCTAGCATTCATTCAGTGATACTGAGCCAGTCTTTAATAACAGACAGCACTGCAGAACATCAGTGTATAGTATAAGATACTGTCTATACACATGCATCTGCCTTTCCTCACACCTTTGCATACTTAACTCCTTATCATAGCTTCTGTTTAGTTTTCCCTCTCAAAATGCTTAATGTGCCTCTACCGCTGCACCTAAGTGACTCGACAAAAGTACTTTGTACTCACCTACTGTATTCCTTGCCTTACTCCCCTGTAACCCCATTCCCTAGAGTAGTGCCTTAGAAATTCCCTTTTGTTTATATTTACCTGTCCCCTTCCTATGGCCAAATAATGGACCCTGTTCCCCCCCTCCTCGCTGAGGTGCCACTCTAGTCCTCTCCAACCTTGTTTCAGAACTTATAAAACAACAAACCAACTGTTCAGATTTTATTTCTGTCTCTTGGTGCTAGGAGATGATGTTGCAATCAACCATGGACAAGACTTTAATCCATCATAATGCTACTAGTGTCAATTCCTGTGACCCAGTTCACTTCAACAATGCCTTAGGGCTTTAACTCACACATGTCAATATACAGTACATAGCCTGCTTCCAAAAATACTGTAGATGAGCTGCAGATTTGGTCCCTGACCTATCAAACTAAAAGACGGTAAAATGCAGTCATATTTACATCCTACATCATTCCTGCACTATTTCATATACTTTAACATCTACTGTACTAAAAAGTGTTAATGTTTGCATATTTAAAATACATGTTGACCATATATGAAAAATACATATTTTGCTGTACTGGTGATTTCAACCTCAGCTGTCTGAATAGAATCATGAATCAGATTCTGTCTGTTCTCCATTGCCTCACTCATAGCATTAATGTTAGTAGATCCAATGTTAGTAGATCAAATAGGACTGAGGCATCTGTAAGCCTTTCAGCCTCCTCCAGTGACTACTCAGCCACCTTCTGCATCTGGAAGATTACGTATGGTAAAGACTCATCTAAATGAACATGAATTTGAGCTTTCAGACAGTTTGATTCTGAAAAAGTTCTAACTGATCCAAATACAATTTGTGGGGATGCTGGGAGTACTTTTGGTGAAATCAAGACACTAGGAAATACTCACAGGTCTGTGATAAGCATGCCCCTGCTAGGTCTCATAACAATAAAAGTCCACAACTCAGCATGGTTACAAGTTTAACTGAGATGCTTTCCATGTTGGATGCAACCTGGGCCAAAATCTGGAAATCCAGGTTAAGTGCAGCTGAATTTTATTGTAAAATGGATATGAGAATTTTAAGACATATGATTGGTCAAATGTGATAATATGTTCATGCATCATTTCAGCAAAGCAGCACAGGTCAGAAATTCTTAACTTTTGAACCTCATCATTCAATTTTAAAACTAAAAATCAGAGGAACATTTTATAATTGAAATAAGGGACTTCAAGGTGTGCATTATCATGTGATAACAGCACTTCTTCGGTGTGTAAGGCACTCAGTTTCATATTGTGCCTCACTACCAAGTGTGCCAGTATCCTACAATAGCATACAACATGGAGTGTCTAACTGCGTTATAATTACTGACTGAAGTGTTTAACAACCTGCCAACCATGTCTTTCAAGAGTCGTAATAACTGGCTTCAGTGATATTAACTGGCTGCCAGATTATTAAGGAACTCTGTAATGAATGGGTAACCAGCTGATCTCACCAAATTAAGTTTGAGTTTTCATAAGTCTTTAAATACTATCACATGTTTAACAAACCTGTTTTCAAGTAAGTCAATTACAATTTCAGTAATTAAAAAGTATTTTAAACATCTCTTGCTTATGTGCTTCACTTAACCACTCCACCTTGCTCCTGTGACAGCATAGCAGTTTTCCTCATCTCTCTTTTCATAGGTCTCCAGCGCCAATCATTCACAGAGTCAGTCTGTTCCTTTTGTCCTGATAAAGCTGTGAAGCAGCCATAAAAACATATACACAAAAAAAGAATGTAATACCTTAGCAGTCCACCACCAAGATGTAGACAAGTGGCATAAGCAGGGATAAGCAAGAATTAATGCTCCACAGAAATTTTAGACTATTACACTGTCTCCCACCCATGGTGGGAATAGTTAGGTGCAGCACAGAAACAAGATCAGTTTAAAAGATTTTTTTATTACTGAATTAGTAAAATCAACTTGCTTGAAAATCCTTTCCGGCCATCCGTGAGCCGGTCCAAGTGCGCCCATCAACAGGGAGTCAAAATCCCCAAATCGCCTCCCCTTCACCAAGGTCTGCCCCCCATAGTTAGAATCCATACTTAGGGAGTGTGTGGGGGGGCACAGTTCTCCACACTAATAGTGGTATTTGAAATTGAATCCCTGGTGCCCTAATGACTGGTATATTTGGACGGGCGCTGTCTAATGGTGGAACCCTTGGAAACAGGTTTTTTAAGCTTGTAGTAGTATCTGAAGACTTACGGAAACTCAAACTCAGTTTGAGTCAGTCTTGGTTGCTGAATATGTAGTTTGCTAAAAATGATATCTAGCAGTGTTGCTAAACACTGCAAGCCAGTAAACTATATAAAATAAATAATGTGCAGATGCAATACTTGTCTTTTTCACACACCCTTGGTCTGCAATGCCTTTGTAAACCCATCGAGCTTTGTCCTCCGGGCATCACACACCTTGGATATGTGAAAAAAACTTGTAATACACATCCACACACGTATTATTCTATATATTATAGGCAGTTGCACAACTAAAACAAGACTTATATAGCACCTGAAACAGTCAAAGTTCTATGTGTTTTCTGCAACTGTGAGAACAACAAAACCTTCTCAGAAGATTCAGGAGAAAAGTAAAAGAGCTCTTTCACTTTAATTACACATGATCTACTATACATTTTACATCCACCAGTGGAGATTCAATTATTGACATGACTATAATTGTAGAGATGTTTGAATCTCAGCTTATCTCCTTCACATACCAAGTCTCCTCATCCATCTGTGCCTTCACCCTTTCCCCTACCCATTATGTTTCTGTAGCCATAATATTCCATCTCTGACCATTACATCATAGTGAGGTGCTTGAAACAATGTTGAACATTAGTCATAACAAAAGGGGTGATGTAGATGAGCTTGAACCCAGAAGGTCTGAGGCTGAAGTGGCATAAACTAATGCTCCTGTCATTAGGACTTGTAATCACCCCCACGTTCTTGGTGAGCTTTCTACCACCAGGAAGCAGAGCAGAGTTTAATTAAAGGTTGATGTAGTTAGTTCCAAACCAGACTACATATATGGACATGTTCCTTTTTCAGCAGGTGTTTTATAATTATACAGATTAATGGGATGTATTATTTTATGATGTTATAAATATTTATTTTGATAGCTGCATTTATGTAGTTTTATTCTTGTTAATTTGAAATGTATTAGTGTATTGCATGGTATTTTGTATCCTATTTTTAATGTACAGTGCTCTGAATCCCCAGACAAGGACACTCAATAAATAAAGCATTTATTATAGTGCTGGGCAGTTGCTACATGATATAGATGATTTCACCATTTCTAACCAGTTAACCATGAATCTAGATATTCATGAACTTTGTCCACTACTACTCCATAGATTCACCATCTTTATTTCTGCTCAAATATCTATGACAAAATTAAAAATCTATTGGCCAACTACCCACCCTTAGTGCACCAAAAATGCTGGTACTTTCTGCTTCTTGCTTTATTACTATCAGGTGACATTGAAACAAACTCTGGCCCCTTATCCTAGCAAGTGCAGGCTGGACCCATACTAAGGGGCTCCATATTGCTCATATGAACATTAGAAGCCTTCAACATAATTTTGCTGAACTTGAGCCATGGGTATCATGCTTCCAAACAGATGTTCTCTGCATTTCAGAGACCTGGCTAAAACCCATAATACCTGAATGACTGCACCCTAACTGGGTATAATTTGCTTAGGTGTGATAGACCCGCTAGTAAAAGAGTGGGGGGAGAAGCATTTAGCCCAAGGCACAAGCTACATCTTTCAAGCATGCAGACTCCCACAGCTTCTATCTGTGAACTTCTGTACACCTTTCTCCTCCTGGGCTCAAATAAACTGCACAATATATGTGCCTATAATCCCTTACGAGGAGGTGCTGCTGGGCTGACTGTTCAGTCAAAGCGGTAGGGCAAAATGAATTGCTCATACTAGGGGACTTGAACCTGAACTGGTTAGGCAAAAATCATACCAACCTCCTATTCCTAGTGCAAAGCTATAACCTGCACCAAGTTATTGCTGACCCTACTAGGGTAACATCCTCTAGCATCCCTGGCACTCTGATTGGATATTAACTAATCGTATTGACAGACTAGAAGCTGCGGGCACTCCACCAGACATAATCAGTGATCATTCTCCCATTTTCTGTAATTTGTGCCCCTCAGTTATCCTATCTCCGCCACCTCAGTACATTACCTTCGAACTTTGCTAATCTTGACCAAGTCAAATTCCTGCTTGAAGTCTGCTTGATTGACTGGTCCTACGTATATCAGGCAGAGGATACTCAGGATGCCCTAGACTTTTTCTTACAACATTTCTGGGTTCTTCAAGACAGGCATACTCCCTCTATCACACGTCATGTTCAGAGAAAGAGTACCAGATGGCTCCACAAAGACCTCCATTCCTCTCTCCATGTCAGGGATAAAAGCTGGAAATGCTTCAAGAAGTCAGGCCTTGAATCAGATTTTAATTCCTACAGAGCTCTAAGAAACTCCTGTAAGAGGAAAATAAGACTAGCTAAAAGCTTTTATTGCAAAGAACTCCTACTGAATGCAGCGGGTGAATCCAGAAAGTTCTGGAGTCATGTAAAATCAATCCTAGGCTTTAAACAGGAATGTAATGCTAATGATAAGGTGCTAAATGGTGCTCACTGCAATGATCCTCAAACCATTGCAAATGCTTTCAACAAACACTTCTCTAATCTTGTTACTTTCATCGACTCATTCCCTTCTACACATACTACAAAGCGCCTTCCCCCTGATGACCCTCAACTGCCCTACCCACCTTTTCACTTCAGGGCAATTACAAAATCTGAAGTCCTCAAACTGCTGAATAAAATCTCTGACACCACTAGTGTCAGCTCCAAAACCCTAGAGCCCAAACTCCTGAAACTAGCTGCCCCTTTTATAGCTGGGCCCCTGTCTAAAATTTTCACATTATCCCTCTGCCAAAATTATGTCCCAGATATCTGGAAAATTGCTACAGTAACTCCAGTCTTTAAGAAAGGAGATAGAAAGATTATCTCAAATTACCAGCCCATTGCCATACTCTCAATTTTGAGCTAACTACTGGAAAAGCTAATAGCAACCCAAACCCTAGACCATCTTACTAAGCACAATCTCCTCTCTGCCAAGCAACATGGTTTTCAAAAGGGTCACAGTACCTCCACTGCCCTACTTCAACTCACAAACAACATTCAAAATGCTATGGACTCCTGCTCCTTAATTGGTGCAATTTTTCATTGACCTGACAAAAGCCTTTGATCTTATAGACCACCCACTTCTTCTCTCCTGCCTTAGATCCCTTGGCTTCTTGCACCCGACTATAGACTGGTTTTGTAGTTACCTGACAAATAGGAGTCAGTTTGTCAAGTTTAACTCGGCCATGTCAGAGCATGCTACTATAAACATTGGCATTCCTCAGGGCTCCATCCTGGGTCCTCTGCTCTTTTCCATCTTTGTAAATCAGATTGTGTCAGTCATCCGCTCCTGCTCCTCAGTTCTCTACACTGATGATCTGGTACTTTATTCCAGCTCCAGTACTATATCTGTGATCAACCTCTTTCTCACCTCTGCTTTTCTCAGCATCCAGCAGTGGCTGTCCAAGCATAAGCTGCTGTTCAATGTGAGCAAAACCGAATCTATGCTTTTTGGATCTGGGATCAAACTAAAAAAATGCCATAACCAATTTAGAATCCTGTGCCCTGATGGCACTGTTCTGGAGAAGGTCAGCTCTTTCAAATATCTCGGAGTTGTCCTTGATGAGTCATTGAACTTTGACCTCCATAACCAACTTACAACAAAATCTGTTAATACTAAAATTGACATTGCTCACAGAATGAGCCATTCCCTCACTCCTTTATCTAGACTAGCCATTGCCTGGGGCATCCTTCTTCCTGCTCTAGCATATGGTGCTGTGACATATGTTAGCACTACAAATGCTGCCCTCAAAATATGGGATACGACATACAATAATATCTGTCATTTTGCCTCTTCATCCCCACACCCAAAGCATCACTGTCAGCTCTACTTTGATCTCAACTGGCTCTCCCCTTCAGCTTACCATCTCCTTGCACAAGGATCTTTGGTAGACAATATCATCAGATCCGCTATACCAGATGAACTTGCCTCCATGCTGTGCCATCATACATCTTCCTATGGGCTATGGTCCGCTGAAAAGGCCTTATTACAAGTGCTATGGACAAAAACAACTAAGGGTTCTAGTGCTTCTTCTGTTATAGTCCCAAGCTACTGGAACTCCCTACCCCTGGATGTTCATAGTGCACGCAGGCATGCACTCTTCAAAAAATGGTATAGGTCTTTTCTTAGGAATTTTGCCCTTGTACCTGTTTTAAGCCTCCCTAAACCACTTGCCTCTGCCACCTCATCCCCTGGTCCTTAAGTGTATCCCACATATGCTCACTCTGACTCAAGTCTCTTATACCCCTCCTACCACACACCCCCCCCCTCCCCTCCTCCTGCTTACCTGCCCCTCCCATGCTAGCTCGTTAAATAGGTTTGCTCCTATCTACTACTGGAATAGGATTCACATGTCAGGCACTGCACTTAAACTTGAATGATTGTGTCTTTTGTCCTTTGTTTTAACATACCTGGATTTTAGCACCTATATCTTCTGTAAGCATGTTACCCACCGTAATTGCTGTAACCTTGTATTCTGTATTGTATCAAATCTGTTATTCATTGTTATGTGTCTCCAAATTGCCTACCTGTACCTTGTAACCTCCCGGGTCGGGCCTGAAAATAGTCATTCTGTGTCTAGTGTCCTTACCCAGTTAATAAAAACTAAATAAAAAATTAAATAAAAATCTATCTGTGTATCTGTCTCTCTGTCTGTCTGTCTATCTATTTATCTATCTGATATAGACCCTTGTGATGCTTACATCAAGGTTCCTTTAATTTCTGAATTAATATTATTGATAGTGATCAGCTGAGTGCATACCTTTCAACCTTCTGTCACTGAAACAGAGGAACGTGCACACTCAGAATGAGGGATAATAAGGGATGCTGCCCTTGTAATGAGGCACACATCCTCAAACGTGGAGGTACAAGCATACATACCAGAATGTTCCTGACTTCTTCATCTACTATAATATACTCCTGCCTTTTCAATTCAGATTCAGATCTCTGTGCTCAACCACCATGAAACTGTTAAAGATAACAAGTGACATTCTCACTTCTAGGTACAACAGCAAAATCAGTAATATTGTCATCAAGTATCTCTCCAAGACATATTACCTCATCAACCATTAACTGGGAAACTTAGAAAAATAGGTTTCAGTGCTTCTGCAGTTGTTTGGTTTGCCAATCAGCTTTCTGATTCCACTCAGCCGTACCTCTCATCCGTCCCCAATTATAAGGGACATTCCTTATTTTGCCATACAAAATTGCTCTGTCTCTCATGGAAACAGTGCTTCCACACAGAGTATATGTTGTAGATTCTGACTTTAAAGCAGAAATTCAAAACATTCTAAGACGTTAAATCAAGAAATAAATGTTGTTCAAGTAAACACAATGGTTTTCATAGTGTTCTGAGCTTGTACCTCCTTGTTTGAGGAGGTGTGCTTCATTACAAGGGTCAGCGTCCCTTATTAGCCTTCATTCTGAGTGTCCATGTCCCTCCATTCAGTGACAGATGGTTGAAAGGTATGAACTCAGCTGATTACTTTCAATAATATTAAATTAAAGGAACTTTTATGTAAGTGCCACAAGGGACCATACTAGGTCCATTTAATTTCCCAGTCTTTGTTAGTGTAGTTCCTCTTCAGTGTGCTCCCTGCTCAGTGGGGTAAAAATGCCACACAGGAGAATGCTATGTGACTTAACCGCGTTGTGCAATTTATTTATTTCTATTGATCTGTGGGGGGTTCCACCACCCGGACCCCCACCACTTAGGATTCTAACTCTGGGGGGGTCCAACATGGAGAGTGCACAGGTCCAGGTTCCTGCATAAGCTATTAAGCGTACAACAGTATGAACTGGTACATGTTCAGTGCACATGTATGCTCATAATGCTGCACTGTCTAGTATAGCTGATTCTTTCTGGAAGTAGAAGAAAACTTTCAGCGTATCTTTGGTAAAACGTCTATATGATTTTCCATAAATAAACTAGTCCTCAAGGGGCCAAAACCATGGTTGTTGGCTCCCCAACCCAACTGACAGAATGTCCGGTCCCACTATAGATCATTACCTCTGACAGCATACCTCTTCTGCGGGATGCTTGCTTCAAATATCATGGTATATAGCTTGCCCCCCCCCTTTCACCTTCTAAAACCTGTATGAGCATACAGTGGAACCACTGGGCCTAAAATGAATATGCTACATAGACCTAAATGCTTAGTGAAACAGAAGAAAACACATTCCACATTTCCTCCTTCATATTCTTGACTACAGAGATACTGGGCTTAATTTTCAAAGCCCCAGGAATGCCACAAGCCCATGGTGCATTGATCATTTGGTGCATGGGGCTTGCAGCATTCTCCCACCCAGCAATCAGGATTTTCAATCCCGAGCAGTAAATGCCGCAACTTAGTAAGACACACTACTGTCCAGCATTCACTGCATATCATTACTAGAAAGGTCTGCAGGTTTATTCTGGCTTATGATTTCTATACTTAGCACTGACTACTTTATAAAAATCTGAACTGTCTTTCCTTTTTGAGACATAGAACCCCATATGTAAAAGAAGAATACTACAAATATACGTTTAAATATACTGCATATTGTTTTTATTCTTTGGTAACCGAGTAAGACACACTACATAGAAACATAAAACATAGGGGCATAGAATTTTATGGCAGGTAAGGACCTCTTGGTCCGCCCAGTGTGCCCCTTTTCCCCTACCTACATTATTCCTGCAGACAGTACACAATCTACAGCTCATTCTCCCTCCCCCCCTCCTGTCCACTATGATTGCCTTGTGGCTATCCCATGCATTCTTGAACCCATCACGTTCTCCCCCCACCACCACCTCATCTGGAAGGTTTCTCCAGGAATCCACCACTCTTTCTGTGAAGAAATACTTCCTAACATCTCTCCTGAATCTACCCCCTTCCAGCTTCATAGCATACCCTTTGTCCTTAAGCACCTTTTTTTCTGAAAAATACTTCCCTCCTGTACCTTATGTAAGCAATAAGACACGAGGAGGTGTGCATTAGACATTTGTAATGCATGACCAGGGGCGTACTTCAGCTCCTGGCCATGCATTAGAAATGTCTGATGCATACCCCCGGAGTGTCTTATTGTACTTATAAAATGGGTAACTGCATTTTGTATGCATATAAAAATTTAAATTGGATGACCATGATTTACATATCAAAAAAGTAACTTGTTTTACAGATTTTTACCTAAACAGTTCCTCCACCAGAATGAGGATAACATATTTTTTTTTCTTTTGCACTTCAGGACTTTTGTCCTGTTATAGCTTCCATAGATGTAGTTTCTCTAGAGGTTGTCATGCCCCCCCCCCCCATCGCACACAAAGCTTAGAAAACAAATAATGGAAATGTTGGAAGTTCTTCCCTGTATTTTTTAAACTGTGTTTTTTTTTTTTTGTGAGAGACATCTGGAAATGTCAGTTCCCCGATGGTGCGGGCAGATGGGAGGCACGTTCCACTCCTTCAGCAAGCATCCCTTAACAGCATCGACTACCTACCTGGAGTGCTGCACAGTTGTAGAGAGAATTTTGGTTCAGAGTGAGCAGCATGCCTGTCCCAGCCTAGGAAATGATCAATTTTTTGTGATTATTTTTTTTTTTTTTTTTAGGAGTTGCTCATAGCCCATCCGCCTAGTACTTTTTTTTTATAAAAATGAAGTAACTCATAGCGAGCACCCACCCTCCCAGTCTGAGCAATTATTATTTTTTATTTTGTTTTCATTTTTAAATGGTAGATGCTGAGGGCCATGATCCTGGATCCAGGAGCTAAGAAAATGGACCGACCAATCACACAGCTAAACTAGCTGATAGATGAGAGAACTGAGAGCTGGGTAGATAGGAAAAGTGGGAAGGAGGTCACAGTCACAGTTGGGATAGCAAAGTGCAGTGAACGAGTCATTGAGTGACTCAGATTTAAAGGAAGTAAGTGAGTAATGGAGCGAGTGAGTGTTGGGACAGTGAGGACAAGTGAATGAATGTGCGGCTATGGGGAGGGTATGACAGGGTGTCTAGAGATAAAAAACAAAATATTTGTGTGCCACAAATATGACTGCAGTATGCCTCATTGTTACTTGGGCAACCTTCAATCAAGGGAGCAAAGAAGGGGGGCAGCTTGCTAAGCAGGAAAGACGAATGGTGGCTAAAAACTTTTTAAAATTCTGTGCCCAAGCATAAATTCTATGTGCCCAAGGATTTGTTTTCTGCCCTGCATCCTGGATGAAAGCACTTCTTTTTTCTCATGAATTAGACACTTCTAATGCATGGCTAGTAACCAATCAGGACACAGGATTTTCCCATCCCATTTTATAATTAACCCTATGAAGTATTTAAAGTTCTCTGTTATATTCCACCTCTCCCTCCTCTCTTACAGAATGTACATATTGAGGTGCTTTAGTCTCTCCTTATAGGGCTTTTGATGCAAACCCTGCACCATTTTAGTTGCCCTCCTCTGGATGGCCTCCAGGCAGTAGGCTGAAGTGTCAGTATTCAGGAGTGACCCTGGGGCACTGGGGAGTTTAGGTGACCTGCTCAGAGTCACACAATATGCAAGTGGAGGCTGTGGGAATCAAGCCCTGGTCTGCAGAATGTATTAAGCCCATTCACAGCTTGTTGCTCTAGCCTCTAGGCTATGCTACCAGCCCCATATAATTTTATTAAATATCTTTCAATGGGTTTACGCAACTTAATGAGGAGTTATGCTAGTGCAACTCTGTTGATTGCCTGAAGGTATTCAATTGAATGTATTGTTGATTCTCATAGATGAATAGTTTGGCCGTTCACACTCTCTGTTCCAAGGGGAACTACCACCTTCTCCGGGTACCATGAAGGCAAAGGAACCCTCTTGAGGAGGGTTCCACACTTAAAGGTGCTGAGAGAACAAATTCCTTTAGGCTAAAGGTACCTTAGGAAGAAGCCACAAAAAGTACTGAACAGCAAGTAGTGACACAGTGCTTATGTGAGGATGGAGTGACAGCAATGAGAGATGACTGGAAACAGACATGGACTGAATCAAACAATGGCTGACAGATATGGGAACTGATAGTAGAAGAGGCATGACTTCTGTAAGTAGAGAGGGAACAGCAAATTGAGGAGGGGCACCATCCAACCCCAACTCACAGTGAAAACCTGCCTGTTAAGATTACCCAATGTTATGACCTTTGACACGGAGGAGAAGAAAAACACCATATGGGGGGTAACCTTTGGGGATCCAAGGCCTTGGTTGCTTTCCTTCCAGGCTTGGAATAAATTAGAGATGGCTCAGCTACTGCAATTTAGAGACCCAATTCAGAGGAAGGATTTTGAGGGAAGGCTCTCACTCTAGCCCTCTAATGGAAAAGCCATAGGGATGCCACATGTGAACTCTGCAGCTAAAGTAGGTGCCCTTGCACTAAGGCTCACCTCCACCCCATGAGGCAGGAGGAGGAAAGCAACAACCACTGAAAGGTACTCACAAGGCCTCAATGAGGGAGGTCTAGAGGGAAAGCCGAAGGTTTGAAGGGAAGGGAAGGGAAGGACATGGAGACCTGGTGAACCTTAAGCAATTGTAGCGAGAATAGCTTTTGAAGGTGCTGCTGATTCTGTCTGCACACCTAAAGGAGCTGCCTTGGACTTAAGAGCCCCAGCCTCTGGCAGCTGAAGTATTAAATGCTACATCAAGCGGTGCCACTGAGTCAATCTGCATGGCGAAAGCTTCTACCGGATCATAAGCCATTCTTACCTGAAGGGCAGAAACAGAAGGACACAAGTCCAAAGTAGGACAGCAATACCCCTCCTGTGCTGTGGGTGCAGATTGAGGGTGGCAAATCCAAACACAGCAACAGGTCCAAAACAGAGCTGCACTCCAAAGTTCAGAAAACAAAATACACTCATTCACAAAATGAAATGAATATTTAAAGCTTTATTGCTTCTCTGATAGTAAGTAGTTGGTTATGTAACCATAAAATGACCACCTTGCTCCCCGGCATCTTGGGATCCAAGCCCTTCATCAGGGGACCCCCTGACGAAGGGCTTGGACCTGAATTGCCAGGGCAAAGTGGTATTTGTGGTTATTGCCAAACAGCATGCTCTAGCAAGAAGCAATAAAGCTTTTAAATATTCATTTCATTCTGGTGAGTGTGCTGTGTTTTCTGAAATTTGGAGTCCAGAAAGAGAAGGACCCTGCCCGGTCGAGGGACCCTCCCTCAAAAAGTGGACTTCAAGGGGCAGAGCAAGACCATTAGCTTACAGGGAGAACCCTGGAAGTCATGGCATCATTGGGGCTGGCCTGCATCTGAATGCATGAGTAGAGTGAGGCCGTGGTGAAGCCTGATGGCCATGAGCATATGAAAGAAATGAAATGTAGGGAAGACTAAATGGCTGCTTTTATCTGAATGCAGGAGTAGTAGGAAGCCATGGTGCAGCCCGCTTGCCATGAGCACATGGAAGAAATGAAACATAGGTAAGGCTGAATGCTGACTGAGACACTGAATGACAACTAGGACTGAGAATGAGACTGAATGATACAAGCTTGGACTGAATGATGAATGAATGCCAAGCAGTTCAATAAGGGACGTTAATGTTAGTGCTGATGCACTGTGAGTCTGGTAGGCTGAGGCAGTAGAAACAATAAATTAAACTGCTAGGGAAGCAGAAGTATATGGGGGAAAGCTGCTGAAGTGAACAGTAACAGAACACAGAAGGGAGTGACTTCCTAGCTAGGAGACAGGTGTAAACAACTAGGAATGCCGTTGGAAGTGAGATTGCTAAAAGTATAGAAAAATAGTAAATGGGAGCCAAAATAGCACAAGTCGAAGCAAATAGTGAAGCAGGATATTCGGAAAACTAGAAAGCCCAAAAAGAATCAAAACAGAAGAAGCACAAGGCACAGAGGCACAGGAGAACAGCAGGAAGGCAACTGAGAGAAGCACAAACTGCAGCCAGAAGTAGAATACAAAATACTAATCTTGAAAGCTGGAAAGGCACAAGCAAGCAGAAAGTCCAAAGCATAAACCAAGCAGAAAGTCAAAATCACAAAGGGAAAGTGGGATGCAAACGGCGGGGGGGGCAGAACCCGACAGAACCTTGGGCTGCAGCAAAGAAACAGTGCTTCAGTGTGAGACTAGAGGGAGCCGATTTAAATGGCTCAGGCGGGGGGTGGCTGACTGTTCACACCCATTAAACTGCAGGCACAGCCTTTAAAAAAATGTATTTGAAATGTATTATTTTGGTTAATTTTATATGGAAAATAAATATCTGAAACTGTATGTTCTATCTATCTCTACTATATATTGAAAATACTGTACATATGCAAGAAGGGGCCTATGCACAAATGCACAGAAACTGCGCCTATAAGCAATGTAGCAGTGGCGTGCACTTACACACCATACAGGCAGGCTGAGTTACATTCTATTCACAAGCATGCATGTAGGACTGGTGGAGACATTGGTGGGGCATACAGATGCACAGATGGCTACGTGGAACAAACTCCAGTAAAGGACTACAGTATGTGGTCATGCCCTTTGACCTTGCCACATATGAACATCCTCACCACTCTGCGTGCAGCCTGGGGAGTAAATGCTGTAATGGATGATGAGGGACATGCAGTGTCAGGGGACAGCAGGGGAGGGGAACAACCTGATGGCATGGAAGATGGCTACACAGAGACACAGGGATGGACATATGGTGCCGGCTGGACATGGTCCTCTAACTCCTCCAGCAGAAAGGTGGCAGACATGTCACCAATTATTAGAGAACTATGGAATCCTGTATGGGGCAGAGTCCCTAAAGGTGTAGCCAAAACCAAAGCCAGGCTATGGTTGGACATTCAGGTCACAACCAATGCTGCTGGTCTGAAGACATCCACACAGGGAGTGAAGAA
The DNA here is from genome assembly GCA_016271365.2 of Neoceratodus forsteri. Classification (NCBI taxonomy): domain Eukaryota; kingdom Metazoa; phylum Chordata; order Ceratodontiformes; family Ceratodontidae; genus Neoceratodus; species Neoceratodus forsteri. Next base: position 535,217,596 of record CM028135.1, on the reverse strand, counting down.
GCACAAGTGATATGACCCCTAACCAGCATAAATTGGCAGCTGTCAAGCACTACCACACTGCCACAGGTAGTGGGCTGCCCAGACAGGAGCACAGCCTGTCCCCCATACAGAGGATGGTAGTAGAAACCTTCACTGAGGTGTCTCTGCATGGGGAGGAGGAGGCCATGGATACACTGCCAGGTATATAACATACCATAGACGTATCAGGGGACCTGAAGAACATGGCTATGCAAATCACCCTTTTTTGCACCCTACAGACCCTGTGATGGGGAACATCCCTTCCCCCTCACCACAACCAGGGACAAGAGAATAGAGCAGGTAGGCGGTGCTTCTGTGGCCTGCAACACACTCATGATATGCCCACAGCTGTGCCACAGCCATAACACCTGGCATGTATCGCATGCCCAGGTACACCACAGGAGCCTGTGGCCATGTCAATCAATCAAAATATTTCTTTATCCAGGCAAACATCATTGAGCAAGCTCATTTACAAGATGGACCTGGTAATGTGGGATAAGAAAGATGTGTTGGAGGACACCGGCACAAAGACCAACCTGGACACATAACAGGACAAGTAGGAGATCAACACAACTACCAGACACAGCCTACCGACTGGATCCTCTGCAGATTCCTTGCCACAGATGCATCCTGGAAAGCTAGCCTAGGATGGCCAGCAGGGCACAGTAGAGCCAGCCATGCAGCTATACATGGTGGGCCTGCCAGCACCATCGGGCAGACACAGGAGATGGTCTGTCTGCCCTCCAGTATCAGACAGCGGAACACAAGGGGGATGTGCAAGACTACACATCACCCCCTTGACAGTGGGGACAAGGATCTGTCCACCCACCCAATCTGCCATACATGGAGGCCAGCCACAGGGGTATATTTCACACATGCTATATTTCACACATACTAGTCCGAAGTGAAGCAGATGGAACATGACAACCTCCATGCACAGCAGGTGAACATTGAGGCACTGAAGGAGCTGACCAAGGAGGTGAGGGACATGTGTCGTGAAATAGACCGCATGAGGGACATGCTTCAGAGGCTTACCAAGCATGTGCTAGCCAGGTCCAGCAGGATCATGCCAGCTGAACCTGAGGTACTACTGGAGGCCGCCATGCACCACACATTTGCCTGCACCAGTAAGCCCAAGGTAAAGGAGGACAACCACCCACGACTGCTATCGGGTACTGTATATGCTCAGACATATGGGCAACCAGTGGGGGAAAGGCCACAGCCAAGACCCACCACCTAGGCACACAGGCATCTTCACAACAGGTGCAGCAAGTACAAGAAAAAGTGATACGTGCCACCCCAACCACAAACACCAAGTGTCATATAAGCACACACTGTGCATACACCATGCACACACATACTCCCACCACATATAACCCCCCCAACTTTAATCACAAGAATGGACTCCAATGCCCACATGACCTTGGGCAGTTTGGCACTCAGGGGGAGTCGTCATCACAGTACCATTCCGGCCCCCCCAATGGCTGAATGACTCCTGCATGAGACCATGCACGCCATGCCACCATTCAGACAGTGACTGCGCACCCCACCCTTGGAAGGTTTCTCTCTCCCATCACACAGTGGGACATCCCCCTGTTAGTCCTGCAGGCCACAACATGGGTAGCCAATGCTACAAAGCTATATTGTGCAGCATTACTCATGCTGTAAGCACACTGCATGCCTTCCTTGTGGCAAGCATCATCATGCTGCCCGTCAGATCCAAGCACTGAAACCACATCCTCAGTAGCTCTATCATTCTCTCAATTATGGATCATGTATTCTAGTGTGCCACATTGTATGCCTCCTCCACCGGTCCATGGTCCTCCAGGTATGGTGTCATCAGGCATGGCCGTAGTGGACATCTGCTATTGCCTGTTCAGTGGATAAAAGACAGGGTTAGTACTATGCAGCTGCCCATCTTATGCCAGTGTGTCATGTGTGTAGGGTACGGATCCCCACTTATCAAATATCCATCCCTGCCTCCATGTCACCGAAGAGTGTGCTCAGATGCAGGCATCATGGCATAAATCGGCATACTTGGCACACACATTTGTGATGTTAACCCTGGGATTGCAGACAATCTAGCAGTTGACACTCCGATACCCTTTACGGTGCAGATATGCCTCCTGGTCCACAGATGATGCCAGGATTGCCACATGTATACATTCAATGGCACCCAGTATATTTGGCGTGCCATGCATGGCACAGAATGCCTCCTTTGTGCACTGTATGTCAGCCTTTGTGTTGGGGAACTGCATGTGCTCATGCACACATAGCAGTGATTGACTGATTGAGTAAAATGTTATTTTTGTATAGGATACAAATTGTTAGGCTTTTATCCCCATTTTCAACCATGTCCTGTGGCAATAGGGTGCAGTAACCTGGTGTAGTGCCCTGGACATGGAGGAATGACTGACACCCGTGACATCCCCTGCCACCCTCTGGGAGGACCCTGTGCACAGTCGCCAATGCACATAGCACCTTGTCTCCACTGCCATTGCTCATGACCGATGGGTAGGTGGTGCCACTTGTGCACAGACCATGTCACACAGTCATGTGATCACGTCATGGTCCAAATGGAATCTCTCAAGATAGTGCGTGTCTCACAGGTGTTGGTATCCAACCATGGCTGGAATACACATGGTCATGTCAATGCTATGAATGCCTGCTCAAGTTCCCTCTCACCATTCAGCAAGAAGACATTCAGTAGTAGCCCTGGGCATATTGTTTGTACCTCTGTGGAGTGGCCCTTGCACGGCTCTCAAGTGGTGTGTGTTACATGCCTATACATGATTTCCCTGACCAAGACATTGACAGAGATACTGCACAGATGTCCCATGCAGATGGTATCCCCTTTAAAGAGGCATGTAAACAATATGCTGGCAGGATGATGTGGCATGCACGGGCATCACCTAGTAATTACAGTCCTGACTTAGATCAGCATGGCAGCATCAACAACCATTTCTGCGGCAACAGCGGGAGAATGAGAGAATATCCCAAAAAGCTATTGCAGATATCATTGTCATCCTACCAGGATACTCTGGAGTGGAGAGCCTTATGGCAGGTCACCAAGCATATGGAGATAGGTATCCAACTGTCAAGGGTCACTGGAAATGCATGCCCTGTGTTGTGTGTGCTGTGTCAGTGATGTTGTTCCCCTCTTCATGTCTCTACAGGACTTCCATGCCCATCCTAGCTGCATTATCCTGGCGGAGGTCTGGAGGCAACTCCTGGACTTCCTTTTGTGGCTTATTGGCAGTGAAGATGCCTATTACGGGGAGGAAGATGATGAACTGTGGACCTTGGCTGAGCTATCAAAAGTAGGTAATATGTGCCAGCTGTGTTCCACTGTGGCCTTGCGTGTGCAGCCCGCTCATGCCAGTCCTCTGTGTTCTTGTTATTTCAGGGGTATCGTGAGCTTCTATGGTGCATGGTACTGGTGGAGAGGAGGTACACCACCACTACCCTGAAGAGGTTGAGCAGGGACTTTGAGGAGGAGGAGGATGCCTGGGCAGAGTCCAGGAGGGAAAGATACTGGACAGTACTGGGCAAATACCCATGTGCAACTTGCCAGTCTTACCAGTCCATTGACAGGGCATCTGTCTTGTGCACTGTACTCTTTGTATGGCAGTGGTGCAGTCAGTAAACTATTTTGTCATACACATGTCTTGTGTCCATGTCTTTCTTTCAGTCAGCAGAGCCAAACAGTTGTCCATTACTGTCAACACTGGGGGGGCTCCATTGTCCCTTGGTGTCCAACAATATCTCCGTACTATTCCTGCATTGTGGTTTTATAATGCAAATTTCACACACTGGTACACTGCAGGTTTTGGACTTGCACAAGAAGTGTTTGTAGCCAGCACCTGCAATTCACCAAAGATGCTCAACATAAGTCTAAAGTGTGTGTAAACTTCTGCAGACTAACACTTGACAACCACTGCTTTTTGGATTAAACGAAGAGTGCATACCTGGAAATATTCACCAAAATGTGCTTCGCTTCATTCTTTTTTTTTTTTTACTTTCTATTTTTTCCACCCCTTGTCGCCATATCCAGACCCTCTCTCAGGGCTCCCAATGCACCACCCAGGCTATGCTGAGAGGATCAGGGATCGCTCCATTAGTGCCCTGCTTCACTGCATCTAGAGGCACAGATGACCCCCCGGGTGGGGGGAAGGAGGTCCCCTCTAACCCCCTCTGAAACATCAGGGGAGAGTGCACCTGGAGTCCCCCCCCCAGTTCCTCAGCAGTCGCTTTGGTGAGGGAGCACATCACCTGGTCCAGACATGGGGTCTTTTTCCTTGTTCTAGTCCCTGCCCCCTGCAGATGTCAGCGCTCATGGAAGACCAATGAGACAGAGGCACATAGAGATGTACCTCCACTATGGTCCTTGGCCAGTGCCCGCCCTCACTCCCATTCTGCCTCCCCAGCTGCACCAGCACCACCCGTGATCACCCAGGTGATGGTGGTATAGCAACAAGGAGAGCAGCTCACCTCTCCCAGAGAAGGAAAGAGGCCCATTAGGCACTCAATCCTTCCCCCCCAAGCTGGCCCTCTGATAACCCGGGCTTGCTACCAAACCCAGGTCACTGGCGTCACAAGCGGTAGTGCTACTGCTGCACCAGTGGGCCATCCCACTTCATTCTTTTTGCACACACTGTGCTCAGCAAATAAAAAAAGCAGTTCATAAAATCCACGGCACTCCAAACATCTTCCAAATTCCCCTCCACTCACAAACAGATACCACGTCACCTGACACATTTCACGCAATGATGCATTTTGTCAAAGACTCTGACAAAATGCATCATTACGTGAAATGTGTCAGGTGACGTGGTATCTGTTTATGAGTGGAGGAGGATTTGGAAGATGTTTAGAGTGCTGTGGATTTTATGAGCTGCTTTTTTACTTGCCGAGCACAGTGTGTGTAAAAAGAATAACGTGACGCATGTTTTGCAGTTACAGTTGCATTGAACTGTTACAGTTGCCCGTAGTGCTCTCTTAAACTGGTCATACTTAGACAGATTAAGTAGACTTAACAAGGTATCAAAGAGCACATTTAACCAGCCAGTGGCTCTAACTGTGAAAAAACGCTTGCCCAGCTGAGTATGGCAGAAAGGCAGTTCAAGGACATTCTGAATCATGCTTCTGGTGTTGCAGAGATTAGTGACAAGGTGGAAGCAGTAAGTTAGGGATGGGGATGGTTAGGCTCAGTAGTGCCTTCCTGGCTAGCAGTCATGTCTGGAACTTAATTCTTTTAGGTAGAGGTAACCAATTTGGGTGTTGAGAGTACAGATGTGGGTGCGCTTGTCGTAGCCAAGCACAAAGTGACAAGCCTTATTACAGATCATATTTATTCTGCAGGGAATTGATTCTCAAGCAGTTGCGTAGACAGGGTGGCCATAGTCAACAAGTGACAGTACTGAGCCTGCCACTATGTGGTGTCTAGCATCAGAAGTGAGGCTGACCTGGTTACGGTACAAGGTTCCCAATCTTCTGTTTACTATGGACACAAGCTGGTCAATGTGGGCAGCAAAATATAAGGTATTACCCAGGATCCACCCTGAGGTATTTAAAGGTTTCCACCTGTTCAAGTATATGTCCTAGGTCATTTATTTTATTTTTATTTTATTTAGTTTTTGTGGACCGGGTTAAGTGCACTAGACAAATGCTGCCAATTTTCAGGCACGCCTCGGAAGATGATGATCAGTGGATGTTAAGGTGCCAAATAGGTGGACAATGTATGGCTGATGATGGGTAAGTATGCTGGTTTACCTGTCATCAGTGACACACTCTTTGCCTACTTTGGTACAGATAAAATAACTGGCTTGTTACTCAGCGTGGGGACTAGTCCACTGTCTCGAGCCAGTGCTCCCTCTGTTGAAGAATCCACCATGGGCTTCCCTTTATCTGATGAGGTATTGTTCTGCACAGGCCTTCTTTTTCCTCATTAGTTTTTTTATTATTTAATATTCTTTTAACCAGGTAAATAGCATTAGGCCACTTGGCACTTTCACAGGTTAGATCAGAGATCACAAACACAGTACAAAGTTTATATAAATAAATACAATAAAACTTTGTATAACCATGCACTTAGTTGTTGACATTAGTTGTCATCTCTAAGTTGACTGTTTAAAACTAGCCCTGGAAGATTTGGGAGTGTTTTTGAAATGCCTTCCACTGGCATTCAGGACTAACTCAGAAAATAAAATATGCATATCTAAAAAGGATGGGTCAGCTGTCATAAGCACATAACACATTCTTTACATGTATGTGAAAATTCAGCACAGTGACATAAATACTTGTTTTATGTTACTCAACTCTGAGTTTTCTATCTGCGAAAAGAGTGAATACTTTTGATATGTACTCAGTCATGTATGCTGAAGCCCCTGGGATCAATTTTCAAAGCCCTGTGAATGCCGCAAGCCCCTGGTGTGCCAATCATTTGGCACATGGGGCTTATGGCATTCTCCTGGATGGTGATCATGATTTTCAATCCTAAGTGCCAAAAGTTGCAAGTTAGACCAGCTTTTCCCTGGTCTAACATGTGCCATTTGGGTGACCCTTTTTACAGGGCTTGCACCACGACTTTGGTGCAAGCTGCCATAAACTGAGGAAACTGTTGCTACTGTGTCTGAGATAGTAAAATCAGATGCAGCTGCATCAGAGGAGTTTGGCACAGCTGCATCAAAAAAAAAAACAGGTCTGATGGAAGGCTTGACTAAAGCCCTGCATCACCCGTTGAAAATTGGGCCCCTTGACTCTACCCTTAGTTTCTTTGGTTTGGTATGTAATTGATTCTAAGATAGGTTCATAGGTTCATAGGTTGAATATGAGTTCAAAGGACAAGCCCATAGTAGAACTCGCCATCACTAATTAGTGATGGAAATGGTATTTCTTTTCATCCATATACAGATCTAAATCATGTTTGAATGATTCAATACCCTGATTCAGAACTATGTGTTATAGCAAAGTGTTCCATGTATTTGGAACACTTTGAGTTAAGAATTGCTTTCTTCTTGTAGTTCTACAGGTTTTCACATATAATCTTAGATTGTGTGACCTAGTGCTTATAACTGGTGGTTGTTTTATTAAACAATTTGTTTCAAATAGTAATTCATCATTGCATGATTTGTATGCCCAGCACGTCACCCCTATAAAACCTATATTCCTGTGAATATAGTCCCAAACTTCTAAGCCTACTCCCATAATCCAAGTGTATCCAAGATATAAATTAAAGAACTGTCAGACTACTCAATCTTCATTTACAATATTAATTGCTGTTCAGTACACAGTAGGTAATGAAAGTGCAATAAAACCGATCTGCAGCCGCTATTTTTAGTATCATCACAGCATATTTTTGTTACTGGGAATATTTGCTGGCATTTTCAATGATTATCTTTCTTTGATGGGACTTTGTAGTGTAACCCCCCCCCCACCAATTTGGGGTTTACTGTAATATCTTCCTGGGCCCATGATGTCCACTGTCAGGCTGGTATCCCATCCCAATGTGATTCTGTGTATTAGTGTGAGAGTGCCATGCAGAACCGTTATGCCTGTCCCTTTAACAGAATAGCTAACCTGTGTTAAGTAATTGGTGTGTGCTGGGTTCAAGCAATTTAGGGCTTGTAGCCAGCCACACAGTGTGTTGTTTTCCTTCATTCTGCAGTCACTACTAGAGCAAAGGAAGCTTACGTAGGAACTGTGCTTATTTGCTGTTTGTGCCTTATTATATTTGAGATAGAGATGTTTATCTAATCTGCTTTAATTGCAGTTCATTCATTTTGATGGAAGCCACCATGCTAAGTGTGGGACTTCCAGTAATTGGACCAATAGAACCACTGGGGACTTAAAATGGATCCAAACCTCAGTGTTCTGTGGGAAGGAAATTCTGTAGTTTTGTAGTTTTTGACTTGGTGCCCAAATAGACCTGGAGGGGGAGCCCTTACTGTGACTGACAGCTCCTTTAGCCAACCGAACCTTTGTATTTACAGAGGAAATGCCCTGTGTGCCAAGAGACAGTGGATCAGTTAGATTTAGAGGTTAAAGTGTGAACAGCTTGAGCTTTCGAGCAGCTGCTCCAAGAAGGAGTGCAGGGGAATCAGTGGGAAGAGGTCCAACATGCCTTCCTGCTACATTCTCCTGCTTGAGACTGCCTTTAGCAGATGTCAGACTTGTCCGATTCCAGCCTGGAATTGTATCAGAAGAAGAGAAGAAGTTTGTTAGTGCTACTTGCAATTTGGACCAAAGACTTGCTCCTGAAGCGATTGGCCTAGCTTGTATGTGAGACTTATACAGATAGAAGGTTTTCTCAGTAAAGCTGTTGAATTGCAACCTGACTGTGTCCGATCTGTATTCTGAGATAGTTGTTGATTTAAGTGTGCTGAATGTGTTATGTGGGTCGATACCTGTTTACCCATGGCCAAACCTGTTATGCCACCTGGAGGCTTCACCAGCAGATCAGGAATGTTGCCAGATTGCCCATCCTGTCTAGGCCTTGCTAATTTAGCCTAGGCAACTACTTCTGCACCATAGACTGTTTCGACCGGAGACTGGCTCAGGGATCCAGCCCCTGCACAGCAGCATCATGCAGGTTGTGGCTACCTGGAGGAAAGGCCATGAAGAGGAGGTGTGTCATGTTGGTCCAGCTTCCCTATGCCCATCGGTCATCACCACAAGGTCGACATATCGCCTGCCTTGCAGCAGATTCCTGGTAGCATGAGAACAATCAGGATAGTTTCATTTCATTTCATTTCATTCTTTATTTTTAAAAGGCACTTTTCTCAAAACCAAAGCGCCTGTACAATTACATAAAACAATGAATAAACCAAATTTAAAACTAACATAAGTCATTAAAAACTATGCTAAAAAGGTTCCCTGCAACGAGAGTTTAAATCATCTGTGGTACCAACTAATTGTTTCACTTTTCTTGTTTTTTCAAAGAACTGAGCCAACCAGCTCAGATTACAAATAATCTGAGTGTTTGCATGATAACTGCCTTTCTTTCCTCCCTCCAAGGGCCTCAACATCAGCTGGAACGCTGGCCACCCCCGGGCAACGCCTCTGGCTAGCCAGACATACCATCCTGGGTACCCATTGTTGTGTGACTGTCAGTATGGGGCACAGAGTGCATGCAATCCCTGAACCAAATCACATTACAAATCGTTTGTCTGGATTTATGCCCCTTCCTTGTTCACTGCCCCTAAATAAACCTGATTGTCTTGTTTTATGCACCTGACTAGTGTGCATATTATTATTAAGAGTGTGCTGCTGTATTGCTAATATTACTTTTCAGGGGGTCTCCAGGGAAGTTACTGCAAGTCTAACCCTGGTGGAAAGTGTGAAGGGCGTGAGCATATTATTACTGTTTCATACTGACTGTGAATTTACTACTGTGTTAGATACTGAGCTACTAGGAGGGTTGGTGGGTGGTTATAGCTTCCCAGAGGGCTATACCAGAGCAGACAAGCAACTCCAATACCACTACTCTGGATGGAGGCACCTTATTAGTGAACTCAGGCCCCTCAACCTGTTTATAGCAATACCGACAGGGGTAGTAGCCCTTAGAATAGCACTGCCTATGGGTTACAGTAGGAAAACCAGGTTAGTTAGCTTTTTTATTTACATAGCACACCTTAAAATATTCAGTGTGTGCTTCACTGTGTAAAGTACATAAAAAGAAACTGTTCAGTACAGAGGCAAAAATAACACAGCTTTTTGGGTTGCGTGATGCCAAACTGTAAGCAAATCAATTTTATTTATTGTCAAGAAAGTGTAGTTAGTCTATTTTACCCAATTATTTGTATGTAACTCAATTTACTAGAGTTAACTTATAATCCTAAGGGGCCATACATTTCTGGTATTGTTATTTACTTGTTGGACAGCTGCTTGCCTACTTAGTTTTCTTTTCTTTTTCATTTCTTCTGACTCTAAGAATACTGCATGTATTTCTCATTTAACAAATATAAGTGTGAAATGTGTGCAGTGTTGTTAGTCTAATAATGTTGGTGGGATAGGGTAGAATAGGTAGGACAGGAGAAAATAAAATGAAAGTCATATTATCCCTTATGTAGTTCATTATAGCAGGCACTTTATTTTTCTTATTTACAAAGGTTGTCATTCTTACTGTATATTAAGAAACTATATTAAATAAAAATTACATAAAAATTATATTTCTGTTTCCTGCAAAACAATTAATGCTGGTATCAGCAGGACTCAAATCTCAAAACATTCTCTGACCATTTGAATTTAGGACATTCTATCCTTTATTACTGAAAGGTAAAAGGAAACCATTGTTTACATGTCTATCTTCCTGTTTTCCTTTCAGTGTCTATGCAATGTTCTCATATGTTTTGATCTTTCATCTTATATTAATAATGTATATATTTGTTTGCCTTTATAACTACTCTTCAGCAGTTGCTCTCTTCTTGCTTACTTCCTGAAAATTCTCTGGCATCTGTAACACAATTCCAGGCAATGAATAGCATTGAACGGAGTAAATGATGTCATAGAAATATGAAAAGCAAGTGCTGTAACTGCTGTGGAAAGTGAACTCTATGTCGAGCTTGGGAGTGTCCCAAAGACAGATTATTTATTTTAAATTGGTCTAAGTATATCAGAATTCATAACTGGCACGAAAAGGAACATGGAAGGGCAGTTAACTATATACGAAAGCATTTCCATGCTCCTTTAAGATGGTCACATAAAACCAGGCTCTTTTCCCACTAAACATTATCTGTTCATGCTGATTTCCTGCCTTGAAATCCTAATCCTCTCTTTGTGACACTGTAGTCATGTCCTTGAGAACTAGTTTTGATTTCATAAGCAGGGAATTCTGACTTCATAGCAGGACTAAGTGATATGAACAGATGACGTATAAAGGAAAAATATCCTGTTTTAATGAAAATACCTTCTGTAATAAAAACTGGATGGTCTAGAAATTCAGTTTGTGAGGAACTTTATGTGAACACGTTATCCTTATGCCAACTGTGATTGTTATGTTAAGAAACAGAAAATCTATTTCAATTCTTATAGGTGTAGCAAGCCTGGATTTGAAGAGAATTAACACCTACCACATCCTTTTCTCACAGAGAGTTCATGTGGTTTAAACATGTGCCTCCCTCTGGAAATGCTAAGCAGTGAGGAAGTGTGCATCAGAGGCCCTACTGGTTACTGGCAGAGAATCTCCATGTAGACTTAATGAAGAACATTAGATGCAGCTCCAGGACATATGTGGTTGTTAAAGAGAACTCAAACAGCCAGCTAGGAACTGTTCAGAGGAGCTTTGGAAAAATATATAGTTGAAGGCATGAAGACTCGGAGAGGTAGGCAGTGCAACTCTGAGTTAAATGAGGGATAAGAAGATTCCTTGAGAGGGAGATTCCCCCACAGCCTTTAGGTGTAAGGCCTATTTAGGAGAGCCCTTAACAAAAAATAAAGAAACAAACATAATTTGGATCAGTTTTCAGCTCATTTAAGGGAGCTGCTTCTCCTCAGATTAATGCAGAAGAGGGAGGGACAATTAAGGAAACAACATCATAGGGATAAATATCAATGGTTTGGGTCACAGATGCATTGTACTAAGTACTCACAATTTGAAAAATGAAAATTCCAGAAGATTTCACTGTTAAGTGTGGGGAAGGTCCTGAGTATTAAAGAACTGTCTTCTAGCCATCTTAAGAAGTCAAGATAACAGGGACTGACAGAGTTTGGAAGGGACTGGCAGCAGGCAGAGTTTTGTATGGGGGAATGTCCTGGATGACACTGGGACAGATATGAAGGGGTCTGCCCAGGAAAAAAAATGAACATTCAACACTGTAGCAGGTGACTAACTTGGAGGTTTGCAAATATGCCAGAGTCTACCTGATATTGCAGTTGAGGTAGAGGCTTGAACGGCACACAAGGTGCAGGTGTGTTTCTTTTTCTTATCATCACTGCAGCCTGTGATCCACCATGACAGATGCATGGCCAGGAGTGAGTACCAAGTTTGAGCAGCAGCTCATATCTTGGGTGAGAAAGAGAGGAAGAGGATGGTGGGAGGCAGTTTTCAGCAACCCCAATGGGCCCAGTAACCATGGGGGCAGTAGGGCAGTCACTGCCTGAACCATCCACACCAGTCCATGAACAACTAACAATGATTCAGATGAGGGCCGATCAAGGACAGGCAAGTGGGGCAACAATGGCAAGCCAAGCCCCCATCGTGGACCCAGCCAGGTAGGAGGGAGTTTGATCAGATGAGTAATGAAGAACTGAGGGCATTATTTGTCTAGACGTTTGTGAGGCCAATGCTGAGGGCAAGAGTGCCACCTTCTAAGAAGCATGCAAGACACAAGAAAGGGCATCACAACCCAAGGAAACAGCAGGGGGACCTGGCCATGGCCTCCAGCACTGCAGTAACCTGCTCCAGGGCCTGTGCTGGCACTGAGTCCGATCCCCACCCTGTAGTCCCCTCCAGTTAGGCCATTCCTTCCTGCCCCTGGGCTGGTGAATATACTTGGCAGGCTTCAGTTCCAATGTTACCACACCCAACCCATCATTGGCAGGCACCAATCCTTTTGGGCCCATTTCCAGCTCCTCAGCTGGTTCCAGAACCCTATGGTCTGAGTCTGGAACCCAGCCCAATCTTGCCAACATTGTTGGTGCTGGTGCAGGCTCCCCAGTTGGGCCCTATGAGACCACTACTGGTACCACTTCTGCCCAACCCAGCGCCATTGTCCTCATTGCCAGTGCACCAACCAGTTTTGCCCTCACCCCAGTTATTGCCCTTCCACACCTGCAGTCAGGGACTTCTCCATGGCTGAGAGCTCCAAGTCCACAACCTTAGCCAAAGGATCCTCTGAGTGGATCACAGACACTGTAGGAGAAAGTGGACAAGCTCTTAGCTCTTTTGGGTGAGAAGGAGAAGAAATGGACAGAGGTGCCAGGGGAGAAGGGGGACGAGGGCAGAGTTTTGGGGGCAGAGGGATTGGGACACCATCAGCCCACCAAGATGACTCAGGGATCCTATCTTTCCATCACAGAACTGATGGGGTCACACTTGCCTGAGAAGGTTCAGCAGCAAACTGCAGGACAGGAGTTTGTGGATTTGTTCACACTAATGAGCAGGCCCAAGGAGCCAGAAATTGACAAGGAGGTGGAGATGGAGAAAGAAAAATAGGATGGGATGGGATGAAAATGTAAGATGGTCATTAGGCACCCCTGGGAGAACTGGCAGGCAGGTTTTACAATTTATGCTGGGCTTTTGATGGTACTGTGTCCACAGAAGGTTCAGGGTTTGTGGATCTATTACAATCGCATAATGGCCAGCCCGCCGGCACAGAGGCAGGGTATCCTTCTGCAATGCCGATGACCCAGGTTCAGGAATGGACTAGACATCAGATAGCTGGCCAGAGGGAGAAGGATTGAGCATCCTAGGGACTACTCTCCTTCTCTGGGAGGAGGGGGGTAGAAAGTCCAGCACACTACAGACCTCCAATGGAGGCTGGGGTTTCCGTCGTACCAGTGCTATCACCTGAGGGGGGCAGGGCAGACACAGGATGTCATTGCATGTTCCAGCCCCCAGGGATCCACAAGTAATGCAGCATCCAAAAAATCCAGCACCCTCAACATAACGCCTTGCTCTGCTTCTGCCCTGTTGCCCTTTCTCATCTGCTGAGGGGTCCTGCTCCCCCCATGGAACTGCCCTGGGGGGTAAGCCAGAGCTTGCCAAATAGTGCCCATTGGGGGAGCCCTCTTGGTGGCCTTGCTTGAGAGGGGCAATCCCTGAGTATGGTGGGCAGAACAGTGCAGGGGCTGAGCCCTCCTTGCAGGAGAGGGGGTACCAGGCCAAAAAAAAAAAAATTGCAATCACGTAATGGCAATGCACACATCAAAAGGGGGCTGGGGGTGATTAGAGTATGACAAGGAGTTCAGCAGAAGGGAGTAGCATGGCACAGGCATTTACCTTTGTTGTGGGTTATAGAGGCAGGGGGGTGCAGCACTCGGACAGTGGGCTTCCAGTCCAGCACTTTCAGCAGTCAAAACAGGAAGGAGCAGCAGGGAATAGTGGAACAGCATCAGGGATTACTGGAAAGGGGGCAGGAAAAAGGCATGTGCTACCTCTACAATCATGGATTGTGCAAGGTGGAAGTCTGTAAATACAAGCTTGACAATTTTTGCCTATGGGAAGAATCATCCCTTCATTCAGGTCATGAAAGGGATGAACCTCCAGCTCTTTTGGAAGGGACAGGGAAAACATGACAACCCAATAAGGGGGGAAAGCATTAAGCAGTGGTTACATAACTTACCAGATAGGCTTGCTGCATAGTTCCTGGCAAAATGGTTTGCACAAGGCTTCAGAATCCCATACCACAGCATTCGCAAGGCTTGTGTGGCTGAAAACGTTTAGTCTGCCAGGGACTGTCCAGATATCATGAAGAAAAATATGAGAATGAGGTAGCACTAGGCAAAGTCAGTGGCTCCTTTGATCAGCCCCCTTGCTGTCACCTACAGGTTTAACTGATAGGCTTGCTACCAAAGAAAGTTCTGGGGGAGTTCCATTTGATCCACCACCTGTCTTATCCAATGAGGATTTCGATCAATCACTGTACTGACTCTGAAGACACAATGGTGTCATATGTGTTATTTAACATGGAGGTGAAACTGATACAAGGGGTTGGAAAGGGGCTTTATTGGGCAAGTCTGATATCGAATCAGTGTTTCAGTTGTTGCCTGTACATCTACATGACAGGAACCTAGTGGGGATACAGTTTGAGTGCAAGTACTATGTCAATAACTGCATGCCAATGTCCTCTGCAGTAGCCTGTGCGGTGTTCGAACAATTTAGTACATCTTTGCCCCTTAGCAATCATGCAGAAGGCAGATAGAATGGAACTGTTTCACTACTTGGATGATTTTTTATTTGTGGCAAGGCAAGGATGGACCATTAGGAGTAGTTAAGTCACACTCGTAGAACGAAAGACAGGAGAAAGTTGCCAAGTTACAAAATTTAATCCAGCAAAGGTAGGTGCTGTGCAAACCCCAGCGCTTTGACCAGTAAAGGTCTTCCTGAAGGGGTGTGTCTCATCATTTCAAAACTGCCCCTTTTAAACAACATCATCTATCACATGATCACAGGCTCTGTATGGCCGTCACTTAAAGCGCCAAAACAGACTAGGTGTTATATAGCTATACAATAACAAAAGAAAAGGGCAGCAAATCTTTTACACAAGAAGACGTTCTAAAAAATACAATCCATTTATGGTACATGTATCTGAAATGAGTTTCTTCAGGAAAAAAAGGGAGACACAAATAATATAGAGAGAAAAGGAAGGAAGGGGGAGTGGAAACTTACAGGTACTACAATAAACTCTACTGAAATAGCAAATTCTGTACTGCACTATATCTTACAATAGCCACATTAAATGATGGATTTATGTCAATTCATGCTAATGACTGACTGGAAAGGACCCCTTTAATATATGCAATCAATTTAATCCTTTATATATTTAATAATATCCAGTCTATTTAAATAATCATATAAAGGTGTTAGTGGTAAGAGCAAAGTGTAAATGGACAAATCACAGTCAAAGAACCATATCTTTAAGACTTAAATAATTAATAATCTTCAATAATGAATACATTTTGAATGGACTTTAAACTTCTGTGATGGTCACCAATTTCCAAGCAGATAGGGAGTGGTAAAGGAAAAAGAAAGGAGAGTGGGTAAAGATGCAGAAAATGCAGAAAAGTAAACAAAGTGTCCACTTTGAAAGTACTGGTACCACTGTCTGTTATCTCAAGTGGAGAGACAAAGGAATCAAACAACATGGACAGTGAAGAGGGAGAAGACTCTGATACCCCTCCCCCCCCAATCAGGAAGCACTAAAAACAAACAGAGAAACCAAAAACAGTAAAAATAATCATAGTGGTAGAAAACAGAAGCAGCCAAAAAACTCCAAAAGAGACTCACAGAAAAGCAAAAGAAAAAAAACAAGGAGAGGCAGCAGGGGGCAGGGGAGGAAATCTAAAATAAAACAGATATCCCTCAAGAAAGACACAAAAATAAATATTATAAATCTTTTCAGCTATACATTGAGTGAGGCACAGAAGAACTTATTAGTCAAAGGATTATCTTTTGTACCAACTCCTGAAGTTGATGCTTTCAATATACATATTGATATTTACAAATTTATAAGAAAACCTAAATTATGTTTATTTGTATTTATTTATTTGAAAATGTTTCACCAGGAAAGACAACATGAGCTGTAAACAGCTTGTTTCCAGAAGCATCTGGGGGACAAGAGTTGGGAGAACAAGCAAACACATAGCAATACAAGTACAATTTTTAACACAAAACAGTGTAGTGCAATTACAGAGCAGAAATAACCCAGACCAACTGGCCAGGGTAAACAAAACCATACTCAGATATAGCATAAACTGCAACAACCCAAGAGCAGGTGATCCAGTAGGGTAAAGGTCAGAGGATGGATAACACATTTGAAGTGCTAGAAGTAGTAGGCTGAGCACAAGATTCGAAGTGCTATTGTATGCCCAAGGGAGGGCAGTTATAATAGTTATAGTTTATATTTTCAAGATAAAGCACACAAGAGAATGGGGTTTGATATAGAGGCACAGGATCTTCCCACTGCTTCCACACTCTATGACTGCCTCCCACATGGTGAACCACAGCTGGATATGACGAGAGATGAACAGAACAATGACAATATGGACAATCTGGCCACGAATGGAATACAGAACTATTGGGGCTTAAATTTAATAGACACTGGGGACTTAAGAGAACTATTATAAGAGGAAGTTGATGAAGAAGAGAATTTTATAAGAATGAAGTGAACTGGATTTAAACCAAGATCCATCTTTTATCCAAATGTACAGAATGCAATGATTACTAGCTTTGAGAAGGTAATCATTCAGGAACTTGAACAAATAGCAAGTGAAAAATACTTTCAAAAACATATTAACCTTCCTGTGGCAGAGAGAATTGCTTAGAAAAACCTTCAAGAAACTAAAGGTATTGTTATTAAGCCCTCTGACAAGGGTAGGAATTTAGTAATAATGGATGAAATCTTTTACATCAGTAAGGCCATGGAATTGCTAGAGAATAATAGGGACTACAAAACATTAACAAGTAATCCAATGAAACAATACCAATGTGAATTATTTGAGTTAGTTGACAGGGGATGGGAAGAGGGGTTTATAACAAGTGATGAGGCTGCTTTTTTGAAAAAAGAATTTCCCTTAACTCCCACATTTTATATATTACCCAAAGTCCACAAAAATGTATCAGATCCACCAGGGCAACCCATAGTATCTGGGGTCAGTTCACTAACTCAGAATATTTGCTTATTTTCTAGATCATACATAAGGGACACCATGCAGGCCCAACAGTGGAAGACTTCTTATAATTGGACCACCATAGATGTGACTAGTTTGTATACTAGCATACTCCATGATAAAGGTCTCATGGTGGCCCAAGAGGCTTTACTTACACAAGGGGCAATACCAGTACCCTTTATCATTAAAGGACTTGGGTTTGCACTTTCAAGAAACTTTTTCACATTTAATGGAGACTTTTATCTCTAACAATGTGGAACGACGATGGGGCAGCATTTACTCCATCTTTTGCCAACATTTATATGGCACATTGGGAGGAGCAACACATAAATGATGCCATGAAAAATCCATTCCTTGACCATATGGTGTGCTGGTACCGCTTTATAGATGATGTTCTGTGGATATGGGATGGTAGTAATATTATGTTCAATGAATTCATGACTTAGATTAATTCTAACAGTTACAATCTACAATTTACATCAAATTTTGCCCAAGGAAGAAATCAATTTCCTGGACATTACCCTCACTACAAAAAATTCTAAAATTGATACTAGAGGCTTTAGGAAAACTTTAGCAGCCAATAGTGCACTACACTCTGACAGTTCACAACCCAGAAAACTCATCAATTCATCCCATATGCACAGTACATCAGAACCAAGAGAAATTGCATTGAGATGTGTGAGTTTGAGAAGCAGGCCTCAGAATTAACAGATAGACTACAACAGAGAGGATATAGTGCATAAATACTAGAAGGAGCCTTGGAAAAGGCAATACAATTACCAAGGTAAACACTTCTGATGCCAAAGAACATAAATCAAAAAGACCAAGAGGTAGGACCATGCACTTTTAGTGTGGACTTTTAGTCCCATTGAAGGAGAAGTGGGCAGTCTAATTCACAAATATTGGCCCATTTTGAAGAGCGATTCAGCCCTAAAAACAGTTATAGGAGACAAACCCAGGGTCACCGTTAGGAAAAGGAAGAATTTGGGTGACTTGTTAACTAAAAGCCATTTTAGGAGAACAGCACCCATGTCGAATCCTCAGTGGCTCCCATATAGATCAGAGGCTTTCACAGATGCAGCAATTGTAATATATGCCAATATGCCTCTGTTGGTAACATCTATGTGCACCCACTTGAACACAGCAAAATGGCCAAGATTTGTCAATTCATCGCATGCCATAGTACGCAAGTAGTGTGCATAGTGTGGTGTACCTGTGGCCTCCAGTACATGGGCATGACAACTGGAATGCATAAGATCAGGATACAAGAACACATCAGAGCTATTGTGAACAAAAACTATGCAAATGCTATTGCTGAACATTTTGGGATAGCTCATAGATCTAGCCCAGTGGGTCTGAAACTGATGGGGCTTGAACAAGTACAGAATCCACCCAGAGGAGGGGATATATTGGATTTACTTCAGAGAAAAGAAAGTAGATGGATCTCAAACCTGGGTGTCCTAAACCGAAAAGGGATGAATGAAGAGATTGACTACAGACCCTTTCTGAAGGATAAGTAAGAACAGAACTTACACTTAAATGGGTGGATTTGTTGGAAGATGATAAAAAGATTCTATCAGACCTCTTGGTTCATTTTGTATGTTGATTTCATATTTATATCTGTGTTTCTCTTTTGATTATAGGTCATATTATTTGCAGGGCACAGGACACTTGGAAAAGCCATATGTGGCCAAACTATTACATGCAACCCATTGTTGGATGGCTAGAAAGAATGTATAAGAAATAGAAGTTCTTTCTCTTGTTTCTTTTGTGCCCTGCTTGACTTGCCTATAAACACCATCTCCCCCACCTTTCTCTTTCTACATCTTGCCCTTCTATGATTATTGGATCTATTCTTGACTTTATTTCTAAAAAATAATTATTTTTACTAACTTTCCTTCAGTTTCAACCCCCTTTCTTCCTGTCTTTACCCACTCTCCTTTCTTTTTACTTTACCACAAGTTCAAAGTCATTTCAAAACTTATTAATTATTTAAGTCTTACAGATATGGCAACGGGGAATGGGAAGCGTTTCCTAAGGATCACTATGGCATTAGGTAGGGAGGGGGTGCTGGATGTTCTTGTCCATCTGGGGACGAATGACCTGACTAGGGATGGGGCAGCCATAGTCAAGGGGGTGTTTAGGGAGCTGGGAAGAAGTCTAAGGTGAGTAGCACTCTCTGTAGCTTTTGCCGAGGTACTGCCTGTCTACAACAGGGGAAAAGTGAGGGAGCTCCACTCCTGTGCCTTCAACTCAATGAAGGAATAGTGCAGAGTGGAGAAGTGTGGCTACATTGGGGACTGGGGGCCCATATGGGAGGATAATAGCCTACACAGTGGGGATGACCTGCATCCTTCCAGGAAGGGAACAACTGTTCTCAGTGAGTGGTTTAAACGTTACTTTAATGAACATTTAAACTAGCTGAGGGGGGAGATGAGGACAGAGAGAGAGAGAGAGAATCCCCCCTCCCAACACATACGAGCTAAGGGAGGGTGTTTAGGAATCCCAGGGGGGTGTGAGTCCCACCACGGAGCCAGTAGGTAATGATAAAAGAGGTTTAGTAAAGGGGAAAGGGGTGAGAAGAGAGGAGCGAGAAATGGAGCACAAAAGGAAAGAGGGGAACAAGCAAGCAGGGTACTGGCAAATTCTGGAAGGCCATGTGCATCAATGCTAGAGGGTTGGGAAACAAGATCCCGGACATAGAGGCCATCATGGCAGAAGCTAGCCAGGATATTATGGCCATTACTGAGTCATGGTCAACAGCCAGCCATGACTGGGACATGGTCATACCAGGGTACAGGTTGTTCAGGAGGGACAGAATAGAATGGAAAGGAAGGGGAGTGGTGCTCTATGTGAAAGCATAAAAGCAGCAGAAATACAGGGTATTTAGGGGAAGGAAGAGATGCTGTGGGTTACTCTTGAGTCAGTAACTGACCCACTGTTTGGATGGGGGTGATTTACAGGCCTCCAGCACAGGGGAAGGACCTAGACAGAGATATGAAAGAAACAATTAGCAAGATGGCTAACAAGGGGGGAGGAGCTGCTGGTGGGGGACTTCAGTATGCTAAATGTAGATTGCAGCCCTCCTGCAGCAGCTTTAGCTAGGAGCATGGACATCCTGGAATCCCTGCAAGGGGCATTCCTCAGGCAGCTGGTCAGTGAACCCACTCGAGATGGGGTAATGGATCTGGTGCTGACAAATGGGGATAGGATTGAGGAGGTCAAGGTGGGAAGCTATCTGGGGATCAGTGATCATCGTACAGTTTGGTTCCACATAAGAACTGCAACGGAATCCAGCCACATGATGGTGAGAGTCCTGGACTTCAGAAGGGACGATTTCTTGAAGACAGGGGAATGCCTCAGGAATAACCTGGCAGGGATTGAGGACCTGCAAAGGGGGGAGGAAAAGTGCGACAAACTAAAAGAGGGGATAATAAGGGCAACAAACCTATGTGTCAAGCAGGTAAGCAAAAGTAAAAGAAAGAGACCACTGTGGTCCTCCAAAGAGGAAGCAGAAAAAATAAAGGCTAAAAGAATAGCATTCAGAATATATGAGGGGGATCCAAAGGGAAAAGGATAGGAGGTGTATCTGGTAAAACAAAGGGAGGCAGGAAAGGCTATAAGGAGCACAAAGATACAGACTGAGTAAAGACTAGCTAAGGGAATATCAAAAGGAGTCAACAAATTTTTTAGGTATGTGAGCGAGAAAAGGAAGACAAAGGGAGGGATTGTGTGGTTAAAGAGAGAAGAAGATGACTGTACAGAGGGGGATCAAGAAAAGGCAGACATCTTGAATGAATACTTCTGCTCAGTACTCACAGTAGAAGGGGAGGGAGAAGGACCTTGAAAAGGCACCAGGGACTTTGGGGGGAGAGAAGTGGACACCAGTCCATTTTCTAAGGAGGAAGTCTGTAAGGCACTGGCTAACATGAAGATAGACAAGGCTATGGGGCCACATGGGGTACATCCAAGGGTCAGCATGGCTCAGTTGGTTGCACATCCACCTCTGGGCCAGAAGGTCATGGGTTCTGATCCCATGCCGGGATTGGGCTGATACCTAAAAATGCCGGCACCCAAGTGCACTATTAGGGGATGCTGTACTGTTGGGGTGTGCCATCCTTCAGATGAAACATTTTTTTTATTTTATTTATTTAAGTCTTTGAATTACAATACCTTTGAGTCAGAGACTCATTTACAAAGGCTCCATGTCAGAGGGTGCCCATACAGAAAATACAATACACAAAGGTTTCAGGCAAGGAATACAAAATGGGAGAAAGGATATACATAATACAAAGTGAATATAATGGCAGTAAAATACAGACTTTGGCAGGAATCACAGCAACACACTAATTGCTGCAGAAGGAGAAAGTTTGAGGGAAATATATTGAATGACAGTAGGATATTGTGAAAGCAATCAGAAAAGGTATTTGTTAAATACAGAGGATTGAGGAATAAAGATGGACAAAATGCAGGAGATAAGAAGGGGAGTACTGGAATAGTCAGTGCACGAGGTAGAGTAGGGGAAGTACTTGGCTAAGTAGGTCCCTTCTACCCATCCTGGTGCTGTCCTGGTTGGTGTCCAGGTGGAAGTAAAAGAACTCAATGCACTTTCCTCAAAAGAGTAGGGGACTTTCCCAGTGTCCTGGCCAATATTCCCCTTCTCATAAAACTGGTTCATGCAATTTTCCAAGGCTGTGTATGGATTTTGATGTGTGAAATGGCTGCCACTACACATTCAGTCACTTCACTATCACTCTAGCATTGCTTGTAAAGCGCTTTGGCATACAGTGTGTATGAAAAGCACTATATAACTGCTGATGCTTCTTCTTCTTCTACTGAGGGAGCTCAAGGAAGAGCTGGCTGCACCTCTGACAGACCTATTTAGCAGATCACTAGAGACCAATGTGGTTGCAGGGGACTGAAGAAGGGCAGAGGTAATCCACTCCACAAAATTGGCAGCAATGAGGAGGTAGGCAACCATAGACCTGCCAGCCTGATGTTGGAGGTGGGTAAGTTGATGGAAACATTACTCAAAGAAAGGATAGCAGAATATCTTATATCAAATGGATTACAGGATCCAAGGCAGCATGGATTCACAGAGGAAAGGTCATGCCAAACAAGTCTGATAGACTTCTTTGACTGGGTGATCAAGGAGTTGGATCAGGGTGGGCAGTAGACTTGGCCTAGCTAGACATCAACAAGGCTTTTGCCACCGTTCCACATAGGAATACATTCACTGTCTGGCCACCTTTACATCATCCAATATGATTACCCCTACATCTCTTTCCTGTGATGTCTTCAACAATATCTTTCCACCCATTTTGTACTCTGCTCCTGGGTTATTATGGCCCAAGTGCATTATGTCTGTCACAGTGTAAAGTGGTTCAACCCACCAACTTTTATGATTAAGGAAGCAGTATTTGTAGCCAAAAATGTCATCACACAGTTTTTAGCACCAGTATATTGCCTCTACGATTATATTAATCATCAGTACATTTTTTGTCTCTTATTATTAGCTTTTATTACTAGTTTTATGATTAATGACGCAAATTATTAAAGATGGCTGCTACTAGCAATATTTAAAAATCTCTTCCCTTGAGGTTACTTTTTGACTTTATGTACTGGATTTATACTGTGGATTTATTAGGAGAGTGCAAGAACACGTTTCTAATGCTAAACAGCACAGCACCACACCAAAATGTTTAATGCATTCATAATGGGCATGGCCAGAGAACAAGGGGATGTCTGAAAACTTTGATACCCCATATATCAGTTCAGGAGGGAAATACTATGAAAAGAAAAAATGGGTATATTGATGTTTTTGCCAGAAATATATTGGTACTAAAAAAACAATATATTAAAATTGTTTTCCGCAATTCAATGTGGCTGCTTTAACTGCTGACATATATTTGATTTTTATTTTGTTTCTTAATTACCAGAAAAAGCCCATTTTCAAGAGTGTCCCTGGGCAAATAAATGGCATGGACAACATCCATTAAACCTTTTACATGTAGTATAAATAACACAGCAAGTATACACATGAAAAACATAAAAAGTAACTCAATGTCACATTTTACATCATCAAATGAATATCTTCTATAACTTGATTCAAATGCTTGTACTGTCTGGCTACTTCTAATATTCACAGAAACAAAATGCCAGGTCAATATTTATGTTTTTTATTTCAAAAAGTTTCACCATGAAAGACATACTGGGCTGATAACAGCTCATTTCCAGATGCGTCCAGTGGGGTTCAAGAAAGCAATCAGAACAATAAATTATACAGTACATTCAAACTAAGCATTAACAACAGGCAATTTATGCAAGGAGGGCCTTCCCATACAGTTTCAAGGAAATACATTTCAAAGTGCAGAGGCAATGTAGGGCTAGTTGCTGAAACTGGGAGAAGGAAACAAAGGAGGAGGAGAAGGCTAAACAAGTGTAGATCAGGAGGAAAGGGAGGAGGAAAGAGGGGTAGGAGGTATTGAGATGTGGAGCAGGGATAATAGGGCATGATAAGAAAAGGCACAATGACTAACAACTGTTTTCCTAAAAGGGCACTTTAATTTCAATCTTGAAAGTTTATTTATTTATTGAAATCTAGGATTACAATACCTTTGAGTGAAACAGCTCATTTGCAAAGGTTCCACATCAGTGGGGAAAGGTAACAAAACATACAAAGGTAACACACGTACAGCTGTTGCAGTTAAATAAAAGTGATCTAAGACTAGATAATTCTCAGGTATTATTATTTCTTGCAAAATATATTGAGGCTCCATTCTTAGTCACTAGTAGTGGCAGTGCAAAACAAATTATAAGAAGTCTGTCTATCATTCTGCCACTTGCTAGTGCCAAGTACAAAGTTTAATGTATAGTGCAGAGGGAGAAGTTCACCCTGCAGCAGAGGTGCAATCCAAATCATGATTCCAGATATTTGGGCACACTAGAGGTCACATTAAATAAACCCACTGAAGCAAAAACACATGGTTTCTTTGTCTCTTAATCTTTATTATAAAAACTATTGTATTTTACAATTAACAGTTATAGGTAATGCATTGTAGGGGGATAATGCACTTCAAGGTATCGAATGCACACTGTAGGGTGCAAGGCTCTTAGCACAGGAGTGTGCATTTAATCCTTGGATTGTAAATTTCCCTTCTGTATTGCACAGTATATCATTATTAATGAACAGTATCTCAACCAATAAGAATGCTTCTACAGATTTATTTAAAGACAATTCTGGGTGGGGCATCTCTTCGCAAAGTGGAGATACTGACTAGAAGCATGGCATTGTGCCATGAAACTGCAAGATTCGATGCTGCAAATGAGTCCCAGGTGCAGTCCATCATGCTAGCAGGTGTAGATCCTGTGTGCGCCCAAATATCTAGAAATCATGATTTGGATTGCATCTCTGCTGCAGGGTGAACTCCTCCCTCTGTACTATACACTAAACTTTGTACTTCTGTACATTTCAGGAATTGCAGTATTTTGTAGCTATGACTTTGTGGAATGAGTTTCAGCATTTTCGGTGCTTTCCAGTTATGTTTTTTTGTTCTTTTGTCAGTTTTCAGTTGTGTGTTTTGTGCATTTTTAGATTTGATGCACATGTGCATCAAACGTTTTGTTGCACTGAAAGGGGATGTTGGGGGGGGAGTCAATGCCAACCCCATTACAGTTCAACATAGCAGGGGCTTGGCAGTCTGAAACAATGACCACACACTGTGGTCAAAACACCACTAGCTGCTTGCTGGGTGGAAACTTCTTCTACTTCAAAGGGCTGAGCCACTACAATCAGAGATGTCTTCGGTCCTTTGATTTGCATGAAGCCGGTCAGCAAGCAGCTGATCATTTTTCAACACCAGCAGCCTGTCAGTTTTATATATACCATTCCTGTATGTGCTGCTGGGCTCCATTTCTGTGCTCTTATTGCCTCCTGTTGTGCCTCTCCTTTTTTTTCGCTGCCTCTCTGTCCCTTGTTTGTGTGTTTTTCCTCTCCTCTGACTGTGGATCCATTGCCCCAACCCCTTCTGTTTCTTTGCTATCCAGCTCCATTTAATTCCCCCCAACCATCATCATCTTCTCTTCCCTTGTGTTCTTTCTGCCTCCCTGCCACTCTGTCAACCTCTCTTCTCCCCCTATTCCAGTTTATTCTCCTTGTCCTGCCAGTGTTTTGGCTATTTCATAGTTTTCCACAGCTCTCCTCATTCAGTCCAACTGGCTGGTACACATAAATAGTTTTGTGGGGCTGGTGTTCCAGGTTCCTTGGTGTTCTGCCACTACTGTTACTTTATTCCCCCTGTGTTGGTTGCCTTCGCTCTGTAATTTTTTTTAACCCTGTAAAAAGGAAAAACATTCATTGATATCTGTTGCACCATTGGTCCCCCAACCAGACCCTTCCACCCAGCACCCCCCCACACACACACACATACACACACCCTGAGTCCTTACTTACCCACCGGGGTCCAATGCTGTAATCCTCTCTGGACCACAAACACATTTTCACTCTTCAAATCGACCTCAAACTGAGGAAATCAGATATGCAGTTCAATGTATTTCAATGGGATTTTGAACTTAGTGGCATAATTTGGCCATTTTTTTTATATTTCTGTCCCAGATTTTCAACATGCCTTTTTTGGGACCCCACCTCATGAACAATGGTATTGAAATTAGACACATCTGTCCCGAAAGGTGATTTTGAGGTCACTGTGTGAAATCACCTTTGAGGCAGGAGTTGAAAAATTTCTCCACTCTTTTTATCAGTTGGGTCATAAGAAGGCTATTTTGGAAATTTGGCTTACAAATATTAATAAACAACAATGTTATATGCCTACATTGAAATTTGCAAATACAGGTTCATAACTTTGATAATTTTCAATATTTTGACCCCAAATTTTCAACATAGCCATTTCTTCACAGCACCTCATGAATGTGCCAACTGTCACTTTTCAAATCCTGGCCAAAATGTGTTTTTGTACCTGTGGCACAGAATGGTGTTTCAGTAGTGCGGAATGACATTTTGGTGGGGATTTGACATTTTTCACATACTGCATTCATTAGGTGGGGTAATAAGAAGGCTATGCTGAAAATTTGGTGTACAAATATGGTAAAATGCCTAGGTTATTATGATAGAACATTACACAATTTCAGCCTTCACTCATAACTTTGCAAATTTCCAATATTTTGATTCCAAACTTTCAGCATAGCCATCTTTCCACACAACCTCATAAATGAGACATGCCATTTTTTAAAATACTGGACAAGATGTGTTTTTGCACCTCTGGTCCAAAATGGCACCTCACCCAATATTCTGCAAATGGTACATATCATGTTTATAAGGCAAATCCTAAAACAAGTATCTTCAAAAGTTGGGGTAAAAAAAAAAAATTTAAAAAGCACCAAATGTTCTTCATTGACAAATGCTTATTAGCTCTATCAGTGGTCTCTATGTTTGTTGAAGCACCAGCTGTTTTGTAATGATGGATTCTGTCTGTGTCACAACAGATAGGTATACTCCTCTGTTATAAAAGTTTTGCCATTTTCCTGTTCAGAACTTGCATTTTTATTCTTAGTTAAAATTGTGTATTCTGTGTTCATTGCAGCGGTAGATGTTTGTAATGGTGGTTATCATGTTTGTTCTAGCAGCAGCTATTTCTGGGATTTGTTCGCTGGTCTCCATGTTTGAACCTGGTTGTGGCTGAAGTATGGGTTGGCTTTAACTCATTCAGTTTGAGGTGGCCATTTTGAATCAATCAATCAGCTACCTGAGGAGAAGAGAACAGAAGTGGGACTCCACTGCTCATTTTATTTTTATAAAAGGAATACCACCTACTGCCTAGTGTTTGCAGTCTTTTCAGAAAATCTTATTGCTTATCCAACTGGTTCTGGCAGTTCTCCTGTTGCCTTTCTTGTTCCTCACAGGAGGAGAGCTGCGAGGAGGAGCTCACTTTTTCTGGAGCTGCATGGGGCAAGACAACTGGTCAAGCAGTAGTGATCAGGGAGCAGAATGTTGAAAATAATTGAAAACGTGGAAAACGTGGAAATTTTACATGGAAATTCTGCTGAACTGCTGAATCTACCAACTGAGTGTACTTAACACCTGAATGGAAGAACTTTGGGTCTGGGTTGCTCTAAGTGGGGCTTCCTGAGGGAAGTTTTTATGTTCTTATGTTAAGATTTTTTTGTTTGTTTGTTTTGTATTTGAACTGTTTCCTTTTTAGAAATCTACACTTGTCCACACTTGTCCACAGACAAATCTGTGTTTATTTGTGTTTTTTATAGATTTATAGTGTTTATTTGGATTTATAATTCTCCAGGCAATATATTTGAGTTTTTCGTGTGATAGAGGGGATTCTCCATCATGTGGTGCATGCATATAAATCTTGTGCAGACTCTTCCTGAGGCACTGAAGCATTGAAGCTCCATTCTGTGTCACAGGTATTTTGCTCTGCACTTGGGTGCCATTCTGTTTGGGATTGAACTGACACTTTATCTGTTTTATGTACTACAATGCTGCTATTACTGCCTCTCTACACATTTTTTTGATCGGCTGCTTGAAAAGCAGGAAGAAACAGTCGGAGAGTCCGTGTATCTATAGTACTGATAGGCCACACGGGTCACAGAGGCCAGAGGCCCACCGGGTAAGAGTAACATCAGCTCCTGAGCTTCTGGAGATAGCTGGTAAACATCAGAAAGTGTTATTTAATTGGGTGCGGGAAATGGGTGCTGATAGCTGACCTATGCCGCTACATTTAGAATTTGAGTCTATTTAAAGGGCTATCTAAGGTAAGACCTTTTTAAGATCTTTTGCCTTTTGCACTTTGGTTTTACATGTTACCACACGCTGTCGTATGTATACAAAGCTTACAGTATTTCTGTGGTGCGTTCTGTGCTTGTACATATGGGATGTATGTTACATTTTAGTTGGTGCATTTACTGTTTATTATAGTTTTTAATTTTTTTTAATTAAGCTTTAGAGATTTTATAATAATTGGGCTCCTACTGGGAGTTAAAGCTAAAGCTTACTAAAGGCTTTAGGGACCTAACTTTGTTGAATTTCTCTTTTAACTGTGATTTAACTGTGCTTATATTTTACAGATTGTACAAAGCAGCTAACTTCTTTTATTGGGCTCACCGTGGGTTCATCATGACCTTAATTAAGTTTTTATGTTTTTCATCTAGTGGGCATTGTGAATTTATTCCTGCATTATTTATGCTGCACTTTCTACACTGCCTGTATTGCCTGCTTTGAACTTTTGCACATTTTGCATTTACTGAGGAAAAACGATGGGTGAAAAGAAAAAAAGGGCCATATCAAGAGAATGGGACTGATGTATCTATAAAGATACCATCGATTTGTTGAGCTTATTCTCTGATGATTGCATGTTAACTAGATACTATTACATATTCATGAGATATTACGAGAAATTTATAAACCGAAGAACTATTACAAGGGACACTGGAACTACCGATTGCCGGGTGATGGACTTTGTTGGACCTGATGGTTTATTAGTTAAACAGTTATTGCTTGTTATTCAATTTCTTATTTACCTGTTTACTCACCAATCTTCTCGATATTAGCTGTATTTTTCTTGGTGATTGCTAATGATTTTGCCCCAGTGAATATTAAGTGAACACCAAGTGAACACTGGCTTACTTTCTGAGCCTAATTGAGTTTTGAACCTTGAGCTTAGAGTTTTGATAATTGTGTGTCTTGATGCATCTTGGTGCTATTTAATATTTCAATATGGTTAACACTCACAATGATAACAGAATCCAGATTTATCATCTTTAAGAACTGATCCCCTGTGTAAAAAATTAATTTTACCTAAAAAACACAAAAATAGTAGACCACATGTTGTTTATGTCTAATAGAAGTATAACCTCTACACCTACTCTAGAAAGTTCTCTGTGTAGTAAAAAGAGCAAAAAGGATTTACTATTTGAGACTGCAGTAAGTGGCAATGCTCATTTGGATAGGGAGGGTAGTGGCCAAAAGGAAATATTGGATAATTTGGATTCTACTCCAGTATTATGGTCTGAGGACTCTAATATTACATCTGTGGAGTCTTACACTAAGGTTAACACCTTTGGTATTATCATGGATGATTTACAGGCCATGATTGAAGGCTTAAAGCAATGTGAGAGTCATGGGTATGGGTACAGGAATTTACCTGAGGCCCGATCTGTAACAAGTCCACAGGGATTTGTCTCCTTAGAGGCAAGGAATAATCCAGTTTATTCTCCTACCCATCTCTCTGAGGAAACTATTGAATTATTAAAAGATCCATAGCAAGCTGACAAGATGATTTTATATCAACTGCTGCTAAATAAGAATATTATGGAACAGTTGAGAGCTGATGTTGCTGTTAATAGAGCCAAGATTGATCAATTATTATCCTTGGTAACCCGACAGCAGGATACTAATGAGAGAACTGTGATAACATCAGGGGAAGGAGAAGGCAGGCTAATTAGACCAGAATCTAATTCTGTTAATTTTCCAGATAGTCCAGTGAATAAAGGGGGTAAGAGAAAGTCAAGAAAACCAGAGAGAAAAAGAAGGAAAAAAAATAATAAAAAAAGAGGAAATCTAACATTATGGATTGTGACATACAAAAAGTATGTAAACTGATTAACATGGAAGTCCTTACAGAAGAGATGGTGGTGGCTCCACTCTTTACTGATTCTGAGGACAGAATAAATAGAAACAGTTTATCTCCTGATATTAGTAAGTCACATCATTTAAATATGGATGTACAGTTAAAACACTAGAACAGGAGATAAAACTACTAAACCAACAGATGAATAACAATGGCATAAAGAATGTCCCATTAGTTTTGGATAACCCAAATATTGATAATAGCCTAGAGATTAATAAGGGTAGTTTTTATTTTTTATTTTTATTTGAAAGTTGGATTTACAACCTTTGAGTCAGGGACTCATTTACAAAGGCACCTCATCGCAGGGAGGGAAGACATGGTTACAGTGTGAGATACAGCAGTGGTAACATACAGGTGCAATACAGATAACAAAAAGAACACAATATAACAGTGGTTTATGGAATAAAGTTACATGCAGTAGATAGCAATCGTATGAAGTACAACAATAGTGGAAGTCACAACCATGGTCGTACTTGGGAAATACCTAAGTAGGGGGGGGGAAACAGAGGTGAGGAAAAGAGAAAAAAAGGGGGAAGCAGTCCAACGGACATTGTCAAGGCTATGGGCAACAAATGGGGAGGGACCCCAACATTAGCTTGATTAACGGCAACTACAGCTTTGGGCACCAAAGAGGTGGTTACAGAGAGCGACTTTAAAGGGACAAATTTTGGTAGACTTAGTGATAGAGAGTGGGAGGGAGTTGAACCATGTGGGGGCACAGTAGTGGAAGGAACTTTGGGCTAGGGAGGTCTTGCTATGGGGCACCAGAAAGGTGGCCTTAACTAAGCTATGGGTGGCAATGGATGGGGATGCAAACTGCAGGGACGCGGTGACCCCTGGGGGTGAGAGTCCTAGCAGGAATTTTTTGGCAAGTAAGCAGGTTTAGTAGTGGAGGTACTCCTCCAAGTTGAGCAGGTTGGCAGTGGAATAGAGCAGGCAAGTATGGGTGTGGAGGGATGCACCAGTCAGGAGCCTGCAGGCCTTGTTTATAGAGATCTGGATTCTGGTGAGGGCAGTATTGTCAGCCGTAGCGTAGATAGGTAGGCCATAGTCCACTAGGGACAGGATGGAGGAGTTGATGGCCAGTCAGAGAGTGGTTTGGGGGAGGAAATATCTGTGGCAATAGAGAAGGCCAATCCAAGAGTTTATGGCTGAGGACAGGGTATTGATGTGGGTGTGGAATATAACAGCTAAGTCGAAGGTGATGCCCAGGTACTTGTAGGATGACACCTGCTTGAGAGGGTGAGCATTACTGGGGAGAATGCAGAGGGGGCATTTTTGGCCTTATTCTGGTGATGTGAAAAAAGCATAGATTTGTTTTTTTTGAGGGTAATGACCAGCTGGTGGTCAAGGAACCACTTTTCAGCTTGGTTGAATGTGTGCTGCTGGGATTCCTGTAGAGATGCGAGGTCAGGGTGGGAGACAAGGAGGACCGCATCATCAGCATAGAGTACCATATTGCCTGAGCAGGAGCTGGGGAGGGTATTGAGAAATAGGCTGAATAGAACGGGGCCCAGGATGGAACCCTGGGGGACCCCCAAGTGAAAGGGCAGGGTATTGGACAGGGTGCTATTTACCTTCACGTGCTGTGATCTGGCAGAGAGGTAACTGGTGAACCAGCTGGTTGACTAGAGGAGAAGCCAAGTTGGTGGAGGGAGTCAAGTAGGAGGAAGTGACAGACAGTGTCAAAGGCCTTGGAGAGGTCAATGAACACTGCACCCGCAACATGACCCGAGTCAAGAGCAGAGTGAAGGTGCTGGGAGAACTCCAGGAGGGCTGTAGTGATGCTGTGTCCAGGGTGGAATCCATGTTGTTCCAGACACAGCAGGTCATATTTGGCCAGATACTCAGAGATCTGAATGGCCACTATTTTTCTAGTGCTTTGGAGAGAGGGGAGGGGAGAATGGAAAGATTCTATCTCCACTCTTATGGATAGGGGTGATTTCTGCAATTTTACAGGCACTGGGAAATTGACCAAGACATAGTGACCAGTTTAAAAGGTTGGTGAGAGGGGCTAGTACAGTATCTAGGACTAATCGGAGAATCCTGGAGTTCAGGGGATCACAGCTGGGGTTGCTGCTTGCTAGGGATTTTTGCAGATGGGGCCTGGCTTCAAGGGTTGATATGACATGCAGGTAGAAAAGGGGGCGATCTGAGGTGGGGGGTAGAGGTAGGGATAGGGTCAAAAAAGTAGTTGGGGAAGACAGAGCTTAGATCTGAGAAAGCCATATTGAGGAACTCAGCTTTGCCAAGGAGGATCGGTAGCCATGGTACCATCTATGGATAGTAGTGATGGTAGGGGGGGGTGAGTCTTTCCATTGAGCTCTTTCATATTGTCCCAGAAGGCACAGGATGAGCCCCAAGTGGATTCAAGGGTGGCTTGATAATATTTGGCCATAGCCTGCCTTATAGCCCAGGTGCACTTGTTACATGCTGCATTATAGGCTTGTCTGTCAACCAGTTTGTCTGTCTCAACAGCAATATGCCAGAGATTATCTCTTTGTTTCAGTGTTTGGATGAGGAATGGAGAGCTCCATGGGGCATTATGTTTCTTGGTATGGATTCTGGTCAGGGGTGAAAAGGTCTCAGGTCCTGCTGAAGACACTGGAGAAATAGGCTAGGACAGACTCAGTCTCTATTGTGAGTAGGACTGAGCACCAGTCAAGCTGGGCTAGGTGCATTTTTAGCTTTCTGAGATCCCGGGACGAAAACGCTGGTGCAAGGTGACCTGGGGCACTGGTTTTGGTGTGGGGGTATGACAGGGGCAGAAGACAGGAGAGTGGTCACTAAGAGAGTCTGGTAGTACATTAATATTACTGATTTTATGGGGGCAGTTTGACAGAATTATATCTAGCAGGGTGCTGGAGCTGCCTGATCAGTTAAATCTAGTGAGTGAGGTAACTAGTTGGGTCATATGTAGGGCAGCGAAGGAATCCCTGATATGGGGGGGCAGTGGTACTCAGCCAATTGACATTAAGGTCACCTAGGATAAGCTGCTCTGCTTTGTGTGGGAATGTGGTGAGGTAATCAATGAGGGAGTGGACAGCTGGTCCCTGGTCCCTCAGGGGTATGTAAGAGACTGTGAGAAAAAGAGGGCCCCTGGCTGGGTCAGGGGTAACATTGAGGGTGAAGGCTTGGGCACTAAAACCAAGCTTGGGGACAGGAAGAGCATGGCCTAAAAGTGTGTCACACATAAAGGCTGCACCCTGCCATCAAGTTTGCCTATACAGTCTTCCCTGAACAGAGTGTAGCCAGGGAGGGAGATAGACAAGTTGGGAGTTTTTCTTGTGAGCCAGGTCTCAACTAGTGCTATAACATCAGGATGGTGTTGTATAGCTGTGTACTGGAGAGTGGTGGATTTTTCTAGAAGGCTACAAATATTCATGGATGCAATGCTGAGGCCAGTACTAGAGTGGGGTGTGGGGTGGCTAGTTGACAACAGCCCAGGGTTGGGGTGTATGTTCCCAGAGAGCAGAAGAAGTAGAGCAATTAATCTGATGAGTGGTCTGTGGCAACCAGGACCCTTAGCCAGGTACTAATGTGAGGTCCTACTAGTGGGGGTACAAGGGATGGGTAGGGTGTGGATGGTGGGTATGGCAAGGAAAGGGTGGGCCCAGAGTGTCCTGGGGAAGGGGTTATTGGTTGGAGGTGGGTGCCATGGAAAAATAGGGGTGTCCAGGGTGGGGGTTTGGCTGCTGTGGGGTGGTAGAGGGGGTGGAGCTCAGGGTAGAGGGTAGGGGCAGGATGATATGTGGGCAGAGCAAGAAAGGTAACCATGAGTAGGCTGAGTGTGATAGCCATGGTGCCCATTGCTATTTCTATTAGGGTGGTAAGGGG
Source organism: Neoceratodus forsteri (assembly GCA_016271365.2). Taxonomy (NCBI): domain Eukaryota; kingdom Metazoa; phylum Chordata; order Ceratodontiformes; family Ceratodontidae; genus Neoceratodus; species Neoceratodus forsteri. The sequence goes on along the minus strand of CM028135.1, from coordinate 535,183,760 downwards.
AATAACTGACCTAGAGTGAGTGTGACTGCTGCTGTGTAGTAGTTTTTTTTTCTTCAGAGTACAATATGCTAAAAGTGAGAACAAGGCAGGGGATAACGGTGATTAGAACTGGAAAAGGCAGAGGCAAGGTTGGAGGATTAATAGGAAAAATAAGATGCCTCTAGTGGCAGATCAGTATAAACTGCAAATGAGAAAATGGGAGCTTAAAAAAAAAGAGGGGGTTGTAGTTCCTTACACTAACAATTCAAATTCAGCAGTGGATACAAAGACACATCACAGATTTAGCTGCAGAGGTTAGGAAAAAAGAAATTTAGGCAGCAGACAGATGAGCTCCAGGGGACTGTGCCAAGCAGTTCAAATCTCCAGGAGTTGAAGCCAGTCAAGGAGACACGGAGTGCTGAATCTGCCTATAATTTCAGGCACCATCCACCAACTGGGTTCATGGCTAACAAGCTGGACTGGAGCTGCTTTCCTGAAGCGTACCTGGAATCTTGATCTTGAGGGCAAGCTGGGGAGCACCCTGTGGCTGGCTGTGCTCAGCACCAGACCGCCAGTGCAGAAGATGGAATCCCCCTCAGGGAATCCTGGAATCCTGCTCTTGAGGGCAGGCTGGAAAGCACCCTGTGGCTGGCTGTGCTCAGCACCAGACCGCCAGTGCAGAAGATGGAATCCCCCTCAGGGAATCCTGGAATCCTGCTCTTGAGGGCAGGCTGGAAAGCACCCTGTGGCTGGCTGTGCTCAGCACCAGACCGCCAGTGCAGAAGATGGAATCCCCCTCAGGGAATCCTGGAATCCTGCTCTTGAGGGCAGGCTGGAAAGCACCCTGTGGCTGGCTGCGCTTAGCACCAGACTGCCAGTGCAGAAGATGGAATCCCCCTCAGGGAATCCTGGAATCCTGCTCTTGAGGGCAGGCTGGAAAGCACCCTGTGGCTGGCTGCGCTTAGCACCAGACCGCCAGTGCAGAAGATGGAATCCCCCTCAGGGAATCCTGGAAACTTGCTCTTAAGGGCAGGCTGGAAAGCACCCTGTGGCTGGCTGCACTTAGCACCAGACCACTAGTGCAGAAGATGGAATCCCCCTCAGGGAATCCTGAAGTAGTACTCAGGTAGTTTTATTTATTTTTTATTTATTTAGTTTTTGTTGACCAGGTAAGTGCACTAGACAAATCCTGCCTATTTTCAGGCACGACCCGGGGGAGGGGGATACAGATGAATGCCAACTGACCTTGAACCAGGTTAAGCTGTTCGTGGTATTTTTAGTGAATGAGAGAAATTTGGCCAGGACACCGGGGAAATTCTCCTACTCTTTTCGATAAGTGCCATGGGATCTTTAACATCCACCTGAACTACCACCAATCCAGGCAGATGGGACCTCGGTTTAACGTCTCATCCGAAAGACGGCACCTTAGTACTCAGGTGATCTCTGAATGTGCCATCATAAATAGAAATAGCATTCCTACTAATAAGTACAAAGTTGGATCTGATCAGATTGTTAGTAGTAAACCCTTTATTAGATTGTTAGGCCCTATAAATGGAGCAATCTTGACTCATTCTCTAGGGATGGTGTAATTAAATTTATGAAAGCTGATCTTGAGTTGGATATACGGATGGAGGATGTGGGTGAAATAATTAAGATTCCATTACGTGAAACTTGTCTGATTGAAATTGAATTTCTCCTAGATAGGCTAATTATATATGGGCAAATAGTGAGGTTTTGCAAAATAGAGGTATATTAGTTACCTTTCGTAATAGAGGTCAATTTAATCAGAAAACTGATGTTTCAGCAAAATGTCCAGCAGATCAAGATCAGTCTTTAGTTCAACCATGCTTATGCATGTTTGACCTAGAGATTATGGTGCAAGAAACCCACTCTAAATTGATGAATATGGTTAAAGATTTATTAATGAATGTTTTAAAGATTCACTTCGGTCTTGAGGATAATATTGATGTGTTCAGGAAGAATGGTAGTACACAAATAGATATTTATCCATCCTCGAGGAAATTGGTGGATGATATTCTGTGGAAATGTAATGTCTTGGAAGGTTTAGGCATTTACATATGTGATAGTAATAGTGTATTCTTTGAAGTAACTGTCCCTCCTGTAAATTCGGAGTTTCAGAACTCGAACCTTTCTCTAAATAATAGATTTGTGGCAATTGCAGGATATCAGGATATCTGACAGACTAATTGTGAACTGCAGGATGCTTCCTGGGAATATTAATCTGTTAATATGTCTTTGATCTCGTGGAATATTGCAGGATAGAAATCGAGAGCTGTGGATGAGGATTGGAGAAATATTACTAAATTTAATATTATAAGCTTACAAGAAACATGGCACAATGAGAAATACCTGATTAACCTGAATGGTTATGAATGTTTTCAGGTTTCTGGGGAAGAGAAAATGTAATGTTGGTAGACAATCTGGAGGTTTGATGATTTTTATCAAAGTTGGAATTTTTGATTCTGTTTATTGCTGGAAAACACAAAATAATTTTATATCAGTTAAAGTGGGGTTTAACAAAATGTTTTTTCTGTCTTATTAATGGATACGTACCTCCAGATAACTCTAATTTTTATTCACCCTCTATCTGGGAAGAATTGGAGGATTTAATTAATGAAGTGCAGCTCAGATTTTCAGATCTTGATATATTGCTTATGGGGTATTTTAATGCCCATATAGGGACCTGGGTTGGTTTGACTGACAAATCGTTTTTTCAGTATACAGTGGACCCCCTGTCTCTAATTCTGAGGTGCTCTAGGAATGTTAAAAAGAATGCATCAGGGAATAAAATAATAGATATATTGAGTAATTTTGACTTGTATCCACTTAATGGCAGAATTCAAGGGGATAACATTGGGGAATTCACATATACCTCTACAAGAGGTTTATCTATGATTGACTTAGCTTTTTGGTCTGGTACTATTGAAACATGGAGTGGTCTGCATGTGGTAGATCACTCTGAAAGTGATAATTTTCCCTTAATTTTGGGATATTCTGGTCAGAAAACAATTGCTGTACCCTCAGATATTCCAGTACAATTCTCAGATATCAGAGCTTCTAAAACTATAAGATGGTATAATGAGGCAGAGACTGATATTATCCCAATTTTGGACTCCTTTAATTTGTCAGAAAATATGCTAAGGCTACAGGAATTATCATTTATGCAACTGTCTCATATGATGGATAATTTATATTCAGTTATATGACACCAGCTAGAGTACAGTGTGAAACGTAGTAATAAGCCCACTCAGACAGGATGGCTTGATTCTGAATGCCAGAAACTTATGGTTGAAATAAGGAAAATATATAAAAAACACAGGAAATATCCAACTAAGGCATTACTGAAAGAATTAAATATGAAATGTAGTAATTACAAGACGGTCATGAGACAAAAAAAAAACAGTTCTACTATAAAAAAAGATGGGATTTAATGCTGAAAGCTGTTAGATTTAATAATTCAAAGTCTTTTTGGCTTCTTGTGGCCAAAGGGACAAATGTCTTCAAAGACAGTATTGATACTTACATCTAAGAAAAAGCATGGATTAAACATTTTTAAGATATCTTTTTTGACCCACTAGAAAATAATGAGATTCCACTCATTTGGAAATGTGAGCAGTATAAAATACATATAACCAATATTGAAGTTTATTTGGCAACTGCATTCCTTAAAAAACATAAAGCTGCAGGTCTAGATGGTATTCTGGCAGAGGTTTATTTAAGCCACCCAAAATGTTGGTGTAGACTCCTAACTAGGTTTTTTAATCTATGTATTGAAAATAATAACTTTCCCACAACATGGAAAGAAGCAAATATTATTCCGGTGCATGTATGTCCGATCTGGCCATGTATCATCCAATTAGTCTTCTGGACATAAGTTTAAAACTTTTTTTCTAAAATTATTCTTGACAAATTAAAGGTACAGGTTGAGAAAATCAGGGGAATTGTTAAATATCAAGCAGGATTTAGATTAAATTATTCCACCACAGATAATGTATTTATTCTTCATCATCTTCTTGAAAAATATGTAACATTATGAAAACAGAAAATATATGCAGTATTTGTAGACTATTCATTGGCATTTGACTCTTTGTCATGGGGCCTATTGTGGTCTCTGTTGATTGAAAGAGAACTTGATACAAATCTGGTCCATGTGATAGCCTCTCTCTATCATGAGACCTGGGCTAGTGTAAGATTGGGAAATAAGGGGTGTCTACCTGCCACCTTTAAATTAAATAAAGGAGTAAGACTGGGATGTGTTATGGCACTACTTCTGTTTTCTTTGTACATTGATAAAATGTTAAGAGGATTTGATGAGGTTATCTCTGACTCTCCCAGAACTGGAGCAGATCTCTGCCCTTTATTAGCATATGCAGATGACCTGGTGTTACTATTTCTCTCCAAACAGGGTCTACAGAGTAAAATGGATAATATTTCCTCCCAATATGCAGATCTAAAATTAAAGATTAACTTGAAAAAAAGTTATTAAGTTTGGGGACAATAATATATCTGGAAACTGGACTCTTCAAAATCAGAAGGTAGAAGTAATGCAGCATTACACTTATCTTGGGGTGGATTTTAATGTAAATAATAATTGGAATATTCATCTTACATCACTTCAAGAGAAGTTAAAGAGATCTATAGGTGGACTAGCTAGGTGTAATTATAAATATGGAGGATGCTCATTGAGGCCTTTAGTTAAAGTTGTGCTTGCAAAAATAGAAGCTCAATTATTGTACTGTGCAGAAGTATGGGCAGTGAAGGATAATAAAACGCCCCATCTCTTATCCCCAATCTATAAACTTTTACAATCTACACTAAGCTTAAGTCATTCATGCCTTGCAGCCTATTTATGCACAGAACTGGGAATACCTGATATAAGCGCAAAATTTGGAATAAGGATAGTAAACTATTGATTAAAAATAACACGATTGCCTAAACAGATGCTGACTAAACAATGCCTTATTGAAAAAGAAAAATGGTTTGAGCTTGGATCTAGAAGTGGACATTGGTTTACTTTACTTTTACATTTTTTAAAACAACATTCTCTTCTAAACTTGAAAAAATGTGTTGATAAAGGAATTACACTGAGTTTTCAGTATAAAAAATATGTAGGGAAAAAAACTGTTAATTGTTGGACATCACAAGATTTAACTTCTATCTCAGAGTCAAGATACTCATGGTGGTTTAGTCAAAATAATTTTTACTTTGGCTTTAAGCCTTATTTAGATATATATATGGACAAAAATTTAAGGACAGCTTTCTTAAGATATAAATTTGAAAAATTCAATTGTAAAGTAAAGTTCTAAGGAGAAGGTTCAACAAGAATAGTAATTGGTCCGAAAATTGTGGCTGTACTGAAGGTGGTAGAGAGGATCTTGAACATGTCCTTTGGAAATGTACTTACTACAATAAGGAGAGAGTATACTGGCTTAACATGTTTGTTCAGAATCAATATCAAATTGATAAAGGCCTTCTTACAAATATACTTATCCACACAATGGACGTTTCTACAGTTCAGTCACTTGCAGGGTATTTTAATGCTATTTCTAAAGTCAAGAAAAAAATGGCAATAACAGTTTTGTTTGACATAGACGTATACATTTTTGTTTATGTTTCTTGAGTGACTAATACTGGTGGAGAGCTTGACCTCAGCAGTGTAATAGTTATTGAATATGATATATTCATGATGTGCAACAGGAGTGTCCATGTATGTATTTATTTTTATATAATCTTGTGTATTTATGATGTATTAATGATGTACTTATCATATAGTATTGTAACAGCTATTGCTAAACAATAAAAACGTTGATGATGAAAACAATCAATCAATCAGTCTTTATTTTACCAGGCGAAACACCATTGAGATAAATCTCATTTTCAAGATGGACCTGGATAGAAGCAAAGTACAACAGCATATGCTGTACACAAAAGTAACAACATGGAAGAAAAAATATTTACATAATACAAGTGAACAGAGCAGATGATTCAGAGGTACTATTACATAACTGAACAACATCGGAGTACATTTTACAAAATTTGGGGTACATACAGATTACCTAATGGTAAACAGAGATAAATTTTATACAAATTTATATTTATAAAAAGTATATACAGTAGCTGCATACAGCCAGGGCCCTGTGACTCAATATAAGAAGTTACATAGTAGTGGAGAGAAGAAGAAACAAATAAGATACACTAGCAGACATGCTGTTGAGACCAGGGATCCAAGCATGAGACAGAAAGGGGAATAAAGGCCATGAAGGATGTCAACCAGGGCAAGACAGTGGTAGTGGACAAGCAAAGTGCTAAACAGACCATCAACGGTTACATTTGCATGTCTCTGGGAAGGACTGGGAAACCATAGTTTTTAATGTGGATAATGTTATCTTTGTCACCATTTTGAGGTTTCTTTGCAGTGTATTCCACATGGTTGGACGAGCAAAGCTTATGGAAGAGCGGCCATAATTAGTTCTAGCTCTGGGGATAATGAGAGAGATGTAAAAGAAACTTCCCAGTGAGTAACAGCCTGGTCTGCAGACAGGCAGACATTCTGTGATGTATTGAGGAAGCTTATGCATAATGACTTTGAATATCCAGATCACTGCATTTTTTTGGCATTGTAGCTTTAATGACGTCCAACCTACCAGGGAATAGAGAACACAGCGGTGTGTGGAGTAAGGTACGCCAGTGATGAACCAAAGGGCACAGTGGAACAGTGTGTCTAGCTTAGACAGGGCAGTGCTGATTCCTCCTCAATACAAGATATCATCATAGCCTATGAGCAGGAGAAAGGTAGCTTGGACTAATCACATCTTGGCTTCTTTGGTGAGTAAGTGCTTAATTCTGAAGAAAATGCCTAGCCTCCGCTTAAGCTTTTTCACTAGGTCCTCAATATGCTCTAAAAAGGTCAGCTTGTGATCAACCCAAATGCCTAGATATTTAAATCTGGCTACATAGTCAAGGAGCTCATCCAAGAGGGTAGTAAGTTTAGGGGAGAGTGCGAATGATAGCAGCTCGATCTGCTTTGGCAGAAGGTAAAAAAAGCATGGCCTTTGTTTTTTTGGCATTCAGTAACAGTTTAAAGTTTAACAAATTTAGCTGAAGTAGGTTGAAATTTTGGAGATCTCTGCATGTGATTTCTGGAAAAGGTCTGTCAATGTAGATAATGGTGTTGTTCACGAAAAGATAGATGCCCACCGAACTTATGCCATTGCTGAGGTTGTTGATGTAGATGGCAAATAACAGGGGACCCAGAATAGATCCCTGATGGACTCCTCTCAAGAGCTGGTTGAGAGAAGAGATGTCACCTTCAGCTTTGACTTGGTACCAATAAAGTAACTATTAAACCATATCAGAGCTATAGTGTCAAGACCAAAGTGTTAAAGGATGCCCAGAAGAAGGATATGATCCACAGTGTCGAAGGCCTTACTTAGGTCGAGGAACAAAGCACACACATAGTTTTTACTGTCCGGGGCTTTCAACCAGTAATTTGAAACTTTGGCCAGGGCTGAGATGGTATTACAGTGAGGTCTGAAGCCTGACTGTACTGGAGTGAGTAGGTTAGCTGTCTCAAGGTATTTTCTCAACTGAGAGTTGAATACTTTTTCAAGGAGTTTGGAGAGAGCAGGAAGTAGAGAAATGGGCCTATAGTTGTATAAGTCTGTGGGGTCACCTGATTTAAAAAGAGGTATGACTTGTGTAGTTTTCCAGATATTGGGGAGGGCACCCTGCACTAGCAATATAATGAAAAGGTGAGTTATGGGAACCACCAGTACATGATAACCTATCTTTAGGAAGCAAGTGTTGATGCAGTCTGCCCCAGTACTTTGTCTGTTGTCAAGGTGTAGTAAGAGGTCTTCCACTTCTTTCAAGGAAATGAGGGAGAAGGAGAAGACAGGGTCCAATCCTGAGGTGGCAGGAAAGGGGTTAGGTTGGGCGTTAATGTATAGTTGGTTTCACAAGGTCATGGCTGGGGAAGAGTCGAAAGCCAGTTCAGCTGTGACGAAGTGGTTGTTGAAGAATTTGAGTATGAATTGTTTGTCGGTGAAAGATGAGCCTCCAGATGTAATTTTTGCAGGAAGTGAGTTGGGAGATTTGTGGCCCTCAAGTCTTTTTTAGTCTTTCAAAATTTGGCTGGACAATTGGTAGCCAAGTCCAGTCTGTTACTAAAGAAGTCGGCTTTAGCTTTCCTGATTAGTTTTGTATAGAGGTTCCTGGCTGCACTGAATGCAGTCTAGTCAGCAAGAAGTTTAGTTCTACAAGCAATCTTCCAGAGGGAGTCTGTGAAGAAGTGCAGATTTGAGATAGGGAGAAAACCAAGGACACGATTTGTTCTTGGTTCATACTTTGATCAGTGGAGCATGGTGATTTATAGCATTTAGCATGGTACTATGGAACACTTCATACGCCGACATCACAGTAGGGGCCAAGTAGAAATCATGCCAATTAGAATGTTGCAGGTCAGTAATAAAGTCAAAGTGATCCAGACTGCGGTGACTCCTTTTGAAGGTACATCTCAAATTTGACGTGGGTTTAGGGGCAGACCGTACGCATGTGATGAAGCAGTGTTTACTTAGGTCACTAAAGAGAACACCTGAGTGACTGAAGAGCTGAGGTTTATTAACCAAGATCAGGCCAAGTAAGGTACTGTGTTCTGGATACTTAGTATTAGGGCGTGTAGCCTCTGTAATTAGTTGCGCCAGCCTGAATGAGTCACAGAATTCTTTTAAAGGTTTTGCTATGTCGGAAAGCCAGTTGAGGTTTAGGTCTCCTAAGATGATAGCCTCAGCAGCAGAGGCATGCAGTAGTTTACTCAAGTGACTTAGCACCTTAAGTCCTGCCGAGGGGGGTCTATAGTAGCCAATAACAAGAAGAGATACATATGGAGACAGTTGTAATTTTAAAGAGAGGGATTCCAATTCTTTGGGCTCCATAGTGGAACTGAAGACCATAACAGAGAGTTTGGTGTGGACGCATATGGCTATTCCACCTCCTCTAGTGTGCCTATCAGATCTGAAGACATTATACTGAGGGATAGTTATGTCTGAATCTTGATCGGAGGATCTAAGCCACAATCCTGAGACAACCAGGATGTCTGAATTGCAGTGGCTAATACAGGATTGAATATGGTCCAATTATTATAGCAGATTGCAGGCATTTATATGGAGCAAGCTCAGCCCCTTTAGTTGTGCTAATTGAGATGGGGACTGTAGTGGGGCAACTGGCCCAGAGTTCAGCTCAACATTGCCTGAGCAGAGTAACAGTAATAAAAGGATTTTTTGGATGGCACTAAAAAGAAGCCTAAGGATATGGGTATGCCCCGTTTTGATCTGCGCTCCGGATTAGGCACATAGTTCACGAACCGAAGCCCATATAGGCTCAGTGAGGCAAAGAAGATCATCCTGGCATTGAGGATGATAACCGGCTCAATGTGAGGAAAAGGCAATGCCAAAGGGGTCATGGTACGTCACAGAGTTGAGGTAGAATCTCTATAGTGAGATGAATGCAACAAAAGATGCATTATGATTGAGTAGAGATTAAGCAACTGGGTGCAGGGCACATCAAGGACAGTAGTGTGGCTGCCAGTGGGGGATAAGGCATATGAAGGGTAAGTGAGAGGAAAGGGTGCGTGGTTCAGGATGAGGAGACTAAGAAGCCCAAGTAGGCAGCAGGGATATATTGAAAACCACATCATCTCCTAATCAGACAGGACAGTTACCATAGAAAAATACTGAAAGGGATCTTCTACCATTTAATAGTGGTGGATAAAACAGAGTCCCCTTTAAATTTATGTATGGTTATCTGCAGTCAATAATTGGAGAAAGTAGCATAAGAGGGCAGGTAATGAGTGTATTTAAAAGGGTCAGTGGGTGGGGGTGGGGTGCTTTTTTTTTTTAATTCAGAGAAGGAGGCACACAGATAAGGCAGGTGCTCCGGAGAGAACCACAGAGTTTAGCAGCTTGCCACAGCCTGCTTAGCTTGGAAATGCCAAGAGCCATTCGCAGGCAGCACCAGGCCCTCACTATCCAATGGAGGTCTATGGCTGGATGAAAACGACCAATCGGATCTTGGGTTTAGGAGCCGGCATGGCCAGAATCTTTACCTGGGTTGCTGGATTTTTGTCTGAGAGGCAGCTGACTGGAATTGATCCAGCCGTGCCACAAACAGCTTGTCAGCCCAATCAGGGGTTTAGCCTGGGAAGAGAACAGGGAGATGCTTAGGGAAATTATAGGGAGAGGAAAAAAAGGAGGCAATTTAGCTAAAATCACAGGGCATGGGGGAATGCAGCGTGGGGGCAGAGGTGAGAGCAGGCTAGGATTAAGCCATGTGAATGGGGAGGGGGTGAGCAGCCAGAGTGCAGAGGAGGGTCAAGCTTTGGTGCCGAGGGAGAAAATTCAAAAATCGTAAGGTGCCAAGGAAAGGATATCCAGTCCAATGCAACAGGGTGGAGTTAGAGTTACTATTAATTAATTTGGGTAGAACCAGTAATAGGATTGTTTGAGAGCTTAGGGAATGAACAAAGGTGAGGACAGGGGGAGAAACAGAAATAATATTATTTAAGAGCTTAGGGAGACAGTAAGAAGGTGAGACAAGTTATAAAGGCAAAACAGAGGGCGGTAAGGCAGGGGTAGAAACAGAAATAAAAATAAGAGCTTAGGGAAAGAGTAGGAAGGTGAGGCAGATATAAAAGCAAAACAGAAGGAGGGAGTCATGGGCAAGGAAAAACAAATATTTTTCAGCAGGTAATTGCACTCTAACCAACCCCTGCAGCTCTATACTGTTATTTTCTACCACTAAGCACTGTTTCCAACCCTTGCAAAGCTAGACAGCAACTATTTCAACAAAAGTGGCACTAAAATGCAAGTTTTAAATGCACAGTCCATGATAAACAGCTATGACTCATTGAGTCTAACTAGGCAGAAGGAGATTAGCAAGCTCATTCAGAACAGCAACAATATAATAATACAGGTGAGCTAGGAAAAAACAGTATAGACATATTTCTTGGACCAATTTTTTGTTTTAATTCAGAGAAGGAGGCACACAGATAAAGCAGGCACTCAAGAGAGAACCACAAAGCTTAGCAGCTTAGCTTGGCAATGCCAAGAGCCAATCACTGGCAGTACCGAGCCCTCACTATCCAATGGAGGTCTATGGCTGGCGGAAAGCAGCCAATCAGATCTTGACTTTAGGAGCTGGCACAGCTAGAATCTTTACCTTGGTTGTTGGATCTCTGTCTGGGAGGCAGGAGGGGTGGCTGACTGGTACTGATCTAGCCGTGCTGCAAACAGTTCATCAGCCCAATCAGGGGTGTGTGTATATATATATATATATATGTCAAAATGTTCTCTGCTTAACCCTATCCAGGCTGAGCCCCTGCCCCTGATAGGGCTGATGAGCTGTTTGCAGCATGGGTGGATCAGAACCAGTCGGCCACCCCTCCTGCCTCCTGGATAAAGATCTAGCAACCCAGGCTGAGCCCCTGATCAGGCTGATGAGCTGTTTGCAGCACGGCTAGATCAGTACCAGTCAGCCGCCCCTCCTGCCTCCCGGATAAAGATCCAGCAATGCAGTCTGAGACCCTGATCAGGCTGATCAGCTGTTTGCAGCATGGCTGAATCAGTACCAGTCCGCTGCCCCTCCTGCCTCCCAGACACAGATCCAGCAACCCAGGTAAAGGCTGTAGCTGTGCTGGCTCCTAAGCCTGAGATCTGACTGGTCACTTTCCACCAGTGATAGACTTCCATTGGATAGTGAGGGCTCAGTGCTGCCTGCGATTGGCTCTTGGAATTTTCAAGCTAAGCAGGCCGTGGCAAGCTGCTAAGGTCCGGAGTGCCTGTGTTATCTGTGTGCCTCCTTCTCTGAATTAAAAAAAAATAAAAAATTGGTCCAAGAAAAATGTCTATACTGTTTTTTCCTAGCTCACCTGTATTATTACATTGCTGCTGTTCTGAATGAGATTGCTCTCTTTCTGCCTAATTAGACTCAGTGGGTCATAGCTGTTTATCACTGACTGTACATTTAAAACCTGCATTTTAGTGCCACTTTGGTTGAAATAGTAGCTGTCTAGCTATGCAGGGGTTGAAAACAGTGCTTAGTGGTAGAAAATAACAGTATAGAGCTGCAGGGGTTGGTCAGAGTGAAATTACCTGCTGAAAAATATTTTATTTTCCTTGCCTGTGACTCCTTCCCTCTGTTTTGCTTTTATACCTGCCTCACCTTCCTACTCACTTGGTATGCATTCCGAGTAAGGTAACAGCACTATTAAAAATCACTATCAGTTTCACACTTATCAATTTTAACAGTTCACCCGTTTTTCAAATATTTGACCATAATAGATAGGTAAACTGATCTGCATGCTCTAACTTGTGAAGAACAGTAGAGTATTAAATGGAATATGAAGAGGACAAATGCAAGTGTTTGCTTGAAGGTATGGGCAAACGGTGATAATGGAGTCGGTATATTATATTCTTATGAAAATTATTATCTTTCACTGTTCTTTAAATAAAGTACTAAACTGAGTTATGTTCATCCATTTTTGGGGGGGATTTCTTTTTTTTTTTTACTAATTTCCAAGGATAACCCAGCAGAGATGCAACATCTTGTTTTCGGCAGACTCCTGCTTCTAACTATTTCCACAGTTGGGTACAGTGGAGCACTGGGAGGGTAAATCACTCGCGCCAGGTCACACACTGAATATTTGACTCTAGTGGGGTTTTAACCTATGGTCTGCTGGTTCCTAAGCTAATTCTCTAACCACTAGACCATACTGTCTTCTCTTTCTGAATTCCTTTCCTTTTTTGTCCCATTTCTCCCACCCTTCCTCTTACATCTACCGCAACAAACATAATCATTGCATATCCACTGGCTGGGAATCTCGGCAAAAGACTATCTTCTGCTGATGCCTATGCCATGCTGTGATCAAGCAGCATGTGGGGAAGCAACTTAATTACAATTGTATATAAATATTCATAGTTGTTGAAGGAAGACTATTGTATGGATTGCACTCCTGTATTTATATAATCAAAGTCAAATGAACTGAATTATATGTATGCATTCATATCTATTAATTGTAATTAATTTTCTTGTATCTGTATATGTATGCATAACCACGTGCAATTTCTGTATATTCCAGTCACATATTGTATGTAACTAATTCCAGATCGCCCCTGAAAAAGGGACATGGTGTCTCAGTGGACATACCTGGTCACCAAAATTCAATAAATAAATAATATAATCTCACAAAGAATTAGACAAGTGCCTCACCTCCATGACATACTCAGCTTCCAATAAATCCCTGTGTGGGATTCTAGTCATCATACTCAATATCTGACCACATACATGGCAGTAGGATACAGGTGAATGTCTAGAGTCCCTGGTAAAACTTTAAAAGAGCACAGGAAAACCCTATTGTCCTGGCCAACTTTCCCTGTCTCAATAAGCAGGTTATGTTGCAACTGATATGGCTGAGTATGGGATACTGCCAATCGTGAAACAATTACAGTCATGGCTGACAGCATACAGTTACTGTACTCCATTATCTAACATTTTGTTTTGTGAATTTGTTTGCAGTATGTCATGTATGAAAGGCTCTACTTAAAGCCCTAGATCCTAATCTTTCTGCTATTGTGTGACTTATTAGTAAATTTGGCCTGAGGCTGATAGGCTGTCTAGTGAGATTTATAGTCAGTCAGTGGTAACACTCAAACTGAGCAACACATAACAGAGATTAGGGCTGCAAGTCCCATTCTACAAAAGAATCAAACACCTCAAAGTTCGGGTGTTCAATTCTTTCGGACTGGCAAACTTTTAGGGGAATTAGGAGGACTTTTGGTTCCAGTGGTTTGCCTTAGATCGAATGGTACAGACCAGACAAACTAATCAAACCACAAACTGCAGTTCACTCCTGAAGTAGTTAACTAGTGTACAGTGTGAGTCACAGCTCATTTTGGAGTTATAGTCGATCATCAGTCTGTTAGGTAGCTCAGGCAGGGTTGTGATTCACTTCTAGTTAGATTAGCTGGGAGGTCTTCAAAGCAAAGAAAATCTACAAAAGTTCTACTTACACTAGTCATGCAACAGCAGGACTGCTGAAGGGGTATATTTAGGAGGAAAAAGAACAACAAAAATTAAAAGGTAGGTTGAGCAGCAGTGTTGCAGCAGTCTTCTGGGACCAGGGGCTTGTCTGAGAGTGGAGTCCCAGGAAAGACTGGACTCTGGAGGAGGAAGACAGTGCTTAGAGTGTGCTTGGAGCTGGCCAGTGTGCAGATGGGGCATGAGGTGGCAGTCTGTCAGTGTCCACTTGTTGCGTAATCTCACCAGTGTAGCACACATTTTTTTACTGCAGAACTAGCATTTTAGCAGGGCATTACAGATACAAAACAAATGTAACTTAAACTTGTGGCAAAAGCCTTGGATGTAATTTTTTGTTGAGTTACTTTTATTTACTAATTTTACTTGGCAATCAATGTGTGCCAGCTGGTAGCAGAAGAGTGCCTGGCTACTGGTAGCTGGCACCTTGGTGGCATACTATAACAAATTTAAACAAGCATTTGTCAATGCGGAATATTTGCTTGCTGATATTGGCATTGGTAGTGTAGATGTTAGAGCTGCATAATAGAAATGGCAGTGAAGTATTGAACTGAAGCCAACCCCACCACCACCCTGCAGAGAGTGACAGGCATTGGGGTGTGCCTTTGGGTCGTCAGGCATAGCGGCCACGCCATTTCACCACACCCTACCCTGCAGACACTGACAAGTGTCACAGTGTGCCTTGGGGTCTTTGGCCCTTATGTGCACCCCATTCCATCAGGAAATACAGTGAGATGGGTGCGGTATAGGAGAATAGGGTGAACTTTGGGCCAAGAGTCCAAGGCATACCTCAATGCCTCTCACTGGCTGCAGGGTGTGGAATGGTATGAGCATTACAGGCAAGAATCCCAAGTCACACCCCTGATGCCTGTCATTCTCTACAGGGTGGGGCGTTATGGTTGGAAACCCTAACATCTCAGGCATTCGTTGGTATTTTCACTCCAAATTTTCAACATGTTTTTTCTGTGACCCCCACCTCAGGAACAGTGGCAATATCAGTTTGTTAGCCAAAAGCTACTTATGCACAGCGACTACGGCATTTAGCACCACAGGTGCAAAAACACATTCCCAACAGGATGTGAAAAATGACAGCTGTACTGTTCATGGGGAGGTGTAAAAAATGGCAATGTTGCAAATCTGCAGTAAAAATATTAAAAAAACTGGTGAAGTCACAAGCGTGCATAGAAACTGTGCAACGCACACCCGTAATGTAATTAGTTTGGGGATTTTTTACAGCAGATTGTCAACACAGGCATTTTGGGACCTCCAATCATGAACAGTGTCACTGTGATTTTCTTTGTCTGTCCCGAACAATGATTTCCCACAGCAACCACGCATCTCTGCGCTGAAAGTGTGAAAACACATTTCGGACATGTTGTGAAAAATGACAGCTGTACTGTTCATAAGAAAGTGTGGAAAAATGCCACTGGTGAAAATCTGGACTGAAAATATTACAAAGTCATGAACTTACGAGGGTGCATGGAAACTGCGCAATGCTCACTCGTAACACAGTCATTTTATGGACTTTTGTTACCAAATTTTCAACATAGCCATTTTAAGACCTCTACTCATGAACAGTGTAACTGTGATTTTCTTAATCTGTCCCAAACATTGCTTTCGCACACCAACTGCACCATTGTGCACTACATGTGCAGAAACACATTTGGGGCGACGTGAAAATGGCAGCTGTACTGTTCATAAGGAAGTGTAATAAAATGGCAATGTGGAAAATCTGGAGTGAAAATATAGAAAATTCGCAAACTTACGAGCGTGCATAGGAATTGCACAACACACGCTTGTAAAACAGTCATTTTTTAGGAATTTTTTCACCAAATTTTCAACATAGCCATTTTAAGACCTCTGCTCCTGAACAGTACTGCTGTGATTTTCTTAATGTGTTCCATACATTGATTTCGCACACCGACTGCGCCATTGCGTGCTACATGGGCAGAAACATGTTTTGGGCAAGATGTGAAAAATGACAGCTGTACTGCTCATAAGAAAGTGTAATAAAATGGCAATGTTGAAAATCTGGAGTGAAAATATTGAAAAGTCGCTAAACTTACGGTGTGTGAAGGAACTTCAAGTTCAGCAGCAACAAGTAAAACAGTCATTTTTAGGAATTTTTTCACCAAATTTTCAACATAACCATTTTAAGACCTCTGCTCATTAACAGTGTCACTGTGATTTTCTTAATGTGTCCCATACATTGAATTGCACACCGACTACCATTGTGTGCTACATGGCGAAACTGCGTTTTGGGCAAGATATGAAAAATGACAGCTGCACTGCTCATAGGAAGGTGGTAAAATGGCAGTATTGAAAATCTGGAGGAAAATATTGAAAATTGTGAACTTGTAATCGTATGAGAACCGCTATAAACACATTACTGTGAAATGCGAATTTTTTCATCAGATTTCAACATAGGCTTTTGAGACCCACCTTATGAACAGTGGCAGTGTCATTTCATTACTCAGTCCTGAAAGGTGATTTCACGCAGTGACTGCGAAATCACCCTTCGGGCCCGATTAATGCCATGACAGTGAGAGCATTCATGAGAAGGGTTCCCAAAAACCCCATGTTGAAAATTTGGTGCAAAAATTCCAAAATATGCCTGAGATATGCAGCAAAGTTGAAAAAACCCTGTCTATCCCATTATACAGCTTACCGGCATTTCCTCAGTTCGCGGTCGGCTTTGAAGAGTGCAGACGTGTTCCCGGTCCACCAAAGATCATTGCGCTGGAGTCCAGAGGTAAGTATGGGGTGAGGGGTAGTGGGGAAGCGGGGTGTGCAGTGGGTGAGATGGTGGGGCAGAGACAGCGAGGGACCGCTTTTCACCCCCAAGTTTTTTTTTTTTAAATGATGAAGCGGACGCTTGCCATGCTGGTTGGGCCCCAGCATGGCACAAGGACAGCTGTTGGGGGGTGGGCATGGAGCCAATGGGGGATTGGGCACCCCCATCGGTGATAGCATATATTTTGCCATGCTGGGGTGGCCTCCCAGCGTGGCACCCTGTACTCTGGGGTTGGTGGAACCAGTGGAGCAGACGGGGGTTTGGGCACCCCCATCGGCTATACGATGTGTGGCCATGCTGGGGTGGGCACCAAGCGTGGCATATGGAACAGTGTTTTTGGGGGGGCACAGCACAGCCGACGGGATTGGGCATCCATCGTGGCCACACAGTGTAAAGCTAGCTTAGAATGAAAAGTGCGTGTGTGTGTGTGTGTGTGTGTGTGTGTGTAGGGGAGGTGCATGAGCAGGCAATATCTTCTTGCTGCTCACTGAAGCGTAGCTCCCCCTTTCAACTGTATGCCACTGTATTTTGGACTGCTGTCATAGACAGCTCCAGCAGGCATTGGAGAACTGCGGCTGTGCCTGCAAACACACTGACTGAATTGGAAGAGGGCTGCCACACCTCTGAAAACTCAGATGATGGCACTATGTTTCTTGCACATGCGTGCAAGCAAACATAATAATTCTTCATTCATATTCATGACTTTACGTTTCTTTTTTTGGCAGTTTCAAACTCTTTACATTCACCCAAGTTGCAGGCTTGCTTGCATCAGTTATGTCTTCCTCATCCTGAGTTCTGAAGCAGCCTTTTGCTTTGTGATCTGGGCAGTGAGCAGGGCAGCAAGTGTCCTCCAGCTGGCAGCATCTCAGTGTATGGCCCCTGGTAGTTGGCACCTTGCTGGCATCCCATAAAAATAAAAAAAAATAAAAACTTGTTTTTCTCTCTGTGGCAGTTTTCAAATTGAAACTCTCAGTCTTTACATTCCCTCAAATTGCTGCAGTTCCTTCCTTCTGAGTCCTGCAGCTGTGTGTGTGTGTGTGATCCTGAGTTGTGCTGTTACAGTGTGAGCTGGGCAGTGGGGAGCAAGTGTACATCAGCAGGAAGTGTGCCAGTGCCAACCCCTGCTGGTTAGCACCTTGGTGGCATCCCATAAAAAAGTTAAAAAAAGAAAACATTCTACACATTCCCTCAAGTTGCTGAAGTTCCTTTCTCCTCCTCCTGTGTACTGAAGCAGCATGTGGTGTGTGTGTGTGTGATCCTGAACTGTGCTGTTGCAGTGTGATCTGGGCAGTGGGTAGCAAATGTGTGTCAGCTGGCAGTGAGTCAGCGTCTGACCTCTAGTAGTCCTTTGTGGCATCCCATTGATACAATAAGAATAGATAGAAATAAAAAAACTAAACTAAAGAAATGAAAAAATTAACATAATAAAGTTAAATAAAATAAAGTCTTGCCCTTTTATTATTCATCACCCAAGTGGCTGAGTCCTGAAGCAATCATTAAGGAATGGATAAACA
This sequence comes from Neoceratodus forsteri, assembly GCA_016271365.2. Taxonomy (NCBI): domain Eukaryota; kingdom Metazoa; phylum Chordata; order Ceratodontiformes; family Ceratodontidae; genus Neoceratodus; species Neoceratodus forsteri. Next base: position 535,165,364 of record CM028135.1, on the reverse strand, counting down.
GAGAGGCAAAGGAGATGGTGGCATGGGATCATCCAGTTACCTCAAAGAAAAGTCAAAGCAGAGTGGGCTTGATCATAGAACCACTGCCTTACTGGGAACTACAAGTGTAGAAGAAGCTGCCAGCAGTGGTTGAACAGTCACAGATTGTAGGAACCACTCACGGTGGCACTGCAAGGGTTGCAACACGAGCAATCATAGAAAAAATGAATAAGAAAGGAGTGCATCCAGTAGTGACACAGGGAGAAGAGGTGGAGGAAAGAGATTTGGTGGAGCTTGGAGACAGAGATGAAGATTGTGATTATATACTCAATAAAAGTGATAGCAGTAACAGCAGTTCTGAGGAGGAGGAGGAAGAGGTGGAGCATGCAGGAGTTTGACTTGGGAGCAGGTGCATATAAGAGCTCAAAAAAGGTAGTAAAAAAGAAATGCCACAAAACAAGAAGAAACACAACAACAAGAATCTGAAATGACAGAAGATAAATTGTCACTTCTATAAAGAGGACACAGACAAAACTGGTGGCCCAGGACACGTGGTGGAGCAAGAAGAACCATTCTCTGAACCTGAAGAACTTATGGAAGAAGATAAACAAGGTGATAATGTGGAAGCATCTTACAGTATCCCACCCATTAGGCAATAGCCAAGAGTGCCAGGAGGGGAAGGCCAAACTCATGATGTCGGTAGTGTGGGATTTCTTTCCGGTGGACAAAGAATCACAGACACATGTAGTGTGCCTTCTATGTAAATACAGGCTGAGTCTGGGTAAGGAGGGAACAAAGGTGGTAACATTTACCATGTAACGGCATTTACTGAAGTCCCACAGCTCTCAGTATGAGAAGGAATTCCAACTCAAGGTGTCAGCAGCAGAACCACCAGGCAGTGAAGCTGCTGCTGCTGATGATGATAATGGTGATGTCCAGCAGAGGAGAACATTAGGATTCCAGGTAGAGAGGAAGAAGAAGAAAGTCTTTCAGGTGGTAGCTGATACACAATTCCATCTTCTATTCATCAGTTATTTTGCCCATTGACTCCCATACCTCCAGGAGGCTGCAAATCCCCACCCAATTCAACCCCCGGGGAGGAAAAAATAGGAGCCAACTGTCAAGTCCATAATTACAACAGACCAGAGGCAAAACGTAAACAAAAGCAATTGTGGAAATGCTAGGCAGTGAGTTGCTGTCATTCTCCTTTGTGAGCAACACAGGTTTTCTATCACTATGGCAAGTTGCAGTGCCAAGGTATTAAGTGCCCAGCTGTACCTACTTTTTCACCGTAGCTCTTCCTGATTTGTATCAGAGTGTTTATAAGACTGTGTCACATGCCCTGAAAGTATCACTTGTTCCAGCCATTCACATCACCACAGACATGTGGACCAATGGTCAGACTACTGATTACATGGTAGTGACTACCCACTGGGTCAGTTTCTGCTCTTCATTCCACTCCTCTTCCTCTGGGCTAAGTGCCAGCAGCAGTAGCCACATGTGACTGGGGGCTCCCAACCTCCACAAGCAGGCAGCTTGATGTATTGCTGGCTTTGGCAATGACCGTCATGCAGAAAAATTGTTATACTTCCTTCGGCAGATGTTTGATGAGTGACTGACACCAATCTCATTAACATCAGGTTTTATAGTACCAGATACAGTGATGCAAAGAACATGATGAAGGAAGTTGACAATGGGGATTATACACATGTTCCATGTTTTGCTCACTGTATAAACCTCACAGTTCGTGTATTCCTAGATGAGAAAGGAACTACTGTGCAGACATGAGTAGGTCTGTCCAAAACACTTTGTGGTAATTATAGCAATTCTGTAGAGGCATTGAAATTGTTATGATATATTCAGCAGAAGATCCATTGTCTTCTTCCTTCACCACCTGAATCAAGATATGGCAACAAGATGGAATTCCATCAATTACATGATGGAATGGTTGCTAGAACAACAGAAGGCTATCCATCAGTATGCTATTAAGCTTGGTATTGGCAAGCGAGAGACAAACACCAGTCTAAATAAGTCATGCCTGATGCAGATGCTGTGCACTGTACTGAAGTGCTTTGAGGAGGCCACAAGGGTGGTTAGTGTTGATACAGCTGATGTAAGCCAGGTACTCCCCCTCATTGCCCTCATTAACTTATGACTTCTTCATATGAAAACTCAGTTTGAGGAAAAGGATGATATCACCGCTCTCAATAAATGTGTACCTATGACCACTACATCGTAGCCAGTCTGTTGGACCCTCAGTTCAAAGATGCATTTCAGACATTTTTTGATGCACAAAAATGAGGCAAGGATCAGCAGCCCTATAAAGCCTGGCTTATCCATCTGGTCTTCTTATGTATGACACAAAACAAGATCAGGAACACAAACAGAGCAGACCAACAACACTCACCATTATCCCTTGCAAACACACTTACAGGTTAGCTGGTGGAGAGGGAAGAAGGAGGATCCCAATGTGTTCTCACTTCTACTACTGAATGCCACAGCAGTCACTCATTTTTGTCTTCAAGTCAAACCGCTACTTTATCTGCTGCTGTTGTTACCGCATCCCACAGAAAGGCAGCTATTGATGACAAACTACTGTGGGGACAACTGTCTGACTGTGGCTGGATGAAAAAGCTTGACAAGTCACTTTCTGACGTAGTGGTGCCTGAGTTGCCAGCAAACAAAATGGTGAAGATTATCTGGATGAAAACATGCCACTAGCAGGAGGATATGAGCCTCTTATGCACTGGTACCAAGAAAAGACCATTTGGTCTGCTTTGACACAGGCAGCTGTTGAACACCTCAGTTGCCTGCCTGCAAGAACATACTCAGAATTTTCAGTGCTACAGGCAATATTGTCACCAACAGGAGAAATGCCTTTCAACATGTAATGTAGAGATGATCATTTTTTTTTAAAATGAACCTGCCCTTTTTCCAAAGCCCTTTTTGCCATGGTTTATGGATAATGAATCTCTTACACTTCCAGCTGGGCTAAAGACAGAGGAGGATAATCAGTTGGATGGGAGGGCTTCTTGTCTGTTAGTTTTTTGGGGGACCAGCTGTCTACACACAATGTGGAATATTGCTCTACTGTCATCATTCAGTCTTCTTCAGAGTAATGTTTTGTTAATTTTTGGCAAGTCTACACAGGCCAAAAAAATACTTTTGGGGCAACGTTACCCATGAAACCAATGCGTATAACACTTATCCATGGCATAATGGGTAGCAGTGTCCATGTGTGGCACTCTTCTAATGGGCACACAATTTCTGGAACCAGTAGCCCACATTGGGAGATGCTGCACTGTTGTCTTCACTCGGCATTCTTCAGATTAATGCTTTGTGAATTTTTTTATAAGTCTACACAGGTCGAATAAATACTTTTGGGGGGCAATACTGCCCATGAAACCAATGTGTACAACACATATCCATGCCATGACAGAAAGCCTTATCCATGTGTGACACTGCCCCAAATTAATGGACACACAATGTTTGCAACCAATAGCCCACACTCTGGGATGTTGCACTCTTGTCTCACTCAGCATTCTTCAGATTAATGTTTTGTGAATTTTTGCCAGGTCTACACAGGTGAAATAAATAATCTGGGGGTCAACATTGCCCATGAAACCAGTGTGTACAACACTTATCCAAGGCATAACAGGAAGCCTGCCCAATGTCCATGTATGGCACTGCCTCAATGGGCACACAATTTCTAGAACCAGTAGCCTACTCTGTGGGATTTAGCACTACTATTTTGTGGGCATATATTGGCCTTACAATTATATCATTTTATTTTGAGCATTGTTACCACTTACTCTTGTTTACTACTAGCACTGTCCATGTTTGGTAGTGAATGAACAGACACAATTTTTGGAACCAGTACCCCACAATCTGACCCACTGTATCATCCTGCTGCTTGGGATGCTTTATCAGCCCAGTGCATTATGCTATTTCATTTTATCCCATTTCCTAATACTTTTTAATGGTCAAACCAGTGTGAACTAGACCACCATTTTGAGAACTTTGGTGATCCTTTCCTTATGTGGTTCAATAGTCAAAGATCGCACAGTCAAACTTTGTGAGGTTCGCAAAACCTAAGAAAGAGATTCTGCATTTGAACACATAGATAAGAATGCAATGCTCTAATTGCAGTGAAAATTTTCTTTTTTTGAGTGAAGACAAATTAAACTCAGACATTTACCTGACACAACATAGCATCATGCTAAAAATCTTCATTAGACACTGAGACTACCATATGGCTTACTTATTATTTATTTACTAAAAGTATTAAATTGCAGGAAGGTTCATTAACACCAAGGCCTTGTTTACAACAATGCCCTGTTTAGCAAACCATTAAAACAAAAACTAAAACACAACGTATACTTTTAAACAAGATCAATTAAAAGAACAATTCTTTGATGATATTATAGGCAAGGCAAAGCAAATTTAATTTTTATGGCACCCAATCCCAAAGGCTCTGGGTGCCTAATAACAGAACAGTGCAAACAATAGCAATTAAAAATAATAAAAACAGAATACATTTGTAAACATCTATAAAATACTAAAATTACTAATCAGAGGGAGACAGATTTATACTTTCCCTTAAACAGTTGGGTAGATAAATTAGTGTCCTCAGTGAAGGCCAGGCAGAAGAGGTGGGCTTTTAATCTCTGCTTGAACACCCCAATAAAGAGGGCCTCCCACACTGCGGATGGTAGCAAATTCTTAAGGGCAGCTCGGCAACAATGAAAGCACAGTCACTCAATGTCTTGAGTCAAACTCTGGGAACATCCAGAAGGCCCCCTGATGAGGAGCAGAGTGAGTGGACAGAGGTGGCCGGAGTAAGGAACTCCAACAGGTAGCCAGGGCCCAGTCTATATAGGGCCTTAAAGGTGAGCAAGCCCACCTTGAAAAGGACTCTCCACCTGATAGGCAGCAAGTGAAGAGCCTGCAGGACCGGGGTCATGTGACTGGACCTAGACAAGCCCATCAGTAACCGGGTTGCTACGTTCGGCACTAGCTGTAATTTGCAAAGGGTCCCTCCCGTGACCCTGAAGTACAGAACATTACAGTAGTTGAGCCTAGAGGTAACAAATGCATGCACTAGTGTTGGCAGGTCTTCAGACGGAATGAGGGACTTTATCCTGGCAATGTTCCTCAAGTGGTAGAAAACACTTTTGACAACAGAAGACACCTGATCCTCAAGTGTCAGTCTGCTGTACAGGATCATGCCAAGATCTTGCACCCTCAGGGAAGCAGACCCCAGAATAATCCTGTGGCAGTTCCAGGAGCACTCCCATCACTCCACGACCTGACTCAATCACCAGCACCTCTGTCTTATCTGGGTTCAGTCGCAACCAGCTGGAGGACATCCAGTCACTGATTTTTGCCAGGCAGTTGTTCAGCACATCTACAGCATCAGATGTTCCAAGGACAAAAGACAAATACAGCTGTGTGTTATCTGCATAGCAGTGAAACTCCACACTGAATTGTTGAATGATCTCACCTAGGGGCAGCATGTACACTGCTAATAACACTGGTGACAAGATTGAGCCCTGTGGTACTCAGGGACAGAGGCACTGGGGAGGAGGAGAAATTCCCCATCACTACCCACTGCACCCTGTCACGGATGTAGGACTCAAAATCTTTTGATGACAACACCAGTGAGTCCACAGTACTCACAGGGTTGATCAAGAAGCATGAAATGATCCACAGTGTCAAAGGCTGATGAGCAAGGCCACTGGTTTTCGGTTTTTACCGGAAAACCCGCCAAAAGTCTGGAATTAGGTCTGCCGGAACACCAGTAAAAACAAAGATTTCACAGAATCTGGCATTTTATACCAGATCAGTAAATCTACAAAACTTGGATTTTCCTTATAATTGCTTCCTGTATTATTTTCAATTTGCTTTATTTAATGCTCTGTATATTAAACCTTCTTTTATTCTGATTTTTTATACACATACTAAAAGAATGACTGCAGAATTCTAGTAAAATCCAGAAATTAGAGTAACAATCACCGGTGCAATTCCGGCATCTGAAGTCTTTTGAAAATGGAATTTCATTTTTTTAATCACCGTGAATCAGTGGTCTTGCTAATGAGAGATCAAGAAGCACAAGAATTGACATCTCTCCTCTATCTCTAGTCCTGAGTCGGTCATTATTCACTCTAACTAATGATGTTTCAGTGCTATTCCTGGCCTTAAAACCAACTGGAATGACTCATAGATATCAAGGGACATGAGGTGATCTTCGAGCTGTTGCACCACAAATTTCTCAACAACCTTGCTCAAAAATGGCAGGTTGGAGATGGGATGGTAATTCACCAAGATGTCTGGGTCGAGAGATGGTTTCTTCAGGAAGGCTCTCACTAGGGCCTCCTTCAAGGCCACAGGGAAGACTCCCTCTGACATCGAGCACCGGGCAATCCTGGCAAACACTGAGCCAACAGTCCCGGCGCATCTCATTAAGAAACAAGTTGGGGCTGGGTCCAGTTCACTGTATGTGTTCTTTAGCTCTGCGATCACCTCAATGACCTTGGCTACCTCCACAGGTTTAAACTCCTCTCAGACCGATGGAGTGCCATGGTTTCTCCTGGTCCGACCACTGTGAGGCAGAGATTGCCTCACTGAGGGAATCCCTAACCGAATTGATGACATTGTCAGAGAAAAACAGAGCAAACTCTTCACACAGAGTGGTAGAAAAAGACTTTCTTGACTGTAGACAGGCTGGACAGAGTAGCCTATCCACAGTCTGAAAAAGCTGAGAAGGTCTGCTTTCCCCTGTAGCAATTTCCCTGGACAGGAATTCTGCCTTCTTATGGGAAATTGCCTCCTGGTACTCACCATAGTGAGCACACAGGGCCAGTTTGTCATCCTCTGATCAGGTCATCCACCAGCAATACTCCAACTTCTGACCCCTGATCTTCATCGCCTTGACATCCCCATCAAACCAGAGGGATTTCAAGTGAGAGGATCTGGGTCGTATACGTACTAGTGCAGTGGCGTCAAGTGCTTCGGACACTGCCTTATTATACTTGACAACCGCCTCTCCAATGCCAATTGCACATGCAACGTCCACCTTAAATGTCAGTTTATATCTCCTCCAGAATCCACAGAAAGTATAAATATGTGGATTTGTATAAACCTTTTTAAAACACTGTTTGCATAAACAGTTCAGTGATTAAATTACTATCTAACTGATGGATTAGGACAACAATGGATACTAGTCATCTTAATTTTGTTTTTTGCCTTTACGACCTTCATCTGGGAGAAAACATTGGGCTGGACTTTCAAGGCCCCAAGAATGCCAGAAGCCCCTGGTACACTAATCATTTGGCACATGGGGCTTGTGGCATTCTAACAGCTGGTGAGCAGGATTTTCCATTCTGTGTGCCAATTGCTGTAAGTTAGACCAGCTTTTTGTGGTCAAGCTTGTGTCAATCCCAGGTATTCTTTTCATGGGGCTTGTGCCAAATTTTTGGCGCAAGCTGCTGTAAAGTGGGAAAATTGTCATAACTGCACTCAATGCACTAAAACTGTGCACAGTTGTGGCAAAGATGTTCAGTGCAGTTATGCCAAAAAGTATGGTTGATGTAGGACTCCCTGCAGCAATGTTAAATAGCTTCAGATTGCTGTTGGACTCTGAATTAATGCACTGCATTTACCAATACTGTAACAAAAAGCATATTTATTTCTACAAACAAAGTTATTACCAGCCAGTAATCAATCAATAGATAATCATCCCTTTTCATCTGTCAATAGTGTCATGTCTGTACCTTCTGTTGGGTAGATTCAGAAAGAAGCACTGCCAGCTTAGATCACGAGTCCCAGACAGCATCTTTAATCATTCAGCTATAACTCTCTTATCTTTTCTTTTACTATCAGGTTCTCATCACTAAAGGATGGTAATGTTACTATTACTCACACTATAGAACTAGGTTTTTGCTGCACCTTGCATCACAACTACCATCAATGGCATTGTTATTCACAAACTTCTTTGGTCACATATACAATGCTACTTCCCATTTTTTAGGGCTGAAGCATCCCTTCTCCTTGTCACCACAATTATGTCTGTTCCCTGTTTTGTGAAGACTCACAAATATCCCTTAGTGGGATTCAAACCTGGGACCCTTTGTCTTGAAGAAAGCAGCTGTAATCATTTGGCTAAGGGGTAATTCCCATTAGCTGGTAGGGTTTATTCAATAATCATTATTCCTTCAGCAATTAAAAGGAAGAACTACTGAGCCAAAGCTTACTTTCAACTGTGACCTTAGTTTTGCCTAATAAAACAGGTCATGAAAATCCTGTAACCTCACTGGTCAAAAGACGTCACATGAACTTTTTTTTTAAAACCATACACCTCATTCGGAACTACATATTCTTTTAACCAACAAAAGCCTATTTTTAAAGTGGGTAACACACTCCAGGCTGTGAAGTCATAAGGGAATAATGCACTTCTCAGACTGCTCCAGGCACGCATTAGTCCCTTATACTCCCACACCTTGTCACCTGTTATCCCTTACTTAATTTAAACCTTACTAGGTATGATAGTGTAGTGTCACGTATCTTAAAAGAAATAATGTTGCTATTCTTTAGCACTATAACTCTGTGGCTGCTGGGACTGACATCAAATCTAGATGGCACTGCTCTTCATAGATTGCTTTGCTCATGCAGACAACAAGCTGTAGAACAGTTATATTTGTTGTAAATTAATTATCGCAATATTTGTTTATATGATAACTGCATGAAAATAAAATGGTGCTAATTTGCCAAAATTGCATCTTTTCAATGGGCATGAATTGCAGAGCATGAAATCAAATTTATACAATTGTAGCCAATTAGTTATTAATGCTCTAAATATAATTTGTCTAACAATAAACAGTTTTACAATACTATGCAACAATTATAAAGATTGTCTCCCCATAAATTGCAGTAATCAGTAGTTTTAACACATTTTTTCTCAGTGTAGAGTTTCCAGCAGGACAAATCTAGTGGGATGAAAAAGCCAAGGATCCTAATGTGCTTAATAAAAGTAAATAGCATAGCACCAGGAGAGATAAAGAATTTAAAAATGGGATCAGAATCAAAAGGTTTTTTTTATCTGGCTTGGCAGTACAGTGAAAAGGTAAAATGTTGCCACACTGGGGATCTGGGTTAACACTTTGAGCCTGGGAAGGCAGCTGCTGACTGGCAGTAGCGGGGAAGGCATCCAGTATGGGAATGATTGGTGGTAGCTGCTGCATGACTTTCCCTAACTTTAAGGGAGGAAGACAAGCAGACAGAAACTTGTGACCCATACATCACCTTTATCATTAGTATATGCTCACCCACCTGAGATTCCCTTGAGCTTATCCCATGAATTCTGAACTCCACCACTGTTTTTGTGACGAAGTACATATTGATAGAAAGAGTGGTGGATTCCTGAAACAGCCTTCCAGCAGAGGTGGTGGAGGTGAAAACAGTGGTGGGGTTCAAGAATACATGGGAAAAGCACAAGGGAATCATAGTGAAAAGAAAGGGGGGGGGAGAAGAACAGAGCTGTAGATTAGGCACAGTCTGCAGTAATAGTATAGGTAGAGAGAAATGGGCAGACTGGATGGATGAAGTGGTCCTTATCTGCTGATAGGTTATATGTTTCTATGATTCACAGAGGTTTTATGTCCCAGGTTGGGGGCTTCCAGAGGCATTTTATAGGTAGTCAGAAAAAGGTCTCTCCCCTGATGCCCCATCACAGGTTGAATGGCCCAGTGCACTGCCATTGGTCAGTTCCAAGACAGGACCAAGAGAGGTAAAGGATGGAATCTCAAGGAGACAATGGGAGGTTAGTTGGTGCACTAAATTAAATCTGTCACATTCCCATAACCAGTGGGGGCTTCTGAGGATCTCACCACTCCCAGACTAACTCAGATTATGGCCCACATGGGAGACTTCCCTGACTATTCTGTATCTTAAGATGGTGGTATCCCATGAAAGATATGGAGGCAGAAAGTGTGGGGTATGGGATTCCTCAAATAGGAGTGGCTTGAGGGGGATGGGAGGAGGCACCAACAACAGTCCAGAGGGAAACATGAAATAAAGTAAGCAAATACTGTTTTTCATGGAGTTGATGGCTCTATTGACAAATAAAAAGACTGAAAACCAAACCAGGCCACTGGTGTCAATAAAGTACTCTGTGCTGCAATCTGGGGAACTAAGGTTTGAGACTAGACTTGTTACTGCTCACTGGAGGTAAGGGTAGCTGGTCCATTCCACTGGGGTGTCAAACAGACGAGGCATACTGATGAGTCCTGGTAGGACGAAACACGTGTCTATGTCTTCTGTTAGCACCCTTTGCAAACTGTGTGAGAGGCCTTTCAGCACCATGCAATTCTGCTTAAAGTTGGACCAGCATAACATTCTGTGGTGATTTGCATATGCAGCCCATGATGCTTTGCATTGTTGGGGCATGTGTGATTTTGTATTTTCTTGAAACTTGGCTTCCCAGCCAAATGCCCTTTGGGGTAACCCTTGCCTCAGTGTTTGCGCACAGAGGTTCTTTGTCTTTTAAATAGTTTTTTATTTTAATGGGTTCACCACAATATATCCAAAGCACACTGCCTTAAGGGTAGCTGATCCATTCCACTGGGGTGTCAAACAGATGAGGCATACTGATGAGTCCTGGTAGGACGAAACACGTGTCTATGTCTTCTGTTAGTACCCTTTGCAAACTGTGTGAGAGGCCTTTTGGCAGCATGCAATTCTGCTTAAAGTTGGACCAGCATAACATTCTGTGGTGATTTGTATATGCAGCCCATGATGCTTTGCATTGTGGGGGCATGTGTGATTTTGTATTTTCTTGTTACTGCTCACTGGAGGTGATATGCTTATTCTCTAGAAAGACATGAGTCACCAAGTAACATTATCTCTTCTTGTTTGCAGGACATGAAGTGGCACTTAACTGAAACATTGGTACTGGTACGTCAGCCAGATAGGGTGAAACAGGGCAATAAAAATAAAAACAAATCTTTTCCCAAAGCAGCATATATGCAATAAAAAGAAGTTTGTGTGCTGCACCATATACTGTAGATGTAAGATTCTGCAAGCAACAGGCTTACACTGCTGAGGAACTGTAATCACTGCCCCCTCTAATTATATGAGGCTGATATTAATGAAAAGTTAAAACAACCTCCAGGAACTGGGATTTCCAATATGGCAAGAGGTGCAGCTTCTGGACTCCTGGTCTGTAACTTGATTTCTGAAAAGTTCAGATGAGGTTGCTCAAAAGAAGGGGCAGATATAACAAAAACAGAACTTATCTAATGGAATTTTCCAAGATTTACTCCATGAGAAACACAGAGGTCCATTGAGGAGGTGATTTAGACCCCCAGCCCCAGCCACTAAATGTTGCTCTGCTGGCCAAAGGTTGTCCTATTGACTTGTTTTGAGTACTGTACTGTTGTACCTCCTAGCCCCCTTCCCTGGGTCACACCTGGAAGTGAGCCTTGGCTCAGTGTCTCTCTCTCCCAGTTACCAATTTTCAAATAAATAAATGATTTTCAGCCATTATATATTCTTTAAATTCCTGACTTGTTCAGTCCTACAAGTGGCTATTGCTGGTGCTGTGCCAATAGTAGGAAGTGCAGCCTCTTCCCTCACAATGTGGGTCTTCACATGAATAGATATTATAGGAATGTGTCAGAGTCCGTTTTGTGTTGGTGGTGGCAGCTGGGGATTTGGGCATGGGATCATAATGTCACATGTCAAAAAAGCGCAGCACTATACCACACTGTCTAAACAGTGACCACATCTAAAAACACATAAATCCTTCTTTTCTGCTGGGGGCTCCGCCTCTCACACACCCCATTATGGAGGACTGTGCCCTCCAAACTCCCCGTACTAAAATAGCCTCTTCCTGGGGGGTGCAATTTGGGGTGAGGGTGAAACATGGGCAGGGGGCATCACAAGATGGAAAATAAAATTATTTACCAGATCTGAGACCAGGTATAGAACCCCAGTCCACAGCCACTTTATTGTCCTGCAGTGCTGATGGCTCTACTCCCTGAGCCACAGCAGCTGCTCAGTGGACCTCCTTCTGGCAGAGCTCTTACCCTCTGTCCTGGAAATAGCTACAGGATCACACGCTATGTCCAGTGTGTGGCATTGTGTACCCTGCAGCTGTTTCAATTTGTGCTGTTCCTGTTGCACAGTTTTGACCTGTGACATTCTCCTTGTGGGATTGTCACCCTGTAGTGGGGATTTGCTATCCCCAACACTCAATATGGCTGCTATTGAAGCATCCCCCAATCAAATGCCAGGATGAAAGGGACCAACGAAGGGAGTCAGAATCAGTAGTACTATCAGGATTACTGTACTGATGATGGCTCTGCTCTGGTCCCTCCACCATGCATGAGATCAACAGTGGCACCCTAGAGCTGCAGTTCACAAGGAGGCCACAACAATTCCATCTAAACAGAAATTAAGAAAACATGGATTTTTTTTTAGTATCAGCTGGGCTCAGTGGGAGCTCCAGCTTAAGGCGTGCATATTTTCAGCATTTTACTTAGACATACACTTTAAATCAGTCCTAAAATGTAATAATGCAAGGTAGTTTGGAAACTGGGAGCTTACTGTTTAACATCAAACATTGCAAATGGGTGGATTAATGACTAATTCCAATAAGAGTATCTTATCATCAAATATTTTTTTAAATAGATCAAAGATCATCTCTTCATGAAAATACCTTAATTAATGGAATGCCTTGAAATTACAGCTGCAAGTTCACCCTGTCTAATGCCTCTGCTACAATGGATACACCAATCAGGTACTGATTTGCATGCAACTTATTATGGCAGAGGAGTGGGACAAGATGGACATCAGCTTGGTGCAACTGATGATCCGGAGCAGAGTCAGAGCAGAGATCAGGGACTGTGAAGCTGAGACAGCCTTTTAGGGTAGGTTTTGCTGGGAATAATTACGTTTTGTGGGGGTTGTGGTTGGTGGATGCCAAGGACAAAAATAGGTTATTCACAGTTGAAGTGGAGGGAGGTCAGAACATCTACAGAGATGGCAGCAGAAGGAGAAGGAGAGTCCAAGCTTACCCGAGTAGGCAGTTGCAGGTCCTACGGTACTGGTGGCCATCTGAAGCTGCCCCCACCACCTATCATGAATGAAAATCCCTGCTGGGCCAGGCAGTGGCAGGGCACAGAGGAAGGTCAATGTCCTATGAAATCATGCCTCCCACCAGTCAGGATAGGCAGGAATATGAGGTTTAACAGGATTCAGGAGGCTTACTCAACTATTTTTAAAGTACTGGGCATGAGAGTAGGGATGGGGAGTTGAGCAGAGGGCTCTGTTTTGGGGTTTTCTTGTCTATTTCCCTTACTGTTGCTAAAGCAGACAAAAATGAAAAGGGCATATTTTTCACACTGACATGGTGCACTCAAAATTTTTAAAACTTTAGTAGTTCAGATAGTCTAGGTTTGAGTTGTTCACACAGCTCTACTTGAATCTGTGATTTTATTGCCAATTCCTCTGCTGAAACAAAGCAGCAATTCTGGCACCAGTGGAGCTTCTAAAACAAATTTTAATTCATTTAAAACACAATGTACTAACATGACATAGTCCACAGTGAAAACAGACAGCAGCAGCAGTAGCTGGGGGAGAAGAATCCCCTAACCAGTTTCGCCAAGGGCTTTGTCAGAGGGCAGTGTCTTTTAAATGTATTTTAAATTAATTAAAATGAATTAAAATTTGTATTGGAAGCTTCAGTGGTGCCCAAAATTGCTGCTTTGTTTTGGTTGCTCTTACTGTGGCACAGTGTAGTTGTTGTGGAGTGTATTTCTGCCTGCATCAGTTTCTCTGTTGACCTGGTGTACTTCACCGAGACCTGACTGAGTAAGAACTCCAAACCATCGCTTTAAGCAGCCATCCTGGATGTTTGTCATCTCCATGGTGCACTGGCTAAGGCAGAAGTGCAGGAGAGGTGGTGTAGTCATATGTTTTAGATCCATTCTTTGATATATTGCATCCCCTCTGCACAGACAAGGTCGTTTGAATGGGGCCATTAATGTAAATTTCAACACCAGCTCACTGGATTTTCTGAGGCTGTTGGCCCTCAGAGATTTCAATGCCTGGGTCAGTGATGAAGCTGCATTGTTTAAACAGCAGCTTCTACAGCTTATGTCTTCACTGGACTGAACCTCCAACAGATATTTCTCTCTGCTACCTATGATTTAGGACATAATTTAGTCCTAAGCATTGCAATAGAGCTAGATATATCAGATGTCAGTGGTGATCCTATAGATTGGTTGCATTACCATGTGATGAATTTCTGGTTTAGGCCACAAGTAAATGAATGCCCCTGTAGAAATTAACCAGTATCAGCATAAGTCCAAGCTGGAGCTTAATTCTGAATAGTACTGGCATGTTTGCTTCCTCTGCCGATGGTGTGGATACGGCAATGAACAGCTGTAATGTGTCTGTCAAGTCTACCATCTAATCCCTAGCACCAGTCTGTCTCCTCTCAGTAGGTTCCATGAAGTTTGCCATGGTATAAAATTATTAACCTAATCATTTGAAATGGTTAGGTCAGAGGTTAGAGTGTTTCTGGAAGAGGACCTGTTCTGATATTGACAGACCTGCTTTCAGGGCTAATTACTATGAGCACTAGTAGGCAATGACCATGAGGAAGGCAGAGTATCCGTTTAGGGTGACTGCTGCAGGGAAAGAACAGGCTGGCACAACTCTTCCTCACTGTGGACAGATTACTACATCCAGACTATTTACAGTCCAGTAGAGAAGTTGACATAAAGTAGTACAAGAGTTTTGCATATTCTATCTCAACAGAGTGTTGGCTAGAAAATCTGGGATATGGCCGGGTGATTACATTTTGACAAGTGCCGGTCTCAGTCATGATGTCTCATTTACTCCAAAGTCATGAGGTAAGTTGTAGTCAGTTACACGTGAAGGTATACTTCTGGTATCCTGAAGCTAACTATCTCGACATCCAGTTACCTAGCCAGCATTGCCTGATAATTTGAGAAATCCAAATGGTATTAACCCGAAGATATTCCACCCGATGGGGTAAGGTAGCGGATGCGACGGAATGCTACCTTACTCCTTCCGTTATAGGTGAAAGGACAGCTGGATGGGGCTGCTGGCTGAGCTGCTTCAGTGGTGTGGAGGGGTGAACCACTGGTAGCTCAGCCAGTGTGCTCTGTGGGACCTGGGTTC
The DNA here is from genome assembly GCA_016271365.2 of Neoceratodus forsteri. Lineage (NCBI taxonomy): Eukaryota > Metazoa > Chordata > Ceratodontiformes > Ceratodontidae > Neoceratodus > Neoceratodus forsteri. The sequence continues at coordinate 535,150,178 of CM028135.1, read as the reverse complement.
TGCTCCGGTTTACATCCTTTTACAGACTTCACCACCATAACTAATATATTTTTTTTCTCTGGGGTCCACTCCCCCTTGGAGTTAGATATTTTCTGTACAGGGGTGTAGGGGGTGGAGCCCCCCACATGGGGGAAGTGGGAGGCAAAGCTCCCCACATTGTCATCTTTATTCCTTGCTTGCTGCCTGACATTGTACTGTTGGGCATCTGATCGGTTCAGGGCTTAAATTTCAGGACTGTAAACTCGGTATCCTGAGCGTCGGGGTACTGAGTTTTGGTTTACATAATATATCCCCTGTGAACAGGTGCCCCAGGTTGCAGCTGGACTGCATCCTACCTACTGCATCCTTGCACAGGTACCCAGCTGTTAGCTAACTGCCAGAACAAGCTAGGTCCAGTGTTTGTGAGATCTGTACTATGTTTCCTTGAGGAGGGTATATACCCTCCTGACCAGTAAAGGGCAGTGATGGGGCCCCTCTTTAAAGATGCATAATTGGACCTGGAATCTCTCACAATTTACAGGCCTGTCTAAAACCTTCCATTTTTGGGAAAGGTAATGCATTTATGAAGGTGATGGTGATATAACTTGTAGCTCATCTTGAGAGGTATGACATCTATGAGCTGTTCTAGACTGGTTTCAGATCTTGGAACAGCACTGAGACAGCCCTTGTTAGAGTACTGTACATTCGCTTTCTAGTGAGAGGCAAGAGTGAACACTATTGTTACTTTTGATCTTTCTTTGGCATTGGTCACTGAAGCCCATCAGGTATTTTTACATCAGACTGAGTGCTATGATGGGTTCACTCAGTCAGTATTTTCCTGGTTTAAGTCCTTCCTATTGGTAGAAAGCAGCAGGTAATGGTGGGAGGAATCTCATGAGAGCCCTTTGCTGTGGAGTGCCTAAGGGATCTATCATGCCCCTAATAATGCTCACAGTGTATATGCCACTCTTGGGTGAGATTATTTAATTTTAAAACATAGGCTTCTACTGATATACAGCTATTACTCAATTATACTTGTCATTTGTGCCAGATGAGATCAACTTAGCATCTGTGACTTCCCAATGTTTATCTGAAACCAGTGACTGGTAGCCACAACTGTCTGGGACAATGCAGGTGTTGCTGGTTGGACCGGGTTATAGGCAGATGACAATGTCAGGGGAATTATACTGTTACCATCACTCAATGCCACTAGTCTGCAAGTACAGATTTGCCTAAAAACCTGGGTGTCACTTTCAACTGTGGGCTGACCTTTGAATCCTAGGTATCAGCTGTTTGTGCATTTGTTTGTTTTTTTACAAGAAAGGAGAGCCAGGAAATATTTCCTGTTTCAGCCTGGCCTGGAGGGGGGGCAGGAACTAATGACTGATGTTAAACCAGGTTAATCTGTTAGTGGGTATGTCAGTGGGGGAGACACTGAGGAAATTCCCTAGTTCTAGTTCTTCTTAAAAAAGTGGTATGGGATCTTTAATGTCTGCCTCAACAACCACTAGAACAGGCAGCTGGACCTTGGCATAACAACTCATCCAAAAGACAACAGCTCATGACACAACAGTGTCCCGTTACACCATGCTGGGGCAGCAGTATGGTTACTTATAGCTAAGGTGAGTGGTCAGCCTGCAGTGCTACCAAAACCACTTCCAAGCCGGCCCGGTGGCACTGATGGTTGAAGTGCTGGATGCTACACCTCGCGCCACACCACTGACCCGGCTTCAGAAGCGAACACGGGTCGATGGGGGCTGGGAGGGAAGGAGAGGGACTGAGCATCCGATGGACTGCTCTCCCTCTCCAGGGTGGGGGTTCACAGCGGTTGGCATCTGACTGCCCCTGGCAGAGGCTGGGGGTCGGTGACACATGCCGTACAAGTGGTAGAGTCGGGAGCAGATGCCTGGGCAAGACACATGCAGACATGTGCGCGCTTATGCTCGCTGGTGTCATTGCACACCGCTGACTCAGGGAAATAGTACAGGGGAAAATGGTGGCACCCAACATAACTTGATGGCCATCCACGAGTTCGCCGGGCACTGGCATCCGAACTGGATCCATTGAGGTGGGAAGTTAGGGGACTCCCTGCCACCCCACTGTGGGGGGGTAAGCCTCTGGGGTTACTGGGTGCCAGCGGTCCCGGTAGAGATTGATGGTGGATGGATCCCCATAGGTAGGGCTGTGAGGCTAAGGGGGACGCATCTGGGTGGCCACAGGAGAATAAATAAAACAAGAACCACTTCCTGCAACACCTGGTATTCATTGGAGACCTCTCATCTGATTGCAGACCTGCTCCAACCCTGCTTAGCTTCTGGAATCTGATGGGGCCAGGCTCCAGGATGGTAAAGTGTGGCTTTTTTTTCAACTGAAAAACATTGCCTTGTTGAGCCTTATCTTGCATATGGGGACTGAGATTACTACACACATTTGTGATGCCCTTCCTTGACTACTGCAATTCTCTGTACTTAGGGTAACCTGTGTTTGGATCCATGACAGGAGTCCGACAGTATTTCTGTCGAATGCCCTGTCAGCAACACCAGCAGGTCAACCACATTCTGCAGTCGGCTGCCGGTTCACTATCACTGTCTTTGTTTTCTTCAGGGGGCTTTGCCCCATGCACCCCTCCACTTAAAGATTTTCAACTCCAGTCGAAGCTGATTGGGGGGGTGCAGGACCCCCAACAGGCAGCGCTGGGTTCCAGTGGGTCTCCCACTGTGGCTAGGTGCTGTAGCCAATTTTGGGGGACCTCGCTGGTGAAATGTCACTGCGAGGGGGGTAAATGCCTGCATTTGATGTGCAATTTGGAGCTGGCACGGGATGCAGCAGACAGGTTGATTACATCAACAAGCATGTTATTTATATCATACCTGTGATGAACTATATAGGGGAGTGATTGGAGGGCAGGCTTGGATAATATTTGCCAGTCGTCAGATATTGATAGTTTATGGGCTTTTGTGGCACTTAGTTTGGTCCAGATAACAGAATATCCTCTCTGTGTCTAGCCAGAAGATGTTCACTAGAAAAATCATCTAAATTAGTATGTAGTGATGACTGACCTTTTATATTCATATCTGAGTTAAACTTGCTTCCTGCATTTGTCATGTATTGACAGCCATGATCAAACTGCATTCCTGAGTTTCTAAGCAAGTTTTTTCTTAGGCCCTGTCCTCACTACGCCTCTGTAATGTTACAGAGTGTCCAAACCATTACCGTAACAGTTTGCGTTTACACCTGTACTGTTTCAGAAGGCGTTTTCGTAACCGTTGTTGAAACCACATATGAGGTGGTTTCAACAATGGTTATGAAACTGGTCCCGCCTCAGTAATGTTAACGGCGGTAGTGTGGACAGGCGGTAATGGTCCCCTGCAGGGCCCTTAATGCAGCGTGAGGTGCATTGTGGGATTGGGCAACATGGTAATGGTAGCCCGGTTCCCAAGGTGTGGACTGGTGGTACCAGTCTCGTACCGGTCACCTCTGCAGTGTGGACACACTGTACCACTCCCCGGCTGTAACGGTTTCTGTCTGTTATGGGGTCTGAGTGGTGCAGTGTGGACGGGGCCTTAAGCAAAACATTTACAAATCTTTGGTAAAGCTAAGAGTCTATGCTGCCTAATTTTACATGTGTAATACAAGTGACCCAAACCTTTTTTGGTGCTTAGTTTTTACTGTGTTTTCTTCTGCATCTGAAGGGTAAGAAAGACAGGAATGTGAGGATGTCGCTACTCTGCAGTGCAGTGTACAATGAATATGAAACAAGTGCAGACTAAACAGCACATGCTAAAAAAAGACAGTGATTTTTCTCTGTCCTTGTATAGTAGCCCAAAACCCTGTGTGCAAGATGTTCAAAAGGGTCAGATGTGGACACAAACGCATGCTGCTCCTGCATCTGCATCTGGCTGATTGCATCTGATAAGCACTGGTGCTATTTTGAAAAGATGCATCTGTTTGTGACAAAAAGCCAGGATTTGCAAAGAACAATTGCAGCATATGTAAATTGTGTCTATTTTTGCCACAACTATATTTTTTTGGTATACTAAATTCAGCCATAGTTAGACCATTTAATAGCTGGTCTAAAGTTTAGATGGATTTTCCTTTTGAAAATTGTGGCTGGCAGAATTCGAACTGTTCCTTTTATAAATCCTATCATAACAACAGGCAGACCTTTAAGAGCATAGTTCAGCTATACAATATTGGGGAGTCTTAGGGAACTAGACAGCATACATTTGTTAATTCAAGTAAAGGGCACATAGTGTGCCCCACTTATGATTAAAGTGAGCTATTTTGTTTATTGTGCACGCTATCAGTCTTTCTGTTCGAAGCTAGAATGAAGTTTCATGTAACCATTCAGTATGAGATATCACTGACTGGTTCGACCAATGTTTAAGAACAAGTTTTTTAACATCCCATAGAGATAAGGGGGATGTGATATCTTCACTCTTTAACTCTTATTTGGGATAGGTCCCTTAGTAGGCATGTGATTGGGATATAAAGCCCATCTAGACCTAATAATGAGTCCATACGTGATTGTATCCCATAAGGAAGAAATCTTTTGGCAGGTCCAGAAAACATGCAGTAATGTCCAATCTTCCTTACCACATCTAGTACAGGTTGGAGAGTGGAGCCAGCCCATTTTAGCCATTTTGATGGGAGTATAGTGCATATTTTTAAGAATTAGGAATGCAACAAATTTAAATTCCACTGGCGAAGTGCTGGCAAAGTGGCCAAATTTATCTGGTGGAGCAATTCGCTAAATTTTTCCACATAAGTCAGAATTTTGCCTTCCACAGTGAAATTTTGCCTTCCACAGGTGGAATTCTGCTTTCCACCGGGTGGATTTTCACCTTCTGTGGGTGAAATTTCACCACAGAAGGCAGAATTTTGCTGTGGAAGGTGAAATTTCACTGCAGAAGGTGAAATTTTGCCATTTTACCAGGCAAAATTTCGTCACTGTGCCAGGCAAAATTTTGCATTTCGCTCCGTGAAATGGGTAGAATTACACAGATTACTCTGCGAAGTGAATTTCACCCACTTTTCCCACCTCTATTAAGGATCTGATATTGGGTAAGTCTCAAAAGGTCTTGAGAGTTATATATAGGTCTTTCCAGATTGATGCCTAGTTAGGTGAGTGGTCAGGGATGAGAGATTCCCAAAGGGACATATTGTACAAAGTGCTTCTCTCTTAAACAGGTAACTACTCATATCACCTGTGTCTTAGGGAAACTTTACTGTCTCTGACATAGCATATCCTGTTTTAAGGCAGAGATGGAGTATTTTTTTTCCTGTCACAGACTATTGCATAACTTGTGGAAGCAGAGTGCCTTTCTTTGTTGAGGGAATAATAGTGCAGCTCATTATAAAGGTAGTTGCTTATGTAGCTCATTATAAAATTTGGAGTTAAAGGCAATATATCTATCTCTCTATATATATATATATATACATATACACATACACACATACATATACACAAATACAATAGGGTACAGTAGTGCCCTATAGTTAGGGTTGCACAACTACTTCTATGTTAAACACAAAAGTTTGCACTTTAATAACTTTGCAACCTTTCAATTGATTTGCCTAAAAGTTTACATGTGCTGTCTGTTACCATAGATCTCTGGATCAGTCAAGTTTTGTTCTGGTCAGATGAATGGTTGTGGAGCTGCAGGCTGCCAAAAAATGTGACATTTACCATTTTGGTGAATATTTTTTGCTTATCTGTAAGTCCAAAACACTTTGTGGTTGTGGTCTGAAATTGTTAAGGTATGTGGGGTCTGGGTCACTGATGTGCTTTTTGAAGGTTTGGTGAAAAAGTATTAATCCCTTCAAACTTTATAAAATGTTAAAGTTTCCCTTTATAGTCTATGGGACAAATTAGATGTGCCATGCGAAAGCACATTTTGCTTTCACAAAATCATCTTTTAGCATCACAAATGGGTTCAGTTTATTTATTTATTTATTACAATCTTGGAAATACCTTTGAGCCAGTGGCTCATTTACAGAGGTTTGACGTCATGAGCAGATAAACAGAGGAAGTACAACAAAAAAAAAAAGTTGAACAGGTAGAACATAAAACAACATTAGGCAGTTTTATTTAGTCTAATGCAGTAACTTAAGCAGCCAGAATTGATCCTAAGAAACAGTTCTTTTGTTAGAGTATTACTAGAGAGTTAGGTGGTTGGTGCAGCCAGAGTAGGGGGATTTGGGCAGTCCAACTAATGAGCTATCGGGAGGTTAATGGGGACAGGGAACTGGGAACAGAGGGAGGGAGAGAGAGATAGGAGGAGGAGGAGGTAGAGAGGGGACTGGGGAGAAAGTAGGGGAGGGGTAATTTGGTAATGCGGACATAAATGGGAGGGAGGGGCAGAGGAGAGGGGTAGAAAAAAAGGAAAACAGTGAGGGGAACAGTGGGAGGTAGAATAGTGGGGAAAAATACAAGCCAGACTTTAATGTCAGAGGGGGCGGGCACACAAAGGTTCACAGGGGGTGCAGCAGGCTGCAGAGAAGGAGGGTGTACAATTTTGAGACCATGGTCTAAATGGAGGGGGTGGTGGTAGATCAGTAGAGAGAGAGAGAGAGAGAGAGAGAGAGCAAGGGCTGTGAAGAATAAGGTGGGGGCAGAGGAAAGGTGCTAGGAGCCACAGTCACACACACTGGCCTGGGTTGGAGATGCACAAAGAGGTGTTTTAAAAGGACCCAGTTTGGTTTCCTTTTGGAAGTCTTCACAGAGAGAGTTTAGCAATCCTGGGGCATGATATTCAAAAGATCGTTGGCCCTGTGTGGTTCTACAGAAAGGTACAATCATGTTTAGGTTATTTCAACCTCTGGTACATTTAGCTGAGTAGGGTTGTTTGAGAAGGTCCCATACTCCACGGTTTGACCCAGAATAGATTTTTTGGCGAGCAGACACGTATGGTACCAGATCCAGCAGTCTAGATTGAACCGCCCAGTTTGAGCATATAGCTTGCATGTGTGGATTAGCTGTTGGAAGTACCAGCTTACATGCTTTGTTGAGGGTAGTGTTGAGTCTTTTAAGAGCCATGAGAGTAGCAGCACCATACACCACAAGGCCATAGTTGATGACTGACAGCCCAAAGCAATTTTTAAGGCTTCAATAGTAAAACAGTGTTTGCTATGATACAGTAATCCCAGCTTTGCATTAGTAGGCTTAACAGTTAGAGCTATGTGTTGGGGGTAGGATAGTGTAGTATCTAACACTACCCCCAAGTATTTGAAGTGGTTTACCATTTCAAGGGTGGAGTTGAGGTTATTAACAATTTGGACCTGGTGGTACCTGTGTTTTTTGCGGGTGGAGGCAAATATTGTTTTTGTCTTTTTGTAATTTAAAAGTAACTTTGAGTCAAGGAACCATTTTTCTACAGAGGTGAAATTGGACTGCATCTGGCATTCAAGCACGGTGGGGTCAGAGTGGGATAAGAAGAGCACAGCATCATCTATATAGAGCAGTACTTGGTCATCTACTGCTTGGGGAAGTTGATTAAGAAAAATACTTAAGAGCAGTGGTCCTAGAATGAATCCTTGGGGTACACCAGTAGTCACAGACAGATTATCAGAGCAGATGTCATTTATTTTAACTTTCTGAACTATACCTCAGAGATAGCTCCTGAACCAGGCTACAGATTCCTGGGAGAGGCCAGTGTTGGATAGTTGACAAAGAAGCAGCTCATGATTTACTGTATTGAAGGCTTTGGTGTGGTCAATATAAGTAGCCCCCCCCAAGAGACCCCTATCAAGAGCGCTGTGGATGTACCCAGTAAATTCCAGGAGGCGGTTGTGGTGCAATGCTGTTTCTGGAAGCCATGCTGTTGTCTGTATTGAAGTTGGTATTTGTCAAGATATTCGGAGAGTTGATCTGAAACGATGTGTTTCAGCACTTTTGAGAGGGAGGTGTACTGAGATGGGATGAGAGTTTGTGAGATTGGTTCTGTCACCACTTTTGAACACTGGTGTGACTACAGCTGCTTTCCAGATCTGTGGGAATGTGCCTGTTATGAAGGATAAATGTAGGGTTTTTGTAAGGGGAGTGAGAATGACATCCAGAGTAAGTTCTAGGAGCTTAAGATCTAGCATATCACTGCAAGTTCTAGATTTACCGAGGACCTTTGTGATATATTGTTTGGCCTCTGCAGGGGTAACAATTTTAAGGTAGAAGGGAGGTGGCGAGCCTATTTTAGTCATAGTGGTGTTTGGGTTATTGCTTTCACTCAGCGGAAGAAGAAAGTCAGGTGGCAGTAAACTAAGGTCTGTGATAGCTTTATTGAAAGTTTCAGTGATGGTAAATGGGTCCTGGATAGGAATTCCATTGACATTTATTAGGGAAGGAGGCAATTTGTTAGGCTTATCTGATAGAGACTTGATATTATCCCAGAAATGTCTACTGTCCCCCAAGGAGTTTTCTAGCTACTTTTTAAAATGTTGTCTTTTGGCCATCCTAATTGCACACATACAACTGTTCCGGGTAGCCCTGTACTGCTAGATATCAGTAGTGGAGCCTAAACTTCTAGAATTATACCAAAGCTGATCTCAGTGTTTCATCAAATCAATGAGCTGTGGGGTGATCCACGAGTTTTGGGAGCCCCTAATCTTCCATTTGGTGTAGGGGGCATAAATATCACAGGACTGGTTAAATTTGTGGATAACGTATTTCAGGGCATCATCAACATTGTCTGTGGTGTAAGCTCCAGTCATGGCTGCTTAGATGTGCTTTTTGCGCAATAAGCTTCCTTTTTTAGTAGCCTCACTGTGTTTGTTTTGGCAGGTACTTTAGGTGACTTATTTGACAAGAAAAAGAGGATAGGGGAGTGGTTGCTGAGGGAGTCGAGGAGTACTGTTAGGTTACTGATTCTTTCCAGACAGTTAGTGATTAGTCAATCAATGAGGGAGCTTGTGCCCATATAGTAGCTAATCCGAGTAGGAGTAACCACTACCTGTGAGGCATTAATTGAAGATAGGGCATCTTTATATGGGCTTGCTTCAGGCGAGATCCAGTTTATGTTGAAATCCCCAGCAATATATAATTTCAGAGTTTTGGCAGCAGTCTGATAGGTAGTCAGTGACAACTCTGAAACCACTGTCTTGTGCCTTAGGGGGTATGTAGACAGATACTACAGTAAGTGTTTTATGGTTAGAGTTGAGTAGAATCTTTATTGGTAGCAATTGGGTGTTGCAATTGGTAGTGATGTGTGGCAGTAATTCCCCCCGGATGTGCTCTTTTAGGTATATAATACAGCCATCTCTAGGCTTGCCAAGTTTATCTAGCCTGAAGGTTGTGTAACCTGGCAGCTAATTGACTGAGTCTGGGATGCATGAGTTGAGCCAGGTCTCCACTACAAAGAGGATGTCTGGTTGGTGTTGGGTGACCCATAAATGAAGAGAGTGGATTTTAGCCAGCAAGCTGCAGATATTGATGGAGGTTATGGTTAAGCTGCAGTGATGATTTAGAAGGCCTGTGGACTGCCTTGAGGGTCCTGGGTTGGGGTGGACATTGCCTGATAGAAGTAAGAGGAGACAGATCAGCCTTTGTGACTGCCATTTTAAGTAAGACATAAAGTACACACTGGCTCTAGGGGTGGATTGATGGATATTTGCTGTGGTACAGACAAAGATTATATGAGTGGTAGGTGGGGGGACGGGTACGCGTGCTGGTGCTTATCCCTCATCATATTGTATGACACTGATATTTTGGGATAGTTGCAGATATTAGAGATGAGGTGGCTTTAGGGGATTCCTGGGGGTACATAAATGTACTTAGGTGTGTTGGAGGACACTTAGGGGGCAAGAGTATGTAGGTACTCCAGGATAGGAGGCATATTACTTTTAGGAGGAACATCACTGGAATGAGGAAAGGGTAATGTTCTCTGTTCTTTAGGAGACACAATAAGACTAATGGTAAGGCTATCTGAGTCAGGCTAGCAAATCCCAGCCAATCAGAGGCAGGAGTGGATTGATGGGGAGAAGTTAGGATGGATTTAATAGAGGTCAGATACTGGGTGGGCGGGCAGGACAAAATACAGGTTTCAAGAAGAGACAAGTTTAAAAAAAAAGAGCCGAGGAGAGGAGGGCTGCAGCTCAGAAGCCATCTATATCAGTGGAGCCACAAAAACTGGGCACAAGAGTAAGAAAGACCAGGGAGACTGAGCAAGCCAATGGGAGGCTTAGTGAGGCAGTAGCCGACCAGTCAGCAGCATGGACTCCTGGTTCTTGCCTAATCAGCTCCAAAGCCAGTGCCAGGGGTTCTAAATTGGTCCCACTAACTTCCTTCACCATACCGGGTGATTTTTGGTGGAGGTTCGAGGGAGGGGGCTGCAGCAGCTTGGAAGCTGCCCCTGAAGATGGTGAAGAGCCTCAGGTACTCAAGTCACCTGTTCAGGACCTCAGGCTGAAAAGGAGAGAAGACTAGGGGAGAAGAAAAACTTATGGCGAGGAGGGGTGAAATGGGGGAGGGGTAGTCTAAGAGGAAACAGAGAGGCTACAGTGGCACAAATGAAGCCATTTAACTTACTCAGGGAGGAGTGCCTCAGCGAGAGAGTGAGTGGGGGTAAATAGAGACAATGAGTATGGAGGAGGAAATGGAAAAATAGGCAGATTGAGCATAAACTCAAGGTGCCAAATCTTTCACTAACGAATTAAATTAACCATATTGCTTAACAACTAGGTCTGTAAGGAGCTGTAGTAGAGCTGTAGTAATCTCGCTGTAGTAGAGACTTAGCAGCAAATAAGCAACAGTATAATTATGAATTGGCAGGATGCCCTAATACAATTTATGCACTGCTACTTAACAAATTAAAGAAAGAGAAAATTGTCCAAAATACAGGTTTCAAGAAGAGCCAGGTTTAAAAAAGAGTTGATTAGAAGAGGGCTGCAGCTCAGTGTGCCTTGGGGTCATCAGGCTTAATTCTCTCCCCATTTTCCTATACTGTACCATCTCAGCTTCCTTACACATGGAATGGGCTGAGAGTTAGATCTTGTGGAGGGGTTGTGGGATAACAGATAGACCAGACATCGAACTTCAGGTTCAACACACAATCTCTGTGCGATGTTTATTCAAGATACAAGAAATAAGCTCCAGCAGTGGCATATTCCTTCTTCAGTACCTCAGTTTGCAGCAACAGATTATTAATGTCCTTTCTCTGCACTTAGCCAGCACCTACTGACACTGATCTCTGATTTCCGCATTTTTAGTGAAAACCCTTCATCCCTATGTGGGCCTTGTTTGCTTGGGAAATGGGGGCTCAAAAAAAAAAAAAAAGCTATAGACAAAGAACCTCAGTACAGAATCACTGAAAAAAACATTACCCCAAAGGGCACTGGCAACAAATCAAATTTCAAAGAAATACAACATTATACATAAGTCCATAATGGAAAGCATCATGGGATCTATGCAAATTATCATGACATTTCAGACGTGTTCAACTTACAGCAATTTACATACATTTTAAATAGCACAGCTAACTTAATTTCTATAATAGTCATCTAATACTTTTTACCATTATCAAAAACACCTAGTGCCATGGCATTTTCAACATTTACAGGTTTCATAAACATAAGGTGCATACATACAGGTATTTTATGACGACCTCAAGGCACAGCCCAATGCCTGTTGGTATGCAGAGTGGGGGGTGGAGTGGGGTGGCAAGGTTGATAACCCTAAACTAAATTTCCAGACTTTTGTTGCTGTAATACCAACTCTAACTGATGCATTAATGGAGCTTTTTGCAATGAATGGTGATTACTTGACCCCAATCAGTTCTTGAATCCATACATAGGTAGTAAGCAAGTAATCACACCCATACCTTCTTAACATGGCATTTTTTTTATTGCATTTGTATCATGAATACTTTCTAGAACTGGAGCGAACTGTCATTAGTCATTTTTCTCTCTCATGCAAAAAAAAATGGACACTGACTTTGAATTATCAAAGGGAGCAGGCCTTGATGTGCTCTTCAAGCTTCTCTCACCAGAAATGCTTTCTACTATATGTTCCTGTTAACTATTACACATTTAGTTTAATGTCCATACATCTAAAATGGCTCTTTTCCTCTTTTAGATATCACAACTTTGTAAAGGTTGGCCTTTTTTATTGTGGCTGTTTTTGCACACTGTCAATGTTTTCTGATCTGATAGCAGCTAAGAGTACAGTTCAAAAACAGTAACTTTACTGTGCGTGAGTTGCACTGGCACTGCTTCTGATGTTAGCAGTCCAACAAAATCTCACATAATGCTGTTGTTTAACACTCAGACAACTTAAGAGCAACTTGAATTAACTATTTTGGCAGCTAATTAGGAATGCTTCTGGACTACTGCCTCAAAGCAATGCAAAGCTGAGCTGCAACTGGTAGGCAACAGTTTTTAAAAAACATTGTGCTGCAATCTGCAACACTTATAACACTTATGCAACTCACGTAGTAATGAAAACACAACTCTTTGATGTGAAACATCAATGTGAACTGGGCTGTAGGACATACTAAAAAAAAAGATCATGGGGAGGTTCAAAAGGGTTGGATGCAGTTGCAAATGCATGCTACGTCTGCATCTGTCCACTTACATACATAGATACATAGACAGTGTCGGCAGATAAGGGCCTATGGCCCACCCAGTCTGCCCATTTGAGCTTGTAAGTTCAGTTTATGTTTTCCAAGAAGTCTGTTGCCCCTTACCCCTGACCTCCAGAATTCCTTTATGTCTATCCCATGCATTCTTAAATCCCGTGATTGTTTCAGCCCCCACCACTTCCTCTGGCAGGGTGTTCCACTTGTCCACCAACCGTTCTGTGAAGAAATTCTTCCTCACGCTTCCTCTGAATCATCCTCCTTCCAACTTCATCCCATGCCCTAGTCCTGGAACATCTTTTTGCTTAAAATATAGTATTCCTGCACCCTGTTCCTCCCTGTAAGATACTTGTATGCCTCTATCATATCCCCTCTCTCCCTCCTTTCCTCCAGGGAGTACATGTTCAGTTCCTTCAACCTGTCCTCATAGGACTTGTGATGCAATCCATGCGCCATCTTTGTTGCCCTCCTCTGAACCTTCTCTATCCTGTCTATGTCCTTACGTAGGTAAGGTCTCCAGAACTGTACAGTGTACTCCAGGTGGGGCCTCACTAGTGTGCTGTATAGTGGAATTATGACCTCCCTTTTCCTGCTGGTGATGCCCCTGCCTATGCATCCCAGCATCCTATTTGCTTTATCTGCTGCCTTGTCACACTGTTTCCCTGCCTTGAGGTCATCAGAGATGATAACCCCAAGATCCCTTTCCTGCTTGGTGCATGCTATATCCTCACCCCCCAACAGATATATTGTACCAGGGTTTTGTGCCCGATATGCATTATCTTGCACTTCCTTGCATTGAATTTCAACTGCCAAACCTCTGACCATTCTTCAAGTTTCTGCAGGTCCCTTCTCATTCTGTCTACACCCCCTGGTGTGTCTACTCTGTTACAGAGCTTTGTGTCATCAGCGAACAGTGAAATTCTGCCTTCTAGGTCCTGCGCAATGTCACTGATGAAGATATTGAATAGGACTGGTCCCAGCACTGATCCCTGTGGTACCCCACTGGTCACTCTTCCCCCTGTGGAGTGACAGCCATTTACCACCACCCTCTGTGTCCTGCCGCCCAGCCAGTACCTACCCACCACACTACTGTCCTGCCCACACCCATATTCCCCAGTTTGTGCAATAGTCTTCTATGTGGCACAGTGTCAAAGGCCTTGCTGAAGTCCAGATAGGCCATGTCCACTGCCCTCCTCTGATCCACCTCCCTAGTCACCCAGTCAAAAAATTCAATGAGGTTGGTCTGACATGACCTCCCCTGGTAAAACCATGCTGCCTTGGGTCCTGTAGTCCATTGACAACCAGATGTTCCACCAATCTCTCCTTCAGTAGTGCTTCCATGATCTTCCCCACTACCGAGGTGAGGTTGACTGATCTGTAGTTCCCAGCTCCTCTTTGTTCCCCCTTTTGTATAAGGGGACTACATCTGCTATCCTCCAGTCTTTGGGTACCTCCCCTGTTTCCAGTGATCGGCTAAACAGGATAGACAGAAGTTCAGCCACCACCTCTCTTAGTTCTTTAAGGACCCTGGGGTGCACCCCATCTGGCCCCATTGCTTTATCAACTCTTATTACTTCCAGTTCCTTCAGTGTCAACTTGTATCAGCTTTCAGAAGTTGCAGACAATCATGACTAAAAGTCACAATTTGAGGCAGAAAACAGATGCAGTTGTGAGGTATTTCCCTTTTGGATTACCTTGTGTCCAGTTTGGACACACTTGTGCCTATTTTCAGATGCAAATTTCAGTTGCTGTAAGACCATCATAATAGAAAGTCTAGCAGGTTTGGACACATTTCTGATTTGAAAGAAGAAGCAGATGCATCTTGGGATGATTTGTTTTGAAAATCCTGACCTATGTATTCTTTCACTCCATTTCTTGCATCCAGGCAGCTGCAATGTTTGATATCATGTGAAGTACCTGCAGCCACTGAGAATGGGAAGTGATATCAGGTACTTTTATGGGTATTGGAACAATGCAGACAGAAAACACACCAGTGGCAGAAACGTCTGGGAACCAGCAGGCAAGTGATTCACCATTTTCTGCCAGGCAGAAGCAAGGCAGCAGAATTAGCTTATTTGGGGGAACAGTGATCACTTGGTTCCAGGTACACATAGATAGCCACCATTCATTTCCACCAATGAACTAAGTACTGTATTGAGCAATATTTTTTCGTGAAGAATTGATCCAACTTGCATTTAAAAGACTCAAAACTTTACTCTTGCTCTGTTTCCTTTGGCAGCTTGGTTCCTACATTTACCACTCTTTGGATGAAAAAGCCTTCCCCATATTACTCCTTATTCTATCCCCAATAAGTGAAGCATACGTCATCTGGTTCTGCTGTCCTAAAGAGGCTGAACATATTCCCCAACCCCATTACCATATGGAAAACTGAAATTACATATCCTATTAGACTTTTTCCCCAAAGAAAACATACATACTCTGTCTAGGTGATCAGCTGGCTTTACCTCTGTGCCCCTTAATCATTTTAGTTGATGCTGCTACAATTTACTAATCATTGAGGTATCCCTTTCAAAGTGCAGTGATCAGAACTGCAACAGTACTTCAGGTAAATTACCAGTTCTCTATAAAACTCAGAATCACATTGCACTCATTGTATGTTATGCCATTTTTGATACAGACCAGCATTTGATTTGCCTCACCCACTGTCACTACATTGTTATGACTGTTTTGTCTTCCCTTTAGTGTTGACACCTATGTCTTTTTCATTGTCTGTAGCTGATAGGTATTTAATATTTAAATAGTACCCCAGACAAGAACTCTTGACTTTACACATCCACAGTGAAGGCCTAATCCAGAAAGCCCTATGTAACTTCATAAGGCTACATGTGGAGCACCCCAGAGCATCAATAAATTCTCCCATACACCTGTTCTTGAGACCCTGAATCCTGTAGGATTAGTTGTTATAGATGATCAGGATGCAGGCAGGGGTTCAGTCACACTTGACTGCATGCCTGAACTCAGATATGTCTGGCTTCAGGAACTGGGAGGTTATGGACAGTATATAGGCGACCTCTGAAAAAATAGTCAATGCCCTTGTGCTTCATCCTTCTGAAGCTGTGACCCTGACAAAGAGTGCCACAGGCCTCCAGTAATGCATGGAGGACTGGAATGGGTGGTGGGCAAAATTAGTTTGTTTCCAACAAAATATTCAAAGTTATCAAAGTGAATGAGGCAATTCTAGCTGGACTAGTACATCCCATAAGTCCCTGCTCATCTACCAGGTGGCCAACACAAAATGTTGATTGGAAACCTCATTTCCAGTCATGGTCTTCCCTACTGGCTAACAACCGTGACAGCATGGAGCTCTACAGCTATTGACAGAAGAGAGCAGGGATATATCAATGTGGCCCATACACGAGGCTCATAGAGAAGCATTGGGAGGGGGCAGAGTAGTGTGGACCAGGTAGATGCAAATAATGTACATAACAGCTTGATTAATGGATTGGGTCCTGCATTTCAATATGTCATTTGTTGGCCTACTCCCCTCAGTTCATTTAGGTTTGTTTTCACTACTACACATTTGCAGTCATCCTCTTTACTGGAATCTAAGTTGTCATCTGCAACATAAATTACCTGACTTCAACTACCTGACTCCATGTCACATATAAAAATGATGGAGCAGCAAAGGTTCCATTACTGACCCCTTAGGATCCTCACTAGTAATTTCCTTCCAGTTTAATGTCCTGTGAACTACCAACTGAGCTATATTGCCTAACAATTCCTCTATCCATTGTGCTACATTTTTGCTAAGTCCAAATTTCTACAACTTTAGAACTAACTTCTTATAAGGAACCATACCAAAGTGTTTACTGAAACCTAAGTAAATCATCTGCCTTTCCCCTGTCGTGTGTTACTTGCCACTTTGCCAAGAAAGACCAACAAGTTAGACAGGAATGACTTCCCCTTTGCAAACCCATGTTGACTCTCTTTCAACTAGTATCTGTCAAGATGTTCCATAATCTGATCCTTGATAAGTATCTCCAGGATTTTTCTAAAACTAGAGGCAAGACTCACTGGCTTGTAGTTGCTTGGGTCACTTTTACTTTCCTTTTTAAACAGAGGAGTCTCATTTGATCAGCATCAGGCCCCAGGCACCTTATCTGTTTGCAGTGACTTCCTTAAAACCGTTGCCTGAGTATCAGCTTTTACATCCTTTAGCTTCTTGAGTACCCTCAGATGTACAATCCAGTCCTTGTGATTTATTCACTTCTGACTTACCTAGCTGAGCAGCAACAAAGCAGCCAGCATTATATACAGTGTGCAATCATCCATTGTTGACCCCTTGAATGTGTTACCCGGATGTGGCAAATCTCCCAATTCCTCTTTAGTGTGCTGAAATATACATTTAGCCTTTTTCAGTTAAGGCATACTACTATATTGTTCTCTCTGCAGATTCTGTGGGGAGTGGTCCCATTCTTTCCTTAACTGTCTGCTTTCCTCTTGTACAACTGAAGATTTTATTATCCTAAATATGTATTTATTGTAATAAATTTTATTTAGTTTTGTTGACCAGAAAAGGAGGGATAGACAACACTGCCTATTTTTAACTTCATCCTAGGAGAAGAGGGGGTATAGATGCAAACCAACTGAAACTGTACCAGATTAAGCTGTTGGGGGTATTTTAGTGAATGAGACAAATGTGGCAGCCCAGGTCACTGGAGAAATTGCCTTACTCTTTCTCAAAAGTGCTAAGGAATCTTTAATATCCACCTAAACAAGCACCGGAAAAGACAGACATGACCTTGGTTTAACATCTCATCCAAAGAATGGCACACCCAGACAGTACAGCATCCAACTAGCATTGCACTCAGATGCCACTGTTTACATTATGGGCAATCTACTACCAACTGAGTCATGCTGACATACACCGTTTATTCCGATGCCACTTTTTGATTATGTTTTTGCCAACCTGATGCTCTTTCTGCATTTTTTCAGTGCTTCTATATATCTAGTCCCACTGAACATGGGATGTATTCCACTTCTGTGTTTTAAATGCCTTTTCTTTGTTTTCCCTTCACCAGTTCTGTAATAGTCAAATCTTTCCAGGCAGGGCACATTCTTGCTTTATCCCCTTACCTCTGTCTTGGGTGAAAAAGTATCACTATAGTTTAGTTGCACCTTGAAGAAGTACCACATCTGCTCAGGACTGCTAATCTATCCATAATGTCCATTTTATTCAGGTTTTCCACAACCAGGCACCTCAGTTGTTTAAAAGCTGCCCTGCTAAAGTTTAGAATGTTCATTTTTCTTTGTACTTCTGTTCTAGCTTAATTATTTTGAATGTTACCATATTATGATCACTGAATTCCATATTCTCATCCAGCCCTACAGAAGATACCTGCTTGTTGCCACTACTCAGTACTAGCTCCAACATATTTACTCATCTAGTGACATCTTTCACATATTTTAATGGATAGCAGTCCTCATTACATTTGACAATTCTTCCCCTACCTTCCCTTTGTCAAAACCACTACCCCAGTTTAGGTATGTACTATAATTAACCCTCCCCACCCACATAATTACTACCACACTCTTACAGTCTGCCATTTTGTTTCATCAATAATTTGACATGAAGGTCCCCTGTCTTGTCCAGGGATCTACAGAAGACTGCCAGTAAGGTTTTACTTCTGCTTCCCTCATAGAACTTCACCAATAAGGATTATGTTTACCTAAACACTTTCTTAATATCCTTCCTTACCAGAACCTCTGATTCTTGATATACCACTCCTGCCGTTCTCTTCCCATGTTGACTTCTTCTGAACACTTTACTGCATATTTGGATCCTGTTGACTGGAGTCACTCTACAAAGTGTCAGGGAAGCCAATGGTGTCAAACCTATCTACTCCAGGCAAAGTAAGATGCCCGACTCATATTCTATTGTTGGAGACTCCTTCCATTCAAACAAGTACATTTCCAATTCAATCTACATGTCCCATTTATTTGTTTGTATTTGCTACATCATTTTCCATCCTGATCTAGAATACTACTTCTTTACATTTTAAGGATATTTTACACTGATTAATATTTGTTTTCTGATCCAGTGGGCATGGGTGTTTTCCCTCTTTTGCCCCAAGCACCCCTAAGCTAGTTTAAACACTTCCCACTGTTCCATCTGTACAACTCACTGCAATGTCCACTAATCGTGTTCAGCCATAGCCCACACATTTAGTCACATATTAGTCTGTATAATGGCTTTTTGCCTTTCTTGGCATACACATGAGACAGACAGTATATCAAAGAATAGGAGAATACTACCTGAGAGGTCCTTCTTCTGGGCTTTCAAGCCAACTAGCTGCATGCTGATTGGAGAACTTTTGGCATACAGGTTCCTGTGTTGTTCATGCCAGCATAGACATCAATCACTAGTTCCTCCTCTGCCCTCCCCTCACCCATAGCATCTATCCATATTGGCATGAGGTCCTCAATCCTTGCACCCAGGAGGTAACTAACCATCTGGTTCTTGTGGAATCAGCTGCATAGGACCCTTAAGTATCTGTATCAAGGGTAGGGAATAATAAGGGGCAGTAGAATAGCAAACATTTTGCATAAACAAAATTTGGTAGATAATTGAGGGTGGTGGATAATTGGGTGGTGGACAACAGAGAGTACGGTACATTGTAAAACAACTCAGTGAGAGGACTGCTTTCACAACACTCACTTAACTGCTTGACTAATTGGATTGATTGACTGATTGATATAACTTTTGATCAGGAATAGCACACAGAGTCATGGCAGTTCTTTTCTAGGGTTCTCCTAGGGGATACCTGAATCTATCTATTAACAGGACACCCATATTGTTTTCATAAACTTTAACTTCAACCTGGAGAATCACCATAGATGAACAGAAGAGGTTTAATATCTCATCCCATGGACAGCACTTCAACAGTGCAGCATCCCCCACTGCTGAGGGTGGTGGAACGGAGGTGTATTCCTCCAGCTGTACCTCTCCACAATTCATATGCTGTTCTGGTGAAGAGTGGTTCCTCTATGGAGGCACCTGCAGTGGAGCCCAAGGATGATGCTGGGAACCTCCACAAAGGAGACCCACAGGAGGGTGGCATGAGACCCCACAGGGGAAGAAAACAACTCCTGGTGGGGGACTCAATAATTGGGGGGGTAGAAGTGGGGGAGGAAGGGAAGAGGGAGGTAAGGTGCCTGCCTGGCACCATGGCTTGGAGGGACAGGAAGCGAATCCTCAGGATTGCGGGAGCAGCTGCACAAGGGAGGTAGCTAGATGTCATTGTCCACCTAGGGACAAATGACCTGGCTAGGAATGGGATAAGTGCAGTGCAAGAGGAGTTTGTAGAGTTGGAGAGGGGTCTTAAACAAGTAGCACATACAGTAACCTTCTTGGAGGTGCTGCCTGTCTATGGCAAGGGTGATGTTAGGGTACTCCACACCATGAGATTCAATGAATGGCTGAAAAACTGGTGTGGAGCTCAGGGTTTTGGCTTCATTGGGAACTGGGGAGCCACCTGTAGGGAAACAGGTCTATACTGGAGCGATGGTCTGCACCTGTCCGGGGGGGAACCAGGATTCTAGGTGACAGGTTTAAATGCTTCATTGATGAGCATTTCAACTAGCCAAGGGGGGAGGCACTGAAAAGGAGCAGGGTAATCCCAGCCTCCCTCCACAAAACACTGTAATTAGTGGGGTAAACACCAAGATAGAGAAGTCATTAGGGAGCAGGACAGGGGTAAATGCAAAAAAAGGTAAAGGCAGTAAGGACAGGGATGAGGCTAAAAGGGGTAAGGCCATCAGAAAGTGGAGGGTAATGAGTACCAATTCCCATATTCTGTGTAACAAGCTCCCTGAATGAGTGGCCTTGATGGAAGAGGGATGCCTGGATATTGTGGCAGTCACTGAAACACGGTACACAGAGAGCCATGACTGGGATGTCAACATTCCAAGATATGCAATCTACAGGAGAGATTTTAGCAAGGCATTTGACACAGTCCCACACAAAAGATTAATATACAAGCTAGCCAGCCTTGGAGCGGGTCCCAAGGTGGTAGCTTGGATAAAAAATTGGCTGGACAATAGGATGCAACGGATAATAGTTAACAGAGTTCACAGTGAAGAAAGGAGGGTAACTAGCGGGGTACCACAGGGTTCAGTACTGGGGCCAGTTCTCTTTAATGTCTTTATAGGTGACACTGCACAGCACCTGGAAGGAAAAGTATGTCTCTTTGCAGATGACATAAAGATCTGCAACAGGGTTGACACCCAGAGTGGGGTGGAAAGGATAAGAAGGGACTTGGCTAGGTTGGAGGAATGGTCAAATGTATGGCAGCTCAGATTCAATGCAAAGAAGTGCAAGGTAATGCACCTGGGAAACAAAATCCCAGGGGAATGGGGGGGTGAGATACTAACAACAACAAAAATGGAAACGGACCTGGAAGTAATTATATCAGATGACCTAAAGGTGGGCAAGCAATGTGAGAAGGCAGTAAAGAGGGCTGGGGGGATACTGGGATGCATAAGGAGAGGTATCAACAGTAGAAAACAGGAAGTTGTTATCCCTCTGTACAGACAGTTGGTGAGACCCCATCTGGAGTACTGCATGCAGTTTTAGAGACCCCCATCTCCACAAAGACATAGACAGAGTGGAGGCTGTCCAAAGGAAGGCAACCAAAATAGTGCAGGGTCTGCACCAGAAGACATATGAAGAGAGATTAAAAGAGCTTAATATGTATACCCTCAAGGAAAGGAGAGAGAAGGGGGACATGATAGAAACTTTCAAGTACCTCAAGGGAATCAAAGTCCAAGAGGGTAGCGTCTTTCAGAAAAAGAGATGTGCAAGAACAAGGGGGCACAATTTGAAGATAGAAGGGAGACGGCTCAGAGGTAATGTTAGGAAGTATTTTTTCATGGAGAAGGTTGTGGATGCATGGAACAGTCTTCCTGAGGTGGTTGTGGAGTCAAGAACAGTGGGACAATTCAAGAATGTATGGGACAGACATAAGGCAATTCTAGTGGGGGCTAGGAGGAAATAGGCTGTTGGTTAACTAGGATCTGCAGCTTATCCATCAGGTAGGGAAATGTCAGACTAGGTAGGCCAAGCAGGCCTTATCTGCCATCAAATTCTAAATTTCTATGTTAGTGTCAGTCCTGGGTAAGAGACCACATTCCTGATGTGGATCTAGAACTCATGACTTTTGATATTCTGGCTACAGAGGATAGTATATAATCTAGTGAACACACTGACACTTAGCCACTGACACAGATTGATGACATCATAAAACCCTTGTTCCCTAATTCAAAATTCAGTAGCTGAACTGAAAACACTGTCACTTAATTTTATTAAGAGCTTATTTTTTAAGCTATATATTTTGGAATATTTCTATATAATTAGAAACCATGACTTCATTTTAGCTTGGCAAGATTGTGTTTATTTCTAAAGATTCCAGACTGTTATATACCATGTGTTTATATGTATAGTTATGATATCTCTTATGGTTATAATAGTGCCTCCTCCTATTTATTGAGTTCTTTGGGAAACACAACAGCAAAGCAAAGTTGAGCAGTTATGGCACTCAAAGGACTTAACAGGACTTACTTGTAACTATAAGAGATGCAATACATTTACATACAGTATAACAGCTTATAAATCATGTTAGAGACTTCTGTCTTAAAAAGTGGAATTTAAATCTGAAGTTAGATTGTTTACCTTTGTAGACATTTAGACAACTCCCTGTGTGAGAAATTGAGTATGATAACTGAACTTAGAACTTTAGATTTTTTTTTTGTTTGCATAAGCAGCACTCTTGCTTTGCTTGCACTGTTGTAATCACATTTGTCTCCACTGGCATAGATAAGACCTTCATAATACACTCATAAATATCTGACTCACTGAAGTTTTTTCTGGTTGTTTGGAAAGCAATTTACAGGACTGTTTAGAGAAAAACTCTAGAATCTTACAGGTATCACAGATACAACTCAGCAAGGAAACTGCACCCATTCCTTACACTCAGTTATTCTGATGTGCTTTATGAAAATTATTTTGGTCACTGTCACAACCTGTCCTCACCCAGGACTTAGTCTGCAACAGGTTGTTAAGTTTCACAATCATCAACACCTGTAAGGATACCTCGGTAACTGCAACCACTCAAAGGCAATTCTCTTCCCTAGGGACTTTCTTGGTCTGAATCGCACCAGTTTCACTACCCACACAACACAGTGCTACTTTGGCTAAGGGCATATGGCCTTCCCCTGTCACTCACTTCTGAGAAAAGACTTTATAGACGGATCATGGATTTGTCAAAACAACAGTCATCTATGCCCCCAAAAGATTCAGTCACAGAGGCATGAAGTATACAAAAATAATATTTACTACTTCACAGTATTCACAAAGGGTGGGATATTCAAAAGGGTTGTGCCATGCACAACCCACCAATGCACCCTGGTGTGATATTCAAAGGGTCAAGTTGAGCAGCACAACTCCCAATGCACTGGTGTGCATCGGTAATGTATGCTGCACAAGTGCAGGGGGGCATGCCCATGCATGTGTGGAACATCCCGATATTCAGCCCAGGATGTGTGGCACATGTGCTGGCACAACACCACCTTGAGCCATTCAGGGGGGTGCAGAGTTATGCTGGTAAAACTAGGAACAAGTCCTGGCCACCCACAGATGAGCCACTATATTGAAGGGCACAACACGGCAACTGTCAGCTGTGGGTGGCCACCCGCCAACCCAGAACTCCGTCCACATGCCCCCTGCCCAGGGAGCATTGTGCCCCCCCTCGCCCATTCACGGGCATAGGAACATTACATCCCTGGTGGTCCAGTGGACCACTGTCCATTGCCTGATCATGGGCATCAGTAACTAAAAGCCCTGGTGGTACACTGGACCAGTCCCCATTGCCCAATAATGGGTATCAGTAAGTAAAAGCCCTGGTGGTCCAATAGAAACCTCCCCCAGTGCCCAATCATGGGCAGAATCACAGAAAGACACCCTGGTGGTCCAGTGGTACTCCCTATCCAACTGCTCACTGAAGCCCCTGCCACCCAGCACCCCCCAGTCAGCGGTGAGCAGCAGCACCTCGCCTGCATGCCACCTGCCGACTGACAGCATACAGTAGGGTCTGTATGCCTATTGGTCCACTGTGTAGGCCAATAGGCATGCAGTCCATACTGTACTACACAGCCCTGATATGTGAATGGCACAGTCTGAATATCCCGCCCAAATTCTACAGGATACCACACATACACAGGACTATGGGAATTACAGGGTTACTGCAGAAATTAAAAAGAAATGGTTTGCACACAGCATAATAAATGAATAGAACCCCCCCATAGCTTCTTAACTCCAGCAAAGTAAAAAGATTCTTACCACACAGCATACATTAGTGAGCCATGGCACACTCCAACTCTTAGATGATGTATCTATGGAGTCCCAGCACAGACTGACTTACAGTCCTCACAATCAAACTTAAGCCTACTTGCAAGCCTGTCTCCTCCCACCCTTGTCATCCTTGCTTGGTGACATCATTCCCAGGAGCAGTGCTTTGTTCTCTTGGGACAGCCCCTATATTGGAACTAGTTGAAACTGGACCTATGGATTTTGTGTACTCAAGGACATCTCTCATTGATCTACTTGCCATCTGCTCTACCTAGAATTGTCTGAAAGCCCAAAACAGTCTCCTGACATGAAAGAGTCTTCTCCACTTTGAAGTTCTCCCATTAACTGACTCAGGTGCCCCGTTGTTTTCAGGACAACGAGATTGAAATAACCCTTAGAGGCAGCTGGTCTGTCTTCTGATAAAAACTATCCTTTCATTTTCAGGAAGCCCACTTTGTCCCTTCAGTTGATTAGATTCTACCTGTTATCATATCCTTCCTAAGGACATTGTCCACCCCAGTACCATTCAGCCGGTGAATCACTTTGCACCTCTGGAGGAGGTTTAGGCCTCTGACTCCACCAGGGAGACTCCAGGTCAATTGAGGGGAAAAGGTAGGACATCATGTCAGCACCCAAGGGGAGTAAGGCTTACAGAAAGGTCCTAGAGGTTGGGGACTCAATGATCAGGGGATAGATAGGGTGATAGTGAGCATAAGCCAACTGGGACTTAGTCAGAATTGGGAGGATGGTGGAGGGGGGAAGCAGAGGGTGCTGGTACACCTGAGTACCAATGATCTGGCCAACCAGTTGGTAGAGACAGGGAAACATAACTTCCAAAGACTGAGCTACAGATTGGCAGCACACTTAGCCTCCCTGGCCTTTTCTGAGATCCTCCCTGTGTGGGGCAGGAAGGGGAGGCATGACAAAATTAGAAGTAATGAAATAGAGGAGTTTAGCAGTTGGTCTAAGAAGTGGTGTAAGGACACGGGTTGCCACTCTGTCGGGGATTGGGGATTTTGGGGACAAGAGGCTCTTCAAGGGTGATGGACTTCACCTGACAAGAGAGGGGACTAGCACACTAGGGCAGAAGTTTGAGGTCTATATCACATGTTTAATCTGACTGTGGGTGAGTTCTGGTCTAGAGGATCGATGGTGAGTAGAAAGGGATCCTAGATAGGACTCCCCACATCCAGGGGACAGTAGCTGTAAAAAGAATGCAGGGAATGCAGTAGGGTTTATTTATTTATTAGACATTCAGATAACATCTTTAAGTAGGAGAGCTCTTTTTCAAAGATTCCACTTCAATAATGATTACATTATATTTAAAGAACATGAACAATTACAGGACCAAGGGGAGGAATACCAGTGAGGAAGAAAGTAAAAGGTATAAACACAAACAAGGAGGGAAGAAAATGCAAAAAGCAAAAGGACAGTAGCAGAGTTAGAGCAAGGGGAAAATGGCAGGGGTATATCTTAATGCCAGGAACCTATGCAACAAGGTGCTGATGGAAGACACTGAAGTGGACCTGGTGACCATCATGGAAACATAGGCCACAGATAAAAATGACTAGGAAATGATGGTCCTTTGGTATTCACTGCTCAGGAGGGATAAAAGAACTGTTGGGGGGAGTTGCTCTTTTTGTCAAGGAGGGCATTTAAGTGGCAGAACATGGAAGTATTAGGGGGTAGCAGTTGGGAGGCTGAGTCAGTATGGATGGAACTCACAGCAGTCTCAGGCAGGAAAGTGTGCTTAGGGGTGATATATAGGCCTCCAAGGCAAGGGTAGGAAAGGGACAGAGAACTCAATGAGTAACTTAAAAGTGGGGCAGCAAAAGAGGAAGTAGTGTTTGTGGGTGACCTGAACCTGCCTGACATTGATTGGAATGTCACAGTGGCCAAGAGTGACAGGAGTCAGATATTACTGGATGCCTTCCAAGGCAGTCTACTGGTGCAGATTGTTAAGGAATCTAACAGGCAGAATGCAATCCTTCATGTGGTGATCACCAACCCAGAGATTTTGGGTGCTGTGGGAGCTGGGGAGCCGCTAGGGAAAAACAACCACAACTTTGTGGTGTTTGAATTGGCCTTTGGGGCCACCAACCCACAATCAAGAACTGAAATCCATGACTTTAGAAGGGTGGCCTTTGACAGGTTGAGTGAACTGGTCAGTGATAAGTTAGTAGAGGTGAAGGACATAAATGTAGTAGAGGAGAGATGGGGGGGCAATAAAGGGAGCCATCCTTGAGGCATCAAAGGCAAGCATAAGAACAAAATTGAAAAAAAAACAGGTATAAGAGACCACTATGGTTCTCAGCTAGGGTCAGGGAAGTGGTTAGGGCCAAAACGAAGGCATTCTATAAACAAAAGGAAAAGCAGGGAAAGGCAGAATGGGAAGATTATGTACAGAAAAACAGAGAGGCAAAGAGGGTCATTAGGGCGCCAAAAGCAGACACAGAGCTGCATATCACAGAGGGGGTCAAGAACAGAGAAAAACAGTTTTTTAGATATATCAATGGAAATAAGGGGAATCGCATCAGTAGTTGAGGGGGGTAAGATGATAGAGGAGGATGAGCAAAAGATTGCCATCCTGAATGATTACTTTTGCCCAGTATTCACTAAGGAGGGCTCTGGGTCCATGCTAGAAAGTGGCATCAAAGTGACCGCTAAGGGAGCCTTGGAAATGAGGAAGCCAATACTTTCTCGTGAGAGGGTCCTGAAAGGGCTGGCAGCCTTTAAGATAGATAAGGCCCCAGACCAGATGGGTTGCATCCAAGGACACTTAGGGAATTAGCAGAAGAGCTGTCTGAACCACTGGTTGGGCGGTTCAACAGCTCACTAAGGTCTGGGGAAGTTCCAATAGATTGGAGAATGACAGACACTGCACTACTTCATAAGGAGGGGAGAATAGGGAGCAACCAGGGAAATACAGGCCTGTCAGTCTGACCTCCATCATGGGGAAGCTGATGGACTCACAAATCAAAGAGGACCTCATGGACTATCTAGAGAGAAACGGGCTCCAGGATAGCCAACAACACAAATTTATGGCAGGAAAGTCTTGTCAGACTAACCTGATTTTTTTCTTTGACTAGGTACCATGGAATTAGACAAGTGCATGCTGTGAATCAGCTGTACTTTGACTTCAGCAAGGCTTTTGATTTGGTATGACACAAAAGGTTGCTCAAAAAGATGGAAGACCTGGGAGCGGCTAAAACCATAGTGAACTGGGTAGTTAGTTGGCTAGAAGGGAGGCAGCAGAGGCTGGTGGGCAATGGGGTTATATCAGAGGAAAGGGAGGTTACAAGCTGGGTTCCACAGAAATCTATCCTGGGTCTGGTCTCTTCAACATGTTCATTAGTGACACTGGTGAGGGAATCCAGGGCAGGCTGTGTCTCTTTGCAGATGACACAAAACTATGTGGGATGGTGGACAGTGATGAGGGACCTACAAAATCCAGAGGGGTGGCCAAAGGTCTGGCAGTTAAAATGCAATGCCAAAAATTGCAAGGTAATGTACCTAGGGAAGAGATGGATGAAGGATTGCATTCTGCCTGGAAGGTTTCTTAACAAGGTGGAAAACTGGATGGGTGGGGTGAGACTAAGTACTACAGAAGAGGAATGGGATCTTGCTGTTATCAATAACCCCCTTAAACAAACAACCCTACTGCAACAAGGGCTATAGCAAGACTAAAAGGATGCTGGAATGTATCGGAAGGTGTATTGATTGCAGAGGAAAAGACATAATACTTATCCTGTACAGATCACTAGTGTGGCCTTACCTGGAGTACTGCATCCACTTTTGGTGCCCTCACTGCACAAAAGACAGGGATAGGTTGGAAGCAATGCAGCTCAGAGTAAGAAAAATGATTTAGGGCCAGCAGGGCAGATCCTATGAGGAGTGCCTTAAGGCACTAAATATGTACTCACTGGAAACCAGAAAGGAGAGGGGAGATATGAGAGAAACCTTCAAGTTCTTTAAAGGAATTAACAAGGTAAACAGTGGGTAATTATTTACCTTGAATACTAACTTCAGGCCTTGTGGTCACGAGTGGAAATTAACAGGAGGAGGTTCAGGAGGGATGTGAAGAAGTATTTCTTTACAGAAAGGGTGGTGGAAATTTGGAACAGTCTGCAGGCTGAGGTGGTGGCTGGAAACACAGGTGATTCAAGCAGGCATGGATAGAATTAAGGGAACAGTGGTCGCCAGGGGCTACAAGACCAGGGAGGAGAATGGGGATAGCACAGGGAGTGTTAGTACCCTGGTGAAACTATATGTTCCGTGGAAGATTCAAGGGATTATAGGGAATATGGGCAAACTGGCTGGAGCTCTGGTCTTTTTTCTGCCGCTATGTTTCTATCAGTGGAGACAGAATAAATTTAAAAAAAACAAAAAAAAGCAAAAGATTACTGCTACATCCCCCTTCCCCCATGAAGAAATGAAAAACACATTCTGTTACCATCCCTAAAGGATGTTTGTTTTTTCACATGAGCCAGATAGCTCCACTTGTATGCCTTCAGTTCACTCTCTGTCTAAACCCCACACTAGCTCCTCACAGCATTTCTCCCCTTTTTATTGGTCCTATAATTGTCTAGACAACCCATCAGCATTTCCAGGTTGCAACCCACTCTGGTGCCTAATATCCAAATTGCAGGACTGCAACACCAGGCTCCACCTTAATAATTTAGGGTTTTGCCCACTGGTCCAATGCAGCCATGTGAGTGGGTTGTTGTCAGTGTCCAGGGTGAACTCTCTCTCCTATAGATAAGGTTGCAGCTTCTGCAAAGCCCATACATTACTTAGATACTCTTTTTCAACTGTGGCATAGGCCTTCTCTCTGGGCAGCAGCTTCCTGCTCAGGTACATGACTGGGTGTTCCTCTCCCAAATACATAACCTGAGTCAGAGCCGCACCCAGCCCATGATCAGATGCACCTACATGCACAATGAACCTTAATGAATAGCCTTAGCTGGCGAGCACAGGTGCCTGACACAATGCCTCCTTCAGCTGGCAGAACGCGGTATAACAGGTTTCCATCCACTAAACTTTGTCAGGCATTTTCTTCCTAGTGAGATCAGACAGGGGTTTGGACATGCTGCTGAAATTTGGCAAAACCTATGGTAATACCCTGCCATCCCTAGGAAGGTTCATACTTTTCTCTTAGTCGTCGGTGTGACAGATCCCTGTATGGCCTCAATTTTCACAGACTCAGGCTGGATGTACCCACTTCACACCCTGTGCCCAAGGTAGGACACTTCCGCCATTGCTGTCTGGCTTTTCTCCACCTTGGCTATCAGCCTAGTGGCCAGCATCTGGTGGAAAACCTCAGTCACATTCCTGACATGACCCTCCCAGGTCTGGCTATAGATGGCAATGTCATCCATGTATACCAGTGCCAAAGATCCTGCCCCATTCAGAATGTGGTCCACAAGCCGTTGAAAGGTGGTTGGTGCATTCTTCATCCTGAATGGCATTACTCTGGACTCGAGTAACCCAAACTGAGTGATGAAGGCTGACCCATCTCTAGCTTCATGGGTCAGAGGCACCTGTCAAGAGCCCTTTGTCAGATATATAGTGGTCAGGTACCTCACCCCTTCCCCACCTCTCTGTAACTTCTTCTGTCCTGGGCATGGAATACCCATCTGACTTTGTACTGTTATTGAGCTTACAGTAATCAACACAGAACCTCGTGATCCCATTCCTTTTGGGGATTAGTATCACTGGGGAGGCCTAGGGACTACTGGACTCTTGGATCACCTGGAGAGCTAACATCTCCATGATCTCCCCTTATATGGTGTGTTCTACACACTCAGGGACTTGGTAGGGTGGCTGCCTCAGGGGGGCCCAGGACCCTGGCAGCATAGTATAGCTCAACTTCCCCATGAACGTCACCTCAAATGTTCGCAGCACCCTACATATTTCAGAAGCTTGGGCCAGTGTCAGTCTGTCTGACAGGGTAACAGCATCCACTGAGGTTTCTCCTTTAACTTCTCCCAAGAGATCCACCAGGTGGTCTGCCCCTGTCTCCTCCTTTGGGTAGCTGCACACAGCCAGGACCATCTCAGTTATGTTAGGGCTTCAACATATTCACATGGTAGATCCATCACTTGTGCCTACAGTTGTGCAGCTCCACCACATAATTAATACTGATCACCCTCCTGATCACTGAGCATAAACCTTCCCAAGCCACCTGCAGTTTATTCCAATGGATGGGGATAAGCATCATCACCCCTTGCCTGACTTACAGTAGTACTCCAGGATTTGGCCACACAGTCATACCACATCTTCTGTCTCTGTTGTGCAAAGACTAGGTGTTCCTGGACAAACACCATGAGCTCCTTCAGCCTAGATCTGAAATTCAGGATGTACTGCACAACAGATTCCCCTTGGGGAGCTAGCTTATCCTTCCATTAATCCTCAGCAAATCAAAGGGGACCCTCACCCTGTGGTCAAACAGGGGTTCGAATGGCAAGAATCCAGTGGACTTCTGGAGGAATTTCCTGTATGCAAATAAGTGATGGGCTAAATACTTGTCCCACTCTCTTGCATGCTGGTGAACAAATGCTCTCAACATGCCCTTAAGAGATGCATTAAATTACTCAACCAGATGGTTAGTCTGAGGATGGTATGGGGAGGCCCTGATCCACCTCACTCCATACTTCTTGCAAAGACTAGTCATCAAGTCAGACATGAAGGTGGCACCCTGGGCCAACAGAATCTTCTTGGGAAAACCTACCTGGCTTAATATCCCCAGAAGTTCATTGGCTCCTTTCTCAGCTTCAGTGGAGGAGCAGGGCACTGCCTCTGGGCACCTTGTGGCATAATCTACATCCACCAAGATGTACCTTTTGCCTGCATGACTTGGGGTACTAAGTGGCCCCACAATGTCCATAGCAACTTGTCTAAATGGCTGTTCAATAATAGGCAGAGGAATCAAAGCTGCATTAGCCTTGTCCCCAATCTTTCCCACTCTCTTGCACTGCAGACGAGTCCAGCAATAGTTTGCCATGTGTTCAAAAATACTGGGCCAGTGAAAATTGTAAGTCTTTTGCCTTTTTTTTCTGACTGTTCCCTATGTGCCCGGAAAAGGATATGTTGTGGGCTAAGGCCAGAAGCTGCTTCCTGTATTCCCTAGGAACCACTATCTGGTACAGTACCCCTTCCTGAGGTCCTCCCTTAGGAACCCACTCTTGGAACAGGAGCTCATTCTCCCAGTACTCCTGCCTTTTTCAGAACTTGAAATCACCTTCCTCACTGATGGCCAACTCCCTTAATCTCTACAAGGATGGATCAGCTTATTGAGCTCTCCCAGCTCAGCATGCCTGACCTTCTCCAAAACACAATCTCTTGTGGGAAACCCACCCACAGCTGGACTCTCCTTTATCTGTAGCTGTGGCTCAGAACTGCTGCTCCAAACACATCATTCAGCTACAACTTCCTCTGCTACTGAGGTAGGGTTTCTTCCTCTTGCACTGCCCCATGCATCCTCAGGAACCTGTTCCCTTACCTTGCTACAGGTAGTGATACACACAATATTGACCTTGCTATCAAAGTCATTCCTCCTAATCACATCCACGGACAGGTCTGGTACAACACCCACCTCCCATATGCCCTGACCACCTTCCCAGATTTAGGAAGATCTGGGCCATTAGCACTGAGATTGTCAGACCAGTCATCCCTCCAATCTAAGAGAACTGGACAGGCAGGATATGTTCCTCATGAATCACATCTTACTTCACCATAGAAATGAAGGCCCAGTGTCCCTCAATCCCTGGATAATCAATCTTTTCACCACCACTGGACGGATATGTGAAGTGGAGTTACAGGGCACTGCATTCTATGTACAAGCGCTATCTGCTGAAAGCTCTCCGAGCTGCCTCCTCCCACTGCACTAACCCTTTTTTGTTACATTTTTCAGACAATCATATGACAAATGCCCAAGTATCTGACAGATATAAGACTTGCATTCCCCTGGTTCTTTAGCTCTGAAACCACTTAGCTTCCTTTTGGGTTGGACACAGGCTGGCTTCCTTTATGTTGCAATTCTAGGGTTCCCTTAAAACCACCATGAGGCCAGCCCAGTAGTGTGGAAGGCTGATGTACTGGCATCTTACCTTCTGCCACACTGGTGACCAGGGTTCTGGAATGATGTAGGTTATTTGGGTGCTGGCTGGGGGAGGGAGGATTGTGTGTCCTGAGGGCAGCTCTCCTCCCTCGGGTGAGGAGGGTTACCATGAACCACTTCATTACTGCCATCTGGAGATTTCCAGGTGGCAATGCAGGTCTGGGCACGTCAGGAGGCAAGGACATGGCTAGATATGTTAGGATGTCTCGGCAGAGGTGAAGCTTGTCTGCCACAAATTCCACAGCCTGGGTCCTAGGGGAAACTTAACTATGGTGGTAATAACCCTTGGCTGCAGGATGAAGTCTAGTCCCTTGCAGATCCCGTACCAGTGACCGCTCACCTCACCACAGTCTAGAAGCTGGGACGTTGGTGAAAAAGTAAGTCCCAAAGAAGCCGGGTAATGGGACTGGGGGGACTGGGCAGAAGGGGGTGGGCCAAGGGAGATCGGGGGCATAAAATGTATACAGAAAAAAAACACCTAATGTCCATCCCCATTACCTTTGAGATGAGAGTGTGGCAGCTGGACATTAACTGATCAGCCCTCTCGGCTGCCTCCTTCAGAGTTCTTTTTTAATTTAATGAACTATATTAAAACTTAAAACATCACAACAAACACCAAATGCACAAAAATTATATCAAAAAGAACAATAAGAAAAAAGAATGACCAAACAATTATTAATATAAATACCCAAAACCCTCCACCTCGATACCACCCTGGTGTGCGGTCATCGAAGAAAAGGAAATTAAGAACTAATGGGAGTGAAAAAGACTGGTTAGGAAAACAACAAAAAGAAATGACCTCCCCAAAGGGTGAAATAAGGACTAAACCTATTAAACACTGACAGGGACTAAAGACAGTAAGGTGTAGAGAGAGTCCCAATGGAACTAAACAAATCAGAATGATAGGAAAGAAAAGCTATTTACATTTCGATGTTCAATGCTTGTAGAATCTTCATATGCCATTCCATCTGACAGGAAATCACAACATCCATCCAATGGTGAAGAATAACCAGTTTTGCTGTGACTGCAATTAAGGCCATGTGGCCTTGGTGTGGACCAAAAGGTTGGGGAGGGTGCTAGCCAATTAAACACACCTCTGGGATGAAAAAAATCTTCCAAGCCCATAAATAGGTCCAAGAAAGTCCTGATAGCATTCTAGAAGGGAATCACCTTAGGACAATCCCACAATATATGTTTAAGGGTGCCCTCAACATGATCACATCTGGAACACAGTTGGGGGGGGGGCAACTTTACCATTCCTGTGTAGTTTTTGAGAGGTGAAATAAAGATTTTGAAGGATTTTGCATTGAACCATACTGTACCTGTCCGGCTTGTCCTGCAAATAATATGGCAGTTTTTTTGGTCCCATTGTAAAGGAGCTCAGAGTTCTATCCAACAACCATATTCTCAGCTCCTCAGGTACAATTTTTAGGAACTGTTCCATAAGAAATAAATCTTTTATTTCCTCTACAGGGCAAGCTTTTGCACCCTCTACCCAGCATACTAACAAATTGCTTAGCCTCACACACTTTTCAGCATAGCTATCTCCATGTACCTTTCTTAACCCTCTAAATTTTTGCCTATAGGCCTCGGGAGTTTATTCAAAATGCTTTAGCAAGGCATTTTTTACTTTGTCATACTCCATGCAGTCTTCTTTGTCCACTCTGGTGAAAATGTCCAATGCCTTTCCATTAACCAGTGGTAAGTTGCCCATGAAGCCCTGCCCAGTTCAAATTGCCCACAGATTCTCTCAAAAGATCTTTAAAACAATTCAAGATTATCCCCCTCCAGATATCTGGGAAACATTTTAGAATTAATTTTGGCTTCCTGGGTCAAATCCCTCATGCCATTATTCACAGCCTGTGGTGTTGTCCTCTGTCACAGAATCTCCATCTCTCTCTTGTGCTAGCGCTCTTTCTCTCACTCTTCTGCTTCCAGATGTATCCTCTGCAGCTCTGCCTCAACCTTTCACTTCTACAACATCAGCCATTCACTTCTCCTCCTTAGTGTTTCACTTCTCCTCCTTCTGTTACTACTCTGCTTCCAGCTGCATTTTCTGCAGCTCTGCCTCAGCCTTTGCTTTAACAAGGGCAAGCAACAGTTCCAACCACTGCACCTGCATAGTTGCCCCAGTTCCTCACTCTTGCTCTCTTCCATGCTGTCCAGCCTCTGTCTCTTGACTTCAGCTATCAGTGACCACTTTTACACCACTTCCCTGGTCACTTTCCTTGAAGATGTTTATAAGATCTGTCCTTGAGTGGCTTTCCTCATAATACATGCCTCCCCTCTTATGGATAACTCTTGTTAGTTTAGCAAAGTGCACTTTCCACATGGCCCATACATAATGTCTTCTCTCTAACTATTTCTGCTAAAAAAAGAAATAAATAACAGTAGTAGTGTACACTGTGTTCCCTTATGTAATATCCTCTTCTGTGACTGGATAGTTAACTATGTTATTGAAAATCCTCAATATGTATACCCTAGAGCAAAGCAGGGAGAGAGGTGATATGATCGAAACATTCAAACACTTTAAGGGCATTAACAAGGTGAAAGAGTCTAATGTTTCAATATAAGAAAAATAGCAGGACAAGAGGACACAGCATGAGATTAGATGGAGGCCGATTAAAGGGTAATGTGAGGAAGTTCTTTTTCACAGAAAGGGTGGTGGATGCATGGAATGGCCTACCTCAGGAAGTGGTGGATATGAATACAGTGCATGGCTTCAAACAGGCATGGGACAGGCATAAGGGAGCAATACAGATGAGTATGAATAGACAGACCTTTGACAGAGCAAAGGCCGATGGCACATTCATAAGTTAGAAAAAGAATTGGGCAGACTGTATGGGCCTTGCGGTCCTTATCTGCCATCATCTTCTATGTTTCTATGTTTCCTTTTTAAAACCTCACCTCTGCCACCAGTTTGTCACAACCTGTCCTCACCCAGGACTCAATCTTTGACAGGTTGCCAAATTTCTAAACCCTCAACACCTGTAAGGGTACCTCGGTACTGCCACCAATATAGGGGTGAGTCTCTTACCTGGAGACTTTCTTGGCCTGAATCCCACCAGAGCCACTGCCTACACAGTACAGTGTGCCTTTGGCAAGGAGAAAATGGCCTTCCCCTGTCACTAACTTCTGAGAAAACACTTCACTTCTTAGAATATCATAACCAGGCTGGCTCTGTGGTGCCAAGCGAAGGGGTTCGCTCGGCACGCTGGCGACCTGGGTTTGTGCCCAAGGCCCGGGTACCAGGAGCGGAGACTGGCAAGGGAGGGGTTCTATAAGTGTCCATTGGATGCTTCCCTCCTGGAGGGTGGGATTTGCCTGGGGACCTGTGGGCAGATTGGTGGTGAGCTTGGGGACGTGTGGCCTCGACACACCTATGGCACTCCCCCACCCCAGGAATACCTTGCATGCTTATGCAAGGCTGAGAACTGCGGTAGCCAGGGCACAGAAAATGGAAATTACACCCCAGCCAACCAGATGACGAACGCCTGGGCACCTGCCACCCAAAGCCCGGGAGCCAGCCCGGATCCAGAACTTGTAGCACCTGGGATGCAAAGGTAGGCCTTAAAGGCCATTCCCCCCCAGAAGAGAGGGACTCTCCTGGCATAGGGATACGCCGGACTACCCAAAGTAGGCTGCATTTGGGGCTGGAAGTAGGTGATAGGAGGTTGGAGGGAGGCAGGAAGGCGCAGGCGCTCCTAAGCAGTGGCCGGTCGGGGTGTGTGGGAGGTGCATAAAAAAAAAAAAAGAATATCATAACCATAGCTTTCCCTCTTTGGAGACAGATTGAGGATTTGTCAATACCAACAGTTATCTGTTCCTCCAAAAGATTCAGTCAGAGAGGCAGGAGGTGTATAAAAATAACATTACATGGTTACTACACAAATTAAAAAAAAAATCATGTGCACACAGCAGAAGAAACTAATAGGAAAACCTCTCTATAGCTTCTTAACTCTAATGGAGTAGAAAGATTCTTATCACGCAGGATACCTTAGTGAGCCGTGGCAGACTCCAACTCATAGGTGGTATTATCTATGGAGTTCCAGCACAAACTGGCTTGCAGATCTCACAATAAGACTTAAACTTGCTTGCAGTCCTGGCTCCACCCACACTCATTGCCTCTACTCAGTGACATCATTTCCTGGACC
The DNA here is from genome assembly GCA_016271365.2 of Neoceratodus forsteri. NCBI lineage: Eukaryota > Metazoa > Chordata > Ceratodontiformes > Ceratodontidae > Neoceratodus > Neoceratodus forsteri. Next base: position 535,113,995 of record CM028135.1, on the reverse strand, counting down.
AGTGCTTATTTCTCTCAGGAGATCCCATCTAAAGGATCTAGTTGTCAAGGACACCTCTCATTATTTTACTTGCTTTCTGCTCTACAGCACAGAGAATCATCTGAGAGCCCAAGACAGTTTCCTACTTTAATATTCTCCCACTCACTGTCCAAGGGGTCCTGTTGTTTACAGGGCAAAGAGACTGAAATTTCCTTCAGAGATAGTTGGTCTGTCTTTTGATAAAAATCTTCCTTTAATTTTCAGATAGCCCACTTTGTCCCTTCAGCCGATTAGATTTTTAGTAATATCAGTGCAAATACAATTAATTTAAAAAGTACAAAATTATTGTTTCAGTCACTCATTTAGTGGGTTTAGAATTAGAATATTGTATACGCTTTTCGTCACTGTTGTCAGAAAAGGGATATTACAGCAATTGAAATGGTTTAGCAGAGGCCCTCCAGAATGGTTATAGTTAGACAGTTTTACTATGAGGAGACACTGAGTAAGCTGTGCATAAATACCCATGATAAGAGAAGTTTACAGGGGATAGGCTTTTAGAATTTAAAGCCCTAAACAGGCCTGATAACATGGGTCAGGGCAAAGTATTCCCATGAGTGCAGGACAGTAAAATGAGGGAGTGTAAGATAAGACTAAGACAGCAATGGAAAAAAGGTTTCTGCTAGGAAGCATTTTTCACACAAAATGTCAACTTGTTGAACTGACTTGGGCAGTTTAAGGAGGTAGTGACTGCATAGACTTTTAAAAATAACCATGGTTAGCATATTATGGCAAATAATGCCAGTGAATAAATAATACAACACTGACAATACTGGCAAAGTTTCTATGCTTTCCGGCTAAAGAACATATCTTAGAGCTTGCCCCAGAAAGGGGTCTGTCTTGGTAGGGCCACTACTTTTGCAAGACTTTTCTGCTGAGGTGGTCACATGGCAGCGTGCTTTCACCAAAGTTCAATGTACTGTGTTTAACCTGGGAGCTCAATAACCCATGTAGTTCCTGGCCACACCCCACATCATGTGGAATGAAGTGGGCCATAATTTCCCTTCCCCAGCAGCAGTGGCAAATTCCTTGCCCAACACAATGAAAAAGTCATCAGATCCAACACAATAATAATAATAAGCTAGTGATGACATGGATACTATAGCTTCTCTGGTCCTCCCAGTAACACAGCCATCAGTCACTTGACCATCATTGGAGGCTCCAGTACTACCCACAACTACACCCTGGCAGATAGCACCAAGAGGAAGATGCAAACGCCATCTGAATAGTCAAAAGTGTATGATTCCTACACACTGCAGTAGCACCAGATGCCTAGCCAAAGCCACAGCTTGGAATCCTGGACTTTCTATGAAACCTTCATTAGCAGTATGCAGTGAAACCAGTATGCTCCACTCTGACAAGAATCAATGGCAGACTATAGTATGTGATGATTGACCAGCTGGTTATGATTGTTCTACGATATTTGTAATATAAAAATATAGTGTGTAGCTGGCACGGTGGCACTGAGGGTTGAGGCGCTGGATAACACAACTCACTCTACGCTGGCAACCCAGGTTCTGGAACTAGCATGGGTCATTGGGGGTCGGCAGGGGATGACTAGGATTGAGCGCCCCATGACAGCTCTCCTAGTCCTGGGGAAAGGGGTGGATGCACACCACACTGTGGTGGTCTCTGAGGATGCACGGATGTACTACAGTTGCACAGGTGCCAAGATGGAGGGGACACGGCAGACGTCTGCATGTCAGTGCATGCTCCCATCAGGAAAAAAAAGGAAAAAATGGCAGCATAGTCCGTGGCACCTTGATGGCCACAGCTTCACTGGTCAATAATGCCTGGATAAGGCATGTGCCGATAATGGATCCTGGCCGGGCGTGGGGGCATGGGGGGCCCCTTTCAACGGTACAGCTGCATATGCCAGCTGAGCACATCAGCTTCAGGGTCAGCAGTGAAGGAGGAGTGGTGGCTGGATATAGGCAGAACTGTGGCTGCAGGTGAGAAAATCTTTAATAATAAATAAAAATATAGTGTGTAATATTCAGCACCTCCATGAGTGCTCCCCCCAGGTTTCAGTTACAGTCAAGTGACCTGAAACCAGAAGGTAAGACTAGGTTTGCTTGCCAAGGCAACTAGCTTCACCTCAGCTCTTTCCTTCTAGGTTGCTTGAAAGGACAGAGCAAAGAACCTTACCAGAGCAAGGGAAAGGATTAAGGCTTCTTTTGGCTAGGCAGATTTACTGTGTGTTATTATGTTGGTACGCATGCGCAGCCAACATCTTGTGGCAGTGGGGATTTGGGGGCACGGACGCTGTTGGGCGAATGCAGGCATGCACCAGTAGGTACGTCCCTCATTCCCCAATCAGCCTGCATCCCAATGCCACACCATGCATACTAAGCTGGTGAGCACATCTAAGGAAAGGTCCGCTGCAATCTGAGTAAAGCTCATCATACGTAGCAGACCCTTCCTATGTGCTCACCAGCTAGTAGCATGGCAGCACAGTGGCCACTACACTGCCGACAGCACTGACTTTGTGGTGCCCAATCCCCCCGGTCAGCCTGCCCTGCCCAGTGAAGTAATGTGCCAATGGGGGAGCCCACTCCCTGTCTGCAGAATGTGCCCCCCACCTCATTGTTTGCCAAGGGGGGTGCACAATCCCCGTCGGCATCCACCCCCTTCCTGTTGTACTGTGCTGATGAGGGAGCTTACTCTCGGTCGGCATCATGTCCCCTCCTTCTTCTGTGCTGACAGGGGTGCCCAATCCCTCATCAGCTACTGTACCTTCCCAAACCAAAGAAACAACCTGTAAAAAAGAAAACCGTCCGTATTTTGTTTTGTTTTTTCTCCCTCGGTACCTGTAAACTGAAAATGGTCCCTTGTAGTCTCCCTACCCACAACCCGCACCTATCCACTGCGCACCCTGCCTCCCCATGCCCCCCACCCCATACTTACCTCAGGAGTCTGGCGCGACGATCTTCGCTGGACCGGGAACATGTCTGCACTCTTCAAAGCCGACCGCGAACTGAGGAAATGCCGGTAAGCTGTATAATGGACTAAATAGGTTTTTTCCAACTTTGCTCCATATCTTGGGAATTTTTTGGAATTTCTGCACCAAATTTTCAACATGGGGTTTTTGGGACCACTCCTTATGAATTCTGTCACTGTTTTGGCGTTAATCGGTCCCAAAGGTGATTTTGCAGTCACTATGCGAAATCACCTTTTGGGACTGATTAACACAAGGACAGTGGCAGTGTTCATGAGGTAGGCTCTCAAAAAGCCTGTGTTGCAAATTTGGTGGAAAAAATCCAAAAAATTGCTGTTTTATGAGCATGCATTGTGCAGTTGCTACGCAAGCTCGTAACTTCGCGAATTCGCAATATTTTCATGCCAAATTTTCAACATTGTCATTTTCCTACACCTCCTTGTGAACAGTATAGTTGTCATTTTTCACATCCTGGCCAAAATGTGTTTCCACACTTCTGGCGCACAATACTATGGAAATCAGTGTTCGAGCCAGATTGCAAAAATGACAGTGACACTGTTCATGAGCAGAGGTCCTACAATGCCTATGTTGAAAATTTAGTGACGATACTACATAAAATGATTGTGTTATGAGCGTAGGTTGCGCAGTTTGCACGCACACTCATAACGTTGTGCATTTGTAATATATTCACTCTGGATTTTCACCATTGGCATTTTTCCACACCTCTTGATGAACAGTAAGGCTGTCATTTTACATATCCTGCCCAAAATGTGTTTTTGCACGTCCGGTGAAGAATAGAGCGGTCGCAGTGCGAAATCACTTTTTGAGACAGCTTGAGGACATGACAGTGACACTGTACATGAGTAGAGGTGCTAAAATGCCTATGTTGAAAATTTGGTGCCAAAACTCCATAAAATGCCTGTTACAAGTGTGCGTAGCGCATTTCCCATGCACCCTTGTAACTTCTCATATTTGCAATACTTACATGCCACATTTTTACCACTGCCATTTTTTTACACCTCCTTATGAACAGTACAGCTGTCATTTTTCACATCCTGCCAAACATGTGTTTCCTCAATGCACTACCAAAGGCAATGCCAGCATGACAACATTTGGCATTGACAAATGCCTTGTTTTTATTTTGTACTCGCAGGGATAGTTACTGTTTGTTGCTAACATTTTATTTCTTTATTTTTTCTCTGATTCAAATTGTTGTTGCTGGGTATACCTTCTGCATCATTATTACAGGGTGTGCCTACAGGTGTGTGCTAACAGATTACTATTGTAATCTTCTGATTCAAATTGTCTTTTGCAAGGTATATCTTCTGTTACTGCTTTATTTTTCTCTGTAGCAAAGTGTTTCTTACAGGGTGTATCTTCTGTGAAATTATTACTAACTAAGGAGAGGGTCAATGCATTGGGGCAGTAGTTTGATGTCTTTGCAGAATATTTAAACTAGCAAATGGTGAGAGGGGTGCAGCACCCCATACGTCAAATGGGAAGAACACCCTTCCCCCCTCAGCTTGTGGTCAAACAGGAGTTCAGCATGTTTACAGTGGGCTAGCAGTATAACCTAGAGGTTCGAGGAATGAGGTGTGAACAAGCTTGACACATCCAGCAAACCAGACCTGAGTTTGATTCTCACAACCTCCACTTGCATACTGTGTGACTCTGAGCAAGTCACTTTACTGCCCAGTGCTCCCAGATCACCCCTGAAAACAGGCACTTGTGCCTAGCGGGCCTTACCCAGTTACCAAAGATTAAAATAAATAAAAAATAAAAAAATAAAAAGTTTGCATCACCAGGTAAGGCAAAAGGTCCTGCTCCCCATACGATGCACAGGGGAAATGCCAGACCTCACCCTACAACTAACACACCAACATCTGGCCAATGGAAAATCGTATATTCAAATGGTTGCAGTCTGAGAAACAAGATCCCAGACCTGCAGGTAATAATGAGGCTAAACTGGACATAGTAGCAATTAGCAAGATGTGGTTTACCAGTAACCATACTTGGGAGACTTCAGTACCTGGCTATGTACTGTTCAGAAGAGACCGAGGTGCAACAAGGTGGGTGGAGTGGCCCTGTATGTCAATTAAAATATCAAAGCTACAGAAATTCTGAATACATAAGGAGCCAGAAGAACTGTGGGTCACACTGGAAACAGGAAATGGGACAGCCATATGAACTGGGGTTGTCTACAGGCCCCCTGGCCAGGGGGAGGACATAGACACATTACTGTTGGACGATATACAAACCATGACAGCTAAAGGGGAGGTTCTGACTTCAACATACCAGATACAGATTTATCAATACCAGCAGGAACATCTGCCAGAACTAGACACATGGTGGATTCCCTGCAGGAGGAGAGAATCAAACAACTGGTACAACAACCCACAAGAGACATGGCTATTCTCGATCTAGTACTAACAATGAAAGGATCACAGATCTCCAGGTAGAAGGTCACCTGGGGGCCAGTGACCATCACATGGTATGGTTAAATTTGGCCACTAGAATTAAATCATCTTATTCCAAGGCAACAACTTCAGAGGAGCTGACTTTGATAAGATGGCCAACAGAGTTAAGCGGCCCTGGCAAAAAGAAGTACAGGTGAGGGGGTACAGGCAAAGTGGACAAGCATTAAGGATGCAATATTTGAAGCAAAATCCCATTGTGTTAGAGAGAAAAGGAAGTGCAAAAGAAGAAGGAAACCACTTTGGTTCTCAAAAACAGTAGCAGAAAAGGTCAGAGAAAAAAGGCTGGCCCTCAGGAAATATAAAGGAATGCAGTGGGATAAAGATAGGGAGGCATACCAAACTTCCCTAAGAGAAGCAGGGAAGGCAGTGAGGCAGAAAAAGGCCCAAACCAAGGAAACATTAGCACAAACAGTAAAAGAAGGTGACACGACTTTCTACAGATACATTAGTGAAAGGAGAAAGTCCAGAGGGGGTTATTGCTAAGATCAAAGGAGATAAGGGGGCATGTGAGGAGGAGGACCACGTAAAAGCATCTATCCTAAATAGATACTTCTGCTCAGTATTTACTGAAGAGAAAGTAGGGAAGGGCCCACAGCTCAGCACCATGGACACAGGGGGGGGGATGGAGGTGTAAACTAGTCCCTTCACAAAAGAAAGGGTCCTACAAGAGCTCGATAAGCTCAGGGTGGACAAGGCAATATGACCTGATGGCATACATCTGAGGGTACTAAAGGAGCTAAAGGTGGAACTAGCAGAGCCATTATCAGAACTGTTTAGTGAGTCTCTGAGCACAGGAGAGGTCCCAGAAGACTGGAGAAGGGATCATGTGATCCTGCTCCACAAGCGTGGTAGCAGAGAGGAGGCAGGAAACTACAGACCAGTCAGTCTTACCTCAGTAGTGGACAAGATTATGGAGGCACTCCTTAAAGAAAGGATCGTGCAACACCTGGAATAAATAGGAGCACAGGATCCAAGACAGCATGGGTTTACAAAAGGAAGGTCCTGTCAAACTAATCTCATAGATTTCTTTGACTGGATAATCAGAATGGTGGACCAAGGGGGGGGTGCAGTTGATGTCACCTACCTTGACTTCAGCAAAGCTTTCGATACTGTTCCACATAAAAGATTGATTAATAAGCTGGGTAGGCTCAGGGTGGGTCAGAAGTTGGTCAATCGGGAGGCAAACTGGTTGACAGGCAGAAAACAGAGAGTGGTGGTAAATGGTATACAGTCAGAAGAGATGCAAGTCACAAGTGGGGTACCTCAGGGATCAGTCCTGGGGCCAGTCCTCTTCAATACCTTCATCAGTGACATTGCAGATGGACTGGAGGGTAAGGTTTGTCTGTTTGCAGATGACACCAAGATCTGCAACACAGTAGATGATCCAGATGGGGTGGGTAGAATGAGAAGAGATCTGGACAAACTAGCAAAATGGCCGGGACAGTGGCAACTGGGGTTTAATGCAAAGAACTGCAAGATCATGCACATAGGGAAGAGAAACCCTGAAGCCACCTATAGGCTGGGAGGGGAGTTGCTGGCAGTCACAAGGGAAGAAAGAGACTTGGGCATCATCATCACTGATGACCTGAAATCAACCAAGCAGGCCACTAAAGCAGTAGGTAAGGCTAGGGGGATGTTGGGATGTATTAATAGGGGTATCACAAGTTGGAAGAGGGAGGTAATAATCCTTTTTTACAAGACACTGGTTAGGCCCCATCTGGAGTACTGTGTGCAGGACTGAAGGCCACACTTTCACAAGGACAGTAATCAAATTGAGGCAGTCCAGAGAAGGGCAACTAAAATGGTGCAGGGACTGCATCAGAAAACATATGAGGACAGATTAACAGAGCTCAATATGTATACCCGACAGCAAAGGAGGGAGAGAGGTGATATAATCGAAACATTCAAACACCTTAAGGGAATTAACAATTGCAGACATATCATGGGACATCAAGAGCAAGATCAGTCTGTTTGCTGATGATACCAAGGTTGGCGCGGTGGTGGATGACCTAGGGGGATGGCAGGGGTTGCAGGATGATCTGGCAAAGCTTGAAACCTGGTCAGACACCTGGCAACTGGGCTTTAATGCCAAAAAGTGCAAGGTGATGCATTTTGGGATGAAGAACCCAAGGAGGACTTACCAGCTAGGGGAGTGCAGCTAGCCCAGACAGAGGAGGAGAAGGATCTGGGTGTGCTCATCACAGGTCAATGAACAACTCGGCACAGTGTGGAAGGCAGCTGCAAGGCCAACAAAATGCTGGGTTGTATTGCAAGGTATATCCTCAAGGAGGGAGGAGGTGATTCTGCCACTGTATAGGTCATTAGTTAGACCACACCTGGGTACTGGGTGCAGTTCTGGCGTCCGTATCTGAAAAGGGACATTAAGTTACTGAGGGAGTGCAGCGCGAGCGACAAAGATGATCAAGGGTCTGGGGACTTATCATATGAGAGGAGGTTGAAGGAGCTGAACATGTACTCACTGGAGGAGAGGAGAGACAGGTGGGACATGATTGAAACCTTTAAATACATGAAAGGAATAAACAAGACAGGTACAGAGGGGCTGTTCAAGTAAGGAGGGAGGGCCACCAGGGCCATGATATGAGACTGGAGCGAGGAAGGTTCAGGAGGGAGATGAGGAGACACTTTTTTACAGAGAGGGTGGTGGCTGGGTGGAATGCGTTACCTGCAGAAGTGGTATGCAGTAGAACAGTGGACTGCTTCAAACGAGGATGGGACAGGACAAGGGGGAGGGTTAATGAAGGGGAAGGGTGGAAGGGAGGGGCAGCTGCAGAATAAGGGGTGCTAGCTGCACATTCGAGCAGACTTGATAGACCTCTAGGCCTTTATCTGCTGGCAAATTTCATATGTTCGTATGTTCGTAACAAGGTGAAAGAATCTAACATGTTTCAATATAAGAAAACTAGCAGGACAAGAAGACACAGCTTGAGATTAGAGGCATGCCAATTAAGAGGTAATGTGAGGAAGTTCTTTTTCACAGAAAGGGTGGTGGATGCTTGGAACGGCATACCTCAGGAAGTGGTGGATATGAATACAGTGCAAGGCTTCAAACAGGCATGGGATAGGCATAAGGGAGCAATACAGATGAGTATGAATAGATAGGCCATTGACAGAGCAAAGGCCAATGGCACATTTATAAGGTAGAAAAAGAAATGGGCAGACTGGATGGGCCGTACGGTCCTTATCTGCCATCAACTTCTATGTTTCTATGCTAAAAGATTAGAGAGACTTAATTAAGGGTCTCCTGTAATTAGTACTGACCCAACTGCCAGGATATAGGGATTGTAAACTTTTAAGACATCTTACAGGAAAAAAAATGTGTTTTACCATGGTGTGAAAAGTCATAAAAATCCTTTGATGTGCCCTGGGAAGAGGAACTGCTCGAGATCAAAGAGGGGATGTTAATTAAGGAGTCATACTGGGAAATTCATTTTTGCTGAAGTCACAGTATTTAAAATATCTCATGAGAGGAAGATAATTGTTTGTATAATTTTTATATTCTAAAAGGAGGAGCTAGATGACATCATGAAAGGGGTGGAAACAGAGCGTCTAAACTGCATTCTGTGTTTCAACTGAGAGACATTTCTTTTTGGGCTCTTAAGAAACAAGATCTAACTATAAGCTCAAAAGAGGTAATACATTAGACAGAAAAAGTCTAATTGTATTGTGGTAGGAGTTTATGTTTTGTACTTTAATCTTGTTCTTTTAAGTGATTTTATGCTTTTTGATATAGTGTTCTGTGTTTATATTTTACATATTTTTATCCATTTTAGTAAAAATTTTATTTTGAAAACTGCCCGGGTGTGTCTTCGAAGTTTTTTTTGCATGTGACATATGGAGGGTTAAGACTGACAAAAACTGTTCAAAGCTTCATGGTGTTACTAAACTGGGAAAAGGTAGGAATACACCTAAGGTCTTTCATAGAGTTTTAAGGGTTCATTTTGGATACCTGGTTAGGTGCCCTTAGACAAAAGATATCTGGCATCCCCCCCCTGAAGAGCAGATTATCTGAGCATGTACATTTGGGTATACTAGCATAAGGTTCACAGTTTGAATCTCCCAGAACTGGAGACCAAAAGTGATTCGGATCCACAAGCAGACAGGAGGGTTACCCTGTCTGTTACCTGTTCACAATACTGCACTCGGAGGTTGGCACTGTGGGAGCAGAGAGCCTGACCTGCTGAGTGCGTTTGTGATAGATTGGTTGGCAGTGTTGCAGATAGAATTGGCAAAACAAGCTTTAACTGTTCAGTGTGTCAGCTTAATACTGTACAGCTCACTTGAAAAAAAGGCAGTTATTTATTTTTAAAAAGGAAACAGAACTATATAATTTTGCTTACAGTCAAGTTTCTACTTGTTTTATTTTTTTTCTCAAGTGCAAGTTAGAGTAGTCATAGTTAGGGAAGAAGATGACTTCCAGCTACACTGGGCACACTGTAGACTACTTGAGGCAGTTGTGCATGGACAGAGGAGTCCTGTATGAGGGGAGAGCCACCAAGCAGAACCTCATGGATGCCCTGATGACAGCAGATGCCCAGAGCATTGAGTCACAGACTGTGACTGTAAAAGACCAAACCTTGAGCATGGAGGGGTCAGCGGCCAGTGCAGTGTCCAGATCCAGTAAGCATGACAGCAGGGCCAGTGCCAGCGAAGAGCCACAGCAGCAGGGAAAGGTCAACAGCATTCTGGAGCCAGAAGCACTCAGGATGCAGACTGATGTGTACAGAATGGTGCTGGAGTTTCAGAGAGACACTGAGTGAGGGAAACAAGCCACAGAGGAGAAGAGGAAGGGAGAACAGTGAGAAGCAGACTGTGAACAGTGAGAGGCAGACTGTGAGAAGTGGTGAGGAGCATTAGCGCCAGAGGTGACATGAACTGGAGAAGCTACGACTCCACCCACCAGCACCAGAGCATGTACATGGCTTAGGTTCAACTGGAACTACAGGACTGGGTTACAAATTTAATTCCAAATTGATAGCTGAATTTAAAGAGGGGGAGGATATGGATGCCTTTTTAAATTCCTTTGAAAGAGTTTGTATTCAGGCTAAAATTCCTAGAGGATCCTGGAGCTTCCAGCTATCCCTGTTACTTACCTGGAAAGCTCAGGATGCATTGGGTCAAGTGGACAATGAGGACAATAATGATTACAGCAAACTTAAAGCTGCACTTTTAAAAAAGTTTGATTTAACTGCAGAAGCATACAGAGCTAAATTCCATAAGCTCAGGAGAAGCCCTGATATGAACTACGAAGAGCTAGCCATGACACAATGTCAGTTTTTAAAATGTTTGTGGGAAGGAATGGAAGCAAACTCTGTAGATAAAACTGAAAATGCTATTTTGTTAGAACAGTTTTTGGGGGCATGCCAAGTAGAGCTGAAAACCTAGCTGGAGGACTGAGGTCCCAAAACAGTGCAAGAGGCTGCTGAACTCTCGGACTGCTATGCCAAGAGCAGACCTGCTCTGAGAGTGAATTGGGCAGGCATGGCAGCGCAGAAAGGGAAAAGCGCACCTTCAGGGCAGCTAAAACCCTCACTGCCTCCAACAAAACCAGTTAGCCCCTGGTTTCACAGAAAATATTTTTCTGAGAAAAGAAATGAATGTTGGGTCTGTAAAGAAACTGAGCATACTGCCAGACAGCATCCCAAAAGGGCAAGCAATACGCAACATGGGGCTAGGAAAGAAGTGGGTTGTTTGTGTGTCCCTGGAAGCATGCCTGTGAACATGAGGAACACATGCACTCAGTCATGGTGAATTGTATAGAGATACAAAGGTTAAGGGACACAGGGGCATCCCTGACATTAGTAAAAGGGGATCTGGTAGAGCCTGGTCAGCTTATACCTAATAAATATGTCACTGTACAAGACTTTACTGGTGAGGAGAAAACATTACCCCTCGCTAGTGTTCTCCTAGACTGGGGTGAAACAGGGGGAACTGTGCAACAGATGGCTGTAGCCAAAATGTTAGCAGTTGACGTCATCCTTGGCAACAATCTCAAACAGGGGATGGTGTGTGCAGTGACCCATAGCCAAGTGGCAAAGGAAAATTATAGCTCCCTGGACCCCACAGAAGCCATTGTGGAAACAACTGGGAGGCTGACACCCCAGCCTGTGTCTCCTGATAGGGAGACTAATGAAAAGGGGTTAGAAATTTTCCCAGTAGCAGTTAGCCAGACAGCTATGGAGGGTTACTCTGAAGGAGGAGTGACCCATTGTCAGAGGGTTAGGGATGACAGTAATCCTAAGTGCCCTGATGCTAGAGTTAGGGACCCTGGTTTAGAGACTGAAGGGGACCTGTCTCATGCCTTTGGAATGTGTAAGAGGTTTGCAGCTGCTTAGAGAAGTGACCCTAGTCTAGAGAAGCTGAGGGCTTGGGCAGACTCTGACAGAGCACAAGAAGGTGACAGTACACATACATTTTATTGGTAAAATAGACTGATGTATACTTAGAGTGTGTGAAGATGGGGGAGGTGATAGGCAAGCAACTTGTCATTGCCCAGGGCTATCGTGAGCAGTTGCTCAAGACTGCACATGATATTTCCTTGTCTGGTCATCTGGGAATTGTGTGCACTACACAGCGATTGGCCCAGAATTTCTATTGGCCCAACTTCACCCAGCAGGTGAAAAAGTATTGCAGGTCTTGTCACCGGTGCCAAGAAATAGGGAAAGCAGGTAAGAAAACCCAAGCCACCCTAATTCCATTGCCCAAAGTGGAGGAACCATTCCAGAGGGTGGGAATGGATATTGTGGGGCCTTTAAATACCCCCAGCTCCTCTGGAAAGAGGTTCATCCTGACTGCGGTGGATTATGCCACCCAGTACACGGAGGCATTCGCCCTAGCCTCACTGAGGACAGACAAAGTGGCAGATGCCTTCCTTGGGATTTTCTCACATGTTGGGTTTCTGCAGGAGGTTATCACCAATCTAGGGGGTTCCTTCATGTCAGACCTGAGGAAATGTCTGTGGGAGAAGTGTGGGGTGATGCAGAGATGTATGACACCTTATCACCCACAAGTCAATGAGCTTCTGGAAAGATTTAACAGTACCCTGAAGTCAATGTTCCAAGCGTTTGCTGAACAGCATGGGAGGGACTGGGAGAAATACCTTCCCCACCTGTTTTCCTACAGGGAGGTGCCCCAAGAGTTGACAGGATTTACCCCTTCGAGCTCTTATATGGAAGCTGGGTATGTGGGCCCCTAGACTTGATCTGGGAGGACTGGGAAGGTAAGCACACCACCAAGGGAACTCCCATAGTGGATTACGTCCTTAGGTTCAGGAAACAGCTGAAGAAGCATATGGGGACAGCCCAGAGCAACCTGGCAGCTGCCCAACAGAAACAAAAAGTGTGGTACGACTACAGAGCCAGAGTTCACTCATACACGGTGGGTCAGGAAGTCATGGTCCTTATTCTGGTCCGGAAAGACAATCTACAGTCTGAGTGGGCAGGACCATACAAAGTAGTTAGGAAGGTAAATGATGTCAACTATATCATAGAATTACCTGTCAGAAGACAGACAGAAAGGATGTATCATGTCAACATGATGAAGCCATATGCTAATAGGGCTGACATGGTGTTTGCAGTATGTAGTCCTGGGGAGGGGATGGACAAAAGAGACCCCCTTCTGGACTTTCTGGAAGAAGGCAAGCAGGAGTCCTCTGTAGAGGCAGTTAAATTGTCTCCCCAGCTGGCCCCAGACAAGATCCAGGAAGTAAAGGGAGATTTTAGCAGACTTTGCCCCACTGTTTAGTGCCAAGCCTGGACTAACCCACTTAGTGACACATGATGTGGAGACAGGGACACAGATACCCATACAGTGAACAGTATACCGGGTGTCAGAGGCTGTCCAAAAGGACATTAGGAGGGAGGTGGAGGAAATGCTGCATTTAGGGGTAATCCAGAAATCCAACAGCCCCTGGGCCTCACCCGTAGTCCTTGTGCCCAAGCCAGATGGCTCTACTCATTTCTGTGTGGACTGTCATGGACTGAATGCAGTCACAAAGTCAGACGCCCACCCGATACCCCAGATGGATAAACTCCTGTACAAGTTGGGAAGGGAGACATACCTTACGACTACTGACCTGACAAAGGGGTATTGGCAGGTAGAGTTAACTGATAGAGCTAGGGAGAGGTTGACCATCATCACTCCAATAGGCTTATTTGAATTTAAAGTAATGTCTTTCGGAATGAAGAACACCCCGGACACTTTCCAAAGGTTGGTGAACCAGGTATTAAATGGTGCTGAGGAGTACGCTGTGATGTACCTGGATGACACTGCTATCTTTGTGCTAGCTGGAAGGAACACCCATCCCACCTTAGGGAAGTGCTGGAAAGGATAGAGAGGACGGGGCTCATTGTCAAAGCTGAGAAGTGCCAGGTGTCCATGGCTGAAGTGGCATATCTTGAGCATGTTGTAGGCCAGGGACAGCTCTGTCTTAACCAAGTATAAATAGAGGTGATCGAGGCATGGCCCTGACCAAAAACACAGAAGCAGGTCAAGAGTTTTCTAGGGACAGCAGGGTACTATAGGAAATTTGTACCCAATTACAGTGCCATGGCTGCTCCCCTATCTAACCTGGTAAAGAAAAGGATGCCTAAGAAAATTACCTGGGAACTAGCCTCTGAAAAAGCCTTTACCAGACTGAAGGAGGCACTGTGCAGTGCTTCTGTATTGACAGGTCCTGACTATAGCAGATCCTTTATAGTTCAGACTGATGCCTCAGACGTGGGTATTGGGGCAGTACTGAGTCAGACATCCAGCCAAGGGAAAGATCACCCTGTAGTGTATCTGAGTAAAAAGTTACTTCCCAGGGAGCAGGCATACTCTATTGTGGAAAAAGAGTGTCTTGCCATAGTGTGGGCCCTAAGGAAGTTAGAGGCATACGTATATGGGCAGCATTTTGAGGCACACACTAACCACAAACCCCTGGTTTGGCTGACACAAATGGGAAAAACTAATGGTAGACTATTAAGATGGAGTCTTGCCTTGCAAGGGTATGACATGACGATCTTACATAGGGCTGGAGCAACCAATCAGAACACCGATGGTCTGTTGCATGTATGTGAAGAGTGAACTGATTTGGGAAGCTCATCCCATGCAGGGGATAGAGCCTCCAAATTCAGTCTAGGTGGGGAGGATTGTGATGCTTGGCCAGCTGGTTATGATTGTTCTATGATATTTGTAATATAAAAATATAGTGTGTGATTGTCAGTGCTTCCATGAGTGCTCCCCCCAGGTTTCAGTTACAGTCAAGTGACCTGAAACCAGGAGGTAATTAAAAGACTAGAGAGACTTAATTAAGGGTCTCCTGTAACTAGAACTGACCCAACTGCAAGGATATAGTGATCATAAACTTTTATGATGCCTTAGAGGAAAAACATTTTTTTACCATGGGTGAAAAGTCATAAAAATCCTTTGATGTGCCCTGGGAAGATCAAAGAGGGGATGTTAATTAAGCAGTCATATTGGAAAATTAGTTTTTGCTGAAGTCACAGTATTTAAAATAACTCCTGACAGGAAGATAATTGTTTTTATAATTTTTATATTCTGAAAGGAGGAGCTAGATGACATCATAAAAGGGGTGGAAACAAAGCGTCTAAACTGCATTCTGTGTTTCAACTGAGAGACATTTCTTTTTGGGCTCTTAAGAAACAAAATCTAACTATAAGCATGAAAGAGGTAATACATTAGACAGAAAAAGTCTAATTGTATTGTGGTAGGAGTTTATGTTTTGTACTTTAACCTTGTTCTTTTAAGTGATTGTATGCTTTTTGACATAGTGTTCTGTGTTTATATTTTACATATTTTTATCCATTTTAGTAAAAATATTATTTTGAAAAACTGCCTGGGTGTGTCTTCGAAGTTCTTTTAGCATGTAATGTACGGAGGGTTAAAACTGACAAAAACTGTTCAAAGCTTGATGGTGTTACCAAACTGGGAAAAGGTAAGAATATACCTAAAGTCTTTTATAGAGTTTTAAGGGTTCATTGTGGATACTTGGTTAGGTGCCCTTAGACGAAAGATATCTGGCATCCCCCCGAAGAGCAGATTATCTCAGCCTGTACATTTGGGTATGCTAGCATAAGGTTCTCAGTTTGAATCCCCCCAGAACTTGAGACCAAAGGTGATTTGGACCCACAAGCAGACAGGAGGGTTACCCTGTCTGTCACCTGTTCACAATACAGTGCTTGGAGGTTGGCACTGTGGTAGCAGGGAGCCTGACCTGCTGAGTGCATTTGTGACATAGTACACTACTTCTGGAGTCAGCTCTGTCCTAAGATCCAGTAGAGCTATGTTCTACTAGTGCAGTTTCTACATGAGCTGAAGTGGCAGTGGGTACCTCCTTACTTGAGGGAATTCATACTGAACAGAAAACCCATCTGACCACAGCATGCATGAAACTATTCTGACAGACCTGAAGGCAATGTTGATGCTCCTTCTCTGTTGCTTGGTTTCTAGGATGGCAGTGGGCTCACAGGACTCTGACTAGGGGTATTGTTCTTCTGTTGTTTTCTATCTCCTACAGATTTAATGTTGTACCACCTCAGAAGTTCTCTGACTTTACAGACAGCACCCTGATTTGACTTCCTTCACCTTTGGTTTCTAGTTACTGCATGTACAATTGAAGTCTCCTCTGTCAAGGGAGTGATATGCATAACAGTTTGGGTTATTGTTTTGAAGGATGTAATTATGTATGGGATTTGTTCTCTCTTTTCTAGCTTGGGTTAAAAAGGTTACAAAGATACAGTAGGTATGGTTCATAGATGTTTTGTTGCAGAGGATTTGTATATCCCCATGCAATTGTGGGGCTGTAGGCTATGGTGCCTTCTCTTAAAGACCGAAGTGCAACCTAGATCATCTAGGTACATTGTGCCTCCCTTGGGATCATTACAGGTTCACTCAGCATTGTGCCTTAGGTCTCACATCTGTAGCAACTCTCTGATGCCAATAGAGGGAGAGCTACACAGATTCTCACGAGGGATTAAAGCACTAATAATGGAAGTACCACTGTTTTCCTGACAAAGTGGTTTGCCACAAAACACTGGAGTTGTTAAAGAGGTGGAGAGAAAATAAATGATATAACAGATTAACTAAAGAGAGGTGAAGCCTCTGTTTTGTACTTTTCTTGGACCATCCGCAGCCTAACTATGGAACATGGATTCCCTATGTTTTTCAGATCCTTATTGTAGCTCACACAATTGTAGAGGCTAATCCAGGGCCACCTGCAAATTTAATTGGGGTAATTTTTATCTCACCCTAGACCCTGGGTGGACCAGAGTAATGGCACCTGGGTAACCCATATTCAGGCAATGGAAATGCTTTGGGATCTTACAGTGTAGCACTCCCTAGAAACACAGAAGCATAGAACGTTGGTGAAGCGGGTTCAATCTGGCACCTGAGACAACAGGAGTGGAGACCAGTGGGGAGGATTAGGAGGGAGGGCACAAGTCTGCACTGCTTCTAGAATGGTTCCTGGTGATCCCCAGTGGAGGTGCACTTGGCGGCATAGGTCACCAGGACGTCATGTAATTTCTCCTTGTAACTTCACTTTGGGTAACTCCTACTTTACCAGACCATCTCTTTATGGGCACTTTTTCATATGTGTAGATTTACAAACACAACAATTGACAAGACTTTAATGAGGTACAGAGACAGTAAATGAAAACACCACAATTCTTTTTTGTTATTGTTTTTCTTTTTCTTAAACAAACAATATACAATATGGATTTCAGGGACTAAAGGGACACATGCAAGACACAACTCAGGTTAATATAATGACATTACTGTGTACACAACAATTCTAACTTCAGTCAGTAAACAAAAATGAAATCAATATAGTCAAACCACACTACCAGAAATGATTAAGGTAAACACCCCTAACTGTTACAGAACTAAAATTGCAAACCACAGAAAACAAATTCTGGCACAACCACAGTGGCTGCAAATGCCATTAAATTGATAAGGGTGTTTCATGAGCTTAAACATAAACATGAATCATATTTAGTACGGCCTACGATACTATTCCACATATGACTTGTGAACAAGCTGGGCAGCCTGGGAGTGGGTCACAAGGTGGTAAACTGGGTTAGGAACTGATTGAATGAAGGAAGATGGAGAGTCATGGTAAATGGTGCTCAGTCTAAGGAAAGGAGTGTAACCAGCAGGGTGCCACAGGGATCATTCCTGGGCCCAGTCCTATTTAATGTCTTCACAAATGAAATTGCAGGGGGGCTGGAGGGGAAAGTATCCCTGTTTGTGAATGATACTAAGATCTGCAACAGGGTGGACACTCCGGAAAGAGTGGAAAAAATGAGAAGGGACCTAGGAAAACTGAAGGAATGATCTGAAGTGTTGCAGCTGAGATTTGATGCAAAAAAGTGCAAAATTATATATTTGGGTTGCAGGAACCCAGGGGAGGATTACAGATGGGGGGGGGACTGATGGTCACCAAACAGGAAAGGGATTTTGGAGTAAGCATATTGAATGACCTAAAGGTGGCTTAACAATGTATCAAGGCTGTGGGGAAACCCAGTGGGATGCTGGGGTACATAGGGAGAGGTAATACCAGCAGAAGGAAGGAGGTGGTGATGCCGCTGTTAGATTACTGGTAAGGCCTCATTTGTAATATGGTGTCCAGTTCTGGAGGCTGCAGTTCCATAATGTAACTTTAAAACACAAATGGGTTAAACAGTTCTATTTTAGATTTGTATCCCACTCCCCTTCTGCTCCCACTGGTTAGGCTTACTGAACACAACCTGGAAATATCTTGGCTAGCATAATGAGTCACCTGCACAAGTTGCTTCTTAGTCCACATCACTGTCTTTTTAAAATGTTAACTTCTTGTTGAAAATATGGCATAATCTTTCTATCAATGTTAGTGCTAGACATACTGTAGCTAGCTTGGCTTGAGGAAGGGTGAACATGGTTGGGACCCCTTAGCAATTGAGATGCATATGCCATAAATAAATCCAGCTGCACTAACTTACCCTACAACTGTTAAGTATCACAGTCTGCATAATACAGAAGACTTACAGTGATGAATCTTCATACGGTTTGGCTGGTTTAGGTTCTACTGTTTATAATACATGGATGAATAGCTAGGGAAGACATGTTCAATAACTGTCAAATGTGATACAGTGGCAGATGTTTTGCAACAGTATAACAGAAATTATATCTATGAGGTATTGTTGTCAAAGAATTGGATCATGTTTTCATAGAGACAGATTACATTTAGTGTACATGATTATCCCTTTGTGAATCACTGCTGATCTTTGTACTGAAATCACTGTTAGACATGTGGCTAACTTATATCTTTAAGTAATGATTCTAGAATTTTACCCGGAACCTGTATTTATTAATTTAAAAAAATATGTTTTGAGGGGTGCCTATTTGTGGATTATCCCAATATTTAATTTCAGCATTTTAGTGGGAACTTTGCACTCTGATTTTCTTATTCTGATTTTTTTATAGTATGCTGTTTGCATGTATATTAATTCTGTTGGCATTCCTGGTAATGTGTACGGACAGAGGACTGAGTTTGTGATTGGGTTTGAATAAGGAACACAAATATTCATTACATTGCTTTGCTGTCTCCACTGAATTTTTTACCATTTCCTCTTTAATATTAATATAAATATATATATTTGTTTATTTGGGCTATTGATATAACTGCACAACTGCGTGCTGTTGCTTTTGTCTGCATCTGTTGTATTTTTTAGTTCCATTTTCTTTTAGAAATGGTTACTTTTGCATTTATGTTTCTTTTAAAATACTTAATATTCTGATCATGTGATTATGTCATGCCTTTTGTTTTCAGATTTTTATTGCTGTTGTTGAGTCACTTTGTTCACATCCTCATTTAGCCATCTTGCTTGTCATCATTTGTTGTTATATTCCTTGATCCTTTTAATGTAAACTACTGCAAATGATAATATGTTGCCCTTTATAATCTGCCAATGAACATTACTTGTTTATGGTATTGTGTTACTGGTACCATAGGCTTTATATTTAACTTATCTTAAAATGGATGTCAACATGAATGCACAATGCTTATGTACCAGCTATTTACTAACTAACATAGGAACATAGAATCTGTTGGCAGAAAAGGACCTCCTGGCCCACCTAGTCTGCCTTAAGGTCCCTGCCTTCTGTGACACAATGGACCAGAACTGATCTCCAGCCTTACCCACCCCATGCTTCAGCCCTGTTAGCCCTGTTACCAAGGTCCCGTTATGTGTATCCCATGCATGTTTGAAACCTGTTACCATTTTGGTACCTACTACCTCTGCTGACAGGCTGTTCCAGGTATCCACTGCCCTATCTGTAAAGAAGTATTTCCTCATATCCCCTCTATGTCTTCCCCCTTCTAGCTACATATCATGCCCCCTTGTCCTTGAACATCTCTTTCTCAGCAGAACTGAACCTTCTTGTACCTTATTGATACCTCTGAGGTATGTGAATGCTTCTAAGTCTCCCCTTTCCCTCCTTTCCTCTAGAGAGTACATATTTAACTCCCTGAGTCTTTCCCCATAAGCAACAGTTCCATCATCTCTCATCTTGAGTACAAGTTTAAAATTCCTGGCTACACCCCCGCTTACATGCATGATATATCTTACAGTTAAGGTCTTAAGAGCCAGTGACAAGTGAATTACTCCGCATAGGTAAAGGGATACGGTTTCATCCCCAAGAGATGCAAACTGGACATGTCACTTTATCTATCATTTAAAATAACACAAGTTTAATTTCACATTCTTACTATGAGGGAAGCAAGTAAGATCAACCAGCATGGTTAGAAAATAAATTAACTAACACCTCGGAATGAGTGGGGGAGGGGATACCAGCAAAACAAGTTTATCAGTTTGCAAATGGTCTTAAATTAAGCACTGAAACTTAACACAGAAGAAAAGGCCCATAAAACACTATAGAGGAGGTTTCAGCTTGTAAAAAATGTAAAAAGAGGCAGTACTGGGGATAGCTCAGTTAAAGGAAAACTACATGTTAAAATCTGGAAAAGATATGTATTATTAACTTTTTGTGTTCTAAGTTCCTTTCAGTATTTTTATTTTTTCCAGTTCTGGCTGTGAGAGGAGTTTTTTTGTGTGTGTGTGTGTGTGTGTGTGTAAGCATGCCACTAGTAGCAAGTAGCAGAAATGGAACAGCACTCTCTAGTTTGTTACAGTAGACCATGAATGAAATAATATATGCAGAATAGGAATGGTTTATATAAACTAGTCTGGAAACATAATGGAGCATAGCTATTTATAAAATGAATCTGTGATTGCTCCTCAGCAATGCTACTTTACACCCCACCCCCCACCCCACTGCATAGCAAGGGACACATCAGTTTATCTAAGCAGCAGTTATTGCTGCCTGCAATCTTTATATAAACTGTGTCACTTTGCCTAAAATCCTGCTTCCCCATTTTGATCACATGTTATGGACTTTTGATTCAATGGCATGTGTCTTGCATAGAAGACAGTGCTTGTAGACAAATCTAATCATTTTGCAGCTGTGGTTAGCCATTGGCTAAGTAGGCTTTGTGATTGTTTGTGTTTATGTGATCTAGTCCTTCATATTTGGTTACTTTATTGATATCTCCTACGGAGGGGCTCAAAAAGTGCAGGATACTTTTTTTAGCAAATTCAGAGAAATCACAGAGGCACCAGACTTGGACTTTGGGTGGAGTTTTCCTTTAACTTCTCTCAAGCCAAAGGAGAGCCCCATAAAACACTATGGAGGAGATTTCAACTTGCAAGAAAAGGCAGTACTGGGGAGGGCTCAACTTATCCACTGAAACTTAACAAACAAAGAAAAGGCATGTAAAACACTATGGAGGAGGTTTCAACTTGCAAAAAAAAGCAGTACTGGGGAGGGCACAATTAACTTCTCAAGCCAGAGGAAAAATAGTGCTCTCCAGCTGCCATATACACACACAGGCAGCGTAGTAATTAGACTTCAGTAGAGGACATTATTTTTAACACTCTACCATGTTGTTTGTAAGGTAATTATGCAGGTAGTCCTTTTCTCAAAGCAAAACATCTGCAGGGCTACACCTACTGCAGCCATAAAAAGGAACAGTAATTCACAATAAGTACTGACTACAACAGCACTAGTGCTTCGCAGACAGAAAAGGCTGCTTTTTGCTTGCTGCTAATTAGCTACTAACACAGCTCCCCTCCTTCCCCTACAGCACTGCCTTACTGCACACAATACAGAAAACAAAACTACAACTTTAAAGTAACTAAATCAGAAAAAATACCACAAATAATTGGTAGAGGCACAGGACACACTAGACGCTTTTGAGAGTGATTTGGTTGAAAGAAAATGCAGGTTTTAAGTACTTTTCAAAAGTTTTTGGGCACAGAGATTCAGAGCAGACATCACCAAGTCTCTCATCATAAGACTACAATAAATTCAACCTGCACATGGCAATACAGCTTACTGCAGCACCATGTGACCTCCAATCCCATGGATCTTTGCAAACTTCACCTTTGGGACACAGTCTGCAGGGAAAGTTACCAAATTTGCCATCTGTGAAGTTTTCAGTGTAAGGTAGAGTGGAACTTCACCTTACTGGATTAAATTAATTATTTTTGGCAAATTTGTGAATTTTGTCACAAATTGAAGTTTTTCATCTTTGCCCACCACTAGTTGAAAATGGTTGAATAGATGAATGGGTTACTGATGCACTTAAAATAAACCATCCAGTACTGCCACTGTTGTAATGTTTGCCGAAAGAAAGCACACAAAGGTATTGTTCCACCACCAGGGAGGCCCGCAGTATTGGGTTCCAATTCAGTACTAGAGCCCTTGTCAAGCTTTGTGGATCATTTTCTACAGGAATGTGTTCCTCAGATTCCAACTTTTGTGAAAAACACAATGGTTGAGATTATGTTAAGGGATTTGAATGATGGGAGTGTTGAGGTCGATGACATCCTATTTATTACTATGAATCTTGTTGACCGCTACACCTCCATCCCCCATATGGAGGGACTTGCTGCTTTAAAGGAGGTACTGGATCTAAGCCTCCCACCTCCTTAGTTTTGAAGTTGGCAAGCATAGTTCTGCATAGAAACTCTTAAAACAGTTAGTTTCAACATGTGAGGGGAACAGCGATGGGTTCTACAGTGGCTCCATCCTACACAAACATTTATATGCATGTGCTTGTAAAGCAATATATAGCTGACTCTGCAGTGAACCAGTACCTTAGTGTCAGTGGCTCAGCAGGTTGCACATTCACCTCTCAGGCTAGACTATGCAAAGGTTGCTGGTTCTAGCCCCACACCAAGCACTTGTGGTAAATCCTAATACTAACACTGTAGTGCATCAAGAGGGGGATGCTGAACTCCTGAGGTGCTGTCTTTCAGATGAGACATTAAACTAAGGTCCCATCCACCTGTTCTATTGGTTGTTCAGGTGGACTTTAAAGATTCCATGGCAGATCATGAAACGAGCAGGGGAATTTCCCTGGTGTCCTGGCCAAATTTCCCCCATTCCCAAAAAATACCACCAACAGCTTAATCTAGTTCAGTGGTTACCATCTGTACACCCCCCCCCCCAACCAGGTTGTCCCTGAAAAAGGGACTTCTAGTCTCAGTGGGCCTACCTGGTCAACAAAATCCAATAAATAAATAAATAACCACATCTTGGTTTATAAATGATTTATAATGATTTATTACTTTTGTGGACTGGGAGAGAGCAAGAATTAAAAGAGTTTCACAGCTATTTGAGCAACTGGGGGGGGGGCAAATTTACTTTGGAGTATAGTTATGAAAAGATCCTTGATTTTCAAAATTACAAAGAGAATGATCAATTACACAGAGGACTATTTAGAAAAAAAAACTGTAGCAAAATATGACTCTGCATTATGCTTACTAGTCATCATCCAAAAACTCTGAAAGATAATATTCCATTAGGTCAGTGCCTGAGGACCAGCATGAACAGCTCCAGTAATGATGGGCTTCAGAAGAAAAAGCAATAATGGAAACAGACTGTGAACAAGAAGACGCCATAGGAATATCATGAGGCCAGCAGGGGCACAACAAGAGAACAGAGACTAAGATGTGCTGATACATAATATCAGAGAGACAGCCGGAATGAGCAAGAGGGTGGTATTCTCAGCCTCTTACTTGCCAGATTTTGGAAACATTAAAAACACCCTTCATAAATACTGGAGAGTTTTAAAGGCAATTTCCGTGGGACAAAGAACTTTTGTTAATCCATCATTTGCTGCAGCAAAAAGGTGTCAGTCCTTTAAGGATATTTGTATGCATACTGAGCATACTGTTCCAGTAGTTAAAGACAAAGAGTGGGATTTTGGCTTAGCACCTATGGGGAGATTCTCCTGTGGGTGCTGGGCCCAATGTTCTAATACCTATTACTATAAGATTTGCCAATAAATTCAGAAATGAGACAATACATATATAATAAAGAATAACCTACACTTACTACTCATGTAATATATAGAATCAAATGTCCCTGTGGCATGTCTTATACTAGAAAAATATTTAGAATGTTCAACCAAAGAGTATCCAAGAACAAGTCAGCCCTCAGAACCCATGATGAGAAATCAAGCACAGCTAGACATTTTCTTGAAAATGGCCATTCAATAACCTTAATACATTTTTTGGGCATTAAATTGCTTGTTATGCCTAAAAGAGGAAGGAGCTGGGAACAGAAACTATTGGAGAGGGAGGTGTGCTACATAAATAGGTTCAGTATCCTTCATGCTGATATAGGTTTGAATGATTCTATTGACTGGACACCTGTTTTATAGATCCTGTTGTAATGCCTTTATATACTATTGTATTACTAGAAGTGAATAAAGATTCAGTATACTGTATGTCATGATGTTCTGTTCAGACCATCATTCTTCATTAGGGGTATCAATTCTATTATTTGGGTGTTTAACATTATGCATATGATTTTGTCCTCTGAAAAACATTTTTGTTCCACACAAACAGTTTATGATTGTGAATCACCTGGCTTCGTTCACCCTTTTTTGGAATTCAAATCAGATAAAAATGCACTTCAGAAATGTTTTTTTTTTGATTATTAATATATGACATTTGACCAATGATACAGAATTATGAAATATGTTTTTTTCCAGCTGTTAGAAGACTGAAGAGACACATTTGGTTTTGTTATTTAGCAATATGGGCAGAGTAACTATTCTATTACATATGCAATAATGCATGGGGTGGTGTGTTTAACAGGTTTTGTACACACACCCTGAAGTGTGTTGGTGCAAAGCTCGAGAGGTTTATTTAAGTATCCAGCACCGAGGGGTGTGTGCAAAAACTCAAGTTAAACACACTATCCCATGTTTTTATTTTATATAATTGCTGGGGAGCCTTTTCTCACCACAGTAATTTTATAAAATAAAACAGTCATCCTGCAGTTCAGTTGCCAGACTGATCCGCAGTCTGTAGCCTGTTATCCGAGTGGCTGCCAAAACCTTTTTCCTTTTTTTAGTATAGCCAGTCCATGTTTCTCCTGAAAATTGCCATTTACCAAGGACTGGTGATGTAATCTGTTGATGCTTCTTTTAAAAAGGAAAAAAAACCTTGCCTTATTGCCGAGTGGAGTGAGGTGGTGAGCTTTCCTGCACTGCGTAGGGGGAGAGCAGTGGCAGGCACATGCGTGGAGTGAGGGAAACCTGGCTCGTGTTTGCCGTTCTAACCCATGGGGTTAGAATGGCGAATTATAACTGGGTTTCCCTATGGGAGAAAAGGATCCCCTGTTATTATATTTAGTTTATTTAATATTGTTAATGGCAATGGGTTTTGTATTCTGTGTTGTGGGACCTGGTATGGTTTCCTGCATGATGATTTATAGGAACATTTTACATTCTAGCCATTAGCCTGGCCCTGATAAGCCTTTAGTAGCTGATATATTTCTTGTAATAGGAATTCCTTATTGTCAAAAAGGGATTGCTATATATATATTTTTTTAATTTTAGATCAAGTTATATGCCAGCACTGCTTTTTGGGGCTTGAGGTTAGCCAAAACTGTTTTTACAGATCATGACATGCTATACCAGTTGTTGTGGATGGTGGGTGGAGTGTGTGTAATGTCATGATGCCAGCACTGTCATGACTTCATCAGGTAGCATGAGGGCTACGCGTCAACTTCTTTCATAGCAAGCAGCATAAAGGGAAGAGGAAGAGCACCAGTCAGCATGGCTACTAGGATGGCATCCCTTTACCTCATTTGGATATACCTCATTTGGAGACAGAGTATGGCATTTGGTGACTGTTTGGATAACTGAGTAAGTTTAACTACAGAAATTAAAATGGAGTTCTTGCTGATCTGTTAGCCTGGAGCAGCAAATTTAGAACATAATCATAAATGAGTTATCAGTTGTTATACAATGGCGGCAAGAAAGAATCCTGGCTTCTGATTGGTCAGTTGGCTGTCACAGCAGGGATGTTATCCTGGCATAACATCCCTGCTGATTGTTTGTAGGATTTGGATGAGCATCCCCAGCATGATGATCTCTTCTTTCTCTTAAGAAACAAAAATATGTTTACACACCAACAAAAACATTCTTTAAAATTATTTTTTTATTATAGAGCAACAAGCCATTGTATAATAGGAATAATGCCCTCCAGAGTGGGAGTTATGCTGGGATAACATCCCTTCTCGGGTGTTGGACGCCCTTGGCCAGTGGCCTCGGGCCCAACCACCTGAGGTGGGATGTTATCCCAGCATAACTCCCACCCTGTCAGGCACTATCCTTTAATACAGGTCACTTTCCTTGATAAAGCTCTAATTTGGATGGATGAAATGTTGGAGTGTAAGGTGATCAGTTACATCATGGAGATATAAAATAAAAAGCACCAGAAGTATTTAAAAAGCTTTTTAGAGGTTGTGTTTTCTGAACTGTATCTACATGAATGACCACATGTGGTTTCCCCAATTCCCTGTGTGACTGGGACAACATCTGGTCCTATGAGTTCTGCTGTCTTTCCTGGGAGAAACACCACTCTCCTGTCCCACTGCCCTACCCCTCGTAGTCCATCTAATCCTCTTCACTATTAAGTCCAATATCACACTGACTGCCTCTACCATTCCCTTCCACCGCCCATGCTACTGAATCAGCCTTTACCAGTTCCATCTGATCTACTTCCTCCTACTCTTACTCCCTTATCCCCTTCCTCCTGTCTCTCAAACTCTACCTGCCTATCATCCACCCTCTTCTCACCGGCACAGAGTCCGAAGAGTGCTGACAAGAATAGCATCATATCCATCAACTATGCAGGCAAAGGGAGCAGTAAGTATATCTGATTACAAAAAAAAGAGTAGCTCTAAACCATATCCAGCCAACATCCTTAATCCTACCTGTCCTGTTTGCCTACCTTCAAACGCAGACGCTCCTTCATTGTTCATTCCCTGCTCCCTTACATGTCCCCCATTGAGCAGAATCCCCATGGCCTATGGTCTGCCTTGCAAATGCCCTGCAGACACGCTTAGTAAGACCTCGCACTCCTGCTCTGTGGTACTCACATTTCAGGGTCACTCATGCTTCAGTGTCACCAGGAACTGTGGGCCTCTTAAAACTACAGCTATCCAAATGGCATGCAGCAGTCACGTGGTCAGGGCCGACCACCAGTGGCACCACTTAGTTGCCAAAATAAACCTCCCATGTCCTGCCCTCATTTTCCCTCCTCCCTCTCACCCCTTTCTTCCACACACTCAAATCCACATCCTACAAATGAAAACAGAAATGCACACAGTAACACAATTAAAGAAAAAAGACAAGCTGTGCTGCTAGCACTCTCTTTCTGTTTCCTTCTGTTACCAGCTGGCTTACTCAGCTTCTGACCCCCCAAATGCAGCCTCCACATTGATTTGCAGTCCACTACCTGACTGCAAGCAAAGGAGTCCAGACACCCTATTGGTGTGTTGCCAGCACGTGGTTGGGCCAGTCACCAATGCACCACTTGGCTGCTGAAATCAACCTTCTTTGTCCTACCCTCTCCCCCACTCTTCCCTCTCCCTTTTACACAATCAAACCCACATCCTGCAAGAGAAAACAGAAAAGCACACAGTAATACATTTAAAGAAAAATACCAACTGCACTGCTAGCACTCTGTTGCTGTTCCCTTCCACTCTTCTGACCTTCTGAATTTGGCTTTCACGCAAATTTGCAGTCCACTACCTGACTGCAATCAAAGGACTACAGCCACCCTATTGGTGGGATGCAGTCACATTGTCGACCTCGACCACCAATGGCACCACTTGGTCACTGAAATCAATCTCCCTTGTCCCTTCCTCTGTACCCCTCCTCCCTCCTACCCCCCTCCCTTCCATGCCCACAAACTAACATCCTGCAAAGGAAAACAGAAAAGCTCACAGTACTACAATTAAAGGAAAAAAAGACCAACTATGCTGCTAGTGCTCTCTTACTGTTCCCTTATGCTCCCAGCTGGCTTCCCTTGTTTCTGACCTTTCCTTTAATGGTAATGACTATGTCATTTGCAATCTTCATGGAATTTTTTTTTTCATATGCAGCCAAGTACATGGATAATCAGTAAGATAAGATAAGATGTGCATCATGTTGATATACCCACATGCTTTAGGATCTAGTGAGGCACAACATTGCAGGCGAGTGTTTTTCTTCCCATGGAAGTATGGTTATATCAGCACACCCCCAAAGTATGTTACTGTACTAATAAAATGGGTACACTGAGAAACTGTAATAAATGAAAACAAATGCCAACTTTACTAAACTAAAAACAGGTAATTTCATTGGTTAAAAATGACTAGTAAACAGTAACACCTCCCCAGCTGTCAAACAACTCTATTCACACTTTCAATAGATGGACTGTCTGTTTATCATGGAATGCTGGAATTCAGACTTCAGCAGAATTCCATTGGCCGATTATTCACCTCTCCCCACACATAGAGGATTGTGTATGAGCAGTCATACATAACAAGGATATTCTTGTATCGAGAGGTTTCCTGGGTAGCAGATGACCTAGAGAGCACAGCTCGAGAGGTAATCTGTTACCAAGGGAATCTCAAGATACAAGAATTTCCTTGTTTGTGTATGACTGCTCATACACAATCTTTTATAGTGTCACAGCATAGAAAATCACGCAAAACCAGCTGGAGAAGACAACAGAGAATAGAAATTTTAACATTTTCTTTTTTTTTAACTGACACAGTGTGCTGCAGATGTTTATGCAAGTTCAAGTTTAAAAAAAACACAACTTCCAGTTTAACTGGATTGAGGAAAGCAACTATGTGGCAGCATTCCAAGTTATTACGCTGCAGTAGTGACATAGCTAGTGCAGCATAACAGCTGTGATGACATAGCTACTGCAGCATAACAACTCCATTCTAGTTATGGATTTCTATCCATAACAATATTCTACCATACACTATAAACACACAATGAAAGGCCAGGGAATTCAGTTGTATCTATGGCAGGGAGAGCAACAAAGGTTTCCCTGGTAGGCAAGTAAGGACTGACGGTTCCATGGTCAGAAAAATGTGTATGTGTGTAGGTACGGGGAACACAGTATAAAAGAAAAGAACAATTAATAAGTTTGCTTTTTTCATTTTGAGGGAGTTTTATTTTTAGGGCATGGATTTTTTTTTAATTTAATAAAGGTAGAAACTATGTTTGTAATGGCAATCAGGAATCTTTGAAAAAAAATATTGATATTGTTAGTGTTTTATTTCCTGATTGCCAACATTTTTCTTTTCTGTGCACTAGCCAGATCTAAGACATAGGTACCAGCCAGTCAGGATGGAGGATTTTGGCTACCCATTTTATAAACTTTCTGTGACATATAAGAGACACATGAGATTTTTTGTTTATTGCTGTTCATCTTGAACCAGAGGTTCTTTAATTAGGAAGGATTAAGAAAAACAATAATATAAATGTTATACTTAAAGGCTTTGAAATCTAGCATAAGTTAAATTCACTCTGAACACTAGTGGGGGGCAATTAGGAACCATGAAGCCAAGCTTGACTGTAACTCATATGTTTTTTAGCTTCTGAAAACCAGACTTTGTGTTAATTGTTAATAAAATGCTTAATGTGTAAAGTATGTTTTGAAGCCAAATAAAACAAGTATTTGTCAATGCTGAATGTTGTCTTGCTGGTATTGGCATTGGCATTGGTAGTGCAGGAGTTAGAAAGATGCATAATAGGAAAGACAGTGACATACTGAACCTACGCCAACCCCACCTCCACCCTGCAGAGACTGACAGGCATTCTGGTGTTCCTTTGGGTTGTCAGCCATAATGCTCAAGCCGTATTACCTCTCTCTACCCTGCAGACACTGACAAGTGTCACAGTGTGCCTTGGGGTCTTCGGGCCTTGCGCTCACCGCATTCCATAAGGAAATACACTGAGACAGGTGCAGTATAGGAGAATGGGGTGACCTTTGGGGTCAAAGACTACAAGGTACACCTTGATGCCTGTCACTGGCTGCAGGGTGGGGATGGGGGTGGAATAGCGTGAGCATTACAGTCGATGACCCCAAATCACACCCCTGATGCCTGTCAGTCTCTACAGAGTGGGGTGTTACAGTTGGAAACCCTAATGCCACAGGCATTTGATGGTATTTTCACTCCAAATTTTCAGCATGGGCTTTTTGTGACTCCATCTCATGAAGAGTGGCACTATCAGTTCATTAGCCGAAAGGTGATTTCCCACAGCGACCGCACCATTGTGTGCCACAGGTGTGAAAACACATTTCAGGCAGGATGTGAAAAATGACAGCTATACTATTTATAAGGAGGTGAGAAAAAATAGCAATATTGAAAATCTGAAGTGAAAATATGAAAAATTGGTGAAGTTACAAGTGTGTGTGGAAACTGTGCAATGCACGCTCATAACGCAGTCATTTTTGGAGAATTTTTTCACCATATTTGTAACATGGGCTTTTTGGGATCACATCTCATGAACAGTGGCACTATTATTTTGTTAACCTGTCTTGAAAGGTGATTCCATGCAGTGACTGCAAAATCACCTTTTGGGGCCGAGTAACGAGATGACAGTGCATGAGTTTGTGAAGTGGGGTCCCAGGAACCCCATGTTGAAACTCTGGTATCAAAATTCCCCAAAATGGATGAGATATCCACCCAAGTTGAAACCCCCCATTGCCTGCCATTATAAAGCTTACTGCATTTTGTTCAGTTCCCGGTTGGCTTTTGAAGACTGCAGACATGTTCCGCTCCACAGAAAACCTCAGCGCTGGCCCTTCAGAGGTAAGTATGGGGTGGGGGTATGTGAAGAGGTGAGATGGGCAGAGGGTGGGTGCGGGTTGGGGGATAGGGTGTGGGAGGATGATGAGGGACTGTTTTTTTTTTCACAGGTGAAAAAAAAGAAACCCGACTTCGGGGGACTGTTCTCTTTATTTACAGGTAAAAAATATTTTGGGCATGCTGGAGTGGGATCCCAGTGTGCCATGAATTTAAAGGGGGAACATGATGCTGGTGGGGATTGGGTAGCCCTATTGGCAAAGAAAGTATGTGTGTGCCGGGGGGGGGGACATGATGCCGATGGGGATTGGTCCCCCCATTGGCAAATAAACGGAACTGGGGGGCATGCTGACATGGGAATTGGGCATCCCCAATGTCATATTTGTGGGGATTTTGTGGTGGGCAGCAAGAGCTACCATATTTATTGGAAAGTTTCACCAGAAAAGGCATGTAAACAAGCCTTGTCATCTGACATTCAAATGAGGAAACTGTGCCTCATTGGAGCAGCAGATTTCTTTCAACTCCATTGCTCTTTCTGAAACTGCTGTCATCACCAGCATCCTTGCTAATTGGTGGCTGAGGGATGCACCCACTAAAGCATTCCCTGCATTCACCACAACACTAACACACCTCCGAATGTGCTACTACCACAAAATGTTGCTTGTGCGTGCGTGCAAGACAACATAATAAATGTGTATGTGGTCAGGCTGCCAACACATTGAATGCAGAATGTGTGCAATCCATAGGCAAACTGCCAGATAAGATCTTTGCACTGCATTCTGAGAATTGCACCATTTATGGGATCAGTTTTATGTCATGTGGGACTGGTTAGTGTGAGTATGGAGTGTTTTATTACAAGCCTACTATAAGACCAAGAGGGAAAATGCATGTGCATATCTGGCTCCAGAAGGCACTAGCAGATACAAGGGTGAGAAGTCAACTCTATTCTCACTCCACTTCAAAACACACAGCATTCTGGGCTAATGCAGGAAATTCACAACAGCTGCCAATCTATTACAGGACAATGAAGCAGAGAATTTTTTTTTTCCATCTCTAAACATTTCACTATATAAGTATTGGACAACTGAGATCAAAAAGCAAAAATGATGTTAGAGCTTATGTCTATTGCCAGTTTTGGCTCATCTCATAATTCTTGACATGATTTTTCCTGAAACCCATTGACAGTTACAGTGATAAAGGGTCAAATTTTATAACATTTTTTTTAAATGGGAGATTTCAGGATAGTCTATTCTTTTCTGCTATTAAAATAAAAATTTGCATGAAAACAGGCTGGGTAGACTTCATCTGTTCCAACTGCCTTTCTTGTAATGAGGTAATGATCCTCTCTGCTTCTGATACAAGAACCATTTCTCTGAGCCAGATCTGTGGTGCCAAATGTTGGGGGTTCAATCAGCATGCTGGTGACCCAGGTTCGTGCCTGAGCCTGGGACAACAGGAGTGGAGACTGGCAGGGAGGGTTCAGAGTGTCCATGGGACACTCTACTCCCTGGGAGGAGGTCTGAGCCAGCACCACTTCCCAAGCAGCTCCTGGTGGCCCACAGCAGTGGTGCACATTTGCACTGTGGGTGACCACATGTGGCAGGTGCATCCAAATCAGGATGCAATGAGTGTGGAGCTGTACTGGGGAGGGCAGGGACATAGCATCTGAAAAATGGCTGCCTGGCTGACCAGATGATGGTGACTGACCCCCCATGTGGTGTGAAGCCCGGAGGTGTCTGTGCTGTTCCCCAGCTGTGCCTGGTGAAGAAAGGAACATCTGTTGGGAAAGTCTCTCCTCCAGGTCCCTGTCCTGGGAGGGGGGGCCCCGCAATGAAGGGATACACCGGGGCTACAGTATGGCAGCAATGGGGGTGGTGAGATAGTGATGAGGGGGTGGTGGTGGATGGGCCTTGGCCACCCGAAGGAGTGTTCAACCAGGATGGCAGGAGGGTAAAGAGAGCAGACAAAAAAACAATAACCATTTTTCTGGCAACAGACTGTGATGTCAGAGAGCACTGTGGCTTCATGACAGGGACAAAGCAATGTAAGCAGTTGACATCTAATGGAAAAACATCCTGTTTGAATGAAAAAGTATTCAATAATAAAAAATAGTCCTGAAATGCACATTTTGGGGTATTTTTTATAAGTGAGTACTTCTGAGGCCAACTGTGAATTTGTTGCTGGAAACAAAATATAGTGGGCTTCATTCTCAAAGGTTGATGAAGAGTTTGCATAAAGCCTTGCATTAAACCCAGCACTGCACCAAATACATTGCTGCACCTTGTGTCTGATACACAAAGACCATGCCAATTTGTGACATTTGAGCCCCTTTATGGCAGCTTGCACCAACTGTTTGGTGCAAATTCCATAAAAAGGTCTCATGATTGCCATAAAGTTAGACTAGCAAAAAGCTTGTCTAACTTGCGGCATGTGGCGCATGGGACTGAGAATCCCGATTGCCGACCAGGGAACGCTACAAGCTCATGCACCATCTGTTTGGTGCACCCGGAGCTCACAGCATTCTGACATGTTTGAGAACTGAGCCGTTTCTTTGAATTCCAGAATTTAGCACATGCACAAAAGGCACTGAATTGGACAAAATCAAAACTATAAGCATTCATTCATATGAGTATTATTACTGACATGAACTGTAGCTGATCAAAGTCTGAATTCTGATAGTCAAGCACTTGGTGTAAAGAGTACAGAAAAAATTAATCCCAAGAAACTTTTTCTGTGTTTACATGGAAGATGGCAGTATGCTTTCAATACAAATTGTACCAGCTATACTACATACTGTCAGGACATTAATGGTACTCTGAAGTGTGTAAGAAGCATCTTGGGGAATCAATTATTGCTTCGATAAAAACACAGTAAGATGAAATGTTGAAAACTTCTTTACAGGGTTCTCAATACTTTACATAAAATGTGATTGGACAGCAATACTAACACCAGAGGTATTTTATTTGGCTTTGACCATTCCATAATGGTGTTATTCTTTAAAGTGGGCCAAAACCTTGCCTATAGGCAGTGAAAAATGAGCAGACTAGGTGGGCCACACAGTCCATATCTTCTGACAGATGTTATGCTTCTATGTTAATACAGGGGCAACTGACACTAGTTACATATCTTTAAGGTTATCCTTGAATATTTGCTAGTTATTATAATCCTAAATCCTCAGACCATAATAGAAGGTATCTAAAGGGAGGAATAGAATGAGAAGAAG
Organism: Neoceratodus forsteri; assembly: GCA_016271365.2. NCBI lineage: Eukaryota > Metazoa > Chordata > Ceratodontiformes > Ceratodontidae > Neoceratodus > Neoceratodus forsteri. The sequence continues at coordinate 535,080,088 of CM028135.1, read as the reverse complement.
GTAAATTTTCTAGATCTCCCCCCAATCACAAACCACCTGCTTACTGTAATGCATACTACAATACTGAAGAGTGAAATATTTTAAATTCCCACTTACAGTTTGTTTCACATATTAGGATTGCAACATTGTATCTATTAACAGAATGCACAGTTTTCAAGGTTTTTTTTCTCTGGACCAGAGAAAGGTATTATACTTGAAAGCAAATTTTTGTGCATCTGAATATAATAGTTGTTCTAAAAGAAAATATTTAATAGTTGGAAATGCATTTTCTTGTGGTATCAAACCAATGTTGCACAGTCAAAGATAAATATTATTCCATAAAATGTAATATAAAATAGTAAATAATCAACAAAGACATTAAAGGGGACATGAAATTTGCGCTTATTGTAATCTATTTGTAATGTTGCTATTATTTACTGAAATTGAAAAGTATACCTACAAATAATCAGTATTTAACTTTAGCTGAATATTTCTTTTTTCTTTTTCTTCTGGGCAGTTGATCTATCAGAACACAGTTCAGAGTTTGTTACACTAACTGTGACATAGTCAAAATTCTGCATTACTAGCTCAAGGAAGATACTGTACAGCATATTGCTGAAACAACTAAAGTAACCATTATTTAAGTGCATTTAAATATAGATCATCTGGAGGTATGAATATTCTTTCTGAAAATGGGAATATGACAACTAGACACCATTTAGAAATAATTTCCTGGGCAGGCCCAGTGGTGCTGAGGGTTGAGGTGATGGATGCCACACCTCGTGCCACAATGGCAGCCTGGGTTCGGGAATGAGCCTAGGCCACCAGGGGTCAGCAGGGGGAAGAGAGGATCGAGCATCTGGATGACTGCTCTCCTCTCTCTGGGGGGTGGGTCTCATGTCATCCCTCTCATTGATTGCCCTCTGGTGATGACTAGAGGGCAGTATGGGTCAGGAGGCATGCTCCAACATGGCGACATCGGTAGGGACGTGGGATGGGATGTAAACAGGAGGACTAAGGAGCCTGGTAGGGCTCCATGATGGTCCACTGCATTGAGGGCTGAGCCAGTCTTCTGGACAGGGTCTCTGGGAAGGGGGTACCACCTTCCCAGCCCTACCATAGGCAAGCAGTGGGGAATCTCCAGGGTCAGCTAAGTGTGGGGCAGTGGGACCAAAAGAGAGAGTCCCTCCTCCAGAGAGCCAAAGCCCCTGCCAGGGCTCAATGGAGGATAAAAACTTGAATAAAAAAAAATAAATAATTTCCTGTCCTTTTTAACCTAGAGGAGTAAGCTGCAGGACTTGTACTGGAAAACTAACATATACTGCACAGTATGTTGCAACATGTCTGGAGTGAGGGCTAGATGCTGCGGTAATGACGTTGCTTTCACACTTGCTCTTGTTGTATTTCTGCAAAATAAGTCCTCCTCAGTTTTGATGACCTTTGACAGCAAGCCAAGACTTGTTACAATCCAAACAAACCCTTAGTCTGCACTGCTTGGGATATTTCCCCCCTAGAAGACGTCCCCCACTTCAAGTATTTATGTGTGGGACTGGATTGCTCCCTTGATTTCTCTACCCAAATTGATTCCATTCACAAAAACTCTTTCCCAAGCTAGGCATACTTTACTGCAACACATTTTGCATTCCATTGTCTTGCCTGCCATGAGGTTGCCTTTCAGATGGCCTTCCCAGTGTTAGACTATGTGGACATGCTTTAAAGCATTATGTACAGATCCTCCATCACCAGGCTGGAGCTCTTTTTCACTCCTCTGTCATTCATTCTCAGCTGTTCCCCTCATACGTGCCAATGCTCCCTCTCCTTGAAGCTTTCCTTCCCCTCACTTGCATCCCAGCGCTTAACACACAGCATTGCCTTCCTTGCCAAATTCTTGCTTGACTCTTCCCATGCTGCCTCTTCAGTCTCCTTACTCCATCCCTTCCTTCTTCTTACCCCTTTTGTTCCTCAGACTCCCACTCTTTCCCTGCTCACTACTGTGACACAACCTTTGGGCAGTCAGACTTCTCCTCCCACCTCCCATTCATCTCAAATAACAGTCCTCAAAAATATCTGCTCTGCTTCTCCCCATTTTTCTTCAAAGCCTGCCTATATACTTTGTAAATACCTGTACCTGCCATTAGTCCTCCTCTATCTATTGAATATACTCTCTTTTAAGTTGACCTCACATATAAGCCAACTCCTTTTTACAATATAAAATGTTATTAATCCTTCAGTTAGGCATTTTGCCCAAAATGATTGAAGATATCATTTTGTGACCAACTACGGACATCAATCTGACTTTTGAATCTCAGACCCAACAGTAAATCTGGTGTTCCCAGTCATGGAATGAGTGAATCCTTGTAAACACTGCACTGCAGTGAGGTCCCCTCATATCTTTTGTTGAGTCCCTCGCATGTCCCACTTTATAGCACCAAACACTAACTTCATGCACACATATAAAAAGTAGCTATAACCACAGGAATCAGCTCATTTTTTTTTTAAAAACTCCCTCTTTCACCCTTAGATCTGTTGCCTTAGCCTTAATTTGAGCCCCGTCAGGTCCTCAGCCCTGTCACCTGCACTTCCCACCATCCATCAGATGTGGATCTATAAGATGTAGAGTGTGAGGAGCAATAAGCCGTCATGTAGACAGCTCTAGGCACATTCTTATTTTTCGTGTTTTTCCTCCCTGTTCTCCAAGTCCCTCCCATGTCCCTGACATTAGGCTTATGCCCTAGATTGCCTCAATCATAGCAGTGCACTATAGGCTGATGCCCCTTTCATGATGGAGTAGTTTCCCTGACCTGCTCTTCTTTAGAGCTACAGCTCTCTATTCTTTTTCCCCCTAAATCTGTCCATATTTTTTTCAATTGGTATTGTATGCAATGACTTGCATCTGCTTCGGTGTTGGAATTTTTGCTCTTTATAATGCACAGATTGCACCAAGATTTCACATGTAAATGTGTTACCTATCTGCATTACTACAATTCATTTTGTTCTTGCATTTCTGCCATCTGTACAACCCCCATCCTCACCTGGGTTAAATCTGGGAGCCAGTTTGGCTTAGTATGCCTTTCCCCTTCAAAAAAACTTTCATATAAAATAAAAAGGAAACATATTACATGATTTTCCTGTTATAAACTATCCCATAATCTAATATTCATAGGCACATAGGAAAGTCACAGTAAATTAACTTTTATTTTTATTCCCTACCCATCCACTGTTCTGTAACCCAGTCACATGGGTCTCACAGGGAAATGAACTAGGTCTCAGTGGGACTTTTCCCATCATACTTTTCAAATAATGATAAATTCCAGATAAAAAAGAACCAGGCCCATTGTGTTTGTCCCTGACCAACCATGGAGCTCCAGCATTCAATTTTATATAAAAAAATGAAAACTTCTGGGCACCCTCCATTCTACAATCAAATAATGTACTCAGTGGTGTTAGATTCCATGAAGAACTTTTCCAACTTGAGTTTAAAAACAGCCACATGGGGGGGGAAACATGGCAGATGGCAGCTTAAAATGTTGCTCCTTCCCTCCCTGGAGCTAATACTTTGTTTAATAATGTAATCCAGACCTAGTGGGCAACTTACATGCCATAGGAAGCCAGCCGAGATCATCATTGCAGAATGTGAACACTCCGAGCCGAAGGTACACCACCCAGGAAGGTGCCTGATGACCAAATAGACTACACATTCCAGACTTGACCCCGTGGGAAAGGAGTGAGCTGCAGCCTACAAATTGGCCCAGTGCGAGCAAGCACACCTGCACACTGTACCTGGATTTGTCAGCCCCTCTCTCCCCCAAGGGTATCGCTACAGCTTTTTTATACTGCTCTATAATTCCATGCAGGTCTAACTTGCTTGCCAGAAATACCTTTTTGGGGCATCTTACCTGTACTGACTATAACTTGGCCTCCTCCACCCAGCCATCCCTGACCTTGGCTCACAGTCCCACAGACATTTCAGCCCCAGTGGCGGACTCATTGTCATACATCACTAAGATGCTGGAAACTCTGCTAACATGGGTGGATGGCATAAGTGCTGCTCTGGCAGGTAATGTGGTGGATGTCCACCACCTTGAAGATCAAGCCAACATGGCAGAACAATACACAGAGGACTTTGATCACCAGCAACATAGAATATGGCATAAATTACAAGAACATGAGGCCAAATTGAATAAGCTCTGGGAAAGGGCCAAAGACCAGGAAAATTGGGGATGTTGCAACAATATCAGGATCCTGGGCATCCCTGAAGGCCTAGAGGGGTCCAGCATGGATAGGTTCTTCAATGACTCCATACCACAGATGCTGGGGGAGTGGTGGAAGGGCCCAGTGGAGGTTGAAAGAGCACACATAATTGAGAGGCAAGGTAGCCCCACTGGATCTCCCCCACAGCCTATCATTGCATACCTGCTCAGATACTCTGTGAAAGAGCAAGTCCTTAGAGTGGCCCGTGATCTGGAAGACATTGTCTGGAGAGCAGCCTGTATATCTTCCTACAGGGACTATTCCCATGAAGTAGCTATGAAAAGGAAGGCCTACATCCCCATACGGCAAATCCTAAAAGACAATAATTTTAAATACTGATTTAGAAGGCTGCCTGCTCTCTTGGTCTCCAAAGATGGCAAAGAGTTTCTGGTGGAGATGCCCCAGGACATAGCTAAATTGCTGCATACCTACTGGCCGAGGCTTCCAATCAGTACTAAATCCCCCAGAAGGCTCTGGGTCCCCAAAGATCACATGGCTGAGAGGAGGAATGGTAAAGGTGAAAGTAAATTCCAGAGGGACCACAAACAAGAGCAGACTGGTCCGTTCCCCAATTCCCCAGGTCTGACGTGGTGCAGGCCTCATCCCACCAGATCCACGAGTCACTTACATAACCCAAGCGGACACAGAAGGTGGAGTGGGCTCCCAAACAGGATGGTATGCCTTCCCTAGAACAAAGGCCCTGCCAATGTTCTCACAGAAGGCAGCACAATGGGGGCAAGAGCCTGCTTTTTCCAACTTCTCAACCAGCGAAAATGCCAAGAGAGGAAGCATCCAATGAAGAGGAACACAATGACAATCCCGGGGAACAGGAGGCTGACTCCATGGACACTGCCTCCCCAATTGACTGGGCTGAGGAAATGGAGAACCAGGCGGAGGCTTTGATTGTGACCAACACCCAAGCAGCATACCCAGCACTAGTTAAACCAGACTGAAGACTTTTGCTGAAGCAGCTGCCGGAACACCTCTGCAGAAGACTGAACACTCCTCTTGGCCCCAGTCAGGCATGGAGAGATGATCTGGACTGACTCTGAGCCTTCTGCATGGACTATGCATCACTTTCAATAAGCTAAGTTCTCCTCTTTTGAGGGTTTACATTATGAGACTCCTTAGTGGTTTCTATGGCTGGTTGACCTTTGGCTGCCTTTGCCTGGCCTATGTCTCCCTTTCTCCCCCCCTCCTTCTGCACCCTGGATACTAAGGCTGTGCCCCGGTACTGCAGTGGCTGGGTAGGTAGCCAGGAGTGGAAGATGCCGGTCAACCCCCCCTTACTGTTCTGCCATTTACAATGCTTCCTCTCCTCAGCAGGGACCCACATGGTAATATTAAAGGATACCATCTTCCTCCCCCTTTGCTAACTTGGTCACCCAAACAGGGGCCAGGATCATGCACTCCCTCCCTCTTTATCTCTGCTGAGGAGGATCCAGTGTCATTGTGCTCACCGGTCCCTGCCAATGTCTTTAATCTCAGTAGGAGGGGACTTCCCATTGGAAAAGGCTGGAGGTACTTTACCTCCTGGGGGTAGTTTGGTTCCCTTGGGGTCAGGCTCCCTCCCTTCGCCAAGTAGAAAGGGCATTAGCCTCAACAGTTCTCCCCCCTCCAGTCCCCCCCCACAGTGCCCTTTCCTGGCACCCCAAGGATTGATGATAGAAAGTCCTCCCCCCCGGGAGGGGGATTAGCATATTTTCCCTCTTTTTGGGGCTTACAGAGTTCATCTCATGAAGGATAGGTGGTTTGGTTCATGGTGTATGACTACCTAGCTTTATCAAGTTTGGATGTTGTTCAAATTTTTTTACCTAGATTTATCTAGTTTGGATGTTGTTCAGATTCTTACAGGAGTTGACTGAGTGTCACAGTTTATAGTTGTCTTGGCTGGCTTCCTGTGGAGGACTATCTTCCTTCCCTTGTTATCCCCTATACAACAGGCATTGGGATGGCCCTCTGGACTGGGTCACTCAACAGGGGTGATCTGTGCCCAGGGGGGTCGGGCCTGTAAATGTTTTTAGGTTCCTCCCACACCCCGACTGGACATCGAGATAGCACGGCTAGAACTGTAGGTCTTTCCCTTCGTTCTTCGTGCACACTTCTGGTGACTTTAATGCATTATACTGCACAACATCAAGCACTGGCTGGTGCCTGACACCTTCCCAGACCCCATTATATTCCTGTCTTGGAGGAGCTTGGCTCACCTGCCTCCCATCACCCTTTTGTAAGATCCATTAGCTGCAATCACTCTCCACAAGGGAGGTTCACAGATGATTCAGATTATCCCTTGTTCCTGAAGGTCCCCTCCAGGAACCCAGCCTTTTCTTTCAGCTTATCAGCAGGGAATATAGCTTGGATTAGCCAGGCAGATATATTTTGTCACAGGTTGCGCTGATTAGGATTCCCCCTCACTCTTTATCGCTCTTTCCTCTGCTCCACTACTATAGACAGGAACTTGGACCCAGTACCCATGGTTGATACAGTCCAAGGAAGCTCAGGGGTGGGGACTCATACCAGATTCTTTCCTTAATTTTCACGGACCACGAGAGTACCTTAAGTCCTTACCTCCCCCAACTCCCGGCTGTGGGTTAAAACTACGGACTAGAGGTACTAGGCCTTTATGTACAGATCATGGCTAACACTTCCCAGCAGGGGTTGAATCTGGTTTCGTGGAATGTGAAGGGCCTCAATCATTTGGTGAAAAGAACAAAAGTGTTGCACCAACTCTGCTCATTGCATGCGGAAGTGGAACACATTCAAGAGATGCACCTTACTGCTCAGACGGTGCAGTGGCTTAGAAAATCTTAGATGGGGCAGGTGGTGGCCAGCTCTGCCACAACCAGATCAGAGGGGTAGCTATACTAATCCACAAGTTGATCCCATGGCTGGATGAAGTAGTCAAATTGGACCCGCAGGGTCGATGGGTAGATGCCCATTTTGTATACCCTGGTGGTAAGGTAGTGGTGGCAAGTGTGTATGGACCCAATGTGGACTCTACAGACTTTTTCCCTCAGGTGAGCCAAGCACTGACTCAGCTCACTGAAGACGATCCAGATTTCCCCATCATTGTGGGGGGATATTTTAATCTGGTGGACAATATCTTTCTGGACAAATCCTGCCCAACCCAACATTTTCATCCTAAAGCTAGGGCAACCCTACAGGAGTTTAAGGAGGAATGGGGCCTTATTGACCCCCTGGTGGAGGGACAACCCTATGGGGAGAGATTATACTTTCTTCTCTCTAGTTCACAATACTTACAGCCATATTGACTTTTGGTTAGCCAATCACAGAGCACCTCAGAACATCCATAGACTGGTAATTGGTAACATTGGGATCTTGGATCACGCTCTCATTTCCTGTCTCTTCCACCCTCTGGGTGACCGCCCTTTATGCCCCTGGTGGAGATGCAACCCCCTGCACTTGAGGGACAAGGAATTCTGCACCCAGATGAGGGAGGCGGCCATAACCTACTTTTCAGAGAACTTGGGGAGGAGGGGGAAACCAGTGCTGGTACGGTTTGGGATGCATTTAAAGCTGTTCTGAGGGGGAACATAATAGCTTACTCAGCAGCTAAGAATAGGAGATGGCAGGAAGAAGTTTCTATGTTGCAATCTAATGTACAAGTTAGCCAGCCTGGGAGTGGGTCCCAAGATGGTAGCCTGGGTAAAGATTGGCTGGAGAACAGGACACAGAGGGTAATAGTAAATGGAGTTCACTCTGAAGAAAGGGGGGTTACTAGTGGGGTAACGCAGGGTTCAGTACTAGGACCGGTCCTCTTCAATGTCTTTATAAGTGACATTGCAGAGGGACTGGAAGGAAAAGTATGTCTCTTTGCAGACGACACAAAGATCTGCAACAGAGTTGATACACAAGGTGGGGTGGAAATGATGAGAAGGGACTTGGCAAGATTGGAGGAATGGTCAAATGTATGGCAGTTTAGATTCAATGCTAAGAAGTGCAAGGTAATGCTACTGGGATCCAAAAACCCAGGGGAAGAGTACACAGTGAGAGGTGAGATACTAACAGCAACAAAATTGAAAGGGACCTAGGGTAATCATATCAGATGACCTAACGGTGGGCAAGCACTGTGAGAGGGCAGTAAGAAGGGCTGGGGGGGATACTGGGATGCATAGGGAGAGGCATCACCAGTAGAAAACAAGAAGTTGTTATCCCTCTGTACAGACAGCTGGTGAGACCCGACCTGGAGTACTGCGTACAGTTCTGGAGACCCAATCTCCACAAAGACATAAACTGGATGGAGGCAGTCCAGAAAAGGGCAACTAAAATGGTGCAGGGTCTGCACTGGAAGACATATGAAGAGAGACTTAAGGAGCTTAATATGTATAGCCTCGAGGAAAGGAGGGAGAGCAGGGACATGATAGAAACTTTCAAGTACCTCAAGGGAATCAACAAAGTCCAACAGGGTAGCATCTTTCAGAAAAAGAGATGTGCAAGAACAAGGGGGCACAATTTGAAGATGGGGGGCAGCTCAGAGGTAATGTAAGGAAGTATTTTTTCACAGAGAGGGTTGTGGATGCATAGAACAGCCTTCCGGAGGAGGTTGTGGAGTCAAAAACAGTGGTGGAATTCAAGCATGCATGGGACGGTCATAAGGCAATTCTAGGGGTTGGGGTAGGAAGAAGTAGGCTGTTGGTTAACTAGGATCTGCAGCTTATCCATTAGGTAGGGAAATGGGCAGATTGGGTGGGCCAAGCGGTCCTTATCTGCCATCAAATTCTATGTTTCTATGTATGTATGTTTAAGCTAGCCGACCTCAAGGCCAAATTCAAAGCCTATAGCTCCCAAAATGGCTCTCTTCTACCAGCCATTTTGGGGTTGAAATACAAAATTAGCACTTTATTGCAACGTAAAGCTGAATGGCAACTACTTAGAGCCAAGCACAAGATTTGGGAGGGCGGGGACAAGGGAAGCAAGCTCTTGGCTTACCATCTACGTAAACAGCAGGCATCCTCCCAGATACATGCCTTGAGGGATCACAAGGGTCTCATAACCACAGACCCCAAAGGCATAAACTATGTCATGCAACTGTATTACCAGGACCTCTATGAGTCCAAAACCCCCAAGAAAGTGGAAGACCACATCATGCAGAAGACTGACACTTTTATGAACCCTAAAACAGTTGAGATGGAGAAAATCAGAAGTTACATTAATTGTAACACTGAGGGAGTGATCTACAAGTTACTGTGCACTTGTGGGAAGCTCTACATAGGCAAAACAAAGAAGAAAATGAGATTCAGAATGAATGAACACATTTTGGCAATAAAACATGGTAATGATGAATATGTCATGGCTCATCATGTCAAAATGTGTGGAAAGAATGGCGTACATAAAGTCACAGCATGTGGTTTGGAACATGTACAAAAAACGTAAGGGGGGAGACACTGAAACTGTTATAAAGGAAAAAGAACAACAGTGGATTTACAGGCTGGGGACAATGAAACAACCAGGCCTGAATGACAGGTTTGAACTTAAACTTTTCTTGAAAAAGAAACGAAAATAATGGTTCTCTTGTAAGTTTTGTTTGCTGTATCCTTCTTTCACTATAGCAGCATTTTATCCCCGATCCGGTGTGAAACATAAGAGTTTTATATTTCCTCATGAATTATCTGAGATAATTATTGTGGTATTTTTCATGTGCCTTCTGTGAAATTGTGATGCACTGAATTGTAATTTTGAGTACATTTAAGAGAAGAAGATAGAGATGATAATACATCCAGTTTCACTTCTGTTATGTTTCTCTTTATTTTGATCCAAAGAAAATTGAGGAAGAGATATGAATGAATGAAACTTGAATAAAAAGTTCAATATTTTAACATAATAATAATTAAAAATGTCACTATTGGTTGATGGACACATATTTTTAGTTTATTTTATTAAGTGATTGAAGTAAACACTGTGATTGCTGTATTAATTAACTTAATAGTGCAGTGATTGGTTTTCATTTATGATGTCTTGGGTGATGAGAGTATACAGTATATACCCTGTTTGATAATCTATTCATGACTTCTGAAGAAGCCTGAGTTGTCAGGTGAAACGTAAGCCATCTTATAACGTTATGTTGCTCTCAAGAGTAAAATGCTGAAAGAAACACTGACTGTGTGAATCGCATTATTTGCTTAACTGCTCATGCAAGAGTGAGTTGCTCTTCACCATTCTCTATGTGTACCTTATTTGGAGAAGCATGACCTCCCCAGTGATCACCACCATTCTGAATTGAATCTTGCATGATTTCCTTTGGGAACTTGTTCCTTAGGTTTACTACTTTCTGAATGGAAACTAATGCCTTTTCTCATTCTCTAATTCTATACTCCCTTAAACAAGGGTACATCCTCTAGTCCTACTAGCCATCAGGATTAAGCACAGTATCACAGTTTGTTCTGGGATATCTTGCAGGATACTGCAGAAACTCAATGAAATAATATGGTAATTATTCCAGTTTGTCACAAACTAAACAGCAAAATCTCACATAGAGCACTTGATCCTGATGGACTGCACTACACCCTCTAAGACACATTCTATTACTGAACAATGCAGTTTTTACCAGACTCTGGAACTAAAGTAATCACATCTACAGGAATCTCTAACATTCAGTGCCATGTAAAATACCCCTAGCCATTGCTAAATAGAAACATTAAATTTTTTGGCAGAAAAGGACCAGCAGGTCCATCCTGTCTGCACAATTTTTCCCTGCCTATTTCTAAACTCTTGACCCTATTTCTTCCATCTGTTAAGCCCATGTGTCTATTCCATGCATGCTCAAGGCTCCGCACTGCCTTTGCCTGCACCATTTCTTTTGGTAGGCTGTTCCAGGTGTCCACACCCCTTTCTATGAAGAAGTATTTCCTCATATCCCTCTTAAACATCCTCCCTCAATCTTCATTCCATGCCCCTAAGTACTGTTACTCTACTCCTCTGAAACAGACTCCCCTCTTGCACCATGTCCACCCCCCATGACATACATAGAGGTTTCAATCATGTCCCCTCTCACTATCCTTTCCTCTATACAGTATGTTGAGTGAGCTCCTGCAGCCTCTCCTCATATGGTTTCTCAAACAACCCTGCAACATTTTGGTAGCCCTCCTCTGGACCACTTCCACTTTCTTAATGTCTTTGCAGAGGTGTGGCCTTTTGATCTGAACACAGTACTCTAGGTGGGGTCTTACTAACAAGTGATATGGTGGCATCACCACCTCCTTTCTCCTGCTAGAAATCCCCATCCCTATACACCCCAACATTCAGCTAACCTTGCATACTGCTTTGTCACACTGCCCTACCACCATGAGATCATCAGTTATGATCACCCCAAGGCAGTCATATCTGATGATCTCAAGGTGGTAGGTCAGTGTGAGATCATCAGATACAATTATTCCAAGGTCTCTCTCTCTTGCTTTGTGTCTATAAGTACCTCCCACCAATCTTATGCCCCGTTCCCTGGGTTTCACCAGCCCAGGTGCATGACATTGCACTTTTTGGCATTGAAACAGAGCTGCCACACTCTAGATCACTCCTCAAATTTCCCTAGATCCCTTTTCATTCTCTCCACCCCTTTCCGGTTGTCCATACTGCTGCAGACTTTTGTGTCATCTGCAAAGAGACAATCCTTCCCCTCATTTTCCACAGCAATGTCACTTATAAAGACACTGAAGAGGACAGGACCCAGTACTGATCCCTGCAGTACTCCACTGGTCACTCTCCCATCGCCCACCTGACTGCCATTTTCCATTGCCCTCTGCCGCCTATCCTTTAACCAGTTTGATACCCAGCTTACCACCTTCTCTCCAACCCCCAGGTTGCCAAGTTTCTTAATTAGCCTCCTGTGTGGCACAGTGTCAAAGGCCTTATGGAAGTCCAGATAGACTACATCCACTGCCTTCCCCTGATCCGCCACCTTACTCATCAAGTCAAAGAAATCTAAGAGATTTGTTTGACATTACCTCCCCCTTCTGAAACCATGCTGCCCATGATCTTGCAGTCCATTCACCTGTAGGTACTCCATTAGTCTCTCCTTTAGCAGCATTTCCACTAATTTCACCACCACTGATGTGAGACTGACTGGCTGCAATCGATAGCCTCCTCCTTCCTGACACTCTTGTGTAGAGGGACCACATCGGCCCTCCTCTAGTATACCAGCATTACCACCGTCTCTAATAAGGTGTTGAATAATGTTGCCACAGTAGCTGCTAGCACCATGCTCCATTCTTTTAGTACACTAGGATGAATCCCATCTAGCCCTATTGCCTCGTTTTCCTTTAGGGCTTCCAATCCTCTTTGGACTCTTTCAGACTCTCCTCTGTGAAAATGGACTCTTGTCCACTCCCCCTTCCCTTTGGTGCCTGCTGATATATGTTGGTCTCTCTACTCCCACCACAGTATACCATTAAAGAGTTTTAGGCACGGTTGAAACAAATAACATGATAGCAAGTTTTAATTCACCAGTGCATGCATTGTGCTATTATCATGCATGACCTGGGTTTGGGAATGAGCCTGGAGCATTGGAGTATCAGCTGGGGGAGGAGGATGAGCACCCACTGCATTGCTCTCCACCTCTAGGGAGGGTGGGTATCTAAGCCTGACCTAATACTGCCAACTAGTGATGGTTAGGTGTAGATGTGTCTGGGCATGATACATGTGCAGGATTGGCTAAACAGGGGATATTGTCACACAGGGCAGGGGCATGCACTGCATGCCATGACATCATTGCACACCTGCTCAGCTGACAGTAAGTAATAAGGAAAATTCCCCGTTTCACTGTGCACTATGACACTGGAGGACTCCAGCAACAGGCACCAAATATCACCCAGACTGTACTGTTGGCGTATCTGGGATATTGGTCTTCTCTCCTTAGCCCCTGGGGGATCCCACCACAGACCAACAACCCCAGTAACTTTATCTGGGGAGTGCTGGGCCAGGGGCTATGGCCTGGGGTACCTCCCCAAAGGGTCAAAATGGGGTGCATCCCCATCACAGGATCAGTGCATAGAGATAATTTAAAATAGGTATAAATTTGACAACATGAAAGAATCTCCTCTTTGGAAGAAAGATATTAGAGCTGTGTAAAATTAGTACATTTTGCTTTCACAAATGTCCCAAAATGCAGCAGAAAATGAACAAAGTTTGTGAAATTCATAAAGTAGGTGGAAAAAGTACTACATATGGGATATGTGAAGTTTTTTTCATGTATGGTACAGAATATACTGGGAGTGGATAAAAAAGCCAATTGAATTGCTACTATACTTTTATTTTTGGAGCCCTATTATTCCTGTAGGAATTAGGCAGAGGGTAGTGGAAGGCCTAGTGTGTGTCAGGGGCAAAACTACCAACGCGTCACAGCATTGTTTTATTTTACTTTATTCCAGCTAACTAGATCAAGAGTCCTCAATACAGCTTTGGGCTCATATATTCTGCAGCTAACTTTTAATTTGGAAAGCACAACTTTTGTTGCAAAGCATTCTAGCGATACGCACAGCCACTTCGGGGTTCCAGGACACATATAACTCACACTGCAGCAAGCAGGGCACGCGTTCTCACACGCGGAGATGAGCGCAGAGACACGCAAGGTAGGCGCATGTCGGCTGTGTCAGCTGAGTAAGCTGAGTTGAGCTAGATAAATTGTGAGTAATTATATTGTAAAAATGCTGTTGTGCAGCTTATGTGATATGTTTATGCACGGAGAAGAGGTGGACAATTATACATGCAGTAAGTGCTGTGAGATTAAAGAACTCAACGCTGAAATAGTGGAGCTTAAAACGAGGATAAAGGTGCAGCTAGAAATATCTCTGCTGGAGCAATATGTTGACTTCAGGGCAGAGGGTATTATTCAGGATAGCAGCAGTAGTAATGAGGAGGATTGTAAAGATACTATGTTATCAAATGAGATAACTAAAAGCCCAGAGACATGGTCGGTGGTCCCCAAAAAAATGTTGCACAAAAGAGGAAGGCGGAATATTGGAGGTGTATCTAATATCCTGACCCCAAACAGATTTCAGGCCCTGATAACAACTGAGGAAGATGATGAAATTCAACCAACAAATATTGAATTGGGTCCCATGGTACTAAATAATGTATGCACAAGCACCCAGAGTAATGTAGCGCATTCATCACAACCAATAAATACTGTTGCAGGCCCTATGGAACCAAACTATGTATGTATAAGCACCCAGAATACAGTACAGCATTCACCACAAATTCAAGTACCAGTAAGTAATACCCCATGGGGCATCTTGATCATTGGTGATTCAATGTTACGATATGCAACAAAATGATTACATAACTGTGAGCATATTGCCAGGGGCAGGCATAAGTGATATTAAGCAACTTTTGCCAGGTTTATTAGAGAACACCATTACCCCAGTTACAGTATTACATGTGGGAGGCAATGACATAGGGAAAAGGAATACTCTAGAAATACAGAGGGAGTTTGAAACAATAGGTGCTGCACTTAGAAGCAGAGGGTGTGAGGTGTTGATTTCTGGCATTCTACCTACCCCAAGGGCAAGTGATCAAATAAATCAGGAAAGTTACAGATTTAATGGTTGGCTCAAGAGATGGACTGTTAGAGAGGGTTATCTTTATGTAGATCATTGGCAGGAATTTCAGAATAGTCAATTATTTGCAAGGGATGGGTTACACCTTAATAAGATGGGTAAACGCTTATTAGCGCAACAACTAAAAAATTCTGTACATCACCATTTAAACTCCACCAGAAGGGGGATGTGGGGGTTATAAAATCAGGACATAGGGAAATTGAGTGGAATTTTATGCGCATCAATGCAAGAAGTCTAACAGATAAATTTGATGAATTGCAAGTAATTCTAAACACTCATAACATACATATTTGTGCAATTGTGGAAACATGGTGGCAACCCAAGGATACCTGGGATAGGCAAGTCCAGGGGTATACACTTTATAATAAGGATAGGTCCCTATCAAGAGGCTGGGGGGGTGGCTCTATATGTTGCAGATGGTATTACTACGGAGAGTATAGATACATCTAGGTGGCTAGATGTTGAAGTTATTTGGGTTAAGATTAGCCCTCCCTGAGCACCTAAGATTAATTTAGCAGTAATGTATAGGCCACCATCCACTAGGGTAATGGAGGATGAGATTATTTTAGATTTTATGAATCAATTTTCTCTGGAAGGGAATGTAATACTGGTTGGTGACTTCAACCTCCCTGAGATTGGATGGAATACACTCAAAGCAAGTACATCTGTAGAATCCAAATATTTAGAGATATTTAGCCTCATAGGATTGGATCAGTATGTTACAGCCAATACAAGGGGAAATCATATCCTGGATTTACTATTAAGTAACCTTGGGGACAATATTATAAATTGTACTTTATTTCCCCCTTTGGGTTCT
The DNA here is from genome assembly GCA_016271365.2 of Neoceratodus forsteri. Lineage (NCBI taxonomy): Eukaryota > Metazoa > Chordata > Ceratodontiformes > Ceratodontidae > Neoceratodus > Neoceratodus forsteri. The sequence goes on along the minus strand of CM028135.1, from coordinate 535,064,473 downwards.
AGTGATCATGCTATAGTAGGTTTTCAGTAATCTGGTACTCTTGGTGATAATAAAGGTATCACTGTACTCCATAGGTACAATTCAGCAAATTTCGACCAAATGAGGTATGAAATTGACTGCATGGGATTGGAAAACAGATTCTACGAACCACAGTTTCTCAAATGTGGGATAAGTTGACAGATACCATAAATGGCTTAATTTCGAGACATGTACCAACTAGAAATAAATATAAAGAGGCCAAAAGCCCATCCGCGCCATGGATGACTCAATCTGTTAAGGGATTAACTAAAAATAAAAATAAAGCACACCATCAAGCAAGACATAATAGCATGGAAGCTGGTTAGGAGATATATAGGAAGAGCCTTAAACTTGCAAAAAAGGTATAGTTCAGGCCAAAAGAGTGTATGAGTACACACTAGCCACGAAGGTCCAGGACAATTATAAGACTTTCTATACATAAACAGCAAGAAGGGAAAAAACAATGCTATTGGACCCCTAAAAACACAAGATGGGAATCTTATAATAGAAAATAGGGCATTAGCTGAGGAATATAATGTATATTTTTCATCAGTATTTAATGCTAGCCCTCAAGTTATCCAGGACTGTGGTATAATAATACATAGTGGAGAAAGCCTTAACATAGATCCTGCTGATGTCTTAACCAGATTACAAAAGGTAAACCAGAATAAAGCACAGGGGCCAGATGGGATTCATCCCAGGGTAATTAAAGAAATGGCAGTATTACTAGTGGGTCCAGTATCTTATCTTCTTCAGAAAAGTATAGAAACTAGTGAGGTTCCTGAGGCCTGGAGGCAAGCAGTGATTATACCTATACATAAAAAGGATCTAGGCAGGAAGTCTCAAATTACAGGCCTATTAGTCTGACCTCGGTGCTGGGTAAGATTCTGGAAGGTATAATTAAAGACTATACCGTTGAATTCCTGGAAACTACAGACAGGATAGATATGACTCAGCATGGATTTACCAGAGGAAGGTCATGTCAAACCAACCATTTGGAATTCTATAACAAGGTTAGTAAAGCCATGGATATGGGAAATCCAGTTGATGTGATTTTCCTGGACTTTGCGAAGGCTTTTGACAAGGTCCCCCATATGGAGCTTGTTAAATCACTTTTTGAGCAAGATATACCAGTTTGGATACAAAAATGGGTTAAGGCATGGTTTACAGACAGAGGCCAGAAAGTCTGTGTTAAAGGGGAATACTCTGGCCAGGTTAGAGTTACTAGTGGTATCCCCAAGGGGTCGGTTTTGGGACCATGTCTATTTAATTTATATATTTCATCTATGCAGGTTCATTCAGGGGTCTGGTTGTCTAAATTTGCAGATGACACTAGGATTGGGTGTCTTGTAAATAATTTAGAGGAACAGTCAGTCTTACAAACAGCATTAAATAGTTAGGATATGTGGGCCTCCCAGAAACAATCTATTATTAATATTGACAAGTGCAATGTTATGCACTTTGGAAAGAAAAATAATAAGTTTCAATATACCCTGGGTGGTTCTGTATTAAAGGCTGTAGGTGAAGAAAAAGATTTGGGGATAATTGTTAACAGTGATCTTAGTTTTAGTTTACAATGTAATATAGCTCTAAAAAAGGCTGGCAGTATAACTTATTGTATACAGAGACACATTAAAAGTAGAGATAGGCAGGATGTGATGCCCCCTGTATAATGCATTGGTGCATCCCCATGTGGAGTAATGTGTTCAGTTTTGGGCCCCATACAAGAGGAGCGACGTTGGACTGATGGAGAGGGTACAGAGGAGAGCCACCAAAAGGATCAAAGGGATGGAGGGACTGAGCTATGAGCAGACACTGCAGTATTTAGAGTTGTATTCACTGGAATATCGTAGAATGAGGGGTGACATGTGTCTGATTTATAGGGCATTGACCGTTACTAATTTGTGGGATCTTTTAGGCCTGGTAAAAAGGGATCAATCATATAATACCAGAGCCCATTGTTACCAATTGTTAAAAGACAGATATGGTACAAATAAAAGGAAATATTGGTTAAACAATAGGGTAACAGAAATTTGGAATATGTTGCCCGGTGAGGTCGTGGAAAGCAAGACAATGTTGGAATTTAAAACAAATTTAGATAAATTTCCCTTAAGTAAAAATATAAATGGGTATACATAAATTGTCATTGGCGAGCTCATGGACAAATGTCTTTATGCTCTATAATGTCTGTGTAATTTTTGTAAGTTATAATTTACTGAAGAAAATGTCTGCTGCCCCCCGATACTTTGTACTTTTTTTCTAGCAAATTGTTTTCTAAGTTTAGAAACTGCAGAATTTTCTTTCAGCAATTTCTGATTTGCAAAAAAAGAAATGTGCAGTTCCCATACTATGGAAAAAGTCCCAGGAAAACAATAGATGATTTTCTTTTATATGAAAATTACCATTTTACAAGGAAAATGCTGCAGGTTTTGCATTTTGAAATGCAAAATATTTCTATTTTTTTTACAGCATTCCACAAATATGAAATAGTGATGCCATTCAAATTTTTCTTATGAAATAAAAATATGTACAGCTCCAAAAAATGACATGCTTATGGAAATAAAAAACATCAGGACCAACTATTTTACTCTCTTAATGAAAAGGGATACCATCTAAGTGTTCCAACTGTACTTTGGTAGGGATGTGCTGATTACAAAAACATGAGGGAAAAGGGTTTGTGAAGCTATGCAGTCGCAATATCATGCTTGCTTAAATGCCATATTAAAGGACTTCTAAAATTTGAAAACAACAAAGTTAAAATAAATAGAAAATTGACATTTGCACATTGTATTTTAAATCTTAAACAGTCCTTCTCTTTGCTTCAACAGGGCACAGACAGCAACAGTAAATCTTTCCAACAGGCTCCCACACTAAAGTGGCTGGTGTGAAGCCCTCCCTCCCCACTGAAGGTACTGTTGGAATTCAGGTCGGAGGACCTGTGTTAGCCCGCCACCACTACTGCAGCAGCTGCCCCTCCCACCCTGAGCGGGCACTTCCTGTATAGGTAGATAGGGTCAGGTGATCCAATCACACGTGGGAACTAACACCCTAAGCCCCCACTTGCATGTTATACCACTGAGCTACTAGGTGGTGCTATACTCCACCTGCAGCCTTCACTAAGTTTTTAATAGAATTTGGCAGGACCCTGTCAGGCAGCCCAGCCAGCTAACATCCCACTTTTCTGTAGTGTAATTTGGACCTTGAGGTAGCCCAACCCCTTTCCTACTGGGACATCTTTCCCCTTGCATGGGAATTGAACCCTGACCACTAGTGCACTGGCTGTCCTGAAGTCAGCAACACCATCCCCTAGGCCATACAGCCCCGTAATAATTCCTACTAAGCCATTTCCTCTAGTATCTTGCTGCTGGTCTCGGTTTCTAAATAAAAATCATAACCAACTCTTAAATAGAATTTGGCAAGACTCCATCCCTCAGTCCCACAGCAGGTAGTGCACATACCCCATTTAAGCATTTAATGCTCCCAACCAGGCCACCCCTCCAGCCCAGCACTAACTCACTCTGGTATTTGAAACCCTGCCCCTGCACACCAGACCTAATCCACACTGTAGTCAGGCATCCTAACCACTAGGCCATCCCAGCAGTAACAATTTGACTCTAGCTGGTATGACCCATTAACTTCACAGTCACCCCCACACATACACTCTTAGAACCTTCCTGATACTCTGCTCCACCTGCTCTACAAGCCATTGATTTGGGTCATCCCATTAACCACCTCCCCCCTCATCTGGAACCCTCCTTACTCCTACTCTCTCCCCCCACACCCCACTTCTAGCCCTAGTCGTACACTTACAACCTTAAATAATTAGGGGTGCAGCAAACACAAGGCACACACAAAACTCAGCCAAGTCCTCCCAAGTAACTCTGAAAATCGTCTCCCTGAACATTGGCAGCCTTCTTCCAAAGCTAGTGTCCTTTGAAGTGTGGGTGAAGCAAGTCCAACCAGATATCATCTCACTTACTGAAACGTGGCTTTCCACAAGAACCCCAGACACCTCCATCTCCCTAGAGATGTACACGCATTTCAAACATGACCAGATTGGTAAATGAAGAGGTGACTGCCTAGTCTACCTTCGTAACATACTGTAAGGACATAAAATCACCCTAGACAATGCAAACGGTGACTGAGTGCCTAGCAGTACACATACTGGGGAATGGGAGGAAAAATCTAATCCTTATGACAACATATATTTCCCCATTAAAGCAACATGATGGGCTAGACACTTTCACCATGCACTACAAACAAGTAAGCCAGAGCAGAGAAACTATAGTAGTAGGTGACTTTAATATTGACTGGGTGGCAAAAACAAGCTCAGGATATAAGGACCAAATAAATACACAATCTGTACCTCACCCAACCTGTTTCACAAAGTACCAGGACCAACTACAAAACAGGCACAAACACCCATAGACTAAATCCTCACCACCCACCCAGACAGACTAAAAGAGGTTACTGTGGTGCCAGATGCCCTGAGTGACCATTCACCTAATTTGAGTAGTTGTTCTGCCAAATGTACTTGGTCAGCATGAAAAACTACCCGCAGTAGGGTACTCCACAAATGGGCTGTGAATGCTTTCAAGGAGCACCTGGACCAAGTAAACTGGAGCCAGCTGGACTCCACCATTAACATAAATACAGCCCTAGACTACTTCATAGCTGAGTTTAATACTGCTGTGAATGCATATGCCCCATTCAGAAAATGTCAGATGGGACTCTGTGAACTGGATTACACTGTCTCTGCTCACTCAAATGAGAGTCAGGGACAACCTATGGCAAAAAGCCAAGGAATCTGGCACACAGGCACACTGGCTGGAATACAGGGAAAGCTAGGATGGGAAGGGACACACTTGACATGAAATTAATTGCCCTAGTCCTGGTCGAACTCACCACCCACCTGACCAAACTATTTAACCTCTCCCTAAGATACTCACAATTCCCCAATGTCTGGAAAAGTGCTCTAGTCACCCCAGTCCGTAAAAGTGGAGACCGCACCTTATTTGCAAATTACAGACCAATATTCTTCCTATCTCCACTTTCCAAAGCTCTTGAGAGAATTATATCAGACCCACTCATCACATACCTCAGCCAGTACAATATCCAATGTGAACAACATGGATTCTGAAAAATGCATAGCACCTCCACTGCTCTGATTGAATACAACAGCGTTTTATACAAGTGTCTTGACAAGGGACACCTGGTTGACTCAATCTACATAGACCTAACCAAGGCCTTTGATTCAGGAAATCATGCACTACTGTTAGCCAAGCTCTGCACCCAAGGCTTCTCTGCTGAAACTGTATTCTGGTTTAAAAACTACCTCTCAGGCAGATCACAGGTTAAGATAAATGGTGAGCATTCTGATGCAAGACCTCTCACATCTGGAGTGCAACAAGGCTCCACCCTGGGACCCCTATTGTTCAGTCTATTCATCAACAACCTTCCCAAAGCCTGCTCTAGCTCCACAGTCACAACTTCACACAGATGATGCAGTCATCTATGCAAGTAACCCCTGGCAGGATATACTCACCCATGACATTCAACACAACTTTGCATCCCTCAAGAAATGGTCCCTGTGATGCTTGGACATCTGGTTCTGATCACTGTATCATTTTTTGTAAAATAAAAATGGGTTATGGACTGTCTGTCATGAGAGATGCTGAGAAATCTGGTGTTCTTGTAGTGACCTCACTCACCCCCCCCCCAGTTTCAGCTGAAAGATGAAAGCCATGAGAAAATACTGAAACAGCATGTGAGATATCATACACACACAGGTTTTAGAAACAAGGTGTTTCATGGCAGGCCAGAAGCTAATTACAGACTTTTATAAGTTAATTATAGATTTAGCTGCTAAAAGGGGAAATCAGCATCCCTTTTATGATGTTTCAAGAGGAGGAAACCAGGTTTAGTAAACTGGTGCAAAATCATAAATGCTGCTGTCTGTGTGAGAGGGGAAACTGATCAAGAGATCAAAGAAATGTCATTTGAAGGACATGAGTCATGCTGAGGATTGCAGAATTTAATACTTGAAAAAGACATCCTTTTTATATAGATATATTTTTTTATATATTCTGACAGGGAGGAGCTAGGTGACCTCATGCAAAATAGGTGGGGAAAACCAGCTTTTAAACATTAATTTTGTTTTCCTTCAGGCACACTTCTATCTAGACTCTGATAAAGAAACATCTTTGCAACACTTTAAGCAGGTATTTATAGAGACAAATCTAATTACTATAGTAGGAATTGCACTGTTTAAAACCTTGTTCTTTTATAAGATGTATATGTCTTGTGATATAATAGTTCTGTATTGTATGTTTTACATATTATTATCTATTTTAGTAAAACTCTTTTTAGAGCTTACTTTGTCTGTCTTTGATTTTCTTTCATTTGTAAGAAAAGTATATATGGTTATAGCTGACACTAGGCATAAGCTTGAATGGTGATACCAAACTGGAAAGAGAAGCATTTTAAATCTGAGGTCTTTATTAAAGTTTTTAAGGGTTCATTTCTGTACATCTTGGTAGATGCCCATAGGCAAAGATATCTGGCCCCCCAAAGACAGAATTATCTGAGCCTATACATTGGGTATGCTAACAAGAGGTTCACAGTTTGAATCCCTCCAAGGCTTGAGACCAAAGGTTGATCCGAACTCACAAAACAGACAAGAGGGTTAGCTTGTTCTATTGAACTGTTCACAAGACTGTGCTTGGAGGTTGGCATTTTGGGAGTAGAGGGCTGACCTGCTGAGTGGGTTTGTGACAGTCCCAGCAGAATACGCTTGTGCTCAACTGTAAGAAAAACAAAACAATGCTCTTCTCTAGTGCACAGAAGAGTGCTAAGGTACAACTGCTCAACATCAGCAACAAAACTGGAGAATATCTAGAACAGATCGAATGTTTCAAATACCTAGGGGTTACCGTAGATCAGACACTAACATTTGCACCTCATGTGGACCAAATCATTTGCAGCATTAACAGGAGACTTGGGGCCCTCTATAAACAGAGGCACAACCTCACTCCAAAAGCCAAGAGTGCCGATCACAAGTTCCATCTTCCCCATAATTGACTATGGCTTAACAGTTTATGGGAGTGCCTCGGATATTGTGCTGAACAGGGTTTGGCTAGTCCTGAACAAAGCCTGCCACTTTGTTACTGGGGCTGACAAAAACACTCACACATGTACACTTTGCTACCTCACAAAATGGCTCCCCCTGCATGACAGAATTAAATACCAGACCTGCCTGCTAGGTATGAAAGCCCTTATGGGTCTGACCCCCCCTCCCCCAGGTTGCAAGCTCTCAGAAGTCATGACCCAAATCCTTACCTTAGCAGAGGCATGGCAAATAGTACCCTGACTGTGCATTTCAACAAAACAACTCTAGCCAAAGGCTCCTTCACATCTAGAGCCCCAAACTGGCTTAATGAGATACCAGGATCACCAAAAATACCAGATAATTTGGACCATTTCAAGTGGGAACTATTTAAAGTGGCCCTACCTGGCACCAACTGTGGCTGCACTTCCCAATAAGAAACCCCCATGCAGTGGCACCTTGCACCGCAACCCACCACTACCAATGCACCAGCTGCTCTTGGTGCCCACAAAGGAAAAAAAAAAGACCCCTCCACACACTGGCACAAGACACCAGCAACATAACTCACCACTATCAATACCTATCTCTGACCTCTCACACATGTGATACTCCTCTGATTCCCAACTGCTCATGCATAAAAGTACGCGGATTTATAAACAGATGTAAGACCCCCAAAACGGGCTTACCTTCTGTGGGGCTCCTTGCTCCTGAACATCTCCTTCTGCTAGCTGTCCTTGGTCTGGGAGGGGTTCTGGTGGCAGTTGTGTCTGCATGACACCCCATTATAGCATGGCGCCATTGCCTCTGGTGCCTCGGCTTGCTTGGAGCCGGGCGCCGGCACAGCTGTCCTGCCACCGGATGTGGCATTGTGTGGTCCTGGGTCCTGAATCAGGGCTGCTCAGGCCTGGGGCCATGTGAGGAGCAGACTGGGAGGCTATTCTTCTTTTGAAGATGGTGGTCCTGTAGGACCTGCACATGCGTGGGGACTGCTGGACAGATTTAAAGGAGCCAGGCTCCTTTTCCACCCTGTGGCCATGCAGCCAACCTGCTATTGGAGTTTTCCTGGCCCCCAAGCAAGCAGAGGGACTGGGGGAAGGGGCACATAGGGACTGGACGAGCTCTGTTCATGGAATAAAGATGTTTTAGCCCAGTCTGTGGGCTAAACCACACATGGGGCCCCGAATCCTTCCAACTAGGGAAAGAAAAGACACATGGTGGCCGCCATGTATCCTGGGTGACCTTGGGCTGCTGGGAAATTTCCCACAGGCAGCATGGAGGTCACATGGGGGCCAACAGCCAATGGAAAAAGGGCTAGGCCAGGGGTTTTAGAGGGAGAGTGGTGCAAATTTTGGGGAGAGAGAGAAGAAAGGCGAGAGGACTGGGAGGAGGGAGAGAGAGGCTGGAACAGGAGAAAAAGGAAGACCACCACAGCTAGTAAGGCTGACCACCTGGTTGGGGTTCTCTGGCTATGCCCCTTCCCCCTCTCTCCAACAAAAGAAAAGGGGATAGAGCAGGAGGAGAACTGCAGCTGTTGCAGTGAAAGGAGAGAAAGGGGTTTCCCTGAGGGCACTGGGGCTGACTGCCTGGACTGGAAGGCCCAGTGGACGTCAGCCTTGGGCCTGGTGGATCCCTCCACACCAGGGCCAGTGTTTCTGCCAGGGGAGAACCCTGAATGTGGGGCTAGCACAGTCCAAGCCCTATCCGAGGGAAACTGAGCTACTTTATTTCCCCCAGTGTTGAGATCAGTGCAGTGATTGTGAAAGAGAGGGAAGAAGGATGAACACGCCTGCTTGGTGAACTCTGCATACAAATGCCTTTGGGTGAGGCTGGAAAGGCCAGGCAGATGGTGAACAAAGCCTCACTCATGTAAACTGCAGTTCCTTGGACAGCAACAGTCTTCTCCCTTCTGGGTCCATGTGAGTACCCCAAGCTGCAGTTCTGGGGATTCTTTGGTGCTTTGGCTAGGAGGGTTAGGGAAGCACCCCACCCCCAATGATAGACTTAATTCAGCCTACTTCGTGTCATTCAGCAAGGGCCCCAACGAGAGATGGCAGGCCTGCTAACTGAGAGCGGTGAGGTACCCACCATCTGGGATTGTTCTGGGTGCACCCAGGGGATGGGGAGAACTTATACTGTGTTGTGTGCATATTTGTATGGAGGTTCCAGGGAGTAGCCCTCACCTCCTCTGTCTAAGGTCGTTTTAAATAAACAAGGGATTACTATTTAACTTATTATAAAAGTGTTTGTGTTTTGCTGTTCTTGTTATTGCTGGGTGGGAGTATTGATCTAACTGTGCCAAAGGGGTCAGTCATTGGGAGGTATATCAGTGTTCCTAGGGGGTGGTAATCTGTCTTGCCCACAGGGGGCCGCACCATTGCCCCAGGTGGAGGCACCAGGTCACCGTTGGAGTTCCGGCCAGGACTCAGGCCCGGCCCATTGGGGAAGTGCAGTGAGGACCCCCAAGGGCTCCGGGGCAGCCCAGGTGAGTGTGAGCAGAGGGCTGTTACAAGAGGAGACACCGCTGAGATCTTTGTTGGCCCTGAGACTGCCCCTTTGCCCTGAAAAGCATACAGTGGACTTTTTTGGCAACCCCCCCTCATCTCGTTCTGTTTCCATATTTTATTTTTTTTTTGTTTTTGTTTTGGGTTTATTTGGCGGGTGGTTTTCCCAACCGAGTGGAGACCAGGAAAATGGCTTTCCAGGATGAAGAGGACTCTTGTGACTTTGAGGGTTTTAACCCCCTTAGAATGCTACTAGTGCTCAACATGGCAGTCGGGGGGAAAACAGAGGACATCCTAGAGATTTTAGAGGGGACCCTGTCCGACTGTGAGGCATTAAAGATTCAGCGAGTGGTGACAGACTGGGTTAAGGGGTGCAGTGATGCAACAGTGGAGGTGGGGAAGGACTCGGGCCCCATGGAAGTACTCCCCAAAGTCACCCTGGATACGTCACAAGAGACCTGGGTCTTGTTGAAAAAGAGGATGGCCAGCAACCTGCCCACAGGGGAACCAGGCCCTTTGGGCCCCCTCAGCAAAGAGTGGAAGGGTTTTGAAACATGGCTGGGGGTAAGGCTTAAGGAGGAAGGTAAGACCCTGTATGATCTCCAGACCCTGCTCCCCGGAGGTGGGGAAATCCTGATGACACTGTCAGGTTGGTTGACCCCCTATATGGAGATGGACCATGAGCAGTACAAGTGGCTCCGTACCTTCTCTGTAGCCATCTCAACACCTGCAGGGGAGGATGATTTCCACTTCTGGAGCAGCCAGGCTGCCCAGATGATTCAGGTATGGGGGTGTTCTGAGTAGGAAAAGTGCAAGCAAGTCTTGGAAAGCCTCCAGAATATGGCACTGGACGTGTTCTGGTCCTTGCAGGCCAGCCAACCCAACTGCACTCCCAAAGACTACCTGGACATCCTGCAGAGTACTTTTGGGGTAGTCGAGAATAGGGAGATGGTGCTGGGCCAGCTGTGGGGTAACGCGCAGCGTACTGGTGAGAAACTGTCCTAGTATATCACCTGGGTGGAGATCATGGTGCGCAAGCTTGCTGAGGCTGTGCACGACCCCCAGGCGGTGGTTGCACAGATGCAGTTTGAGCAGATCCTGTGGGGGGGCGGTGCACTCATGCCTGATGGTAGTCACCCTCGGGCTGCAGAACCAGAAAGGTGATCCTCCCACAATCAAGTAGCTTTTGAATGAGGTGAAAGAAGAGGAAGCCCAACAGGAGGTGGTAACCCCACTGACAGTGTTCGCTGCCACCAGTGCTGCCCTGCGGTTCCAAGGCCCAACCCTGCTGAAACCGGCCGGGTCACTGGACTTCGGGGCAGATTTGCAGGAGGTCCAGGGCATGAAGGACCTGGTATGAACCATGCAGCTGGCTATGGAATCTCTTCCTTTCCCCGGCAGGGCAGCACCTGACTCACAGTGACTGCCACCCACCTACCCTGTCCCCCAGCCTAGGTCTTGATGGTCCCTAGGGCCCCAGGATGAGTGGTTCTGCTTCAAGTGTGGGCAAGATGGCCATACTCTGTGGGGTTGCCTCAGGGAAGAGAAACTGCAGCTGGTGGCTGAGAAACACCAGGAGCAGGAAAACTCCAATGGGGACCAGTAACAGGCGACTTGCACCCCAGAAATGGCCCTGCTCCACTTTTTGGACCAATTCTCGGGTACCTCAAAATCAGAGCATGCCAATGGGCCTTATCAGCCCTCGAGAAAACACTGACATCTTGGTGGAGGGGGTGACCTGTTTTGCGTTACTGGATAGTGGGTCCCAGGTCACCATCATCCACTGGCCTTTTTATGACTAACACCTAACACAACTACCTCTCCAACCCCTGTCTGGATTGTCCCTGTGTGGTATAGGCAGCACAGATTACCCATACAATGGGTATTGTGTGGTCAGCATTTCCTTCCCGATAAGGGGGGAGGAAGACCCTGCCCACTATAGAAGCCTTCGCATTGGTCTGCCCTGAGCTGAAGAGCATGTCTGACACACAGTGCTTATTGGGACCAATGCCAATATGTTCGAGTGGTTGGCTTAGATGTGCTCTGACTGGGGTGGGATAGGTGAGCTTGCTAGTCCCTCAGTTAAAGACATAGTGAAAAGGGTGGGACTTGAGGTGATGAGCAACCTAGTGGGGCTGATGGAGGCAGGGTCAGGGAGGTCCGACGGGTGGATGTGGGGAAGCTAACACTCCCCCCAGGTGCTGAATGCCGTGTGGTGGGCATCTCTCAGTTTGACCAATCCCCCAAGGGGGTTGATTTCTTACTTGACGTCCCACCTCCAGGTAGCTTGCCACCTGGGTTATTGGTACAGTGAGGAGTGTTGCCCTCCGCAGACAGTCCCCATGTCCGGAGAGTTACTGTGAGGGTTCAGATTGAGTCCAAAAGACCAGTGACCATCCAGAGGAGTTGTGTGTTGGTCACTCTCTTCAGGTGTGACAGAGCTGTGTCTGTTGTCCCTGGGAAAGACCCAGAGGGATACACCCATCCTTGTTCGACTTCGGACGCTCCCCTATCTCTAACAGCTATAGGCGGAGTCTGAGCCATAAATTGGCTAAGCACTGGTGGGTTTTTTCCTTACATGAGTGGGACATGGGTTGTGTCATTGAGGAAGAACACCATATCCGGCTGAAGATGATCACCCATTCAGGAATGGTTGCAAGGTTAGCCCTGGGGATGTGGAGGATGTTCGAAAAACCTACTGGAGTTGCTGAATGCCAGGGTCATCACGAGTCTCAGAACCCATATGCTTCCCCATTGAGGTGGCCTGGAAGAAGAGCAGAGTGGTGAGGATGTGCATCCACTACTGCTTGCTAAACAAGTGGACTATCCCAGACCAGTACACAGTACCCAGAGTGGTGGATGCACTGGACAGCTTGTCGGGATTAAGTGGTTCTCCATCCTGGATCTCCAAAGCGGGTACTACCAGATCCCCATGGCAGAGGGACAAGGAAGACCGATTGATATGCCCGCTGGGGTTCTACCAGTTTGACCATATGCCCCAGGGAATATCTGGAGCCCCAGCCACCTTCCAGCACTTGATGGAAAGGGCTGTGGGAGACATGAACCTGCTCAAGGTCATAGTCTATCTGGATGACCTCATCATCTTTGGGAAGACTTTGGAAGAACACGAGGACCGACTGATGAAGTTCCTGGACTGGCTAGAGGAGTTCGGCCTAAAGGTCTCCATCAACAAATGTCAGCTCTGTCAGCCTGCGGTTAAGTATGTCGGGCACATCGTCTCAGCCGAAAGGGTGCAGATGGACCCAGCTAAAGTGGAGGCCCTCCAATCATGGCCCCAGCTCACCCACCTGCGTGCCTTGCAATTCTTCATGGGATTCTGCAGGTACTATAGCTGGTTCATGAAGACTTATTCCTTGGTGGTATGTCCTCTGAACAACCCGATGCAAGGTTACCCTCTGGCAAACCAGAATAAGGTAAAAACCTCCTGTAAGGGGTACCTGCACATTGGGGAACCATTTGGGGACCGATGTACTCCAGAGTGTGAGGATGCCTTCAGGGAGATCATCAGGAGACTGGGGGAGGCCCCTGTCCTCGCATTTGTGGACGCCCTTAAGCCCTATGTCCTGCATACAGACACCAATTTGATTGGGCTGGGTGGCATCCTGTATCAGGAGTATCCTGAGGGGTTCCGCCCTGTGGCTTTTGCTTGCCATGGCCTGACTTCCTCTGAAAGGAATTACCTAGTTTACAAACTGGAGTTCTTGGCATTGAAGTGAGCAGTGACAGTAAAGTTCCATGAGTATCTGTATGGGGTCCCATTCACCATGCACACTGACAACAACCCCTTGACGTACATCACCACCATGGCAAAGTTAGACGTGGCAGGGCACTTTTGGCTGTCAGCCCTCTCCACATACAACTTCAGTCTGGAGTATCAGAATGGATGAGTCAATGTGGATGCAGACACCTTGTCCTGATGCCCACACGCCGACACCCCCGATCCCCCAGTCCAGATCAGACCAGCCCTGGTTCAAGCACTCTGCTGACTGGTGGAGCCCCCTCCTGACACTGTCACATGTGCCACCTGAAGCATAGAAGTACTCAGAGCCCCCCTGAAGCTATCCCACCTGCTTATCTAAATTTCACAGGCCTGGATCTCTCATCCCTGCCTCAGCCTAGTAAGGCTGACCTGCAGCATGAGCAGGCATCGGAACCTGGCATATGAGACCTTCTTCGGGCTATAGCGGAGGGGAAATCCCCCTGGCAGGTACAGATAAGTCACCCTGATGCCCACTAAATGCTAAGGGAGTAGGACAAGCTGGTCCTGTGGGATGGATTGCTGCTGTGTGCAGTGCAGGACAATAACCACCCGGGCTGATCCAAGCAGCAGTTGGTATTGCCTGCAGTATACCCGAGGGCTGTCCTCAAGTCCCTAAATGATGATATGGGGCACCTGAGCTATGACGGTACCCTATATACATGTAGGACTAGGTTCTATTGGCCCAGGATGAAAGTGGACATGGAGAGTCACTGCAAGTGCTGTCTGCGGGCAGCGGTGCATCCAGCGAAAAACCTTGCCCAGATGGGCTACTCCTCTGATCAACATTAGCACCAGTGGGCCCCTGGAGTTGGTGTGCATGGATTTTCTGTCCCTGGAACCTGACAGAAAAACACTGCTGATATACTGGTCATCACGGATCACTACACCAAGTAAGTGCAGGCTTTCCTCACAAAAGACCAGAAGACGAGCACTGTGGTTAAGATCCTGCAGCAGTATATCCAGCATTCGGCGTCCCAAAGAATCCACTCTGATCAGGGCCGGGACTTTGAGAGCCATTTGGAGAGGGAGGTTCTGTCATCCTATGGTATACAGAAATCCCACACCACCCCTTACTGCCCCCAGGGGGATCCACAGCCCGAACACTTCAACAGGACCTTGCTGAACATCTTGGGCACCCTGGACCCCATGGACAATGCTAACTGGAGTCAAAAGGTTGGTCAGTTGGTGCACGCGTACAACTGTATGAAAAATGATGTGACCCAGCGTTCCCCCTTTTACTTCATGTTTGGGTCGCAGGCCCCAGCTGCCAGTGGATCTTTGCTTTGAGGTATCCACTGATGGGGCCTCCCATAAGTCATACCTTGAGTAATACCGGCCAGCTGAGGGAACAGCTACGGGCAGCGTATGAGCTCACCTCCGAAGCGGTGGCTCGTGGTTGTCAGAGGAACAAAAGGAGGTATGATGCCCGAGTACACAGTCAAGAGCTGGGAGTGGGGGACAAGGTCTTGCTATGTAATTTAGGACTCCAGGGGAAGTACAAGATCCAGGACTGGTGGGCCCCGGACAGCTATCTCATGGTGGAAAAACTGTCTAGCTTGCCAGTGTATCGTATAAAGCAGGAGCATGGTTGTGGGCTTGAGAAAACAGTGCACTGGAATCATTTGCTCCCCATAGGAGAGATCTTGCCAAACCCTGCCCCAGGTCCTGACCCACTGGCGGCAAAATGGCCCGTAACCCAGGGGAAGAATAAGAAGCAGCAGCCATCCTTGCCACCCCAGGAAGAGCACAGGGCCACTCCAGTGATGAAAGAGGAGGAGGATTCCATCTGCTCTCAGTGGGGAGAGATACGGACAGTCCCTCCCCTCCAAATGGGAGTGATACTGCTGAAACTCCACCCCTTCCACAAGTACCAGCCACCTAGATCCTGCATCCTACTTGAACCCAGAGGCCCGGCCCTTTGTCCAAGAGGCCCAGCCCACTGTTCCTGTGTTGGGACCCAATCTAGGTAGTGTTTTGGGTAGTCCAGAATGCCATCTGGTGTGCCTTCCTCCACCAGACAGCGAGTTAACTGCAGCTACAGCCCCAACCCCTGTTCCTGATCTAACCCCGATAGTATAGAGGTACTGGGACAGCTCAGGGGTGGTAAACTATACCATACAGGACAAACCACCACCATTGATTTGGTCCCATACCTGAAAACACCCTACCTCGAAAATTGGGCCGCCATCCCCAGCCCACAGTAAAGCTCATGTACAACACCCTGGGCAAGTCCACAAACCTGCTAATCGATGCCCTCCTCAAGCCCATGGTGCCTGTTCTGTATTCCCCATTGTGTTGTCCTTGGGAGGCAGTAGGGAACTGTAGGTGCGCACCCTCCATTACCTGTATATAGTCCATTACTGTGGCTGGACCTGATACAAGACTATCTGGGAATACGATTGTTGTTGGTGCTGGTTAGGAATCAGGTGTCTAGCTACAAAAGTGCATGATGCTTATTATGGGTTTCCTAAAAAGGGCTTGTGGGGATGCAAAGTTTTCTGCCAGGGGAGTGTGTAAGCCCCCCAAAATGGGCATACCTTCTGTGGAGCTCCTTCTGCTAGCTGTCCTTGGTCCAGGAGGGGTCCTGGTGGGAGTCACATCAGCATGACACCCCACTGCAACACACCGCCGTCTCCTCTGGTACCTCAGCCCGCTCAGAGCTGGGCAGGGTGCTGGAACAGCTGATGAACCAAAAATAGTTCAGCACACTTCAGCCTGTCAAAAGATAAATCCAGGTTCAGATGCAGTAATAGGCAAATAAAAGATTTATTGCATTCCATAGAACGAAAGGACCAGCAGGCAAACAAAATAAAGTGCTTAACATGCCCCAGCACTTTGACTCACTAATGAGTCTTCATCATGGGGTCTATTACTGCGTCTGGACCTGGATTTATCTTTTGACAGGCTGAAGTGTCTGAACTATTATTCGTTATTTTAGGCTGACTACCCTTTGTTTCAGCACCACCCACTAACCTCGGCTCAACTACGTTTGTTTTGGTTTATGCTGGAACAGCTGTCCAGCCTCTGGGTATGGCGTTATATGGTCCTGGGTCCAGAATTAGGGCTGCTCAGGCCTGGGCCCCTCTGGGAGCAGACAGGGGTATTCTTTTAAGATGGCAGTCCCACAACCTGCATGCGTGGGGACTGCTGGACAGATTAAAGGGCCAGGCTCCTTCCCCCCAAAGGCCATGTGGCCAATTGGCTATAGGAGTTTCCCGGCACCCAAGTGAGCAGAAGGACCGGGGAAAGGGGCACATAGTGACTGAATGAGCTCCGGTCATGGAATAAAGATATTTTAGCCTGGTATGTGTGCTAAACCACACATGGGACCCTGAATCCTTCTGGCTGGGGAAAGGAAAGTAAAATGATGGCCCCCATGTATCCTGGGTGACCTTGGGCTGCTGATGGGAAATTTCCCACAGACAGCCTGGAAGTCACATGGGGACTGACAGCCAATGGAAAAAGGGCTGGGCCAGGGGTTTTAAAGGTAGAGTGGTGTGAATTTGGGGGAGAGAGAAGAAAGGAGAGAGGACTGGGAGGAGGGAGAGAGAGAGCTGGGAGAGAAGAAAACAGAAGCCCACCACGAGAAACCACAGCTACTAAGGCTAACCACCTGGTTGGAGCTCTCTGGCTACACCCCCCCTCCCCCCTCTCTCCAACAAAAGAAAAGGGGATAGAGCAGGAGGAGGACTGCAGCTGTTGCAGTGAAAGGAGAGAAAGGGGTTTCCCAAGGGGCACTGGGGCTGACTGCCTGGACTGGAAGGCCTAGTGGATGTCAGCCTTGGGTCTGGTGGACCCCTCCACACCAGGGTCAGTGTTTTTGCCAGGGGAGAACCCTGGATGTGGGGCTAGCACAGTCCAAGCCCTATCCAAGGGAAACTGAGCTACTTTGTTTCCCCCAGTGTTGAGATCAGTGCAGTGATTGTGAAAGAGAGGGAAGAAGGATGAACACGCCTGCTTGGTGAACTCTGCATACAAATGCCTTTGGGTGAGGCTGGAAAGGCCAGGCAGATGGTGAACAAAGCCTCACTCATGTAAACTGCAGTTCCTTGGACAGCAACAGTCTTCTCCCTTCTGGGTCCATGTGAGTACCCCAAGCTGCAGTTCTGGGGATTCTTTGGTGCTTTGGCTAGGAGGGTTAGGAGCACCCACCCCAATGATAGACTTAATTCAGCCTACTTCGTGTCATTCAGCAAGGGCCCCAACGAGATGGCAGGCCTGCTAACTGAGAGAGTGAGGTACCCACCATCTGGGATTGTTCTGGGTGCACCAGGGATGGGGAGAACTTATACTGTGTTGTGTGCATATTTGTATGGAGTTCCAGGAGTAGCCCTCACCTCCTCTGTCTAAGGTCGTTTTAAATAAACAAGGGATTACTATTTAACTTATTATAAAAGTGTTTGTGTTTTGCTGTTCTTGTTATTGCTGGGTGGGAGTATTGATCTAACTGTGCCAAAGGGTCAGTCATTGGGAGGTATATCAGTGTTCCTAGGGGTGGTAATCTGTCTTGCCCACAGGGGGCGCACCATTGCCCCAGGTGGAGGCACCAGGTCACCGTTGGAGTTCGGCCAGGACTCAGGCCCGCCCCTGGGGAAGTGCAGTGAGGACCCCAAGGCTCCGGGGCAGCCCAGGTGAGTGTGAGCAGAGGGCTGTTACAAGAGGAGACACCGCTGAGATCTTTGTTGGCCCTGAGACTGCCTTTGCCCTGAAAAGCATACAGTGGACTTTTTGGCAACCCCTCATCTCGTTCTGTTTCCATATTTTATTTTTTTTGTTTTGTTTTGGGTTTATTTGGCGGGTGGTTTTCCCAACCGAGTGGAGACCAGAAAATGGCTTTCCAGGATGAGGACTCTTGTGACTTTGAGGGTTTAACCCCTTAGAATGCTACTAGTGCTCAACATGGCAGTCGGGAAACAGAGGACATCCTAGAGATTTTAGAGGACCCTGTCCGACTGTGAGGCATTAAAGATTCAGCGGTGGTGACAGACTGGGTTAAGGGGTGCAGTGATGCAACAGTGGAGGTGGGGAAGGACTGGGCCCCATGGAAGTACTCCCAAAGTCACCCTGGATACGTCACAAGAGACCTGGGTCTTGTTGAAAAAGAGGATGGCCAGCAACCTGCCCACAGGGGAACCAGGCCCTTTGGGCCCCCTCAGCAAAGAGTGGAAGGGTTTTGAAACATGGCTGGGGGTAAGGCTTAAGGAGGAAGGTAAGACCCTGTATGATCTCCAGACCCTGCTCCCCGGAGGTGGGGAAATCCTGATGACACTGTCAGGTTGGTTGACCCCCTATATGGAGATGGACCATGAGCAGTACAAGTGGCTCCGTACCTTCTCTGTAGCCATCTCAACACCTGCAGGGGAGGATGATTTCCACTTCTGGAGCAGCCAGGCTGCCCAGATGATTCAGGTATGGGGGTGTTCTGAGTAGGAAAAGTGCAAGCAAGTCTTGGAAAGCCTCCAGAATATGGCACTGGACGTGTTCTGGTCCTTGCAGGCCAGCCAACCCAACTGCACTCCCAAAGACTACCTGGACATCCTGCAGAGTACTTTTGGGGTAGTCGAGAATAGGGAGATGGTGCTGGGCCAGCTGTGGGGTAACGCGCAGCGTACTGGTGAGAAACTGTCCTAGTATATCACCTGGGTGGAGATCATGGTGCGCAAGCTTGCTGAGGCTGTGCACGACCCCCAGGCGGTGGTTGCACAGATGCAGTTTGAGCAGATCCTGTGGGGGGGCGGTGCACTCATGCCTGATGGTAGTCACCCTCGGGCTGCAGAACCAGAAAGGTGATCCTCCCACAATCAAGTAGCTTTTGAATGAGGTGAAAGAAGAGGAAGCCCAACAGGAGGTGGTAACCCCACTGACAGTGTTCGCTGCCACCAGTGCTGCCCTGCGGTTCCAAGGCCCAACCCTGCTGAAACCGGCCGGGTCACTGGACTTCGGGGCAGATTTGCAGGAGGTCCAGGGCATGAAGGACCTGGTATGAACCATGCAGCTGGCTATGGAATCTCTTCCTTTCCCCGGCAGGGCAGCACCTGACTCACAGTGACTGCCACCCACCTACCCTGTCCCCCAGCCTAGGTCTTGATGGTCCCTAGGGCCCCAGGATGAGTGGTTCTGCTTCAAGTGTGGGCAAGATGGCCATACTCTGTGGGGTTGCCTCAGGGAAGAGAAACTGCAGCTGGTGGCTGAGAAACACCAGGAGCAGGAAAACTCCAATGGGGACCAGTAACAGAGCGACTTGCACCCCAGAAATGGCCCTGCTCCACTTTTTGGACCAATTCTCGGGTACCTCAAAATCAGAGCATGCCAATGGGCCTTATCAGCCCTCGAGAAAACACTGACATCTTGGTGGAGGGGGTGACCTGTTTTGCGTTACTGGATAGTGGGTCCCAGGTCACCATCATCCACTGGCCTTTTTATGACTAACACCTAACACAACTACCTCTCCAACCCCTGTCTGGATTGTCCCTGTGTGGTATAGGCAGCACAGATTACCCATACAATGGGTATTGTGTGGTCAGCATTTCCTTCCCGATAAGGGGGGAGGAAGACCCTGCCCACTATAGAAGCCTTCGCATTGGTCTGCCCTGAGCTGAAGAGCATGTCTGACACACAGTGCTTATTGGGACCAATGCCAATATGTTCGAGTGGTTGGCTTAGATGTGCTCTGACTGGGGTGGGATAGGTGAGCTTGCTAGTCCCTCAGTTAAAGACATAGTGAAAAGGGTGGGACTTGAGGTGATGAGCAACCCTAGTGGGGCTGATGGAGGCAGGGTCAGGGAGGTCCGACGGGTGGATGTGGGGAAGCTAACACTCCCCCCAGGTGCTGAATGCCGTGTGGTGGGCATCTCTCAGTTTGACCAATCCCCCCAGGGGGTTGATTTCTTACTTGACGTCCCACCTCCAGGTAGCTTGCCACCTGGGTTATTGGTACAGTGAGGAGTGTTGCCCTCCGCAGACAGTCCCCATGTCCGGAGAGTTACTGTGAGGGTTCAGATTGAGTCCAAAAGACCAGTGACCATCCAGAGGAGTTGTGTGTTGGTCACTCTCTTCAGGTGTGACAGAGCTGTGTCTGTTGTCCCTGGGAAAGACCCAGAGGGATACACCCATCCTTGTTCGACTTCGGACGCTCCCCTATCTCTAACAGCTATAGGCGGAGTCTGAGCCATAAATTGGCTAAGCACTGGTGGGTTTTTTCCTTACATGAGTGGGACATGGGTTGTGTCATTGAGGAAGAACACCATATCCGGCTGAGAGATGATCACCCATTCAGGGAATGGTTGCAAAGGTTAGCCCTGGGGATGTGGAGGATGTTCGGAAAAACCTACTGGAGTTGCTGAATGCCAGGGTCATCACGGAGTCTCAGAACCCATATGCTTCCCCCATTGAGGTGGCCTGGAAGAAGAGCAGAGTGGTGAGGATGTGCATCCACTACTGCTTGCTAAACAAGTGGACTATCCCAGACCAGTACACAGTACCCAGAGTGGTGGATGCACTGGACAGCTTGTCGGGGATTAAGTGGTTCTCCATCCTGGATCTCCAAAGCGGGTACTACCAGATCCCCATGGCAGAGGGGGACAAGGAGAAGACCGATTGATATGCCCGCTGGGGTTCTACCAGTTTGACCATATGCCCCAGGGAATATCTGGAGCCCCAGCCACCTTCCAGCACTTGATGGAAAGGGCTGTGGGAGACATGAACCTGCTCAAGGTCATAGTCTATCTGGATGACCTCATCATCTTTGGGAAGACTTTGGAAGAACACGAGGACCGACTGATGAAGTTCCTGGACTGGCTAGAGGAGTTCGGCCTAAAGGTCTCCATCAACAAATGTCAGCTCTGTCAGCCTGCGGTTAAGTATGTCGGGCACATCGTCTCAGCCGAAAGGGTGCAGATGGACCCAGCTAAAGTGGAGGCCCTCCAATCATGGCCCCAGCTCACCCACCTGCGTGCCTTGCAATTCTTCATGGGATTCTGCAGGTACTATAGCTGGTTCATGAAGACTTATTCCTTGGTGGTATGTCCTCTGAACAACCCGATGCAAGGTTACCCTCTGGCAAACCAGAATAAGGTAAAAACCTCCTGTAAGGGGTACCTGCACATTGGGGAACCATTTGGGGACCGATGTACTCCAGAGTGTGAGGATGCCTTCAGGGAGATCATCAGGAGACTGGGGGAGGCCCCTGTCCTCGCATTTGTGGGCCCTTTAAGCCCTATGTCCTGCATACAGACACCAATTTGATTGGGCTGGGTGGCATCCTGTATCAGGAGTATCCTGAGGGTTCCGCCCTGTGGCTTTTGCTTGCCATGGCCTGACTTCTCTGAAAGGAATTACCTAGTTTACAAACTGGAGTTCTTGGCATTGAAGTGAGCAGTGACAGTAAAGTTCCATGAGTATCTGTATGGGGTCCCATTCACCATGCACACTGACAACAACCCCTTGACGTACATCACCACCATGGCAAAGTTAGACGTGGCAGGGCACTTTTGGCTGTCAGCCTCTCCACATACAACTTCAGTCTGGAGTATCAGAATGGATGAGTCAATGGATGCAGACACCTTGTCCTGATGCCCACCGCCGACACCCCGATCCCCAGTCCAGATCAGACCAGCCCTGGTTCAAGCACTCTGCTGACTGGTGGAGCCCCTCCGACACTGTCACATGTGCCACCTGAAGCATAGAAGTACTCAGAGCCCCCTGAAGCTATCCCACCTGCTTATCTAAATTTCACAGGCCTGGATCTCTCATCCTGCCTCAGCCTAGTAAGGCTGACCTGCAGCATGAGCAGGCATCGGAACCTGGCATATGAGACCTTCTTCGGCTATAGCGGAGGGAACCCTGGCAGGTACAGATAAGTCACCCTGATGCCCACTAAATGCTAAGGGAGTAGGACAAGCTGGTCCTGTGGGATGGATTGCTGCTGTGTGCAGTGCAGGACAATAACCACCCGGCTGATCCAAGCAGCAGTTGGTATGCCTGCAGTATACCCGAGGGCTGTCCTCAAGTCCCTAAATGATGATATGGGGCACCTGAGCTATGACGGTACCCTATATACATGTAGGACTAGGTTCTATTGGCCCAGGATGAAAGTGGACATGGAGAGTCACTGCAAGTGCTGTCTGCGGGCAGCGGTGCATCCAGCGAAAAACCTTGCCCAGATGGGCTACTCCTCTGATCAACATTAGCACCAGTGGGCCCCTGGAGTTGGTGTGCATGGATTTTCTGTCCCTGGAACCTGACAGAAAAAACACTGCTGATATACTGGTCATCACGGATCACTACACCAAGTAAGTGCAGGCTTTCCTCACAAAAGACCAGAAGACGAGCACTGTGGTTAAGATCCTGCAGCAGTATATCCAGCATTACGGCGTCCCCAAAAGAATCCACTCTGATCAGGGCCGGGACTTTGAGAGCCATTTGGAGAGGGAGGTTCTGTCATCCTATGGTATACAGAAATCCCACACCACCCCTTACTGCCCCCAGGGGGATCCACAGCCCGAACACTTCAACAGGACCTTGCTGAACATCTTGGGCACCCTGGACCCCATGGACAATGCTAACTGGAGTCAAAAGGTTGGTCAGTTGGTGCACGCGTACAACTGTATGAAAAATGATGTGACCTAGCGTTCCCCCTTTTACTTCATGTTTGGGTCGCAGGCCCCAGCTGCCAGTGGATCTTTGCTTTGAGGTATCCACTGATGGGGCCTCCCATAAGTCATACCTTGAGTAATACCGGCCAGCTGAGGGAACAGCTACGGGCAGCGTATGAGCTCACCTCCGAAGCGGTGGCTCGTAGTTGTCAGAGGAACAAAAGGAGGTATGATGCCCGAGTACACAGTCAAGAGCTGGGAGTGGGGGACAAGGTCTTGCTATGTAATTTAGGACTCCAGGGGAAGTACAAGATCCAGGACTGGTGGGCCCCGGACAGCTATCTCATGGTGGAAAAACTGTCTAGCTTGCCAGTGTATCGTATAAAGCAGGAGCATGGTTGTGGGCTTGAGAAAACAGTGCACTGGAATCATTTGCTCCCCATAGGAGAGATCTTGCCAAACCCTGCCCCAGGTCCTGACCCACTGGCGGCAAAATGGCCCGTAACCCAGGGGAAGAATAAGAAGCAGACGCCATCCCTTGCCACCCCAGGAAGAGCACAGGGGCCACTCCAGTGATGAAAGAGAGGAGGAGGATTCCATCTGCTCTCAGTGGGGGAGAGATACGGACAGTCCCTCCCCTCCAAATGGGAGTGATACTGCTGAAACTCCACCCCTTCCACAAGTACCAGCCACCTAGATCCTGCATCCTACTTGAACCCAGAGGCCCGGCCCTTTGTCCAAGAGGCCCAGCCCACTGTTCCTGTGTTGGGACCCAATCTAGGTAGTGTTTTGGGTAGTCCAGAATGCCATCTGGTGTGCCTTCCTCCACCAGACAGCGAGTTAACTGCAGCTACAGCCCCCACCCCTGTTCCTGATCTAACCCCCGATAGTATAGAGGTACTGGGACAGCTCAAGGGGGGTGGTAAACTATTACCATACAGGACAAACCACCACCATTGATTTGGTCCCATACCTGAAAACACCCTACCTCGAAAATTGGGCCGCCATCCCCAGCCCACAGTAAAGCTCATGTACAACACCCTGGGCAAGTCCACAAACCTGCTAATCGATGCCCTCCTCAAGCCCATGGTGCCTGTTCTGTATTCCCCATTGTGTTGTCCTTGGGAGGCAGTAGGGAACTGTAGGTGCGCACCCTCCATTACCTGTATATAGTCCATTACTGTGGCTGGACCTGATACAAGACTATCTGGGAATACGATTGTTGTTGGTGCTGGTTAGGAATCAGGTGTCTAGCTACAAAAGTGCATGATGCTTATTATGGGTTTCCTAAAAAGGGCTTGTGGGGATGCAAAGTTTTCTGCCAGGGGAGTGTGTAAGCCCCCCAAAATGGGCATACCTTCTGTGGAGCTCCTTCTGCTAGCTGTCCTTGGTCCAGGAGGGGTCCTGGTGGGAGTCACATCAGCATGACACCCCACTGCAACACACAGCCGTCTCCTCTGGTACCTCAGCCCGCTCAGAGCTGGGCAGGGTGCTGGAACAGCTGATGAACCAAAAATAGTTCAGCACACTTCAGCCTGTCAAAAGATAAATCCAGGTTCAGATGCAGTAATAGGCAAATAAAAGATTTATTGCATTCCATAGAACGAAAGGACCAGCAGGCAAACAAAATAAAGTGCTTAACATGCCCCAGCACTTTGACTCACTAATGAGTCTTCATCATGGGGTCTATTACTGCGTCTGGACCTGGATTTATCTTTTGACAGGCTGAAGTGTGCTGAACTATTTTTGGTTCATTGTCTGTTTTGGGCTGACTACCCTTTGTTTCAGCACCACCCCACTAAGCCTCGGCTCGCAGCACGTTTGTTTTGGTTTATGCTGGAACAGCTGTCCAGCCTCTGGGTATGGCGTTATATGGTCCTGGGTCCAGAATTAGGGCTGCTCAGGCCTGGGGCCCCTCTGGGAGCAGACGGGGGGTATTCTTTTTAAGATGGCAGTCCCACGCAACCTGCACATGCGTGGGGACTGCTGGACAGATTTAAAGGAGCCAGGCTCCTTCCCCCCCAAAGGCCATGTGGCCAATTGGCTATAGGAGTTTCCCCGGCACCCAAGTGAGCAGAAGGACCGGGGAAAGGGGCACATAGTGACTGAATGAGCTCCGGTCATGGAATAAAGATATTTTAGCCTGGTATGTGTGCTAAACCACACATGGGACCCTGAATCCTTCTGGCTGGGGAAAGGAAAGTAAAATGATGGCCCCCATGTATCCTGGGTGACCTTGGGCTGCTGATGGAAATTTCCCACAGACAGCCTGGAAGTCCATGGGGACTGACAGCCAATGGAAAAAGGGCTGGGCCAGGGGTTTTAAAGGTAGAGTGGTGTGAATTTGGGGGAGAGAGAAGAAAGGAGAGAGGACTGGGAGGAGGGAGAGAGAGAGCTGGGAGAGAAGAAAACAGAAGCCCACCACGAGAAACCACAGCTACTAAGGCTAACCACCTGGTTGGAGCTCTCTGGCTACACCCCCCCTCCCCCCTCTCTCCAACAAAAGAAAAGGGGATAGAGCAGGAGGAGGACTGCAGCTGTTGCAGTGAAAGGAGAGAAAGGGGTTTCCCAAGGGGCACTGGGGCTGACTGCCTGGACTGGAAGGCCTAGTGGATGTCAGCCTTGGGTCTGGTGGACCCCTCCACACCAGGGTCAGTGTTTTTGCCAGGGGAGAACCCTGGATGTGGGGCTAGCACAGTCCAAGCCCTATCCAAGGGAAACCGAGCTACTTTGTTTCCCCCAGTGTTGAGATCAGTGCAGTGATTGTGAAAGAGAGGGAAGAAGGATGAATAGGCCTGCCTGGTGAACTCTGTATACAAAGGCCTTCGGGCGACGCTGGAAAGGCCAGGCAGGAGAACAACAGAGCTGCACTCACGTAAACTGCAGTTCCTTGGGCAGCGAGAGTCATCTCCCTTCTGAGCTGCAGCTCTGTGGATTCTTTGGTGCTTCAGCTAGGAGGGTCAGGGAAGGGACCCACCCCAAATGATAGACTTAATTCAGCCAACTTTGTGTTGCTCAGCATGGGCCCCAACGAGATACGGCAGGCCTGCTAACTGAGAGCGATGAGGTACCCACCATCTGGGATTGTTCTGGTGCACCCAGGGATGGGGAGAACTTATACTGTGTTGTGTGCATATTTGTATGGAGGTTCCAGGAGTAACCCTCGCCTCCTCTGTGTAAGGTTGTTTTAAATAAACAAAAGATTACTGTTTGCCATATTACACAAGTGTTTGTGTTTTGCTGTTCTTGTTATTGTGGCGTGGAGGTATTGATCTAATTGTGCCAAAGGGGTCAGTCATTGGAGGGTTACTGTATATCATGGTTCCTAGGGGGGGTGGTAACCTGTCTTGTCCACAGGAGGCCACACCATTGCCCCAGGTGGAGGCACCAAGTCACTGTTGGAGATCCAGCCAGGACTCAGGCTCGGCCCCTTGGGGAGGTGCGGTGAGGACCACCAAGGGCTCTGGAGCAGCCCAGGTGAGTGTGAGCAGAGGGCTGTTATACAGATATGGCCCCACAGGGCTGCCACCTATGTTTCAGCACATTTACTATGAAAGTTACTAGACGTATTGAAGTGTAACTTTGACCTAGTACTTTGAACTTATGTTACCAAATTTGTGTTGTCAATGCTTTTGCTCACCTGTGCCTGGTGAAATGTCAAGAATTATTGTAAACTGTGCTGTTGTTTTGACAAGGAACCTTTGCAAATGAGCATTTTGCTCAAAGATGTGCATCCAAATAACAAAATAAATAAAAATAAATAAATAAAAATGAATCCAGTGAAGTACAATGGTTAGAAATAGACCTGGAAGTTGAGCCAAGAGATTCTGCTTCAAATTGCAGCATTAAGCAAAGCTACTAATCACTCTGTGACCTTGAGCAACTAACTCAACCTTCTTTTGTTTCATTACTCTGCTCTAAAAATCAGATTGAGACAGAATTCTACTGAGCATGAGATATTGCATGTCAGCTAGGCTATTTTGGGTCTCAGATCCTTTTACTAGCAAAAAACTGAAGAACAACTAATATGTAACACAAAGGTACTGTATATTATATGTTGGTTTATTTAAAATTACGAAACATTTCTATTTTACCAAAATGTTTAATACTCTGTTACCCATTTCAGCACACGATATAGTTTCTTTACAGTGCACTTAAATTTATGTAACAGATGGAGCGGCAGCTTGTCAGTTTCATGCACCAACCTCAGAGTGGCATATTGAAAGCAGCCATGATTCACTAAGCAGGCAAACATCAAAAGTAAGGGGACCTGGGTTCAGTCCTTAGTTAGCTTCCACCATTTATTGCATCTAATCTGAGATGAATGCAAGGCATATTTCATGGAAATATCCCAGCAAAAATACTTACTACATCTGCATTCTAATTAATGTTTCATATTATCAAGTAGCACTAATTAAACAAATTATCATTTATACAATATGGTGAGGGCCGAGCCTTACAGTTACTATAAATGATTTATCTTTGCCACCAAAGCATTCAAATTTATCTTCACTTTAAAGAGCTGCTAACGTCTAAAGTGAAACTCTGAAAGACATAGGGCCGGATTTTCAAAGCCCTGATGACAGCTGCAACAATGGCAGCTTGCGCAGAGTGCAGTGCGCCCGGGAACCTGTGCCCAAATTTCAAATCTACAGGGTCCCGGTACCAAAGTCCAGTGGCTTGCGGCAAAGGTGGTGTTGCACCAAACGTATGGCGCACCCACCTGGAATGCTGCAACGGCAGTGGGGAGTCTGCGGCACCCACAGACAGGGGCTTGCAACTGGACACAGCCCCCCCCCAAACACCACCGTGCCACCGGCACCTGTGCCCCAACACACCGTACCCTGGTGGTCTAGTGCCCCCAGCAGGTAGTGCCCATCACTGCACTCCCACCCCCTCCTGTACCCTGATCCAGCAACCGGCACCACCCTCCACATGCCACCACAGCCGGCCGCTGAATGAGCTGTCAGTGCACGTACTGTATACTGTATACAGTACACACAATGACAGCTCATTCGGTGTCCAGCTCTGGTGTTGTGTGGAGGCTGTGCCGGTCGCTGGATCAGGGTATGGGGGGGGAGTGCTGAGATGGGCACTACCTGTGAGGGGGAAGGCAATATGCACAGTACTGGGTGTCAGGGATCGTGACAGGTGTGGGGGGGGATGACCGGATCACCAGGGATCGCCCATCAGGGATGGATTGGGGAGGGCCACACAGTGGCACATACTGGATGACCCCCCAGGAGCTGTCTAAGTACCGTTAGACCAGCCCCTCGCTGATGTAAGGGTACTTGGCACTTCATTCCTGGGGGGGGGGGTCTTTGAAAATCTATATCCAAGGGCTGCGGCAGTCTGGGTCTGCCACAAGCCCCCTAGCACCATGCCAAAGCCACTTTCGTGGTGCAAGGTGGGTGCTAGCACACTTTGGTGCAGGCCGCCTGCTGGGTGGCACAGGCTGCCTTTGAAAATCATACTTGCTGCAGCCCTTGGTGCAAGGTGCCTTTGCATCAGACCTGTTTGATGCAAGCACCTTGTGTCAGTCTAGGGCCTTTGAAATTCCAGACCATAATATTTAGACACAATTCACTTTGTATTTCATGCATTTTCTATAGATGTGTCTTTCCCATTATTTATTACTGACAAAATCTGCATGAAAACTGGATCTTTATCCCTTGGTGCTTATCAGTCCTAGCACCTCATTCCCCAAATGAAGTCACAGTTCTCTGCTGTGGCACCACAGCATGTTGCCATATAAATGACTGTGCTGTTACAAGTGGTATTATCATTGCAAGTGGACAATAAACAACTGAAACAGATGAACTCTTCAGGAACACGTATCCTGTTTTTGTGTAAATTACCTTAGTAATTAATAATGGAGGAGAAGAATATAGAACTAATGAGAAATACAGTACAAGCTGCAAGATACGACACAAAACTACAAATACAGTATAAGCTATAAAATACGACACAAAACTCTGCAACAGAATGGACACATGGGGAGGGTAGAAAGAATAAGGGATGATTTAAAAAGATGGGAAAAATTGTCAAGGGTCTTGGAGCATGGGTTCTAACACAAAAAAGTGCAAAATCATGCATATGTGGCACAGAAACCCGGGGGCAACATACCAACCAGGAGTAGAGATATTAACAGTCACCAAGCAGGAAAGGGACCTGGGGTTGATAATTTTTGATGACATGAAGGTAGCTAAACAGTGTGACAAGGCAGTGGGGAAGGCTGGTCAGATGCTGGGATGCATCGGCAGGGGTATCACTAGCACAAAGAGGGAGGTAATAATACCCCTGTATAGATCACTAGTAAGGCCACACCTTGAGTACTGTGTACAGTTCTGGAGGTCTCATCTATGCAAGATCATATGGTGCAGGCAGTACAAAGAAGGGCAACCAAAATGCTGTATGGCCTGCATCATAAGCCCTATGGGGAAAGGCTTAAGAAATTAAATATGCATTCCCTGCAGGAAAGGAGGGATGGGGGGATATGACAGAAACATTCAAGTACCTCACAGGTGTAAACAAGGTACAAGAAGGAAGCATTTTCAAAAGAAAAAGATGCTCAAGGACAAGAGGTCACACTAGGAAGATAGAAGAGGGAGGCTCAGAGGAAATGAGAAGAAAACCTTCTTCATGGAGAGGGCGGTGGACCCAGGGAAAAGCCTACCAGCAGAGGTGGTGGTGGTGGTGGTCAAAATGGATACAGGATTCAAGAATGTGTGTTATAGACATAAACAGATCATGGAAGCAAAGGGAAGGGGAGACTAGAGACCAAGTGGCGTCTGCTGGGCCCCTATAGGTAGGGTAAAATAGAGCAGACTGAGTGGGCCAGGAGGTCCTTATCTGCCAACAGATTCTATGTTACTATCGTGTCTAAATGTTATTTTAAAAGTTATCCCATAGGTGTTGTCTGCTCTTTATTCATCTTCATCGGAAACAGAACACTGACAAACTCATATCCAATGAAGAGCAGCTTGAAGACATCACAATGGCTTCTACTGCATTCAAAACAAATAGGTGAAATTAAACAGTTATTTCTTCATAAAAAGAACTAGTATAAAAGCTTTACTATTTACAATACATAGTACAAACTGGACTCACAAATGCCTGGCTCAGAATATGTCATCTATAATCACTTGAGAGGGGCAGGGCATACATAGCTCACTCATACTGTAGCTCTGCCACTGAATCATGAGGTATTGTTCTGCCTCCTCTTGCATGAAGATAAATGGCATATTCTGAGTCAGGCCATCGTGTATGCCCTATATACTTTTTATAATAGAATTTAGGCAGTATATTTTCCCCACACATAATGGTACTGTATACTTTTATCACTGTGTGGACTCCAAAAATGTTTCATGATACAATGCTTTGCCTTCTACATATTTGATAGTGTATGTGTGTGTGTGTGTGTGTGTGTGTGTGTGTGTGTGTGTGTGTGTGTGTGTGATACTAAATGAAGCAAAAGGGAACTCAGGTCTGCTATTTGGAAAAGTAGTTCAGCTTCTAACAAATTGATGACTGGAAAAGTTGCAGGAAACACTGAGTCAAGGCTCATTTCCAGGTGTTACTGGATTCTAAGAGTTATAATTTGGAGGACTAGATTAAAAATAATTGGTACAGTATGATAATAATGACACAAATAAAAATATACTAGATGAACAATGCAAAAATAAGGACCCAGTAATATCAAGATGCAAATATTACACAATATGATAAGCATTAGAGGTACTTTCCTGACCCATGGGTCTCTGGCCAAAACAAAATTAAGTGTCAGTGAAAGAAAACCTAAAAGGACAAAAAGACAGCTGGCTCCATGGCACCAAGCGGTGGGCACAGCTCTGACATGCTGGTTACCCAGGTTTGTGCCCCAAACCCTGAAAGTCTGGAATGAAGGCCTCAGGGAGGACTCAAATTATCCAAGTAGATGCTATTTTCTTTTGGGGGGGGACTGTTGGTACACCAATCAAAAATTAGCTACTGGTAGTAGCAGCAGTGTGCTTGGTGGTATGTGGAAGAATACATGATGGCATGCCTTTCTCCCTAGACCACCGTAATTCAAGTACTTTGATGAGGGAAAGGGGAACAAGGAGAACAGAGGAAACTAAAATGCTGACAAGTTGTTCCAAATGATGACCTCGGTGTCCCTCCAAATCTCAACAACCACTCAACATACCAGAGCCTCCTTACTCCCCCCCCCACCCCCCTCGAGCAATGTCCCTAGAGACAACATCTGTCTCCCTTCCTCCCCTGAGTCACAAAAGGGGGAAGCCACCTGTCAGGGATATGCTTGCCCAGAAGGTGATGGACCTGAACCCATGGAATCGGGTGACAGAGATCCAGAAATGGGAGATAAGTCTGGTAGTAACAAGGGAGGGACTGAGAAGCCCAAACAAGTTGGGAGTGCTGACAAAGCAAGGATCCATCTTTGCACATATAATTCAGTAGCGCTTTCATATCTATTAAGCTAACAGATTTTTAAACTACCCCTTTGTAAAGAATTTCAGTCTTCTGCTTGAAAATAATTTAAAGTATAAAACCTTATCAATTGAGGGATTTTTTTTTGTTTTTTGTCTCTGCCCTTGAAAGCTCCTTAATTGAAAAGAAAGGTTTCAAGTATCCTCTTTTTTTTCTACTTCCTGGCCCAGTTCTTCCATGTTAGATCAATAGACACATGATACATTGTCCAATATCATTGTAACTTGATGAATCAATCTGCACTCCGGTACCTAAAATTAACACTAATGGATGCATTTGCTGCAAAGATGAGCTCTTTGAAAGGAATGGATTTATTCAATTAAAGTTGTTCATGTGGGTGTGCATTACTTCCTAGCTTGAAGGGTTTCATTTAGCTGAACCAGGATATCAACTGCAGATCTAGTGTGCCCTGTTTAAAAGTATGAATGACTGCATAGCTAGATTAGCAGCCAAAGGTATATAGATACACATGTGATGTACATACATGGACAAATTAATTACAGTGAAGTATTAGTAACACAACCTCAAACTATAGATAGTGTCCTTTTATGATACTGGCAATAGATACCATTTAGTAAATCAAACATGCATGGACTGCATGCACACACATATATAGACAGATGCATGCACAACTGTACACATGTATGCACTCACACAAAGATTTGCATGCGCATTTCAATTATGAGCGCTGAAGACAGAGCTACAGAAACTGAAATACATACCTCTTGGAAATAATGTTAAAATTAATACATTATCTAGGCTATTTGCCTCACATAAATGTGAAATAACGTATTTCTAGGTACATATGTCATCAATGACATATGCAACAATAATTGCTATTTCTGATGTATGTCACTAATTGCATGTTACACTAATTGCTTTGCCTTGTATCATTCTAGGTAATTCATTGTTATATGTGATTTCCTAGGTTGTGCCAGAAAATAGGCATTTGTTTGCCTAGTGCACTTACCTGGTCAATATATATAATGATGTTTGAAACTAATGGGACAGCAGATTTGGCCATGCTTGATTATATTACACGGGTCCTGCTGCCTTCAAAGCTTTCAGCAGTTGAGCCCAGACCGAAACAGTTAAACCTTCACTGGCACCTTCATTTAAAAACCATACCTTATGAAATGTTGTTGTATAAATAGCATATATAATGGGCTGCACTGAGATAATCATGTGAGTCCCCAGTAGTAAGAATAAGACCTCATAAAAACACCCATGGAATCGCCACTTGTTAGACAGGGTCTTCTCCATACATATGGAAATAAATATTTATTTATTTACTTTATTAATTGAGTGTTGGTAACCAGGTAACTCCACTGAGACAATTACAGTCCCTTTTTCAGTGTCGACCTAGGAGTGCAGCAACAAACAATACAGTACAGTGCAAAAACAACAAAGGAATTCTGTTACAGTAATAACAAAATTAGCATACAGCAGGTAAGGGATAAAGAATCATAAAACATACAGAAATATAAAAGTAACATTTTATAACAACTAACAAAATAGATATTTACACTTTGGTAACTATATATTGCAAGTCAGTTCCAGAATGACCAGAAGCAGAGAAATCTGAAGGCAGATAAGTAGTATTGGTACAGGAGGGGTAACGAGATGGCAAGAATACCATGAGATAAGGATGGGAGGTCAGGAGAGGGGCCTGGACAAATATGATTATCCCATTGAAGCTATTACCCCCACTGTACTGTACATGCCTTTCACAGCATTCATGTGATGTATTTATATGTGATAGGTCAGACAGAGTAATTTATGGGTGGAGGAACAAAGCATGAATCTCATGTGGGTTGTCCAGTCTGACCAAACACAATTTACTCAGCAGAAGTTGATTCCATCTGCATGGTGTAAATATAAATACTAATTTGCTGTAAAATGTGTTTGTATACCAGTAGCTACTTGCATAAATTCTGTGAGCTTATACTGTAGTTGAGCTCTTAATATCTCAGAGGAAACTTCTGAATAAAGCATACTTTTATGCACAATTCAGCTTACAGTATATTGTTGTATGTGTCTTCTGTATTTAGCTTCCCTTTGGTATTATAACTATGCGCATTAGCATGAAGATGCGTCTCATCTTCTTTGACTGCTTGTCTATACCTGACATCAAAATCATCTGACTATAACATCATAAGCAGCTCCGCAACCACAGAAAGGGCTATCATAAGCAGAGGAGTGTGATGTCAGAGCTGGCAGTATATCCTAGAGGATGTTAGAGTTAGGAGCTGTGAATGAGCTTTGTACATCCAGCAGACCTGTGTTTGATTCCCACAACCTCCACTTGCATGCTGTGTGACCCTGAGAAAATCACTTAACCACCGCAGTACTCTTGGACTACCCCTGAAAACAGGCACATATGCCTATCTGGTCTTATCCAGTTACCAAAGATTAAAATAAGTGTGGACAAGCACTATGCCATGTGGCAGAGGGGACAGAGATCCTAGTTTTGCATGCTAAAATTCATAGTTTTAAAGAAAATGGGGAGATAAATACTGAAAGTACATTAAATATCAGAATATATAGTTCTAAACCATGTTTCATTGTTTTCATAACACTTCAGTGGCTCTTTAAAGATGTTTCCTGGTGTTTCAAATTCCCATTTTTCTGATACATCTGAACACGTTTTCAGTGTTGTTTTCTGGCATAAATACATTCTTAAATACATGGAAGCATTACTAGAATCATTATTTATTCTATTATATCATGTCCAGCTAAGAACAGATACAGATTGGAAGCGAGGAAATTAACTCCAACAACTGCAGCCATTGTCATCATTCGGGGCACTTTACGTAGATGTCCATCTGTCTTTACTTACTCTCTCTCTCTCTTATACAGTATTAATGTCCTTGTCATTCGACATGTACTTTTGAATTGTTTGAATAGCTTTCTGTCGCATTTTATCTTTTTTGGGGATTTTTCAATTTTTTTGCCCTGAGTGGACTATTTCTGAAACTGCAACTCTGAAAGCAGATATAAATAAAAGAAGCATGGCAACCCCTATATTTCCTTATTTTGCTATATTCACAACTATATTCTACATCTAAAAGTGTGCAAGAAAAAGCCACTCTTCAGTATGTGGTGCCTATGACAAAATTATTAATTAGACTGCAAGAAAGCCAAGAACACACATAAGGAAACTGCAAACTTACAAATATTTCTTCAAAAGTTGCTCCTTTATTTCTCCCAGAATAAAACAGCATGCAAAGACTAGGCAGGTCCCTCTCCCAGGTACAAACCCTCAGCGTTTCACATTTACGTGCTTTGTCAAGAGGAATCTATCAAAATATGTTTTACTAAAGTGACATGGGACTGAAATGGTTTTATACATAAAAACATAACACATATTTCCCCCACTTTTGGCAATGTTATTTCAAGAGGGAGTCATAGTATTGGTTATTTACTCTTTATTTTTGCATTTGTGGAAAAAAAATGAAGCAAACATCATAACAAATGATGTGTCCTCATTTTATTTTTTCTTTCACACTCATGTTGACGCCTAAAACACTGACATTATAACTACATAAAACAATCTGACCCCTTAAAGATTTTTTTCCAGAAAGAAGGATTAAGTCGCACCATGTAACTTACAAACAAACATGGTAATCCACGTTTTTATGGTGTGGATTTTAACTGTTTAGATGACCATCATGTACTAGGCAAAAAATTATGAATGTGGCATAAGTTTGCTGAAACACCAGAGAATGTCTTTAAAATAAATTTCAAGCCTAATAAAAATGTTTACTTGATTTGTTTCACCAATCTAATTGGTTAGTCTAAAGGCACTTATATAGTATCTGGGAAAGGACTTTGAAATACAAGCCATTCCAGATTCTAAACATTCTAGTCCAGAGAAACTGTAAAAATGTGACACTTCCCTCTCCCCCTCTCTCTCCCATATCAATCAACCCAGTGCAAATCCTGTGACAAGTAATGACCAGCTGGCAACAGGTGAACTCTCACCCCTGGCCATCAATCTTCTGTGCCATGATCACCACTGCTTAAGTACTACAATTTATTCTCTATACTATATGTGGTTGCATTTTTCGTACATCCTAACACACTGTTACACTTATGTATAATCTTAACTCACTACAGTAAAACAACAACTTACAGTGCATACTATACAGCAATTAAAGTTACCTAGGGTCCTGGTAATTGATTAATAACAACTCAGATCATCCAAAAGAAGGAAAAGATAAGTGATTGAACAAGTTGTAGTATAAACTGTTTGTACCACAATCCCAGGCATTTCCCACACTATTTAAACATTGTAGGACTAAGTGGTAGAGTGAACTAATGCACTGCCATTTATACCTAGCTGTACTTTGAACTGGGTTACATACACAAAGGATGTATTCCTAAGTCACTTCATTACACCCTAAAAAGCAAATATCCACACTGCAAAACCAGCTTGTCCACTTCAACTGGGCTGTTTCAGTAGACGTCAGTTAAACTGAGTCCAGGATAAACAAGCATTTGCCAATGCTGAATGTTTGCTTGCTGGCATTGGCATTGGTAGTTTAGGAGTTAGAGAGATGCATAATAGGAATGGCAGTGAAGTATTGAACTGAAGCCAACCCCACCACCACCCTGCAGAGACGGACAGGCACTGGGGTGTGCCTTTGGGTCATCAGGCATAACGGCCATGCTATTTCTCCACACCCAACCCTGCAGACACCAACAAGTGTCACAGTGTGCCTTGGAGTCTTTGGGCCTTATGCTCACCCCATTCCATAAGAAATACATTGAGATGGGTGCAGTATATGAGAATGGGGTGAACTTTGGGGCCAAATAGTCCAAGGCACACCTCGATGCCTGTCACTGGCTGCAGGGTGTGGGTGGGGGTGGAATGGCAGGAGTGTTATAGGTGACAGTTCCAAGTCACACTCCTCATGCCTGTCAGTCTCTACAGGGTGGGGCGTTATGGTCAGAAACCCTAACGGCTCAACTGTTCATTAGTATTTTCACTCCAAATTTTAAATATGGGTTTTTTGTGACCCCCACCTCATGAACAGTGGCAATATCAGTTTGTTAGCGGAAAGCTGATTTTGCACAGCGACTACGTCATTTGGCACCACTGGTGTGAAAACACATTTTGAACAAGATGTGAAAAATGACAGCTGTACTGTTCATGGGGAGGTGAAAAAAATGGCAATGTTGAAAATCTGCAGTGAAAATATTAAAAAAACAGGTGAAGTCATGAGCAGGCATAGAAACTGCGCAATGCACACCCATAATGCAATTAGTTTGGGAATTTTTTACAGCAGATTGTCAACACAGGCATTTTGGAACCTCCACTCATGAACAGTGTCACTGTGATTTTCTTAATCTGTCCTGAACAGTGATTTCCCACAGCGACCATGCATTTCTGTGCTGGAAGTGTGAAAACACATTTTGGCCATGGTGTGAAAAATGACAGCTGTACTGTTCATAAGGAAGTGTGGAAAAATGCCAGTGGTGAAAATCTGGCCTGAAAATATTAGAAATCCATGAATTTACAAGGGTGCGTGGAAACTGCACAATGGTCGCCAACACAGTCATTTTATGGACTTTTTTCACCAAATTTTTAACATAGCCATTGTAACACCTCTGCTCATGAACAGTGTCACTGTGATTTTCTTAATCAATCCCGAACACTGATTTCACACATCGACTGCGCCATTGTGTGCTACATGCACGGAAGCACATTTGGACAAGATATGAAAAATGACAGCTGAACTGCTCATAAGGAGGTGTGTTAAAATGGCAATGTTGAATATCTGGAGTGAAATTAGTGAAAATTTGCGAACTTACGAGCATGCATAGGAACAGCGCAACGCATGCTCGTAAAACAGTCATTTTTGGGAATTTTTTCACCAAATTTTTAACATAGCTATTTTAATACCTCTGCTCATGAACAGTGTCACCGTGATTTTCTTAATCTGTCCCAAACATTGCTTTTGCACACCAACTGTGCCATTGTGCACTACATGCACGGAAACACATTTTGGGGGAAATGTAAAATGACAGCTGTACTGCTCAGAAGGAGGTGTGGTAAAATGGCAATATTGAAAATCTGGAGTGAAAATATTGAAACCTGCGAACTTACGAGCTAGCTATGAGAACAGCGCAACACATGCTCGTAAAACAGTCATTTTTTTGAATATTTTCACTAAATTTTCAACATAGGGTTTTTGAGGGCCTACCTCATGAAATGTGACACTGTCATTTCATAAATCGGTCCCAGATAGTGGTTCCGCACAGTGACAGCGAAATCACCTTTTGGGGCCGATTAACAAAATGACAGTGACAGAATTCATGAGGTGGGGTCCCAAAAACCCCATGTTGAAAATTTGGTGAAAAAAATTCCCAAAAATGCCTGAGATATGGATCAAAGTTGAAAAAACCCTATTTATTACATTATACAGCTTACCGGCATTTCCTTAGTTCGCGGTTGGCTTTGAAGAGTGCAGACGTGTTCCCGGTCCACCAAAGATTGTTGCACTGAACTCTGGAGGTAAGTATAGGGTGAGGTGGGGGTGTGGGGAGGTGGATGCGCAGAGGGTGGGCGCGGGTGGGGGGAGCGGGGGTCAGGACAGTCAACGAGGGAAGGTTTTTTCTTGCAGGTTTTTTTTTTTCTTGGACAATGCGTGACTTGTGCCAAGTTGGGGTGGGCTCCCAGTGTGGCAGCTGGAAGGCTGTTTAGGGGGGCAGTGGAGCCGATGGGGGACTGGGCACCCCTGTCGGCCTTACGGGACTGTTGCCACGCTTGGGTGGGCTCCCAGTGTGGCACCTGGAACTCTGCAGGGGTGGGAGCGCAGCAGAGACGACGGGGGAATGGGCACCCCCATCGGCCATACAGTGTGTGCATGAGGGGGCGCATTAGCATGCAATATGCGTGCGTGTGTGTGGGGGGGACCGTATGCACACACAGTAGCTTCTCGCTGCTCACTGAAGCGTAGCTCTGCCTTTGAACTGTACAGCACTGCATGTTCAACTGCTGTCATAGACAGCTGCAGCATTCATTGGCAAACTGTAGCTGTGCCTGCAAACACACTGACTGCATTGGAAGATGGGTGCCACACCTAAGAAAACTCGGATGATGGCACTGTGTTTCTTGCACATGCGTGCAAGCAAACATGAAAAGGCATGGTTATTCTATTATCCCTTATTCAGGGGAGTGGTCTTTAGAGGTCAGTATCAGAGTGGAATCCTTCACTGCAGTTTATCTATTCATGGACTTATGGATTCATACTTTGTGTTTTCTTACGCATTTTGTACAAGGCTTCAGGAGGTAATCAGTTTTTATGTTTTACAATAAGGCTATTTCGGGGGCACTGTCAGGTCCAATGCAGCTCAGGCTGCAATGGACTCAGCAGTGACAGCTCAATGATTAGCAAGGCTATTCATGATGCATTTTTCTTTTTGTTGGGCTTAAACTTCTTGTAGTTGAAAGGAGCCAACTGCTCCATTCAAATATATGGCAGCTCAGATTCAATGCAAAGAAGTGCAAGGTAATGCACCTGGGAAACAAAATCCCAGGGGAAGAGTATACAATGGGGGGTGAGATACTGACAACAGTAAAAATGGAAAGGGACCTGGGGGTAATTATATCAGATGAACTAAAGGTGGGCAAGCAATGTGAGAAGGCAGTAAGGAAGGCTGGGGGGATACTGGGATGCATAGGGAGAGGCATCAATAGTAGAAAACAGGAAGTTGTTATCCCTCTGTACAGACAGTTGGTGAGACCCCATCTGGAGTAGTGTGCAGTTCTGGAGACCCCATCTCCGCAAAGACATAGAGAGAGTGGAGGCTGTCCAGAGGAGGGCAACCAAAATGGTGCAGGATCTGCACCAGAAGACATACGAAGAAAGACTAAAGGAGCTTAATATGTATACCCTTGAGGAAAGAAGGGAGAAAGGGGACAGGACAGAAACTTTAAAGTATCTCAAGGGAATCAACAAAGTCCAAGAGAGTAGCATCTTTCAGAAAAAGAGATGTGCAAGAACAAGGGGGCACAATTTGAAGATAGAGGGAGGACGGCTCAGAGGTAATGTGAGGAAGTATTTTTTCATGGAGAGGGTTATGGATGCATAGAACAGCCTTCCTGAGGAGGTCGTGGAGTCAAGAACAGTGGGAGAATTCAAGAATGCGTGAGACAGACATAAGGCAGTCCTAGTGGGGGGTAGGAAGAAGTAAGCTGTTGGTTAACTAGGATCTGCAGCTTATCTGTTAGGTGGGAAAATGGGCAGACTAGGTGGGCCAAGCAGCCCTTATCTGCCATCAAATTCTATGTCTAGGCTGGCTCCTTTCATCTGCATAAAGCTGCTGAGTTGTAGTTGCTTGAGTAGGGCACACTACAGAGTCTCTCTGCCCCCTATAGTGGAAGAACTGTGTGGCTGTTGCACTCCCTCTCCCCACCTTCAGAGTTTGTGGGGCCAGGAGAGTAAGGATCAAAGAAACAACTTGTCAGTTCCACTGCCCCCTTTCACCTGGTCACTGTTCCTGAGGATGTTTTCCGCTTGCCTGGTCACAGTTCCCACTCCTGAGCATCTCCCACTCCTGAGCGTGTCCCTCCTCCACCCAGTTGCCACTTCCCCCACCCCAGTTCTGTTTGTCTCTCAATGCATTTGCCCCTATGAAGTGCCCCACTGCCCAATCACCACTCCTGCCAAGTCTCCAACCCCAGCCCAATCACCTTATTGTTAATCTGCTAGCTATTTGTATGTGATGGTAATGGGACTGCCAGACAGTACTGTGGTTGTGGTGGATTCTGAGGCTGTCTGGTGCATGGAGGCAGATGGTCTGGAGAAGTAGGGTCAACTAGAGACAGTGGTCAAATGGGTCAAGAGTAGGTCTGGAGAGTCAGCAACTGGCTGAGCTGGAGGAGGGAGAGTGCACTAGACATCACTTCTCACTGGAGGTAGGAGGAGACAGTCCAACACAGCCAACAGCTGTCTGATCATTGGAAAAGAGAGAGTTTGCATAGCTGCGATAGACAGACAGCCAAGCAGTGGAGACAGTCGCTGGTGGCAACTGTGTGAGTTTGTCTGTAGGGTAGAGGACCGGAGCTGCAAGCCAAGGCATTAGCTAGGAACAGGTTGCCTACAGGCTCAAAATCAAGTCCATGGAGGCTGGTGGATAAATCTGGGTTGGGACAGGGTCCGAAGTGAGGCAAGCGACTTGAGTGCTACTGCCAACCGGATTTAGCAGCAAGGAGTGGCTGAGCACACATGTCTAGACAATAGCCAGAGTGGTGAGTGAAGGGCATAACTGCAGCAGGGAACTGGGCCTGAATTCAGCTTGGAAAAAAGATACTTGAATGTAATTGTTTTATCAGTAGCTATTACATGCTTTTTAATTTTTGCCATTTGATTTAAAATGTAAAGATAGCACTGTGTAGATTACAGATCAGAATTGTTACACAGGAAGACAAAGCGGGTGTGAACAGGCTTACATTTTGCTTTAGCATAGCTCAAGCTTCTCCTTCTAGCATAATAGTATGGCCATATCAAGTCAGCTCAGCAGCAGCAGAGTTAAATGCAGTCAGTTGATGGTCTGGAAAAATAGATATTTTGCATTGTTGTAGAATAAGGCAGTTTTATTTTATTACTGCCCTGTCTGCCTATATTTTATTTATTTGAGTGTGTAATTTTTATTTTATGTTTGATGATTGATGCACAAGACATCTCTGGTACATGTGTTTTATTAGTTATTGAGTGGCTGTATCATGCTGGAATACTGTGTGTGTGTGTGTGTGTGTGTGTGTGTGTGTGTGTGTGTACTGGTACAGACTGGCTCTAGTGTGTAGACTTCTGGCTACAATTCCTGCCAGTTGTCATTCATCAACATTTGTGGGACAAGGTTCAGCCACACAACTTATGCTGATGAGGTGGTGGGGTGGGATGATGTTGCTGGTGAGAAAAGCCCATGGCTACTGCTGTGCATAGAGCCCATGGCACTGTAAATACAGCATTGTTCACTGCTCCAATCCACTGTTGCTCGAACAGGACAGACAGTGGGCTCCCGCAAGGTGGGAGGCATTCTGAAATGCAAATCTCTGCACTATCATTCTCTGCCACCCACCCACCCTCCTGGTCTTATCTTTGTGGGGGGGGGGGACACAGACTGCTTTTCATTGGGATGACTGAATTACTTTTGTTTCATGTGGCACTGGTTTCTGCTCACAAACCTGCTGGCTATGGTCTGCAGAAATTAAGAAATTAACTACCTGTACTGACTGAGAGTGTCTGTGAGACGGTGCTGGTGCTGGTCTGCCTGAGATCCCCTGGCCCCTCCTTCATCCTTTCCAGCATCAGAATCACAACCACATGTCACCTGGTACTGAGGAACAGGAAGGATTGCGTGAATATTGCAATTTTCAACCACAGTTGGTCAGTCTGCCATAGTTGTCTTCGCTTGATTTTCATACTTCAAAGTTTGCCATCCATTGTCAGCAGAATAGAGTAGCCTGTTTGTTTTTCCAGTGATTGCTGATGTGTCTGAGGAGTGGAAACTGGCAGCAGGAGGAGGTTGACAGTTGGTCAGTCAGGTCCAGGCTTAACTGCATGCTCCACTCGGGAGTCAGTGTTCGGTAGCTGGTAAGGTTGCACTGT
Organism: Neoceratodus forsteri; assembly: GCA_016271365.2. Taxonomy (NCBI): domain Eukaryota; kingdom Metazoa; phylum Chordata; order Ceratodontiformes; family Ceratodontidae; genus Neoceratodus; species Neoceratodus forsteri. The sequence goes on along the minus strand of CM028135.1, from coordinate 535,022,369 downwards.
GGGGTATATTGACAGAGAGCTGCTGCTGCAATTAATTCCACCAGTGAGTATCCTGCCCAATACCACCAGAGTATTTTCAGGGGATGGGGGTGGCTACAGAGTTGAATCAAGGGGCACTGGTGAGGTGAGGAGGTGGGTGGTGGTGAGTGGTTGTCAGGGACCAGCCAACTGTTGTGCAAGCCATGAGTCACCATTGGTTGTTGTAGGAGTGAGGGAGGGCCAGGTGCCTCCAGGCTGACTCTGAGCAACTGAGAAATCCAGACTGGGAGTAGAGTGTACTGTCTGTCTACATGGCACAGATAGACTCTCAGCTGCTTGCTACCTGCAAGGTAGTGGGACTGGGTCATAGAAACATAGACTTTGATGGCAGATAAGGACCGCTTGGCCCACCTAATCTGCCCAATTCCCTACCTATTGGATAAGCTGAAGATCCTAGTTAACTGACAGCCTGCTTCTTCCTACCCCCCCACCCAAATTGCCTTATGTCTGTCCCATGCATTCTTAAATCCCCCGACTGTTTTTGAACCCACAACCTCCTCAGGAAGGCTGTTCCATGCATCCACCATCCTCACATTGCCCCTGAGCCGCCCCCCACTGTCTTCAAATTGTGCCCCTTGTTCTTGCACATCTCTTTTCTGAAAGTTGCTACCCTCCTGGACTTTAATTCTTTTGAGGTACTTGAAAGTTTCTATCATGTCCCCCCTCTCCCTCCTTTACTCGAGGGTATACATATTAAGCTCCTTTAGTCTCTCTTCATATGGCTTCTGTTGCAGACCCTGAACCATTTTAGTTGCCCTCCTCTGGACTGCCTCCATCCTGTCCGGGATAGGAGAAAAGATTAATTTTTTTAGTTAATTTGGGGACCAGCTAGGGTGAGTGAGATGCTGTAGCCTGGGAAGAGCAATATTTAAACTTTAAAGCACAGCCAGAGGGTGAGAGTCACTAAGTTAGGTCAATCTGCCTTCTGCAGGATCATGCAGCACTGACTGTCCAGTCATCTGGTCTGTACAGAGTACAGGCAGCCAGGTGGAGCTCAGAGACAGTCGCCCTTGTCCTCCAAAACACATGTTCCAGTCTGCGTTTCATTTAATAGAATTTGGGGTTTGTTTGGCCATAAGAGAAAAGGAGGGAGTGAGGACTAGAAGAAAAAAGAAGAAAGGGAGTATGTCCAGATTTTACTGAACTTATGTTGTGGGTTAGGATCTGGCATCAGGGGCGACCAGGCCAGACATTTTGTTACTGACTCCCAGGTAGTAGTTGAATTGAGAAGGAGTCTGTTGGAGTGAGGAGAACATGCTCTGGTATTTGATGAAGTAAGGAGCTGGAGCAAGCTCAAGAGTAGTCGACCCATCATCCACCTCATGGCGTAACGCTGTTTGGCAGGCAAGAGGCAGCAGCACTTCTGGTAGCTGCAGGAGGAGGAGGAGAGAGCCCAGAAGAAAACAAGCAACTGTGTCTTCAAAAGGTATTTGTAATTTTTTTGATTTTGTCACATTAACTACAAGCCATCATGCAGCAGCAGAGGACTACAATGCTGCAAGATAGAAACATAGAAACATAGACTTTGACGGCAGATAAGGACCGTTTGGCCCATCTAGTCTGCCCATTTCCCTACTTACAGGATAGGCTGCAGATCCTAGTTAACCAACAGCCTATTTCTTCCTACCCCCCACAAGAATTGCCTTATGTCTGTCCCATGCATTCTTGAATTCTCCCACAGTTTTAGACCCCACAACCTTCTCAGGAAGGCTGTTCCATGCATCCACTACCCTCTCTGTGAAATAATACTTCCTCACATTGCCCCTGAACCGCCCCCACCTTTCTTTAAATTGTGTCCCCTTGTTCTTGCACGTCTCTTTTTCTGAAAGATGCTACCCTCTTGGACTTTGTTGATTCCACTGAGGTACTTAAAAGTTTCTATCATGTCCCCTCTCCCTTCTTTCCTCAAGGGTATACATATTAAGCTCCTTTAGTCTCTCCTCATACGGCTTCTCTTGCAGACCCTGCACCATTTCAGTTGCCCTCCTCTGGACTGCCTCTATCCTGTCTATGTCCTCGGGAGATGGGGTCTCCAGAACTGAATGTAGTACTCCAGATGGGGTCTCACCAACTGTCTGTACAGAGGATAACAACTTCCTGTTTTCTGCTGCTGATGCCTCTCCCACGCATCCCAGTATACCCCAGCCCTCCCTACTGCCTTCTCACATTGCTTGCTAACCTTAAGTCATCTGATATGATTACCCCCAGGTCCCTTTCTCTTTTTGTTGTTGTTACTACCTCCTCCCCATTGTGTATTCTTCCCTGGGTCCTTGTTTCCAGGTGCATTATTTGCACTTCTTCGCATTGAACTAGGTGCCATACTTCTGACCATTCCTCCAACCTTGCCAAGTCCCTTCTCATCCTTTCCACGCCTCCTTGTGTATCAACCCTGTTGCAGATCTTTGTGTCATCGGCAAGAGGCATACTTTTCCTTCCAGTCCCTCTGCAATGTCACTTGTGAAGACATTAAAAGAACTGGACCCAATACTGAACCTGCGGTACCCACTAGTAACCCCTCTTTCTTCCAGTGGACTCCATTTACAATTACTTTCTGTGTCCTGTTGTCCAGCCAATGTTTTACCCAGGCTACCACCCTGGGACTCACTCCCAGGCTGGTTAATTTGACTATTAATCTTTTGTGTGGGACTGTGTCAAATGCCTTGCTAAAGTCTAGATAGGCCATGTCCACAGCCCCTCCCTGGTCTACTACTTTGGTCACCCAGTCAAAGAAATCTATTAGATTCGTCTGACATGACCTTCCTGCTGTGAATCCATGCTGCCTTGGGTCCTGTGCCCCACTGGCCTCTAGGTACTCAACTATTCTTTCCTTCAGAAGTGACTCCATCACTTTCCCTACCACAGAGGTCAGACTGACAGGTCTGTAGTTTCCTGCCTCTGTCTTGGCCCCACTTTTGTGAAGGGGAATCACATACGCCTTCCTCCAGTCCTCGGGTACCACACCATCTTCCCATGATTTATTAAAAAGAGTAGCCAGTGGTTTCACTAGTTCCCTCTTTAATTCTTGTAGAATTCTGGGGTGAATTCCATCAGGCCCCATTGCTTTATCCACCTTCAGTTTTAGGAGTTCTTGCAGAACCCTTTCTTCTGTGAAAGGACTGGGATCAACCCCTCTATCAAGAGTGCTTCTGTTAATTAGATTAGGCACTTCCCCCTCCTCTTTTGTGAATACTGAGGAGAAATATTCGTTCAGTATCCCTGCTTTTTCACTGTCCCCCTCTGCCCACCCACCGTTCATTCTATTCAGCCTCACTATCCCTCCCTTTGTCTTTCTACACTCGCTGATGTACCTATAAAAGGTTTTATCCCCTTCTTAACCAAATTGGCTATCTTTTCCTCAGTTTGGGCCATTGCTATTCTGACTTCCCTCCCTGCTTCCTTCTGCCTTAACTGGTACAGCTCTCTGTCCTGCTCCTTCTGTGTTTCCTTATACTTCCGGAATGCTATCTTTTTCTTCCTGACTTTCACAGCCACCTCTTTTGAGAACCATAGTGGCTTTTTCTTTCATTTTGATTTGTTTATTTGCTTCACACAAAGGCTTGTTGCCTCTGTGATGGCAGTTTTGATGATTCCCCATTGTTGCTCCACACCTCCTTCTAGCCTGTTTGCTAGTGCTTTCCTGAGGCACTCCCATCTTGCCAAAGTCAGCCCTCCTAAAGTCCAGTACCCTCACTTTTGTATGGCTTGACTCTGTAGCGGAGTTTAACGTGAACCACACTGTTTGATGGTCACTTGTTCCCAGATGGCAACCCACTTCTAGATCTGAGATCCTCTCACTGCCCCCATTTGAGAGTACAAGGTCTAAGATTGCTCCCTCACGATTGGGTTCTGAAACTAGCTGTCTGAGGCCTGCCACCTGTAGGGCATCAAGAATGGACCTGCTCTTGGATGTGGCTGCAGCAAATGTGCTCCAGTTAACATCTGGCATATTCAGGTCTCCCATCAACAGTATCTCCCCTTTCTCTGCCATTCTAAGAATGCCTTCTATCATATCCTTGTCCATTTCCTCCCCCTGACATGGGGGTCTGTACACAACCCCTGTGCGGATTGTGGTGCCCTTTCCAGTCGCCAAGGTGACCCACAGTGCCTCCTCTCCTCCCCTCCCTGTTTACTCTTTTGTTCAGTTGCTTTTATCTCTTCCTTTTCATAGAAAGCTACTCCTCCCCCTCTTCTCCCCTGCCTGTCTCTCCTGTAGGTTATGTACCCTGGTATGTTAACATCCCAGTCAAAAAATCCCAGTTTGAAGAGCCACCCAATGGATCAGGAGAAGTACTAAATGCTCTGGTGCTGATTCGCTGTGTAAGCAAGTGAACTCAGGAGTCAGGTTGGTCAGCAGGGGCTCGGGTAGCACTGATGTGGTTGCCCCTCCAGCACGATGCCCCAACAGCGAATCCCAAAAACAGATCATTACAGCGACTTTTGGGTGATGCCTTTCTTCCTGTGTTCTGCCCCCTCCCTGGAACAACTCCTATCTAGAGTTGATTATATAGAAATTTTGGGGGGGCGGGCGAGCCCCCCCCAAAAAAACACTTCATTTTGGGACAGCACAATACCGGAGTCAGTATTGCGCTGTTGCTGTGCTGGAGGTCGGCAAATTCACTGTTGATCTCCAGTGGTACTTCTGCATTGCTATACAGCAGTGCTCCCTGCCAGGGGAGGGAGGCATCCAGGTTACGCAGCTGTAGCAACCCCTGCAGTGGACGAAGAGAAAACCTCAAAAAAAAATAGTGCATGCATCACTAGCACCATTTAAGAAGTGGTTTATTAACTCACACTGTGGCAACCACCCTTACATAGCACCTACCAATTAGGCTTCATCAGGGGACAGGCTTTTTGTTCTGTTTTTTGAGATTCAGTCTGTGAGTTGATGATAGCTATACCTTTAGTGGAGGTTGGTATGCATTTGCTTTGTAGCTCAAAGTGGGCCACCATGACAACTTGTCTCCCCCCCATAGGATGTTGCTATGTGTGCTTGTGTATGTGGAGACACACAGTATGCACCAGGGTACCTGGAGAAGGGGGTGGGAGAAAACTTCATGACTGACCCAGCACTAGTAAGCTTGCACCATGCAGATTCCCCCGTCCCCCCAGCTTGGTGACAGAGGGAGTCATAGTCAGGGCTGTAGGTGATAGTGAAAGGGGACCAACAGTAGGCAACAGGCGGTGGTGGGGGGGGAGGAGAAAGCTATAGAGAAAAAAAAAAAAGGATTTTGTTTGGGATTCTAGATTATTTACAACCTGCACAAAACCATTTTTAGCACTGTTTTAAAACCTCAGCCTGGTATGTTTACTGCTTTTTTTGGGTGTCGGGGTGCAGTAAACCAATTTCGTTCAACTTCTTGCTGGCAAAGATTTTTGTTTCACATTATATAGCTTATGCCCCAACGTATCATCAAATGTCTTTTGGCTTCTTCAGGAGTCCACTTCATACAACTAAATATTATAAAGATACAAATATTAACAAACACACTTCATTATCACTGGTAAAAATAATTTCTTTGAGTTACACTGTGGTGTTATACCAGAAGTTGAAAGAAACTGGTATATTGCGCCACCCAAACTGATTTTTTTCTGGCTGTCAAGGCGTATTGGAACTGGCCACAAATGAAGAATGTTTATCAGAATTTACCATTACCTGAGGTTCTCCCTGTTTATCACTGGAAGCAATGTTTTTAGGCTTAGCACTTGTAGCCACTCTTTATCCACTTGCTGTTGTACACCCAATATTCTGAATTGTGAGAGTATTTACAAACAAGGAAGAGGAAGCCTGGCTCACACTCTCAGGTTGGAAAAAAAAAAACACTGCTAGGCCCTGTTATAAAATAATAAGATTTATTGAAGTAGGTTGTAGGTTTTGCAATAGCAGGCATTCCCTGGTACCACCAACATTTCACACACAGTGAGATGCTTTTTCACACTGAATTGTATTAGTTTTATTCCTTGGCCAGAAGTATTTTTGGGGCAAATGGAGACTGAACCAGGCTTTCTACTTGTCTGTAAATACTTACTTTTGCAACAGCTCCAGGTGCGTGTCCTCTGAGTAGACTGTCTCTCCTGTGCTTTGTAGTGAGAGTGCAGTGCAGTGATTATTTTTTTTCAGTGGTGCTGTATGTGTCTTGTTGGTGCCACATCAGCAGTGCTGGACTGTCTGCAGTGAAAACTGTAACCTATCACTTATGCTGTTATGTAGAGAGAATGCGGTGATGCTCATGATGTGAGATTGGGTGAAAGGCATTTCTTTTATTTTTTTTTATTTCAACATTTGGTAACCGAGAAAGTCACACTGAGCCTAGGCTTGTTTCCAGGTGTGACCCGGGGCAGGGGTAAAGGGAAATAAATTACACATACAATGATAGTACAAAATACAAATACAAGAACAAAAGTATATACAGGAATACGTAGTATATGGTAGGTGTATACAGGTTATACACTTTTAGATAATAGATACAATACATAATACGCATGAGGCATTTACGCATGAGGCATTTACAGGACTAAAACAATGGCTACATTGGTAACAAGCTACATGTATTTAGTAGAAAGCTGGTATACATACTGGTGACACAGTTCCAGAGGTTACAGGCAGCTAAGGCAGGAGCTAGTAAGTAGAGTTCCAACAGAGGAGGAGGGCTAAGAGGTATGTTACTAGATGGTTTAGGGACAGTAGCAGGTGGCCGATGGCAGGAGGCATAGTTGGCATTTGATAGAGATGTGAGAGAGAGTATCTAAAGAGAGGCAGTTGGTCATTCCACAGTGCAGGGCACCTATAGGTGAAGGAGGATTTGCCAGCAGTTGTGGAGGGTAATCGGGAATCCCTTGAGCATAGGGTATAAGGTGAAGCAAGTGCAGGTGTTAGCTTCTCAGAGAGATACATAGGGAGCAAGCTAAACCAGTACTTGGAAATTAGGGAAAGGGAATGGAAGAAACGTCAGTGGGAAATGGGTGCTAAATCAAGAGTGGAGAGGAGAGATCAGTGGTGGGTTCTGAGGGGAGAATTTCTGGCAAAGCGACAGAAAGCATAAAAGAAGGCATCTAGCCTGGCTAGTGAGGAGGAGGAAGGCGCAGTGCACTATATTAGATCTGCACAATCAAAAATGGGGTAATCAGTTTAGTAAGCAGTTCACACCTCAGAGGTAGCTGGAGCGATTCTCTATTTCAGCATAATATGCCTAACTTAGGGCAAAGTTTTGAGGAGGTGACATCAATATGTATTGAGAAATTTAGCTGGGGTCTGGCCATACTCCTAGATACTTGTAGGACGTGACAGCACTTAGAGAAGCTCTGTCCAGGGAAGTGACTGCTGGAGGAGGGGGGCTCTGGTAAGCTTTTGAGCAGACCCAAAGGTAATGGAAACTGTCTTAGTTATGTTGATTTTAAGTAGGTTTGCCTGGAACCAGGTATGCATAGAGAGGAAGTCCTGTTGTAGAATGGCTTGAACCTCACTTAGTACTGGGCCAGATGTGAAGAGGATGGTTTCGTCCACATACATGTGAATGAGGGATCTTGAACAAACAGATGGGAGGTCATTTATAAATAAGGAAAACAGAATGGGACTGAGGATTGAGCCTTGGGGCATGCTGGTGAGTATGGGGAGCGGGGGATATGACGTTTGTCATTCTGACAGATTGGAGCCTGTTTTCGAGGTATGATTTAAACCAATGAATGGCAGCGGGGGCTGGCCCTGCTGCCTCAAGTTTATTTAGAAGTAGGGGCTGAGAGACTGACTCTAAGGCCTTCACTACAGTAGGTTTACAAAAACTGCAGCAGTGAGATGGCCCTGTTCGGCTGCAGAGTGAATATGCCCTGTGACATGGAGAAGGGAAGAAATAGTGGAATGGTGCATTCTAAAACAGGATTGGTATGGGGAGAGAAAGTTTGAGACTGTGAGGAAACCGATCAGCCTGGCTTGTACCTAGGTTTCTTGCAGATTGGCAAGGGCTGGGAGGAGGGAAACTGGCCGGTAGTTGTTGGGCATAGAGGGATCTCCACCTTTGCGAAGAGGGATGACACAGGGTATTTTCCAGGCTTGCAGGACCATGCCCAAGATATTCTTATCAATGAAGTCCAAGAAGTTAAATTTAATGAGTCAATAATAATGGAACTAGCAAAGGAAGACAGGCAGTTACTAGGGGATACACAGGCAAGAAATGAGTTGCCATGGGAGCAAGTTAAATGCACCAACAAAGAACCTTGCCCAAACCAGCTAGTCCAGTCTCCCCTAAAGCTGCAGAACAAATTTGAAAGCCTTAGCCAGCACACTGCTTATACACCAGGGGACCTTATGACACTAACTAAACTTGAACCTGGAGCCAAAAGTAATCTAACACATGACAGCAATAGTTCAGATATGACATCATTTAAAGACACACAATCTAGGGATATAGTGGTCATAGGAGATTCCATAATAAGAGGTATAGATTCTGCAGTATGCAATGGAAGGAAGTCATATACTACAGTTAGTACACTTCCTGGGGCTAAAATAGGTGATGTCTCTAATTTATTAAATGGTCTCCTGGACAAATACTAAAAATCCCCTAGGGAGTCATCCTGCACATGGGCATAAATGATGTTAACAAAACTGGTTGTAAGGATTTTCAAACTAAATTTTGTGATATAGTTAATAGGATCAGAGACAAAGATGGGGGAAATCATAATATCAGGTTTGTTACCAACCTTTGGCCATCAGGCATATAAAAACGGGGCAATCGTAACCATTAACACTTGGCTAAGACAATACTATAAAGGTGAAAACATTGGTTATATGGACAATTTAGTCACATTTAGTAATAAATTCTTGTTTAAACCAGATGACCTCCATCCCAATCAAGCTAGTACAAGGGTACTAGGTAAAAATTTTTATAAGGTCATTCAGTTTCATTTAAACTGGCATCGGGGGGGGGGATTTGGTGACTGACAGCAGCTCTCATACACATATGTATGAAGGTGGTAGGGAAGTATTGGATTGGAATGGAGTTTTAATCAGTGCTAGAAGTCTGGTGAATAAATTTGATGAGCTTAAAATACTATTAACAACACAATCAATTCAATTGGCCTTAATCACAGAGACATGGTTGGACAATAATGAAACCTGGGCAAAATCCATACAGGGATACAATTTATATCACAAATCTAGAGTATACAGAAAAGGGGGGTGGTATTGCCATGTATATACATGACTCAATCAAAAGTGTTGAAATTCATCAGGATGACTCTGAGTTGAAGCTTTTAAGGGTCAAATTAGTTCCCCACATTGGATCTAAAATAATAATGGGACTAATTTTAAGTCACCCTCCACCACAGCAGTTAATGACATGGGTCTGTTAAATCAGCTAGGTGAATTAAACCCTGCGGACAGAATTATGCTTTGGGGGGATTTCAACCTTCCCAATATAGATTGGAAACTATGGAAAGGAGTTAACGAAACAGATTCTATGTTCCTAGATGTGTTTGACCAAATTGGGCTGCATCAAAAAGTATTCTGTGGCACTAGGGGTAACAATATACTGGATATAGTGTTGACTGATATGAGTGATTCAATTGACAATGTTAGGATTAATACCCCACTTGGTAACAGTGACCATTCCATGGTACTATTTAGTATCAAAGGGATGAATACAATTATGATGCCAGGTTCCACAAATAAGTTGAATTTTTCCAGGGCGGATTTTGTGCAGTTTAGAGGAGAATTCTCCACATGGAATTGAGCTAAGGATTTTCAAGGATGCTCGGCTGATGGGATGGGGAGCATACTGCTTGCAAAATTGAAAGAACTAATCAAAAGTTATATTCCCAGATTGCACAAATTTAAGAATAACAAGAAAAACAACCCAGGTCTGATGAACTCATCTATCAAAAGATTGATCAATAGAAAGAACAGAATGTTTATAAAATATACTAAGGATAAAAACAAGCATAATTACCAGATTTTTAGAGACCTTACAAGGAAGGTGAAATCTATAATAAAAAACACAAAAGGGCAACAGGAGGTCCTTCTAGCAGCTAGGGCAAAGGACAACAAGAAATCCTTATTTTCCTATATCAATAGTATAAAAAGCAGTTCTAATGTCACAGGTTCCTTTAGGAATAGCAATGGTTCATTGGCTTCAGAAAAAGAGGTGGCAGACATACAAAATACATTATTTTGCTCAGTCTTTAATGTCGAGGTTCTAACCTCTTCCACACTAAAGATTCAGTCATTACCTGGGCAAATTGTTATTGACCCTAATGATGTTAGGGACAGGCTGCAGAAGTAGATATTAACAAATCCCCTGGACAAGATGATGTACATCCCAGAGTATTGCACAAGTTGTCAGACCTGTTGTCTCTACCCCTTACTAAGATATTCCATGCCTCCCTAGATAGAGCAGAAGTCCCACAGGACTGGAAAGTTGCAACTGTGGTACCATTGCTTAAAAAAGGGCCCACATCTGAGCTGACAAACTTTAGGCCAGTGAGTTTGACCTCACTGATAGGGAAAGTCTTGGAGGGCATCTTAAAAGGAAGGATTCAGGATTTTTTAGAAGAACATCGTTTGTCCGATCCCCTTCAGCATGGCTTTACCAAGTCAAGGTCCTGCCAGACGAATCTACTTACCTTTTATGAAAAAGCTAATTGTGAGTTGGATAAGAGAAATGCAATAGATGTAGCCTCTATGGACTTCACAAAGGCATTCGATAAACCCCATCTAGAGTTAATGAATACACTAGAGAAACTTAGGTTGGATTCTAACATCCTAAACTGGATCTCTGAATGGTTAAATGGGAGGAGACAAAGAGTTACTGTTAAGGGGACACTGTCAGACTGGGCACCAGTTTCTAATGGGGTCCCTCAGGGACCAGTATTGGGGCCTTGCCTCTTTAATATCTACATCTCCACTCTTACACTAAAAGACCCAAACATTTGGTTATCCAAGTTCGCAGATGACTGTTGGGTGGGTAGAATAGTGGACAATTCAGTTGAAGCTCAATCCTTACAGGGGACTATGGATGAAATCCTACAGTGAATCAAGACTAATAATCTCAAACTGAACACGGCTAAGTGTAAGATTATGCATTTGTGCCCTCATAATAAAAACTATGCTTATAAACTTGGAAACATCACCCTTAATGTCACCCAGGAGGAAAGGGATCTGGGAATTAAGGTTACTACTGATCTTAAGTTTAGTTCCCACTGTAAAGACCAGGTCAAAAGAGCTAACCAAAACCTCAATTGTATCTTAAGACATATTGCCAGTAGGGATGAGAAGGTTTTGATGCCACTGTATGGTGCATTGGTCAGGCCACATCTGGAGTACTGTGTTCAAGTGTGGTCTCCATATGAAAGGGAGGATATTCTTAGAACTGAGGGGGTGCACTGAAGGGCTACGAGATCTGTAGTTGGGCTCAAAACCATACCTTATTCGGATAGATAGGACCATTTAAACCTTTATTTGTTACACTATAGAAGGCATAGAGGTGATCTGTGTATGCTTTTTAGAACAACGGGGGACACTAAGCTGCATGAGGATTTAGGTCTTACACTTAAGACAAGCTGGTGCAGTGGCAGGAGACATAGCAAGCAACTGTTTTTGCCAAAATGGAATTCCAACTTAAGGAAATACTGGTTTACTCAAAGGGTAATTTCCTTCTGGAACAACCTCCTTTCTACTGTAGTGGATAGTTTAACCATGGATTCTTTCAAGTTTAGATTAGACCATTTTTGCAGGGAAAGAACTACTAAGTTCTAAATATTGAGGGATTGGCAAGCACTGTGGATGAAAGTCTTTATGCTTGATACTACCTATGATACCTATGATGCCAGACAAAAAGGACAGGTTTGGTATGAAAGTGAGTGGAAGGGCAATGGCAGGGGCTGATATGAGCAGGATACTTGGGTGAATGCCATCTGGGCTAGATTATGAGGGATTTAGTGACTGGAGGGCTTTCTGTACTTTCTCAGCAGTAGCAGGAGTGACCCAGAAAGCATTCTGAGGGGGGCTATGTGGGTCTGCTATAGTGTTATGGGGGATGTAGGGTTGGTGGGGTGAGCACAGGTGGTGAAGAATTTGTTTAGGGTATTGGCATTGATGCCAGGGTCAGATATAGTTTGGTCATTTTGTTTGAGAGTAGGAGTATTGATTTGAGAGGGGGGGTCAATGATGGTGTGGACCACTTTCCAGAAAGAGGAGGGATGCACGGTGCGAAGATGGGACCTGAGCATGTGAAAAACAAAGCTTCAAATAATTAAGACCTCTGGTTGTAATTCGCAGCTGTGACCTGGTGGTGTAGACCATTACAGTTAATTGGTGTAAAAGTGAGCTTGGTGCTTCCAGGTCATTCTACTTTTGGATGGTATTTAAAGGAACAAGGTGGGTGGTAAGGCTTGTGGCTTCATAATTAATGAGTGAAGTACTGATGTTTGTTCATAACTTTTTTCTTTTTCAGTTTTGCCTCAGATATTCCAGATAGTCTTTTTATTACAGTACCTTATGAACATGACAGGTTTCATTTACAAAATGCTGTCCAAAATGTCATTTTGTGGTACAAGTGTGAAAATACATTTTGGGCAGGATTTGAAAAATTACATGTCATGTTCATTATGTGGGGTATAAACATAGCTATGTTGAATATGTGGGGTCACAGTGTGGTAAAATAAGAACACTAGGAGTAAACATTAAAGAATTCCAATGTTTTATGGCAGATGTTTTCCAGATCGCTCCTGCTGCTGACTGCCTTTTTGTGGTATTGACGTTTAAAGATTAATTAAAAAAAAGTTGCAAGTCTCCTCTTTTAAATAAAATGAGGCTCACAACATTTACATTTAAGAAGTCTATCTGGCTTTCACCTGAGAGCATCTCTTTAAGCAGCTCACTGTCTTCACCCTGCTCTTCACACTGGAAACCTGGAAAACAATGCTGGTGACAGATACCTGTTTGTTTAGGGTGGATGGGAGTGTGTGGTCAGTTGTGCAGGTGGGCAATACTTTACTGATTATATTACCATGGCTGCTGCTTGTTTTAGCTACTTTGTAATGCCAGAGGAACTACAAAGCAGCTTGCATGGTTCAGGCTAGGGGAGGCAAGGTGAGGTTTCCTCCCACCCCTGTCGATGGCAGGCAGGCTTAGTTCCCAGGTCACTCAGAGATACAGTGTTCACCATATTCATTCTGGATGGGAGATCATTAGCCAGCTGCCCATGCCTGGCCCTGCCATGAGGTGAAGACACTCAATTTATTTATTTATTAAATTTTGGTGACCGGGTAGGCCCACTGAGCTCTGGAGGTCCCTTTTTCAGGGGCGACGCTGGATTACGTGGTAAAATAAGATATACAGTGAGAGTACAATAAATATGTCAGAGCAGCTGACACACATTGTAGCTGTAACATGTTTTAGAAACATAGAAACATAGACTTTGATGGCAGATAAGGACCGCTTGGCCCACCTAGTCTGCCCATTTCCCTACCTAGAGGATAAGCTGCAGATCCTATTTAACCAACAGCCTATTTCTTCCTACTCCCCTCCCAAAAAAATTGCCTTATGTCTGTTCCATGCACTTTCATTCTCCCACAGTTTTAGACCCCACAACCTCCTCAGGAAGGCTGTTCCATGCATCCACCATCCTCTGTGAAAAAAATACTTCCTCACATTGCCCCTGAGCCGTCCCCCCTCTATCTTCAAATTGTGTCTCTTTGTTCTTGCACATCTCTTTTTCTGAAAGATGCTACCCTCTTGGACTTTGTTGATTCCACTGAGGTACTTAAAAGTTTCTATCATGTCCCCAGTCTCCCTCCTTTCCTCAAGGGTATACATATTAAGCTCCATTAATCTCTCCTCGTATGGTTTCTCTTGCAGACCCTGCACCATTTTAGTTGCCCTCCTCTGAACTGTCTCCATCCTGTCTATGTCCTTGTCGAGATGGGGTCTCCAGAACTGGACGCAGTACTCCAGATGGGGTCTCACCAACTGTCTGTACAGGGGAATAACAACTTCCTGTTTTCTGCTGGTGATGCCTGTCCCTATACATCTCAGTATCCCCCAGCCCTCCCTACCACCTTCTCACATTGCTTGCCAACCTAAGGTCATCTGATATGATTACACTCAGGTCCCTTTCCATTTTTGTTGTTGTTACTACCTCCCCCCACATTGTGTAGTCTTCCCCTGAGTTTTTGTCTCCCAGGTGCATTATTTTGCACCTCTTTACACTGAATCCAAGCTGCCATACTTCTGACCATTCCTCCAACCTTGCCAAGTCCCTTCTCATCATTTCCATGCCTCCTTGTGTATCAACCCTGTTGCAGATCATTGTGTCATCTGCAAAGAGGCATACTTTTCCTTCCAGTCCCTGTGCAATGTCACTTATAAAGACATTAAAAAGGACTAGACCCAGTACTGAACCTTGCGGTACCCCACTAGTAACCCCTCTTTCTTCAGTGTGGACTCCATTTACAGTTACTTTCTGTGTCCTGTTGTCCAGCCAATGTTTTACCCAGTCTACTGCCCTGGGACCCACTTCCAAGCTGGTTAATTTGACTATTAATCTTTTGTGTGGGACTGTGTCAAATACCTTGCTAAAGTCTAGGTAGGCCATGTCCACAGCCCCTCCCTGGTCTACTACTTTGGTCACCCATTCAAAGAAATCAATTAGATTCATCTGACATGACCTTCCCTCTGTGAACCCATGCTGCCTTGGGTCATGTGCCCCACTGGCCTCTAGATACTCAATAATTTTTCCTTCAGAAGTGATTCCATCACTTTCCACACCACAGAGGTCAAACTGACAGGTATGTAGTTTCCTTCCTCTGTCTTGGTCCCACTTTTGTGAAGGGAAATCACATCTGCCTTCCTCCAGTCCTCAGGTACCACACCATCCTCCCATGATTTGTTAAAAAGGGTAGTCAGTGGTGTCACTAGTTCTTTGCTTAATTCTTTCAGAATTCTGGGGTGAATTCCATCAGGCCCCATTGCTTTGTCCACCTTCAGTTTTAGGAGTTCTTTCAGAACCCTTTCTTCTGTGAAAGGACTGGGATTGATCCCCCTATCCAGAGTGCTTCTGTTAATTGGATTAGGCACCTCCCCCACCTTCTGTTTTGTGAATACTGAACAGAAGTATTCATTCAGTATCCCTGCTTTTTCACTGTCCCTCTCTGCCCACCCACTGGCCATTCTATTCAGTCTCACTATCCCTCCCTTTGTCTTTCTATGCTCCCTGATATACCTATAAAAGGTTTTATCCCCCTTCTTAACTGAGTTGGCTATCTTTTCCTCAGTTTGGGCCTTTGCTATTCTGACTACTCTACTTGCTTCCTTCTGCCTCAACTGGTACAGTTCTCTGTCCTGTTCCTTCTGTGTTTCCTTATATAGTAAAACCCCGGTTATCAGAATCTATTGGGGGACTGTTTGTTGGAGAAACAAGTGAACAGCAGGGGGACAATTGGGACTTTCAGTTAACTGAGAGTTTCGGTTTTGTGGGGTTCGGTTAAACAGAGTTTTACTGTACTTCCTAAATGCCATCTTTTTCTCCCTAACCTTCACCGACACCTCTTTTGAGAACCATAGTGGCTTTTTCTTTCATTTTGATTTGTCTATTTGCTACACACAAAGGCTTGTTGCCTCTGTGATGGCAGTTTTGATATTTCCCCATTGTTGCTCCACCCCTCTTTCTAGCCTGTTTGCTAGTGCTTTTCAAGGCACTCTCCCATCTTGCCAGAGTCAGCCCTCCTGAAGTCCAGAACCCTCACTTTTGTATGCTTGACTCTGCAGCTGACTATCATGATCCACACTGTTTGGTGGTCACTCGTTCCCAAATGGCTACCTACTTCTAGATCTGAGACCCTCTCACTGTCCCCATTTGAGAGTACGGTCTAAGATTGCTCCCTTATGAGTAGGTTCCAAAACTAGCTGTCTGAGGCATGCCACCTGAAGGGCATCAAGAATGGCCCTGCTTTTGGATGTGGCTGCAGCAAAGGTGCTCTAGTTGACATCCGGCATATTAAGGTCCCCCATCAACAGTATTTCCCCTTTCTCTACCATCCTAAGCATGCCTTCTATCATATCCTTGTCCATTCCTTCCCCCTGACACGGGGGTCTGTATACAATCCCTGTGCAGATTGTGGTGCCATTTCCAGTCTCTAAGGTGACCCACAGTGCCTCCTCTCCTCTCTATTTACTCTTTTGTTCGGTTACTTTTATCCCTTCCCTTCCATAGTGAGCTATTCCACCCCCTCTTCTCCCCTCCCTGTCTCTCCTGTAGGTTGTATATGCTGGTATGTTAACATCCCAGTCATGGTTCTCTGTGTACCATGTTTCTGTGACTGCTACAAAATCCAGGCATCCCTCTTCCATCAAGGCCACCAGTTCAGGGAGCTTGTTGTCCAGACTACGGGTGTTGGTACTCATTACCCTCCATTTCTTGATGGCCTTACCCCTTTTTGCCTCATCCCTGTCCTTATTGCGTTTGTCACTTTCTCCATTTACTCCTGCACTCTCCCTATCGACATCTCTATGTTGGCTGCCATTCTACTTAGTACCCTGATTTTAGGGGGGTCTAGGAATTCTCTGCTCCTTTCCAGTGCCTCCCCCTTTGGCTAGTTTAAATGCTCGCCAATGAAGCATTTAATCCTGTCACCTAGGATCCTGGTTCCCCTCCTGGACAGATACGACCATCACACCAGTATAGGCCTGCATCCCTCCAGGTGGTCCCACAGTCCCCAATGAAGCCAAATCCCTGAGCTCTGCACCAGTTTTTTTCAACCACTGATTGAATCCCATAGTGTGGAGCACCTTAGCCTCACCTGTGCCATAGACAGACAGCGCCTCCGAGAAGGTTACCATGCATGCTATTTGTCTAAGGCCCCTCCCCATCTCCACAAACACTTCTTGCACTGCTCTGATCCCTTTCTTAGCCAGGTCATTTGTCCCTAGGTGGACAATGACATCCAGCTCCCTCCCCTGTGCAGCTGCTCCTGCGATCCTGAGGATTCGCTCCCTGTCTCTCCAAGCCATGGCGCCAGGCAGGCACCTTACCTTCATCTACCCTTCCTACCCCAGTTCTACCTTCCTAACAATGGAGTCCCCCACCGGGAGTTTTTTCCTTCCCCTGTGGGGTCCCATGCCACCCTCCTGTGGGTCTCCTTTGTGGAGGTTCCCAGCATCCTCCTTGGTCTCCACTGTGGGTGCCTCCATAGAGGAACCACATTTTTCCAGAATGGCATATAAATTGTGTAGAGGTACAACCAGAAGGATGTGCCTCTGTTCCACCACCCTCACCCTCCCTGAGCCCACTGTGGTCCAACTGCTCCTCTTTCTTGGCAACCCTGAGGCAACAGCAGTGACTCGTGGTCCCTTGGTGAGAGGAGGTCCACAAATCCTGGCCAACTCAGCCTGGAGATGAGCAACCTCCTCCATCAGCCCAGGAGGTGCCTGCAGATGGGACAACATCGCATCCTCCAGAATGTCTCCCGAAGACTGCTGCGCCACAGCCACTGCACTTACCAATTCCCATCATGTCTTATTTCTGGCCCCTAATTGTTGTTTGGAATACTTACCTTTCCTCTGTTTGTTTATTTCTTTTTTTTTCTTTTCTGTCCCTACTTACACCTCTGTGCCCTTTTAGCTCCTGATTTTCCTGTTCTGTGACAAGAAGTTCCTATATTTCTCAGTAGTCTCCTTACTTGCTCAGAGTCAGACCTCCAGCAGCTAGGAGGGGATGGAGAGCTACTCTTGCCCTTTGAGGTTGGTGAGTCTTTGGTGGCTCTGTGATCACTCACTTCCTGCTCCCAAACAGGAAGTTCCTGTTGTCAGTTAAATCCTGTGCCTATAAAAGTAGAACCACCTTTGGGTGGGGGGGGTGAGGGGGGAAGGAGGGCAATATAATCCAAGTAGAGAAGTTTAGTTATACCAGCAGGTCCTTCCTGCTGGTGCTCTGCTTGTTCTCTGGCAGAAGCTATCTAGGGCAGTGTTTAAATCTGGTTTTACCCTGGCTCCTTCTAACTAAGCCACTCCCCCCTACTTTGCAAATCTTTCTACACTTAGTTAATTTCACAGATAATTCCCTTCAGCTACCTGTGGCAAGCACCTAGATAACTACACAGATAACAATTCATTTCAACTTTTTGTAACAAGAGTTAAGATTTACAAACATTTAAACACTAGCAATGTTCAGACTTTGAGTGAAATTAACTGGCATAGGGCACTCAGCAATTAGAGAACCCTGGTGAGCACAAAAGGTGCATTGAGTAGGTGAGACCAGCTTATTGTAGTTTGAAGCATATACTTGGATAGGAGATAAATGGGGGTGGGGTTTCAGGTACCATGGCAGTGGCAAGTGGTGGCAGTGAGCAAGTGGGCCTTGAGCCTAGTGTGGAAGTTTTTGATTGAGGGGGCCTCCTGCACCTGAGGTGGAAGTTTGTTCCACAGGGATGGAGCAGTGTAGGAAAGGGACCTGCTCCCTGCCTTGATCCTAACTCTGGGAACCTCAAGAAGAGTTTTGCCTGAGGTCTGGAGGTTATGGGGGTTTAGCTTGGTGCTAATGAGTCCAGAGAGACTAGGTGGGGTGGTGAAGCCAATTAGCTTGTATGCTAGGCAAAGTAGAGGGTACTGGAGGTGAGCTTCAAAAGAAGGCCAGTAGATAAGTGCTAGAGTGTCACAGTGGTGACTCTTGGACTGGGACTGTGTGGCAAAGCAAATCACTTTGTTATATAAGACCTACAGTCTATTGAACTCAAGCTTCACCATGCCCTGAATGACAGGGACTGCATAGGTCAATGTGGGTAGGAGGACTCTGGAGGCAATACCAATCCTAGCTTTGGGAATCAACTGGTCCTTGAGGTGGTAAAGGGTGCCAGATTTCCCATGTATGGTTTTGGTAACTTGGTCGACATGGTCCTTTAATGTGAACCCTTGGTCCAGGGTGAAGCCTAAGTATTTTAGGGAGGTTACCACCTCTATGCGGTACCCGGCCCTAGAGGTGAGTTGTAGGAGTTGTGTTCTGTCTTTGCCAAGGGATCTAGGTCCGAACAGCATGGCCTTGGATTTAGCGGTATTCAGAACCACTCCGTTCTCTATTAACCAGTTCTCCAGTGACAGGAGGTCTTCTTGGAGGAGGGGGGGCAGAGAGCTGCCAGGTTGTCCGAAGATCAGTAGATGACAGCATCATCAGCATACTGAACAACAGCACTGCCCCCACAGTGGCTGTTCAAGTCATTTGTAAATAGGGAGAAAAGGAGGGGACCAAGGATGGACCCTTGTGGTACTCCCTCACTTAGCTGAAGTGGATCCGCTATCTCATCCTTCCATTTAACCCTCTGAGTACGACCCATTAGATAGCTTTCAAACCACTTAAGAGCATGGGGGTCGAGGCCTATGCTACACAGCTTGTGTAACAAAAGGTTGTGGTTGACGAGGTCGAAGGCCTTGGAAAGGTCGATGAAGACCACCCCAGTATGGATCCCTTTGTCTGCATCTCTAAGCGCATCCACCGAGAACTTGGTCAGGGCAGTGTCAGTTCCGTGTTTTGCTCTGAAGCCATGCTGGGATGGGGCAATAAGCTGGTGCACCTCTAAATAGTCACGAAGCTGCCTGTAGACCAACTTTTCCTGGATTTTTGCCAGGATACAGAGCAGGGAAATTGGCTTGTAGTTACCAATGGGTTCTTGATGGCCCCCCTTGTGAATAGGGACCACATTGGCCTGTTTCCACTGGTTTGGGGTGGTACCCGCCTGTAAGGACCGGTTTATGAGCCAGATCAGAGGTCTTGAGAGGGCTAGTGCTCCATCCTTCAGTATCCTGGGGAGCATCCCATCAGGTCCTCCATAGCCCCTAGTTTGCAGGGACTTTAGGAGGGTGAAGACCTCTTTTACCCTGACCAGTCTCAGATGAAAATTTGGACAGTCATGGTTGGGGGACCCTTGTGTACTGGACCCCATATTTGGAGCAGGGAGTCCAGCCTTGACGGAATCTAGGTTAGTGGAGTGGTGGTTGAAGGCCGAGGCAATAAGGGGTCCATCATTCAGTAGTTGTCCACTGACCTCTATTGGGCCATGTACAGACTTGCTTTTTCCCTTTAGCAGCTCATTAATATGAGACCAGAATAGATTTGGGTTGCCTAGATTGGTTTTCTGGAGGTGAGTGTCGTATGCCCTTTTTGTGAGTTTGATGGCATACTTGCATTGGTTTCTAAGAGCTTTAAACGTCACTAAGTCAACAGGGAGAGAGGAGCAGTTGAACTTTTTCCAAACTTTGTCTCGGCTGATCATCATGGCCTTTAGGGGAGGAATGATCCACTTATGGCAGCTGCCTTTTGCTCAAAATGTCTTTGTTTGTGCAAAAAGGTTTGCTGCCTTCATCAGAGATTTCTGCAAGAAGGCAACAGCATCATCCAGAGTAGGGAGATGCCTTAGCGGACTCCAGTCTATGTTACTAAGGAAGGTATTGTATTGAGCAGCTGAGAAATTTGAGTAATCACGCATTGTGATGATTCTGGGTTGAGTCCTGGGTGCCCTGTTCTTCCATACACAGAAGATCTGTGAGTGGTCACTCAGGGCATCAGCCATGATCCCTGCTAGCTAATTGTTAGAGGGGTTTGATACCAGAGCCCAGTCTAGTATGGTGTGATTTCCCATTTTGTGATTCATTCTAGTAGGTTCAGTGATAACCTGAACAAGATTAGCCTCTTGTACCAGGACTTTAGGGCCGTGCTTAAATCCTGGGCCCAGTTTAGGTTGAAGTCCCCTAGGATGAGGAGTTCACTCTAAACATCTTTGGGTAGGACTTTAGTGATTTCCTCCAGAGATTGGAGAGCATTCTTAGGGGGGTTGTATAAGCACCCAATGGTGAGGTGCTTAGCATTGCCCAGGGTGAGATGTATAAAGATAGATTCATTCTCAGAGCAGGTGCTATACTGCTTGCAGATCTGTGAGAAGCTTAGTGTGTTCTTCACATAGATGAGCACCCCACCTCCTCTTTTGGCTACCCGATCTTTGTGACAGTAGTCATACCCTGAGGCAGCTATCTCATGTCCAAGGACATGGGGTTTAAGCCAGATCTCAGAGACAGCAAGGACATCTGGTTTGTAGAGAGCTAGCCATGCTTGTACTTCATGGATCTTTGGTCGGAGACTGCAAATATTCATATGGGTGATCCTCAGCCCCTTCGAGGACAGCCAGGAAGGGCCCTGGAGTGAGGATATAGAGAGATTTGCAGCTGGGGGCCCAGGTTGGGTTGAATATCTCCTTCTAGGAGCAGTAAGGCAGTTACCAGGCATAGTATGGTTGGGTTTAGGGAGGGGAGTAGATCTTTTCTGAGTATCCTTCGGGTATAGCTAAGTGTTCTGTAACACAAGCCTTTCTTTGTGAATTCATAGGCAATATGAAGGGAGTTGGTCCTAAGGGGGATGGGGCAGTAGTAGTAGTAACAGGTAGTATGGGTGCCAGGTCCCCATGGTCCTTTAGAGTCAGGATCTTGTTGACAAGAGAGCCAGTCCACTCAGAGAAGGGACAAAATATAAATACTGGCAAGGAGGAAGCCTCTATTCGAAATGTAAAGGTAAGGTTTACCTGGTCTGGTGGACAGCTGGATTGGGGGGCATTGGACAGGGTGCCGACCTCATGATGACATGATAGAAGGCAACCTCAAGGGGTGAGGGGCCAATAAGCCAGTCAGAGCAGGGAAAATGTTTGACCCAAATGGACTTGTTGATATAGGCTGGAGAATAGCAGAGGGCTACCTAGTGCCATATTGGCCCAGGCAATACCTAGCTACTAATTTCGTTGACAGAACAGAACACCAAGAGAAAGCAAACAAGTAAAAGCTAGCCTTTCTGCCAGTGAAGCATTCAGATAGTCTGTGTTGTTTCTAACTAGAGGCAGCTGCCAGCATTAGGCTTATTTCTGGTCCATCAGTACAAATGAGTCTTTCTGCAAAGGTTTACCTTAACTAGAGGCAGCTGCCAGCATCAGGCTTCTATCTGACCCATTAGTACAAGAATGACACTTTCTGCTCGGTATAACACAAATCATAGGAGTAAGCGTGAAGAACTTATGGCAGGCAGCATCTAAGTGGAGCAGACATTGCATCTGGTGTCTATCTAAGCCAACAGTTCATTGATGGCACTTGCTGCAAAGGTGTAACATAGAATAGCAAAACGTATGTATAAAGACCTTATAACAGACTAGCATCTAGGTAGGACAGTATAATGCAAGTCAGCTCTGTGACAAGCTGCATGGTAGGAGACAGTAAATTAGTTCAGAAAATCAATGCGTATATACATCACATAGCAAGAAATAAGTTTCTGTAAGGGACAGCTCAACAGACTTTAGTTCACTGCACATAGATTGTGGGGATAATCCGTTTCAAGCAGGGTAGCACTTTGATTGACAGTTAAGCTGATATCCAGCCCAGGGCCCCTCGCTATTGGTCCCTATGTGGTAGTGGGAGGGAGAAGCACGCATTTAAAGGGAGGAGGGAACGGGGTGGGTGGGCGTGCAATTAAGTCCCATAGCATTTTTATTTCTATTTGGATGGAAGTCTTTTCCTTTAACATGAATACAGTGCAGGGCTTCAAACAGGCATGGGATAGGCATAAGGGAGCAATACAAATGACTATGAATAGATAGGCCACTGACAGAGCAAAGGCCGATGGCACATTTATAGGGTAGAAAAAGAAATGGGCAGACTGGATGGGCCTTGCGGTCCTTATCTGCCGTCAACTTCTATGTTTCTATGTTTCTAACAGTGAGCCCCAAATTCAGTGTGTTTAAATTAGTTCCCCCCTCCCTGAAAAAGTGCATTCCTATGTAGCCACACACCTTACCATTTCTTTTGATTACAACAAACAATCAGATGCACTCATTAGAAGGTAATATTAATTTATTTATTTTTATTTATTTGCATCTCAGATGAACACCTTTGAACCACAAGCTCATTTACATATGTTCCACATCAAAGAATTAGACAATTTTAACAAGACTAGACAAATTAGGAAGTTGGATTACATAGATTCCACATTGAACAATTTTATATATATATTTATATATACACACACACACACACACACACACACACACACACACGACATAGTTAAAAATGGGTACATACAATTAGTACAGAGCTCAATCAGTAATACAGTGAGTAGCATACAGAAGAAATACTATGATGTAGATGAATAACAATCAATTGGGTCAAATCTAGGTGCAAAATAGTGCTAGAGAGTTTAAGCAAGAATAGTGAGTAGGATGTAGGGAGGAAATAATAGAGAGACTTGGGATCACAGTTGGGACATCGGCAGTTTGAAAGAAGCCCGTAGGAGGGGGCAGGGAGGTGGGGGGAGGAGGCAGTGTGGAGGGGGTGATGTACTTAGGGGGCAGACAGGCTTTGTCAAACAGGAATGGATAATTCTACAGGTAAGATACCCAGGGGGATGGGCATGGAGGGAGGAAATACATGGTGGGAGGAAGTGGACGGGGAAGGAGAGAAGGCGAAAAAGGAGGGGGAGGCTAGTAGGTGCCAAGCGAGAAGCAGGGGAAAAAAGTGGAATTATAACAGTCACAATAGAAGAGGTCTAGAGGTTACAGTCACAGCCACTGATTGCAGCAAGGTGCAAGCGTAGTCTAACTTTGAAGGGACTGAGTGTTTGTTCCATTAATAGGTCACTTTGGAGCGAGTTAAGCCAGGTTGGTGCCCGGTATTCAAATGTACACTGTCCTTGAGAAGTACAGCGGAAGGGGACTTTGAGTGACCTGCTGTTAGTACCTTTTGTGTCCCTAGGGTTCACAGATGGGCGGAGAAGGCTCTGAGTTTCAGGGAGCGTTTGGCCTAGTAAAGACATCTTTATGAGAAGGCATACCTGGTACTGTATTATGCAATGAAGGTTTAGC
Source organism: Neoceratodus forsteri (assembly GCA_016271365.2). Classification (NCBI taxonomy): domain Eukaryota; kingdom Metazoa; phylum Chordata; order Ceratodontiformes; family Ceratodontidae; genus Neoceratodus; species Neoceratodus forsteri. Next base: position 534,998,465 of record CM028135.1, on the reverse strand, counting down.
CATCCTGATTGAGAATAAAGATCGCAGGTATGGGTCAGATGGTGAGCCCCTGTGACAAGTCAACAGGCTTTGTTTAGGGCTAGCATTATTCTTTTTAGTGTTGTGCCTGTAGCTGCTCTGTACACAACAAGCCCATAATCAGTGATTTTACATTAAATCTGCAGTCATTAGAAATGGACAGACCTTTTGTGTGTGAATATATTTCACTGCTGTTTGAATGCATTTTTGTTTTGTATTACTGACATAAATATTTATGGCAAAATTTCAATATATGAATTACTGTAATGCCTTTTTAAGTGCATAATAGTAATAATATTTTTACATTGGCTTACATGTTATTGTCCATTTCTAATGACTGCAAATTTAATCTAAAACCACACATTTCCTCCTAATGAGTGCATATGATTTTTTGTTATATTCTTAAAGTGTCATGGACTAGACAGTCCTTTTGGTAGACCATTACCTTTAAATTGTAACCATTTGTGCAAATCCACATTGTTTTGGCTTGGTCATTTCTTTTGATTGCCTGATTTCAAGTAGGTGACTTTAGGGTGTTGTGACAAACACTTACAAACATCTTGGATTAAGTGTAAAATAACACTGTGTTACGACAAGGCTGTAATAAACCCCTGCACTGACCTACATAGTCATTGTTTTTGTCTCTGTTGCCTTTAGTATTGTATAACTTTTTTTTTTATTTTAATGTAGAGAAATAGAACCTCTACTCTATACATTTCCTACTTGGAAAGAAACATGCCAAGTGTGGAAAAGACATATCACTCGGACTGCCTTCATCATTCTCTACAACATAACCAAAGCATACCTGGCACAACATGCTAACAAACATTTGGCATTAACAAATACTTAACAGTTGGTGGGGTCTGAGCAGCAAGCTAAGAATTCCATACAAAGAAGCAAAGAAAAACAGGCATCTAGTTCAATGTGATGCCACTGACAGCAATAAAGGCAACAGTACTAAAGAAGTTATTGCAAACACAATGGAGGGAAATATCAGATATCATTTATTTATTTCTTTTCAGCAGGTAAATCATAGTTAGTAGGGCTAGTAAGCTGCAAAGTCATGTTCCCTTTCATAGCCACATGCTCTATGTCTTCCTTGCGGGGGTCAAAGAATTCCATACTAGGAAAATCTAATAAACAGATGACTTCTCCCTCGTATTTTGTTTTAACACTTGAACCATTAGAATGGTAGCACTTTGAGATTGTAAGCTGTGCAGTACGTCATTTTAAAAGAGTTTAATAAAGTCATCAAGTAATACCATTCCCAAGATAAATGGATGCACCATTGAGTCATGGGGCCCGATTCACAAATGTCCCAAGAATGCCATAAGCCCCAGGTGTGACACACATATGGTGCACAGGGCTTGCAGCATTTCCCGGCTAACATTCAGGATTCTCATTCTCATGCACCGATTGCTGCAAGTCAGACCAGCTTATTCTGGTCTAGCTTGCAGCATTCTCAGGCACCTTTTTTATGGGGCTCACCCCAAATATTTGGTGCAAGCCACAGTACATCAGGTGAATTGTTGTAAATGCACCCAGTCTTGCATTGCCCGTCATGAATCCAGCCCATGGACTCATTTACAACGGTTTCCATTGGATCATTTCTAGGCGTGCCCTGGGAGCACAGGGCATAGATAGAACACTTACCCAAGTACCAATGTCTTTTTTAACTCAGTCATACAATTTCCTTATTTTTAGGTTATGATGTATATTCCAAACAGTAAAAAAGTAGTTTAAAAGAATTGTTCTCTAGCTTTTCAGGCTGGTAAGTAATTTCTGTAGCTGATATATTTAAGAAATTATCACTAAACTAATAACAAAGAACTGCATAATCATGAAAATGTTAAAGGACTCCAACATATTCAAATTATTATAAAAACGGCATTTATGATTTCTCGCCCACTCTAAATTTTGCTGATGTTGTTCAAGTTTCATGTTTATTGCACAATTATAGCCTTTATATTCTGAAATATAACAGTAATGATAAAATCCATTGAATCCATTAATTATCATCGAAAGTGTCATGCAAGTTATAATTTGAAGATCAAAGGTCATAATAACAGGTCAGTGAATATCATGTTATTCAGTAATTTGAAATAAACAATATGTACAGAAACAACCATATCAAAATTATATCAAAACTGAGATGACCATCACACAGAGATATAGCTAGTTGTTTTGCATCCTCTTACTTTTATTAATAAAAGTGAAAAACTTGGCTGTCCACCATATTAGTGTGGAGTACACTTAGGCATGGGGTTAGTTGCTGCCCCCAAGGACCCTCACAGCAAAGTAGTCTCATTATACATGTAACTGGGTGTAGGAGGGGCTTTCTAGAAGACCATGTAGGCTGGCTATTAGCAGGCAGTCGTGGGCTATGCCTCAAGGTGTGCAGATGTGATCTGCTGGGAATAAAGCCTTTTCTACTTTTATTTTGTCCATCCACCTCAGTTACTCACATGGTCTGGATAGCAGTGAGAGATGGGGATGGCAGATCTGAAAAGAACGTAAGGGTCCTTAGTGGCAGACCAACACCAAAATGCCACAGCTATCCAGATTGTGTGAATAACTGAGGCAGAAACACAATCTAAAAGTAAAGAAGGTGTTATTCCCCGCAGGTCACATCTGCATACCATGAGGAATAGCCTCTGACTGCCTGCTAGCAACCAGCCTACAAGGTCTTCTAGAAAGTCTCTCCTACACCCAGTTACATTTAATATGAGACTACTTTGCTGTGAGGGTCCTTAAGGGAGCAACAACTAGCCCCATGCCTAAGTGTTCTCCACATCAGTGTTACTGTCAAACAAATGTTATTCACAGCCCTCTTTCTACTCATACTGCCACCTTAAAACCGCATGACTGTGTATGCCCCATCTGCTCTCTTTGCACCAAGGCAAATCTCCCAATTGTTTCCTGGTCTCATTTGAATTTATTTGAAGACAGGGTTTTGGGGGAGGAAGCATCCTTGATTTGAAATGCTTTGCCACCTCATGTGCATGAAGTGTCCCTTGCTGGATAGTTGTAAATCTGTTTTATAATCTCATTTTTTTAATCTAAGTTATGGTTATTGTTATACAGTATGACCTCATTTATCCATGTGTGCTGGGGGACAATAAAATTGTTTGAATTAATGGGGTTTCAGATAAGTCAGGGAACTTTACACTGACGTTTTTTAAAAGCTGGGATACACACCACAGTTTCATATAACAGAGTTTTGAAAAATTGAGGTTTGGATAACTGGGGTTTTAGTGTATTACAATTTTAGTCACATTTGTCAACTTTTTTTTCTCTTAAAAATGCTTTTTTTTTTATGTTACTCCGTATGGTGCCTTGAGCCTTTAGGACTGTGTGCATTAAAAATTAAATTTGCCTTATCTAGTGTTGCCTTTCTCATCTCTTCTTGAAATGGCGGAACATCTTATAACACTTATACTACTCATGATGCAGTAGGAGGAGGCAACAGCTTCTTCTTCAATTACTGGACTGTGTATGTACACATTTCAAAAATTCCAGAAGTAGAAAATGAAGAATTAGAAACAAAACAAGTTTTGTTACACCAATTGCCATTTTTTTCTCTTTTGCCATAAAAAGGGGAAGTAGAAAAAAAAACAGTTATGCCAACAAATCCTACAGAGTCACAAGGCTGAACAGATTGGCAGTGTCTCATTACAGAAAGTGCCAGTTACAGAAATTATTACTAAACTGACCATAAAATCATTAATATTTTATGGCAGCAACCTGCTACCACTGATGTCATTCACTGAAATGATCATTATAGTGACAACACTGGCCTACTATATTCTACTGTTTAACATTTAAGTCGGGGACTGGTAACTCAGCTGTCACTTAGTTCTAATTTCATTTTAGATTTCCCCTCATAAAAGAACAGGACTTGATCTTTGAAAAGTCCTGTTAGCTTTGGTATAAAGGGAACATAGAACTCACAAAAGTTTTCTTTTACTCTATTGTTGCGGTCTTAAAATTATGTTGCTGGTGTTTGACTAAGCAGATATGGTCTATACAACTGCTCTCATAACCTCCCAGGTCTCTTTTTACTCCTTCTGCTGCTTTGCCTCACACTCCCTTCTACTAACTCATCACTGTCTTCTCTACCAGTCCCTTTGCCTACCATCTTTACACTCCTCATGGGATCTGCTTTATTGTGTATCCTTTCTATTCAAATTCTGGTTCTCATCTCTTCCTCCCTACCTTTAGTAGACTCCTACCCTCTCTACCTCCATCCAGCTACTCACTCCAAACTTCTAATTCTCATATCATTCCTGTTCCTGCCTCCTGGACTTCCTCCAGCCAATCTACCTTCTCATTCAAGCTCCCTGCAATTTGGAACAAACTTTCTGTCTCTTGTTGCTTTTTTCCCTCCTATCCATCTCTTAAATCCTCACTGCTAAACCTTATAGCTCCCTTCTGCTCCTGCCTCCAGTCTCCTATTCTCCCCCAGACCTTGTTTTTCATTTCTCATTTGTACCTTTGGGGTCCCTTAATTGGACATTCTACAGGATTTATAATCTACCCTGCACTTTATGTACAGTATAGCCCTTAGTTCCTTTCCCTAATCCTTTTTCTGTATGAATTATAATATGTACACTATAGGGCTGTACTGCTGTTTCTTATTTTGTACATTGTATTACATTTTTGTATATACAATCTCATGGCTATTTTATTTATTCTCAGTATTACTATACCTGCTACTTGTTTTTTTATTTACTTATGCCCCTTGTTACTCCCCTGGGTCACACCTGAAAACAAACTTGTGCTCATTCCCCCAATGTTGACAATTGGAGTGCTACACTACTGGAGGTTTCATGCTTTGGATGGGACATCAAACTCATTTCCCTCCTGTCTATTACTGGTGGCTTTACTTTGACTGGAAGTTTTTGTTTTCATGGTAATTTAAAAAAAAAAAACAGAAGAATGCCCAGGTGACCTGGGCAATATTCTATCTTTTTATAAAGCAGATTCTAGCATAGCTGTTTATGGATGTTGATGAGGGCGATGATGGTGAGTAGATAATGGCAGCTCTGTTTCTCTGCATGCAGTCACTGTACAACCAGTATCTAACAATGGTACAGTACATGGCAGTTTCAGATACATTGTATGTAAACTGGCGATTACAATCAAGTTTTATTATAACTGTTTTAAATCCCTAAAATCTTTCCCCATACCAAATCACATTTTTTTTCTCATTTGTTACAAGACAAAGTATGTATGCAACCTGAGAAACAGGCCACGTCAGATCAAATAAGACCAGTACGGGGGGGGGGAAGCACATTGAGATAGCTTCTGGAATAAATTTCACTGGACTTTCCAGCTGTATTCGCTCCACCACCAGCAGCATATCCCCATAAGATGCAGGATGAGTGCATCCAGCACCGGTCTTGGGCTGAGTACTGCCTACCATGGTGTAAGCAGTAGCAGCTGTGAGTGCACTGGCTGAGACTCTAAGGCTCATTTGCATGTGCACAGCACAGCACATCTCTCAACTGCTATGCATTTCACATAGCGCTATGAGTTTCACACTCAAATTTGCCCTTGCTCTACATAATTTTACTGATGTTCTTAATAATGTTAGAGCTATTTCTGGACACACACTATTAAATCATTGAACTAAGGTGACAGAAGCATTCTTTATCACCAACAATATGGGGCCCACTATTTGTAGACATATTATTGTTTAAAATAAGAAAGTGCTACACATTCTGGCCCTTTGCTACGATTTTTGAAGGCCAGTGCTATGATTTTTAATGCTGAAAGGTTGAGAGGTATGTAGCCCAGAAGCACACCATGAAGGAATGGTTTAGATGGCAGTCATGCACACAGTTCATATGAAGGAATTATTTCCTTCTAAGATATCTGCCACACCACCACTCAAGTCACCTGAAAAACACCCTCCAACTCCCACAAACACTACATGGGAATGTGCACTGTGCTTGACAACATCAAAGCAAGTGATTTGGGACAGAATGCCAAAGGCATGGCCTATAATTTTATTGAGGTGCATATAATGTATTTTTTCTCTGTTTCGGGAGATACTCAGACTGTGGCTCTGTTTGTGGCTCAGAGCTGTGTGCACCTTGTAAAATTGTACTGTTTCTAGCCTTGGTGTCTCTATGTATATATAGTCCTGTACGTATCATAACTGTGCTTACTGTCTACTGGTAATGTTCACATGGTTCTATTTTGACTCTGTATACTGCCTAACTTGTATCATGTTGTCCTGTGTATGAACCTGTATCTCATTGTATCTGTATCTCATTGTGCTCTCCCGGTCATACCTGAAAATAGGCATATAACTTGTCTAGTTTACATACCTGGTCAACAAAAACTAAATAAATAAATAATTGCCTGAGATATGTACCTGCGTACTTCTTTGTCTTTGAGTCCAAGTGCCCAGTGTCTATCACACATTCATATCATCAATAGGGGCTACACAGGCATGGGACTAGGCTCATGCATATGCATGAGCAGGCCCACAGCAGGATTTATATTTGGCCTACCACTGCACGCTACTAGCTAGGGACAAATGCCTGCATGGTACAGTAGATGTCCAGTGCTATTTTCCATAGCATTGACAGCTGTATAGCAGGGAATCCTGTACCTAGCCCAGCCTCCTAAAAGCTGTATAAAAAGGAAGAACAAATATCTTAATCTGAACCAGGGCACAGAATTCACGTCACCTCAGATCACACACAGTCGTGGAAGGGATTGTCCTTAAATACTCGTACTGTAACCATCCCTAGTTTGTCTTTTTTCAGTTTGCCAAAACTACTAAACTACAACTCTTTCAATAAACCTCTTTTGTTTATTAAAACTGAAGCCCAAGACATCAGCACTAATTGCTCCCTAAGTCCCCAAGGCACTCATGGATGATGGTCTCAGGTATAACTGAATGAAAGATCTTTTTACAGGAATGCTGAATAGTTTCCTCCAAGGAAATATTGATTCAGCAAATTGCAAGCAATTAGCCATGACCTCATGAGGCATCCTGGCTGTACTCCACTGAAAAGGAGTGATTTTTTTTCACAGCCAGACAAAGGACTACAATGTACTAATGTTATCTCATTGGCAATTGAGCACACGGGCAAAATATTCTCAGAATAGCAGGTCACGGGTACAGAGTTCAAGTTTTATGAGATTCACATTTCAAAATAATTCATATGCCTTTGATGCATTCTGCTACTGTGCATAATCCAATAAATTATTCATCTTGGCTGTAATAATCAAATAATAAACTTGATAAATGCCATGCTTAGGTTAAGCCCACTGCTTTTAAAAGACAGATCAAATGACACAGTTGTTTGCATACATGCGTAAGGATTCGAAAATTGCTGGATTTGTTCCCCCACACTAGTTTACTCTGCCTTGACACCTGTCTAACGTGACTGACTACCTTTCCAGTGAGTGCAGCCTTGAAGCCCAGTAATGTGAGACACTTTAGATCTGGCTCATTCCTCCTAATGAAGTTTTTCACTTTACATGAGGACAGCAGAGCATAAAATGGTGTCACATATAAAGTTCTAGTTAGGCTGTCCTGCAAAAAAGTGACCCTTGTTGCTGGGCATTTATTGCTTTAACTTCTGTCAATCTCTGAAAGTATTGTTCACACTGTGTGTCCTTTAGTTTGGAATTTTGCATAGAAATGTAGTGTGTAGATGACAGAAAAAGAGGTTATTAAGTCTGATCTGGTGTTTTATAGATTTATTCAGTCCTATCAGAGATTTTTCCATCCCATCCTCTGTATATTTTTTATTTCCTTTGACCTTATCCCACCAGGTTTTGATTTTCTGTCAACTTTTTGTCCTTCAATAGTCAAACAGCTAGGGAGCTAATGCATTTAAATCCTACTTATTTATATTTATGGGGGGGGGGGCAGTGAGTAACTCCATTCTGGAACAGAAGCAGTCATAGCCCTGTTCACTCTGTTATCAAAAATGCAGTTTTTCAATAATCTTTTCCCCATTCCCCATTACAATGTAAACAGATCCATACAGTTTTAGCCCTGATTTTCTGAGTATGTGGCTTTAGCTCTATTCCCTGATGCCATCTAGTGGGAAAAATCTGAACTCTCAACTGAAGCAGGCCTACCAGCTCTTATTCACCTGTAATGTGATCCCATTTATGTTTTACCCCAGTTCATAGAGCTATTAATGCAGACGTGGATGGAGGGGTGCCTAGAAAGTAGATACGAAGGCCTGTCTGGAAAATAAATAGAGGAGGGACCCAGGTGATACAATCTCATTGATATCAAAAAGGAAGACAAATTAGAAAACCATCTGTAAAAACTTATAAAACTTAAAAAATAAAAATCACAGTTCATTTATCAGCCCTGGATAACCCAATCAAGATGCACCATCTTGTTTTCAGTGGGGTCCCACAACAACCCAATTTTACAGCTTGATATATTGAAGCACATGGAGGCCAAGTGACTTGCTCAATGTTATTCTCTGAGCCAGTGACTGATGAGTGATCCCCTGGTTCTCAGTCCTGAGTTTTAGCCACCGTGCAATAAGCATTCTATAATACAGTTAGCATGCTTTTTCTGTGACTTGAAACAATTTATTCTCAACATATGCTAAAAATAACTTTTTCAGAACATTTAGAACAACTTAGCGCAACTGCTACTATCAGAGCCATGTGCTTACTACAGAGCTGGAGCTCTCTAGAGTGTGAGCTCAGCTGCAGTCTCAGCTGTGTCAGTCAGAGGCAGGTGCTCAGTAAAACTGTGATTTCACTTTAAAAACCATGCAAACATTAATGCAGTATAACCCACTTAATCGGGATATGGATAATCAAGGTGTCTTCTTTATTAGGGCATCAAATCCAGGTACCAATTAAGTGGCAACATAGTTCAATGCATGCACTGGCTGTTTAATAGGGACAATCCTGCAGGCTTATTGGGACATTTTTGTCTCACTGCCAGACTTAAAGTGGTATTTATGCTAGTCCTACCACTTTCTGTCCTGGAGTGCTGAGTCCTACTGTACAATGTGACCACCTGAATAGTACTGTGCCAGGGACTGATGTTTCCAATCCAATGTTGTTGCCTTTTAAACATTCCTGATTCCCCTTCCCATTTCCCTCTAAGGTACAGATTGGATGATGTTCAATCTTAGCCACCAGCCATGACCACTCCTGTCCTCAATGCAGCATTCCAATGTACCTCCTCCAATTCCATTTTGGCTGTCTAATTTAAATTCTTCCCACTGCAGTGACAGGTGGCATGTAAACAGGTTCAGTAAAAGACAAAAAGTTAAAACTATCTCATGCTCTCAGCATTCCAGCAGTCAGTTCCTATTAATGATACTCATGATTGATGTCCAGTCTTAGCCACCAACCAAAACTGCAACCAATCATGTATCCTGTTCAGCATTCCAGCATCCCAACCCCCCAACACACACACAGATACCCTGCTTGACTGTATGAACATTTTAGATTAAAAACATTTGGAGCACAAGATGGAAAGGTAAAAAAAAAAGATAAAAAATTATAGAAATCACTATCTCTTAATTTAGATGCTGCTTAATTAGGATGAAAAGCACACCACTGGGGTGTCCCAACACAAAGCATAAACATAGGAACATATGGAAATAGCAAGCTGAAAAGGGCCTTGCTGACTGCTTAGTCTGCTGGAGTTTGCAGACCTCTCAGCATCAACTGAGTAATCCTCCCCACTGTCCACTCCTCCCTCCCCCTCGACATCCCCCCACATTACCCCCTCTCTATTCAGTTTTCCCCTTTTACCTTGTCCCATCCCCTCTTGAAGCTATCCCGAGTTTTCAGGAAGACTACTTCCTCCAGAAAGTCATTCCACTTTGCGACCACCCTTTCGGTAAAAAAGTGCCTTCTCATTTCCTTCTTGAACCCCCCCCAACAAGATTTAGGCATTGCCCCCAGTGGTCTTGTTCCCATTAAGTTCAACTAGACCCTCAGGGCTCAACTCTCAAAGGTTTTTGACGGCCGCAAGCCCCAGGTGCACCAAATGCATGGTGCATGGGGCTTGCGGCATTCTCCAGCCAGCTCTCAGGATTCTCAATCACCTAGCCCCCTCTGCACCACATGCCACAAGTTAGACCCGATTTTGTTGGTCTAACTTTCCAGACCTTTTAACAGGGCTTGCACCAAATATTTGGTGCAATCCACCATAAAAGGGGTAAAGTGTCACAAATGCATGCAGCTTTGTAGAATCGGGCTCAAGGTGCACTAATGCAGCCAGCACACTGCAGGGTTTGATGCAAGGCTTTTGCAAGCCCTGCATAACCCTATGAGAATTGAGTCCTCAGAGTTCACTTTGTTGAAACTCTACAAAACCAGCTGACATGTGTTTAAGGTCCAGGCAGGCAATTCATATCATGTAGTTGCTTGCCCTAGAAGCTTTTTTTAGTGATGAATGGAATTTTTATGCGCTGGGGCTAAAAAGTAAATTTAACTTATAAAGACCGGCTGATAACTTCCTGATTCAAGCCTAGTGGCTGCCAAGTTGCAGGCTTGTATACATGTTTTAGCCCCTTACATATGTACATGCCTGTGGCATGGGGTCATAATGTTGCGGTCAAAACCGTGCACATCAACAATGCCACACACAAAGCAGCATGTTGCAAAATAATGTCGGTACAACACGCTGACCAACACAAACAAAGTGCACACCAGAGGAATATGTTAATCTTTGCAGGGTGCTCAACCCCCTGCACCACCTGACGTGGGGAGCTTTGCCCCCCACACCCTCTGGACTAATTATAATCAACTTCAGGGGGCTGTGGCTTTGAGGGAGAAAAACAAACAGACCAGAAAAATTAAAAAAAAAAAGCCGTAGCAGAGTGGGACCTGGGGAGAACTGAACCACAGCCCCAGGAGGCAGATGATCTAGCCACTCCACCATGGGAGCGGCTCAGCCAGGCACCACCCCAGCTGCATCCTTCATCTTCCCTACTAGCAGCCTTCAGTGACAGGGGTAGTGGTTCTTACTGCATGCTGATAAAACCCCCTGTCACCGCAGAACCATTAGCACTTCTTATAGTGCTGTTTTTCATGCGCAGTTCTCTCCATGCTAAATTGACATGGTACCCATGCCTGCAAAGATAATCTAAGTACATTTTGTCTGCCCCCCCCCTCCTGGTTCCATTACTATCTTCATAGAGGTTCCACCTATAAAGGGCACCGCCGGAAGTGCATCTGGTCATTAGGGTGCCACGTTCCAATGTCACCGTCCTTTCTTTTTGTGGGAGACTGCACCCCGTGCCCCCCATGCCCTCCCTTTCTAAATATGCTAACCCCAGGGGGTAGGACCTCGGAGACGGGGTGGTGAATTCCACTATTGGCACCCTAATGATGGGTACATTGCCACACAGATGGCTGGAAGGGCTCCATAGAGTGCCTGCAGCCCTGTTTCCTACCTTGCATCATAATTATGCTGTTTTTAGGGTTGGGGCTGCAGCACCTGGCAGCCACTTGGCTTGTATCAAGAAGTTATAAGCCAGGTTTTACAAGCTAAAATACTTTTTAGCCCCTGTACATACAAATTCCATTTATGGCTAAAACAGCTACTAGGGCAGACAACTACATGGTAGGAGCTGCCTGCCTGGAGTGTGTCAACAGTTCTTTAAGGTATTTATAAGTTTCAGTTGTGTCACCCCTCTCCCTTCCATCCTCCAGGGAGTACATGTTGAGATCTCTAAGTCTCTCCTCATAGGGTCTACCCTGTATTCACTGGATCATCTCGGTCACCATTCTCGGCACTGTCTCCAGTAAGTTGATGTCTTTCTTCAGGTAAGGGCTCCAATATTGTACACTGTACTCCAGATGTGACCTAACCAGTGACCTATACAGTGACAGGATGACCTCTGCCTTTCTACTGGTTATACCCGTGGCTATACATTGTAGCATTCTATTTGTTTTGGCCACTGCTTTCCTGCAGTGTGCTGAGTGCTTCATGTCGCTCATTATGATCACAACAAAATCTATTTCCTCCACTGACTTGGTGACCTGCACACACCCCCCAGCCAATATTTAACCTCTGGGTTCATTGGCCCAAGTGCATTACCTTATACTTTTGGGAATTTATTTATTTTTTATTTTATTTAGTTTTGTATTTTAGTCTTTGGTAACTGGATAAGGCCCACTAGGCACAAGTGCTTGTTTTCAGGGGCGACCTGGGAGCACTGGGTGGTTAAGTGACTTGCTCAGATTCACACAGTATGCAAGTGGAGGTTGTGAGAATCAAACTCAGGTCTGGTCTGCTGGATGTATCAAGCCCGTTCACACCTCATTCCTCTAACCTCTAGGCTATACTGCCAGCAACTCTGCTGAAACTCAGTTGCCAAATACCTGACAATCTCTCTAGTTTTGCCAGGTCTTCCCTACATCCTATCTCCCTTTCTCTTTGTCCTTCTCCCACAGAGGTTTGTGTCATCCACAAAGAGGCATATTTTGCCTTGGATCCCTTCAGCAATATTGCGCTGAAGATGTTGAATAACACTGCCAAGCATCAAGCCCTGTGAGACACTGTTAGTGACTGGCCAACCATTGAAGAATTCACTATCCACAACCAGCATCTTCTGGTTTCTACACTGTAACCAGTGGTTTACTTACCTAGCCAGTTTCACTCCAACCCCCAAATCCTCCAGCTTCCCAATCAGTCTCCTGTGGATAACAGAGCTGAAGGCCTTACTGAAATCCAGATGAAGCATGTCCACTGCTTATCCTTTGTCCACTGTCCTTGTTACTCAACAAAGAAATCAATTAGGTTTGGTCTGGTAGCATGGTCCAGACAGGAACACATGCTGCCTATCATCATGCAGTCCACTGTCACCCAGAAAGTTTACCAGTCTTTCCTTCAGAAGGCTGTCCATGAGCTTCCCCACTATCGAGGTCAGACTAACAGACTGATAATTACCCTGGTCATCCCTCTGGCCATTCTTGTGTAACAGCACTACATATGCTGTTCTCCATCCCAGGGGAACCACTATTATTTCAAGAGAGGTGTTAAGCAGATTCGTCAGGGGGCCCACCAGCACATCCACTAATCCCCTAAGAACCCTTGGGTGCATGCCATTCTGCCCCTTTGACTTATTCACCTTCAGGGCTTTTAAACCCTTTCTCACCCTATCAGTGCCTATCTCTGGTTCCTCTCCCCATAACCCCCCTCCTTTCTATGAGGGACTGGTACATTTGGCATAGTTTATTTAAACACATTGCAGCTAAATCATCCCAAAGGAGTGGCTGAAGTTGCATACAATTTAACTATAAATGGAAAACCATAACAATAGAAAAACTAGAAATACATATGATAATAAATAAAAATCAACTTAATTTTCCAAAATGATACGTATCTATGCATACAAACATTAAAATATGCAATGCAGAAATATTTTTTCCATACCTATACATCGATAATTTATATATTATATAACAACAGTTCATTTGAGCGTTCTTCTCTTTCGTGAAAACTGAAGAGAAATACTCATTAAGTACTTCTGCTTTTCCACACTACTCTCAACCCTCCCCTCCCCCTTCTTCAGCCTGACTATCCCATCTTTAATAACCCTCTTCTCCTTAATGTACTGGAAAAAGGCATTGTCACCCACTTTTACCCACTCAGTCAACTGCAGTTCATTCTTGGCCTTGGCCAGTCGTACTACCCTGATCACTTCTTTTGCTTTGCTGTTGTATTCTTCCCTGTCCTTGACCTTCTCAAAGTTTTTGTACCTTTTTTTGAAGACAGTTTTTTTGCTCTTAACTGCCTGAGCAACCTCCTTGCCAAACCAAATGGGCTTCTTGGCTCTTTCTTTTTTGCTCTTCACTTTGGTGCACACATTAGTGGCTGCCAATAGCCCTTCCTTGATGATGACCCATTTCTGGGCCACCTCCATGTCTTTCTTGATTCCAGCAAGGTGTCCTTCCAGAATATCCCCCATCTTTCCATAGTCTGCACTCCTTAAGTCCCACACTCTTATTTTAGTTCCCATCTTCTTTGCCCATGTCCAGGTGAAACCACACAGAGTTGTGGTCACTTCCTGCCAGTGGTGCTTCCATTCTCACCTCCTGGACATGCACATCATTGGTCAGAACCAGGTCCACTATTGCCCTGTTCCTGGTAGGTTCCTGGACACATTGCAGCAGGAGCCCCCTCCAGAATCCCTCCAGCAGAACATGTGTCCTGGTACAGGTTGTAGCAGGTATCATCCAATCCAACCCAGGAAGCTTGAAGTGTCCCATGTTCACTACCTCCCCCTTGCCAGCCATCTTCACAATTTTGGACCCCAGCTCCCTCTCCAGCTCCTCCTCTGCCTGGTTTGATAGCCTATCCACAACTTCTATGCATAGCTTATTGCCTTTCAAGGACTGTAGCTGCACCCACAGCAATTCTGTCCATCCTACTGTCTCCTCTTCTCTAGTGCAGGTGATTCCTTCCCTTATGTACAGAGCCATTCTTCCTTCCACCCCCCCAAATGCTTTCTATATAGCTTGTATTCCAGGACAAAAAGATTCCAGCCATAGTTAGGCATGGTTCATGTCTCTGTGATGGTAGCTATGTCCACTTCCTCTTCTGCCATCAGTGAATGCAGCTCGGCCATTTGGTTACTAGAGCTCTTTGTATTTAGAGACACTACCTTCCACAGTGAATCCTGTTTTTCTCCACGCCTGGACTGCCTGTCCCTCCCTTCTGTACCTTGTCCCACACCCTTGCCTTTCCTTTCCGGCCCCTCCAACCTCCTGTCCTAAAAGGGGGGGGTGGCTTAATGGCCTTCTTTTCAGTGGTTAAATTGGAAATGTTTAGGAGCTGGAACTGTATTCTCAAAATTTGTAGGAGAGAGAACTGTCACCCTTATGAGGTGAAACTCTTCAATAGTATTCAATGGAGAAATGTGTCAGAGAAGGTGGAACTGATTTCCAGTCGGTTTCTACCCAATTTAACCTCTACTTCTTCTCCAGCTAACAACTGGTGTTTTGGCCCCCGCTGCCCACCTCAGTTTAAATGTAGTTCCCTGTGAATATATCTATCAAATCCTTCCTTTAGCACCCTCACTCCCTTCTTGTTGAGGTGCAGCCACTCAGTTCATATAGGTCCTTGTTCCCCCATCTGTTTTCCCAGTCACCAGTTATTCCATGACCTTCTTCTTTACACTACCTCCTGAGCCAGACACTGAACTCCTCTTTCCTAGTCTTCCTTGCTGTGTTGGCCTTTGGTACTGGTAGCACATCTTAGAAGGCTACTGGCTTCCAACCCTCCTGCAAATCTGTGCCACTTCCTTGAACCTGCCCTGGATTACCCCAACCTCACTGTCAACCAGACCATTCATACCTAGATGAACAGTGAAGTGTGGCTCCCTCACTTCTTGGCCCATAGCCTCAGCTATCCTCAGTACCACCTTCCCTGTGGCCATCACCAGTGTACAGTGCACTCTTCTGCAATTTAGCCCTTGTGTCCCCCATCTCAATCCTTTTGACTTTGGAGTTTGCCAGAATCATGACCCTCCCTTTCCAATCTTCTGCCTGACCCTCATCCACAGATCTGCTCTTGACTGCCCCTCTGTTGCTCACAATCCTCCCTTTCTGCTGTCCACCACCAGCTCTGACCACCTGCACCCCCTTGTATCAACCCCCTCTACTGTTTTACCATTCTGCCCTCCTCCACAGGGTCCTTTCTCTGATTGCCACATCCTGTGTCCTGCCTTTTTTACTCACTACCCCATCTACTCACTGGTCCATCTCCATGTGAACACCTCCCATAGTCCTCATATCTCTCTCCTGTTGTAGCTTCCCCCTCTCCCCCTCACCTATCTTTCCCATACACCCACTAGTCAGTGAAAAGAATCTATTTCTCAGTGGCACCTCTGGGGTGTTCCCACCAGCCTCACCCCATATGTCCTGTCTGTTCTTCTTATCAATGTTTATCCTTTGGCCCCCAAGGCCCCCCTTCCATTTGGGGAAGTAGGCCCCAGGAAACTTGCCTAGACCCCCTCCATTCCCCCCCACCTACCCCCTCACTCACCTTTAACGTCAACCCTTGATCCCTGCCCCACCAGCCACTCCTCCTCTCTCCTCCCACACCCCATTTCAGTTCACTCAAACCCCTCGCAATCCTAACTCCTTTCAAAGGTGCTATATCTCCATTCTCAGATAGTTATGGCTCCTGTAGACCAGACACCCCCCAACCTCCCACAGAGTTCCAAGGAAAAGCGATGCCACATTTCCCCTCCAACACACTACCCTACCCACCCCCATCCCATTGGCAACCCCCTCCACATTTTGTTAACTACATCTCCCCTGACAGCATATCTCTCCTTCCCTTACAACATTTGTGGCTTACCATATGTAGGGTTTTGCTGCCACCCCCCCCACACACACAACACAGAGAACCTTTGCTATGACCCTTGTACTTTAGCCCCAGAGGTGATGGCTAAAAAACTGTACCCTTTAAATTGTAGTTCAGCTAACCAATTATCCTACACTGTTGTGCACCTAAGTACCCTACCCTCCAAACTGTTAAGAACATAGAAACATAGAATTTGACGGCAGATAAGGACCGCTTGGCCCACCCAGTCTGCCCATTCCCCTGCCTACTGGATAAGCTGCAGATCCTAGTTAACCAGCAGCCTACTTCTTCCTACCCCCATCCCCTAGAATTGCCTTATGACTGTCCCATGCATGCTTGAATTCCACCACTGTTTTTGACTACACGACCTCCTCCGGAAGGCCATTCCATGCATCCACAACCCTCTCAGTGAAAAAATACTCTTTAAATTACCTCTGAGCCGCCCCCATCTTCAAATTCGCCCCTGTTCTTGCACACCTCTTTTTTGAAAGATGCTACCTCTTGGACTTTGTTGATTCCCTTGAGGTACTTGAAAGTTTCTATCATGTCCCTCTCTCTCTCCTTCCCAGGCTATACATATTAAGCTCCTTTAGTCTCTCTTCATATGACTTCCAGTGCAGACCCTGCACCATTTTAGTTGCCCTCCTCTGGACAGCTTCCATCCTGTCTATGTCTTTGCAAAGACTGGGTCTCCAGAACTGCACGCAGTACTCCAGATGGGGTCTGACCAGCTGTCTGTACAGAGGGATAATAACTTCCTGTTTTCTACTGGTGATGCTTCTCCCTATGCATCCCAATATCCCCCCAGCCCTCATTGCTGTCCTCTCACATTGCTTGCCCACCTTTAGGTCATCTGATATGACTACCCCAGGTCCCTTTCCATTTTTGTTGTTGTTAGTATCTCACCCCCCATTGTGTACTCTTCCCCTGGGTTTTTGTTTCCCAGGTGCATTACCTTGCACTTCTTAGCATTGAATCTAAGCTGCCATACATTTGACCATTCCCCTGACCTTGCCAAGTCCCTTTTCATCCTTTCCACCACACCTTGTGCATCAACTCTGTTGCAGATCTTTGTGTCATCTGCAAAGAGACATACTTTTCCTTCCAGTCCCTCTGCAATGTCGCTTATAAAGACATTGAAGAGGACTGGTCCTAACTAATACTGAACCCTGCGGTACCCCACTAGTAACCCCCCTTTCATCAGAGTGGACTCCATTTACTATTACTCTCTGTGTCCTATGCATGCTGGTTTTCACACCTTACTGGTGTTGTGACAACACTGAGACACTTGAGCTTTGATCTCATGCCAAATGATACCACAACACCTTCTAGGAGCATGAGCAAGTTTGTTCCCAACACTTTGGTATTAATTATTCCCTATGTATTTGCAAATATTGCATAAAAGGCATGTGTTCTATGCAGTCAGTCATTTTTTTATTTAAAAGACTTGTCCAGCAGGGCACATTGAGCTGAACTGACTCATTTCCAGGTGTGCCCAGGGGACGGGTTACTTTATAATATATTCAAATTTGGTAAAAATAAACAAAATAATACATCATATTTATTTATTTGTTTATTATTTCAAAAGATTAACCAGGAAAGACATACTGAGCACATAACAGTTTGTTTCTAGATGTGTCCTGGGGGGAGGGGTATGGAAGATACAGTAGTACAAGGAAAAAACAGATTGTAAATTAACAGGTATACAAAAACAATATTATATTCTATATAAGCAATACAGTACCTCACAAATGAGCATAATATTGAACAGTGGAGGGTAAAACATTGCAACAAGGTGTGTGCAGCAGGTAAAACTGATGTTGGATAGGCACAGACAAACTGAAACCAAGCGATCATTTTTGCAGCACAATGTGGAATAAAGCTAACAAATGCAATATTAAAGCTTTGTAATGTGAACTCCAAAGGGAAACATCACCGATGAGAAGGGTTTGTGCTTGGTAATTAGCAGGAAGAACTGCGATGAAAGGAGAGCAAAAACCGGTTGATTGTGAAGCAGGGGGTATGCATGATGGACCTAGAGTTCCTTTTACTAGATACAAGAACAGGCATGTACAAAGTGTTCACAGAGTAAGAACTTTGGGGGCGGGGGGGCAATGTGAGATGGAAGTGAGGCTAGACCAAGATGGGCAAGTCTTTTTGAGAATGCTGTAAGGAAGCAGTGGTACTAGGGAGAAAAAGGGGATAGGAGCAAGAGACAGAGTTTCTTAGAATGCATGAGGAGAGAGTGCAGGTGAGAGAGAGAGAGAGAAGGTTGCAGGGGAAAGAGAGTCATACCAGAATTAAGCAATAAGCATTTGACCTGATCAATCATGGGCTGCTCCTAAGCAAGCTGCAGCTCCTAGGCTTAGACCCACTCTTGCACGCCTGGTTCACAAGCTGTCTGGTGAACAGAACACAAAAGGTAAAGTGGAGAGGAGTGCACTCTGGCTGCTGTCCGGTAGCTGCTGGTGTACACCAGGGCTCTGTTCTAGGCCTGTTACTATTTACCCTGTTCATCAATGACATCAGGCTAAACTGTGGCACAGGGAACTTAATCCTATATATGGATGACACAGTGGTGTACTGGAGTGATCCAAAACCAAGCGCCACTGCTGCAAGCTTAACTGCCAATCTGAACTTGCTAAAGAGCTGGTTTACATCCAGCTTGCTTGTAATGAATGACAAAAAGACCGAGGCAGTCCTTTTTGGGGACCAGTCATCTGGGCGAGCATAGGCGACACCTGCTTCTGCTCTACACAGCATCGGGGTCACTGACAGAAGTTGTGGACAAGATCAAATACTTTGATGTTTATCTAGACCAGGACATGACCTTCGAGCCACATGTAGAGTGTGTAACTAAGATCATACACCAGAAACTTAGCCTCCTCTACAGGCTCAGCAGTTCCTTAACTGATGACTCAAGGATTGCCATAGGTAAGAGCACTCTATTCCCCACACTACTTTATGGTGCCCTGTTACTGCACTTTCTTAGGGAAAGTAAAAACCACATATTGACTGCACTATATAACAAGATAAGTCATTTTTTTTTTTTTAGTTGTTTAACCAGGTGAGACACACTAAGCTGAAAGCTTTTTTACAGGAGCATCCTGGGAGCACAGGGAAGTTAAGTGACTTGCTCAGGGTCACACAGTATGTAAGTGGAAACTGTGGGATTCAAACCCAGGTCTGGTCTGCTGGATGTCACCAGATTTGCAGCTCAGAGCCTTAAACCACTGTGCTATACTGCTTCCCTTTTTGCAACTTGCTCTCCTCCCCAGAGGCACCACAGTTCTTGTCAACCTAAACTGGCCCTCCTTGGAATTCAAACTCTCCTCTCCCCTACTGTGTCTCACCTACAAACTCACTAATGTGTACACCCCCCAACCTGGTTGGCCTGCTAAATCCTAAAGTTTCCAGATGAAACCTTCACTCCTCAAGCAGAAACCTAAATGAAATTCCCCGGGTACAGACCAATTTTGGTAAAACATCACTCAGGTTCTCAGCACCCTACTACTGGTGCTCACTCCAAGAGAATCTTACCACTAGCATGACCTTAGAAGGGTTCAAGGCTGGTCTAAAGGTGTACATGCTGGAACACTGCCACTGCATCTGCTATCATTGAATTTCTACTCTGCCCTGGGAGGTACTGTATGTTTCTGTGTACTGGATCTTAAACTAAATGAACTTGTATAGTTGTGGCAAAATGTATGCCCCTATGGATTTGATAACCCGGACTGCTTATCTTGAATATGTCCATTATACCTCTTCCCTGTTGTCCTAAGCATCTGTTTGATCCCTCCTGACCAATGTCATAGGTTACTGAATGTCTCTGCTTTATGACTAATTGTTACTGTGATTATGTTGTAACTATATATTCATCTCTGTACTATCATTCATACATGTTCTGCTGTTTGTAATTTGCTGAACATTGTTGTACTACATATGATGTATGTCACTAATTCCGGGTCACCCCTGAAAAAGGGTCCTCTGGACTTAGTGGGTTTACCCAGTTATCAGAATGCAATAAATAAATAAGCAATGATCGCTATACACAGTACAAGAGACATCCGTTTTCCAGGGAGGGGAGTAAGAGAGAGAAAAGAGTGGAATATCATTTATTTAGTTAAAAACTGATAACTCGGAAAAGCACGCTGAGCAAAAGCTCATTTCCTGGTGGGACCAAGAGAAAGGGAACAAGGGAAAACAGAAGTACAATATGCACTAAAAATACATTAATACAAAAATTGGCATGAAAACTAGGTACAAAAATAAAGTGGTGTCACAGTATAGTATGGAATGCCCATACAAGTGCAAACAAAACAGCAGCAAGGTACACCATGGAAAAGCATAATACAGTGTCGGACAAGAAGTCTGTTACATGGGTGCACACGTACTCCTGTGAGGAAAGGAAGTACAGAATTAGTGAAGAAATTAAACCAGCAAAGCAGGCAGGTGAGACCTAGATGGAGGCGCAGCACTTGGATGGTATGGGCTCCAGGCTGGGGAGGTGTCAGGATAGTAGGTAACAGGAGCAGGTTGGGGGAGTTTCAATTGGTGCCCGAGAAAGCCATGGGAGGTGAGAGGCAGAGGGAGAATGGGAGCAGCTTCCAGAGTGTAGGAAGTTGATAGGAGAAGGTTGATTGCCCAGCTGAAGAGCAGGGGTGAGGAGTGGCAAAAGTGGGATGATCCCGAGAGCGGATAAGAGCAATAGTGGGTACAGAAGGGTTTATCTAGTACAAACTGACAGAAAGAATGGAAAAGGCTTCAGTTCAGTCAGGCTGAATTTAGAAGATACACTTTAGACCCCATAACTGAACACAGAGAATAATTTTTACAACAATCTCAAGATGTATGGGGAGTTATATAGGATTTGTTCTGATATAGTGCACCACATGTGTACCACAGACCTTCAGAAACCTTTTGTGTTGAGGCTGTGATCTCACTTACTATGTAGACTTGCTGCCAATTACCTCTTTTGTTTGCCTTTCAAGCCTTACTTTCAAAATGCTTGTGACTAAGTCCATAAGATGTAACAGGTGGCCCAAAGAGCAGGATCTTAAGCAAGGAGCATAACTAGAGAGACCCTCCACCTTGAAAGATGATTACTATACTATTATGCTTCTTGTTAGCATTAACACAAAACAAAATTGTTGTTACTATAGCAGCCATCCTGATTTTAAACTATCTCATTTTGGGTTGATGCCATGGATTGCTCAACCCCCTGTGCAAGAGCAGTTATTGTGGATGCTACAATGAGTTGGTCTGCATTTCTGAAGCAGAAAACTTGACATCATATTGCCTTTTTAATTTCAAGCTGACAAATTAGTAGTTAATCTCTCACCTCACACTCACACAGATGCTCAGAGAGATTGTCAACTATGGAAAGTATATGGCTCTCCTATTTTACGCCTACTCTCCTAGGCACACTGGTACATGCATTTGTTACCTTGAGGCTTGACTACTGTACTGTGTTGGAGTATTTTGTTTGATTGAAACTCAGTTTCCCGAGTTTCATTAGCTTGACACTGTTTGACTGACACATGCATGTGAACTTTGCCCATGGCAGAGCTTGTTATATAAAGTAAGGGGGGTGCGAGGGGCAGAGCCCTCTGAACCATAACAAAAAACTTTGCCATGGGAAAACTTCACCTGTTGAGCAACTGTGTTTCTGGCTGCTGGTGTCAGGATACTGAAACTCAGGGAACCGAGTTTCAGTATTTCATAGTATATCCATAATGCTCTCTACCTGGGGTTCAAGGGGAGTGCATTGTGACACTTACAGCTGCTGCAGAATACAGCGGCTTGGGTGCTGGCAGGTATTCTGAGATCCTGTCAGATTTCACTGGTGCTGCGCTAGCTATACTGGCTGCGATGTGGTGATGCATCTCCTTTAAAATACGTCTGTTGACCTATAATAATGCCCTACACAGGCTGGGTCTGGGCTACCTGTCTGAGATCCTTCACTTTTATGCCCTGAGATGCTCTCTTCACTCAGCAGGGGAGGGCCTCCTGGGGGTTCCCAAAGCAAGGCTAAAATCTCCAGGAAACCAGACATTTGAAGTGGCTGTTCCAGATCTCTGGAATGCATTGCCTGGGTCCTTGAGGGCAGCCCCTTCTGTGGAGATTTTTAATAGGGGTTTAAAAACCTTTTTATTGTGCCAAGCATTCGGAGATTTATAAATATCAGCTGTGGCCTGGACATGTCTAGGGAATGATATCATATTATTTGAGATGTTAAAATGTTTACTGATATGGAATGTGGTTTTAAATCTTATGTAATGGCACCTTACGCCTTCAGAGAAAGGTGCCACAAATAAATAACAAGCATTTGTCAATGTTGAATGTTGTCTTACTGGCATTGGCATTGGTACTGCAGGAGTTAGAGATGCATAATAGGAATGGCAGTGAAGTATTGAACTGATGCCAGCCCAACCCCCACCCTGCAGAGACTGACAGGCATTGGGGTGTGCCTTTGGGGCGTCAGCTATAACACTCATGACATTTTACCTCACCTACCCTGTAGACACTGACGAGTGTTGTGGTGTGCTTTGGGGTCTTTGGGCCTTATACTTAGCCATTCCATATGGAAATATGCTGAGATGGGTGTAGTATAGGAGAATGGGGTGAACTTTAGGACCGAACACTCCAAGGCACACCTCGATGCCGGTCACTGGCTGCAGGGTTGGGGGTGGGGTGGAATGGCATGAGCATTACAGCCAATGATCCCAAGTCACATCCCTGATGCCTGGTAGTCTCTACAGGGTGGGGTGCTACAACTGGAAACCCTAATGTCGTAGGCATTTGTTGGTATTTTCACTCCAAAATTTCAACATAGGCTTTTTGTGACCCCCACCTCATGAAGAGCAGCACAATCAGTTTGTTAGCTGAAAGGTGGTTTTGCACAGTGGCTATGCCATTTGGCGACACAGGGACAAAAACACATTTTGGGCAGGATATGAAAAATGACAACTGTATTGTTCATGAGGAGGTGTAAAAAAATGGCAACATTGAAACTCTGGAGTGAAAATATGAAAAATTGGTGAACTCATGAGCATGCCTAGAAACTGTGCAACACACAACCGTAACCCAATTATTTTGGGGTTTCTTTTAGCCACATTTTCAACATAGGCATTTTGGTACTCCCCCTTATGAACAGTGCCACTGTGACTTTCTTAATCTGTTGCAAAAGTTGATTTCCCTCAGCAACCACGCCATTGTGTGCCACAGGTGCAGAAACACATTTTGGGCAGGCTGTGAAAAATGACAGCTGTACTGTTGATAAGGAGGTGTGAAAAAAATGCCAGTGTTGAAAATCTGGCATGAAAATATTGCAGATCTGTGAAATTACAAGGGTGCGTTGAAACTGCACAACACACACGTGTAACATAGTCATTTTATGAACGTTCATTACCAAATTTTCAACATAGGCATTTTAGGACCTCTGTTCATGAACAGTGTCAACATCATTTTCTCAAACTGTCCCAAAAACTGATTTCACACAGTGACTGCACTATTCTGCACCGGATGTGCGAAAATGCATTTCGGTCAGGATATGTAAAATGACAGCTGTACTGTTCATAAGGAGGTGTGGGAAAATGCCAATTTTGAAAATCTGGAGTAAAACTATTACAAATTCATGAAGTTACAAGTGTTACTTTTGAAAATTGGATGGCAGCTTTCAACATTCTTATGTCAGTGTACGGCATGAAGTACTCGGACAAGGTGCTACCCTTACTTAAGTACAGGGATACCATTAAGTTTGCCCACTTGTCCTTTGATGGGTTCGCCTGGCTAAAATATGACAAGCAGTATTAGCTGAAATTGGCTTGACAACCCAGTCTGAAATGGGAGAATATGCATCTTGACTTGTGGGCCAGGTATATGACCAGGGGCAGGCCTAATTCAGTAACATACATGGATAGTGGGCATGTGATTATCCGTCCCAGCCCCGGTGACAAAAAAAGAGTTCAACAAATGGGACAAGAAGGCATGCTATGATTATTATAAAGGGGAAGTGCTTTCAGAGCCACTGTAAATTCCAGCATGTCTGCAAGATTTATGGGAGGAGTCACCGGGTCACCGAATGTAGAATAGCCAAGTCTGGCCCAGCAGGGCCATTTCATTCTGACAATTCAAAGTCTGGAGCTGGCTAAACTGGTCAACATTCTGGTGGATTTTCAGAGAATGCTGATATGGTTCTCTCAGTACCCTGACCAACGAGCAGCAGATTTCCTGCTTGCAGGTTTTAGTACAGTGTTTGAAATCCTCTACAGAGGTCCCCGTATGGCTACGGCAGCCTGCAACCTAAAGTCTGCTATTGCCCTGCCTACAATGTTGATGCTCAAGATAGACAAAGAGGTGTGAGTAGGATGGGTAGCTGACCCTTTTGGGCAGCCTGCTTTCCCAACACTCTGGGTGTCCCCACTTGGGCTAGTTCCAAAAAATAACAATGAGGAATACCGCCTGATCCACCACCTTTCCTACCCAAAGGGAGGATCAGTGAATGACTGCATTGCACTGGAGGACTCATCTGTGAACTATGTGTCCTTGGATGTGGCGGTCGACTTAGTGCATGGATTAGGCACCTGCACTTTGATGGCCAAGAGTGACATAAGGTCAGCTTTTGGCTTAACACCAGTGTGGCCAAGGGATTATGAACTCCTTGGCTTTACTTTTCAAGGGCAATGGTATTATGACATGGTGATGCTCATGGGCTGTTCAATTAGCTGTGCTGCTTTTGAGGCACTGTCTACATTCTTGGAATGGGCCATCAAGGTGTTCATGAGGAACACTGTGATAATTCATTATCTAGATGATTTTTTTATTCCCAGGTCACAAGAATTCCGGTAAGTGTCAGGATACTTTAAATGGTTTTCAGACCCTGATGGGTAAATTTGGGATATCGCTGGCACTAGAAAAAACAGAGGGTCCTTCCACATGTTTATCATTTTTAGGCATCAAGCTTGATTCAGTGGTCATGGTGTCATGACTACCTTTGGATAAGGTACTAAACCAATGTAGGTTGCTAGGTGAGGCCATCAGAGCTCTAAAGGCCACCCTACTTCAATTACAGTCCCTGCTAGGCCACCTCAACTTTGCATGCAGGGCAGTGAGCCCTGGACGCCCATTCTTCAGAAGAGTGGTGATGGCAATGGCTGGTCCCACAAAGCCCTACCACCATATACAGATGTCAAGAGGCTTCAAGGCCACCTTGCAGGTTTGGGAGGTCTTTTAAGGGGGATTTTAACAGGGTAAGCATGTGGCAGGACAAGGCCCACTTTCACCATGGTTTGGATATGGTGACCGATGCTTCTGGGGGTTTGGGTTTCAGGATGTATTTCTAGGGGTCATGGTTTGCAGGAATGTGGCCACAGGATTGTGAGGAGCAGGGGTTAACTAAAAACATCACTCTGCTAGTGCTGTTCCCAATCATGGTAGTGGTGTGGGTATAGGGTCATAGGCTGAAGAACCAATCTGTATTGTTCTTCTCTGACAACAAGGCAGTGGTGGATATCATCAATTCACAATCTTCCAGGTCTGAGAATGTGATAAGTGTACTGCGGGTGTTTGTGTTATGCTGTCTCTTTCTGAACAGCACATTCCAGGTGAGACATGTGCCTGGTAAGGATAATGTGATCGCTGATGCCTTGTCTTGATTGCAGTTCGATCACTTCAGTCAGCTGGCACCGCATGCAGCGGCATCCCCAGCACTGATCCCGGATTCACTATGGCAGCTTGGGAGGCAGGAAAGCTTTGACTGGTTCAGCTCGCTGCTGCCCCCTCGACCTGGAAGAAATACTCAGGTAGTTTTTCAGCATTTGCCTGTTTCTGTGGCAACAGGTAAGTGAGACCCCTCACAAAACACAACAGCAAGTGCAAAATTATGTGCTCCACCTTATTCAATTGCCCCTGCCCATTACACCATCCGTGCACAATTGTCCAGGATAGCTTTCATTTGACAGGCACTAGGCCACCTGACCTGACCAACAATTTCACAACCTGCAAGATGCTGGAGGGGTGGATCAGATCAAGGGAAAAGAGGCGGGACCTCAGGGAGCTAATTGGCCTGGTCGAGCTCTCCAACATACTGGTAGCCCTAGGAGCAGTCTGTAGCACAGAATACGAGGCCCAGCTATTCAGGACCCTCTTCTCATGTGCCTTTTATGGCACATTCAGGATTTCGGAACTGGTGCCAGAATCGACAGCAACTCTGGGGGGGGGGCCTAACATCCAACTGGAGGACATCTCCTGGATGCCCAACAGGGTGGACCTCAAGCTCAAGAGATCCAAAACAAATCAAGCTGGCCCTCCAACAATGATCACATTACATTGTTCAGGGGCTGGCGAGTCCTGTCCATGGTCCTTGCTGCAGGTCTATCTGGCAGACAGATCATTGGGGAGAGGTATTTGTTTGTGCATGGGGACGGATCCCCTGTGACCAAGCACCAGTTTATGGCAAACATGTGTAAGGTTTGTGGTTCACTGGTAAGGATCCCATGGATTTCGGCACTCAGTTAGCTAACCTAGATATTGGTGTGCGTGAACAGAGTTTGTGGATGTGAACACAAGAATTCCAACTCCCATGGCTTCTGTGAATGGTTCAGCATCTGTTGCATGGTGCTGTGCTCTGCACATCAGTTCAGGACATGGGGCAGCTGACAAACTCATCCACGCACCCACCAAACCTGAACTTTAAGGCCAGCTTGAGGGATGAAGAATGTTCCACCATGTGGTCACCCTGACTTTATCCCTGGTGGTCCTCCTCCCTAATGCCAGTTCAAAACTGATTAAATAAAGTGCCAAAAATGCAACATATTGTGCAATGAAGAAACATATCCCCAGATCTCTGTCAGATATGTTCGATACTACATCAAAGGCGATGGGTTCCCTTGCTGAAGTCTTTCCATTTCCACCACTGAAAGCAGACTTCTGTTTAGCAGCCCAGTAGGCATGGCCAAACCAGAAAAGGTGAACTTTGCTGTTTTAACCCTTTCAAGGGAAAAAGTCAGTGGGGTGATGACCATAGGAAAACTGTAATGCAGTGCTATCGATTGAGTAGTAATCTATACTACCGCATACCAACTGCTTTACCTCACCCCCACCCACACCCCCCATTTCAAGTAGTTCCTGGAGGGCAGCTGAATCCATGCCACATATACAATGTTCAAGTACCTCAAAGGAATCAACAAAGTCCAAGAGGGTAACAGCTTTCAGAAAAAGAGATGTGCAAGAACAAGGGGGCACAATTTGAAGATAAAGGGGGGACAACTCTGGCAATGTAAGGAAGTATTTTTTTCATGGAGAAAGTGGTGGGCTCATGTAACGGGCCTTTCTGAGGAGGTTGTAAGGTTAAAAACAGTGGGAGGATTTAGGAATGTATGGGACAGATATACGGAAATTCTAGTGGGAGGTAGGAGGAAGTAGGATGTTGGTAAAGCTAGAATCTGCAGCATATCCAATAGGTAGGGAAATTGGCAGACTGGGTGGGTCAAGCAGTTATTATCTGCCATTAAAGTCTATGTTTCTACATAAACATTTTCCCTGTTGTCCCATAAATGTGAATTTTTTCCATCCCAATAGAAGAAGCAAATTACAGCTAAGCAACACATTCTTCTACATTCCTTATCAGGTTAATGTATTAGCAGCAGTATTTATTTAGTTTTGCATTGATAAGGAGGTTAGGCAATTTTGCCTATTTTTAGCCCCATCCTGGAGAAGGGGGATATACAGATGGAAACCAATTGAAATTGAACCAAATTAAGCAGTTGGTGGTATTTTTGGTGAATTGGGAATTTGGCCAGTGCACCAGGGAAATTCCCCAACTCTTTCTGAGAAGTGCCATAGGATCTTTAAAGGGACACTGTCAACCCCCTTAGGCCCTCAAAGTGTCCACAGTTATAAAAGAAAGAAACACATTTTATGATTGTTCATATTCTGCAGAGACTGCTAATGCAGTTGGTCATTTGATTCTCATCCTTTTTTTCTCTTAACAAGTGAAAAACAGATTGCCCAGCATACTGGTGTTACCATACAAAAACATGTATCTTTACATTTCTTGATCAAATCCCACTGCATCTTTTCTGGACATAAGAACACCCCCAATGCAGTCTAGCCACTCATAATGCAGTGGGAGTAGACGTGGCTATTACATCATGAGTGGATGCTCTGTTTGGGGGTGTTTCTAATGTTCAGGAAGTATGCAGTGAGAGTAGATCAGTAATTTGAAACAAAACAAGGTTGGGTACAATGGTATCATGCTTACATAGAGATAACTTTATACCGGCAATCATTACAGTGACAATGACAGGCTGCTGTCATGGTCATGAGCGACCTCATCAATGCTTCTCTAGGTCTTGCTCCACCTCCCCAAATCAACTCAAACCTGGAAATGATTATATAAGAGTCTGGGGAGTATGGGGGGGGCACAGCCCCCTGCTAAAAACAGTTTTTTCTCCTGACGGCACAATGCTGAGCGTGATCACTGTTGACATTGTGCTGTAACTGTAATGCCAATCGACAGGATTCCTGTTGAACCGGCGCGTAGAACCGAGTATAACTATAGATTAGCATGCACTTCAGTTCTGCTAAGCAAGGAGGTAGATAAAACAACCAGCAACATCAATACATTTTAAAAGGAAAGCAATCATAAATTGTTGCGTTTTAACTAGACATAATACGATGCAAAAAACTTTGACATTGTCCCTTTAACAGGCATCTGAGCAACCACCAGAACAGGTATAATGTCTCGACCAAGAGACGGGACCTCAGCAGTGCACTACAGTGCCAGTATTGGGATGTTACCCCAGGTTCCTGGTGTGGGGCTAGAACCCACAAGCTCTCCATCTTCCGGCCTCAGAGGCAAGTTTGCAACCTGCTGAGCCACTCATACTGCACTATATTGGCTCTGACTACAGTTTGTCTAATCATGTGGTGACACTGTCAACACGTTGCTCTGAGTAATGACTAGACATAATGATTGGAAACACATAGCAATTAAGCTATTAGCAATGATGGCTTTGTCCAGTCTGGCCAGCTCATGTCTGAAGGTGCTGACTGACATGACTAGACATGAAGGAAGAGGTCACTGAGCACCACTGTGCATCCTCTATTGTCTGGCTGAAGAGTTGTATTACTGATACTGACTACCTGAAACATTTCTACAGGTAGGAGATGTCACACAACTCTGTGACTGCACAAGTGAGGGCCACTACAGTTTGAGAATGGTCCTGTGGGCTATTTGCATACTGCCTCCCCAACTCCCACCGATACACATCTACAGATTGAAATTGTATGTGAGAGCGGGGTCAGCCATCCACTTTTAGCACAGCTCGTGGGGTTAAAAGAAGGAGTATACAGCAAAAGTGTTGTGTGAGTACTGTTGTGGCACTCCCTTGAACTTACATGCTCAGTGTACCTTGGCAGCATTTGTGCACTGTCATTGTAAATGACATGCCCTCTTTTTCAGTATGCATTTTTTTTCCATTTTAATCAACACTGTTATTATTGTAGATCATTATACCTACTCAGTGTCATGTATATTACCATGCTTGGGTCCCTCAGCTGCATCCTGCATCCTGCTTGAGCATGCCTTTCAGGCCCATCACAGAAAACAGGGAACTGAAGTGCAAATACAATTTTAGCTCAAGAAACTATAATACAGCTGTAGCTTAAAGTATTCTGTGTATATAATGAATTGGCACACATGTTTTGCATAATGTATGGCTCAATATTCTTACCACAGAGAAAGAATGCATCTTGAAATTGCTATAATAGTACCAGTAATTTGTGGTATCATGTAGTGTTTATGTGTACGAATACCAATATATATATATATAACATGATTCAGCAAATATTTTATTTTTATTTTTAAATGCATTGAACGTTATGCATTGAAAGTTTTGAGAAAAATCTTGCAAAATAACTCATTTTATTTGCAGCAGTGCTATTAAGGTAAATGCATCTGAACTTTGAAGGCTACATGATGCAGAACAATAATACATTTCTGCCCATCAAGTACTAAACACATTTTAATAGCTATTTTTTTTTATTTATAGATAAACACTCTTCAGGTAACTCACCATTTATTTACATTATATAATATTATATTATATTATATTATATTATAGATAGATACAGATATAGATATAGATATGCATTTTTGCTTTGTGTTTCCACTGATGAAATAAACAATTTATAACGCAAATGTAAAACTTGTTAATCTTAAAAACCATCTCTGGGTCTTGTTCTTTGATGGGTGGAATAAGACAATCAGATTAAACACCATCACTTTGTGAGACATGATGATACGGACAGATGTGATCATCATGCTGGCTGCCAGCGTCTCCAGTTTGTCTCCAGTTTATGGGGAAAAGCCATTTACCCGCTAAAGGGGCATTAATTATTTAGCAGTAGTTTGAGAAGCAGCAGTTGTGGCGGAAGCAGGATGAGTGCATGCCTAAACTTGGAAAGCTGATCCCTCTATCCAGCACAGATTGCAGCTTTCCTTTAAAGGGCCAGCTGTTGTATTTTGTCACTGTTTCAACTGGGTTAAATGAAGGACTCAGGCTACAGTCTCCCAGTTTCACTCAGCTGTCCCTTCTTTGTTTCCCTAGGTATATCCTGAAGGATATTAGACTGCTAACAGTTTATTCAAGTCAAAGTGTTATCATATCAGTCTGTAACATGGGAAAAATAGTTTGGGTTCTTTTCATAATGTAAATTATTGCTTTCTTATCAGCCTCTCTCCTATTCAAAAATGAAAAAGCACTTCAATGCATATATTTTTTACATGATTTGGCTGGACTAAATTGATTGAATAAAAGGGATAAATCTGGGGATAGGGGTTAGAGCATCAAAACTCTACTAGTAGAAGAGAAAATGTTTAGCTCTTATGACCATGGGCAAATTACTGTGTGCTATTGTTTAGACATATTGGTCTGTGATTTGTGTATATTACTACATCCCATGCCCTATTCACCCTTCACCTAGTTACGTATTTTGCCACTTACCCTACTGTATATTTTAAAACTCAGTGTGTAACTTGAATTTTACGCCACCATGACTCTGTTACAAATATATTTTCAAAAGGTATAGTATATAGACTGCACATTCCCCTAGCTCTCATCCTTGTTACCTAATAACTTTGGCAGTTTGCACAATTTCTACATTTTTTTTCTCATTCTGGAATGTATTACTTGTACCTTGCTTTCATTGTTCATGTACATGCCCCATTGTTGTCACTATATTTGCTACTGCTGCCATTATTGCATGCTGTATCCCTTCTGCCAGGTTGCACCTAGAAGTGCGTTCTGGCTCAGTGAGCCTATCCTGGTCACCTAATTTCAATTAAATAAAACAAATAAATAACTACACACTTAAACTGCTAAAAATAGGTCACATCACATGGGCAGTAACTTACTTCAAGTCATCATTATTGAATTAATTTTTGTTTTATTAACCTAAAACAAAAATTGTTCAGCCCTACTGCCAGTTCCTTGCAAGTCTCCTGTAGAGCTGTTCATAGTGTGAAATTCTACTGGCAGAATTGGTGCAGTCTGGTAACTCCACTTCTACAATGCTTTTCAGAATGTCCTTTTTTAATCCTGCAGAATTTTCAAAAGCATGTCTATGTAAACCATGAAATAATATTCTGCTGATTACATAACCTGTGGAATAGTGCTCCGCAGTTGGTAGAAAATGAATGTATGGTTTACATAAACCACTGAATACTGTTCTTAATTGTCCATTTAAAAAAAAATTGACTTTTGGAATTTCAGAATTTTGCTGCTTACAGAAATTTATGGAAAATGTGGTATTTCCGGAGTTCTGTGGAATACAAGTGGAAGCAGAATGTGACATTTCCGCACAGCTCTAGTCTCCTGTTCTTCTCAAAAAATTATTAACCATCTACACAATATGCCAGTTAAAACTAGTTCAAGGATTTATGAGGATGATACATTTCTTGTTCTGTTCTAGCAGAGCTGTCTCCAATAAAGGTTTTACAATCAGATTTTCAATTTAATTTACCATTATTTTGTGGAGAACAAAGTGGTATGTGTTACTAAAAAGTTCTAGATTAGGTTATTTGTCTTATAGCATAGGTTTAAGGATCTCTCTTCAACCTTTCTGCTTACAAGTGCTCCACGTGGTTTCTGGTGTCAGCAGGTAGGCAATTTTAAGTATCTTAGATTTATTTTCTATGCATAATTATAATTTTCTATGCATAATTATAATACTATTTCCATACTAATCATCTAACAGGCAATGTTTCATCCAGACTGGCCTCTGTTATATGAGCCAGACATTGTTCCAGCTTTTTAAACAAGGCACTCATCACACTGCATCTGCTATTACCAATTCTGGATTATGACGATGCTTTATATAGATCAGCAGGGTCCACTTTTTTCTTCAAAGACTTGTTGTCTCATATAATAAAAAAAACAGATTTGTGCTGAAGTGTAACTATAGATCTTACCCTTAAACTTCATTATGTTTACTAACCTTTCACTTGGTCACTACTGTCCCAACAGAAAGTCAGGTAATGGGTTAACTGTACTCTACCTAACCTATAGTGCTGTGTGGAAAATTCAATTAAAATTTGGTGAATTCATACTGACTCTGTGGAATTCTATCAGAAGCAGAATGACAGAATTCTACTGTTGAATGGTAGCAGGTCTTACAATAGATCTGCTGGTTTTCATGGAAAAGTAGAATGTTTTTTCATGAATTTGCAGGTTTTCCAGAGAAGACTATTCATGACCATTTTACATTATTTACATGAAAGCAAGTAATTGAATTTCATCAAATATGCACCCATTTGGCCATCCCACTACTACAGTGCTTGTGCAACCACTCGTGACACTGGTGACCCAGGTTCGAGAGTGAACTCAACTGCTGGAGTGCCGGCCAGGGAGAGGAGGATGAGCATCCCAAGGACTGCTCTATTCCTCTGGGGGGGACCATCACAGTGCTCGGTGCATGTCTGGCCCCTAGCAGTGAGCTGGAGGAGGGCTCACCAGAGCCTGTAATGTTCTGGGTGGAGGGGTAGGCAGATGCTGTGATCTCCCTGTGGGCGCACAGGGTGGAATCATGGTGTCATTGCATGCAGCAGACCTCCAGGTGAAACCTATCTACAGAAAAAAAACTGTGCCTCAGGACCTCCTGGCTCAGCCATCGGCCCCAGGGATAGCCTGCCATGGGGGTATATCGGTACACACTATCCCTTGGGACAGCCCCATCATGAGGGTGGACTCCCATGGGGTTGAAGTCCCATGGTGGAGTGTGTTCTGATGTCAGAGGCAAAGCAGCAAACCAGGGAGTATAAAAAAATATCAATTAAAAAACATGCACCCATTTGCCCTTTCATGCCTGGTGTATCCCAAAGCAAAATTTTGTCATGTGCATCATGATCCATAGAAAAATATTACACAGAATTTCATCTGCATGTTTATTGGAGATGGAACTTACTGATTTTTTCTATGGTTGATCATACTTTGTGGAAACTAATACAGCGGTTAATCTCACGACACTTTTTGGAACCACATGGTTCTGCATTACACAACAAATGCATGCATGTGACTTCCTCAGCTCATTGCAGGCCAAGTGAGCATTTTAGAGGGAGAAAGATCTGTTCTGTGGTGCTGCTCCATTTCGTCCTAGACAGACTGTTCAGAATCCTCAAAAAACTTGTTTTTGGAGAATGTTTACTATATGAGTATAGTAGAACTGATAATTATGTAAGTGCCATGTTTTCAGTGTCTTGTTCTATTATATTTTGCAGTGTTTGACTTGCATAGATGCAGTTGTATTGTTTCAGTAGTGATGGATGGATGTAAATGGTAGTATAGCACTAGCAGACAAAAAGAGAGAGAAACACACACACTCACTGGAATGGAGACTGCCAGATTCATTACATATTAAGAAAGGCGTAATGGGATCTTTTTTCAATCACGAACCTGGTAGAGACTTTTTTCAGTGCTTCATCATGTAGGTGCTGTGCAGATGTTGCTGTTTGCTTTATTGAATCATTTTTTGTTTTGTATTAAATTAAAATATTAATTTTTTTTTAGTTCAATCATTTTAGTTCAATATGAAGGAGGGCAGTTCAGATGGTGGACATGGGTGTGGGATTGGCCAATCATGCCTGCATGAAAATGGAAATGGAAAGGTTGCACTGTGAGCTGTGGTGCAGCAGCCTCAGCATCAGTTGAGTGTGCTCAGCCCTCTATAATTCAGATGTTGGCAGCTGCTCCTGGAAAAACGGTGCCTCTTGTATTGCCCATCTGAAGCTGGGAGAAGGACAAATATTGGTGATAGGAGTGTGACTGTGTAGCCTAATTGCCTACTGAAAAAACTCCTACTGATGCAGTAACAATGTTACAAATGTCACAGCCACACAGTGCGTGGGTCATCAGAACTGCAAGAATCACAGGATGCTCTGGAGTCTGAGTCACAGGAGACAGTAATGTAAGAGTCACATTGTGAGGTGTTAGAGAAGGAGGAGGAGGAAGCATGGAAGGAGGTTTTTGAGGGAGTGGAGAACAATTTCCAAAGATTTTTCCAAGGAAAGGAAATGTCAGCTAAAGAAGCAGAGGGAGAGAAGCAGGTGGAGATGGAGAATATTGATGTTGGCAGCTGTGAGCTTTGGTCAGATCTGGAAAATTATTTACATGAAAGCAAGTCATGGAATTTCATCAACATGTACCCATTTGGCCAGCCCATCAGCACAGCAGTTGTGCAACCACTCTTAACACTGGTGACCCGGTGCTAGACATCAACTGGGAGTCTGACAGCAGGCCTGCAAATCAGTTTATAAGCTTTAAATGCCTTTTTCTGCACCAAGAGACAGTGAAGTTGAGAAGGAGGAGAAGGATAAGGAGGGTGACAATAGTCAGGGACCCATATTTAAAAACATTTTTGAAAAGAAAGGGTAAAGAAAATACACAGGAAAAGTAAAGTGGCTGTTATGGGTGGAGTCGCAGAGGTGTTGGTGATCATGGTGCTGATTTAGTTACAGGTGCAGCCATGAACAAACAGAAAGGAAGAAACTCCAAACAGTCCTAGTATGGGGTGTTTATGTTAAAGATTCAGATGATGAGAGCTCTTCTATACTGTATTTCACATCTGCAAAGCTAGAGTCAGACATGGTAAAGTTGGTTTGTGTTTTGTAACTACCGGTCGGTGGAATTAGATGAAATCAAAATATTTTATTAAGTAGTAGTAGTAGTAACATTTTTATTCATAAAATAATGAATATGGATAACTCCACTGAGACTAAGCTCCTTTACAGAGAGGTCCAAGGTGCCAGTTCCAGTTACTCTTACAGCATATTACAATATACATAAAAGAACAATGATCACAACACATTTTTACATCAATAAATATAACATATTTCCAAGACATCCACAAATACATATGTCAAAGACACAATACGTAACTAACAGGGTAGGCAATACTTAAACAATAAATACAAATCACAAAAACTACCATACCATTGTCCATTATTTATCTAAACTAAACACCCCTCATAATTGCTATTGTTAATAAGCCATTCTTTTATTGGACGCAACTGATAATCCCTATCTAGGGATCTAAACTTCCCAGGCAGGTTATTCCATAGGGAGGGTCCTATACTGAAGAAATGATTATCCCCCCCCCCGCACCGTTCTTCATTTTGGGACATAACATTCTAAACTATTTGTAGAACGCAATCCCTCAGCTGGGTTTTTTAAATCAATACTCTCGACCAGGTATTTAGGAGCTTTCCCTGAAATACATTTTAACATAAGTATAACTGTACTAAAATGTCACCCTTGAGATAAAGTGTACCAATCCAGTTCTTTATACATATTCACTCTATGTGTCATTCTTGATGCACCTTATTATACATGACATCAAGCTTGTATAACTGCTCTTTTGAAGCACCCATATAAATCAAGTTTCCATACTCCAATATGGGTAATACTACAACTGTTACTACTAATTTTCTAATTTCCAAAGGCATACTGTTTCTTACTCTATATAATGAACCCAAGCACTTTCCAACTTTTGTCAAAATGTTTTCTATATGGCTCTTCCATTTAAGTTTTATATCTAAATATACCCCCATATATCTATATTTGTCAACTTGTTGCAAAATACCCCCTGAATATGTTTTAATTTGTAATCCATCTTGTTCTAATTTAGGCCCATTTCCCCTATGAAATACCATTACCTGGGATTTTTTTTCACAGAACCAGTTCACCACTGAAATAAATAAGTGGCAGCAGCACCAAAAGGGGGCACAACTAGTTTTGGATAAACCAGTGGCAGAGCTAGAGGGGGGGCTGAGGGGGGCAGTCACCCTCCTGGCTGCCCCAATGTGAGTAGTGGCACCCTGCCAACATCTTTATTCACTCTTTAGTGACCATTGTGGAGCCCATGATTGACTGAATGGCCCCCTCGGCTCCCAAACGCTCCCAAACCTGGCTCCGCCACTGGGATAAACCTGTCATTAACCATGGTGGAGAGGTACACGAGGAAGCACAAGTCAATAATATTGATCATAGCAACAGCAGCACTTCCTTCACCAATGCCTCTTCAATGTATGCCACAAGCACTCTACCAGTAAAGTATCACAGTCTACAGCTGACTATTTTGCAAAGTATAAAACACTTAACAGACCTACCCCGGCAGTAAAAGTGTGTCTCAGTCCCAGGATAGAGCATATTCCTGATCTAAGCATCTGCCCCTAGTGCACCCCACAACCATGGAAACACTTCGTAAACATAGTAATTATTATCATAACCACACAGACTCCAGGGAACTAAATGTGTGTTTTGCAGAAATGCTAGCAGTGGATATGCTGCCTTACTGCTTTGTTGACAATGTAGGGATTTCACACTTAATGAGTAGAGTGGTTCTCAATTTGAATATTCCATTCAGAATCTAATTAGAATTATATCTAGATCTTACATACTTTATCTGTCATGACCATTCATGAATTCAAGGCACTTCTGTGGAAAAGGGTGAAACAGTTTTCTACAAATCAACACACTGACAATATAGGTGGCAGAATTTAGACACAGTTTTGAAAGACAGTACCAGCAAAATAATGACATCTTGACATGGGAGTGGGCAAGAAGGTAGTGACGTGAGGGGAGAATTGGCTGGAAAATATATCCCAGAGGGTGGTGGTAAATGACATACACTCTGCAGAGGGTGAAGTGAAATGTGGGGTACCACGGGGATCAGTGCTAGGTCCAGTCCTCTTCAATGTCTTTATCAGTGACATTGCAGAGAGTCTAGAAGGGAAAATTTGCCTGTTTGCTGATGACACTGAGATCTGCCACAGGGTGGACATGCCAGGGGGAGTCGATAGAATGAGGGGAGAGGTAAAGATGCTGGAGCATCAGTCAAGGGATTTGCAGCTGGGTTTCAATGCAAAAAAGTGCAAGAAAATGCACATAGGGCACAAAAACCCAGGAGCTACATATCAACTTGGGGGAGAGGGCAACTGCATGCTCCAAGCAGGAAAGAAACCTGGGAGTTAACATGACTGATGACCTCAAGGTACGTAGGCAGTGTGATAAGGTGGCTGGAAAGGCAAACAAAATGCTTTGATGCATAGGCAGGGGAATCACCATCAGAAAAAGGTAGGTCATAATTCCACTATACAGGACAATTGTGAGGCCACACCTTGAGTACTGCGTTCAGTTCTGGGGGCCTCATCTACATAAGGACATAGGGTGGAGGTGGTTCAGAGGAGGGCAAACAAAATGGTGCAGGGACTGCATCACAAGCCTTACAAGGAGAGGCTGAAGAATTAAATATGTACTCCCTGGAGGAGAGGAGGGAGAGGGGGGATATGATTGAGACTTTTAAGTACTTCACAGGGAAGAACAAGGTGCAGGAGAATACTACTTTTCAAAGAAAAAGATGCTCAAGGATGAGGGGACACAAGACGAAACTGGAGGGACATTCAAAGGGAACATGAGGAAGTACTTCTTCACAGAGAGAGTGGTGGACAAGAGGAACATCCTGCTGGCAGAGGTGGTGGTTGCAAAAACAATTACAGGTTTCAAAAATGTTTGGAACAGGCATAGAGGTTTACTGGTACATGGGGGAGAGCACAGTTGTTAGGGGTAAGGGGCAGACTAGGAGGGCTGAAGGCCCTTTTCTGCCAACAATATCTATGTTTCTATCTTTATGGACCCCAAGGTAGGTGGACCAAGGCCATTAGGAAGTAAATCGGTGCATTTCTGAAGCAATTCACCCACTTACTTCCAAGACATTTGTACACAATGCTCACAGAATTTACAGTATATGTAGAAAGTCATTTTGTCATTCTGCTTAAATCCATGTGGATTCTGCTTAAACAAATGTGGAGTTAAGACATGATGAAAGGAGAGCAAGGGCTCAAGTAGCATGGTCAAAATAATGGAGAACAGGATGTTGCAAAAGCTTACAGGGTTGAAAGGAAATAATCTATAGGACCTGATGCCTTACACCTGAGGATGCTGAAGGAGGTAGCAGAAGTGTAGCAGCGCCACTTGCAGACATCTTCAACTGCTCCTAGCCAAAGGGCTGATCCCGAGGGACTGAAGGACAGTGGATGTGGTCTCTTTCCACATGAGAGTGGAAGGCAGAATAAGCCAGGAAACTACGGACCAGTTAGCTTGCCATCTATAATGGGAAAAATTTAGAATCTTTACTAAGGGAGGAACTTGTGAACTTCCTGGAGGGAAATAGGCTACAGGATCCCAGACAACATGGTTTCATGAGAAGAAGGTCTTGACAGAGCAATTTGGTTGACTTCTTTTGACTGGGTGACCAGAGTAGCAGATAGGGGAGAGGCAATAAATGTAGTATACTTGGATTTCAGCAAGACCTTTGACTCACACCCCCACAGGAAGCTGGTAAAGAAGATAAGAGAATTAGGGGTGCAGTAAAAATTTGCAACTTGTGTAGAGAACTGGATAAGGGGAAGAACACAAAGGGTGGTAATTAATTGTGAGTTTTCAGAGGTTTGGAAAGTGACAAGTGGAGTACCTCAGGGGTTGGTGCTGGGCACGGTCCTTTTCATTGAATTAATTTGTGACATAGGGGAAGGCATCAAGGGCATGATCTGCCTCTTTGCAAATGACACAAAGATCTGTGCAAGAGTGGACATGGAAGAAGGCATAAGGGGACTTAGGGAGGGTATAGGCAGGTTGGAGAGCTGGTTAATGATTTAGCAGTATGGCTTCAATGCAAAAAAATTCACAAAAAGAGTGGTGCACACGTGAAACAATTTGCCAAATTAAGTGATACAGGCCATATCAGTAAACAACTTCAAGCAGAGATGGGACAGGCATATAGGATTAATTAGAAAAGGGAGAGGGAGAAATATAGGGAAGAGAAGGCCACTAGGGCTGGTGCGGAGTAGTTAGGTAAGGTGGGCAGACTGGACTGTCTGACAGGCCTTTTTCTGGCATTATTGTCTGTGTATCTGTGTGTTGAAACCTACCTCATGAAACAATCAGCAAACCACAGAATTGTATTCTATGAGTTCAAAAATAAATCTGATGACTGGTTTTGGAATTCCAGAGACTGTCTCCAAAAATTCCAAAATGTATTTCACCAACATCATTGCTATTCTGCATGAACTGCACTGGAGAATTCCACATGGCACTACTAAGCAATGCATGTGCATTTTATAGTAATGCATACCCTCTACAAGACATGATCAGCCAATAACTAAATCTATGTATAGCATCATGATTGCTCATTTCTGGGATTACCATTCACCTAAAATTGTACAATAACAGTTCTTAACATATGTTTACAAAAACGGAAATCATTTTTTTAAATAGTCTCTATTTCAGCCCCACCAACTCATTTTCTCCTTTACAGTCACCAGTTCATCTTTCCACCTACCCAAGCCATTCTGCCCAACATTGGAGTCCACCTATATTTCAGAATAATGGCAGTCTCTGTGTGAAATCCCTCTTTGGATCTTTTTTTTTACAATTGTTTAACCAGGTGAGACACACTAAGCTGAAAGCTTTTTTACAGGTGCAACCTGGGAGCACAGGGAAGTTAAGTGACTTGTCAAGGTCACACATTATATGCAAGTGGGGGCTGTGGGATTCAAACCCAGGTCTCCAGATTTGCAGCTCAGAGCCTTAAACCACTGCGCTATACTGCCTCCCTTGATCTCGAGACCATAACCCACAGCTTATCCTTTGTGGGCAAGTGGGGGGGGCATACTCATTCAACAGGTCAGGCTCAAAAAGAAAATCTAGCATAGAGGAAGTGGTGTCAGAATGGCCATACTGTGGTATGGGGAGTGCAGGGATGCTTCTCCTGCCTGTGACCACTGGAACGTTTTTGTACTCAAAGTCCCTCACCTTATCCTTCCCCGAAGGGATTGAACCTCAGGAGTGACCCACTTTTTTTCTTGCTGGGGCCATCAGAAGGTTGGGCGAGTTCCAACCTTCCTTTAGAACTCCCCTGCTGGCCCCAATCTTGGTGTGTGATGATACCTCTGTGCCATTCGACAGGTGAATTGGTGCATGCCAATATAAGGCAGTTCCAAAAGAACCACTATAGTTTTTCCCACATGACACAACATCCCCCTAGGCCACTAGCAGACTAATGTGCAGCATATGTTGGTGCCCTCCCTCCCTGATGCAAGAGGCATCCAAGATGGTTGCTGGAAGCCCACCTTGCTGATCAGCCCCAGGCATCCAAGGCTCAGTACATGTGCCTAAGCCACCTCAGTGAGAAGTGCTACCATTGTTCCAGCCAGCCTGCTCTGAAAGAACTTTATACTGTAAGGTCAATTAAACATGATTTGGGTCCTTCACGTGCAGTACTTGAATGCATGTATTTTTTATTTTCTGCCTATTTGTTTATAACTGCCACTATGCCACCAAACGCCAGGTGCCCCTGGAAATGAGACATTAAATCTCAGTGGACCTACCCAGTACAAATAATTTTATTAAATAAAGACTGTTGAGCAGTAGGAAGACATTCAAGAAAAATAAAAAAACAATGAAGCCAGTATAAAATCTGGTACAGGTGGAAAATAGATTGGCTTGCTTGGGAAAGTATGGACAATGCATTCATGCAAAAGTTAGATACTGGTTTTGTATAGCACCTTTTACATACTGTACACTGTATCCTTAGAAATACACATAATGCCTCAGTTATGATTATGAACAAGTAAGGGGTATCCATTTCAAACTAACTATCAAATGTAAACAGTCACAAAGTGGTTTCACAGGAAAATACTGTATTTATGATATAAACAACTGAGGGCCACATCAGAGAATGCTGCTCTACTCATTGCTAATGAAGCACTGCAGAAAACAAAACAGCAACAGAAAGTTTAGTGAAATAGATCTTACTGTAAACAGTCATGCCCCACAAACAATACCCAACATTTTGCACTTGTACCTTGTGCTTCCTCAGGGGGTTTATTGATATATCTTTTAAAAATATTTTCAATATATTTAGTGAGTGTCTTGGGTTTTTTTTTCTGCAATGTTCTTGATTTGCGCTTTTGAAGGAAATTATTTTATTTTATGTAGTTACTTGGTGTTTGGTGACCTAGTACATGCACTAGACATGAGAGGCACAGCATTAAGAAAACAGGGCAAGCACAGCACAAATTTTTGTGCTGCACTTGCCCCTGCACTCAACACAGCTGCTGAACTATTCAGTCAGATAGCAAGTAGTGCTATCCAACTGAATATCAGGCTATGTCAGCACATCAGTAAGTGAAATGGCACTGCCCTGACATGGATCGATGCTGTATTTAGCCCACAGGGAATAGCGCTGCCTGAAACGGAATAGCACCCTGACACACATGAGCTATATGCAGCCTGTGCATGCAAATGAGCCCTTTGGACTTACAAGGAAATAAGGGACCATCTGTATGCACATTATGGGCTAACTGGCATGGGGCACAACAGCCTCTTAGCACCTCTTACAGTGTAAAAAGTAAGCCCTGGCGGCATAGTGGTCCCCCCCATAACCCATGCACTCCTTCTACAGGAATACTTGGTGGTCCAGTGTGTGTCCCCATCCCCGGATCACCAATCCCTTTGTTTGCCTGGTAGTCCAGTGGTTTTCCACCCCCTCAGTTGCCCTTTCACTCTTTTGAAAAGATTCCCTGGTGGTCCAGTGGTCCCCCACCCCAACTCCCCCAATATAATATAGATAGCACATCTAGACAGTCAGGTGTCCTCCCCACAGCATTCCCAAACCCAACCCTCCCACTGACATCCAACCTCCCCACACCTCCCCCTCACGCCAGTGGCCGGTACTCCTCCCAGCTAGATATGGTGACCGGCACAGACCTCCTCCCACCTCTGCAGCCAGCTGCTGTATGAGCTGTCTGTGGGCATGTGTACTGTAAAAATAACTGCTGTATATGTACTGGGGAGTGGGTGGCTGGAAGGACCACTGGACTGCCATGGAATCTTTTTAAAAGGGTAAATGGGCAATTGGGGGTATAGAGGGAACCACTGGATTACCAGGGAAACATTGAAACATAGGGAACCAGTGATTGGAAGGACACACTGGACCAGAGGTATTCCAGTAGAAGGAGTGAAAGGGCAATCAGAGGTGGGGGGATACACTGGACAACCAGAGAATATTATTCAGAGCTCAATGGGAGAATGGGGATGGGCTGCTGCAGTACAGCCACCATGCCTTTATGGGTATGGGGGGCATGGGTGCCACATTGAGGTGGTTTTCAGCAGTAGTAATCAGTGCCACTTGACGAGCTGTTTCACACTGCTCTAAACCTTTGACTATCCTGGTGAAAAGGTATGCATTAGGGGACACACTTATTTGCATAGGCTCAGCAATATTTTAGCACCTTGGTGCTGCTGGGTTTTGAGGACACTCCCAGGGCCTCTTAAAGCAACAGTACTAACAAATCAGGAAGTGATCTATCAAAATTCTGCTTTTTGGCTGTAAGCATGCAGCCAAAGTTACAGTTTCCATACCTATAAATATTATTTTCAGTCATCTTTAGTTTTTTTAGATATTTGCAATACATTTGAATTGTTGTCACTCCACAATAAACATGGCGGCTGATTAATTTTCAGCTGTACTTTTCCTTCAGGTCACATCACGTCTTTTGACTACAGTAGTGGGACCCTATGCTGACCATTCCCAATGTCCCTACAAGTCATACACATGTGCAGTTGGCAGCAGAGGGGGTTCCAGTGCAACATGCTTGCTGGCAGAAATGTAAAAAAAAAAAAAAGCAGAGGATAACTGAGCAGATTACTCAGCTGATAGTTCAATGCCGACAGGAAAGAATACCAGGTATATGATCAGCATAGCACAGGGAATAAACTGTCAAAAAAGTGCAAATTCTTTTTTCATAGTACTGCTGCTTTAATATGACACCGCTGGGAGTGTACATGCAAACCTGGGTAAGCGCTTGTGCTAATCTGTGCTAAACAGGCTAGTATGGGTGCTAATCTTTGATTATAGGGCATACACAGCTTTATGTCCAGAGAATAATTTCAACATGGCACCCTTTGTCGGCAACCTTGGTGTTCTACCTGATTGCAAATGTTTTTTTTTTTCTCCCACACACTCCCATATTTGCAAAACCTTTTTTATGCATTCAGCATTGCCTAAACATGACACTTCCTGGACTACTCATCTGCTGAAATACCGATTAATTCTTTATTTACTCTTGCACAGCTATTGTAACTGCCTATACTGCGGCCTTCCTAAATATCTACTTTCTAGACACCAACATGTGCAATATGCTGCTCCTCACCTCGTTACCTGCAGCATGAAACATGATCACGTTATTCCCATTCTCCATGACCAGCATGGACTCCTTGTTCTCTTCTGGATTTAGTTTAAAATTGCCTTCCTTGTTTTCAAGATCCCTAAAAGACTTACTTTCAACTATTTCACTGACCTGGTCTCCCTCATATCTCTCTCTTCCTCATCTCTCTCTCTCTCTCTCCCCTCACTCCTCTAATGTCCATGTTCTTTCCATCTGATCTCCCAAACTTAACCATGCTGGTGGTTGAGTCTTCTATTCTGCTACTCTTGTCACCTGCAGCAATGTATCTATGTATTTAAAATTTGATGACTGGGATAGGCACACTGAGCCAGAACTCATTTCCAGGTGCAACC
The DNA here is from genome assembly GCA_016271365.2 of Neoceratodus forsteri. Lineage (NCBI taxonomy): Eukaryota > Metazoa > Chordata > Ceratodontiformes > Ceratodontidae > Neoceratodus > Neoceratodus forsteri. The sequence continues at coordinate 534,953,974 of CM028135.1, read as the reverse complement.
TGGGGAAAGGGATACAGAAGGGAGTGAAACAGCAATAACAAATACAGTGACAACAACAGGTGCATGCTCAGGAACAATAAGAGCAAAGTGCAAGTCATAAATTCCAGAAGAAGAAAAAGCAATGTAAAAATTATGCAAAGTACATAGGTTATAGAGTTAGCAAGGATGAGAGATAGGGGAGTGTTCCACCAATGTATGGCAAGGTATCTGTAACAGAATTATGATGACATAAAACTCAAATGACATAATATACCAAGTTTGAAGTTACACAATAGTGTAAGATGCAAAATGCATACATTGTAGCCCGAGTGAAAGAGCATGGGACAATGTAATACTCCATAACTTCTATGTTGCTTTTTGCCTAACCAGCTTGCACTCCCTGTTCAAGAAGTCTCCCCCAGAACTTATCATTTCTCCCTTGACCAAATGTCCTAGTTTATCTATACTGCAACACTGTTCTTTTCTTTTGTATTCATTTTGGATTCATCGCAGCTATTTTGCCTGGTACTGCCCTCATTTACTGCTACCTTAGCATACTGCATGCCTGATCCTGTAGCTAATAGAGACCACTTCCCTACTGTCCATACAATAATAGTTTGTCCTATTTTGAAGTTTGTATGCCATATTCTCTGTTTAGGCAGTTCACACCCACTGTAAAGTGTTTTGAGTACACTTTGTATGAAAGACACTATACAAAAGTAAATTATACTGCATTTCATTGTATTGTACTGTACGGTATATAACCCACCAATTCATTATTGTGTGATGCAATAAACTACAGCAATGTGTTCTATCCATGTCTAAACTCCCACTAATTGCTGATTACTTCATTGAATAACACTTTTCACTTGTTGTTGCTGTTCTCTTCTATCTTGTATAATCTAGTAACCCATATGTGGTATAAATGAGTCTGAATAATATTCTTTGTAATGGTTTATGTTTCCTTTTCTCATCAGAGTTGCTGGATTTTATTAGTACCATGTTTTTCCTTATTTTTTCCCCTGAATCTTCCCCTGTTCTTGTTTCACCCCAGGACTCAGTGCACTTTCTTGGGTAAAAATATTTAAATAAAATAAATAAATTCTTAATCAACTAGAAGGGCGTCTACTGTTTTGACCCAAATGACAACATTCAGATAGTTAGTTTTTAATTATAGTAAGCATTTTAATTCCTAGTGGGGTAAAAGCCAGTTACCCAACATGATAAACATAGGAAAAAGCTTAGTTTTTAGACTGTTATGATTCCATATTTTCTGTGTTTCAGTTCCAATCTTCTTTATAACTGCCTACATTATCATGAATACAGGATCAGTTTCTCATCTATTCTGCTTATTTATCCACACCTGACATCACAATCCTCTGACTGCAATGTCACAATATGTTGCTGTGCAAATGTTTATGATGTCACAGTCAAAGGATTATGATGTTAGGTGCACTGCATGCAATCAGACTGAGCAAAGGAAATATGAAAAACAATGATCCTGATTTCAAATTAAAGAATGTAGTGAGAGTGGGCATGCTAAATAAAAATGTAAACTATAAGCTGAATAATTTATAAATAGCATGTTTTCCATTTTTTCTAGAATGTCAATGGCTCTTTAAGGGGCGAGTGCAAACTAGAACATCTTGGCTGACTGACTGGGAGCTTTACCAGTTGACCTTTGGAAAGAACTTAAGGCTTTCTTGTTCCAGACTTTCAGCCATATTAAAACAGGGAGTAAGAGCCTCAGAAGTATATATACTCCTAGTGTATTGAATGCCTGAAAGACTGAAACCAAAAGACAAGCGAGATGGTCCACAAACTGCCAAAACAAGATTACAGTGTAAACTGCAATGGCAGGCAATAAATCTATATGAAGCACTGTCTCCATTTAAACTCTAATGCATTACAAAAAAAGAAAAGAAAAAAAACTCACACTCACACATACATACTTCCACCACAAGGCTCTTGTAATTGATGGGACCAGGCTGTTAAACCATCATCAGCCATTATAAACGAACTTTCTATTAAAAGATCATCCAGTTCATGCTACAAGTGCTTATTGTGTCCGGCACCACTTCCAGACTGTGTACATGTCAGATCTGCTTAGAAATGCAGAGGCACCCAGCTTAAAAGAAACTTTATGGCATCTGGGGAGCAGCAGCAGAACAGACTGTGGGGAAAAGGTTGCCACTTTGCCCTTAATATTTAAAAAGAAACACTGGAAGTTATTTTTTTTGGGGAGAGGGCTTGCAAATGTCATCACTAACATAAAAGGGCCTATGAATATGAACCTTTGGTATTGACATAGCACGTAGCGTATTGGCTTTATTATACTCCACTATCCATGAGATACTGTTGCAATATTACTCTTGCTTTTTCTGGTTTTATCTGTAAAAAGATATTCAACCTGTATTGGCACTTGCAAAACTGGAGAAGATGGAAGGTTTGATACCTTTTATTGGACCAACAAGTGTCTTGTACAAAAATGGAATTATACACCAGCTTTTGGGGACACACAGGTCCCTTCTTCAGGTGAATAGCAAAACTGAGCAACATAACACATAAGCAGTATTTATATCCACTGTGGAGCAATTAAAAATCAGGAAGTGAAGTAGGAAGGTGATAAAGGGGACTGGAGATGAAAGTCTAAGATGCAAAATAAAAACATGAGAAGAAATGGGTAGAGGGGCTAAGACCCCTTTATCACCTTCCTACTTCACTTCCTGATTTTTAATTGCTCCACACTGGATATAAATACTGCTTATGTTGCTCAGTTTTGCTATTCACATGAAGAAGGGACCTGTGTGTCCCTGAAAGCTGGTGTATAATTCCATCTTTGTACAAGACACTTGTTGGTCCAATAAAAGGTATCAAACCTTTCATATTCTTCTGGTTTTATCTGCTAATCCTTTCACTGCAAAATCATAGGAAGATTTGGGGTTACTCAAGAAAGATGAAGATTTTATGGAACATGATTAAACCAGTTTGGAAATATGTTATGCTCACATTTATGTAATTACTGTTTACTTTTCATGCATATGAAAGTCAGAAAATGTTAAAAAAATTTTTTTTTTTTAGTCTGTTCAATGTTTACATGAATGTAGTGTATATTGGTACATCAACACACAGAGTACATTGACATAATATATACACTGATGGATTGTTTTATTATCAGTATACTTTCAATGGGCCTTATATACAATATTGTGCAAGCCAGAAGCTAATACTATGCAGTTGGAATGGTGAGTGTCAGCCCTTTCCATCATTATAGTAAGAGATTTTAACATGCAGGGTACAAAGGATATGGGCTTGTAACATTGCATTGTTATTGTTACTATGAAGACAATACATCAATGTAGCTGTGAGTGTATTTGTACAGAAACACTACATCAACATATCACAGACTTGTCAATGTGATATTTCAACCTGTTATTTAACAAAAATAAAACAGACCAAGTTCTTAGCACTAACTGTTCCAAAGATAGCCCTGCTAAAGGCAATGTGCCTGGTTTTCAAAGCCCTCTGGGAGCTTTGTGGAATGTTTCTGCTGCATTCTCATAAACTGTACCTGACAGACTACCTCCAAAGTGGTCCAAAGTGTGGGTGCAGTTGCCAAAATCTGCACCACTAAAAATGATGCATATGTCGGAATACTGATGTATGCATCATTTGTTCCCACAAGCTGCCTCAAATTACAGCAATTGTCAATATTCTCCTGCATTATGGAATACCCTTCTATGCCATAGGGACTTAGTGCTGTCTGAGGATGATTCAGGTGTGGCCAAAAACTGGCTGCAAGTTTTGTGTCCTCCCGTTTGAAAACTGAGTCCAATGTCTTTGAAAGGGGCTAGCGTGGAACTATTTCAACTAGGAATGTATTATTTAATGAAAGTTTGGAGTGAAGCTGGTATAGGTGTTGAGATGTAGCCAGAAATTTTAAAGTTGTACTCAGAGTCGATGGCACTGTTGTCCCCCGCGCCCCCATAAACACAAACAAAAAGATGCGCTGCCCCAGCACACAAACATAGCCCTCCCCATTTCAATCAGCAATATGTAGTTGAAAGTGAACCTAATAGATCTACATTTTATCTATAACACACACAGGCTACCAGATGTATGACATGCCCATACAACTAGCATGGACTGATGCACACCAAATCAGAAGTCAGACTGTCAAGTGGAGGTGGACAATGCATGATAGGTATCGGCAGTTGCATAGTAAGATACTAGTGGTATTTTCAAGAAGAACCACATACTTTTTTCTAGTTGGTCAGTGTATTATGCATAACATAGTAGAAACCTGTTTCATGACTGTTGGTCAGTAAATTATGCAAAGGCCTGGAGAGCAAAAGATCGGGGAGCAAGTGTCTTTGTGGCCGGATTTGCTACTCCAGGGTTTAAAGTGGGCATGGCAGAGATGCCCTGTCTTTACCATCCACCTGCTTACTGTTAGTTAACTGAGCTCAGATGAGACACAATTCAAATTGTTGTGAGACTGTTAAACTGATCACTGATGTAAGGCAAAAAGGTGTAGGGGACCTTTCCGCTGTTAACCTGAATGCAGTAAATGTGCTGTTTGCTTAGACCCGTCGGGGAAAGCACTGTGATCTTTTCACCAGATGAATCACAAGAGGGGGCAAACAAAGCGCCAGTTCAGCAACATCACATGGATTAAAAAATGGTCTCTTAAAACAGTCCATGAGAAACATATTTAGGGATCGGAACAACTATTACATCCTATGGATGGAATAACGGAACCGTCTGACAAAAAGTATACAATGGACTTTTTTTATGGCTACTTTCTATTTACAGTCGCAGTAGTCACAATGAGTAAAAATTATAAAGGTCCTGACTGCAACCCCTAGCTGACAGACCCTGAAGCACTCCCCTATCGAGCATCAGATCCCTAAAGCAACTGGCCAGATGGGTGAGGCCGATTCACCCTGCTGTCCATATGGCCAGTGTCACAAGCAATGATGATGATGATACTCCTTTTCACATTTAATAATATAGATGCGAGGAGTTGCTGGCGCATTCAAAGTAAAAAACAGACTAGTCAAAGTCCTCGTTTGCTTTTGCTTCTCTCCAGCTCCCCTTCACTTACTAAATGACACTCACACATATATATATATATATATTCCCTATAGACAGCAACCGTCAGTCAACCCCACTTGGTGGCCAGATTTCTTACTTCAGATAATATTATGTCTCTGATGGTAATGGACCGTCTCACAGTCAAACACACACTGCCACCCCCACCCAAGGGAGAAGTGCCCATTCACTTTCTAATAACACAAGATCGCCATGGAAACGAGCGACGTCTCCACAATTTAACAAAACAGACTATTTTGTCATAGTTGTCGAGGACATATTTGCTTTGCTTTTGAAGTGGATCTCTGGGCTCATAAACAGACTGCGGGGCGGTAACGTTGGGCTCCACAGACAGAACACAGTATAATCACCTTAGCACAGCTCAAATTCAGTGCGACGACTAGCATGGCCATCCCAGGCTAAAACTGAGCCAGCAACCTGGGCAAGCAAGCACACAGCAAACCCCCCAAAAAAGGCTACGATCGAACAGGATATACAATATCCTGCATCATGCAGTTCGGACCATTCCTTCCAGCTACTAAAAGCCACTAATGTGGGGCTCCATTCCCCCTGGAGCTGCTCTAATGACAACGGCGATCAATGAGTTGCTGCAGCCTCGCCTTCTTTTAAAGGGCCAGCAGCAACGCCAAGTCTGGCTTGATCGAGTTTGGAGGGTTGGGGTGGGAGACCAGGAAGTGCTTCCACTAACTGCAACTTCCCAAGTCCCTTCACCTGATTTCCTATTGTCACTGCTGTAAAATTAATCTTGTGCAACATCGCTATTGTAGTTTCTAATGTGCACTTTCCACTTTTTTGGGTGCCTTAAATGCAATATACAAAGCATAAACTGTCTCCTAACAATTTCAAACGCCTCTGGTAAAGCCAAGCAGGTGTGTTGCACATTAATTATTATGTAAATGAACACAAGGGGTTCGACAAAAAAAAATACTTTCCGTATCTCTGGCAATAAACGGAATATAAAAGTGAGTGAGCTGGGAAGTGGGTATCAGTGCAGTTTGCGTGCGTCTCGGTGTAAACCTGGTCCTACCTCTCCGATTTGGTGTATTTTCGGAATGACTGTCTGGTTATATCCTGAAAGGAACGGTACGCCTGAGGTTCCGCTGAGATGCCCTGGGCTCTTCTCCTGGGTAGTACAATCTGGGCCCTGGGCAGCACCGACTGGCACTTGTGGAGCTTTCTCTTCAGCTCGTGGATCTCTTCTTCCTTCTCAGCCAGCCGTCTCTCCAGTTCTTTGATCCTGTCTTCTTTCAGCAGCAAGATCTTGGCAAAATCCTCTTCCAGATCACTCATTTTCCAGCCGCCACTAAGAACTTTGTGTCCAACAGCCCTGAAGAGACCGAGCCAATACGGAGTGATGGGAGCCCTTCGTTAGTCCGAGGGTAAAGAGAGCTGGCAGCAGTACTGCTAATGGGATGGGTGATGGGAGCGTGGCGCGCAGCTTTCTTGGATAAACTTGCTGCTAAACCGACAGAGACAGAAAATAAGTCTGCAAGCACGGGGTATGTAGAGTTCTGGAGCTCTAAACCCGATCCTCTTCTCCTGGGAGATGCTGCTGCTCTTTCATTGAAACGAAAGCCCAATCGGCGCGGCCCCTCGCCACTCTCTTGAGACTAGGCGAGTGAAGGAGTGGCCGCAGTTACACTAGCCCAGCGGCCTCCACGGTCCCGAGTCCCAGCCGTCAGGAACCACCTACAATCTCCACCACCAAAGTGAGCCCAGAGCAAAAAACACAGCTTGGTACCACTCTCAATGACTTGATCCTTCAAATAGCTACAATTACCATGTGATCGAAGGGCTGACGCAGCTCACCGGAGATTCAGCAAAGATCACTTCCGAACACAGCAGCAGTCCTCACTGACAACTGGGATCGCAGCATCATCTCTCTTCCCTTTTGACAGTGATCCACTTCACGGTTTGCAAGTTCACATTCAGCTTGTGAGCTTTAGTATTTTCTTTTGTTTAATAATGTTGGGCCAAGCAAGGCACACTGAGTCGAAACTCTGTTCCAGGTGCGCCCCCTGAGCATAGCGGGTTAAGTGACTACTTGGGGACTGGTCAGTCATACAGTCTCCATGTGCGGTTGTGTGGGTTTCAAAAGCCAGGTCTGCTGAGTCTCCAGGTTCACATATTTGCTTTAATTCTCTAGGCTATACCGCCAGACGCAGTGTTACTTTCTTTCTTTCGCGTGTTTGTAGCTGGAACACCTGCAAAAAGTTAATGACAGCAGATCCGATCCTGAAACATGTGGATAGCTTTTAATCAAGATCCGCACCGAGCGAGAGGGTGCCTTTCACTCGGGTTATAATATCCTGTTTTGGGCAAATGAGTAGTTTTTAATATGCAGATAATATAGTGTTTTGAAACACATCAAAGTGTGGTTCTACAGCAGTAAGTATTTTCTCAACTTTACACTCTGATTTAATTGTGCAGTGCAGTAGAAACTTTCTGAAATAAAAGATCGCAGTTAAGCAGAAAATGGAAACGTGCAGAATTTTAAGTCGAGGCTGAAGCTGGTCAAGCTGCTATAAACAGGAAAGAGTTAATCGAATTTCCCTAGGGACGCCGTACAGGCTCCATCTCAGGTAAACTATTAGCAGCTGGAAGTAGTAAGTACTATAGTCTGAAAGGTGCCACGAGCTTGATCATCTTTTATAACAGAGTACTTCTTCTTCTACACTCAAGAGTGAAAGAGACTGAAGCCGATCAATTTGCCCCGGGACTGGACTTGAGGCCTTGAGCTACATACAGTGCTAAAAAAGAGTGAGGGAGGGATAATCCAGGCATTGGCACATGACTGTGAAACAGACGCCAGGCTAAATCCCTGGTGCTGCGCTCTCTTTTCCACATTAACAAACAACAACAAAAAATCTGTCTGTTAATGAGTGGTCTTGGTTTCAGGAATGTCATTGTTGAAGCGACAGCTGCTGCCATGTGGCTCTGCAAATTCACACCCTGCTGGACCTTTGGCTTGTACTTTGTGATACTGTGTAACTCCAGGGAGATCCTACTTACATACTGTAAATGAGGAAGAATGTGGGAATTTCGTGGTCCACATGGGGGTTGGCCATTAGACATCTGACCTGACTGTAGGGTGTACATGTTGCTAAGATTTGTTCACAAAATGTCACAACTTGGAGTCTTACAAATTACCATAACTAAAAATGTCAGCACCAGTTTTAGGCCTAATAATCAGCGAATTTAAAGAGCAACTCTGCAATTCAGCATACACTTTCATAAATAGGATGGTTCAGCTGTTACAATATATTAGAGAATACATTTTTTTTTCATTTTCAGTGTTCCATTCCAAGATTTATAGCACATCTTGGTAATTCAACTAAAAGTCTGCATAGAAAACATTTGAAAATATGTGCCTCACCCGTCAACCTCACAGTGCCTTAGTTTTATGACATCATAGAGCTTGCCATGACAATAGACTGTGATGTCACAAACAGCAATTGTGTTGTATGCAGGGGAGAATCAGATGCATTTTGAAAGACTGGTTGAAATAACTGCTGCATTATCTGTAACAGTGCTGGACTGGTAGATCTTGGGGTTCTTCACTCTGAGTGATGGATGTAACTGTCTCACTACCGGCAACACCCTCAGCAGCTGGGATGGTGAGGGGCTGCTGAAGGTTCAAATAAAGGTGGGTGGATGGAATCACCCAACAAGGAGAGGCAGGAGCTGTACACAGAGGTCGGATGAAGCAAAGATGTTTATTTGACATGAGGGGAAGAAGGACATGGTCATACAGAAAAATACTAACAAAAGCAACAGGGAGTATGGACAGTTTCATAGATATCTGGGCAGTAATAAGTAACATATAACTATATAATGCAAACTCTAAAATGTACTGTAGTTCTAAAACTCTACAGATAGCTCTGCAAACTATATAACCACTATCAAGGCTGTTGAACACTCTACAACCCTAACCCTGAGGGGCTGAGTGGAAAAATCGCAGCTAAAAGTCTATTGGTGCTAAGGAAGTACACCTTTTTCCTGACATCTTCATGCACACCGCTGATGGAAGAAGAACACAACAGGGCAAAAGGGGAAATGGGGTTCCTACTTGATACCAAGCTAACACTTTCGTGAGAACCTAGGAGAGGTTGGAGGGGATGGTAGAGATTGTTAAACAGACCCTGATTCTTCGGCCAAACCACTGTCTAAGATTGCTGGAATAATTTAGCACAAGAGAACTGAAATCTGCTGCACTCTTCCCCAGCATAAACCCTCAACCCGGGCTGCCAAGGATGAAGGAACAAGTACTTGGTGTTGAATCCACTTGCAAGGATTGCCAAAGATGTAGATCTGCTGCAGTTTTCCTGGCACCAACCCTCGACCAGGGCAGCCAAAGATGAAGACACATTGAAGCTTCTTTGGTAAAGGATCCACGAGAGAATCACCAAGAACGAACTGTATCCCAGAAGACAAAACGGTGCAAGCAAGATGAGACAAGCAGGAAGATTAGGACTCGGGTCGAAGATCAGAATCCTGAAATGTTCAGAACCAGAAAAACAACAAACCAGCAGATGTGGATACACACTGGCCATGTCAGACTCGACTATCAGCAAATGACTGGGAGTGATGGACAAGGCTTCTTCCAGGACATTCCACTTCCAGGCTGACCAGACCACCAGAAAACCAGGAGCTGGCAGTCACAAGTCACACAGGGTTATGTCGGTTTTGACCAGTGGCAAATGACAGGGAGGGGGGTTGCTGTGAAGTTCTTCTCTGGCTGGAAACTGCTTCGGTGAAGAATTGGCTGTGAACAACCCCACCAGGGGTATTGTGGCAGAAGATTAAGTCCATACACATAAGTTGCCAGATGCACTTTTCACTGTTCCAAGGTACTTATTTGTTGCTGGAGAAATTTTCCAGGAACAGGGGCAAGTTGCTAGAATCTGGGGCAATTGTTTATTGCAGGGGCAAATAACCAGAATCCCAGCAACAATACAGTCTTGGTACTTTGCAATCAACACAGCAGTTCAGATACTAGTAAATACACATTTCATCAACTGACAGTCACTAGATGGCAGTTATGTACTAAGCACCCTTCCTTCACTGACCAGTATCAGAATAAAGGAACTGGTGGGGCCCTCCTTAGCTCTGGGTTCTCCTTATACCAGGACCTGGATGCCCTTCTTTCCCCTGGGTCTAACTTTTAAAAACTTGAGACACTTTTGGCTGAGCCTCTGCTGCACCTATGGGCTTCTCAGGACTGGGCCCCTTTAAACATCTACCTGGGCCTTAATTGCCCCTTTAACATTCTGGGCCTTGTGGCATGGCCCATTTAATTTTTGGGCTATCTGTAGCTGGGTCTCTCTATACTATGGGCCTTTCTTGCTGGACCTTTTTAAACTGAGGGCCTACATTGCCACTTTAACTGGTGGGCCAGTTCTCCAAACTGCAGGGCTGTCTTTGCCCTTTTAACACCCTCCCCAGGCATTGCTCCTTTAAATCTTATTTGGGCCTTGGCAGGGCCTTTATGTCCATCCAGCTGGGCTACCCCATCTCTGATCCACCCCTCTCACAAATATTTATTTTCTTCCCCTTTGGGCCTTTAAACCTGGCCCCTCCCCTGGGCAGTGCCTCACCGGCATATTTAATTATTTAAATTTGGCTCTTTGACCTGCCCCTTCTTGGCTGTTGGCCATTCTTATAGCTCCCTGAGCACTTAAAAACAATTTCCCTTTTTTTTAAATAAACTTCAGGCGGTCAGCACCTTGGCACTGGTGCTGCCGCTGACTCACCGCTCCGGCCTGGGGTGAAGGAAACTCAGTCGGGAGGCTGGGAGGTGCTGCAGGCAGAGGGAGGGCTGCAGGGAGGTGGATGACTGGGGATATTGCTGGTCTTCTCAAGGCTCTGTGACACATAGCGTTTTACTCTTTCTCCATACAGATGATGCGGCTTTTGGCACCGCCCCTGATGAGGGACTGGAGAACTTTAAATAAAAATAATAACTGGGGCTAAACAGAGCCCTCACCATGGACCAACGATGCCACTCCTCTTCTTGGATGGGGACCCAATAGCACTCCAGATAATGACTGCTGGTTGCTGCTTCACAGAGCTGGGGACAGGAGGCGGGTGCAGGCACATAGAAGAGCCGACAGGACAACTTACAGTACAAGTAAGTTTACTTTTCTATGTCCCTGTCACTCACCAGATCCTCACCCCACTCTGTCTTGGCTCCAACTGCGCACAAAAATAACTTTTAGTTTAAAGTTACAGTTGGAGTTCTAGTTCTCAAACCTCGTGCACCTGCCACCAGCATAGTTTAAAAAAAAATATCTGTCACCAAGCGCCAGACAGGGACAGCAGTCTCAGTGTGTGGGTACTCTAACTCGTGTTGCCTGCTCGAGGGGGACTGGGTCCAGAATGGAACAGGTGGCCAGGTGAAGCAAGGAAAACTTTATATATTTATTTGTTTTACTGCAGCAGCTGCTTTTGTCAAGGGGGAACACTGGCAGGGGCTCCTTTCATAACTCCCCTATGTTGTCCACACATGGGGTTCCTGGGGCACCTTTACCTTTTCTGTTGTGCCTCCAACTTTGGGGCACTACATATCTACAATATTTAGTAGAACAACAGTAGGGAAAAGTAAAAAAATAACCAGAAAATAATAAATTTAAAACATAATTGGTGTAACTCTAGTGTTTGTAAGCTTTACATCATAACCGAGAGTTGCTCTTTAAGTGATAACACTAGAGTTGTTAGACCCTTTTGAAGTTATTGGTTCTGGTTCTGATTAACTTTTGATAAAACTTCTAGGGTTTTAATCTTTTTTAGAACTCAAACCCTATTTTTTCAATTGGGTTGCAAATAGACAAGATAATAGTCACCCAAAGTGTTTCTGAGTTTTACTTATTCGTGACATTTCACACACTGAGTACCTGGTGGTACACGATCAAACACTGGGAACAGTGCAGTCAGAGGAGTACAGCAGAACAGATGGCAAACATGCCATGCAGGAGTCCTAGATATTTTTATATGAATAAAGGATTTTCTCTCCTTCCATCACCCAAAATATGTCTAGGATTTATTCAAGATACCTCACAATGAGTGCTGGGTGGCACACATTCACACACTGTGGTACAGTGCAGTCAAAGGGAACACAGTACAGATGGCAATTACGCTACACTGGAATCACAGATATTTTTAAATGAATAAGGGATTTTTCTCTCCTCCTGTCACCCAAAATATCTTTTGGATTTATTTGGATACTGCACACTGAATGCTGGGCAACACACACACATACACACATACACACACACACTCTCTGAATACAGTCAGTGCTATCACAGGGAGTGCAGCACATATTACAAAAAGTACACCACAGAGGAATCACATATATCTGAAAATGAATACTAGAGTTTCCTCTCTGAGTCCTTATACAAAATATTTCTGCTATATTTTCATATAGATCAAGAGAGGAGACAGCGACCCTACCCTAGCCCCATCCCCACATGCACTTGTTTTTTGCCACTGCCTGTATCTCCAAGGCCCTGCCTCATTTTTTTTCAGTCAAATAAATTTAATGTTCTTAGGCACTGAATGTGTGCCTTTTCCTTAGACCTCCACACACAAGGAGGAACGATTGGTTTATGCTGGGATTTGTTGAACAAACTGCTGCCAGACAAAGATGTCCAGTCCACTCTGCTGCCGAGCTCCCCTCTAACTGTGCCACAAGCTAGTCACAGGAAATACATTTCAGAAATCAGGACAGTCATCACATGACTGTATTACAGCCATGGCCTGCCCACTACCCAGCCCATCACTCATTCATCCAGTGTGAGCCTCCTGGCAGGCATACTATTACCTGGCTACATCTCAAGTCTCTCCCACACCCACAGCACAGACCCATCCATCATATTGCATCAGTCAAACCTTCTCTCTGGTCCAACACATTTACATCATCTCTTGCTGCTGGCAGTATGTACCCTGTGAAAATTCAGTTCCACACCCCATTTCCTTCCCACCCCATCTGCAGAAAAATGCAAACAAAGCAATGGCTTTAATTTTTTCTAAATGTACTTCCTTCCTCCCTCCCTCCCATCCCTCAGACATTACATTGTCATGTCACACTTCTATGTTTACTCCATTTTTGTGTCCAGCACCGTGTCATGGCCTCCACCTATCATTGTGCTATTCAGTGTCTGCCAGAGTATTGAAGGGGTCTGTCTATACAAGGTACCCACCCCCTGATGAAGTTCCAATTAAGTGAAGTGTTGGGGTGCTTGGTTGTAGGTAGTGTGGATTTGCTGTTCACTGTATCTGCCATGATGCCCAGCTCTCCCTGTATAGGTCTCTGTGAAACAAGTGCAAATCATCAGTAAGAAAACCAAAAAAATCAATTTCCTGCATGACAAACAACTCGGTGAATCCTCTACCCGCCTCCCCCCCATCAGCTTTGGGGGACCCTTAAATCACTACTAGGCAAGACCAAACATTTATATCCTATCACATTGCACCATGGCACCAACCAGGTTAATGACCTGACCAAAGTGGCTAACATTTTTAACAACTTTTTGTGACCTCGAAAAATACAAACCTACCCACTTCTCTGCTATGCCCACCTCCCCCATCACCCCCCACTTCTCCTCATAATGTCCAATTAAATATAGTGTCCCCCAGGGATCAATCAGGGGCCCCCTTCTTTTCTCACTCTTCATAAATAACCTTCCATTGATATGCCATTCCACTCAAATTGTCCCTTACACTGATGATGTGGCCCCTTTCTGCAGTGACAAAAACCCCGCCATCATGTTCCACAATCTGCAGTCTGATTTCATCAGGCTTCACTCCTGGTTCTCTGGTAAGGGCCTTGTCCTCAACTCCAGAATGATCAAGCTCATGATCTTCTCGGAACCCAGGAAGGCCCCAGCCCCTGGTTTTAAACTCCTCGACAATTCTGGCAACCTCATGGAACAGGTGTCAGAATTCAAATACCTAGGTCTCCACCTTGACCCCCCACCTCTCATACAATCTCCACATCGATAAGCTCATTAAGAAGATACATGTCAGACTTGGTCTGCTCTACAGGATTAGAAAGTTCCTTATCCCTGCATCCACACTTTGCCTCACAAGCTCTCTCCTCCTGCCCCTTATCAACTACGGATCTATTGTCTTCTCTCCCCCTACCTCACCCCCCCTTTTCTCCAAACTTAGAGTCACATACAACAGCATAGCACATTTTGTTACCAGTCTCCCCTAGAAAACACACCACTGCTCACTTTATTCCTCCATCAAGTGGTCCACTCTAGAAGGGAGGTTCCATCTTAAGATGCTCTCCTTCCTACATATTAATAATAATAATAATAATTTATTTATATAGCACCTTTCAACATATCAAGGTGCTGAACAATTTGACAGTTCAAACACAAACATATACATAAAATCGACATACCACAAGATAAAATATATAATAATAAAAACCAAAGCATTAATAGATAACTAATTATCTAAAAAAGCCATGTTCCATAAGTAGGTTTTCAGTTCTTTTTTTAAAGAGTTCCACGGAGGTGCACTGCCGTAGCCGTACATAAGATATATCTCAATATCCCCCCCCCCCGCAGTGTTATCTCCCTATTCCCACTCACAGTGCCTGGGCATTTGACTAGAGGTGCCTCAAATTTGGTTTTTGACACCCCAGCCCTTTCTACAGGACTATGCATGCCCAGAACTCCATTACCTTCAAGGGAACAAAGCTTTACAACAATCTACACACCCACCCCCCCGAAATCCAGGACTGTGGGTCCGTATACTCTTTCAACTCCTCTCTAAAGGAGCACATCCTCCTATCATCCACCTGCAGCTGCCTTGATAGGCCTCCTCCATGGCCCTCTAGGTAAATCCCAGCGGCTCTCTATCCTCCGCTTTCACCCACACTTGTCTTCTCCCCACCGAGTGCACTAAAACTTCTTGCTCTATTCATTACCTGAAAACATTTCTGTTTATTGGTCTGCCTTCTGGTCAACTCGTACAATTTTACCCATGTAATATGCTAGTTTTATTTTGCACTTGTTAGTTCCTTGTACTTCTATGCACCTGTATATATAATGTATTTACTTTGTTGTATTTCGTAGTTAGTTCATTGTATGTCCTATTTATTCCATGTATTTGTTCATCTGTTGTATTTCCTACAGTGGATGTTTATGAAAACAGGTATTTTTGCTCACATACCTTCCAGTATACAAAAAAAAAAAATAATTAATTGATGTTTACCTAAAATCCCTGCTGCTGAAGTCAATGTGGTGAGGTCTTTATTTTTTCATTTTATAGTGTTGTTGCACATGCATCTGGAGTTGATGTGCATTCTTTCCTTGTTTGCTGTCCCTCACACAGCACTGACACTCTGCACTTAACCAGTGAGACCCTGTTCTGCCGACAGCTCATGGAGGGGAAACCCATTGAACTCTGTGTGCCCCACACCTGGCCTAGTTTACCTGATGCATAGCCTGCCTTTCCTGTCTCTCTGAATTTTCTGACTCTGCTCCATTCCCTCATGCTCTTTATTTCATTTCAGCAACTTTTCCTGCTGGTGGGCTGGGGTGAGCACAGTGGTGTGTGACATCACCAGTGGGAGGGGGCAAACTAAGCTAGTTGGCAGTAACAGATTGTGGTGCTGCAGAGAGGACCTGGAAGTGAGCCAGAGAAGGGAATAAAAGGCTCAAACCATACTGTGAACCATGGTGTCTGAGTTCTAATTTAGAACTCAAACACCAGAGTTCGAACATGATTTGCCTCTTTCCAGAACTAGTTGTGATGACCCTAATTGGCACTAATGTTATTTTAAAAGCACTTCAAAACTGATCATGATAAGTAGTAGCCAGTATTGTTAGCAGTAGATTAGCACCACGTAAATCAGTGTGAGAAATTTAGCATGGTATTGGCATGTGATGAAACAGTAGCTGTCTTGGTTAATTTGTATGACTGTAACTTTTGAAATGCTTTTAAAGTTAAAACTAGTACCAAAAAGAGACTGTTAAAGTAAATATGGAACTAGTACTGCATTTCTCCTTTAAAGTAGCTTATTCTGAACTCCATTTTCATTTGCGACAAATGGCATCATGCAAACCCTACAGCTATGTGTCATTTTATGTCAGTACCTCTTTGAAGTTGGTACACCAGTTTGTTACATAACACTGAACTGTATTGTCTGTGTGCTGATAACATACTGTGGCCTATTGTATATTCACAGACATTACCTCCAGTCTTAACATCATTTAACTTAGCATTTGCTAACCTGATTCAACAGTCTCCTGTGCTGTCCAGTACACATTGCTGAACTGGGATAGTAATAAAAGCAAAGTGGTGTTAATGCAAGAAATAATGATAATGAATGTAGGCCCATGTGATTTAGATTATCTGTATTGCTACATCAAATATGGGGATAGGTCAATCATCCTTTTGAGGATGGGTTTTAATGGTAGCACACATTCTTTTGCACTTCTGAGAGCAATAAACCTTTTTTTTAAACCCCAATAAACCCTGTCATTATTTAAAGATGTGCCTGTCGGGGAGCTCAAGGCCTGCACTATAAATCATGAAACAACACCTGCACTGTCAAGACAGCTTAGCTCAATCACATTTGTTTTGGTTCTCTGCTGTGAGTTTTATACTTAAATGCCCCCTACTAGTGTTAGAAACAACTGTTAGATTGTCCTTTTTATGCCTTCTCTGCAAGGGGTTATTAGGCAAAAAAAAAAAGACCCTTGATGCTTATGTGGTGGTACAAACTCAAATGGAAGGGCTGGCAGTTGGTTCTGGTCCACTATCTATTGAAATGAGGTTAAGGCCAGAGAAATCTGAAAGATGTATTGAGGACCGTGCTCAAGTATATGTAAATACGTACATTTTATTACATGAGAAGATGACTGCAGTACACATGAATTAAACAACAGCAAAGGATCTTATTCTACAGCAACTATACTTATACTATTAGTTTCAAAATGTTACAAAATAAATCTCACTGATAGGAGTGTAGCCAGAAATTTCAGTTTTGTACACACACTGTTCAAACTACTGCCCTTCCAACTTTCCATTCTGTTTGGTCATACCATTGAATAATTTAGTGCAATCAGAAGGAAATGAGACTAAGAGTAAACATTTTATATTGTTACCAGAGGATTACTTTCTCATGTTTCTGAACTAAAGAATAAAAGAAAAATATTTAAGCTAATCTAAAAATGCAACTTTCTTCCCCTATGAATCTATTATACATCTACTGCATGCAGGTCCATATTATGAATGTATTTATGTATTGAATTATTTATTCGAAAACTGGGAGAGGCACAATGAGCCAAGGCTCATTTACAGATGTGACCGGGGGAAGGGGGGTAACAGTACAGCAAACACAGCATCAGTATCAGGGTACAAACTGAAGTACATAAGAATGTAAAAATAACTAGGTAAATGTTCACTGACAATGAATGGTGAAATCACCAAGTGGAAGAATGAGCAGCACAAACGTGCAGTATAAAGTTACACACATGCAGGGTAACACAGGTGATGATAGTACACTAGCAGTGGAGTAAAGCCATGTTCAGGCAGTGGCAGTACAGGTGAATGCAAAGCAGTAACATAAGTGTAACAGGAGCTGTAAAGGAATAGGGGTCGGGGGGTTGGCAGGAGCAGGACAGTGCAGAGAGAAGTTTTAGCTGGTGTTTAAAGGAGAGGGGAGAGGGAGAGAAGGGAGAAAGGCAGAGAATGGAAGGGAGAATGTTCCAGAGGGGAAGGAGGTGATAGGAGAAAGCAGATTGCCTAGCAGTGGAGTGTGGGTGAGGAAAGAAAAGGTGTGTAAGCCTCTGAAGTGAAGAGAATAGGAGGTAAGGGAATTGGAGTGAGAAGAGGTAAGCAGGAAGAGACCCGAACCAGTATTTGGACATGATGGAGGCACAGTGAGACTGGTGACATGAAGGGAGAAGAGAGATAAAGAGGGAAGAAGTAATAAATGACTGAGTCATCTGCATACATATGGACATGCGAATTGGCACAGTTGGATGGGAGGTTGTTTAGGATGGAGATAAGGATGGGACACAGTTGAGCCCTGGAGGCTTCAGTCTGGATGGGAAGGGAAGGGAAGGGTACATGACACCTTCAGCCTTTACCAACCATAGATGGCCTGACAGGTAGGAGCAGAAACAGTCAACAGTGAAAGCTGAGGTGCTGCAGAGCTCAGCTTATCCAGGAGGAGGGTGTGGACCACCAAGTCAAAGACCTTGGCCGGTCAATGAACATGGCCAGCATGATGTGCTACTGATCCATCTGAATGAGGATGGAGTCTGTGACCTACAGCAGGGAGAAAACAGTGGAGTGGTGTGTACAAAAACCAGACTGAAAGGGAAAGAGAGGTACTGTAGTTGGAGGAGTAGAGGATGTTGACAAGCCTGGAGTAAATTCATTTCTC
Organism: Neoceratodus forsteri; assembly: GCA_016271365.2. Taxonomy (NCBI): domain Eukaryota; kingdom Metazoa; phylum Chordata; order Ceratodontiformes; family Ceratodontidae; genus Neoceratodus; species Neoceratodus forsteri. Next base: position 534,935,472 of record CM028135.1, on the reverse strand, counting down.
TTGCAGCTTGGTGAGAAGGAACACAGGTCCAAAACTGCTGGGGGAGGAGAGGTTGCCCCCTTTGTGTAAGGGGATAACCATAGCAATCTTTCAAGGCTATGGGACAGCACAGAAGGAGAAAGAGAGGTTGAGAAGGTGGGTGAGGGGGAAGATAATGGCAGGGGCTGAGAGATGAAGCAATTTAGGGTCCAGACCATCAGGACTGGACTTGGACAGATTGAGGGAGGAAAGAGCATGCGTGGTCTCCTGCAGAGTTACATGGGGAGAATTAAACCCCAGGAATGGGGAGCAGAGGGGAAGAGGGTAGAGAGTGAGGAGGAGAAATGCCAAGGAGAGTGGAGGGGGAAGAGCACAGGTAGGAAAAAAAATCATTAAAGTGAACTGCAACAGAGGGAGAATCAGAAATGGGTGAACCATTCATTATTAGGCTGGGAGAGGCTGACTGGATAGGGGCAAAAAGAGAGTTAATGACCTTACAGAACTTTGCCAGGAAGTTAACATTGTTCTACAGAGTGGTTTTAAAATAGTGTGATTTTGCAATGTGGACAACCTTCATGCAGGAGATTCTGAGCTTCCAGTAAGACAGAAGATCAGGCAAGGAGTGGGACAATTTGAAGCGATGCCAATCTTGGTCAATGGACTTGCACTGGTCAGTGAGATCTGGTGTGATCCATGGGTGGTGGGATCCTTTGACCCTGAATTTTCTGAGGGGGAGCAAGTTTGTCCCAGATGTGGGTGAATTTGTAATGGAGAAGGGACAGGGCCACATCAGTGTCCAGAGCAGAGAAGATGGAGTATCAGTCTCTTGCAGCAATGTCATTGTGAAGGGAGTTGATACTAAGATACCAGAATCATATATTCTATGTTATCCGCCATATTAACCAGAAACTGTGTAGCTTATTGGATAAAGTTGCTCCTGACCAGGGAAGCCTGTTTAGCCACTGCTCAGGGCAACCTGCTACCCTTGATTGACTACTGCTCCCCTATTTACTCACACTAATCCTTAGCCTTGCATGTGCGCCTCTGCTCCAGATACAACAACATATGTAATTTCACTTTCCTGGCACCATATTCCACTCACCACTGCCACCTCTAGCAGACTCTTGGCTGGCTCCCACTACACTGCAGATTTAATCATGGGCTTGGCTGCCTCTTGGACAGTGCCATCAGGCATGGCGAAGCCTCCCCTTATACATCTCTTCTCAAGACCAGAACTCCCTTGAGGTGTCTGAGTGCATCCTCAGTCGCCCCCCGAATATCCCAAAAGCCTCCTTGGCTATGGGTAGCAGAGCGTTATCTGTAGCTGCTCCCACTCTGTGGAACAGAATCCCCATGCTCATCTGCTCTCTGGACAGCCTTGCCACTTTCAAGACACATCTCAAATCCTGCCTGCTTGATGAGGTCACATGTCGTTGCTAGTTTGGATAACCCCCCCCCCACACACACACACACACTTTCTGACTTTTCCCTTTTGGGCTGCTTTGGCCTCCCCTGCCCTTTCTCATTTCTTTGGACTCCTGTCTTACATCCCTCACTATCTATTTCTCTGGCTCTCCCACTTGGCTATTGTCTTGTTTTTTTTTTTTTTTTTACATCATGCATTAATTTGTACTAGCCATTTATACTTTGTAAATAATTGTATAATAATTGTTGCTTATCATGGTGTACTGATTGTTTTTTCATCCTGTTATTAATTTTACTTTTCTATGTCACTTGCTTTGTTCACCAATGATGTCTGTATATCCACGTGGCTTGTACTCATTGTATAACTTGTCACTACCTCTGTAACTGCCACCTGTGTGGCCCCGGTCATGTCTGAAAATGATCCCCTGGATCAGTGCAGTTACCTGGTTGCCAAAGACTTAAACAAATAAATAAATATTTGGACAGAGAGTCGAACTTTCCTGTTGCAGAAAGTCATATAGTGGTCACTGAAGGCATCCTGCAGAATGCCAGCTTCAGCAGTTTGGTGAGGGTGTGAGGAAAGGACCCAGCCCAGGAGGGTGAGTTTGGGAGAATGTGGACTGACATGTGGGTTCTGTGATAAGCTTGGTGAGGTTGAGGGACTCCATCCTATGGGAAGCTGGCCTGGAGGCTGGGGAATGATTGCCAATTGATATTGAACTCTCTGAGGAGAATTAGTTCACCGTAGGAGGAGTGGGAAGCTATAGCAGAGAAGCAGAAGCAACCAGTGAGGGGGGAAAGATTTTAGGGGAGGCATAGAAACCCCCCACTGAAGATGGGTAAAGAGGAAAGAAGGGACAGCTTAATGAAGAGAAACTCATGGGAGGACGGTACAGATTCCCTGAGAGAGATGGAGCAGGTGATACTCTAGCAGATGTAGACGGTGACAATGCCTCCCCATTTGCCACAGTCCTGCTTAAAGAGGTACTGGGTGGGAAGTGCCAGAGAAAAATCAGTTTTTTTGAAGAAATCCAAAATTATTTTTGTTTTCCATATAGGTATTTTTTCTCCCTGTGGCAGGGCGAGTTCATTAGCCCCGTTCCCATCTTCCACAGCTGTCTCCAACTGCCTCAAAGATCAGGGGCCATGTCCCCCATGGGTTACTCTCCCCTGCACAGGGCCAGTAGAGGAGGGTCGTCCTCCTTCCTAGTCACTTATCCAGAAGTGCTCCAGACATGGAGCTGCAGAGCAGGCCTGCAGCCAGATGGACAGGGTTTCATGAAGTCCATCCTCCACTTTTTTCTACTTTTTGTCCCCTGGCCAACCATGATTATACAATGGCAAGGAAAGAATCCTGGGCTCTGATTGGTCAGTGTGTGCCTGGGACAGTGATGTTATCCAAGTATAACATCACTGTGTCAAGTTCAGGCACACAAATGACCGAATGTTATCAGTGAAAAAAAATAATCACTCCACATGCAGATTAGGGAGATAGAAAAATTGGCTATTTACTGTACCCACAATTCCTCATTATGTAAATCAGTATACAGGCTTTTATAATTCTGTATCACTACAAAAATTGGAAAGTACATCTCTCAGTAAAGAAATATTGTCAGCTATCAATGTGTGCACACAATGCTTCATTTTGAAAATAAATATCTGAGCTTTTATATTACTGTAACTACTACCAAAAAAGAGTACTGCACCTCCAAGTAAGGAAAAAATAAAACACACTTTCATATTGTATTCACAGTGCCTTTCCACATATATTTATATATTAGATACTATACTGTAGTCACCACTTCCAAAAACTGAAACTGCCCTGTTGACGAAGGAAAATTTAAGTTAACTTTATAACCTACCCAGAATTGTTTGTTGCTGCATGTAAATCACCATATTAACTGTTATACTGCTGTAACCATTACTTTAAGACAATATACTGCAGCCACCACTACAAAAAAGGAGCCTGCACTACTGAATAAGGAAAATGTAAGTTAGCTTTATAATCTACCCAGAATTCTTTGTTGCTTTATGTAAATCAGTGTATTACCTGTTATACTGTTGTAACCACTACCAAAATGAGACTTAATTGATTTAAAACAGAGACTACTCTATGTCTAAATGTTCAAATGTAAGGGATGCAGAGGAGCCATTTTATAATAGCAATAATGCACTCTAGGGTGTGTGTTGTGCTGGGATAACATCACTTCTTAGGTGCTAGATACACTTGGTCTGCAGCCTTGTGCCCAGTCACCCTAGACGTGATGTTATCTCAGCATGACACACACCCTGTTGTGCATTATTGCTTAAGCATGCAATAAGCACATTGTGCAAGCTCTATCTCCACAGAGATGCCCTGGTGCTCTGAATGTGGATTCTTCCCCTTTGATGTGAACTGTCCACACCTCCAACTGGATTGCTTCAGGTGGTAATCAAGTGGTAGGCCGCAGAACCCCTCCTCCATGAGAGAGGAGGTGCTCGATTCTCCTCCCCCAGCCAACCCCTGGCAACTTGAGTCCATTCCCAAACTTGAGTCACCATCATGCCAGGAGGTAAGGCACTTTACAGTGCCTCAGCCCTCCACACTACTGGGCTGGTGAAATCCAAGATTCTGAAATTCAGAGTAGGTTAGGAGAGTGCTAGGAGATCCAGACATTGAGGAAATCAATTTTAGGGAGTTGGCTGCTAGCATTAAGGTGGAAAATGCTAAGGCCTTGGGGGAAGAGGTGGGGGAGGAAGTAGGAAGGAGAAAGTAGGGGGAGAGGGACCAGGGTTAGAGGTGACATTATCAGCTAAGAGGAGAAGCAGGATAAAGAACAGATGGATCAAGTGGGCTATGTATCCTCGAGTATGGAGGGAAGGGAGAGGAAGAGGAGAAAGGAAGGGAAAGGATGACTCAGTAAAGGAACTCACAATTTAGGAAAAAGAGGAGAGAAGAGCAGCTTGGCTAAAGGGGGAGGGCAGGGCCAGATTAAGGCATAGGCCAATTGTGCCCTGGCCTAGGACCCCTGCTCAGTCTTGCTTGTATTAATTCTGTCCGGGACACTTCAGCTTAATCTCTGTAACAAAGAACAACTGTCCCAGCACCTATTTGCACTTTATTAAACTATTAACACATCTGAGTTACACACCCAGCCATCTTCTATACCTGGAAAGCAAATCTGATTTGCCTGCAGTTGCTTTGGTGTCAAGTTCGACACAGTGTACTTTTCATCACTCATATAACGTTAGCCCCTTTTCTCAGCTCCAGTAACCAATCTTATGGAGACATTAGCACTGCTGGAGTTTATTAATTTATTTCTGCTTGCTATTGCCTACCAGAGCTGGAATTAGGCACCCCCAGTCTCAGCAGTTGTTGGGGCCCCAACTCAAAAAGTTCCCAGTCTGACCCAGTGCAAAGTATCAGTCTTCAAGATTTTAATTTGCTTAAATTATTTAGATGTCTTACTGTGCCCTGTTGAAACTGCACACAAGGGGAATCAGTGAGCTGGGCACAAGCTTTCAAAAGGCATCATAATGGCATGACGGGTAACCCATGGCTCAATGTTTTTGTGTTGACTTTCTTTGTCTTTTTATAATGATGTGAACGTGCCTTACACAGTAGGGGGTAGGGGCCAGATGACTATCCTCGCTAGTGGCCCCCTAAAACATAAAACCACCTTTGTGCTAGCCTGTTTGAATTGAAACTCCACCATGCCTGGACACTTTATATATTTTAGTAAGCTGAAAGGGGTTGTTTATTAACTTTTTAAAGAGCAGCTGACACCTTCAGGTAAACTATAGCAAAACATAAACTTTAGACACAATCAAGCTTGTATTTCACATTAGTTCTGAATTTCTCCTCCCCAATATTTATAACTGAGATCATTTGCATGAAAACAGGATCTATGCTCCTGAAGAGTTTATCTATTCCTGCTGCTTTCTCCCTATCTGAATTAATAATGCATCCCTTGTGACAGCACAGGCACTCCCATGACAACAGATTGTGATGTCACAATGGAGGATTATGACCTGAAGTAGGGAGTAAGCTATAGAGGCAGATGTACTGTAAAGGAACTCTTAAGGGCTAAAGATCATGTATTCATGCAAATTTCCACAGTAAGAAATGATGGGGAGGAGAAATATATAGAATATATATGGAATGCTGGCAGACTTGTACCTAATTATTTTGTTTTTTAAAGTTTTCTTTGAGGCAGCAGTAGATCTTTAAGTTTGTGTAGTAAATATACCTGACTCACACTCCCCTGTTGAAGGGAATAGCTTTGTAAGTCTAATATAGATCAAATCATGGATTTAAGAAATTGAAAAAAACATGGCTAAGCTAGTGCCTGCTGCCGCATTTGTTGTAAATAGTTGAAGTGCACACAGCATACTGTTATAATTTTATATGTTTATTTTACTGTATTGTATGGCTTTACACTTAAGTTTTTGTTTAGAGAAGACTTGTTCTTGTTGCTTAAAAGTTTACTTGTTGGACTATTAATAAAATACAGGCTACGCAAAGCCTGAATTTGAAAACCCCAAGTGATCGTTGTCCTGTGATGAAAATGAATAAACATGCAGTAGAAGGAATGAGTCAGGCCTGGAATGGACTGATAGGGAAAAAGGATGTGGGAGATTACCAGAATCTTGAATTGGTGGATCTCTGACTCTGCATTTAGCAGGGGGTGGTAGGATACAGCATTCCTCCAGGGACTGTTATATCTCCACCAGAACTGTACACCATTTACTTCTGACACTAGTTTGTGCCAGTATGGCTCCTAGCCAACCATGGAAGCTTTAGGGGCTGCTGGTGGGAGGCCGATTGGGCCTCGATGATGCTACAGTTGCTGTGCGGGGGGAGGGGTGAATAGTCGCTAATGTGACTCTTAGAGCAACATAGCCTCCACCTGCTCCATGAGCTCTACACACCACAGATCTTGTCCATTAATGAGACCTATTTCACCCTTTCCCAACTGCCCATATAGCCCCACACATGCCTAGGGATCGGGTGAAGACAGGGCACATAACCAGTTACATGGATTCCTTGGGGTGCCCCATGGGTGCAAATAATTTTTGAAGAGGGTATTCTGCATTTTTTGGCAGCTCTCCGCATGTATAGAGGGGCTGGGAGACTTTTCTGGATTTCACCCTAAGGGGAATGGCCCTGTGCATGGGCTCCAGAGTTTTTTGGGCCTAGGGCCCTTGATAACCTTAATCTGGTCCTGGGGGAGGGGTAAAGGGGTAGATGGTCAGGTGAGTGGGAAGGAGAGAGTGGAAACTTGTAGGAGAGGGAGGAGGAGGAGAAGGAAGAGGATGGTTGGGAGCATGATTTTCAGACAATAGATGTATATGGAAACTAGCAGAACTAAAACTGAAGGCAAAACAAAAAACAACACAGCAATAACAGGCATTATTAAACTGGAAAATACCAGCTAGCTAAGCAGAAATGCACAAATAGAATAGGACTAAGGCTCACTAAAGTTAAACAATGCAAACTTTGAAAATAGGGTACACCCAGATAGGGTGTAGCTAGGATTCAGGAAAAACTGAGTCCCAGATAAAGGCCTGCGTGCACAACAAAAATAGAAGTACCAAGTTTGTTAGGGTGCAGTCCAGGAGAGAAGCAGAAAAAACAGAGTCAGTACCCAGCTAGGGAGAGAAATTTATCAATAGAGAACTTGGAAGGAACAGCAAAAACTGGGCAGATGCTGGGAGGTAAGAACAACACCTACAGGGGCAGAAGCAGTACCATGGTAAGCTTGTCAAAGTAGGACCAACTATCTTAAAGGAAGGGCAGTGTGACAGGGTCCCTGGCTGCCTCTTCGGCTGACTCCAGGCAGGCTGTTCACAAAAATGCCCTTTCCACTGCAGCCTTTAGTACTACAGACCTCAGTGCAGAGGACGGCCAAAGGAATCTGCACTTTGAACAGGCTTTGGGTGTCACTTGGATTGCTGGTGGCTTCTTGGGACTGGGTGAGATGTACATAAGAGGCACAGCTCTGGTAAACTTGGCTGCTGATTGGCACCCTCCAAATCCCTAGAAGAGTGACTCAGTTGGTGGGGTCTGGGGTCCAGGCTCAGCAATGAGATGCAGGTTGAGACCAAGAGTTACAGCTGGAGATGCTCTCTTGATCCTGGGCAGGCCTAGGAGGTAGCAGCTTCACAGGGATGTGGCATTTTCACTGGGGAAAAGAATAGAAAATCTCTGTCCCAGCACAATTAATGCATGAAATATATGAATATATGGGATAAGGTGATGGTTGTTTCCAGTACAGCTTCTAGAAATTCTAAATATTATCAGGTCTATCCTAATTGTTTCTTCACCCAGTCATATAGAGATGAGGCCTTTAAAATGTTGCATGAGAGGGGTATAGTCAAAATAAAGAATCTTTTTATTCAGGATACCTTGATAGACTTTATCACTTTGAGAGAAAAATCTACCCTTCCTTGTTAAAATTTCTTTGGGTTCCTTCAAATTCTGGACTACGTCAAGTATAGTGACGTACCTTCTAAGGCTGTTATGAACCCAACTGAGGAAATATTCTCTTATATAGATCATTCCAAATTCATATTCACAATACATAATTATCTGCTAATAAGCTACAGAAATGATCTGAATATGCTGAGAGCTAATTGGGAATTAAAACGGGTACACTTTATCAGACTCCAAATGGCATAGGGTGATTGATATACCAAAAACATGTATAACATCCTCAGAATGTCAGCAAATACAATTTAATGTAATATGTTCATTGTACTCCTAGAAAACTGAACAAAATGATAGATCAGCTATCAAACTTATACCCCAGATGTACAATGTCCATTGGTACTCTGGAACATATGATGGTGTCATGTAAGGCCTTAGACCTTTGCTTTTGTAATATGACACATTTTATTATAATTTTTTGTGATACAGTATTTTCTTTTCCTTTATATTGTAGTGATGTTTTTACTTACGGTATTGTACTTATGGACCTGAAATGCTTGCACAGTCTAAGGGACACCATTCCAAATAAGCATGTCTCAAAGGATAACTCCCTAAATAAAACCAAATTGAATTGAATTATGTCCAGCAATCTCCAAGTGCATGTAATGTTTGAGGCAAGCTTAGTTATCAGGAGAAATGGTCTAAAGGCCCTGATATCCTAGCAATGAACTTTGAATTGGTTGAAACTTTGAAACTTGTAACTCACAGAGAGGATATAAAACTATATGCTGAAGAATTGTCAGTAGGACCTGGGAGCTAAGCAATGGAATTAACATTAAAGCTCAGAAAATTGTAATTGACCAAGAGAATGGGACGAACAATACTTGCTGAGAAAGTAGGGTAGGATCTAGCTGTCATCAAAGAAAAACCTATGGAAGGCCACCAGAATGTCATGCTGTTTCTCAGGTGCAACCTATGGACTATAGAGAATCTGACTGTCTATGGTGAAATGTTTAGGAAAGGCCACTGGAACATTATGCCACTTCAAGGGTGTTGACCTGTAAACCCTGGAGAACGTACTGCAGCTTGCTTTGGCAAAATACTATTGAAGGTTACAAGAACATTATGCTGATGTGGGGCAGTCTACCTGTAGACCTGGATAGCCTAGCTGGCTTTGGGAAAGGACATATGGAAGGCTACCAGAACATTATGTCTCTTTGGGGGTGTTGTCCTGTAGACCCCGGAGGACCTGGCTGCCTTCAGCAAAGGGCCTATGGAAGGTCACTAGATCACCATGCCACCTTAGAGGTGTTGAATTGTCAACCCTGGAGAACTTGTGAAGGCAAAATTTCCTAACTACTGGGCACTGTATATTCATAGACTACTGATTTTGGGTCACTAATATACTGTGCTCCCTCGATTATCTACCCCTATATTATCCACCACCCTCTATTATCCACCCACTTTTATCTTGTACCAATTTCTCATTTTGCCATTGCCCCCCATTACTCACCAACCTCGATTATCCACCTCTTTCGATTATCTGCCAAGTTTTGTTGTGTATCAAAGTGGGCAGATAATAAAGGGTGCACTGTACTTACTATTGCAGTGCTTGCATATTGTTGTCTTGGATTCAGAGTCTGGTTTGGCTCAGACTTGTTGATATGGAACTGGATAGTTTCATCCTGCTGAACCTAACTACTGGCTATGCTAGCTGTTATAATCAACCGCAAGCAACTTTTGAAAGAAGAGTTGGCCACTGAATGCAGAAAGTAGAGCTCCGAGTGCTAAAAGATGAACTTGAAATGCTGGCAAAGAACTTGGAATACTAGTGATGAATTTGGACTCATCAGTCAGTCAGTCAGTCAGTCAATCAGTTTTTTCTTAGGCCAAATAGAAAGGAAATCTCTCCTTTTACAATTACCACCATGAGAAATATATTACACTGATATAAAAGAGATACAAACAGCATTTCCATTAGGAGAATTATCAACAAAGTTATACAATTTATTTATGACATTGGCAATGGTTGTATAACTGCCAAGTTATCAGAGCTCTAAATTGAGTCACAGACAGAAAACAAATTCATTTAGAAATTTTTTGAAGTTGTATTCTGATTTTAGGAATTGACACAGATAAATAAAGGGCACCAAATTTAGTACACAATTTTAGAATGGTGTACATACATAACTTATTGGACCTCAGAGTGTGTTTATTGCTGTTCTTCACATATAACAAGTTTTTTTTTAGATATGATGGAACTGTATAATGAAGAACCTAATAAACAGACACATACAAATTAATTAATCTTCAGATTGCCAAAGAGACCCAGCCTAAAGCAGAATACAAAATGCAATGATGAATTCTCCATGGCAGGCTGGTTACAAACCAAAGTGAGCTGTGACATAAAGGATCTAACATTCTCAGTACAGCAGTGGAGGCTTTTTGATAAATAGTCTCCATAGTTCAGCTAAGTAAGGAATAATGAAGTGACAAATTATTTATGGATGAATAGGTTAAAACTTGTCTTCTTTCTATAGAAAAAGGCAAACAGTTTTTTTTCACTTTACTGGACAAATTCTGTATATTATTTTTATACGTCAAATTATTGTCATGAATTATGTCTAAGTACTGATACGAATCGGTCAACATTAATGCAATGCGTTATTTGACCTTTATTGCCAGATTGGATAGAACATCACTACTGTTTCTACAAAATATCATTCACTAAGTCTTTTTAACATTCAGTAGAAGTCTCAGGGCCAGCAAAACATCCTGGATCCTGTTGAAGTCTTTTTGAACTGGATCAATTGCAATTTTAGGATCCTTATGCATTGTATAAAGAGTAGTATTATCAGTGTAAGAAATAATTTAGTTTGTCCAGAACTACATTTAGGGAGAACATTTACAGTATATACAGTGAAAACAAAAGTAGCCCCAACACTGAGACTCGTGGGACTCCTTATGAGATTTTAGAAATGAACTGAGAATACATCTCCATTTCTAACACATTGTTGACAGTGGGACAAGTATAATGAAAATCAATGTACAGATTTGTAACTGAGGTCAGTAAGTCTGAATCTATTCAACAGTTAATTGTGATCAACTGTACTGAATGCTTTGTATAAATCTAAGTCTACTGTAGGAGAAAATGGTTTACAGTTGAAGGAAGACTAGAGAGCACTCACTACTCTTGAAAACAAAAGCCTGACTAATTTTATACAGAGTGTTATTTTTTGTAAGCAGAAAAAAAGTTGTTTGTGAATTCATTTGTTGTTTTTTGTGAGTTAATTTTTCAAAGATCTTTATGAATGAGGGTATAATATATGGAACAATAATAATGTGGGTCTGAAACAACCATACCCTTAAATACTGGAATGATAAGAGCAGTTTTCCAATCTTGTGGAATAGCTGCAGTGTTCAATGAAAAGTTAATTACTTTGCAATTATAGATGATCCAATTTTTAGGAAAATATGTTCAGTCATGCTGTAGCCAACACCTTTCTTATGATGGATGTGAACCAATTCATCATAAACCTATCTGAATTTAAGTTCATGAAACAAGAAATACGGACCTGAAAAATTAACTGGAGAATCAAGATCTAAGCTTGTAGGTGGTAAATTTAGAAATGCTTAATCAAATACCAAGCCTGTATTGACAATTAAAAAATATTAAAACTTGTACCTTTTGAATAACAATCCATAATGATAATGTTACCAGACTGTAGCATAGTTGGCAAAGCATTTCCATCAGTGATCCTTTGATTTTTCTGATATTTGCCCACATTTTTCTCAGATTATTTGAGGAATCCTGGTATCGAGAATACTAATAAAATAATTAAATTTTTCTTCACAGATCCCTAAGGTACATTTATTTCTAATTGTTCAAAATTTTAATTGCCCAGTGAATCCCCAGTGTCTCTTACTTTTTATCCATACCATTTCTTTATGTTATTTTTGTTTTTTTACTATGGTGCAAATGAAATTGTTAAATGAGGGTGAAGACACTGAGGACTCTCTTTTTAACATAAGGAGCATGTTTGCTTATCATCTGCTTTAGGGATGACTTAAAAATTTGCATGCTGATAGTAAAACCGGAGTAGCAAAAATAAATGAGCAGTTTACTTCAGAAAGATCATTCAAAAAAGCCCGCTCACTAAAAGACTTAAGCTTACAAGAAATAACTATCTTATCAGCTAAATGTACCTTAAGTTGCTGTCTCATACAATCTACATAACAATGATAACAATGATCATAAACATCTGCTCCAAATACTGAAGATGTAAATCTCTGATGTGTTATAGTAAAAATTATATTAAGACATGTGTCCTTGTTATGGTCTGTCTTATGAGGCCTAGTAGGAAGATTTACAATTTGAGTCAAATTTTGTGCCACAAACTGATTTGATAAAGCCAATGAATAATTTAACATATCCCAATTTAAATCTTCTAATAAAAGTAATACAGTTCTAGTAAAAGGAGCAATTAATATACAGTTCAATAATGATTCTGTAGATACAGATGGGGGTCTGTAGCATGCAGCTAAGTAGAAACTAAAAGTGTTAGTACACATGACCTGAATGACTAATAAGTTCATTTATTTGGAGATTGATTCAGCTATTGTACACTGAACTGCCCATTTAGTATTTCTTTTATTTTAATTGCTACACCACTTCCCCGGTTGACCTGTCCTACATGAATACATTATAATGTGGGATTTTGTTTTTGTATCTTTCATAAGCAGGTAAGGCCCACTAGGCACAAGTGCCTGTTTTCAGGGGTGACCCAAGAGCACTGGGGTGGTTAAGTGACTTGCTCGGGGTCACATAGTATGCAAGTGGAGGTTGTGTGAATCAAACCCGGGTCTGCTGAATATACCAAACTCATAGCTTTTTACTGTAACCACTATGCTATATTGCCAGCCCTCATTTGTAACTCAATATCAAGGTTTTTTTGGTTTACCTGAGTTTTGGATACCATGAACATATCAATTTGTGTGGTGTCCACCCAGGAATTTAAGTGGTCTAGCTTAGGAGTCAGGCTCTGCTTTTGGTTTTTCTTTGCTGACCAGGAAAAATCCCCCTCACTTGCTTAGCAGGAAAATGTCTGCTGTTTCACCTGCTACAGCTAAAACAGAAGCCCTGGTTCTATCTGAGGACTTCCGTTTTGTGAATGTTACCAAACAGACTCTGAATGCTAGTAAAATATTTGTAATGGCACCAATAGGACTTGGAATACTGGTAAAGAATTTGTAATGTTGCCAAAGGGACCTCGTAATTCAGGTAAAGAACTTGGATTATAATATGTGTTTTAAAAATCATAAAATCTGATTAGCTGAGGGCCATTTTAGCTGTACTGTTATCTCAGCACAACAGCACTGGATAAAGATCTAACAGCTATAGCACAATAAAATCAGTACTAATCACAAACATGGCTACCACCTGCAAATAGAAAAAAGGGTTAAAATTAACATTTTGACCATAGGTCTTCTTCAGAAATTATTTAAAGAGTAAAATGCAAAGTTAGTGGAGAGGTAAGGGGAAATAAGGGATATACTGTATATGTGGGGAAAGAAACAACACAGAGGCTCTAAATGAAAACGTGATAATAGACAAGGTAAGAAATGAATCTAGAAAACAAAAAGGGGATGATCAGTATGACAAGGCATAGTAGGAGTGAATGAGCTAAGGAGTGGACAAGTGGTGACTAATTAACAGGGCTAAGTAAGATGGCTAAAAGGCGACAAATGTGGAGGAAGGAGACAGTGATGAAGCCATCTGTGGGGGAAAAAGAAAATAGATGCATGCACACACAGCTGGAATGCCTATGTGAGTATGCCCCCCCATGCACACATGCACAAGATTTAAAAAAAGTGTGTGCAGACATATCTGCACATGTGAATGTACATGTACCATGCACACATGCAAGCAAAGATACGACAGGGGTGGGGTTAAAAAAAAGACAGACTACGGTGGAAAATCATAAGGTGGCTGAATGATGTTAGTAGAAAATAAGTCTGTCATTTAAACCAGAGAGCTGCTGGGAGACTAGGAGGATGAGCAGCTTTGTCTCCATGCTTGTTCTTTGGTGAACATGCTAGAAACCCATCATCACCTTTTTGTTTTCATGATTTTTTTCTCACCTTGCCTATTATTACTTTGTCTTCTACAGCCTCCTCCTTTTTTTCTTATCCACAGATATACATATATAGAGCTATATATATATATAGATATACATACACATATATATCCCCTATTTTCCATTGCCTCTCCACTAACTTTGCATGTTTCTCTTTTACATAATTCATGAAGACCTATGATTGAAACATCGATTTCAGCTCTATTATCTGTTTTTCAGTGTTCATTTAATATTGCCATTTAGTTTTGTTTTCAGACCACACGCTGATGCAGCACCTTGTTTTATTGTTCTTACATTTTGATGACTGCCACATTACTCATTAATAACCTTTAACTAGCCCCTAAAAATAAAAGTGCATTAAATTTATAAGAATAATTAAATATTAAACCAAAAACAAAAAGACAATGATGCAAAGCAAAATTAATTCACAAGCTCAGGTGCAATTACCAAGGTGATGCAAAATTAGAACACAGTACCACCGTAGCAACAGAGCTGGTCAGCACTCCAATAGCCCTGTAGTAATCCAACGGTCTTCATAAATGGGCAAGAATGTTTTTCAGTTAACAACTTGAATTTCTTTATTTAGATAAATAGACAACACACAGCAGTCAAACAGGTACCACAGCTCATGGCAGACAGGTATCCAAATTCGCAACACAGTCCAACTACAAGCCATATAAAATCCAAACCCAAATGTCTGCTATGGATCAACCATTCCACCATCATCTACCTGTGCACACCTGAGTGGAACACCTGACCCATGTTACTGATGTTTCAACATCAAAGTGATAGCTTCCTCAGATTATGATAGGTAGAGTTCATGGGCTCTAGTAGAAGCATTTAATTTAAAGGTGTAGTGTAAAGTGCAAGTGTGCAGATAAGTTTCTAAGTGCAAAGACATCTGTGCAAGTACATCAATACAATATAACACCAGTATACCAAAAAACAACACTTAAGGCATATTATAATAAATATCAAAAGAATATAAATATAATGCAAAAGTCCACAAATATATTGCACTGAATAAATATGTAACTTATTAAATATGATAGAGCCTAATACCTACACACAAAAGACGGAAAACATTAATCATTCAGGGAACAAAACAAATTAATGCATTGGGAAAAAGAATAGATAGTGTGTCTTTGCACTCAATGTGAATTATAACTATCATTGAGTCCAAGCAGTAACAGTGTTTCCAATGTAATGATCCAAAAAGCTTCACGTCTTAACAATTTTTGTTTCAAGCTCCCACCCCTATGATCAAGTTGCTCTTTTTCAATCCCCAAATGTCATAAGTCAGCTGCTGACCAATGATGTGCATCTCTAAAATGTTAGCCATAGCATAGTTGTCATTGCCTATTCTAATTGCAGTTTTATGTTCAGCTATGCTCAATTTGAAAGAGCATTTTGTTGGTCTGATATATATTGGACTACAGGGCCAAAAATGAACATATATCACACCTTCTGTGTTGCAGTTTATGAACTGATTGATTTGAACCTTTTACCACTTCTTGGGTATGCAAATGTATCTGTATTGTTAGTACTATTATAGTGAGCTCAATAGCCACATTTAAAATTGCCTTTTGGTGGTTTGGGGAGCCACTGGTTAGGGTTTGTTTGTTTAGACAATAATGTATGTACTAGGGAATCTCATAAGTTAGTTCCTCTGTGATTGCTCATTCTGGGGGCAGTATTGCATATGCGGTCATATTTTCTGCCACCTTTAAGAATACCCCAGTGTTATTTAACAATATTGCCAATTAATTCAGCTTGTGGGAAGTATTGTGTAGTAAAAGTAGGGTTAGCTTTGTCTGTGTCATTTCTGTTGCCTTGTAGTAGCTTGTCTCTGTTAGAGTCTTTTGTATATTGGTATGCTCTTCCCACACCTTTTTAGTTATTTGTCCTCACTGAAAGTCTTTGTGCCATGTCAGTACTGTTGTTTTCAAAATCAGTGTCATTCATGCATGTCCTATGCATCTTTAGGAACTGTCCTTTTGAGATATTCTGAATGATGGGTTTTGGGTGGCAGCTGTTGGCTTGTAATATAATATTTTGTGTGGTCTCTTTCTGATACAGTCTTGTTTTAAGCTGGCCATTTTCTTTGAAGATAGTGAGTTCTAGGAAATTGATTTCTTGTGTGTCCCATTCCAGTGTAAACTTCAAATGGGCATTTGAGTTGTTTATATAGTCTTTAAATTTAACCAAGTCCTCCTCACTGCCTTTCCAAACCATAAAACAATTGTCTATATATCTTCTCCATATACCAATATATTGCAAGAATGGGTCAAAGATGCACTGGTTCTTCCACTCGCTGATGTATAAATTGCCTAAGTTCAATGCAAACATAGTACCCATACTAGTACCCTTAACCCTTAGGTTGCCAGAAGATTTAAGTTGGGTATGATATTTGTTGTCAAAGATGAAATAATTGCACTCTAATGTGGGTCAGGTGTTCCGCTCAGTTGTGCACAGGTAGACGATGGTGGAATGGCAGATCCATAACAAACATTTGGATTTGGATTTTATACTGCTTGTACTTGGATACCTGTCTGCCATGAGTTGTGGTATCTGTTTGGCTGCTGTGTATTGTCTATTTATATAAACAACGAAATTCAAGTTGTTAACTGAAAAACATTCTTGCCCATTTATGAAGACTGTTGGATTACTACAGGGTTGTTGGAATGTTGACTAGCTCTACTGCTATGGTGGTACTGTGTTCTAGTAATTAAATATTATTTGTCCTTATAATTCTCTTCGTACATGCATACATAAAGAATGAAGCACTACTGTACTTACTATTGTAATTTCTAGTGTTTCTTTGCTGACCATAAAAAACCTCCCCTTCTATCTTCACCTGCTTACCATGGAAATCTCTGCTGTTTAACCTCCTACAGTTAAAATGGGAGCCCTGTTTCCATCTGAGGTCTTCTATTGTGTGATTGTGGAGGTAAACATTCTGCTAGTGGAAATGATCAGAGATTTGAATTGTATTACATACATAGTAAACATTCTGTCTATTGAATGTAGGAAAGATAAAAAAGAAACATGGTGGGGAAAAGGGAGAAAATAATATGAAGAAGGAGGATGGAAGGTGAGGAAATAGGCAAATGGGTGTGGGTTGGGGAAAATAGAGATTTTAAGGATTCATTTAAAAAATGTATTTTGATGTGCATAATATCGATTTGAGATAGCATGCTTATTCTGGGACTATTTTGTTGGAGTGGATAAACATAAAAAAAATCATGAAATTGTTTAATATTATTTTATTTTTGTGCATTTTTTTAGCCCCCCCCCCCAAAAAAAAAAATCTTGGACCCATTTTATAATCACAGTAAGGCACTCCAGAATGTGCTTTGGGGTGGCATAGCAGTATATTTTGGGTGGTTGAAGGCACTTGTCTATACCTCATGCCTCACAACACACCCAAGGTATGCCATTATCCCATCACAATGCACACTCGGTCATGTCTTATTGCTCAAATACTACAGGAAGAATGACAGATGGTTAGCAGAATGTCCTAGAAGGTTGTCAACTGGAATTGAGCATGTACAGGCCTAGATATTCAGAGCAGTTGTGAATGGCGCAACTGAGTTGTACCAGCACAAGTGTGGTATTGCGCCAAGAAGCCATATTCAGCGGGAGCCAGTGCACAGCACAAAATCCTTTGCAACAATGTGCAACTATAATGAATGCATGTGCAAGAGCAGGGGGCATGCCCATGAATATCCAGCACAGTGGCATATTCAACCGTGAATCCATGGCGCAAGTATGGAACAAACTGAAGTTGTTCCAAGCAGGCTTGTGCCTATGAATACAGGGCGCAAACACACACAAAGCACTTGTGCCAGGGGTGTGAGGGAGAGAGAGTGAGTGAGTGAGTGAAAGAGACAGACAGAGAGAGACACACACACACAGACAGACAGACAAACCAAAGCCCACACACAGAGGGAGAGGGACAGAGATAGCGTTGGAGTGGGAGAGAGGGGCAGAAAAAGAGAAAGAGGCACACACACACACACACACACACACACACACACACACAGAAGCAGTGCACCAGGGTGGCACACAGCCAGCAGCCAACTGCCCAGGGGGACAATGGACAGCAAGGGCCATGGAAAGTGCACCCTTCATGATGGAGGCCGTAATGAGTGGTGTGAGGACACGGAGGAACAGCGACATGGCCGAGGGAACGACCCATTGGCGGTATGCCCAACACAGGTAGTACCGTGTCTGCATCACCTTTGAGAACTACAGTGACACTGAGATTGTGGGCCAGTACCACCTAAATAGGGCAATTCTGTGGCAGCTCTGTGAGCTGTGCAGTGAGGAGATGCAGGCACCCACTAGATGGAGACACGCCATGTCCATGGAGGCGAAGGTGACCACCCTCATGTGCATGCTCGCCACGGGCACCTTCCAGAGACCAACAGGGGATACCACAGACATCACCCAGTTGGCCATATCTTGCCCTCTCACACAGTTCCTCGACGCCCTGCTGCCACGCGCTTTGGAATTCATCCATTTCTCCAGCACACAGGCGGAGCGTACAGCAACCATGCAGGACTTCCACAGGGTGGCGCGTATGCCTGGTGTGATTGGGGCCATTGACTGCACCCACATGGCCATCTGCATGCCACCTGGCCCTGAGGGTGTGGCATACATCAATTGAAAGGGGAGCCCAAGTGTCAACTTCCAGGTGGTGTGCGATGCCATGGGGTGCATCACCAATGTCTGTGCCACAAGCCCTGGGAGTGCACATGACAGGTTCATCTGACACAGTTCTGTGCTGTGCCACAGGTTTGAAGATGGGGACACCCCCGTGGGCCACCTTTTGAGTAAGTATGGCATAGGCAAGAGGCGATGGACAGAGCAGACCTAGGGATGGGAGTGGGCAGGGTGTGTAGGGTGGCGTGGGTGCCAGAGACAGGCAAGGGGTGCAGGATAGAATAGCAGAGGGCTAACCATGTCATTCTTCACACAGGTGACAGTGCGTACCCACTGAGGCCCTGGCTGCTAACCCCCTACTGGCGCCCGTCGTCCCCAGCAGAGGAACGGTGCAACGAGGGTACACGCCATCACATGCAACATCATCGAGCATGTCTTTGGCATTCTGAAGGCTTGGTTCCATTGCCTAAACAGGTCAGGTGGTGCCCTACAATACAGCCCCTCGAAAGCCTGTGGCCTATTCCTGGCCTGCTGCATACTGTACAACATGGCCATTGACCATGGGATAGCTGTCGAGGCTGATGAGGGTGACAGTAGTGGGGATGACGGATGCAATGGGCTGAAGGATGGTTGACAGCCACCCCCTGAGTGGAGGGACCTGCGGCTGCTCCAGCAGGTGCGACGCCACTGGGACACCATTGCACAGGATCACTATGGACCACACAAGTAGGTGGTGCAGTGCACATGCATGGGCCACACAAACAGGTATAACATACATGCAGAGGCATGCATGGCAATGGGTATGCACACACAGAGGTGAGAGGCAGGGGTAGGGTAGTCAGTGGCACACAGTTACCCACAGCAACACACACACACGCACCCATGCACCCACACACCCAGGCGTTGGTATGTGGCATGGATCAGATGCATTGCATTGGTGCACAGGTGCAACCAGTGCTAGCCTGCCCTCATCAGGCCCACTCCACATGGTCCAGTGGCTGGGCAAGCATGCACAGAGGCAGCATGAGGTGTGACACACAGGCATGACACTAATGGAAGGCACACACACATCACTCATGTGTGCACAGGGCAGCAGCAGCAGGCAGCGGTCAGGGTGGCCCACACATCAGGACCACTGCACGGAACCATGGACACCACACTCATGGGGGCAGATGCATCAGGGCTGATCAGCAGCCACAGACTGTGTATCAGCCATGGAGGGGTTTGCAACAGCCCCCCGGGGTAGAACCATGGGACTGTGACTGTGTCCATGGTGGGGGGGTGCAGGCGCCCAAACGGGCCAGCCACAGGTGTGCCTGAGATGCCTACATCAGAGCCCGGTGTCGACTGTGATGGAGTCTCCTGACGCTGGGATCATAGGATGAACAGCACACCATGGGGAGTCACCTGTCCATGGTCATGCCTTGTGGCAGCCAGCAACGCAATGCCATCAATGATCACAGTGGCAATGTGATCCAAGGATGCAGTCATGGCCTTCTGCATGTGCTGCATCCCCACCAGGATCTGCGCAGTGCCCCTCTCCTGCTGCTTAGCTAACTGGTGCAGCTCTGCACTCAGTGCACCCACCCCAGTGGCAAGCAGCTCCTGTTGCTGAACGAACACCCACAGCAGACTGGTGTGCTCAGCCAGACAGTCAGCATTCTGGGGCTCCTGGGTGGGACACCGATCCTCATGTGGTGACTGGCCACACTGCACAGAACCCCTCTCTGGTGGACGCTGCAAAGTGGGGTCGGCAGGGAGAATGGGCACAGCAGGGGCACCGGCGGCAGATCCTGTGTCCGGCTGCCCAGTGTCACCCACAGCCTGCTGCTGTCACCGTCCAGCCACTGTACACCACCCAACACCTGCGTGGCTGCACCACCACCACCACCGCATGGCACGGTTGGGGCAGTACACACCACTGAACCTGCATTGGTGGCAGGCAGCTGTTCCACCACTGGCAGAGCACTGGGTGTGCTGCCTGCATCAGAGGCCAGCAGAGGCATCTTATCCACAACATTGCTTATGCTGTCCAGGATAAGTGTGATGTCATCATTGGAGTCAGACCCCTCCCCGATCTGTGTCTCTGTGCATAGGACACCAAGGCTGGCATCCTGCAGGAACACATCCAGGGCCTCATCAGACCCCAGATCCAGGACATCTGCCTGCATTGTGGTGGTAAGCTGTAGCCTGTCAGGGCCCCAGATTCTGGTGGAGGTGGATGGCTGGTCCTCCGGGGCTGTACCAGCATCCATGGTTGCTGCCGCTGCTGGTGCCCCATCATCTGCATGGAGGTGAGCTGGTGCTGCAAGGGAAAGAAAGGCATGTCAGTGATGCAATGCCCACATGTGCCCCACATACACTGATGCTGCATGTGTCCTGTGGCATGGCATGCATGTGGATGCACACACATGCACATGACATGCATGCCAGCTGCATGCATCCCAGAATGCCTGTGTACACACCGTCTGTGCCACCAGCTGTGTATAGCAGACAGACTTACCATGCAGTGATAGGCTGCCACCCATCTGGAATCCTCCTCCAGGCACACCCTCCACCATGATGCAGTGCATGGCGGCTGCCACTAACTCCTCCTGCGGCATCAGTGTGGGCGCATCCACAGGCCATCCACCGGTGGTGGTATGGGATGACCGGATGGCTGCCATCTTCTCCTTTATCTGCCGCTTGTCCATTCCCACCTTCTTCCAGCACTTCTGCACTGGCCACTGGTGGCTGCCATGCTGGTTGACATAGGCTGCCACCTCCTCCCATGCACCAGCCCTGGCCTGTGGTGTGCCTATGGCACCACTCAACAGGGGATCCCTGTCCAGGTAGGCCTCAAACAGGGCATCAGTCTCGGTCTTTGTGAAGTTGGGCCTGCACTTCCATGCAGGCCACCGCTCCTTGCCCTCCTCATGTGCCGACATGCCTGTGGACATGGACAATACAGTGTGACAGTGGCAGCGTCTCCTCGGTCCCTCCCACCATGCAGTGCTGTCAGCTCCCAGTGAGCTGCAGTGGCATGCACAACTTACCTATCAAGGTTGCAATACCGGTCCATGGCCTGTGCTGTTCCGTGGCGCTTATATGGTGTAACGCATGCAAATGAGGTTGGGTGCAACAGTAATGACATGCTAATGCTCCCACTGCACCATGCATTGGCTAATGAGCTCATTTGCATGTGGTGTCTGATTATCGTGGTTTTGCACCGTTCGCAATGAGATTGTGCGGAAGCAAGTCACAACAGTGCAATGCTCACGCATTCGCAGTGCACAGGCCCACAGTGCACATGCATGTCACGGCATCATGGCATCAATCACACACCGTGCGTGGACAGCGCAATGCAGTGGCCTTGCGTATGTTGTGCATGGGCCAGCTACGTACATGGCAACACACGGAGTGCCATGCCCTATCATGCACATGCGCAATGCTGGTCGACCCATGACCCCTGGGTCAGGCCTCTGATCCTGTGACCCCGCATAGCCATGCCCATTCCAAGAATATCCAGCACTGCATGATGTGTGTGCATTGCGTATGCTCCCATGCATCACAAGGCAGGTGCATGGTGTGAACACATGCACCTCCTGCTGCCATTGTTGCTGCCAAACACGTTCAGCACAACATGGCACAGGCAAGATGGAGGAGGGCCCAGAACTGGTCACCTGTTGAGTTGGCGAACCTAGTGACCTGCGTGGAGCCCCATGCCCCCCAGCTCTTTGGGCAGGTGCCCCTGCAGTGGGCCAGGGGCACCGTGTGGCAGGACATTGCCACAAGACTAGAGCACAGGACAGGGGTTCCCAGGACTGGGGAACAGTGTCACTACCATTATAGAGACCTCATGCAGTGGGATCCAGAGTGCCTGAGGAGACTACAGGCACACACCAGGTGAGGGACCATGCCACAGTCAGATAGGTCATCCCATGTTGCATGTCAGCCCTGGTGCTGTACTGTGGTGTTGGCTTGGCTGCCTGCCATGCCCTGCAGAGGGGTACACTGTCATTGTGTGCATCATGGGGTGGCATTGCCAGCTTCTGCTTGGACTGTGATGCAGTTATGCGGGACATGTCAGGCAGGGGCACACCCTGTGTGCAGAGGTGGGGGTGGAGGGCAGCTGCTGTAGTTGGTTCCTGATGTGCACCTGTCTTCTTTCCATTCCCAGGCCCTGAGGACCATTGGAGGGGCCCAGGCTGCAGCAGCACAGCAGGCCACAGTGGGACATGCTGGAGCGGGACCTGCACCAGCAGGACTGCAGAGGGCAGGTAGGCACTGTCATGGTCCTTCGCACTGTGCATGGGGGGTGGTGGTGGGAGTGGGTGTAGGCATGGGCACCTGTGCCATGGAAGCTGTGTGTGTGTGTGTGTCACACTGTGTGTGGTGCATGCCACTCTGACTCATCCATTGGACACGTGTGCCAGCTGTTGGTGGGGTGGGTGTGTGCCCAGCAGCCACTGTTGCTGTGGTGCTGCTGGTGTACTATGCCATGTGACTGTCATTGTGCAGTTGTGTGGCCATTGTGAGGCAGGGACCACCTCTGTGCAATGTGGTGAGCCGAACTGCTGGCTGGCATTGGCCCACTCCCCTGCAGGTAGCTGTTACGGGCCCTCCAGGGGTGTGTGTTCCTGCTGCACATTGCACACAGTGGGTGGGCATCGTTCCTTGGGACATTGCACTGATCACCTGTCCTGTCCCTTGTTATAGGTGTCTGGCGGTGAAGACCACCTCAATCAATGTTGTTGAGACTGCTGTGCCAGACCCTTATGGTGGCCTCCATGACACTGGAGGTGGTCGTCCAGGTCAGGCAGATGCTGTTGGCAGAGTGGAGGCAGTGGCAACATGCCTGGGTGGCCAAACGGGGCCACTGTTAGTTCAGCCCCCGTTTCCCCTGCTGTACCTCCCCCTTCAGTCCCCCCTCCCACTGTACAGTCGCTGTTTCCTGTCCCCTTCCCTCACCTTATCAACCCTTTCCCAGCCCCTGGTTCTTGTAAATAATTCCTTTAAATATATATTTTCTGACTTACCTGCTTGTGTCTGTGTCTGCTTTGCAGGTGGTGTGAGGAGCCATGCTGCAGTGGCCCAGTGTCTGTCTGTGTGGTGTGCATGTCCAGGGGCCCGTATTGTGCTTCCACGGTTCACTGCTGTGTGCTGTGGTGTGTCCCACTGTGGTGATGTCCATCCCCTGGGTTGGTGGATGTGCCTTGGGGTGCTCTTGGGCTGGATGTTGGGGTCTGTGGTGGTTGCGTGTGTGGTGGTGGTGGCACACAGCCATGGTCCTTGTTCAGGTGCTGACCGCACACTGTGTTGGGGCCCCTGCTTGGCATTGTGCAGCCTGTCCCGTGTGGTCTGCCATGCTACCTGCCACCTGGTGCATTCTGTGCCTACTGTGTGGGCTTCCTGTGTGCCTGTGTGGCATGTGTGTGCTTAGCTGCATGGTCCTGGGTGTGACCTACTATGGTCTGGGTGGGGAGGGCATGGCCAGCGGCCTGCAGGGGGCTCCCTTGGTGGCCTGCCGTTGGCCATTGGCACCACCTGTTGCCTGCTTTGTCTGCCACTGTTGTGTTCTGGGGTCAGGTGTCTGGGTGCCTGTGGGTGCCCTGCTGGTGGTGGCCTCCTGTGGCTTGTCATTGTGCTTCCCTGGCTCTGTCCCTGGGTCTGTACTCTATGCTATGCCCCCCTCTGTTGCTCTGCTGCTCTGCTCACACAGTTGCGCTGGAGCGTCTCTTTTTGCGCCATGGCGCAACTTTGTGTGCACAATGGCGTAACTCTTTTTGTGCCATGGTGCAACTTTGCACCATGGCGCAACTCTGCCATGTTGCACTGGTGCAGTTTGGCCTACGCAACCTCTAAATATGGCTCCTGTGGCATCATGGTGCATCGGATGAGCGCTGCGCTTGACCTGTTCCAGACTTTGGTGCATTTCTGAATATCTGGGCTGCAGTATATACAGAGCCACTTTAAATAGTTGGTATGCATTAATACAGCCTCAATACAGTCAGTTTATTTCACCAGCAGGACACTGTTCAATAAGCTTGAACTTTAAAATATTTGAAACAGATTGGCAGCACAATGCACTTTAAATGAAAACGTTCATAAATTCAGCACTTTTGAACTTTGGATGTTTGATATATTAGTTCAGCATTCACACTTTAGAAGCAGTGTAGTAAAACTTGAACTTTGAATCTTCAATAAATGTATTTAATGCCTGCTCTTTGAATGTTCAACACATGAATTAAATGCTTGCATTTTGGATGTTCAATAAATTATCCTTAAATTCTGTACTGTCCTGTTAAATGCAGTTTATGTTAAATTCAACATTTCTTTTTTAAATGGCTTCAGTTCAGTGCAAGCAACAGGAGCTATTAATATTACTAATGGCCCTTTGTCCTAACTGGATTTAAATAAATGAATATTAATTTGGCTCCTTCACTTGAATGACTAACAGCTTGGCTGCCACTTTATGTTTACCCCCCCCCCCCTCATTGTGCTGGGACAGCTGCTTATTCAGGCCTCTGTGCCCTTATTCCACCTCTTGAGGAAGTCTTTCATTTAAATTAGCCCACTCAGGCTTAATTCTAAGTGGTCCTTGCTTCAAGGGGTCTTGCTTGCCTCAAGGTAAGGTAAAGGCAGCCTCCACCATGTACCTACTGGTGCAGTAGTGTAGTGGTTAAGGGCACTGAGCTGCAAACCTGGACACCTGGGTTTGAATCCTTTCAGCCCCCTCTTGCATACTGTGTGACCCTGAGCAAGTCCCTTAGCTTCCTTGTGCTCCAAGGTAGCACCTGGAAACAAGCTTTGGCTTAGTGTACGATTCCACAAGAATATTGGCCTTTCTTTTAGGGCTGTGCATGGGCCAAATAGTATTTTCTGAATACCACAAATAGTAGGCTTCCCGAATATTCAGATGTGTTTTCTGAATAGTTCACTATTCTGCCAGTATTCAGAAACTACTATTTGGTGAGATTTCCAAGTCTCGCAGAGCTTTGTTGTCCAAAACCAAAAAACCTTCTTGAGCTTAAAGGCAAGCACACCATGTGACTTCTTCACTCTGAGCTGGTAGAAGACAGGTGACAGTGGTTTCTGAGAGCTGCTCTGCAGTACTTTTGAGACATTAAACTTGCTAAAAAATAAATAGTTTTTTGCTCCACAGTCTTTTTTGGGTCAGTATAATTTGTTTGATCGATGTCAGAAAAGCTATGTTTGGCTTTCTGAGAGGTATTTTTGTCCTTATTGCTGTACTCAGTTACAGGAACTAGTAGGGCTGTCTGCTAACACCCCTTCTCTGCTGCTCTCTTACATAGCTCCAGTGTGATTTTTTTGGGTGAAGCACATTTTATTTTTGTGTTTTGTTTTTTTGCTGTTGTATGGTTTCAGGCTTAGTTCCCTGCACGACTGATGAGGGTGTCTGCGAACTCCCCCTTTTGCAGGTCACTGTTCATGATTTTCTGTATATGTGCATAATATTTGATTTTGTGAGACTTTGTCCTGCATGTGCATGCTTAGTATATTTTTTCATGAGGCTTGGCCCCATGTGTGCACAGCTGCGTGCACTCAGATTTTGAAATAAACTTCTTCAGTTCTAAGCCAGTCAGGCTTGACTCACTGAATTATTATTGTTAGTCCTCTCGTTCCGGGCTTGGATCCCTGTACACATGAGGTGTGTTGGCTGACCTCCCCACTTCCACAGTCCACTGCACAATTAACCCGTGCTTGTGAAATATCTCCCCAGTCTGTGCCTTGTGTGTACCACTGTGCACATGCATTTTGTTTGTTTGTTATTGTATTAATTAAACCATTGTACTTAGTGTGGTAGGCTTGTCTTACTGAGTTGACTGTATGCCATCTGTCAGTTCCTTGCTTGGTTCCATATTTGACTAAAAAGGTTGCTGTTTTCTTCCCCCTTCTTAGTAGCAGTGTTTTTATTTGCTGCAACTGGTAAGGTTGGCGTGTTACTGTAGTTCCACAAGCACTAAGTAAAGCATCACACACACACACACACACACACACACACACACACACACACACACACACACATACTTTGTAGTAATAGTTTGTGTTTTACACAGTAACCACTAGTGACCTGATCCATCATGTCTTTAGCACTCTTGCAAACATGCTTGGTCCAGCCCCAGCAAAGCATCTGCACTGCTGGCCCCAAGTGGTAAGGGACAGGATGATAGACCCACAGATGTACATCACGTCCAGGCAATTACTGCTGGTGTTGTCCCTGGGCCGCCAAACCCCCAAACAATCTATGCAGAACAAAGGAAGCACTTGGGGGGGGGTGCAGTAACACAATACAGTTAAGAGCAGTGGAGCATAGAGTTGACAAAACATTTATTTGTGCTACGGTTGGAGGATGCAAATAGTGTCCTGATGCTTTGAACAGAACCTGGTCTTTGTCAGGGTGTATGTCAGGAACGTTCAGACACACTAAGAATATACAACCCTAAAAGAAACACACACCATAAATAAGTGAAGTTAAAATAAATGAGAATGAGATGACCTTGTAACAAAATAATTCAAAAGTAACATGCCCAAGGATAAAACACTGCATCAAGATTATAAAACACTCGTTCATACAGTGGTGCCAGATAGTATGCAATGCAGTATCTTACAAAATGATTGCAAAATGCTGCAGTATGCTGCAAGAAGCAATGTAATTTAATGACAATTAAGCCCTCTAGTCATCCAATATTTTGTGACATGTCATTTACTGCAAATTACTGAATTGTAACTTGTTTTGCTCCACTGTATATTATTGATACATAATACAATTCCAGAGAAGGTGGTTTAATAGACTACATAGACATTGACAGACAGGTGTCTCTCTTTATTCGGCAGGCTCAAATATTTTTCTCCCCCAAGCAAGCCTTTTAGTTCTTGTAGCATTGGGAATAGTACTATTACTACTAATACCACTATCAGTACTACTACTGCTAGTGTCACCACCTGTTCCATCTGTACGTTCACTTTCATATCCTTTTGTGCAGTAGTAGGGGGGGGCATTAGAGCATACATGCTTTGTGCAAGAAGCAGCAGACACCACCACCAGTGTTCCCACTGCTACCACTATGACTGCTACATCCACAACCAGTGTGCTTCCCACCACCACCCGTGCCATTCTTGCAGCAGCCACCCTTTCAGTTATCACCACTATGGCAGCCACTGCTACCACTATTCCTGTGCCTATGGCCAAAGCACCTTCTACCCCATGTCTGTGACCATGAACACCCTCTAGTGCTGACCCACTGCAATGCCCGATATTGTTTTCAGAGTGCTACAGTATGTGTGTGGTGTGGTGTGGTGTGGTGTGCTGGACTGAGTGTGCCACATGAAGCTTGTGTTGCATTAGTGAGAGCTCTACGTTGGTGGTTGAAGTGTCATTGAGGTGTACATGGTACACCAGGTTCAATGGGTGATTAATGGTGTTGTTGAAGTGCTTTTCTTAAGTTTTCTTAAAAAGCATCTTTTCTGGCCCAATACCGAATACCGAATAAAGAATACCTGGGACCCGAATACCGAATATTCAACCAAATATTCGGGAAAAGGTATTCGCACAGCCCTACTTTCTTTTTGTTTGCTCCTAGGTTATCTTTCTCTTACATTTTTTGGAATAGTGATAGGCACCAAGTGTTTTTCAAATGAGTGTGCATCCCAGGGCTGTATTGCCTCCTGGTCTCCCATCATGGGGGGACTCCTTTTCTTCACACCAACTGTTTCCTATTTGTTGTTTGTGCTGTTTGTTCAGTCTACTTCTTGTTGTTGATTACCAATGTATGTTGAAATTATTTAGTAAAGCATACTTAAAAAAAATACTTTTTTATGTATTTTGTTTTGGGCATATAGCCCACTCATCATTGTAACCCAAGACTCACTGCTGCTGCTGCAGATGGCTTGGTGATCAGGGAAACACTGCTCCCAAAGCTGTGACTGCTGCTGCTACTGCTCTGCAGTGAGGTAGGAAGAGAGCAGTAGCAGAACCACCAAATTACACTCCCAGGAGGTACTTACATAGTTACACAGTTGTTGTCAGCAGAAAAGGACATCTTGGTCCATCTAGTCCACCCTGTTTTGATTAACTCTTACTTCCTTAGTATAGGTCCTGCTAGACCTGTATCTGTACTTTCCCCCTGTCCTATTCTCACTAATACTCTGTGTCTGTCCCATGCATGTTTAAATGTGTTCACAGTGTCTGCACCTACCACTTCCTCTGGTAGCCTGTTCCATGACTCAACTAATCTTTCTGTGAAGAAGTACACTACTTCCTCACATTGCCCCTAAGCCTCCCCCTTCCAGTCTCATTTCATGACCCCTCATCCTAGTGCTCTTCTTTTTCTGCAAAAAGCTGCCATCCCCTCCATTATTAATCCCTTTGACATATTTGAAAGTCTCTATCATGTCCGCCCACCCCCTTCTTACTTCCAGTGAGTACATATTTAGCTCCCTGAACCTGTTCTCATAGATTTTCTGGTGCATTCCCTGGACCATTTTGGTAGTCTTTCTCTTCACTGCCTCCACTTTGTTGATGTCCTTTCTGAGATGGGGCCTCCAGAACTGGATGCAGTACTCGAGTTGGGGCCTCACCAGTGATCTATAGAGGGGTAAGATTACCTCCCACTTTCTACTTGTTATTCATCTCCCAATGCAGCTCAACATCCTGCTTAACTTACCCACTGCCTTCCCACTCTGACTTCCCACATTGAGGTCATCTGTTATGATGACTCCTAGGTCCCTAGTTGAGATGTTACCCTTGGGTTCTTCCACCCTATATGCATAACTTTACACTTTTTGGCATTAAATCCCAACTGCCAGATCCTTGATCATTCCTCCAGTTTTTTAAGTCTCCTCTCATTCTATCCACTCCCACCTGGGTGTTGACCCTGTTACAGATCTTTGCGTCATCTGTAAATAGACATACTTTACCTTCTAGTCCATCTGCAATGTCTCTAATGAAGACATTGAACAGCAATGACCCCAGTACTGACTGCTGTGGTACCCCACTTGTCACCTCCCCCTCCTCTGATCTCTCCCCATTTACTACTACCCGCTGGCTCCTGTTACTAAGCCAGTTCTGCACCCATTTTACCACTTTTGTCCCCACCCCTAGACTGGTCAAGTTGTTAACTAATCTCCTGTGTGGGACAGTGTCAAAGGCCTTCCTGAAGTCCAGGTAGGCCACATCCACTGCTCCCCCTACCATCCATGACTTGTGTCACCCAGTCAAAGAACTCAATCAGGTTAGTTTGGCATGATCTCCCAACTGTGAAGCCATGCTGTATTGGATCCTGTAACTTATTGCTGGTCAGGTGCTCCACCATCGTTTCCTTTATTAATGTCTCCATTACCTTCCCCACCACTGATGTCAGGCTCACTGGCCTGTAGTTTCCTGCCTCCTCCATGTTCCCACTTTTGTGGATTGGCACCACATCAGCCCTCTTTCAATCCCCTGATATTACCCCCTGTTTCCAAGGATTGAACAGGGCTGCCAGGGGAGCAGCCAGCTCCTCCTTTAGTTCTTTAAGTATCCTTGGATGCACCTCATCAGGACCCATAGCTTTGTCCATCCTTAATTTTTCCAGTCCCTTGAGTATTCTCTCCTCTGTAAAGGGGCTTGTGTCTATCCCCCCCCCCAGGTATCCCATATTCCTTCATCTCAGGACCATTTCCCTCCCCTTCTACCATGAATACTGAACCAAAATATTTGTTCAGTATGTCTGCCTTTTTCTGGTCCTTCTCCTTACTCTTCCCCCCTCCCCCTTGATTCTCATTATTCCTGCCTTGTTCCTTCTTTCACTGATGTATCTGAAACATTTCTTGTCCCCCTGCTTCACAGTTTTCGCTAAGTTCTCCTCTGTGAATGCTTCAGCTTCCCTAATCACTTTTGCTGCTTTATTGCTTTTATTCCTGTTCTCCTCCCTGTGTTGTTCCCCCTGTGTTGTTTTGTACTTTTTAAATGCTGATCTTTTTTGCCCTAACAGCTTCTGCTACTTTCTGGGAGAACCAAAGTGGTCTCCTCCTCCTTTTGTTCTTAGATACTTGTTTTATGCAAAGACTTACAGCATCCTTTAAGGCCTTTTTTATTCTTCCCCACCTTTCCTCTACCCCCTTTCCAGTTTGTATCTTTTCCAGAGTGCTGCTAACCCCCTTCTCCATTTTTCTAAAGTCAACTCTACCAAAATCTAGGACTTTTGTTTTGGTGTGAAATGCTTTTGCCCTATTCTTACCTTGAAGTGTACTGTTTTGTGATTGCTAGTACTAAGGTGTTCCCCCACTGTGACTCTGGTTACACTGTCTCTGTTCGACAGTACAAGGTCCAGTATAGCCCCTCCCATGTAGGTTCCTCTATGAGCTGTCTTAGCAATGACCCTTGCAGCCCTTCCAGAACCTCCCTACTCCTACTGGTTGTTGCCACTGGGCTACTCCAATCCACATCAGGCATGTTGAAATACCCCATCAGTACTACCTCCCCCTTGTTGATCATTTCCCTGATTGCCTTCATCATTTCCCAATCCCCCTCTTCTTTTTGTGCAGGTGGTCTGTATATAACCTCTGCTTACATTATGGCCCATCTGTTCATCTCTAGTGCAACCCATAACATCTTCTCTTCCCCTCCTTCCCTTGGTATCTCAATGGCTTTAATTGTGTCCTTAATGTACAGTGTCACCCCCTCTTCCTTTTCTTCCCTCTCTGTCCCTCCTTAACAGTACGTACCGCGGTATCACCACTTCCCATTCTATATTCTCATTGAACCGTGTCTCTGTTACTGCCGCTGTACTGTAAGCACACTGACCAGACTTCACCAAACATGTCCAGAGAGAGATAGAGGGAGGGGCACAGGAAGCAGCTGGGGATCACAAAACCAGTCTGGTAATCCCTTACATTTCCAATGTAGTTTCATGACTCCTCCCTCTCTACCAGTCACACTGAAACTGCCGCAGGTGTTCAGTTTTCAAACCTCATACTGAGTCAGGAATACCTGCTCTGTGTACCTGACAAGGAGGCCAAAGGTTCTAATTGTTGACTGTCAGCTGACTTCTTTTTTCAAAAACTCTCGCTGTCTCATACAGTGAGCCCTCTACTATCCACCAACTTTAGTTCAACAACTTTTGGCAGATAATAGAAGTGTATAATGTTGCATTGGTAAAATATAGGAAAATCATCATAGGACTACATTTAGGTATTTACTATACAGTTTCCTAATTTGTGCACAGATTGGTACAAATTTCTTAAAAGCACAGCATGCTATTAAAATCTAGTTTAGTTCCTTTCTCCTTTATCATCAATCACCTTTAAAGCAATCAGTGATGGACATCTGTTTGCCTTTATTTGTTATCATTAATTTCTTCGTAGCATCCAAGTCCTCATCTCATCAGCCTGGAGTAGTGTCAAGGGAAAGTACAGAGCTGGGAGATTGTAAATGGAGATGGAATGATTATGGGGAGACTGGGATAAACCCCACCACGTGCATGGCAGGCATTATATACCTCTTAACATTCTGTCACTTAAATGTTGGGCAGAGATACTCAAAATGTAAGAAAATGAGGGACACTGGCCTTAATGAGTAGAGCACATTAATGCGCACACTTGGACACAAACTCAGAAAACTATGAGCTAGTAATTTAACAGTAATACATCCCTGATCACAGCTTGGGCACTGGTTGGAAATACTAACAATCGGATGACAACTCACATTGAGGCTTTTGTGGGGTTCCAACTTTGCACTGCCAGGTGTGGGGCAGTTGCAGCTCTTTAAAGAGCTAGGGTCACCCCTGAAAAAGGGACCTTCGTAGGCCCAGTGGGCCAACCCAGTCATCAAAATTCAATAAATAAATAAACAAATAATCATACTTAGCAATCTGAAACAATGAGGGAGATTAGCATAAGGGCTACAACCTGCTGAAGTAAGGACTTTTTTAACTTCATTGACAGCCATGAAAGAGCTGCACTAATCAGGATGGACAAGTAGAGAGTTAGCTGCACTAGTTCTAGTCAAGTTTCACTTTTTCCTGGGCAAGTAAAACAATTTTTTTTTCAAACTCTGTTTATTCCTCCTGCACACTGAGGCATCTCTCGGAGGTGTCTGTGCGACTCTAACCCCTGCTACTCTCCACCATGACTCACCACACCTGTTCTCCCTTCTTTCAAGGGACTTCCCAGAGCCCTGAATCACCCCCAAGGGCCCCACCACTCCCTATGATGGCATCTTTCTGGAATTAGAGGGTCCATCCCTCTCAGGAAGTTGGCCGTGGATCCCCGGTGTGACTTGTCCAGTGTTGGGGATGTGAGGGAGGTCCCTGAGGCCCTCATCACCTCCTCGGCATGCAGGGTTGTTTCTTGGTTTTGTCCTCAGATGTGGGTCATGCAGTGCCACCCAGCCCATGACGTGGATGCTCCCACCCACGTCTGGAAGGCAGCTGCCCAATGTCTTCCCCCTGCATGCTAGCCCTAGACATTGCAGTACCTCCGGTCTCCACTGGGGGCTGCTGCGGTGTCAGGGTGTCCCTGAATCCCTCCCCAAGAGAGGAGAGCAGTCTTCCAGATACTCGATCCTCTCTCTCCCCTACCGACCCCTAGTGGCCTGGGCTCGTTCCCGAACCCGGGTCACCGGCATGGCGCGAGGTGTGGCATCCAGCACCTTAACCCTCAGCACCACAGGGCCAAGTAAAACAATGTTAAAAGCAACCTTTGCTTCTAATATGAAATCTTTCTTTTCTTTACCCTGATAGTTTCAATTTCTTCATCATTGACGTCGTTAAAAACCTCATAGTCATTCTTAAAAGTAGCATAGTCCTCAGCAGTACACTGTAGAACATTTCTTATTAAGACATTTACAACAAACAAAAAATATGGACCATAATGCACTGTGGCAGTGTTAGTGATGTGGCAGATGGTAGAGGGAGAATAACATAAGAAAGATACGTCCTGTACACCAGAAAGTGCCAACAGATGGTGGCTAGAGAGGGTGGAGGAAAATAGAGGGAATTATTATAGAGAGGAGATGGTACAGGAGGTCAGGCTGGCAGGTAAAGGGGGTGACAGTTAATAGTGGGGTGAATAATTGAGAGTGCACTGTACTGGGAAATTATGACCAGGGCTCCCCACACACTCTCCTGCTTGCTCACAGTTCCTTGGTGGGAGGGGCATAAATCAGAGGATTAGGCAAGCGTTTGCAAAAGAAAATAAATTAAAGCACAGGCTATGTAGCCAGGAAGGACAAACACTGGAGCATCAATGTGGACAAATGTGTTTCTTTATACTTCTTAAATACATTTTTTCCCAATGACTTTCTTGGCCTACTCTCTAGAGTACCACAGTGACCTTTTATTCATCCTGCTTTTACTCACTTCTTTCACACATAGATTGGTTGCATTCTCTAATCATTCCTTAATTTGCCGCCATCACTCCTGTAAACTGTCATGGTCTTCCACATTTGCTAGGCTGATTCTAAGGCAGTTTCTCATTACTTCAAAGTCTTCCCTTCTAAAGTCTAGGATCTTCGAATTCATGTGGTTTGCTTCTCTATCCGTCTTGATGCTAAACCACACTGTACAGTGACCTCTGGCCTCCATTAGACTGCCAACTATGTCTCTATAAGTCAGGGTCAGAGTGGGGTACAAGGGCCCACCTGAAAAGTGGATACAGGGGCCTGCCTGGAAAATCAATGGGAACAGCCCAGGGTGACACACTAATAGAAGTATTTCATTTACATCTGATATACTTGCTGTGTATTTCCTTCTTTCATTTACATACACTACCACATATACCCAATTTAATTAGAAAAAAGATGATAAATGTACGTTTTTACAGTTTAGAAGATGGCCAGGTACCCAACAGAGGGAGTCTCACCTAAACATTTCCAGGTGTCCTGGACAACCAGTCTGACTCTGCTGTTAGTAAGTACCAGGTCCAGTACTGCCTGTTCCCTCGTGAGTTCACTTACTAACTGCTTGAGAAACACTCCCTGTAAAGAGTCTAGGATTGCCCCACTTCTAGTCAAAACTGCTGTTCCTGTCCCCAGTGAATGCAAATCCTTCTTCTCAGCACCAGGTCTTCAACAAACTGTTGAAGTTCATGGTGCAGACTGCCCTAACATTCCCTTGGCCATAGGAAGTAGCATCTCCATGAATACCACTTTTCATACTACTTGTTTAAGACCTCTCCCCAGCTCCCTGAACAGCCCCTGCACAACTCCCACTCTTTCCATTGCCAGGTTATTAGCACCAAGGTGGACTATGGCATCCATATCTTTCTCATGGTCTGCTGTCCAAGTGATCCTTAGGATCTGCTCTCCATCCTTCTGGACTGAGGTGCCAGGTAAGCTACTAACCTCCCTCTCTGCACAGCTCTCCTACCCATTCCCACATTTACCCTCTCAAAATCAAGTCCCCCACTAGCAGCTGCTTCCTCTTCTGCTGGGGATCTTTTCCACCCATCATGGGACCTCCCGTTTGGGTGTCCTCCACTTCTTCCCTTGCCATCACTTCAGGTGCCTCCTCCTGGCTGTTCTGTCCCACCAGAATGGCATAAAAATTACTTAGTGACAGAGGTTGAGGATTGCGTGCCCCATCTGCCATCCCCAACCTCCCAGAGCCCAGCAAGGCTGGGCATTCTGTCCTATGTCTAGACATCTTTGAGGCAAAGATGGCTCACTGAGAGGCCCCTGGGAGGGGCAAGAGGTCCCTTGTATCCTTTCCAACTCACTTTGGAGTCCAGTGATCTCCACTGTCAGAGTAGAGCAGTGTGTGCATTTGTGGCAGCATCTCAGCCTCTAAAATATATCCCTGAAGACTGCAGCCCAGCATTCATTACACTGCATCACTCCCAAAATAGAATGTCATTTTACCCTTTTAAAGCACTATACCTAATCCATTTCCCTTTGAACCTCTGAGCTTTACCCACATGCCTTTCTTTTAACCATTGAACCTGCCTTCCTTTTTTGTTTCAAGTTGAACCTATCTTGACTTCTTGTGTCACCTTCCTAAACCGCTATTCCTTTCCTCACTTTCTTACTTCTGAAGGGTGTTTTCCTTTCCCCTGCTTCTAGTGTTTTTGAATGGGTGATCTTCTTTTGTATAGCTGTTCCCCTACTTCCCTTCCTTACTGTTAGGGTTCTGCTTGCTTTCCCCTCTGCTAAATTTATGTGATACTAATTAGTTAAAGGGAAAGTCCCATCAGTGTTTTCTGTATACCTGTGTAGTTTGTAGGTATGAACAATGATTCCCTCTCTTACACACCTCTAATGTCATCTTAATTTAAATTTAAATTTAAAGGAAGTTGCTTTATTCTGTCCTGCCCTGGTGTGAACAACCTGTTTATCTCCATAGCAAAGATCATGGCCCCACTCATGTAAGGCATCATGGGAGTTGATGATGCGTACATGCACAAGCTAGCAGAACTGCTACTGTCTGTGAGTTCTGAAGTCCCCATATTCTTGTCTTGTGCTGGCCAACAAATATTTCAAGGTAAGTTCCCTAATGCTTTCTGTTTTCTAAAGCATGTCTGAGTTGAAAAAAATGCAGTTGGAAGGATGCTGGTGTTGTGATGTTTAGTTATTTAACTGATTAACTCTTATGTGCAAGGAGCTCTTTGCTGACTCCCACTCCCTCTGATGTGCAAATATGCATTATGAGCTCCCATGTTTTCTTTTATGAGTGGGGTCATGACATTTGCCATAGATGTGGGCGAACTGGTTCAGCAAAATTCTGAACCACCCCGAACAAACCGAAGTAAGGGGAAGTGAACCGCTTCCGAACAGTTTTGGCTATTCAGAATGTTTTGGAGGGCGGCTCCCATCACAGGAATGATGTGTGCGAGAAGCACAAGCATGCAGGAGGGACCAGAGACAAGATTCTGGTTCATCATTGGATTGGTAGGCTGACTGTCTTCCTAAGATGGCACCTGATTGTGTTTGCATCTGGGAATCCATGTGGTCCACCTTAGAAGCTATCTGCAGAAGAATATAGATGCAGAGAAGTGCAAAAGCTGTTATACTGCTCCATGCTGCTTTGTGCCTTTTTGTAGTCAGGATTCTTCGGAGAAGTTTAAAAACAGAAGAAAGTCGTCATCAGTGACAGCAGTCAGAGGAAAAGACTATAGAGCAAACAACAGCCAATATAGGAAAAAAAGTTTATTTTTAAAAAAAAGGAAAACTTTGGAGGGTGGGGGTGAGGACTGGAGACTGGGAGTCTGGGAGTGGGGAGTTGGGGACTCAGGGAGGGGATGAGAAGAGGACAAGTAACTTTTGTGGCAGGTTTTTTTTTTGTTTTTGGCAGCAGGCAGCATAGTCAGTGAAGAACAAAGGAGAAAGGGCTCTGGAGAAGAAATATATTTTTTTTTTCTGTCCTGCAGTGCATTGCAAACTACTTTTTGTGCACAAAAAAAGGGCACAGAAAACTATATAAGGCAAAAAACTAATACAGTAACTGTGTCTGAAAAATATAATTAGTTTATAACCCAGCCAGCCACCAGTGCCACGTCTTGCATTCTGTCTGTGTCACCCCCCACCCGAAAAAAATCAGTCAACTCTTGTCTCTCCCTGTGGTCCGTGGGGTAAATTTACAAGCTTTGGCTCAGTGGGCATTCTATCATGTGGAATAAATAATAAAAAATAAATAATCCTTGAAGAAAAAGTAAAGTGGCTCTGTGTCATAGATGGTTAGGCCAGATCTCTGAATCTCTGTGAGTAGCAGTGTCTGTAGCATCAGCCCTTATGACCTAGGTTCAGCGTGTGAATTTGTGTGTGATATGCCTGTGTGTGAAATAAAATCTGACAGCCAGCTACCAGTACCACTTCTTGCATACTGTCTGCTCTGTGTGACTGCCCCTCACCCCCGAACAAGTCAGTTTGTGCTCATCTCGTCCTCCCTGTGCTCCATGGGGTAAATCTACAAGCTTTGGCTCAGTGGGCATTCCATCACATGGAAGAATTAAAAAATAAATAATCCTTGAAGGAAAGTAAAATACTGTGTCATAGATGGTTAAGCCAGGTCCCTGAATCTCCTTGGGTAGCAGCTGCAGCACCAGCCATTATAGCCTGGGTCCAGTGTGTGAACTGCTGTGAGTGAGAGAGTGAGTGTGTGCGTGTGTGTGTGTGAGACAGACCTGTATGAATTAATCTGAAAGCCACCACCACTTGCATTTCTGACCCTGAACTAACTACAGACTGGCATTATGAGTACCCCAAAAAATTGTAAAGCAAAAGTCAAGCACAAAAGAAGTAAACGCAAATGTTTATTCAAGAGTCCAAACAGAAAGGAATGCCACAACAAGTAAAGTACAAGCACCACGGTCTGTTGAAGGGGCAGAACTAAATGCTACTGCTATCTGTGTGCTGGCCAACTCTTAAAATACTGAAAACTCGGCAATGGGGGGGTGGACTGTCTATGTTAGAAGAGCTCAGTACAACAAATAAAGTTTCAAAAGAATCCTAGGCATCTACTTGCAAGACATCTGAGAAAATTGCAAAAACAAAGAGTATTCCAATTACACATAAAGTTAAAGCACTTAGAGGTACAACTAATAGTGGAGTTGCTCAATTTGCAGCACATGAATATCTAATAACTCAGTCTGCAAATGCAGGTGCTAGCTCTACTGAATCTGATGATGATGATGATGATGACTACTATGGTCATGGCGACATTGATGATGAGGTTGTGTCTTTACCTTTAGCTATGTCTCATTCTGATTCTCACAGTGACAATGTGGATAAAGATAAAGAGTAGTAGAGTGTCAAAAGGAAACAAGCATTTGTCAATGCCGAATGTTTGCTTGCTGGCATTGGCAGTGCTAGTGTAGAAGTTACAGAGCTGTGTAATAGGAATGGCAGTGAAGTATTGAACTGAAGACAACCGCACCACCACCCTGCAGAGAGTGACAGGCATTGGGGTGTGCCTTTGGGTCATCAGGCATAATGGCCACGCCATTTCACCACACCCCACCCTGCAGACACTGACAAGTGTCATGGTGTGCCTTGGGGTCTTTGGCCCTTATGCACACCCCATTCCATCAGGAAATATGGTGAGATGGGTGCGGTATAGGAGAATGGGGTGAACTTTGGGGCCGAAGAGTCCAAGGCAAACCTCGATGCCTCTCACTGGCTGCAGGGTGTGGAATGGTATGAGCACTACAGGCAAGAATCCCAAGTCACACCCCTGATGCCTGTCATTCTCTACAGGGTTGGGCGTTATGGTTGGAAACCCTAAAACCTCAGGCATTCGTTGCTATTTTCACTCCAAATTTTCATGATGGTTTTTTTGTGACCCCACCTCATGAACAGTGGTAATATCAGTTTGTTAGCTGAAAGCTGCTTATGCACAGCGACTATGGCATTTAGCACCACAGGTGCAAAAACATTCCAAACAGGATGTAAAAAGTGACAGCTGTACTGTTCATGGGGAGGTGTAAAAAATGGCAATGTTGCAAATCTGCAGTAAAAATATAAAAAAACTGGTGAAGTCACGAGCGTGCATAGAAACTGTAACGCACACCCATAATGTAATTAATTTGGGGATTTTTACAGCAGATTGTCAACACAGGCATTTTGGGACCTCCGATCATGAACAGTGTCACTGTGATTTTCTTTATCTGTCCCGAACAATGATTTCCATAGCGACCACGCATCTCTGCACTGAAAGTGTAAGGCACATTTCGCCAAGTTGTGAAAAATGACAGCTGTATGTTTCCTGTTCATAAGGAAGTGTGGAAAAATGCCTCTGGTGAAAATCTGGACTGAAAATATTACAAAGTCATGAACTTACGACGGTGCGTGGAAACTGCGCAATGCTCACTTGTAACACAGTCATTTTATGGACTTTTGTCACCAAATTTTCAACATAGCCATTTTAAGACCTCTGCTCATGAACAGTGTAACTGTGATTTTCTTAATCTGTCCCAAACATTGCTTTTGCACACCTACTGCACCATTGTGTGCTACATGTGCGAAAACACATTTTGGGCAACATGTGAAAAATGGCAGCTGTACTGTTCATAAGGAAGTGTAATAAAATGGCAATGTTGAAAATCTGGAATGAAAATATTGAAAATTCACAAACTTATGAGCGTGTGTAGGAACTGCGCAACGCTCACTCGTAAAACAGTCATTTTTAGGGATTTTTTCACCAAATTTTCAACATAGCCATTTTAAGACCTCTGCTCATGAACAGTGTCACTGTGATTTTCTTAATGTGTCCCATACATTGATTTCGCACATCGACTGTGCCATTGTGCGTTACATGGGTGGAAACACATTTTGGGCAAGATGTAAAAAATGACAGCTGTACAGCTCATAAGGAGGTGTGGTAAAATGGCAATGTTGAAAATCTGGAGTGAAAATATTGAAAATTCGCAAACTTATGAGTGAGCATAGGAACTGCACAACACACGCTCGTAAAAGTCATTTTTGGAAAATTCTTGCACCAAATTTTCAAAATAGGCTTTTTGAGAGCCCACCTTATGAACACTGGCAGTGTCGTTTCATTAACTGGTCCTGAAAGGTGATTTCACACAGTGACTGCAAAATCACCCTTTGGGCCCAAATAACACCATGACGGTGACAGCATTCATGAGAAGGGGTCCCAAAAACCCCATGTTGAAAATTTGGTGCAAAAATTCCAAAAAATGCCTGAGATATGCAGCAAAGTTGGAAAAACCCTATCTATCCCATTATACAGCTTACCGGCATTTCCTCAGTTCGCGGTCGGCTTTGAAGAGTGCAGGCGTGTTCCCGGTCCACGAAGATGTGTACTGAGGTCCGGAGGTAAGTATGGGGTGAGGGGTGTGGGGAGGCAGGGTACAGTGGGTGGAGTGCGGGTTGTGGGAGGGGCAGAAGGCGCCGAGGACAGTTTTTATTTGCAGGTTGTTTTTTTTAAATGACGACGTGGATGTTTGCCACACTGGGGTGGGCTCCCATGTGGCACAAGGACACTGGTTGGGGGCCTGGAGCCGACGGAGGATTGGGCACCCCGCTGGCCATAGCATCTGTTGCCACGCTTGGGGGCTCCAGCGTGCGGAACCCTGTACTCGGGGACAGTGGAGCCGATGGGGATTGGGCACCCCCGCCATACAGCGTGTGCGGGGCTGCATGCAGTATGCATGCGGTGTGTGTGTGGGGAGCGCGCATGAGCTGGGCTGATATCTTATCGCTGCTCATTGAAGTGTAGCTCCCTTCAACTGTACTCCACTGCATTTTGGAGCTGTCATAGACAGCTCGAGCAGGCATAGGAGAACTGCGGCTGCGCCTGCAAACACACTGCCTGAATTGGAAGAGGGCTGCCACACCTCCGAAAACTCAGATGATGGCACTATGTTTCTTGCACATGCGTGCAAGCAAACATAAAAAGGAAGTCAAAGGCACAAGCCACACAAAATGAATCAAAGTCTGACAGTAGTGATGATGACAATGGTGCTGCAGTGGATTCTACGATTGTCTCACCCGATGAACCTGCATCCTCCACTGATATGTCTTCCCCATTTAAACCCAGCAACTTGACCCCTATTGAGCTTGTTCCTAAACACAGACATCCCACCTGTACTGTTTGGAATCATTTTTATATAAACTTTAAGGATGCTTGCCAGGCCATGTGTGTGCATTGCAATACTTGTGTTGGTAGGGGGGAAAATAAAGGGCATCTTGGGGCTACAACAATGATGCGACACCTTACACAAATTCACGCTATTGTTATACTGTATATGGTTCAAATAAACAGTCTAACATTGGTGCCTGGAAATGTAGCAGGGCTCTCGGTGAACAGGAACACTCTGCTGAAACAGTGGGAGACGATCACCAGGCAAGATCCAATTGTCCACTTTTGCCTCAAGATAGTTCTGTATGGCCCTTTGTTTTGCCATGCAGGGTGTGTAGTTTTACAACACCCCCAGCCAAATCTAACTTTACCCCTGATAAGAGGAAACTGAAGTTAAAAGAAGTTTTTGAAGGAAAGTCTAAATATTAAAACCATTCCACAGCACTGGCAATAAATCATAAAATAACATAAATGACTGTAGTTGATTTACATCCATACTCTATTGTGGAAGACATGGAGTTCAGAGGGCCTAAAGAATACTTAGAGCCACAATATTTAATGCCAAATAGAAAATACTTCAGTAACTGCTGTGCCCAGGATGTATGACAGCTTAGTACTTCTAGTAAAGCATGCTCTCTGACAGGCTGAGTACAAGGTAGTTCACTTTACTACTGATATACGGACTAGCACCCAAGCCATTGCCTATCTTTCTCTTACTGCACAGCAGGTCAGTTATGCAGATAACTCATCATCCTCACATACCAGTCTGCCTGCTACCCCTACCACTTCAACCAGAACTACTACTACCACTGCTATCTCTCAGAGCTAAAAAAAACAAACATCCCGTTTCAGAAAATGGCAGTTCTCCATGTATGTCACTTTCAAGACACACACAGCACAGCACATTCAGCAAGAACTGGAAAGACTAGTTAGTGCTTGGGCCACTTCACATGGTTTGAAAGTTGTTTTTTTGTTGCTGACAATGGTTCAAATATTAAAAAGGTATTTCATGATAGCAGCTATGTACATATATGCTGTTTTGCACATTGTTTTAACCTAATCATTCTAAGTTTCCTGGATAATGACTGGCAAGTATCAACTACTATGGGAACAGTGTCCAAAGCATGTGGCCACTTCAACCATTCAGTAAGAGCCAATGATATTCTTACTGATATACAGAAGGACAAAGATCTTCCTCGTCTCCAGCTTGTACAGCTTACTTTATGACCTGCACACACCCTTAAACAAAAGGTAGCTATTATTGAGTATATCATGTACAATGATATCAGGGAGGGCATTGTACTCCATTATACTCAGTGGTCTGTGCTGGAACAGTAGTGTCACATTCTGAAACAATTCATGAGTGCTACAAAAGAGGTCAGTGCAAAAAAAGGCATCCCTTAGCCAAGTTATTCCACTTAAGTGAGGAAAACTTAGATATAAACCAATCTCTGGTCAATAACATGCTTACCAGATTTAGCAATGATGAGAAGTTATCAGCCATGACACAGAGCAAACAGTATCTCTAAGCAACATTGCTAGATCCACATTTCCAGAACAGACACCTTCCTGATGTTTCTGAGGATATGAAGGATATGAACTACTGGCAACTTTTGGCTGGTGCAATAGATGAGGTTTTATGAAGCAGTACTACAATGACACTACCTCAAATTCAAAAGACTGCTCCAAAAATAATACAGAACAAGTAGACAATAAGGAGGATGGCATTGGGTACCAGCTGCAGGACACTGAAATCCCACAAGGAGAAGATGCATGCTCAGTAGTAAGCATGATAAATGCATATCTGTCTGAGCTAAACATTAGTATTAAGGATGACCCTTTAGCTTACTGGAAAGTTGGAAACAGAAAAAATCATGCTGGCCAAAGCTGGCTACCCTGGCTTCTAAGTATATTGGTTGTCCACCCTCCAGTGTCTGTTCTGAACATTTATTTTGGTCTGCTGGGGATGTTGTAACTGATACATGAACAAGAGTAACACCAGACAATGTAGAAAAACTAATGTTCCTGAAGGTTAACTTGACAAACTTTGGCTACATATGTGATGCTAATCTTGAAGATGACACAGATGGCAGTACCTGAGTTGCATCTGTGGATCAGGTGACACATCAGCTTTCAATTTTCAGACTGCACTGTAAAAGTAAAGATCTGGGACTTGCCTGCCTTTGGACCACATCATTGTCATCCTGGGGTTGGGTGGGAGGTGCAGCCAGTAAATTACATGATTGTACTGGTAGCATCTGTGGTAGACAAGTCCC
Organism: Neoceratodus forsteri; assembly: GCA_016271365.2. Classification (NCBI taxonomy): domain Eukaryota; kingdom Metazoa; phylum Chordata; order Ceratodontiformes; family Ceratodontidae; genus Neoceratodus; species Neoceratodus forsteri. The sequence continues at coordinate 534,892,061 of CM028135.1, read as the reverse complement.
TGTTCTCATACAGTCACTTTCTTATTCTGAGATCATTTAGCTTAATGCACCAAATAATTATAATATTGCATTGATACATGCTGCTAGCTCTGTTTTTTTCCCCTGATAGTAGTGGTAATAGCAGTGGTGAAGTGATCACTTTGTACTACCAGGTGCTCTTCTCTCACATTGCTGCATGTTGCGTTCCATACCAAGAGCTGTTGCTAAACATAATTGGTGCCAAACAAACACACTATCCCCTTCTACAAAAATTCAGACTCTGGGAAACTGGCAAAAAAACAATATAGATCTGGGACTTGCCTGTCTTTAAACCAAATTATTATCGTTCTGGAAGTGGAAGGAAGGTGCAGCCAGTACATTACATTGTTGTACTGGTAGTAACTGTGGCAGACAAGTCCCTGTTATGATACAGTCACTTTCTCATTCTAAGGGGATCATTTAGCTAAATGAGCCTAATAACCACATTGATAAATTCTGCCTTATCTGTTTTCCCCCCGATAGTGGTAGTAAGAGTGGTGAATTGGTCACTTTTGGACTGCCTGGTGCTCTTCTCTCACGTTGCTCTGCATTGCATTCCATACCAACAGCTGTTGCTACTAAACAGAACACACATGTGGTGCCTGTGACTGAGAAATAAAAGTAGTAAACTACCTGATACAAAGTATAATTAATATGCTATCTCCTTCTATGAAATCAGACTTAGGATGAGACTGATTACAAATGAGAGATCTAGGGCCAGATATTCAAAACTTTGCACTGGGTGCAAACTGTTTGTGCAGGGTTTGCGCGAGGTTCGCACGGGTCCGCTATATTCAAAAGGTCAAATAGTGCAGGCAAACTGCATTAGCACTGGGCAAAAGTATAATGCATGCAAGGAACAAAAAGAGGGTGTGTACATGAATAGAGGTGCAATGCTATATTCAATGCATTAGCGATGCACAAAGTGTTTTTGCACACTTTGTGCGGTGCAAATTACCGCCCCCAGGAAAAGTAGTCTTGACTCTGGGCAAACCTTTGCACAGCTTTACATGACTTTGAGATATATAGAGCCATGGTTTGTGGAACTCTGTAATTCACAAGTGTGAATTATGGAGTTTGCAAGAGTCTGCCAGCAGTGGTTTATTGGCCCTAACCAGTAAATATTAAACAGAAAGAAACCAGACATGGATGAAACATGCTGCACACGGATGGCACCTCCTATGTTGCCATCATCTGCCACTGGTCGCAACCATGCCAGGCATTAGTTGGTGACCCGGTGCCCAGTGGACACCATGGCAGTGTGTCCATACAGCACACACCTGCAGACCACGCTTTGGTGGACACCAACAGAATCCAGCACACACATGCAGCACTGGGGCATGGAGGGTGTTGTGGGGAGGATGTACATGTGGCCAGTCTGCACCACATACTGTGTGCTGCCACAAGGGTGGGACAATCCACGCAGTGCAAATGGTCCAGTGTAGTGAATACCCCAGCACCACTGTGTCTGTCTGATGGTATAAGTCCCCTAGCCACATACTGCACATCTTTACAGACATCACAGCACACATAGCCAACCATGTATATGTCACTGTGAGTATCCCATGCCAGTGGTGCAGCATCTGTGGGTCACACAACAGCATAACAGTGATGTCAACTGTCAGTGCACACCTGTAGGATGGGCCTGTCACTATGTAAAGTGCAGCAGTAATTGATGCCCAACACACCATAGGCATTGCTGTGTCCCTCACACTACTGGCCCCCTTGTTACTGTAGTGTCTGTAGGGCACTGTAGCAGGAACTACAGTTTGACAATTGCATGCAGCACCACCACCTGTGCCTGTGCTGTGTAGTCCCCCGGGGCACAGTATTCTATGCGGTTCAATACAAATGTAGCTTGCAGCTACCACCATGCACTTCCAAACTGACCTACAGGTGGAGCTGTGGGCAGACCCAGCCAGTCCCTGTACTTCCAGACTGGCCTACAGGTGGAGCTCTGGGACCCTGCAATAGCTCTGGGCAAACTGTATGCAAATCAGGACATAATGAGATGCTAATCTGGATGTTTGCCCACAGACTGCCTAAGTAGGCTCATTTGCATGTCACTTTTGAATATAGAAAATGTTTGCCCTGGACAAACTGCTTAGCTCCATGCAAAACCTGCATAAAACCTATGCAAATGTGTCTGTGCCAAATAAGCATTTCGGAAACATGGTACATTTCTGCAGAATTTCACATGCGCTGGTGCTTGCAGCTGTAATGAATCAACTCCTTTACTAGCACACACATTGGCCATATAGTTCACCTCTACCTTCCTTCACGTCACTGTGCACTGGGCTGCTGTTGTGGTTTGCACTTTCTGGTTGCTATATTCAGAGCTGTCTTATTTGCCAGGCTATTTTTGCACTGCACTCTCAGCCCAGTTTGCTCAGCTTCCTTAGCACGCTATATTCAGCAGGTTTAGCACCAGGGCTATCCTATTTGAATATAGCAGGCTATTGGTTCTGGTCTAATTTAGCACGCTGGGCAGTACTTTCTCCCATCCCTACTTTGCAATGGAGTGAAACAGGTTTTCACACCTAGGCAGAACAGAGTGAAGCAACTTCCTTTAAATTTAAATTAGAATGAAATTAGGGGGATGCAAGAAAGGAAATCATTGCTCATGTGTACAAACTACACAGGCAAAGAGAAAAAAAAAGGTTGAGGGGACTTTCCCTTTAATAAAGCCTGTCGATTGAGTTAGAGCTGGTACCTTAAATTCACAAAGTTTTGTGACATACTGAAATAAGACAGTGCCCCTAAACATTTACCCATTACAGGGTTCATTTCAGAAACGTTTGTAACCAGGACAATTTCTTACTGAGAATTGGAAATAAGGGACATTTTGGAAAACTAGTTGGATACACCATTTTTTTTCTCATTGCCAGCCCTGTTAAACAATTGAATTTGCTGCTGAGCTGAAGTTGTTCGATCTGTGTGCCAAGTCATGATTTCACATTAACTGCTGCCTTCCCCCTACCCCATACTCACCAGGCTGCCATGTCAGTCACGATGGTCCCTCCAATCTAGACTTGCACCTTCAGTCTCCAAGCTGCCCATGTCTACTTGCAAACAGAAAGCCCTCTTTTAAGCCTGCCTGATCTTCCTCCAAGCTCAACTTGAAGCAGTAGTCTCAGCCACCCTGAAGACACACCCACAGTAGTAATTTGTGCTCAGTCCAGCTCCATACTTCCTCCCAGCTGCAAGCAAAAAGAAAGGTACTTTTTTTCACTCTGTCCTCCCACAGATACTTATTGTAGCCCCCCTCATGGTTTTCTCCAGGATAGGATGCAAATGAACATCATATTGCATCCCCATGGCAACTGTAAACAAGGGACAGTTTGTTTGAAATGCATGTCAATGGCACCATCCCATGCTCTGAAATGAAACCTGCCATTACAAAAGTAGGTACACCCAGCATCAATGCACAGTCACTGAATACAGAATATATTACAATTTAAAATATGTAAAGTTTCAATAAAAATGTATCTTTTTAAATCTACATTTTACTTTTCTCTAATTAATCTTACTTTTACCCACCATTTAGCTTAATCCTCTTGTATTAATACTGTTTAACCCAATAACTGTTCTGTAGTTAATGCTGGGTGCTGCCTCTTGACTTTCAATGGCAAATCATGATCAGTACCACTGTAGGACTAAACTACTGTCTTCATGGAGAAATGCACATGTCCCATGTAAGTTTCTGGTGGACCATGATGCAAATTTGTCAATACTGCACTCACTGTAGTGGGGAACCATTCACATGGTATTAGGAGTGTGTCAGATGGTGATCAATGTGAAGGAGCTGCTCTTGTCCTGCAAATTTCTAGTGACCGAAGATGTGACTGAAAGTGTGCTACTCAGTACTGACTGGCTCCATCAGTATAGAGCCACACTGAACATCACAGAAGGTGGCTGTACAGTACTGGGGAGGAAGTTCTCCTGACATCTGACAGTAAAGAAATGGAGGCCCACAAGACTGTGGCTTGAAGCTATGTGTCTGTCTCACCCAAAAGTGAAGTACTGATCCCTGGCCAGGTTGACAGGGGTGTGGTTCAGAACAAGGAAGGGCTAGTGGAGTCAGTGCAGAAAGGAACCACAACCTTTTAGTAGCCTGTTGCCAATGTGACTACGGAACTACAAACCATTAACCAGGGGATAGTGATTTGCACCTTTCACCTGTGGGTGATGGTATTACATGGGGATCTTACTACAGTCCAAGGCTTGCAGGCAAAACCCAAGAACTGAACAAGAACCCTGCCAGACTCAAATGGTCTTATTTCAGGGACTTCAACACTACAAGCAGGACCTGGCCCCAGAGCAGATGCGGGTAGCCAGGGCTGCAATTTTGGAATGCACTGATGTGTTCCATATGGGCGACCAAGACCTGGAATATACCAGACTTGCCATGCACCAAATCAGTGATGGAGATACCTGGCTAAATAAGTGAGGACCCAGAAGGATTCTCCCTGCTGTCAGGGGCATATGACTGTGTTGTCAACCAATGCCTGGATAAAGTCACTACCAAGAGTGCGTGCCCACTACCTTGCATTGATGATATCATTGATCTGTTGGCATAAACTCACTGGTCCCCCCCCTCCGGATTTGGCCAGTGGATACAGGCAAGTTGAAGTCCACCCAGAAGAGAGGCTGAAGACTGCATTCACTGCCAAACAGGGACTATTTGAATTTAACATTTTGCCATTTGGGTTGTGTAATACCTCAGGGATATTTCAGCATGTTATGGATGTTTTGCTAAAGGATCTAAAGGAAGACATCAGCCCTGGTCAACTTGTCAATAAAGTCAGCATTGGTAGGACCTTTCATCAACATGTGCAGAAGCTGATGGTAGTCCTGGAAAATCTGTGGGACACGAGGTAAAAACCAGTCAAATGCAATATTTTCTGTAGTGAAGTAAAATAACTGGGACATCACTTCTCTGCAGATGGAGTAGGAACAGATCTAGATAAAGGTTGTGTGGTCCAGGCCAGGCCTCACTCAGTTATGAAAAATAGGAGCTTCTTGGGGTGGCATTCTACTACAGAGAAAAGTTTATTGTAGTGTTCACCTGACCATTGCATAGAGTTACTGAAAAGGACACAGTTTGCCTGGTAAGATTCCTGACAGGAGGCATTCATGGAGCTGAAGTGTCAACTGACCTCTCCATCAATCTTAGGAGAAACCTGACCTGCAACAGCTATTTTTCCTGGATACAGACACCAGTGAGATTGCATTAGGACAGTATTGGCCTAAATGGTGGATGGCAAAGAGAGAGTGATTGCATATGAGAGCCAGGCTTAGAAAAAAGTTGAACTTATATAGGCCACAACAAATAAGGAATTAATGGCTCTTTTAAACTTCATATTTAATTTTCACCACTTGCTGGGGAAGTTCTCTATGCTCTGGACAGACCATGACTTGCTCTGATGGTTGTACTATTTGCAAAAGCCAGAGGGACAGCTTGCTCAGTGACTGGAACTATTGGTGCAGGTCAAATACAAAATTGTACATCATCCAGTGAAACAGCACAACAATGCAGCCACAGCAGGTAGAGGAACAGCAGAAATGTTTTACAACAGAGGTTTACTGGATCAGCAACAAGAAGACCCAGTGATCATAACACTAATGTTTTGGTTTGAGAAATGACTCTTCATACTCACTGAGGAGGCATAAAGCAACTACAGTCTCTGGAAATATCATCTGATGAGGCAATACCTGTAAGTACAGCAAGGTCTTTTGGTGCTGATGATCAAAGACAAGTGCAGTAGGTCTGATTACAACAAATTGGTTTGGCAGAGAGTGGTTCAGGAGGTCTTATGGACTTAGCATACTACAGCCACAGGTGGGCATTTTAGGGGTGCAAAAACATCGGCAAAGGGTACAAGTTAGGCATTACTAGTCACAGTGGTAGAGGTCTATCAAAACTGGAGTAATGCTTACATAATTTGTGGATCATGTAAAGAAGAAAGTACTGCTCTAAGAGCCCCAATGGTTTCTTCCAAAAGCCATGCCTTTTAGAGGGTAGCTATGGACAACCTGGGTCCCTTATCACCTACCCCTAGAAAGAACAGGAATATCCTAGTAGTGACTGACCACTTTACCAAGTGGGCAAAAGCCTACACTTTAGCCAACCAAGAGGCTTAGATGGTTGCCAGCATTGATATAGAGCTTTTTGTTTGCAAATATGGGGCCCACACTGTTCTGTTCATGTGGATCAAGTATGGAATTGTGAGTCCAAGTTGTTCTGGGAGGTGTGCAAGCCACTGGAGGGGTACTAAACCAGGAGTAACTCTGTATCACCTATCTGACAGAGTGTTTAAGTGATTAAGCTGCGCATAGCAAGACATGCTGTCCTCTTTTGTAGGGGACAACCATACAGTATGGAATAATTTGTCACTGTATCTCATGTTAGCTTTCATGACATGTGTCCAGTTCTCGATGGTGCTACATGCCATTTATGGTGATGTTTAAGCCTGAAATCACACTCCTTTTAGAACTGTTGATTGAAGCAAATATCCAGGAGAGATAGAATGACCACCTGGATTACAATGGAGTCAGCCAGGATGCAATGAACTGTCACAGATACCTGCATGACAAAAGAAATTAACTGACATTGAAACTGCTGTTTCCTGCAGTAAATGCAAATTTCTACAGTATTTTGCATTGCATCTTGTTGGGCTTCACTGTATGTAACTAAAGTGGTGGGGTACTTCAGTATAGCAGAAGCAGCAGTAAATAAATCACTAGGAGAAGGCCACTGGTAGGGGGAAAAGAGCAGTTTGACCTCAAAGTAACTGACCAAATTGATGAAAAGGGTGATTGGGCATTGGTAAAGAATCAGTCACAAAAAAGGGTATTTGTTCCAAGCTGCAACCAGGGTGTAAGGGCCCATAACACGAGACTAATAAGCTGTCCAATGTACAGTATGAACTGTTATCTGTGAGTAATGGACAGATTGTAGTAATGCACTATCTTTTGATGCACCACTATCTTTTGAAACCTTATCGCCTTATCATGAGGCAAAGCTCACTGAAGGTGGTTCCTTAACCACAATCTCTGACTGAACTGCCATAGCAAGTGCCCAGGCAACCACAAAAATTCAGAAATTTGAAAGGTATCACCAGAAAAAGAAAGAAAAGGCAGTAACCTGCTCCAGAGTTTTTAGCGGGAAAGATTCTAAAGATTCTGAGGTAGAGAACATGGTGGGTGGACTGCAAGAAGGGGGCCCCTTCAGTGGGAGGCAAGGGACCTTTAGGGCCAGAGGTGGGCCCTGATATGGGGACAAACCCAACAGAATAGGAGGGGAAAGTGGCAGGCCCTGTAGAGGGACCAGGTTATGCAGATCCAAAGGAAGGTCCCAGAGACTCCTTTTTCAGAGCTAATGTAACAGTTGGGTCAGCCTGACCTAGAAGATGGTGGATTTCCACTGAAAGCACTCCTAGCCCTCTGCTGCTGATGGACAGTAGCAACTCTAGACCCCAGAGAGTGTCCAGGGCTCACATTTAGCAGAAATACTATGTTATGGATGCTGGTTGTGAGCCAGAGATATGTCAGTTGGATTCCAGGATACTTCTTCATGTGGGGGTAATGAAACATGCAGGCATGCTCGTTTTACACACCTGCTGCCACTGCAGAAGCTGTGGTTTCATTTCTGCCAACATAATGCCCTGAGAGGAACTTTGAAGATGGTGCCTCTGAAGTGTATGACTGCCACCAAGCTTGTGGTCACTTGAACCTGGCTGCCAGCCATTCAGTTGGGTTGGACTGCTACCAACACTGTACAGGCCTCCAGGATGCAGAAGGACTATGGATCTTGGCACCCTCTTTAGTGGGCAAATAGACTGCCACATAAGGATTCATAGGAAGGACAGAGCTTGAGTGTATCAAGAAACACACTGACTGAGTCAGCACTATCAGAGTAGAAGTGTTGCTGCAGCGAGGAAGGCTCACTCCCAATAATCAGAATTCACAAAATAGCCACTGCATTCTCCCAGGCATAAAGAATTGGCTCCAGGCAAAACAAATTCAGTGTAGATATCACTTATTTGCACTGAACGTTTCTTGCCTGGAATTCATTCTTTACTCCTGATGGAGTGTAACAGGTCCCTGTTGCGAACACAGCTTAAATGGCAGTCACTTGAGCCAATCTTAGCTGAAACAGGATTGGTTTCATAAATAATGGAGTGTGCTGGAGGCTGGTAGATTTAATTAGATTTTGGTGAGGCAAGATGGCTGCCTGTAGGGGTCTCAAGCTGTGCCATCAGAGACTGAGAATCTGTGTGAGACAAACTGTGCTAAAAGCCTAAAGTTCCTGGTGAGAAAATTGAAGAAAGCTCCTGACAAGGAAAACAAACTGGCAAACATGGGCTAGCCGGCATAGAAGTTGATGCTGAAGCAGTGTTGGGTGGAGAAGCTGAAGCCAGGGCTATTGATCAAGTTTTGTAAGAGGCATTACAGCCAGGTATTGGACTTCTGACACCCTGTATGATTGAAAGTCAGGACATCTGGGTCAGCATGGAACCCCAATGATAGAGGAGAGAGAGTAAGCTGAACCTCATGTGGAAGCCTGAGCACAGCCAGCTCATAATGTAGCATGGAGTGAGTCCATAGAGGGAGCCCAGCTGTGCCAGAGGCACCACAAAAGATCAATGACTGAGAGGACTGTAGTGACAGAAGGAGCCGTCTGTTTAGGGAACTGTGAGATAGAGCAGGGCTGCACTGCTTCAGGGAAAATATTTTTTTGTGGGATCTAGAGGCCAGAGGGCACAGGACCCAAGGCAGCATGGATTCACAGCGGGAAGGTCATGCCAGACAAATCTGATAAATTTCTTTGACTGGGTGACCAAAGTAGTTGATCAGGAAGGGGCTGTGGACATGGCCTACCTAGACTTTAGCAAGGCATTTGACACAGTCCACACAAAGATTAATATACAAGTTAGCCAGCCTGGGAGTGGGTCCCAAGATGACAGCCTGGGTAAAGAATTAGCTGGAGAATAGGACACAGAAGTAATAGTAAATGGAATTCACTCTGAAAAAAGAGGGTTAGTAGTGGGTACCACAGGTTCAGTATTAGGACGGTCCTCTTCAATGTCTTTATAGCGACATTGCAGAGGGACTGGAAGGAAAAGTATGTCTCTTTGCAGATGACACAAAGATCTGCAACAGAGTTGATGCATAAGGTGGGGTGGAAAGGATGAGAAGGGACTTGGCAAGGTTAGAGGAATGGTCAAATGTATGGCAGCTTAGATTCAATGCTAAGAAGTGCAAGGTAATGCACCTGGGAAACAAAAACCCAGGGGAAGAGTACAGAATGGGGGTGAGATACTAACAACAACAAAAATGGAAAGGGACCTGGAGGTAGTCATATTAGATGACCTAAAGGTGGGCAAGCAATGTGAGAGGGCAGCAAGGAGGGCTGGGGGGATACTGGGATGCATAGGGAGAGGCATCACCAGTAGAAAACAAGAAGTTATTATCCCTCTGTACAGACAACTGGTGAGACCACATCTGGAGTATTGCGTGCAGTTCTGGAGACCCAATCTCCGCAAAGACATAGACAGGATGGAAGCTGTCCAGAGAAGGGCAACTGAAGTGGTGCAGGGTCTGCACCGGAAGACATATGAAGAGAGACTTAAGGAGCTTAATATGTATAGCCTTGAGGAAAGGAGGGGGGGGGGGACATGATAGAAACTTTCAAGTACCTCAAGGGAATCAACAAAGTCCAAGAGGGTAGCATCTTTCAAAAAAAGTGGTGTGCAAGAACAAGAGGGCACAATTTGAAGATAGAAGGGGGGCGGCTCAGAGGTAATTTAAGGAAGTATTTTTTCACAAAGAGGGTTGTGGATGTATGGAACGGCCTTCCAGAGGAGGTTGTGGAGTCAAAAACAGTGGTGGAATTTAAGCATGCATGAGACAGTCATAAGGCAATTCTAGGGGGTGGGGGTAGGAAGAAGTAGGCTGCTGGTTAACTAGGATCTGCAGCTTATCCATCAGGTAGGGAAATGGGCAGACTGGGTGGGCCAAGCGGTCCTTATCTGCCGTCAAATTCTATGTTTCTGTTCCTTACAATGTTGGCCATCAGGACAGATTCCAAATACCTTGTGTTTAAGATATTTTTAAAGCTATGCTAGCAAAGGCATGATCTTTGGAAATGGGTTGTTGAGTTGAGCTTGTTGCTCCCTTGTCTTTAAAGTGTTTTAATGCCAGCCAGTCTGTGGCAACATCATTGGGCCTGCTACAGTCCAACTCTAGTAACCCAAGAACTATGTGATAGAAGCAGCTCCCCTATTTATGATTAATATCTGCCCCTGGTACCACTTGGGAGAGGGCAGCAGCCTCCAGCACTGGAGGGCACCTTAGAACTACACTGTTTATGATGTGAGAATGGGCTGAGTTTGGGCTGTGCCTGGTTTGGGCCTATTTAATAGCAGCCCAAGGAAACTGTGTGGCTAGACCCTGCCTGCTTAGGGCACATAAGTGGATTACAGTTTAGACTGCACTATGGAAGGCACCTGAGATACTAGCCTGGGTGCACATGAATCCCCATTTGTGACTCTTAGTTGTACTAATTCCTTTTCCCCTTCTTTTAGGGTTGAATATCCTAGTTGATTGTTTGAAACCATATCTCAGAATTGACTCCAAAGTTCATTGCAGTATTGCATAGTTTTCTAACTGAGCCCACCAAGAGCTGATACCCTGTGGCTTGGCTAACACAGAGTGTCTCCATCACTCACCCTATACCCATCTGTACTGGACTTTCTAGATTTATTGAAAGTGGTGGCAGTGCCATGTGAATGGCCTTGGCACTATGCACCCTGGACTCATCACAATACAGTTCAGACTCTTATTTTGCAGATAGCTTGTAACATCTGTATGTTTTAACAACACCTGTTCTCATATATTGAATGGCAATGCCTGGGCTTGGGAGCCATTTCAGTCTTTTTGCATTTTCTTACCATTTTATGTGCTGATCCATAAGTTATCATTTTTGCTGCTACTAGTGATACTTGGTGACCCACTCTGTGGTCATTCTCAGGTCCTTCTTCTGATCTAGCTGCAGTTGGACATCCACATTTAAAACCAAAGGAAGTTTGCCTTGATGCCAAAATGTCAAGTAATAGGGAGCATATATTCTGCTGTAATATAGTGTATTGCTGTCCAGATGCACCAGTTCTGGTATCATACTTGGCCAATATGATCACTGAGTTTCTGGTGAAGCTCAGAGCATCATAACTAAAGTATGTTTAACTATTTCAGGGAGTCCATACCATGGGGATTATGGGACATAGTGTGCATCTTCTGTCCTTCATATACAGAGCACATGTCTTTGAAAAACTGAGACTCATGTGCTGTCCCTTGGTCTGTGGGATGAGCTGTTTTCAAAGGTTTGCAGCAGTGGATCAGGATGTGAGCCCTTTAAAAGGGGATCACAAATCTGGAATAATGATCTGTCATTATGAGGATATAAGTCATACTGTCTCAACTAGGTTCCAACTTCAAGTGAGCTGGGACTGCCAGCTCTAGTGGTGCTAGAACAACATTCGGATGCAAAAGTACTTTGCTAATGACTTGGATCTCTCTTGAGGGTAGAAGTTGCATATTCTTCACACCACAACTGGATATCTCTGCATGTTCCTATCCAGTAAAATCATTTCTAGATATTGGTTTCTATATTTCTACAGCTGAAATGATCCAACTAGTCATGATATGCTTTCTTGGCAACAGTTGCAGATTGGTGAGGGTGAACAATCTGACGAATTTCACCTTGCATCTTTGGATCTACAATGGTCCAGAACAATCTTTATAATTTATAAGCATGTGATCTGCATGTCTCCAGAGCTTCAGGACTTCTGGATTGGCCGTTCTCCTGGTTTTAAGGTCTATGGCTTGATAGCTGGTGATCAAATTTTTGGTCTGTTAGGTAGCAGGGCTCTGATTTTGAACTTAATCCCACAGGTCAGAATTTCTTTCACTGTCTCAGGTACTTTGAGCTCAGTAGGGTAGCCAGGTACAGATGGACAAATGAGCTCAGGAAAGCTGTAGCATCAAGTACATATGACCTTAGATGGAATCTGGCAGAATGGAGGCAATTACAGTGTTTCTAGAAGACTAGCATCCTGTTCAAAAATAACTACTGGGAAGGGCAGAAGGTCAAAGGTAGGCCAAAACTAGGAATTGGAGCAACACCCATCTAGGAGAGCAATATAAAAAGATTTAAACAAGGCACAGGGGGACACAAATAGACACAAACAAAAAAGGGTAAAACTAGAAACACCCTATCAGGGGTGAGGGTATAAAAGTATTTCCTGGTATCACAGGGAGAGTAGAAGTTGGGAATGTTGAGAGTGGTGCAGTGCAGTGTCTGTGGAATGGCAGTTTTCAGGAAGACCTTCTGAAGACTGTGGTACTGCCCCATCTGCACACACCTCTGTGGGTTGGGGGGCATTAGACTCCAGGTCAAGTTGGCTAGGATTCAGGGGGCCTCTTACCTCAGCCAGGGCCACCAAGTCTGACACCATTACCTCAGAGAATTCCAAGGAGGAGGAGCAGCTGTATTTTTGTGGATTCTGGAAGGGTGGGGTGGTGGGACAGAGACAAATTCCTCACCTGGCACCACATAATTCATGCATTGCCTTGGCAGGACGGGACTGCTGGGAAAAGATACCCACAGTAGTGACCAACGGGGATGTGAGGGCCTATGTAGTGGAGACCCCAAGGAGGGTAGTAGAGGATTCCAGAGGAGAAGGAAGCAACTTCTGGTGGGGAATCAATTGGGAATGGGATAGATCTGGGAACAGGAAAGAGGGGAAGAGGCAGGTTAGGTGCCTACCTGGCGCCATTGCCCAGAGGGATGGGAAGTGGACCCTGAGGATCACTATGGCAGCAGAATGGGAGCTGGATGTCATTATCCACCTGAGAACTAATGACCTGGCTAGAGAGGGGGCTGGCATATTGCAGGGGGAGTTTAGAGAGCTGAGGAGGGGTCTTAGGTAGCTCACTCACTGACTTTTGCTGAAGTGCTGCCTGTCTATGACAGGGGACAGAAGAGGGATCTCTGTACCAGGAGCTTCAACTCATGGCTAAATAAATAGTGCAGAGAGGAGGGGTTTGGCTATATTGGTGACTAGGGACCCACCTAGGAGGATGATGGCCTGTATCCATCCAGGAGGGGAACTATAGTCCTCAATGGACAGTTTAAATATTACTTCAGTTAAACATTTAAACTAGCAAAGGGAAGGGTGGCAGAAGGAACCGGAGAATCAGATACTGCCCCCTGCTCCACAGGCAGAAGTACAAACTAAGGAGAAACCGAGGGGAGAATAATACCCAAGACTGCAAAATAATAAAGGAAGCAGGGTGGTAGAGATAAAGGAGGAAAGGAACAAGAGCATTAAAAAGAGTGGCAGAAAACAGAGAGGGCAAAAAGGAAAAAAGGGTGTCAACAAGCAGAGTGGAAACAAAATCTGGGAGACCATATGTGTGAATGCTAGAAGTCTGAGAAATAAGACTCCAGACCAAGAGGCCATCATGGCAGAGGCCAACCTGTATATTGTGGCCATTAGCAAGTCTCAGTACACTGAAAACCATGACTGGGACATGGCCATTCCAGGCTATACTCTGTTCAGGATCAATGACCAGGTAGGAAGGATAGGAGGGTGCTTTATGTGAGGGAAAACATAAAAGTGATGGAGATACAGGGAATATGGGGGGGCAGAGGTGCTGTGTGTCACCCTGGAGATGGGGAATGGAACTACTATTTGTATTGGAGTGATCTACAGACCTCCAGCACAGGGATAGGAATACAATAAGGCACTGGTGGAAGCCAGTGGCAAGATGGCAGGAAAGAGGGAGGTTCTGCTGGAGGGTACTTCAACTTTCCATATGTAGAGTAGAGCCTCCCAGCAGCAGCTTCAGCTAGAAGGAGGGGCATGCTGGACTCTCTGCAGAGAGTGTTCCTTAGGCAACTTGTCAGTGAACCCACTCGTGATGCGGCAATACCAGACCTGGTACTCACTAACAGGGACAAGACATTAAGGTGGGAGGCCACTTGGGGTACAGTGATCACCATACAGTGTGATTCAAAATAAGGATAGCTGCAGAATCAAACCACACAAGGGTGAGGATCCTGGACTTCAGGATGGCAGATTTTATAAAGACGGATGCATGCCTTTGAGATGACCTGGCAGGGGGATGGACTGGGTGGGGTGGAGGATCAATGGGCAAAATCAGATAAAAGGGAGAACAGTAAATGCAACTAACATCTGTGTCAAACAAGTAAGCAAAAGCAAGAGGAAAAAGAAACCACTAAGGTTCTTGAAAGAGGCGGCTGAAAAGGTAAACTCTAAAATATTGGCTGCACCTTTGACAGTTCTATTTAACAACTTCATACTTAACTCTGCTCTATCATTCTACCACATGATCATTTTGCACTTATTATGGTTGCTTTCTTAAATATCTTTGTGCTGCTCATTGTTTCATGTTACTCCTGTATTTTGCCAGACCACATTGATGTTACTGTATTATTGTATCGTTGCAGTTGCTGTTCATTTTTGTCTGTAACTCTCCCGGGTCATGCCTGAAAATTGGCAGTGCTTTTGTCCACTGCACCTACCTGGTCAATAAAAACTAAATAAATGAAAGGGTAGCATTCAGAAGGTACAGTGTAACGAGATGCAGAGGGAGAAGGATAGGGAGGTGTATCAGGGGAAACAGAGGGAAGCAGGGAAAGCAATAAGGAGTACAACGGAACAAACTGAAGAGAGACTAGCCCAGGAAGTAATGAAAGGGGACAAGACATTTTGTAGGTATGTAAATGAAAATAGGAAGACCTGGGTGGGACTGTAAGGTTAAAAATGGAAGGGGGCAATGTGCAGAGGGGTACCAGGAAAAGGCAGACATCCTGAACAAATAATTTTGTTACGTGTTCACAAAGGAAAGAGAAGGGATTGGTCACAAAAAGATAACAGAAGCTTTGGAGGAAGGGGTCCTTTTTTGGGACTAGTCCTTTTTTGAAGGCAAGAGTTCTGAAGGGACTTGCTAATCTAAAGGTGGACAAAGCAATGAGGCCAGATAAGGTGCATCCAAGGGTACTGAGGGTGCTCACAGAAATACTGGCTGCACCTCTGACAGTTCTGTTTAACAACTCTTTGGAAACAAGAGTGGTAACAAACAAGGATCAGAGCATGGTTTTTGCGGTCCAACTACACAGAAGTAGTAGCAGGGAGGAAGCTGGCAATTATAGGCCAGACAGCTTGACATGGATGGTGGGAAAGATTGAAATCACTGCTGAAGGAAAGGATTGTTGAGTATCTTGAATCCAGTAGGTTACAAGATGCAAGGCAGCATAGTTTCATGGGAGGAGGTAATGTCAAACAAGTCTGATCAATTTTTTTGACTGGGTGACAAAGAGACAAAGGATTTAGAACAGGGTAGAGTGGTGAACATGGCCTACCTAGATTTAAGTAAGGCTTTCAACACAGTTCTACATAGAACACTAGTAAGTAAGCTGGGTAGCCTTGGAGTAGGTCAAAAGGTGGTAAACTGAATAAGAAACTGGTTAGGGGACAGGTGACTGAGGGTGGTGGTAAATGAATGTGACTTCCGATTGGTGCAGTGACCAGGTTCACATCTCTGCCTGGTGATTATAAAGGGGCACACCTGGTTGAAGGGGTTGAGTTTGTTCATTCTCCTACAGTGGGGGGGGCTCATCCCAAAATAATAGCATGGTGCCTCCACCAAGAGAGAATAAGTGGGCCAGATGTGTATACTACCGCCCTCTTGTATGCAGTACCTACCCACCTCCCTACACTGGACAAGACTGCCCTCTGGGGACCACCAACAGTTGTTATTACCAAACATTTATTCAGTCAATTTGTACAAACTGTGGGCTCACACAGAAATACAGACAATTACTAGTGCTTTATTTGCTAACACAAGCCTGGGTAGTTGCAGAAGGAACAATGGGTTAAACACTTGCAAGTCACCAATAAACACTTTCCCCATATAGTAGTACACCATACAACAAGTGCATCTGCCCAAGCAAGGGGTTCACAGAGATGGATTATATTACACAGGGTCTGGAATACTCTGTAACTGGTAACAGTAGTTGAACTATTAATTTAAGTATAAAAACAACTACCAAATAGACGCTGGGTACCCAAAAGTTATATTAGAGTCCTGATGCAGGTGTGATTGTTATGTTGCCCAGATTCTTTCAGTGGTTCACATGAGGAAACTTAGCAAGCTTTCATTTTAACCCCCTAATAGGCCATAGTGTGCTAGCACAAATTTGATAAGAAATGAAATTCCAGCAGACTTGCTTGAACTTTCAGAAAGCTTAGCAAATCAATTGTAATCCAAACAGGGAGAGCTACTATAGAAATTCCAGTAAGCAGTGCCAGCACTCATGTGACCCTTGGGTGCAGCAGATCAGAAGCAGCATGGAGCAGCACACAGGAGCAGGATAGTAGTTCAGGAGTTTGGGATTCTTTCAAACAGGCAACAACAGATAGGCCTTCTGACACACACTTCTTTACCTACAGTTACAGTCCTTCTGACTCAACTTCTGAACCTATAGCCCTTCTGGCTCACAACACATAATGCAGTAGTACTACACAGTGGCATCCCAGTTCCCAAGGAGGCCAGACCCCAGAAGCAACCCCACAGTTTGACTTCCAAGTGGATCAAAAATACATCTGTACTCAGGTACGTGGCTGTGACTCCCTGTTCCCCAATCTGCCCAACTGGGTAAAGGCTAGCAGGCCCTTTATCTGACTCTGAAGCAGACTAGGAAGGAGTGCAGGAATCCTTATTCACTCAGATCAGCTCAGAATTTCTGAATGCAGCAGTGTCCCTCTGGTTCACATTTTCAGCAATTTCTCCCACACAGTGCTCTCTGAAGTAGTCTCTGCATTTGCTGAATCAAGGGAAAGGTTCACAAGTGGTATTCGGATTGAAATCTGGAGAGGATTTATTGGCCTTGCTAGGCCTCTGGCTTTCTCTCACCAGCTGCAGATTTGCACCCTTCTCACTTTCTCTCAGACTGCCTTTTGTCCCTCCAAAGTCTGGTAATCTCTTCCTCCATTCAGTCTCTGAGCAACCAGGGCTGTCTATCAATTCTTCTCACCAGGCCTTCCCTTCTGATTAGCTCAAAAAACCCTCCAGTCCATTTGGGAGGGTCCTCATGATATCATTCCTCACGATCCTCTCTGGTGCTCAGCTGCCCAGATTCCTGATCTGATTGGCTAGAAGCAAGGTCAGAGGTCAGCAAGCTGGTGACTGTTGCTTCAGAAACACAGGGCTTTCACCTTAAAGTTTATTTTATTTTCCATTGCCCTGTTATTTATTCAAACTGGCCACATCTGGTTTTGTAGTCACACTTGAGACCTTTATCACATGTGGAGTTGGCTTGTGCTCAGCACACCAAATCACACTGTCCAACTCTTTTTTATTTTCTCCACCCTCCAAGTGTCTATGAGCCCCCGATGCTCACTTTGTGTACCTTAGGCTGGAGCACACTAGAGGGGGTGCTGTGGCTGGCCACGGATGCAGATCCATGGAGGATGGGCACTTCACATTCGAGCTGCAGAGTCAACTCACATGTTCGAGCAGGAGGCTGCTTGAATGTGTGTGCACATTACTTGGGCAATCATGTGGTGGTCTAAGAGATGGTTCTTCCAGTTCTCTGTCAGCTGCAGTCTTGGTCTGGAGCAGGTAAAGAAAATTAAAGGCATTTTCAAGAGTGGCACAGCAACGTCCAGGTAAGCCCCCCTCCCAAGGAGGGACCTACACTCTCTCCCAGGTCATGAATTGTCATCATGGCAATTCCATGAGTTCTATCCAGTGCATATCTGAAAAATAATAAACAGGCAACAACAATGCTAACAGTTCTGTCTAGACAAATGCTTCCTATCTTCATTTTACATTTTCATTTTCATTTTTTATTTTATACTGAAAGGTCTGTGGGCTAAAACCACATTTTCACAGTTGTCCAGTTTAGGCACTTACAAATACATAAAAGAACATTTTAGCAATGTCATAACACACCTAATAAAGATTACAAAGTTGCTAGGTCTAGGTAAAACATTTACAGAGTTCATGAGCATATCCCTTTTAAGCGCTGTCTTAAAAATTGATATCTTTGAACAACATGTAATAGTGCTTGGTATTTCATTATAGAGTTTAGGAGCTGAGAAAGTTACAGAATTTTGAGCAAACACAGTACGATAAAGTGGGATGTGAAAATAATGTTTGCATTGCAGTCATGTATGAGCAATTACGGGAATTCTTGGAAACAAGCTTAGTATACTATTTGGAAGTGTACCCAACTTAATCGTATGTAAAAAAAAAAAAAAGTCAAATACCTAAAACTGAACCACTCAACCAGTGATGGACATTTAAACAATTTGTACAAAAGACAATGATGAGTGGTTCTAGGCTGACCTGTAGCAAAATGTACAGTATAGCTGAATGGTAGGTTGTCAGAAGTTTTGTTAATAATCTTTCAGATGTATACGAATAAACTACTGAACCATAATCAATTATGGAAAAAAGAAGACTATGAGTTAACAAATTTCTAGTATCAACCATAAGATGTTTTCTTATACTATATAAAACCCCCAATCTTTTATGCAATCTACTAATTGAATCCAAAACATGTAGTTCAAATGAGAGATGAGAATCTTTTTTTTTTTTTTTCCATTAAGTTTTTATTC
This sequence comes from Neoceratodus forsteri, assembly GCA_016271365.2. NCBI lineage: Eukaryota > Metazoa > Chordata > Ceratodontiformes > Ceratodontidae > Neoceratodus > Neoceratodus forsteri. The sequence goes on along the minus strand of CM028135.1, from coordinate 534,873,330 downwards.
CATTTTTGGTTACAGAGAGTAAATCCATAGACAACAAGTACAAACATGTATACACAATCATACATATAATAACAGGTAGTAAAATGCATCCTCTGTAACACCCCCTAGAACCCCCACCCTCCCCTTCCCCTCACCTCCCTCTACCCCCAGCACAAGCCTAGCAAGCTGCTTTCCTTCAGTCAGCAGAGGATCCATGATCACCTACAATGAGTAAATAGTGTAAAAGGACCCCAGATCTTGTTAAACCTAGGAAGTTTATTTTGAAGGGTAGCTATCATTCTTTCAACCCTCAGGCTGGCAAGTAATTCCTCAGCCATTCCATATAACTTATCACGACAGAATCCTTCCAGTGTCTAAGAACTATTTTCTTAAGAGTGGCCATAATTAAAACCATGTGGAACCTCCTACTCCTGGCAGGATAGAAACAACTCCCAGCAAGCATATTTCAGGAGTAAAAAGGTCCTCCAGTCCCAACATTGGATCCACTCTGTTTTTAATATCTGTCCACAGCGGGGTTATCTTCGGACAGTTCCAGAAAATATGCATCAAATCCCCAACCCACACATGACACCTATTACATGTAGGTTCCGTTACCATTTTTAAGCTAGCCAGCTTCTGCGGGGAATAGTAAATATGGAGAATTTTAAACTGTATCAGTCTCAGCCGATCCTGCAGGAGAAATCTGTGGCAATTTTGCCATAGGACAGTCCAATTGAGTTCCTCATTAGGAAACACTGAGGCCCAATATGTGCACTGAGCCAGGTTCTGGGAGTAGGCCCATCCAAATAATACTGTGTATACTTTGTAGACTGCATGGGAGAGGCCCACTAACGGCCCCAGGGATTCGTAAAATTCTACTTTCAGAGTCTGGATTGTCCTCATACCCATCTTACTGAGCAGAAGATTTCGGAGCTGATACACTTTAAAAACTGCTGTGGTGGACATTTCAAATTTGTTCAGGATTTCCAAAGCGGAGAGTACCTCGTCATCAGGTGTAAGAAAATCTTTTAAACGGTTCGCACCGGGCAGGGCCAACCATGTGGGGCTGAGGGGTTTGTTATCGATTAGAACGCGGTTGCCCCAGATAGGTTGCAACCAATCCCTGAGATAGTCATACTTTAGAAACCACAAAGCTGCATGTGGGTTCTCACCGAGATCCCTATCGGGAGCTTCATAGAGGGGAAGGGAGGAGTTTCGGAGTAAGATAGAACAAGGCCTCAGGCACCAGACCATGTTTCCGAATGAGAGCTAACTCAATTTGTAGCCATAAAGGTACATACGATGACTGCATTGGAAAATCTGTACCCTGTACCCACCTAAGGTATTTATTAGCATGACCCGCCCAGAAATAAAGGGCAAAATGTGGCAGTCTTAACCCCCCAAATGGTTTGGGCACAGTCAGCTTGTGGTAGGTCATTCGAGCTTTCTTATAACCCCACACGAAGTTGGCTATAAGTCCATGGAGTTTTCTAAACCACGAGAGTGGTAGCCAAATATTTAACATGCTAAGGGGATAAAACAGCCGGGGGAATACGTTCATCTTAATTAAATTTATCCTTCCCCATAATGAAATTGGAAGCAGTGCCCATCTTTTCAAGTCTAGCTCAATGGCGTGCACCAGAGAGTCCAGATTTAACTAGCGTATCTTTGTCGTGCTCCTTGTCAGGGTAAGACCCAGGTACTTTATGGAGTCCGATTTCCAGGCTAAGCTGAGCTCAGTAATCTCCTGCCTAAAGAGATTCTTACTAAGGGGATATACAACGGATTTGTCTAAATTTAATTTGTAGTTGGCCAGACAACTATATTCCCAAATAATTTCCAGTAGGGCCAGGATAGATGTCCTTGGATTGGAAACATGTACCAGAAGATCATCTGCATATGCTGTTACTTTAACAGTATAGTCTAGAATTCTAATATCGTTTATTTCTTGTTTACTCACTATTGCTCTGATAAGGGGTTCCAGATATATATTAAAAACGAGGGGGGACAAAGGGCAACCCTGCCTGGTACCTACATACAGGGCAAATGATCCGAGGTAGCCCCATTACAACTAACCCTGGCTGTAGGGTTTAAGTAAAGGAGCCTACCCATTTTAAGAATGCATCTGGGAATCCAAACTTTCCCATTGTGGTTAACATGAAACCGCAATGGACCCTATCAAAGGCCTTCTCGGTGTCCAGAGATACCAGAGCCATGGTGGAGAGATGAGAATCTAATATTAACCCCAAATACTTGAACTACTTAACTTGTTCTATAGGTTTAACAGCATTATCCAAAATATGAAACTCAATAAAAATTGGTTTCCTGAGAGTGGAAAAAACATAGTCTTAGTCTTGACTGAATTCAAAATTAATTTATGTGTTTCAAACCAGCGATGCAGTACACTAAAGTCCAATTGAAGTGACTTTGGAGGTATGTTAAACAAGCCCCTGTACAAAAAAAGTACCGCATCATCTGCGTACAATATTAATTCTGTTTGAGAAAAATTAGTAGACAAAGAATTCACAAAAATGGAAAATAACAATGGTCCACGTATGGAGCCCTTAGGGACTCCATACCTAATCTGTGCTTCATTTGAAAATGAACCACTGACTACTGTTTTCTGACTCCTTAGTGAAAGGTAGTCTCCAAACCATGAGATAACTTCTTTGGAATAGTAAACACCAAGTAAACATTTAATCAACTCAGCATGGTTCACCAAATCAAGTGCCTTGGTGAGGTCCGCAAAAGCAGTTGCAACATATTTTCCATCATCTATTGCTTTGATAACTTGGCTTGTGAGCCTCACCAAGGCAGTCTTGGTGTTGTGAATGGATCTAAACCCATGCTGAGACTCCGTCCATAGACTGAACTTTTCCAAGTGTTCAGTAACCTGGTCTAGAACAATTTGTTTCTAAGATTTTAGAAAGTGGAGCCAATAAAGAGATCAGGCTGTAGTTGTTAATATTGGACCTGGAAACAGATTTGAAAATAGGTTTAACAGTTGAGCTTTTCCAAATGTTAGGGTAAACACCAAAACAAATGGAATGATTAAACAGTTTAGTCAATAGTAATGCATTTAGGTGTATGACCTTTTTCATGACCCTAAAATCAAGATTATTTGGACCAAATTCTGGCCTAGGAATAATTTTGGAGACATAACTAATTACATCCCCTAATTGTAATTACCGAAAATAGAAATTTGAGATTGCACATTTAACTGTGTTATTAGTTCATGTCTGATTAAAAGAATCTGATGTGTCCCTTGCCTTACCCTTAATCTGCAAACCACCTCTGTATTTTTCCAAATTAGAAAAATGTGAATAAAACACTTCTGCCACAATTTTTGGGTTAGTAAGTAGTAAGCCATCTGATTCTAAAGTATAATTTTCTTGCTCTTTTGATTTTCCCATTAAAGAGTTTAAGGTTTTTCATGTGGCTTGTGAATTTCCCTTGGCTTCCGATAATTTTTGCTTAAAAAATTCCATTTTGGCAACTCAAATAGTTGACTGGCATTTATTCCTAAACTCCTTATAATTTAATTGATGATCTAGTTGTTTTGTTTTTATATGTTTTCCAAGCCTTATTTCTTTTTTTTATCAGTTTAAGCAAGCCTGGAGTTATCCAAACGTTATTATCCCCTTTAACTCTGTCTTAAATGGTAAAAGTCTGTCACAGATACCAGTGAAATATCCACAGCAAGTTTGATAAGCATCATCAATACCTGTAATGTTTCTAAGAATGACCATTTAAGTAATTGTATTTCTTCCATAAATTTTTGCTCATCCAAATCATTTAGTTTTCTGTACGTAATGATCTTATGGATCTTTTTAAGGGCCTTGGCTGACCAGTTGAAAAGCACAGGGCTATGATCACTGATTCCATCGGGGAAACCTCAACACTGGCAATGTGCAAGGTAATTACCCAGTCCAATGTGGACTCAGCCAGTTTTATAGTTCACTCTGGTGGAATCAGCGATCAACTGATAAAATCCTAAACCATTAACCATATTCCTGACATCAAGTGTGTTAGATGAAGCCCTACTGAGATGAAAATTTCCGACTATAATTAATTTCCTACAGGGGGATTAGATGGGGAAGTTATTGAAAATTGCAGGAACACCTTTTGATTTTTCAGGGGGAATGTAAACATTACAAATTGTCAAAGTCTTATTACAGCCCAGTGTGATTGCAATGGTCAGTGGTTCATCTTGACTAGCTTCAGATTCAAATCATCCTAACAACAACAACATAAACAATATTTCCATCAGCAGTACTACTTAAACAATTGGTTCCTGTCTAACCAAGATGCCCAGTACTTTGCATCCTACATTACACCTCAGGGTTATTGAATACAATACTGGGCAGTGAGTGGGGAGTGACATAGATTCCATGGTGCACCACACCAATGGGGGCACCAGGGGAGTCATAACTTTTAAGAGGGGTTGTATAGGCCTTTCTGACCACCTGAAGGAAAAATCTTCTTGTTCATCGGCAAATGAGGTGGACAGCCCTCCTTTCTGGGAGGCAAATTGTGTTCTTCAACATGAGCTGGTTCAAGTACAATGTCTGGCTCCTGGTCAAACTCTACGGGATCTTCCATATGCTCTGGTGGAGGAGAGGATTCAGAAGGCTCTGTGTCTGGATTTAACTGTGTGGGTGGAGTATTTGGCATACACCACTCACTAGAAACATTTAACTGTGGGTGAATGTCCACTATGGAATAATATCTCACAAGATCATCTGCCTCAGAAGTGTCTATTTCATTTGGTGCTGGGCCCAATTCAGGCCTTTCAGGAGTCCCAGGTGGAGGACAGTTATTTAGTTTGGAATCAGACTGAGCAGTCTGCTCATTGTGTCTGCAAGAACCCCTGGTTTTCATTCTTTGTGGTAGTATTGGGCCATTTTCTAGCTCTGGCACATCTAATTGTCCAATAGGAAGCATGTTGTTGCAGTGCAAAGTCTTACTTCTCTGAGGCTCCCCTTCTGGGCAAACTCTTTACACTGGCAAGTTTGCAAGCTTTTCTGTAACCACATAGGGGAGGTTGCCTTACTGGTCTATAATTTTATTCTTTCCAGGTACCCCCACGATTTGGACCAGGGAGTGACTTATGAGCTCTGACACATCTGTCATATTGTTTTTTTTTTATTTTGCCAAATTTCTTTCATTAGACAATTCTGCAGCCAGCTAGTAAGCATCATCCAACTGCTGTTTCAGTCTTTGGACATGTTTGGTGTAAGTCTCTGAATTTTCCCCACTGGATTACACTCCATATGCAAGATCTAAGCCTGGCATCACTCCCAAACATCAGAAAATATGATGATTGCCCTGTGACATCACTGTGACTCTAAGTGCAATTGTATGCACGGACAAGCATGCTCGCTTGTTGACTCCAGTGTTCTTTTTTGAAGGATCCAACATGTCCAACATATCTAATGAAGGCCTATTGAATCTTTCAGATTGAGGGTCGCTCTGGGGGAGGTAGGGAGTGGTTTGGGTTATTCCTAATTCCCCACAGAGACAGCAATTCTTTGATCAGTCAACTTTCAAAATCCTGACCCTGGTTTGAATGGATTCTCTAGAATTGTATAATGAACTATGTATTTTTTCAACCAAAATCTTAGCTACTGTGGTGACCCTTTGGTCATTTGCTGGAAAAGCTTCGGCATACTGGGACTAGTGGCCAGTCACTGCCAGGAAGTTAGCAATATTCTTTTTATCCAGTTCCAAACTCAAAAAAAATCAGTACAAACTAAGTCCATGGGGACTTGTGGTAATGTTCACCAAAGGAACTGCTCGGGTAGGCTGTATTTTTCACTGAATGCATCATCTCATACACTGTTTTCAATAGTTCACCTCTTTGCTCATCCTGGGCCAACAGAACCTCCTCCTGACTTGATCCAATGTTCTGACAACCTTCAAATGCCCAATCTCACCATGCAGGACTTTGAGAGCCATCTTTCTGAAGATTATAGACAGCAGCAACTGTTTTAGAATTGATCCATCATTGCTCTGTGGTTCCTTGTAATCACATCATCATGCACTTTCAATTTATTCCACTCTTAGTAGCAGGGAGGTTGCAGTATACATACATACTGTACATACAATTGCCGGCAAATAAAGACCAATATGGCCCATCTAGTCTGCCCCATGATACTCTTTATCTATTGAGTATCCCCTTGCCCCCCCGATTGTTGCCTGATTTCTCTTTACCCCCCCAGTTAAGTCAACCCCCCTGCATTCTCAGGATCCCTTTGTGTCTGTCCCATGCACGCTTAAAACCAGAGACAGTTTCAACCCTTACTACCTCATCTGGCAGCCTATTCCAAGCATCCACAAACCTTTCCAAGAAAAAGTACTTCATTATAATTCCCTAAATTTTCCTCCCTCCAGCTTCATGCCATGACCCCTAGTTGTTGAGCCCTTTTTCCTCTGAAATAAGCTTCCCTACTATACCCTGTTAAACCCCTTTAGATATTTTAAGTCTCAATCAAGTCCCTCTTCTCCCTCCTTTTCTCCAGGGAGTACATATTTAGATCCCTCAGTCTGTCCTCATATGGTCTCCCATGCAGCCCATGAATCATTCTGGTGGCTCTCCTTTTGGCAGCCTCCACCCTGTCAATGTCCTTTTTCAAATGTGGTCTCCAGAACTGGATGCATTACTCAAGGTGTGGCCTGATCAATGTCTTATACTTTTTTTTTACTTTGATACACGCTGGGCATGCCCCTCCTTGGAGGGGATTGACAATTTCTCAGATTATAGGGTATTCCATCTACTCTTTCCTCCAGTCATGAGCACTCATCTGTGGCAAAGTCTATTTACTGAGAGGCACAACACTGCAATAGGCCATAGGTATGCAGTCTGATGGGCTACCCAAACTGTCTACCAGGCAAAGTGTGGCACTACAGCCTGGTGACTCTTCTGGGTCATATCTTTTACAGAAAGCTCTGACAGCAGTCTTGGGGATCTGGATCCATTCTTGCCCTGCACCTCTGGGTGGGGCCATCTGGAAAGCATGTCTGCATCAATATTGCTCTTCCCTTGATGATGATGTACACAGTAATCATATGTTAAAAGGGCTAACAACCAGCAATGACCTCCAGCGTCCACTTTTGCTATTGTTTGCACATATGTGATGTGATTGTTATTAATGCAGACAGTGGTGTGGGCCACATACAGGTATTCATGGAACAGATCAACCTTTGTCAAATTGAGTGTTACAAACTCGAGCTTGTGGACCAGTTAGTGCCTTTAATGGTGACAATCTGTGACTGTCATATGCTATGGGTCATAGATCTTGTGGGTGCTCTTGATATAACACTGCTCCCAACCTACTAAAACTGGCATCAGTATGCAGAGCATATGGCTTACTCCTTATGGTGCTCAGAGTGCTGGCATTATGGCACTGGGCAATCAGGGCAGCAAATGCGGAATGCAACCCCCTTCCCTGAGATCCACCCACCCAGGAGTAGGAATCTATCAACGAGGGGGTAGGTTGTGGGGGCCCAGCCCCCCACAAGAAATGTGATCAGCAACATTGCAGATTGGCGCCCTAATTGCCTGGTGCCAGATTACATTCTGATGGTGGAACCATGGCTTACTGGGATCTGCATAGGCCAACACAGTGGCATTGGTCAGTTGTCTGATTATCTTTTCAAAAGCCTCATGACAGGCTCTAGTCCATCTGGGCCAAATGGCTCATGTACTCTATAGTAAACTTTTCCAGGACTGGACTGTGATACACACTTGGTTTTCTGATTGGCAGGAGGATCCCTTGGATTAGCTCTTGCAGAGACTTGACGATCCTGGTGTAATCTTTAATAAACCTGTGATACTTACCAGCAAATCCCAAAAAACTCTACAGTTCTCACAGCTGGATGGGTTTAGGCAAGGAAGCGATGGTCTGAACATATTTGGGATTAGTTTTAATGTCATCTTGGGGCAGACACAGTGTGGCCCACATGCTTGACTGAGGTCCTGAAGAACTGGTACTCATCAGCAGACACTGAGACCATATTCCTCCAGTCAATCGAGCACTTTGAACAACCAGGCCTCATGCTCTTCCAGGGTCTTTCCAAAAACAATAATATCATACAGGGATGCAGTGAGCCTTGACTAGGCCAGGGACCCCTCAATTTCTTGAACCTAAACAGTGGTTCAGAAATCCTCCATGAGCTACAGTTCAGCTGATACTGCAAGGGATCCAGCAAGCCTTGGCTATGCCAGGGTCCCCTCAATTTCTTGAACCTAAAAAATGATTCAGAAATCCTCCATGAGCTACAGCTCAGCTGATACTGCAAGGTACTAGCCCTGACTTTTGGATTTGGTACCAATCGAAGCTGATTTCCAAGTGGTCCACACTATCTCCTGCTGAACACATAGCTAACTACCGTATCTCCCTCTGTCTCTCTAGTTGAATTTATCTGCCAGGGTTTAATAATTTGTTTAATCTTTACAGTCATTTTAAGTTCTGAGTTGATATTAGAAGTGAATTTTGAGCCTTGACTGTGTAAATCCTTCTCCTACTCTCTGGCCTGCGCTCTGTGTCTACCCTAACCCCCAAACAGTCTGCTGTGCTCTCTGTCCCTGACCACTTCTTTTGTTCTCTTTTTTTCTGATGTAACAAGCCTCATCTTCCAGCCTTTAAAAAGCCTGCTTTTCTACTTTATTTCAGGGATCCAGCGAGCCTTGACTAGGCCATTGACTCCTCAATTTCTTGAACCTAAATAGTGGTTCAGAAATCCTCCATGAGCTACAGCTCCGCTGATACTGCAAGGTAGTAGACCTGACTTTTGGATTTGGTACCAGTGGAAGCTGATTTCCAAGTGGCCCACACTATCTCCTGCTGAACACATCTCTAACTACTGTACCTCCCTCTGTCTCTCTAGTTGAATTTATGTGCCAGGGTTTAATAATTTGTTTAATCCTTACAGTCACTTTAAGTTCTGAATTGATATTAGAAGTGAATTTTGAGCCTTGACTGTGACTTTTCCATTAGCAGATTATATCCTCTCACCACTAGAGGTTATATCTCTGGTAGTAGTGACATTTTCTGTGTCTAATCCTCTATTAGCAGGTTATATACAGCTACCACATGGAGCTCCTATCCTATCTGGCACATCACACACTCTGTTCCCCAGATTTTATCAGCTCAAATGTATCAACCCCAACCGCCGCAGCCCACTCCTTAGACTTATCACCTTACTTCTTCTGCTGTCCTGGAACGTCCACCCCAACCCTGGTCCTGAGTCTTCTAGCCCCCTCTTGCACTCTGCTGGGTGTGGCCTCCGCATTGCCTCAATGACCATCTGCAGTCTCCCAAAGAAAACTGCTGAACTCCAGTGCTGGGTCGCACAACACAGGCCAGACATCATTGCCATAGTGGAGACCTGGCTCTCTGCATCAACCCCTGACTCAGCTGTCTCCCTGCCTGGTTTCACCCTGTTCTGAAAGGACTGATTTGGTAAGCGTGGTGTCAGATGTGCAGTCTACTTGTGTGACTCCCTCCTTAGCCATGCTCTCCCTTCCCCCAAGCTTTGTCATGGTGCCCAAGCCATCGCCTTAAAAATCTCCCCTGACCCGGGCAGGGGTTCTCTCTATCTTACCACTACATATATACCCCCACTGGCACAAGGACCAGCAATCCACTCCCTTACTGACTATCTCTCTACCCTGCCCCACAAAGCTGAGCAGCTCATCCTAGGTGACCTCAATGTCAACTGGCTAGGCTCCACTGCTGCAAACATAAAGGACTCCTTCACTGCCCTTGACTTAGCTCAATTAGTCACTCTTCCTTCCAGATTTAACCAGTCAAGTGGCACCACCTTGACATAATACTTTCCAACTGCCCCCACAAAATCATGACTGTTAATGTCCTAGCTAACTCCCTCAGTGACCATTCCCCTATCCTCTATTTCTGGTCCTCCCCTTCACAAAAACCCACACACGAAGTCACCTCCCACTGCCACTTTTGCCCAGGGGGCCTCAGTAAACTGAAGCAGTACCTAGCCCAACTTGACTGGTCCCCGATCTCACTCATGACTGATATGGACACTGCGCTAGCCTACCTCACCAGAACCTTCTGCAAGGCCTGTGACCTCTTGGCCCCCCTTACCAGTACCAGCTCCAAAAGACATAATGCCACCTGGATTTCATAGAAACATAGAAACATAGAAACATAACATATAGAAACATAGAAACATAGATTTTGACGGTAGATAAGGACCGCTTGGCCCACCCAGTCTGCCCATTTCCCTACCTAATGGATAAGCTGCAGATCCTAGTTAACCAGCAGCCTACTTCTTCCTACCCCAACCCCCTAGAATGGCCTTATGACTGTCCCATGCATGCTTGAATTCCACCACTGTTTTTGACTCCACAACCTCCTCCGGAAGGCCGCTCCATGCATCCACAACCCTCTGTGAAAAAATACTTCCTTAAATTACCTCTGAGCCTCCCCCTTCTATCTTCAAATTGTGCCCCTTGTTCTGCACACCTCTTTTTTTTTGAAAGATGCTACCTCTTGGACTTGTTGATTCCTTGAGGTACTTGAAAGTTTCTATTGTGTCCCCCCTCTCCCTCCTTTCCTCGAGGCTATACATATTCAGTTCCTTAAATCTCTCTTCATATGTCTTCCAGTGCAGACCCTGCACCATTTTAGTTGCCCTCCTCTGGACAGCCTCCATCCTGTCTATGTCTTTGCGGAGATTGGGTCTCCAGAACTTCACTCAGTACTCCAGATGGGGTCTCACCAACTGTCTGCATAGAGGGATAATAACTTCCTGTTTTCTACTGGTGATGCCTCTCCCAAGGAACCAGTATCCCCCAGCCCTCCTTGCTGCCCTCTCACATTGCTTGCCCACCTTTAGGTCATCTGATATGACTACCCCAGGTCCCTTTCCATTTTTGTTGTTGTTAGTATCTCACCCCCATTGTGTACTCTTCCCTGGGTTTTGTTTCAGGTGCATTACCTTGCACTTCTTAGCATTGAATCTAAGCTGCCATACATTTGACCATTCCTTTAACTTGCCAAGTCCCTTCTCATCCTTTCCACCCCACCTTGTGCATCAACTCTGTTGCAGATCTTTGTGTCATCTGCAAAGAGGCATACTTTTCCTTCCAGTCCCTCTGCAATGTTGCTTACAAAGACATTGAAGAGGACCGGTCCTAATACTGAACCTCTGGGTACCCCACTAGTAACCCCTCTTCAGAGTGGACTCCATTTACTATTACCTCTATGTCCTATTCTCCAGCCAATTCTTTACCCAGGCTGTCATCTTGGGACCCACTCCGGCTGGCTAACTTATATAATCTTTGTGTGGGACTGTGTCAAACGCTTACTAAAGTCTAGGTAGGCCATGTCCACAGCCCTTCCTGATCTACTACTTTGGTCACCCAGTCAAAGAAATCTATCAGATTTGTCTGGCATGACCTTCCGCTGTGAATCCATGCTGCCTTGGGTCCTGAGCCCTCTGGCCTCTAGATACTCAACAGTTCTTTCCTTCAGAAGTGATTCCATCGCTTTCCTACCACTGAGGTTAAACTAACAGGTCTGTAGTTTCCTGCTTCTGCCTTGCTCCCACTTTTGTGAAGGGAATCACATCTGCCCTTCTCCAGTCCTCGGGTACCACCCCATCCTCCCATGATTTGTTAAAGAGGGTAGTCAGTGGTGTCACTAGTTCTACCCTTAGTTCTTTTAGAATTCTGGGATGAATCCCATCAGGCCCATTGCTTTGTCCACCTTCAGTTTTAAGAGTTCTTTCAGAACCCTTTCTTCTGTAAATGGGCTGGTATCAACTTCTGTATCCAGAGTGTTTCTACTGTTTGTTTTAGGTACCTCCCCCACTTCCTTTGTAAATACTGAGCAAAATATTTGTTTAGTATCTCTGCCGTTTCACAGTCACCCTCTGCCCACCCTTCCTCCTCTTTATTAAGCCTCACTAACCCTCCCTTGGTCTTCCTTCGCTCCCTGATGTACCTATAAAAAGTTTTATCCCCCTTCTTAACTGAGTTGGCTATCTTTTCCTCGGTTAGGGCCTTTGCTGTTCTGAATGTTCTCCAGCTTCCTTTTGCTTTAACTGATACAGTTCTCTGTCCTGCTCCTTCTGTGATTCCTTGTACTTCCTGAATGCTTTCTTTTCTCTTGAACCTTCACTGCCACTTCCTTTGAGAACCATAGTGGTTTCTTACATCGTTTAGTTTTGTTTATTTGCTTCACACAAAGGCTTGTTACCTCTCTGATGGCAGTTTTATTATTCCCCATTGTTCTTCCAATCTTCCTTCCTGCCCATTTGCTAGTGCATTCCTTAGGCACTCGCCCATTTTGGCAAAGTCAGCCCTCCTAAAGTCCAGTACTTTTGCCTTTGTATGGCTTGACACTATTGCTGTGTTTATTGTGAACCATACTGTTCAATGGTTGCTAGTTCCCAGATGGCTACCCACTTCTACATCTGTGATCCTCTCTTCATCTCCACTTGAGAGAACCAGGTCTAAGATTGCTCCCTCTTGAGTGGGCTCCAATACTAGTTGTCTAAGGCATGCCCCCTGTAGGGCATCTAGAATAACCCCACTCTTTGAAGTGGCTGCTGCAACTGCACTCCAGTTAACATCTGGCATATTCAGATCACCCATCAGCAATATCTCCCCTTTGTCTGCCATTCTAAGTATTCTTTCTATCATTCCCTTATTCAACAACTGAGGCAGAGAGACAACCTCTGGCATGTCACGGTCGAGTCAGGCAATACAGTGGACAGGCAGGCCTATAATTCTGCTCGTAATCAATGCACCTGAGCCATAAGGCAAGCCAAGTCCAAATACTACCAAACCACTCTGGCCACCTCCTGGGGCTCTGCACATGTGCTCTGGGATAATATTAAGGAGCTCAATGGAAAAACTCGCTCCCCATCCCCATCTCAGATATCTGTCAATGGCGCTATTACCACTAACCCCCCCACATATTGCTGACTGCCTCAACACGGCTTTCTCTGACCTAAGCGCAGTCCTTCCTGTCCACTTTTTTGACCCTATCCCTACCTCAACCCCCCACCCTGAATCACACCCCATTTCTCCTCTACACCATATCTCCCCATGAAGCCAAACTACTCCTACTAAAAGCTCTCTCCGGCCACAACCCCAGCTGTGACCTCATTGACTCCAGGATTCTCCGTCTAACTCTAGATGTCATGCTAGCCCCTCTCTCCGACCTGTTAAACCAGTCTCTGTGTCGTGGTCAATTCCCGAGCACCTGGAAATCAGCTGAAATTACCCCAATTCATAAGAATGGAGGAGGCACATTACCAAATAACTACAGACTGATCTCCATCCTCCCCCCACTCTCTAAAGCCCTGGAAAAAATAGTATCCACCCAACTCATACAATATCAAACCAAATACAGCATACTATGTCCAGAACAGCATGGCTTCCATTCCGGACACAGCACCACCACAGCCCTCCTAGAGTTCTCACAGCAAATACACTCTGCACTTGACTCTGGGGATGTTGCTGGGGCAGTGTTCATTGACCTATCTAAGGCCTTTGACACTGTGTGTCACTCCCTTTTGCTTGACTCCCACCATCAACTAGGCCTGTCATCTGGCCCCCTTGCCTGATTTTCCAGTTACCTCCATGCCAGATATCAATGGGTCAAAATAGATGGTACCTTATCAGCTGCCCTACCTGTTCGCTCAGGTGTGCCCCAGGGTTCCATCCTGGGCCCCATATTGTTCAGCCTCTTTCTAAACACCCTTCCTAGCTCCTGCTCGGGCAGTATGCTCCTATATGCTGATGATGCGGTTTCATCGCCTCCCACCCCAAAACCATCACCCTCCAGAACTCTCTGCAACTCACCTTCAGCCAAGCTGAAAAATGGTTCCTCAACCATCGTCTAGTTCTGAATCTCAAGAAGACAAAATCTATGCTTTTTGCCCACCACCAAAGTAACTCCAGAAATGCCCCCTTCTCATCCTTCCCAGCACCCTACACCCTCTTGAACAGGTGTCTGCATACAAATATCTGGGCATCACCTTTGACTCAGCTCTCTATTTCCACTCTCATCTTAATTCCCTGTCCACTGCCATAAACACCTGGATTGGACTCCTCTACTGTCACAAAGACTGCCTCTCCCCCGGTACAAAAACAAAATCAAAGAAGGGCCGGAGATCAGCCCATATTGGGTAACCCTAACTTAGTAATTGGGGACCGGGTAATTAGATATCGGTGGGCTACTCAGTTAAGGGATCTTAGGCTTAGGGATGTTATGCAGGGTGCCGACGTAGTCCTTCCACCACAATGTGATGGGCTGTCTTTCTTTCAAAGGTTGCAACTTAAACAAATGCTGGCAGGGTTTGTGAAGGGGTAAAATACTGTGGACAACTCCTTCTAATGGAAGATTAAGGGAAGTTAATCAAAGAGCTAACCCCCTCTCACAAATATATAAAGTCCTCTTGAACTTTTTTGGCCCGAGTTCTCCTATAAGAATTTCATATTGGGACAAAGTGATGACCCCTAGAAACCTCACTTGGGAAAACATTTGGAAAAGCAGTAAATATAATGTAATTCCCAAGTACAGAAATATGCATTTTTTCATTGTTTCTAACATTTACTATACCCCTGTGAAACTATGTGATAGCAACTTGAGACAGACAGACCTGTGTTTTAGATGTGAGAAGGGAGTGGGTGATCTCTTGCATGTTATGTGGGGATGTAGTAAAATTTCACCCTTATGGAGAGAAATCAAACGGGACATGGATCCATTGCTGGACTACTCAGATTTTATAACACCGGAAGTTTGTGTTTTGGGTGACTTTTCCCAAATTGCAGGGGCTGCACCTAAGTATCATCTCTCTTTAATGGTGGCAGTAGTTAAGGCCTTTTTAGTAAAACATTGGAAGGATGATCAGGTCTATGCCTATGATCAGTGGGTGAAAGATTTGCTAAGGGTGTTGGGCATGATAAAGAGGCACCTATACTTTGAGGGGAGAAAGGAGGTGTTTGTTAAAAGATGGGTGGCACTAGATGCGAGCTACTCCCTCTAGGTCGAGAGCCTCTGAATTTTTGAGCCCTTGAACACAGGTCTGTCTGTCATATTGTGACTAGCTAAGGAAAAGATGCTGGAATGCTTAAATGTCTATTTTTTGCCTTGCTTGCTTTTCCTTTTTTTATTGTTAATGGTCTTAGCGCGCTTCAAGGAATTTTTTTGGATAGTGGTAGTGGGGTTCTATTTGGCCTTTTTTTTTGTTAGGCTAATGGTGGGATGGTTTTGGTCTGCATGGTTTTATAGGGTTGGGGGTCTCGTCTCTCTCTCTCTCTCTCTCTCTCTATCTCCAGGGAACACATCAGGAGGCTGCTCGGTTGGTGTAAGGCCCCTAACGGGGGACATGGATTAGTATATGCTCATAAGCTGGTAATTAGAGGGGGATTTGGGCTGTCGAAGGGAGGGGCACATTTTGATACCGGTTAGCCCACTATTTTAATGACATTACTGATTTTTGGAGTTGGGTCATAGCTAGAGCAGTCTCCTCTTGTGCTTGTACATATGGGGATGTATATAGTTTACACAGCCAGTTTGGGGTTGTGTGCCCTGGCTGTGCCAGGTATGTGTCTGTTTGTTTGTTTAAACAAAAATGAAAATGAATAAAGATAGTTTGCAGAAAAAAAACAAAGACTGCCTCTCTCAGAATGCCCTCCAGCTGGCTATCACCTCCTCCATCCTGTCATTGGTCAACTACGGGCTCCCTATCTAAGCGGCTGCTGACCCTGCCACCCTCGCCAAAGTCCAGACCTCAATCAACAAGGCTTGCAGGCTCCTGACCATTGCCCCCAGCAGAACGCACACATGCCAACTCCATTCTTCCTCACCTTTGATGAGCACCTAAAAAAAATCATTACTTGGACTCCTCTCCCCCCGGGGTTGCTGCATCCCTAAAATTTGTCTCCCACTCAGTCGCCACCTGAAGCACAACCAAAGCAACCTTCCAGGTCCCAAGAGCCAGGACCTCTCTTGCCCAAAGATTGGTACAACTCCCTCCCCACTCATATCACAAATATCCCCAAAATCGGCCCCTTCAAAATTGCCCACCGAAACCACCTCACTGACACTCGGAACTGTAAATACCCCTGACTGGCCCATACCTAGAGCTCCACTTGGCCCAATTTACAGACAACATCCTTCTGGACTGCCTTCTCCCCCAGCAACCACCCCTTAAACCCCAGGTATCACTCCCTAGAACCCCTAGAGGTACCTTATTATTTATATACTAGACTAATTGCAACTAATTGAAGCCTTTGTACACCTTTGTATTACTGGAATTGCTTTGTGTGTTCTTTTATTGTATCTCACCTGTAATGTTCTCCATTGTTGTACTCCACCACCAATTGTTGTCTACCCTCCCTGCGACAAGGTGCCTTTGTAAATGAGTCTTTGACTAAAAGGTTGTAAATCCGAATTATGAAATAAATAAATAAACAAGTACAATAGGCATTCTAATAAATTCATGTCATCCACAGATCTTTCCATTAACCATTGGAAAGTGGCACATGCCCCAGAGATCCCTTGTGGCATTCAGAGAAACTCATACAACCCCACAGGGCAAATGAATGCAATCTGTTCTTGATCCTGCTAAGCCATGGGAATCTGATAGTAGCTGGATCTCAAGTCTGTCACACTGAACCATTGACTTCCATTCAACAATCTAGAGAATCTTGGACTCATGGTATAGTGTATTGGTCAGGCACAGTTTTTTTTTTTTTTAGTGTTCAGTAATCCACACACACACTGACAGCTCACTCTTCTTCCTGACAACTACAATTGGAGATGTATAGGGGCTCCTGGTTCTTGAATGATGCCTACAGCAAGCATCTCCTACAAGTGCTTTCAAACATCATTTATATCGGCCAGGACAAGCCATTTTGACCTCTCCCTAAAAGGCCTCTCATCCATGACCCGAATGTGGTGCTTTACATCCTTGGCACACCACTCATCCCATTCTTTCAAGGAGAAAACTTTTGTTTACTGTGTCAATTTCTTTTGGATTCTGGTCTACCACTCTATGGGTAAAGAGGGATCTCCAGTCTCAAACAATGAGGGATCTAAGTGTTTTGGGAGCCAGGTTCTGAGATAGGTTCTTTCTTGTGTAGCTGTACTGCCAGCTCAGCACAATAGATCTGGGCAAATGTCCGCCCCCTTTGGATGGTTACTGTTCAGCCGTCACATTAGTCACATGTACAGTTACTCACCTGACATAAGCATGAGTTTTAGCTAGCAGTATACTGGGTTTGACTACAAGCCCCTCTGGCAAATCAGTTTCTCCTGGGCTGTCCAACATCAGTAGCTGATTATGGCAAGGTCTCTTGAGTTGCATTACTTTAGTGACTGCGCACTCTGCTTTGGGGAAGCAACACCACTTTCAAATGTTCTTGATGTCACACAGTCCCTGCAGCCTCATCCTCAGGTGGGGCAGTGGCTTTGTGATTGCAGGCTTGTCTAACAGGTCCATGGAGGGACACTGACGCGTTTCCTCATTGCACCTCAAACTCTTTGCATAGTTGAACCAGGCAATGGAACATATGAGTATTAGTTCCTACAATAATCAGAATCTCCTCATAAATGCTTGTCCATGGGCACACCAGGGCACACGTCTCCACAGCAATAGGGGTTCAAGCAATGTTTCACTGGAAAGGAAATCCAAATATGAATCAATCCTAAATAAGGGTATGAAGTTTCACTGAGGTCCCTCCTATCCAAGCTTTCCAAAGGTTCTAACTTTTTATGAGAGAGATACTTATCATAGTAGTCTTTGAGCACTGTAGTGACTTGGAAGCCACTATCCATTAACACTCAGGTGGACCATCTGTCCACTCAGGCTTCCACAACTGCAGTAGGTCCCACAATCTCATCCCAATCCCTTGATACTTCAGCCTTAGTATTTGACACTGACTTTGACACAGACAGTAGCTTTAGTACTGGTGGTTGGTGAGCAAGTTACTCCCAGAGCCCCAGAGTGCTACACTATCGGGGCCCACTGAAGCTTAATGGTTTAGTGACGCTTGTGGCCAGTTTCTCTTGGATCAGTTTATCTCCGACCCTCTGAAAATTGCTTTTGGACTGACATTGATGTTGGTCATTCCCATTCTCCCCACACTGGTAACAGCAAACATCAGTTTGATGTGCTAATTGTTGAGGGGTTCTAGCTGGGGAGCTCCATGGGCACCGCCCTCTCAGGCAGGGGTCCTAGGCAATTGCAAGGCTTGGTGATTCATGGAGTCTCCCACCATTTTCTTTAGCTCAGTTAGCTGAGTATGAACTTCCTCCAGTGAAATTGTATTCAAGGCTCACATTCCAGAGCTAGAGGGCATTGACACAATATTTCTTAACATAGGCATGCTGGAGACTGAGGGCTCAGATTATCTGTGGGTCAAGTTGGTCATGCCCAGCTGAACCATCACACTTTTAGTTTCTTGAATCAGTCTCTGGAGCTCTGTGACGTGAAGGGGGCCCCCACTGTCTGACCCATGGTTACTGGCAATGGCAGCAAGTGGGGTTCCCCATTGTTCATCTTGTTCCTCCGCTTCTATAACCTCTAGCAGCAGGACTCGGTGGGAGGCAGGATCAACCAGTCTCTCTTTTTAGTATAAGTTTAACAACAGTACTCTGAAAATCAGGCAGCCTTCAACAGTTGTTCTTGTCACATTTTGTTCAAGTCTTTAAAATCTACCATACCTTTCTGATATATTTTCTGCAATGGGCTCTCAAGTCTAAGTAGGTAAGCTGAAAGGGACTCCCATCGGCACTGTTTGGTGGTCTTAAACTTGCAGTACAAGCCATCACAGGATTCTGTACTCCCAAATACACTGTCTAGGGCAGCAAGGTATTTATCAGCTGTGGTCTGAGTCTGTGACATGCAAGGACTGGATAGCATCCAAAGCAGGCCTCTTCAAACTCTCTACTAACCTGTACTGTTTTTCTGCCTTGTAACATTGCACTGGGACAACATAATCAGTTCAAGTTTTATAATCATCTTCTCCAGCAGCAGAGGGGACAGTGCCAGAAAATAGTCTTAGGCATCAGTAATAGTCTGACCCAATAGAACGAGTTAGCCCAGATTCTTCAGAGGTTGCCCAGAGAGGCACATCCCAAAAAGTCTTTCCTTTGCTAGCCAGCAGAAGTTCTAGTTTAGTCTTGAAATCTCTCTACAGGGTTTAGGTGGGGAGAAGAAGATTTGGGGCTGGCAGGACTCCCTTTACTTATCTTCGTCCAGATCTCTTGGGACCCTTCAGGTCTCACCATGGTAGGAGAATTTATAGTTCTTAAGTCTTTCTCAATTTCTACAGTTAGGTTTCTAAACTGGGTACCTGGTTCTCTACTCACTTGCTGAATTTTCATTATCCCACAGTCTTTCAGGGCCCCCTCCAGCACTCCCAAAGTAGACTCCTTATCCCACTCCTCAGCCACATTCTTTAAAAAGAGCATTTTCTGAGGATCCAACCCCTCGAACATGTACTAGTCCTCTACCTCTTGAAAAGCCATTTTCAGTTTTGCAAAAATTGTTTTTTTTAGAGGGGAGACTCAGTGGTAAAAGTCTTTGAAATGCCCCAGGGGCATCCAGAAGTTCAACAGGAGACCTCCAATGTGTGATTCCCCCAAGTGGTGCAGTGACCAGTTTCACACCCCTTTCTGGTGATCATAAAGGGGCACACCTGGTTGGGGGGTTGAGTTTGTTCATTCTTCTGCAGTAGGGGAGTTCATCCAAAAATAATAAACAGCACAGTGCCTACAACTGGAGAGAATAAGTAGGCCAGATGTTGTGTGTAGTACCACCCTCTGGGATGCAGTACCTACCCACCTTCACACGCAGGACAAGACCACCCTCTGGGGACAGTCAGTTTGTACAAACTGAGGGCTCACACAGAAATCCAAACAATTAACAATGCTTTATTTGCTAACACAGACCTGGACAAGGAAAAATGGTTTATGCACTTGCAAGTCACCAATAAACACTTCCCTCATATAACAGTACACCATACGACAAGCGCAACTCCCCTCCAAGCAAGTGGCCACAGAGGTGGATTGTATTACACAGGGTGTGTAATACTCTGTAACTCGTACCAGTAATGAAACTATAAATCTGAGTATAAAAACAACTACCAAATAGACACTAGGTACTTAAAAGTTATATTAGAATCCCGATGCAGGCCTGGTTGTTATGTTGCCTGGAATCTTTCAGTGGTGCACATGAGGAAACTTAGCAAGCTTACATTTTAAGCCCCAAAAGGCCATAGCGCAATTTTGATAAGAAGTTAAATTACAACAGACTAGCTTGAACTTTTAAAAAGCTTGGAATCCCAAATGTAATCCAAACAGGGAGAGCTAGAAATTCCAGCCAGCAGTGCCAGCACTTATGTGACCCTTGGGTGCAGCAGACCAGAAACAACAGGGAACAGCACACAGGAGCAGGATAGCAGTTCAGGAGCTTTGAATTATTTCAAACAAACAACAACAGCTAGGCCTATCTGACACACACTTCTTAAACTACAGCCCTTCTGGCTCAACGTCTCTGGCTTTAGCCTTACTGGCTCACCACACATAATGCAGAAACACTACACAGTGCTTCCCAGTTCCCAAGGAGTGACCCCACAGTCCAACTCCCCAGTGGATCAAAAGTACTCCCATACTCCGGCATGTGCCTGTGACTCTCTGTTCTCTGATCTGCCCCACTTGTTAAAGGCTAGCTGACTCTTTACCTGGCTCTGAAGCAGGCTAGGAAGGAGTACAGGAATCTTTATTTACTCAGACCAGCTCAGAATATTTGGAGGCAGCAGTGTACCTCTGGTTTACACTTTCAGCAATTTCTCCCAAACAAGGATCTCTGGAGCATTGCCCAAACGGACCCACAATAACTGCACACACACAACAGGTTTTAATTTTTGGCATAAAAGGCCGCAGCTTTACAAAACAGCAAACATTTTATTTACAGCACATAAAATTCTCTATAAACAATTATTAGCCTCGTACACAATTATGCAAGAGACCCCTGGGGCAGCGAATTCAGGTGGTATGGTGCTACAGATGGGGTAAACTCTGACCCTCTAGTTGGGCAGACCCACCCAGGGCCATGCCACTTTCTTGGACAGCCCCCCCCCACTCAATTGCATCTTGGGGTATCATGACAGTTCAGCAGGGTCGGTGCCCACCTGGTGCTACCTTCTCTGTCCTCCAGCCATGAAACCCCTATGATGCCCACCATGTTCTTGGGTGCCCCTTTTTCCCAGTAGCGTACCCGCTCAGGGTTGTGCCACCAGGGGCCCGGGTCACCCAATACCATGAATGCTTAATTTACCTATCCACCCTGAATTTCCACCACTCCAACGTACGTAGCGCATTTTCCCCTTAATGCCCCAAAGGTCTACCATGCCTTACAGCTATCTCACAAAATTCCTGAATTTTTTTTTTAATTTAAAGTTTATTGATACATTTTCCTCCAAAAAAGGCAGAATTAAGTAAAAATGACAGAGGCTCATTGATATATTGTAAAAAGGAAACTGCCAACCCCTCCTAGCCTCCCCATACTGCAGTAACCCAGCCTTATACCCGTGGATGCTGCGCACCTAGCCAAAAGCCATGCAGGAACATTGAACCTAGAACAGATTTAGCTTAGAACCAGAGAGATTAATGAGTAGAGGGGATCCCAAATTCTAGTATAAACTGCCAGTCTATTATGAAGACTGGCAATCACTTTTTCTGTACACAGGTTGGATAGAACTTCTCTTACCCATTCCTGGAGAGAAGGGGAGGACCTGTCTTTCCAGTGATGAAGAATTATTTTCTTAGCTGATAGGGCAACCATGGAGATGTGGAACTTACGTACCCTTACTCTGACAGAAGACAGGTCCCCCAACAAGCAAATCTCGGGAGTGAAATATTTGTGGAGGCCCAACAGGGGGTCTAAGGAAGTTTGGATTGAAACCCAAAAGGGGGAAATTTTTGGACAGGACCAAAGCATGTGAAAAAGTGTACCCTCTTCCTGTAAACATTTTTTGCACATATTTGAGTTAAGGTAACCCCACCTGTGCAAGGAAGTACAAGAAAACAGGGAGGGGGGACAGGGAGGAGTACTTGATAGAATCGAAGGAGGTGACAAGGGCAGTAAGGGGAGCCAAATTATCTACGGAACTCAGGCTGGCACAAGGCATTAAGAAGGGGGAGAAGGACTTCTTTAAGTACATCAGGGAGAAAAGGAGATGTAAGGACCACATAGTAAGGATTAGGAAGGAGGGGGGTTGGGTGGAAGCAGGGTGCGATAAGGCAGAAGCACTAAATGAGTACTTCTGCTCAGTATTTACTAAAGAAAAGAGGGGGGTGACTCCCAAGGTGAGAGAAATGGCAGAAACAGGGTGGAAGGAGTGACAGATGGGGAAATCAAGGAGGGCAGAGTTCGAGAGGGTTTGAAGGCACTGAGGGTGGACAAGGTGCCAGGCCCAGATGGCATCCTCCCCAGGGTACTGAAGGAGCAGGCAGAGGTCCATGCAGGACTTTTGGCAGACCTATTTAATGCCTCACTACATTCTGAGTGTATACCTCAGGACTGGAGGATGGCTCATGTGGTGCCCCTCCACAAGAGTGGTCCCAAGGATTAACCGGGAAACTACAGACCAGTGAGCCTCACATCCATCGTGGGTAAGCTAATGGAGACTATCCTGAAGGAGATGCTGGTGGCCCTCCTAGAGGCCAAAGGACTACAGGACAGCAGACAGCATGGCTTTACACATGGCAGATCCTGCCAAACCAACCTGGTGGAGTTCTATGACTGGGTAATTAGGCAACTGGACAGGGGCCATGCAGTGGATGTCCTGTATCTGACTTCAGTAAGGCATTCGACTCTGTGCTGCATGGAAGGCTGGGAAGGAAGTTAGATTGGCACAGGCGGGTGCAAAGCTGGTGAGATGGGTAGAATGGCTTCAGGGAAGGCAACAGAGGGTGGTGGTGGGTGGGGAGCTCTCACACCCAAGGGCAGTGATGAGCGGTGTTCCACAGGGCTCAGTGTTGGGACCAGTGTTGTTTGGGATATTCGCTGCAGACATATCATGGGACATCAAGAGCAAGATCAGCCTGTTTGCTGATGATACCAAGGTAGGCGCGGTGGTGGATAACCTAGTGGGATGGCAGGGGTTGCAGGATAATCTGGCAAAGCTTGAAACCTGGTCAGACACCTGGCAACTGGGGTTTAATGCCAAAAAGTGCAAGGTGCTGCATTTTGGGATGAAGAACCCAAGGAGGAGTTACCAGCTGGGGGAAGTGCAGCTAGCCCAGACAGAGGAGGAGAAGGATCTGGGTGTGCTTATTACAGGGTCAATGAACAACTCGGCACAATGTAGGAAGGCAGCAGCAAAGGCTAACAAAATGCTGGGTTGTATTGCAAGGGGTATATCCTCGAGGAGGGAGGAGGTGATTCTGC
This sequence comes from Neoceratodus forsteri, assembly GCA_016271365.2. Lineage (NCBI taxonomy): Eukaryota > Metazoa > Chordata > Ceratodontiformes > Ceratodontidae > Neoceratodus > Neoceratodus forsteri. The sequence goes on along the minus strand of CM028135.1, from coordinate 534,849,903 downwards.
CACTGCATAGGTCATTAGTTAGACCACACCTGGAGTACTGCGTGCAGTACTGGCACCCATATCTGAAGAGGGACATTAAGTTACTGAAGGGGGTGCAGCACAGGGTGACAAAGATGGTCAAGGGGCTGGGGGACTTATCATACAAGAGGAGGTTGAAGGAGTTGAACATGTACTCACTGGAGGAGAGGAGGGACAGGGGTGACATGATTGAAACCTTTAAATACATGAAAGAAATAAACAAGACGGGTACAGAGGGACTGTTCAAAGCAAGGGAGGGGAAGGCCACCAGGGGCCATGATATGAGACTGGAGGGAGGAAGGTTCAGGAGGGAGATGAGGAGACACTTTTTTACAGAGTGGGTGGTGGCTGGGTGGAATCGTTACCTGCAGAAGTGGTATCCAGTAGAACAGTGGACTGCTTCAAAAGGGATGGGACAGGACAAGGGAGGTTAATGAAGGGAAGGTGGAAGGGAGGGCAGCTGCAGAATAGGGGTGCTAGCTGCACATTCGAGCAGATGTGATAGACCTCTAGGCCTTTATCTGCTGGCAAATTTCGTATGTTCGTATGTGCACTTTGGCTGGGGTATAGTATAGGTTGTGCAATATGTGGTATTGCATGAGGTGCAGTCTATTTTGAGAAATGAATTTATGACATGAATTACAGAGAGAGTGCCAATCCAACTGAAGATGAGGGAGAAAACTACTCCAAAATCTTAACGGCCCAAATGGACCCCCAAACTTTTTGTGAAACAAAACCTGGTATAGTTTAGAGATTGCACCAGAAGAGCCAGAAAGTGAGGATACTTCAGGTATCAGAAAATTCCTTAATTGTGGCATTGAGGATGTCATTCCCTATCCCTGACAAATGTACCCCATCCCTGATATACATAGCATCACATATCGTGGGTATTAGGAAGTGACACAAAATGGCAGTTTTATGGAGAGAGGCAAACCGGGACACTTCCCTAGTAACCTCTCTCCTAGCTTTCTCAATGCCCTTTATGCTGCGGACACCTCTCCACTGTCATCGAAAGATGATCAGAGACCAGGTTAGCCTGGTTGTCAGGAGCAGGGCCTGAAGCTGGACCAAGACCCGCTTGATTTCCCTGCAGAGTTTTGGGGCCCCTAGCCCTACTAAGCCATTTCCCCCAAGTGCACCACCAATGCCAATGGTGTTTTTTTGTCCAACCTCAACCTTATCACTGTGTCCAATAGCTGTCCCCAATGCATCCCCCCTTTTCCAGCCCAACAAAGCCTTGTGTGTTTTTTCAGGACCTCCAGCTGTGTTCCATACAGGTAGACCAATGCTCGACTGTGTGCCTTCCAGATGTAGGAATGGCCGATGACCCATATGTCCACTGGTACAAAAGAGAGAGTCATTATCCTTCATCTTAATAATTTTTTGCCAGTATGACTTCTATTACTCTTGAACTGCCTCTGGGGCCTGATATATCCCTTAAAGGCCACTGAAGAGCATCTGCCAATCTTCTTGATCTATGCCTCCCCTAGACCCAATCTTGAGGCTTCCGTGGCTGCCCCAAATCAAAATGAGTGGGTGCCGAAAACCTTGGGGTCCTTACCTGTGAACCACAAACTCTTTCTTGCGTAAGACTGCTGCAAATTGGCGTCTGATCACCGGGGATCCATCCCTGTGCACAAACAAATGACCCCCCGCGGGTCTACCTGCCAAGTAAGCCTATAAACAGGTGTAAAGGCAGGACTCACTGGCACTTGAGCGATGCAATGTGATAGTTGCTGGGGGACCCATTTGTTTTGTTTTTGAACTTCGGACCAATAAGGAGACTCTGTCAGGCCTCCAGGAGACATCCTGTAGCTGGATGTTGGAACCCCCCACAGCTGTTTTCGAGTCCAGCACCAGCTCCAAAACCCTGAATGCCCCGTAAAATGTACATGTAAACAAGGACCTGAATAACTGGGCCTCGTACCATGTGCTACATACTGCACCTAATGCTGTCAGTATGTTGGTCAGGTTGCCCAGGCCTATTGCCTTCCTGGGACCTGGTTTCTTCCCCCGGGATTTTGTCCACCCCTCCAGCATCTTGCAGGTTGTGAAGTTTCTGGTTGGGTCAGAGTAGCCCAATGCCTGCCAGATGAAAGCTATTCCGGACAAGTGTGCTCGGATGGCAGATGGGACCCAAAGCAACTGGATAAGGTGGAACACGTATTCTTGTACCTGATATTGTGTTTTTTGTAGGGTCTCGCTTACCAGCTGTCCATAAAAACAGGCAAATGCTGCAATGCTACCTGAGTATTTCTTCCAGGTCGATGGGGAAACAGCAATTTGAACCCATCAAAGCATTCTTGACTCCTAAGTTGCCAAAGTGTGTCTGGGATCAGTGCTGGGGCTGCTTCCGCATGTGGCGCCAGCTGTCTGAAGCGTTCGAACTGCAACCGAGAAAAGGCATCAGTGATCACATTATCCTTCCCAGGCACATGTTTTGCCCAGAATGTGATGTTGAAAGACAGACAGCATAACACAAACACTTGCAGTACCCTCATCACATCCTTCGACTTGAAAGATTGTGAATTGATGATATCCACCACTGCCTTGTTATCCGAGAAGAACAGCATTGCCTGGTTCTTCAGCCGATGTCCCCACACCTGGACTGCTACCATGATTGAGAACAGCTTTAGTAGTGTGATGTTTTTTGTTAACCCCAGCTCCACCCAATTCTCTGGCCACATTCCCTCAAACCAGGACCTTTGAAAATATGCCCCGAAACCTAGGCCCCCAGAAGCAACAGTCACCATTTCCAACTCGTGGTGAAGGTTTCCTTTGCCTTGCCACATGCTTACTCTGTTAAAATCAGTTAGAAAAGCTTCCCACACCCACAAGTTGGCCTCGAGGCCCCTTGATATCCGTATATGGTGATAAGGTTTCGTAGGGCCAGACATTGCTGCTGCCAGTCTCCTGAGAAATGGGCGCCCGGGGTTCACTGCCCGGAATTCAAAGTTGAGGTGGCCTAGGAGGGACTGCAGTTGCACTAGGGTGGTCTTTTGTGCTCCAATAACCTCCCCCAGAAATCAGCATAGGTTTCTCACCTTGTCCAAAGGTAACTGTGAAACCATGGCCACGGAGTCCAGTTCAATACCCAAGAATGAGGTGCATGTGATAGGATCCTCTGTGTTCTCTAATGCCAGTGGTACCCCAAATTATTTAATCAAAGTCTGAAAACCATTCAGTGTGTCCTGGCACTTACCCAAATCCTTGGGACCTGCAAATAAAAAGTCATCAAGAAAATGGATGATTGCAATGTTTCCAGTGAAAACCTTGGTGGCCCATTCTAAGAAGGTGGAGAATGCCTCAAAAGCCACACAGCTAATCGAGCAACCCATGGGCATTGCCATGTCATAATACCATTGCCCTTGGAATGTAAAATCCAGGACTTCGTAATCCTTGGGTCGTACCGGTAACAGGCGAAATCCTGACTTTATGTCACTCTTTGCCATCAAGGTGCCTAATCCCCACACCAACTCGACTGCTGCATCCATGGATGCATAATTCACTGACGTGTCCTCTGGTTCAATGTGGTCATTCACCAATCCTCCTTTCAGGTAGGAGAGGTGGTGGATCAGCCGGTATTCCCCTTTGTTCTTTTTTGAAACAAGGCCAAGTAGGGAAACTCGGAGTGTCTGGAAAGGAGGTTGGTCAAAAGGGCCCTCAACCCATCCCACTTGTACCTCATTTTTGATCTTGTGTGCCAACATTGTTGGCAGAGCAATAGCAGACTTTAGGTTGCGGGCTGCCATAGCAATCCGTGGGCCCCTGTAAGGGATTTCAAATCCTGCGCTAAAACCAGCTAGTAAGAAGTGTGCTGCTCATTGGTCAGGATATTGGGAAAGCCAATTCGACATCGTCTGTAAATCCACTGGAGTGTTTGCCAGCTTAGCTGGCCCTGGACTTGACTTGTCTGAATGAGGTGGACCGGAAGTTCCGGACATGGCTTTTTTGCACTCGGTAACCCGGTGACTTCCTCCAAAAACCTGCAGACATGATGGAATTTACAGTTGCTCTGAAAGCACTTCCTTTTATTATAATCGCAACAAGCTTTCTTGTCCCATTTTTTTGAACTCCCTTTTGTCACTGGTACTGGGCCGGGTGATCACATGTCCACTATCAGTGTAAGTTACCAGATTAGGTCTGCCCCTGGTCATGTACCTGGCCCATATGTTGAGATGCATATTTCCCCATTTTAAACTAGGTTGTCGAGTCAATTTTAGATGAAACTGTTCATCATATTTTAACCAGGCCAACCCGTCAAAAGACAGGTGAGCAAACTTAATGATGTCCCTGTACTAAAGTAAGGGCAGCAACTTATTCGGGTACTTCATCCCATACACTGATATGAAAATGTCTAAGGCCACAGTCCAGTTCTCAAACATGAAGGGGACCTTCGGCCTCTGCACCCTCTTTTTCTTTCCCTTTTTGTCATTCTCCTCCTCTAGGAGTTCCCTGTGTATCAGACAGAACATGTCTATATAGTCTCCCTTCCAGATTTTCTCCCTCAAATTGTCTGATAAATGATCCCCTAAGGGATCCTCCAATCCTGAATATGCCCATTTTATGTTGTTGGGCACTGGGGCAGGGGGAGTCAGCGGAGTGTGACTCAGCTGAGCTGCCATCAAGGATCTGGAGGACCCCACTGACCCACTTGGACCTTTTCCATGGTCAGTAGTGTTATTCCCTTGCTCTCTCAGTGGGGCCAAAGCAGGTGGGCCTCTGCTACCACCCCCCTGTATGCTGGCTCCAGCCGGGGTGCCATCCCCCCTGGTCCAGACCCGTGTTGTTTCCTGTCCCACATCTACCTGGTGCCCAGGGCTCGGTCTTGGAACCACAGGCAGTAGCGTTCCCACAGAGAGTCCTGGGGGGGCTCTAAATAGTGTTTCTGGGGACACTCCTGCCCTACCTCTTGTCCCATTCCTTGCTAAATTGGGTCCCTGAGCTCTGTCTGTTGTGGGGTTCCCCACCATCCCCAAAGGTTCTGGCCCGTGGGGCCACCTACTCCCAAAGGGTATGCCGGCCAGAGGGGAGGGCCTTGTGCCTAAAGGGGAACCTATGGAAAGGGTGCCCATGGGTTTGTCTGAAAACCCCCCTCCAGTTGGGCCCAACTGGGGCTGATTCCAGCCATGTCTGTCACACCCAATGTCACAGGTGTATCTGGTTGTGGGCCTGTGCTGGGACCTGTTGCTGGCCCCCACATCCGGTCTCTGAAACACCGACATTTGCTCTCACTCCCACATCATCCTGTCCATATGAGCCATCCCCATTTCCTGCCAAGCTCCCATGGGATGGCAGGCTACGGGGCTGATGGCAGTCGAAATCCCACCCATATACACCAATGGGCTTGTTATGGTGCCTGTTGGCCCCATGAGACACCACCCATGATCCTTCCCCACATTCTAGCAGAAGGTCCTGGGCATAACTTTCTCTTTCTGCAATGGACCTCCATGTCCACAACCTCAAGGGTGATTGTGCCATTATTGAGGATGCATCACTTCCCTCTTGGTCTTCCTCCCTCTCCATCAGCTCCTCCACCTCAGAAGTGTGGAGCGAGCCCTCTGCCATTAAACTCCTTGACTCACCAGTGGGTTCAGGTTCATCACGCCCTCCGAGTCTCGGTTCTGCTTGCTCTTCTGGCCTTGGAGGTGTTCCACCCTGTGTTGCTCCAGTTCCGCCTAGCTATTCCGTCATTTGCTGCTGACCACTGGCCTTTTTGGTTCTTGCTTGCTGCTTTGTTGCCGATGTCCTTTTACCTCATCCTTCATTCCTACCTGCAGGCGACTGGGCTACTGCTTCCAGGAGACATGTGAATGGCTGTCTCTGCCATGCAGGATGCCTCCTTGACACTACCTCTAATCCACAAGCTGAGGTATCGCCGCTCGTGCCAGGGACTGCATCACATGCCAGTGGGGTTTGTGTGATGGGGGCAGTTACCTGCAATGACGGATCCAGCCAGGCCACAGCTTCCCACCAATTGGGACATCCCAGTTCCTTCATTCACTGAAAAACTTCCATGAAGGCTCTGTCGGGCCCCTCAGACTGCTGTAAGCTGGGACTGGCCATGGCCAGTGAAGCCAGCTCAAATCTTGTCCTATTGGCTGCCATAACAGGTTAGTGGATGTTAGGGACAAGGTAATGAACAGTAGATTCCAACCTAGGCTACGTGGAAGAGAAAAGACAAGACACAGTTATCTCCACAAGCCGCTGTACATTCTGCATAAAAGCAGTACTGTTACCCCAGTCTTGTTGGCCCCCCTTTACAGAAAATCCCCTGAGGCGGGTGAACCAAATTAAACTGCTTTCTTTAAATGTAATTGAACTGTCAGTTATCCATCACCCTGGGAATCATACTTGTGTCCCTCTGTCCCTGCAAGCCATTGCTATAAGTTGGATTAAAACTGTATGAACTATTGAAATGTATGCAACCCCCCCCTTAGTAGGGGAAGCTACCAGGAGGATCTATATCACTGCATCCCTGTTCTATTTCATATTGCTTAATATATAAAGATTAGCGTGCAGTTGCTGAAATAAAGCACTGCTTCGGGGGATCAAAGCCCGGCCTAAAGAGGTCTATGACTTGGACAAGGCCGGTTGTTTAAAAGTTAAGCAACTTGCATCAATTATCCCTACTCAATGCCAGCTTAATCCCTAAAATTGTGGACGGGCAGCTTTCCAAGGGCCTGTAGAAGGAATCTGATAAGCCACTGTATAAACAAACCAGTAAAATCTATAAATTAAACATGAACATAACCTTATAATAAACCCAAAAGGCTCCATTAACCCTCTGTTAGCAGTCCCCAGACAACAGACCTTCATCCCCCAAGATGCTGCAAAGCCTGTGACCAGACCCCAAATCCTTGTAACAAACCCACCACATGGCAAAGGCCAAGCAGCCTGCTCGGAAGCCAAGACAGCCACCTATGCTGCTGGAACCTGTCTTTTAATCAGGGCAAACCAGCTTGAATACAGCTCCTTGCCCAGAAAAAAATAGCATCTATCCCTCCCATAATGCTGCAGTCCCTCCCTACCAAGTCCTAGGTACACGTATACAATGAGGACTGCCATGTGGCCGGATGTTGGCATAGGCCTAGCCAGGCCTACTGCATGTTGAAGCCGAGCAAACAGATAGGGAGCCAAAAAAGGGGTAAATTACAGGGTTATTCCTCTGCAGCACTTCATCTAACCAGTATGTGGCCGCGGCTCTGTTGGCTCCTCACAGCATCCCACACAACCCCCTGTATTCATTAATCTGCTTGAACAGGAGTACAGTCTCAGGCCAGGCTGCCCACATGGTGGGGGCTGGGTCGCCTGCTCGGGAACCAAGACAATAGGAAGTTAAATGGAATAGTGTCCCTACCTGTTAGGATCAAACAAAATGCAATTGGAAATTCTGAGCTATACACTTATGAATCTGGAGAAATAGCTTGCAATTGAATGGCTTAAACCACTGCTATATAGTGCCTGTCCTAGAAACGCCCACTCACCCAGCTGGCAAGTGGCCAAAAAAGGCCCAAATGATCATAGAACACTCAGACCACCCAGGTAGAGAACTGCACAGAGTCTGCATTGGAAACGGCCCATCCACCAGGCCGCAGGAGCAGCATGGCTCCTAAATTAACGAATGGCCCAACTGGGCGGGCACCTTGTAGAAAGGTGGGGGGGGGTCTAAGAACACCAAGGGGAGAAGCCGTCATGTGGCCAGAGCACCAGGCCCCAAGATGGGCTGACACAGGAAGCAACAATGGGGCAACCCAGCAAAAAAACCTAGGAAAACAGGCAGAAACACAGCCGGAATCAGGTCAGTGCAAGGAAAAAATGGCACATCCACCAGGCCGCAGGAGCTGCGTGGCTCTTAAATTACAAATGGCCTGACTGGGTGGGCACCTTGTAGAAAGGCAAGGGGGGTCGAGGAACACCAAGGAGAGAAGCCGCCATGCGGCCAGAGCACCACGCCCCAGGATGGGGCCGACACGGGAAGCAACAATGGGGCAACCCAGCCAAAAACCTATGACAAACAGGCAGAAAAACAGCCGGAATCAGGGCAGGGCAGAGGAAAAAACAGCCGCTCCTCACCAGGGAGGAACTGAGCCCACACATACAGAGCCTGATACATCAGCAGCCCATCGCACACAAGCTCTCATGGATCCGGGCAGCCTCGCCACTCCCAGCGCTCAACAAACAGACCCAGGCCTGGGGAAAAACACCAAGTAACAAAGCACAAAAGCACTCACCTGAAGAGCAGGATGTCCAGATGTCAAGGGCAGGTTCAGAGAAGGGCAATCCTTCTTTGCACTGCCATTAAAACCTCCTCGACGCCCCTCCCCTGGAAGCTTGAGCCTCACCCCCTCCAGCTGTGGGGGCCCATGCTGATTGGACCCATACTGGTAGCCATTCTGGGCCACCATTCACTGAAGGCATGGTGGCCCAGCTACATGGTATGCCTACCTACAGTTTGTGGGCCATGTGCAAAGCTACCCCCCGGTGAGAGGCTGGGGGGGGTCAGTATCTGCATTTGCTGAACTCAGGGAAAGGTTTACAAGTGGTATTCTGATTGAACTCTGGAAAGTATTTATTGGCCTGGCTAGGCCTCTGGCTTTCTCTCACCAGCAGCAGATCTGCACCCTCTTCACTCTCACTCGGACTGCTCTTTTCCCCTCCAAAGCCTGGCAGTCTCTTTTCCTCCATTCAGTCTCTAATTGGGCAAACAAGGCAGTCTATCAGTCCTTACCTCCATCCTGCCCTCTGACTGGCTCAAAAAAAATGCCAGTCCTTTTGGGAGGGTCCTTATGATATCTTTCCCCACAATCCTGTCTGGTGCTCAGCTGCCCAGAACCCTGCCCTCTGATTAGCTAGAAGTGAGATCAGGGGTCCGCAAGATAGTGGCTGTAGTTACAGAATCACAGGGCTTTCTCTTTAAAGTTTATTTTATTTTCCATTGCCCTGATATTTATTCATACTGGCCCCATGGTTTTGTAGGCACACTTGAGACCTTTATCCTAGTGTTCTAGTGGTGGTTTGGAGTTGGCTAGTGCTTTGTGCTCCCCCTCTTTATGCAGGCAGTCTATGTGGCTAGCAGTCTCTGAAAGGCACAACGCACCAAATCATACTGTCCAAATCTTTTATCTGTTTCTCACCCCTCCTAGTGTCTCCAAGTCCCCTGGTGTTCCTGAGACTGGAGCACACTAGAGTGGGGGAAGGGGATTTGGCTTGCCAAAGATACAGCTTTATTGCAGGTCCATGGCAGATGGGCACTCCCAGTGCCAGAAACATTAGAGCTTCAGAGTTAGCTCACATATTCATGCAAGAGGCTGCTTGGATGCGTGTATATTACTTGTGCAATTGTTCAGCAGTCCATAAGATGGCTCCTCCAGTCCTCTATCAGCTGCAGTCTCAGACCAGAGTAGTTGAAGAAAATTGAAGGAAAGATTGTGGGTGGCACAGCAATGTCCAAGTAAGTCCACCTCTTGAGGAGGTGGCTACATGAAATTCACTCTGAGGAAGGGAGGGTGAACAGTGGAGTGCTGCTGGGATCAGTACTGTTACTGGTCCTCCATAATGTCTTTGTAAGTAACATTGTAGAGTAGCTGGAAGGGAATGTCTGCCTCTTTGCAGATGACACCAAAATCTGCAATGGGGGGACACTCTGGGGCTGGGGTAGAAAGGATGAGCAGAGACCTGATAAAATTTGAAAAGTGGTCAAAAGTATGGCAGCTGAGTTTTAATACAAAAAAGTTCAAAATAATGCACTTAGGGCAAAGAAACCCAGGGGCAGAATACAAAATGGATGGTGTGGTATTGATGACCACAAAGCAGGAAAGATATCTGTGGCAATCATACTGGATGACCTAAGGGTGGCCAGGCAGTGTGACAAGGCCATAGGGAGGGCTAGTGGGATGTTAGGGTGCATAGGGATGGGTATCACCAGCAGAAAAAGGGAGATGGTGTTGCCTCTATATTGATCACTGGTAAGACCCCACCTAGAGTACTGTGTCCTGTTCTGGAGACCACATCCCCAGAAAGACTTTGACAGAGTGGAGGTGGTCCAGTGAAGGGCAACTAAAATGATGCATGGTCTCCATGAAATGCGCTATAAGGAGAGACTAAAGGACCTCAATATGTACACCTTGGAACAGAGGAGGGGGGTATGATAGAGCCCTTTAAATACCTAATGGGGTAAATAAAATATAGGAGGGAAGTATTTTTTCAGATGAAAAAGTGCTCAAAAACAAGGGGACATTTACTTATTTGTTAAGAAGCTAGAGTGGTGTCGATTCAGAAGATGTGTAAGGAAGTACTTTTTCACAGTAAGAGTTGTGTATTCCTGGAACAGCCTTCCAGCAGAGGTGATGGGGCAAAAACATTGGTGGGATTCAAGAATGCATGAGATAAGAACAAGGGAATCATAGTGGAAAGGAAGGGGGAGGGAGAAAAAGCTATAGATTTGGCACAGTCTGCAGTAATAGTGTAGGTAGGGAGAAAAGGGCAGATTGGATGGGTTAAGTAGTCATTATCTGCCATCAAATCTATGTTTCTGTGTTCAGCCTCATCTCAGGTAGGCAGTCAGGACAAAGCATCTGCTTTAGAATTCACTCTTGATAAAATCAGAATTGTTAAGTCTCAAAGCCCATTTCTATCAAAGGACGTCCAAACTGGCTGTAGCCAGATGAGCTCACACAAGTTGTTTTTGATGTATGCAGTGAATAGAATAGCAGCCAGGCAATCTTTGAATTTTTCAGTGATGGCCAATGCTGTAGCTAAGAATTCCAATTTGAATGAGGTGTAGTGGTTATAATTCCATTCAGATCAACATAGCCCTCATCTATCATAAGCAACAACTATTTCAAACCATTCTGCTCCTGGGCATGCACTGCCCCAAATCCTTTACTGCTAGCTTCAGTGTACAGTTTGAATGAGAGCAAATAACCTGGATAGGCAAGTATTGGGGCTGTTGGCAATGTCGCTCTGAAGGTCTAGAAAGTACTATGCTGTACTTGTGTCCATTAACTGGCCTGTTCTTTTGGACTGGTTTGTCTTTTGTTGCTCAAAGAAATATGTGCAGAGCTGCTGCCACCTTATCAAAATTATTTATAATGTGCTGGTAATAACCAGCAAAACCTAGGAACCTCTTCATATCCCAGAACATAACTGGGGCGGGTCACTACTGAATGGCCTTATCCTTCTCTGGATCAGGTGACACTGCATGTTTAGAGGCCACATGCTCTAAACAGTGAACCTGCTCCTTCAACAGGTGGTGTTTTGACATCTTGATTTTCAGTCTGTAATCATCCAGCTGGGTGTTGCAAAAGATGCTGCATGTGGCTGAATTACATCTTGAAGTAGATAATATAATTTAGATAGAGGTGGACAATTTTAAAATTGTGTCTGCCCAAACAATGCTCAACCAATCTTTGGAAGGTGCCTAGGACTTTACATAATCTGAAGGGAATTCTGTTGAACTTGAAGACCCCCAGTGGGTGTCTCAAATACTGATTTTCATGGTCTACTGGCAACAGGGGAAGCTTCCAGTACCCACTAGCTAAATCCAGTGTAGAGAAGATTGCTGCCAATTCCTATGCCACCATAGAGTCTTCTATTTGAAGAGAGGGTATTGTCTGTCACCTGATTTAATTTCTGGTAACTGACACAAATGTGAATCTTTCCATTTTCCTTTTTGACAAAAGCAATAGGAGCAGGCCAGGGGCTCTGACTATTGCTGCTGACTTTGGCCTCTTTCATTTATATTAATTTATCCTTTATGGGCTGGTACATTGAAGAGGGAAATGGGTCCAAATCACTCTCAGGTGGAAGTCGTCTTGTTCAAATATGATGCTGTATTGACATCACATATCCAAAATCTAAGGCAAGTTTCAAGAAGGCTGCACTGTGCTTTTCTATCAATAGCAACACTTCACTCTTCTGCTCTCTGCTGGTTTTATGAGATATCCAAATCAATTTCTCCCAGGCAGCCCATGAATATAGGTCAGACCTTTGTGACCCCCAAAATGATCATCCCATTTAGGTGAACTTGGTAGAACAAAGGTGTAGTAAAGCTGTGAAATATTTATTTTATTTATTTATTTTAGTTGAATTTTGGTAACTGGGTGAGCCCACTGAAACATTACAGTCCCTTTTTCAGGGGTGACCCAAAAGTGCAGAACAGAGACATGACATGGTAGTAGCAGTGGAAACATTTACAACATTCATGGATTTACAAAAATTTGTCGCCTACAAAAACATTCACAGATTGAACATTTACAGCGTTCACTGATTTACACAAATTCATCATTTGCAGAATCATTCACAGATTCAGCATTTACAGATTACAAAGACATGGCAGTTACACTGGTTATTTTTACATCGTTTACAGATTTACAAAATGCACCATTTACAGATACACTTACATAAAATATTTACATAAACAGGAGGAGGGGTCAGAGAGCAGGGATTCTTATATATGAGGATCAGTAGCTTTGAAAATTTATGCATAGCATTTTGGAAGCTGGGCCAAGAGTCAACGGATGCAGGAGCAAAGTGATGAGGCATTGAGGTGGTATAACAGGGAGGATTGAAACTTAGTGAGAGAGGTGCAGGATAAGGTACAGTGTGGTAGTGAGTTCCAGCTCGACATTGCTGAGAAGGCAAATGATCACTGGACCACTGCTAACTGAGATTTGACCAGTAGGAGAAGAGGGAGGGAAGTGGATCTAAGAGCACGTGGTGGTTGCTGGAGATGAATAAGTTTGGTAAGACAAGGAGGGGTATAACGGTGATCCAGTTTGAGTACTAGACTCAGCATGGCATACTGGAGTTTGGAGTCATTCATTAGCCAGCCCAAGGAGGAGAGGACATCGCAGTGGTGATGACAGGCATTGACCCCTAAGGCAAACATTCCAACCCTATGATAGGCCTGTTTAAGGTGAGATAGGATGTTTGTGTTGGTTGTAAGTAGTAGCTGGGTGCCATACGTAATGAGGGGCAGGTGGGTGGCAGCCGCAATCTTGTGGCATGAAGCCGATGTGAGGAAGGGTCATATGCAATAGATCAGACCCAGTTTCTAGTTTAGAGCTTTGGTTAGGAGGGTGACATGAGTGTTCAGGGAAAGTGAGGAATTTAAGGTGATACCCAGATATTTAAAGGATTGGACATGTTCACGGGCATCACCATTATGGGAGAGTATCACAAGAGGGGGGTGAGGATGTGGTGAGGAGGAGGGATTGAAGAATGACATGCATTTGTTTTTTTATGTTGAGGACTAGTTGGTTATCTAGAAACCAGCTCTCAAGAATTCAGAAATCTGAGGTGAGCATGCTGTTGAACCACCAGACATCAGATGAAGAACAATAAACAATGGAGTCATTCATGGAAAGGTGCAAAGAGGCCCCTCTGCAGTTATTTGGTAATTCATTAATGAATAGAGAAAATAATACCGGACCAAGGATGGACCCCTGAAACACACCGTGGGTTATTGGTCTGAGATCCGCTTAGAAAACTGGACCACTTGACCATTTGAGTGCAGCCAGTAAGGTAACTTTGGAGCCAAGTTAAGGTGCTAACATCAAGGTCAAGTGAGTGTAGCTGCTGTAGAAGGCAATTTTGGCTGACCAAATCAAAAGCCTTTGTCAAACTGATGAAGATAGCACCGTTGGCAAAGCCCAGGTTCATAGCATGGAACAGGTCAGATGTAACTTTTATTAAGGCGGTGAGGGTACTATGTTTGTTTTTTGAACCCACACTGAAACCTTGAGAGGAGGTGGTGCTGGTGGTGGTCCAGACAATCCTATAGATGATTATAGAGTAAACGCTCTTGGACTTTTGCCAGTGGGCAGAGGATAGAAATAGGCCTAATATTCTCAATAGTTGTGTTGGGTCCACCCTTATGAATGGGAACAACCATGGCTACCTTCCATTTATCAGGGACAGTCACTTTGAGGAAGGATCAGTTAAACAAGTCACATACTGGGCAGGCGAGGACTGCAGCCCCCAATTTGAGAAATTTGGGTTCAAGGGTGTCATGACTCAGGCAGCTGTCAGCTTTTAGGTTAGAGAGAAGCTGGCAAACTTCATTGAGGGTGGCAAGTTTAAGGTGAAAGGCTGGGTGACCACCAGTGTCCATTAGTGATGTGGGGAGGAGAGGAGGGGAGTTGGTAAAGAGTGAGGTATATCTGTGCAGGTCAGTAAAGATTTCATTAAATCCAGCTGTGATGGACGGGGAGTGTCAGAGAGGACAGTGCCTTGGGCAGAGGAGGAGATTGGGGCCTCAGATGACTTGCCTTTGATTAGGGAGGTCACCTGCCTCAAGAATTCTTTGGGACTGCAGAGATGCTTGTTTTGGAGTGAGCTAAAGTGGGCTCTCTTAGATTTCTAAATAGAATTTTTACACCTGTTCCTGAGCTGCCTGTAGACTTGCCAGTCAGAGGGTAGCCCACTTTGTTTGAAGGTCTTCCAAGCCTGATCGAGAGTGGTCATGAGATTTCTAATATCCTCTGAGAACCATGGAGCTTTGATCCCTTTTGATCCGCACCTTTTTATGGGGTCATGATAGTCAACTATATTGGTGAAGGTGGTCACAGAAAAATCGAAGGCCTGGTTGATGTCTGGGAGAGTGTTTATCAGTCCCTAACTGGCATCTGAGAAAGAGGCAAGAAAAGCACCGGGATCAAGACTGTTTAATGATGCAGGGACCCACTGACCAGATACCCTTACATATAAACTCTAATGAGTCTTCTTCAAGGGGTAGTACTAGACTGTGAACAAGAGCATTTATAGTGCATACAATTAGTAAATGATTACAAGGTACTGTATTATAATCCAAATGAGAGCAATGTGCAAGTGTAAACAGTAATAATTGTTACAAAACATTCACATCACCTACATGGTATGCACCTACTTTGTTAAATGAATACATCAAATTGGTACTTAATGCTAATCATGTTTTACATTTTAAATATATGTTGCATAGATTGTTGCATAATGAAAATGTGTGTAAATGTAATTAATTGTTTTGTTTGTTATTGTATCTGTGTGGTGTATTTCATGCCAGGTGTGGCTAAAAAAGGATTGTGCCCAGACTATTTCCTTGTAAAAAACAAAAAAAAAAGTAGGGAAATGTGTTGTTAAGCATCGGGGATGTGCCTTGGAGTCATCATCCCTAACACTCACCCCATTCCATAAATAAATAAGCTGAGATGGATACAGTATAGGAGAATGGGGTGAGTGTGAGGGATGATGACCCCAAGACACACCCCTGACACCTGATGGTGGGTGCAGAGTGGGGGTGGAGTGTTAGGGTTGGAAACCCTAACACCACATTTCCCTACTTTTGTCACTGCAATCCTAACTGATGCATCAACAAAGTTTTTTGCAATTTATTTCCTTACTTTTTCAGATAGTATAATCATATCCTTATTTGCCTGTGGGAGTGCAGAGCCCAAAGGACCCTGTGCCCCATCTCTCCATAGGTGCATATATGTATGTCGATGTGGAAGAGCTCTGCGCTTACATTTATAGGACAGCAGCAAACAAATTGTCAGCATAGCCATCTTATTACTCCACCTCATGTACCTGGTACAGAAAATTTTCAAATCCTCACCAAAACATAATTCTGCACAAGTGCAGCTCCATTCTATGTCACAGGTGCGAAAACACATTTTGCCTAGGATTTGAAAATGACAGCTGTGGCATACAGCAGGTGGGATAATAAGAAGGCTATGTTGAAAATCTGGGGTAAAAATATTTAAAATTTCCAAAGTTATGAGCATGCATAGCGAAATTGCTATGAATGGTCACAACTTTGCCATTTTTACATATTTTCACCCAAAATTTTCAACATAGCTTACTTATGACCCCACCTCATAGACAAGTGCTGAAAAAAATCCAAATCCCACCAAAAGGTGAATTTGCCAAGTGACCATGAAATCACCTTTCAGGCAGGAGTTGCATAATGACAGTCCTATTGTTCATGAGGTGGGGCCTCCAAAAGGCCATGTTGAAAATTTGGGGGCAAAATGTTAGGAAATGACTGAATTATGAACCAAAGTTAAAAACCCCATTGAAATACACTGAACCACAGCACAAAATAGGATCCTGTTTCACAAAAGAAACATAGAAACATAGAATTTGATGGCAGAAAAGGACCACTTGGCCCACCTAGTCTGCCAATTTTCCTACCTAACAGATAAGCTGCAGATCCTAGTTAACCAACAGCTTACTTCCTCCTACCCCCACTAGTACTGCTGTATGTCTGTTCCATGCATTCTTAAATTCCCCCACTGTTCTTGACTCCACAACCTCCTCAGGGAGGCTATTCCATGCATCCACAACCCTCTCTGTGAAAAAATACTTCCTCACATTACCTCTGAGCCGTCCCCCCTCTATCTTCAAACTGTGCCCCCTTGTTCTTGCACATCTCTTTTTCTGAAAGATGCTACCCTCTTGGACTTTGTTGATTCCCTTGAGGTACTTGAAAGTTTCTATCATGTCCTCTCTCTCTCCCTTCTTTCCTCAAGGGTATACATATTAAGCTCCTTTAGTCTTTCTTTGTATGTCTTCTGGTGCAGACTCTGCACCATTTTGGTTTCCCTCCTCTGGACAGCCTCCAACCTGTCTATGTCTTTGCAGAGATAGGGTCTCCAGAACTGCACACAGTACTCCAGATGGGGTCTCACCAACTGTCTGTACAGAGGGATAACAACTTCTTCTTTTCTACTATTGATGCCTCTCCCTACGCATCCCAGAATCCCCCCAGCCTTTCTTACTGCCTTCTCACATTGTTAGCCCACCTTAAGGTCATCTGATATAATTACCCCAGGTCCCTTTTCATTTTTTACTGTTGTCAGTATCTCACCCCCCATTGTGTACTCTTCCTCTGGGTTTTTGTTTCCCAGGTGCATTACCTTGCATTTTTTGCATTGACTCTGAGCTGCCATACATTTGACCATTCCTCCAACCTTGCCAAGTCCCAGCTCATCCTTTCCACTCCATCTTGTGTATCAACCCTGTTGCAGATCTTTGTGTCGTCTGCAAAGAGACATACCTTTCCTTCCAGCTCCCCTGCAATGTCACTTATAAAGACATTAAAAAGGACCGGTCCCAGTACTGATCCTTGCAGTACCCTACTAGTAACATCCTTTCTTTACTGAGGGCTCCATTTACTACTACCCTTTCCGTCCTGTTGTCTAATTTTTTATCCAGGCTACCACATTGGGACCCACTCCAAGGCTGGCTAACTTGTGTATTAATCTTTTGTTACACTCTATCAAATGCCTTGCTAAAATCTAGGTAGGCCATGTCCACAGCCCCTCCCTGGTCTACTACTCTGGTCACCCAATCAAATAAATCTATTAGATTCATCTGACACAAGCTTCCCATCATTGCCTTGGGTCCAGTGCCCCACTGGCCTCTAAGTACTCAACAATTCTTTCCTTCAGAAGTGATTCCATCATTTTTTCTACTACTGAGGTCAAACTAACTGATCTGTAGTTTCCTGCCTCTGTCCTGCTCCCACTTTTGTGTAGAGGAATCATATCCACCCTCCTCCAGTCCTCAGGTACCGCCCCATCCTCCCATGATTTGTTAAAGAGAGTAGTCAGGGGTGTCACTTGTTCTACCCTTAGTTCTTTTAGAATTCTTGGATGAATCCAGTCAGGCCCCATTGCTTTGTCCACCTTCAATTTTATTAGTTCTTTCAGAACCCTTTCTTCTGTAAATGGACTGGTATCATCCCCCGTCTTTAGAGTTTTTCTTTTGGTTGGTTTAGGTACCTCCCCCTCCTCTTCCTTTGTGAATACTGAGCAGAAATATTTGTTCAGTATCCCTGCTTTTCCACTGTCACCCTCTACCCACATTCCCTCCCCTTTATTAGGCCTCAGTATCCCTCCTTTGGTCTTTCTTCACTCCCTAATGTACCTATAAAAGGTCTGATCCCCCTTCTTAACAGAGTTGGCTATCATTTCCTCAGTTTGGGCCTTTGCTATTCTGACTGCCTACCCAGCCTCTTTCTGCTTTAATTGATAAAATTCTCTGTCCTGCTCCTTCTGTGTTTCCTTGTATTTCATGAATGCTGTCCTTTTCTCCTTAACCTTCCCTGCCACCTCTTTTGAGAACCAAAGCATTTTTTTCCTTTGTTGTGTTTTGTTGATTTGCTTTACACAAAGGCTTGTTGCCTCTGTGATGGCTGTTTTGATTACTACCCATTGTTCCTCTACCCCTCCTTCCTGCCTGTTTGCTAGTGCTTTTCTGAGGTACTCTCTCATTTTCCCAAAGTCAGCCCTCCTAAAGTCCAATGCTCTTGCTTTTGTATGGCTTGATTATGTGACTGTGTTTATCATGAACCACACTGTTTGGTGGTCACTTGTTCCAAGATGGCTACCCACTTCTAAATCTGAGATTCTTTCTCCATCCCCATTTGAGAGTACCAGATCTAAAATTGCTCCCTCCTGTGTGGGTTCCAATACTAGCTGTCTGAGGCATGCCCCTTGTAGGGCATCAAATTATCCTTTATCATGCTTTCCCTTTGACTACAATGGGATTAGCATAATGCAGAATCCTGTTTCACAAAAAAAGGATAATTTATCTTGCTTTTCCATTGTAGCCAATGGGAAAGCATGATACAGGATCCTTTTGCAAAGCAGGATCCTAAATCAGGCTAATCCCATTGCCCAACCTGCAGCGTTGGATCCCAGCACAATAAACTGAATGAAGAGAGCAGCTGATAGATAGGAGAGACAGATGCTGTTACAAGCCATGTTTTTTTTTATTTATTGAAATGTTTCACCAGGAATGGCACACTGAACAACAAATTGCTTGTCTCATGGTGTGTCCTGGGAGGGAGGGGTCATAAGGGGAACACATAATAAAGTGCATACACAGAGTAGCATAACAGTTGAAAGATTAAGTGAACAGATTAATGGTGTAGACATACTACATACTACACAATATATACATCATCCACATTAAGAAAGAGGACATTATCACATTGTACTTCGATACAGAGTGCAGAGTATACATGACTGTACATAGAAATGCTGTGTAGAAAACAATTATACATAGTGTTAAGAAGACCATTATGCATAATGTTAAGAAGACCAGTTAATCATAGTAATGAAAGAGAAGTGTATCCTGTATATGAACAGCTAGCTGAATAGGAGATAGAGAGCAGTGAGTCAACTTGAACAGGAGAAAATAAGGACTAGTCACAGGTACAGTTTACTGCTAGAAAGTTTGGTAGGGCTAGTGAAATGGAGTGCGAGAAGGAGGAGTGATGAATCTGTGGTGGGAGGTTATTTTATAACTTACAGAGGCGATGTGAGAAGGCCATCTGTCCAACCATGGTGGACTGATGTGGAACTACTAGCAGTCGAGAGTCATATGACCTAAGGGAGTGGGCCGGTGGGGAGAGAATAGTAAGGGAGGAGGTGAGATATGCTGGGAGTGAGCCAAATCAAAATTGTGATGTAAATTTGGCAGTGTAAGAGGCAACGATTTTCTAGGGAGTAGAAAGCCAGGAAGCGGTAGAGAGAACAGTGGTGAGTGAACAGAGAGGCATCAAGTGCGAAATGATAGAAGGAGTTAAAGAGAGAATCCAATCTGGTTAAGAAGGACTTGGAAATGGCACTTAGACTACATCACAGTAATCAAAGATAGGTAGTATAATCTTCTGGACCAGTTCATGCCTAGCTGGAATTGGAAAGACAGCAATGATTCCTGTATAATGCACCACGTTTGGGGTGCAGCTTTTTCAGGATGGCATCAACATGCTCAGAGAAGCTGAGGTGTTGGTCTAGCCAGACCCAGAGATACCCAAAGGAGGTGGTGTCCTCAAGAATTGTCTGGTCAATGGTGTGGAAAGAGGGTAGGTAGGGGAGCCAAGAGAGTATCTGCTTAGTGCCGAAGCTCATTGAGACTGTCTTCTAGGCATTGAGTGAGAGCTGGTGGGAGCTGAACCAGAGCTGGACTTGATTGAAGTCATGCTGAAGTCTGGTTTCCACATCAGCAGGGGATTAGCCTGAGGTGAAGAGAACCATATCATCAGAGTACATGTGGATGGAGGTGGTTGAGCAGGCTGAGGTAAGGTCATTTATGAAGATGGAGAAGAGAATAGGGCCCTAGTACGGAACCCTGGGGTACGCCAGTGTTGATACGGAGAGGAGGAGATAAGGCATCTACTATTCTCACTGACTGGGTCCTACCTACTAGGTAATCTTTGAACCAACTAGTAGCAGAGACAGTTAGGCCAGCCAAGGAGAGGGAGTCTAGAAGATGGGTGTAGGAGACAGTGTCAAAAGCCTTTGCTAGGTTGACAAAGATGGCAGATAGGATTTGGCCATTGTCCATCCCTGAGAGGATGCAATCAGTGAGTATAATCAGGGAGGTAGTATAGGAATGATTCTTCCGGAAGCCAGATTGGAATGGAGTGAAAAAGTTAGTTTCAAAGAGATAGGTAGTCAGTTGAGCGAGCACTAGATGCTTCTGGAGTTTAGCAAGGGTAGGAAATAAAGGCACTCTGTGCTGTCTGAGACTTTAGGCAAGGGCCTGCCTTCCATCTGAGGCTGAAAACATTAATACTGCTAGCTACTACTCATGCAGAGGGCAGAGAAACTGGGGTGGGAGAATGGATGGGGGCCATGCTTCGCAAATGCCATGAATTAACAGTTGCATCATTTGTTAGCCCCTTAGAAGCCTTATGTTCCACGGGGTGAAATTGTGTTATATCAAACTATAAATCATGACTTCAATTCAGAAATTCATATACTCCATTTGTTAGAAACTTCATGAGCAGCAAAGCAGTTTTTCAGCTTAATTTCCAATCACAGTTTGATGAGATGTGGCACATTAGTCATGCTGCATTGCAACCACTGTTAACAGAATGACTTTTGGAAGCAGTAAATGAGGAATGAAAGCAGCAAACCGATAGGGTCCACCCGGTTACTAATATCTTGCAATATATCTTATATCTTATCAAACTTGCCAGCCAGTCCAGATGCACCAAGCGTGTGGCCTGTCCTGTCTTCTGACTTACTGGTGTTGCCCCAAGGAGCAGAGTGCAGCCTTTCATGCGTTGTACACATCACTCCAATTCCTAGACTGTCCTGGTTATCAAATGCTGCCTACATGTCCCGTGCTTCACTTGCCCCATCATACACTGCATTTATATGCAATTTTGGTTACAACTGAATATTCTTGGGGTGTATTCAGCTAATGGTGTGCATGTAAACACAGTGACTGACTTGTCCTGTTGAAGAGCTGTATGTACCATGTTGTGCTACACCAAGCAGTTCTGTTCCCAGACCTGTTCTGATGCACAGAGTGCTACATGTTCTGTGTCCTCCTGCTGCACTGGTCCCATCCCAGTTCTGTTCAGGTGTTCAGAGTGCTGCCTATTAATGTCATACTCCCACTTGTCCCTGACCTACCCGAGAAAATATAGTACCACCTGTCCTCAACCCTGCTACACCTGCTCTGCTACCGTTCAGGTCATGTAGGGTGGTTGCCAACTCCCTGGAGAAATACTACATTGGTCAGCTCAGGACCTGTCTTTGCATAAAGTCCATCTGTCGAATGTTACACTGACCTGGGACAGATCCTTTACCAATACATGGGCCAGGCAGCACACCACTCTCAATTTACTGTAGACAGTCCCAGAAAAGGTCTGGTGCTGCCTGTAGTGGGGAAACGGCAACTCACAGCTCAAACTGCTGCCATCTGCATGAGTTCCAGCTGCAGAGGCAGAAGTCAAGAAAATTCCACTGTTCTCATACAGAGAATATAGGGCAGTGATCCTCTCACTAAGCTGGGCACCCAGAATTTTGGGTGCCCAGAGAAGGTGTTTCTTGCCCTAATTTTAAAAAACAAACTTCAGAATGTAGCTAAATGGATTCCATTTAGCTAGGTACTGAAGTTTTTTTTTAAATCCATTATTTTTATGTTTTCCTTCTCTCACTAACTAAAAAACAAAATGGCAACATATGAAAAAAGGCTTTCCCATCTGCAACACAGGAGGACTTCTCTGCAAAAAGGGATTAGCTCCTGCAGAAAAAGAATCCTTTTCTGAGCTGAACATCTACAATTTCCCATTGAAAATAATGAGAAGTTCAAGATTTAATAACTTTTGAATGGATTAATATTTTTGTCACCAAACCAGCAAAAGGCACATCTGTGAGGCAAAGGCTTTCTAACCCTAAAATTTCAGACCACAACTAAAACAGTTTCTGAGATACAGGTGGACAAAGAAACAGCATAAAACACATAAATTTAACAATTTTTCCAGATGCGGTTTCTCAGAAACCACGCAAGCAAATCACACATGTGCCACATCAACAGACCAACCCAACTAGGTTATGCATGCAAACTTTCATGCAAATCCATTGAACTGTTACAAAGTTATTAAAATATAAACATTAGGCTTTAACATAGAAGTAAACACTCAACCCTAACTATAGTGGCACTACCGTACCAGTATAATACATATATATCAGCTAAGCCACTGTTTGATTCTGATACAGCTTCACTGAATTAGCGCCATAGTTTAAGACACAAATGGGGATCTGCCCACTACAGACTGTCGCAATGCTCCTCATCAAAATGACAGGGTCCTTTGCAGTAGTTCTTTAAGATTCCACCATGGCCACATAAATAATCTGTTTTTCTAGTCCCACTTTGACTTTGCTGATGAGGTGTCTCAAATACTGATCTTAACTATATGGGCTAGGGGTCAATGATTATGGCCTTACCAATCTCCCTTCATCACTGGCAAACCACTGATAACATTTTAATACACAAATGGTCTGTTGTCAGACTCACTTCTCACATTTTGGGAGTTAAGTTGCTCATTTACACAGTACTTGCATCATGCCTTCATAACATTGTTGGAGTAGGTTCATTCCAAGGCTCTCTGGAGGTAGATTTTCACTACTGGTGTCTCTCATTGATGATCCCTTGATAATGATATACTGTCTCCCTTATTTGAATATCCATTTCTCACTATCCAAGGTGATTATCCCATTAACTTCTAACATTCCTTTGGGGGTTGCATCAACTGAGCCTGATTCCAGTGTTAGAAACAGTGACCAACTTGTATGGTTGTGACTTGCAAGCCTGAATTCAGCAATGCCATAAACTGTATTCATTCAGTCTTGATGGGAACTGTTGAGCACATTCCTTCAAACTTTGACCATTCTGGGCCAGATGCTGTACCTAGTGACTGGCCTCCAGAGGGTCGGTTTGCTGTTTGGGGACTTCGTGTTTAAAGCAACAGCTGATGTTTCTTCCCATGCACCTCTCCTCTCCGTATGACCACTGACATCAAACAATTGAAAGATGGTCCTGCCCTGGTCATCAAACTGGTCAGAGGTCATTCATCCAATATTCCTCCTTGAATTGGCATGTGCGCTCCGATATTCAATCATCTGAATCAACCATCTGAATCTTCTTTCCTCTTACTCCCCTTTGGACTCTGTATCACACAACACACATATTTGAAAGTTTCTGAGTCATCTCAGTCAGTTGATTGAACATCTCCGAAATGGAGCTCCAGTGGTAGGGATTGGAAACTTCCTGGCCTGGGCTATATTGTAATATTCTATCAGTTCATAGGTTCATAAGTAGAGAGTTCGAGTCAAGTGGTTACTAGAGTCAAAACTGACTTGCCACTTATCAGTGGAAGTAGTCCATTATTTTATCACCCATGTGTTTTTCTAATACGTTTTTAAAAGACGTCATACTAGATGCTTCAACCACCTCAGCTGGAAGTGCATTCCATGAGTTCACTATTCTTTGATTGAAGCACTGTTCCCTCCAAATGGTTTTATACAATTCTCCTTTTAATTGATGATGGTGGTCTCTAGTTGCCCATCCCGTGTTTTTTTTTTTTGCATAAACCAGCAGATTGCCAGATTACTTCATTGCTAAATGCCTTATACACGTAATACAGATCCCTTCTGGTTCTTCTATATACCAAGGAGTACAAGCCAAGTTTCCCCAATCTGTCTGTGTATGTTTTATTTTTAACTGATATAACTTTTTTTGTTAACCTTCTCTGCACTCTCTCCATCATCTTTATACAGCCTATAATTTGAGTGTTAGAAAAGGAGGCTCCATATTCTAATGCAGGTCTAACCATGGATCTATACAAAGGCACACGCACTTCTTCCTTTCTACTTTTAATGTTTCTTAAGAAGTTACCCATAATCCTATTTGCCCTTTTTACTGCCTCTTTATTATGTGAATCAAAGCTATGGTCGCTAGTGATAATCATCCTTAAGTCCTTTTTGTTGTCAGTGCTGGATATGATTTTGTTGTTTATTGTGCTTTTCTATTATTTGACCCAAAGTGCATTACCTTGCACTCCTGTTTGTTGAATTTTAATTTATGTGTCTTCACCCATATTTCTAACTCCCTAAGTTGTATTTGGAAGTTTCTATTTGATTCATCATCATTCACAATAGCCCCTACCTTTGTGTTATCTGCATACCTCCAAAACCATGCCCCACTAGATACTTGCATACTGGACATGAAGATTGTAAACAACAGGACCCCAAAATTGATCCCAGGGGAAACCCATTAGTTACCCTCCCTCAATCTGACAAGTGATCTCTGATTTGAACTCTGGAATCTGTGCTCTAGCCAGGATTGTATCCATAATAATATTTTTTTATCCACTCCTAATTCAAGAAGTATCTCTACTAAGCGCTCATGGCAGACTGAATTGAAAGCTTTAGTGTAATCCAAGAACACCACATCCATAAGCAAGCCATGATCCAATGCTTGGCTCACAGGTTAAAAAAAATCTAATAAGTTAACTGACACAGGATCTACCCTGCAGAAATCCATGTTGCGAGATATCTATCACCCCTAGTTGTCTCAAATTTGCTTCTAGAAAGGTTTTAACAAAACTCTCCATCATTTTACCTATGACAGATGTAATGCTAATAGGGTGGTAGTTTTCCACTCTAGTTATATCTCCAGTTTTATGTTTGGGTGTAATATGGGTTAACTTTCCACTCTTGTATTGCTTTACCTTGTTCTAAATATTTATTAAATAATAAAGCCAGGGGACCTGCAAATTCTTCAGCTGTATTAATAAGAAAGTTTGGATGAATTTTGTCAGGACCAATTGATTTATGTTTATCAAGGGTTTTTAGTTTATTGTAGACCTGCTTAACTGTAATAACACCTTCGGTAGTCTCTCCTCTTCCACCATTATTGAATTTCTTTTTATATGTACTATCATGATCTTGAAACATACTTAAAAAGTATATATTAAATTTATTTGCCATAGCCACATCTTTGTTTATTATTTTATCACCCTCCTTGAGATTAATGATTTGTTTATCATTATTTCTAAGACTCACTACATAGCTATAGAATTGTTTACAGTTATCTTTTTCATTTTTTGCTAAGTCTAATTCTACTTTAGCTTTGGCTTGTCTTATTGCCAATTTGCATTTTTTTTACATGCTGCTTATATTTATCCCCTCTTTCTTGTGATGGATTTGTCCTGTATCTTTTTATGCTTTATTTTTTTTTTATTTAACCATTTTCTGTATTCTTTTGGAAAATCATTTAAGTATTTGGCCATGGCCATTATAATTGTCTATTAGAGAGACAAATCTATCAATGCAAGTTTGTAATCTATTATTTATTTTGGTCCACATATCCTCTACAGATAACTCTTGTAGCTCTTCCTCCCATTCCCAGTACTTTAAAAATTGTTTGATGCTCGTATAGATTCCTTTGGCATAATTTCTAACTTTTGCCTTACCAGATATTTTGGAAGCATGATCTAATAGTGAACACATTACCATATTATGGTCACTAGACCCTAACGGTTTCAGAATCTTGACATTATATATTCCACCTTCAGTATTACTGAAAATTCAATCAATAACATTAATTTCTCTAGTGTTTTCTTTTACATAGTGTTCCAAACTGTTGCTTAGGCATAATTCAACAAATTTGTTTTCTAGTTGACTAGTACCCTGAGATAGGTTCCAATCTATTTTGGGAAAATTAAAATCCCCCATCAGAATACAATTATCACTGATGCCAATGTTCTCCAGCATGTTCATAAATAATGTATTCTCTGCCTCTGTTAAACTAGGAGAACAGTAGCACAAACCCAGGTTTAGAGTTCTCATTCTTGTTCTGATTTTAATCCATAACTGCTCTGCCTTTAAGTTCACATCCTCCATGATGTTAATTTCATGTGCCTTCAAGTGTGAAGCTATATAGAATCCACCCCTCACCTTTCTTATTCTCTCTACCCTTGTGAAAAAATCATAGCCCTGCATTTGTTCAACCCTGTCCTCTACCTTAAGCCATGTTTCCATAAATATCTATGTTTCTGGTGACCAAGATATGTTTTAACTCATCAATTTTGTTTTTGGTGTGCCTTGCATTAAGTAGTAGAATTTTTATTTCTTGTCCCTTAATCTCACTGGTCAGCTTCACCTTATCTTTTTGCCTGTCCCTTCTGCTTACCCCCATAGCCCCTCTGTCCTCATTTGTAGTGTGTTTCACTTTCACATAGGGTTTTTATTTGTACTGACATTCATACCTGTCCCTAAGACCCTTCTCCCTTGACTTTCACTTGCATCTGAGGGGTTTTTCATTACTCCTGAAAGCCCCTCAAGTATGCTTTCTTCATGCATCTTGGAGACTCCCTCAGCCTGTGTCAGTACCTGCTCTACTACTCCATTGACCTCTGTAGATTTTTGGTCATTTCCTTCATTTTTAATTTTGCCCTGCTCCCTTGGAACCCCAGGGGTCTCCTGTATCTCAACTCCACTAGTTGTTATTGGTCCTTTAATACCTTGTGTCACCTCTAGAATTTCCTGTGTTTGGTTTGCAACTGATTCCATAAGCATGCGTAGGGGAGTGTACTTATTTGATGCTGGAAGGTTAAAATTTATGGCCCTTCTTCTTTTTTTAGGGCTGTGCTCAGAGCCTATAGCCCTTCTGTCATCAATCAGACTGTAGCTCTAAAATGGTTTTTGGTGGAACTTCCTTTATTAGACATTTGGATGTATTCCTCCACAGCTGCAAAGTAGTGCACCCAGCCCTCTGATTTTTGCTATTTGCTGCTCTATGTTAAAGGCATCAGAAGGGTGGGGGATGCTACTGTATTGTACCTCAGAACTTCTCAGGATATTAACAAAAAAAAACTTTTTAAACTACTGTTTCTATCATATTCCCTGCTCAAGTCTAACATATTTGTTCTATTTCTTTCAGCAACATGGGGTTAACTCATTTTCTCTGGCTTTTGTGAAAGTGCATGTCAGACACACTGTCAGATTACAGACAGTGTAGTTGCAGTCTGTTAGCTGTCATTCCTTGGGCAGGACAGGTTGTATGCAAGTGAGTGCATACACACATACACACTCACACACACACACATCCAGCCAGTGGAACATAAATGTATTGTTTGTGGTTAGAATGAGCAATCTATACAGTAAGAAGGTCTGAACAGTAATACTTTTACTAGTGATGTAATCTTGCATAATTTCTGTAAAAGGTCCTGATCAAACAACTGGAAACAGAAGACTGTTTTTTTTTTTTTATCATTTTATAATATGATGTACTGAGTGTGTATTTAGTTGCAGGGTCAGGGCCTTGAAGAAAACAATAACATTTTTGTAACTCATTCAAGATTCCATCAGGTGGTCAGAAAAAAGTTTGAGAGAATTTGTGTAAAACTAACAAATGAAAGATTCAAAACATAGCATCTGTGCATATGTATGTGTGTGTATATATATATATATATATATATATATATATATATATATCGTGCCACTATAGTTAGGGTTGAGGAGCCATTTTAAGGTTAAAGGGTCAAACTTTGCACCTTAATAACTTTGCCACCATTCAACAAATTTGCCTAAATTTGGTATGCATGATTGTACATGGTAGATCTTGGGATCTACCAAGTTTAGTACCAGTCGGTTATATGGCTGTGAAGTCATTAAGCACCAATGAAATGTGCGTTTACACTTTTTTGCAAATTCTTTGCTCTCACCTACAGGTCACACAGTTTGCGTGACTGGTCCGAAAACTTCAGGGAACATGCGGCCAGGGTGCCCAATGTGGCTTTTGAAGATTTCATGAAAAAATATTAAATGGTTCAAAAGTTATTTAAAAAACAAGTTCCCATTATAAGTCAATGGGAAAAGTTAACAAAAAGTTCAAAAGTGTCGCAAATGCAGTTTTTACTTTTGCAGATGGCTTTTTTACTGTCGCAAATCCACCATTTTATTTTCAGTTGGTCATCAGATAAATGCTTGGCATTTAAATTTGGGACCTTCTAGCAACCTAATTCTTTTTGTATTCACCTAGTCAGACCCTGAGGATGTTAGGCATGTCTTTATTTTTGTGTAAAACACCCCAGAAATATATTTTTCAAATTTCTCGAAAAAGTACTTTCACAAAGTACTTTCGCATTTGCGACACTGTTGCATGAATTTGTGAAAGCTTTTGCCAAGTTCAACAGTACTTTTCCAGGCTGTGGGAAAATGACAGAATCCTTTGCGCCTTGCTGCAAAATAACAGTTTGTCTTTTAAGATGAATATATATATATATATATATATATATATATATAGAAAAAATCCATTTAATGCATTAGATAGGGTTGTTCACAGTGACAAAGTGAGAAATTCATTGTTAGGTTGAAAACCCCCCTTGGACTCCTGCCACAACCCCAACCGGCATCAGGGTGCACATTGGGGTTGGTGATCCAAACTCTCACCCAATTAGATGTGTGAAGAAGTAGAGGTATAGGAGAATGGGGTGAGAGTTAGGACTGACAACCCCAATGCGCTTCGATGCCAGTTGAAAATGAGCTGAAAGAAGGCTCAAGAGAGCTTTCAACAACTGAATTTCCTCACTTTTGTCGCTGTGGAACAACCCTAACTAATGCATTAATAGATATGTCAGCTGCTATGCTGCGATGTAGTAGGGGGCAATAGAGCTAGATATGTCAGCTGCTATGCTAACAGCTATTGCAGTCATCCACCACAACATTATGACTTAGAAGACTCTCTGATGGGCAAAAGGAAAAAGTAAGGTACTTCAGAATTTTTTTTTATAACTGACTACTTTTTAAAATGTATGTTATGTTTCTGTCTGCCTGGTTTGGCTCCACTAGCTCTTTAAATCCCAATACTGACACTGTAGTGCAGCATGGGTGGGGGTGCTGCACTCCTGAGGTGCTGTCTTTTCTGTCGACCTGTTCAGGTGGAAGTTAAAGATCCTATGGCACTTCTGCACTTCTCAAAAAGAGTAGGGGAATTTCCATGGTGTCCTGGCCAAATGTCCCCCATTCACTAAAAATATCACCAACAGCTTAATCTGGTTCAAGTAAGGATTTATGCTGTGTTACCAATTTCAAGTTAGTTACCATCTGTACCCGCCCCCCCCCCATCACCCCTGAAAAAGGGACTTTTAGTCTTAGTGGGCCTACCCGGTCAACAAAATTCAACAAATAAATTCCCCCATTATGCCTTATGGATTCCATATAAATCCAAATCACTCCAAGGCCATCTTGACATATCATTTTAATACCTAACAGCAAATCAGAGCCCTTTTCCTGATAAAAGGCTGCCAACATATTAAATTTAAATGATCAACAATGTCACAAATAAGGAACTAGTGGCTTATGAAAAGATCTACAGGGATTTATACAGGGATTTGAGGCTGCCTCTACAGGGAAACTATAGGAAAAATTAGGGCTTGTTACAGGAAAATGGTTATTTGGATCTGACAGCACTGTAATGATTGTGACTAAACAGCACTATATGACACCAACAAAAATAACTTTGGTCATTTGGTAGCTCTTCACAACCCTATCAGCTCTGGCTAGAGTTTGTTATTTTAGATAGTGTTCTCTTGGTATTCCCAGTCATCCACCTTCACAATCATCCCCTAGCTCTTTTTCACTATGGTCTTGTAGGCTTTCAAGTGATTCTCTGTTCACCCCCTCTGCAGATGCTACTTGTTTATAACATTTTAGTTCCAGTTCAAGGCCCAGTAATTTCATCTTTAGTTCTTTCATCTCTAAGCACTGCTTACAGATGAACTCTGATAATCCAAAGCATTCATTTATAGTAAATTTCAAACATTCTTTACACTTTATGCCTAGTTCTCCACTTTTTAGTGTCACTATGTAGCTGTCCTTTATGATTGCCTCTTCTCTTGTTTTATGAAATTAGTAGCCTGTTAGGTTGTAAACAAGTAAATTACCTTAGGTCCGATTTGTGCTAGGTCTCCCTTGCTCCCAAAATACATAATAGGTTTATGACTCCCACTCCTGCTTTATATGCTTAACACGCTGAACATGTGCAGAGACGCGCATGTCTCTGCACATGTCTCCATGAACAGCACCACACGCTTACCTACTTGAGCTCACACCTCTCACTGAGCTCCTGGTTTAAGGGTGTGCCATGACCTGGAAGTGACTCAGGTGTCATAGTTGCACATGAACACCAAAACAGCCAAATAAAGCTTTAAGATGCACAGCTCCCTGACTGCAAGGCTAAAACAACTGCAGACTTCAGTCCAAGTGCACTATACAAATATTCTGGCTGCAAAGCCACAACTTGTAGTTCCCTATGTAGCTTCATTGAACTACCCTCCCCAGAGGCACTTCCTGGATCCTCTGCCCTTACAACCATTCAATGTTCCCTGGCAGAAATTAGGTCCACAAACAGTTTTTGCAAGTGGACAGTATTACTGGTGCCAGCCTCCTGTCTCACAGCTTTTGGTGATCCCACAAGCTCAGTCCAACACCAGAAATGCTGCCCCTCCCTGAGCTCCCAGTTTAAGTGTGTGCCATGACCCGGAAGTGACTTGCAGTTGCTGTTGCACACGAACACCAAAGCAGCCAAAGAAAGCTTTAAAATGTGCATCCCCTTGACTGCAAGGCTAAAATGACTGCACCCTTCAGTCCAGGTGCACTATAAAAATATTCTGGCAGCAAAGCCACAGGTTGTAGTTCCCTATGTAGCTTCAGTGAACTACTCTCCCCAGAAATTAGGTCCACAAACAGTTTTTGCAAGCAGACAGTATTAGTGGTGTCAGCCTCCTGTCTCACCACTTTTGGTGGTCCCACAGGCTCAATCCAACGCCAGAAATCCTTCCCTTGGGTTCATACCAAGAAGAAATGAATAGTCCCTATATTCTTCTTCCAGATGGGTTTTTCTTTTAGGCCTCCACTGATTGAGAGCAGGTTCATCTCAATATGGATGAGGCATCAGGTACCCCATTAACATAGCCCTCATGGCTTCTGTCATCTGCTGGAAAGCTATCATCTCTGCTTTCAGCTGACCCATACCTAATACGGTCTCCCCATGCAGATTAGAATTCTGACAACTATGGCAAGTTTTGTAGTGGTCAAAACTTAGACAAAAAACTGGGGTCAGTTTGTGTCCATGATCTAACTAAGGATAAGACCACATGAATCAAGAAAGAGAGGTGAGGAGCATACTTAGGGATCAACATCTAGGTTTTATTACAGGACAATATGAGCACACACGAATTAAATAGCAGTAAATACTCTTATTGAACAGCTAAAGTTAAAAATATAATGAAGCCTGCTAGGATCAAGCGCAGTGTCACAGTTTCCCTGCATGACAAAAGGGATTAACTCCCATTGAAACTGCATTGTTCCCTACAGTAACTCTATTGCAGATCTCTGCAGAGTTGGGCTTGATCCTAGCAAGCTTCACTTGTGCTCTAAAAATTCTAAAAGGATCTTATCACTCAAAAAGGATGTTAACATTCTACTGTCTATATGATTAACAAGAGTTCTTATGACCCTGTCATAAAACTCTAAAAGGCATGTAGAAAAAAGAAGCAAGGGTCACTGATTCTTTGCTGGTGTCTAAGGAAGTTAAGCAGCTTCTGATGTCCTGCAATCTTTATGTGCACTAGGTGTTTAGGGTGAACATTATCATGAGGGATGGTCTAAAAGATCCTGTTATGCTAGCAATGAGCTTTAGATTAGTCAAGACTTCAAGAATTGTATCCATGAGGAGGATGTAAAGCTGGATGCAGAAGACTGGTGAGTAGTACCTGGGAGGTTAGCTATGGAACTCCAATTAAAGCTCAGAAAATTGCAACCCACCAAGAGAATGGGAAGAAGAATGACAAAAAATGTTGTTAAGGAGGGTAGTAGCTGACTGTCATCTGTAAAAGATCAATGGAAGGTCACTGGAATGCATGCCTCTTCTGGGGTGTCCCCCTGTAAACCCTGGAGAACCTCGCTGTCTTCTTCAAAGGACCTAAAAAGGGTCACCAGAATGACAAGTGTTTTGTTGGTGTCAACCTGGCCACTGTGGTGTGTCAACCTGTAGATCCTAGAGAACCTGGCTGTGTTCTGTGAACGTGGAATGGAACATCAAACTGCTTCAGTGCTGCCAAACTTTAGACCCTGGAGAACATTTGGTGAAGGATATATGGAAGGCCACTATATCATGCCACTTCAAGGGTGTAAACCTGTACACCCTACAGAACCTGTGGAGGCAAACTTTCCTAACTCATTGGGCAATGGAGCTACCTAGCATACTGAGCTAAGGTAGCTAATATACTTGTTAATACTTACAGGCTTGTGCCATGGTTTCAGATTCTGGCTTGGCTCTGTGGAACAGGAAAGTCGAAGCATGTTGCACTTAACTGTTGGCTATGGTAACTGTTATGATCAACCCCAAGGGGCTTTTGAAAAAACATTTGGAAGAAGAATGCTGGAAGTTGAGCTCAAATGCTGGAAGACAACTTGAAATAATACCAAATGGACTCAGAATGCTAGAAAAGAACTTGGAGTGCTGCATATGAAATTGGAATGCTGCCAATGGGACTCTGCAGGTACAGAACTTAGAAATGTGTGGGAAAAATCAACAGAAGGCTAGCAAAGAGGCTTGGAGCATTGCCAATTAAAACTTGGCACATTCAACATAAACAGGGTGCTGTCACTTTAATTAGCTGCAACAAAAGCCAACAGCAAGGTTTTTTATAGTTACATTAATTCTCTGAAAAGGCCTTCCTGTAGGATTGGCCCTCTTATTGCAGAAAAAGATATTATTAGTTGTCCTAAGGACATGGCAAACATGTTGAACAAGCAGTTCTGTAAGGCATTTAGCAAAAACAACCATGTGTTCAAGTCCTTAAATATCATACCAATGTCTGATATTGCCATTCCCCTTGATAAAATCCACAGCAAACTTAACCACATAATAGCTGGTTCTTCACCTGGCCCAGATGGCATAACAGGAAACATGACTGTAATCACGAAAAAAATCTCACCTTTCCTCTCAGACTTCTTTTTGACAGCAGTATGGAAACTGGGCATATGCCAAATGACTGGAGAAGGGGCTAATGTGGTACCGCTATTTAAAAAGGGAGACAACGAGGATGTGGACAACTATAGGCCCATAAGCCTTACACTTGTGTTGGGAAAAGTCGTGGAGGACATTATTAAAGACCAGTTAATGTCAGACCTGGGAAATTTTGATATAAATCAGCATGGGTTATGTTTTCCCTAAGGGCAGATCATGTGTCACAAACTTACTCTGCTTCTACAAGCCAGTTGATCACAGTCTCAATAACAAAATCTCTTGTGACTTTATATTTTTTAGATTTGAGAAGGACCTTTCTGTTCCTCACTGGGCTGTTGTTAAAAAATTAGATTCCCTAAATGTCCACCCCAGATATGTCATGGATCTCCAATTGTCTGTCTGACCACAAGCAATATGTAATTATTGACAATCATATTTCAGACTGGAGTCCTGTATTAAGTAGAGTTCCACAGGGCTCCATACTTGCCCCATTGATATTTCAGATTTTCATATCTCAAACCTGGATAGTTGTGTTATCAAGTACACTGATGACTGTAAAACTGGTGATCCCTGTAGTAACATGGAGGAAATCTACCAGATACAGAGGGATTTGGACAAGCCATCCCAATGGGAAGGCAACTGGGGATGGACTTTAATGTCAATAAATGTAGTGTGATGCATTCTGGCCTACACAACTCCAAAAGTGATGACATACTACAGTATGTGCCCAAGTACTAAACAAGTCCCAATATGAGAAGGACTTAGGGGTCACAATATCTAATGATCTCACTTTTGATAAACACATAACTTCTCCTCTCAACAAGACCAATAAAATCTGGTGGGCTATAAGATGCAATATTAAGTCTAGGGACCAATTAGCGCTACTCCATTTATACAGGATCTACACTCATCCACTCTTTGATTTCTCATCCCAACTCTGGTGTCCATATAAGAAGGGTGACATTGCATGCTTAGAAAAAATACAGAGGAAAATCACAAAATACATAAAGGGTGCAGGGGCACTAAGCTATTAGGATATGCTTGATAAATTGGGAATCATGCCACTAGAGACTAGAAGACTATGTGGCAATCTAATGTGCACTTGGGATCTGCTGAATGATCAACACCTCATGTCTGAAATGGAATTGGATTTCAAATAAATAGTAGTAAATACTAGGGGACACCCTCTACAACTTGCACGTCACACCTTTATTTCCCACAAGAGGAGGTATTTCTTTTCCCAAAGGATTATTAAGCTTCAGAACTTCTTACCAACTGCAGTGGCTGTTAGCGATTCCAAAATCTTCTTTATGAACAGACTGAACAATTTTCTGCTCTCAAATCAGACTCTAGCCTATTGTGGGTAAACGACAGGAGCATTAAATGGGCTTTGCCTTCTGCTCCTTATCGCCTTCCTTAGCAATGATCCTTAGTAGTTGGCATGCATTAACACAGTCTTGATGTAGTCAATCATTTCACCAGCTTTAGCCTGCCAATAAAATGTTCAATAAGCTTGCACTTCAAAACATCTGAACCAGGGTGCTAGCACATTGCACTTTACATGAAAATGATCACTAACCCAGCACTTTTGCACATTAAATGTTCAGTAAATTTATTCAACATCAGCACTTTTGAAGCAGTTCAGTAACACCTGCACTTCAAATGGTTAATACATTAATTCAGAATTTGCGTTTCCGTTGTTCAATAAATTAATTCAGCACTTACACTTTGGATATTCAGTAAATTAACACTAAATTTTGCAGTGTCCCTTTAAGTGCAACTGTTCACATTAAAGTCAGTACAGTACTTTTACTTTAAATGGCTTAAATTCAGGGCATGCTGCTTGAATCATAAATATTACTAAGGCATGGCTTCTTGCCCATACTGAAAGGATTTAAATAAATTAACATTAAATTGGCTCCCTCACTTGAGTTACTAACAGCTGAGCTGCCACTATGTATCCATCCCCTTTCTCTGTCTGGGGCTGCTGCTTTTTATTTATTTTATTCATTTAGTAACATTTTGGAATTACATCTTTCAGTTAACAGCTCATGTACAAAGGTTCCTCATCAGACAGGAGGTGATAGAGGATACATCTAGTTATAATTACAAAAGTGAGGGGGCAACAGTTGCAGCTATTAAGCATTGTCTGGTAAACTATTGTCTGGTAAACTATAGGTACAGTAGTACAATAAGCAAATACATTCATAACTGATAATAGGCAAACAGATTACTATAGAAAACCCACAATGTATATCTGTTGCAGCCTCAACAGTTTGCTAGTATACCCCCAGCTGACAGTAGGCACTCAGTTGGCCTTACTGGAAGGAGTAGGTACAAGCAATTGGACAGCAAACTCAAACTGGAAAAAAAATCAGTAGTTTATTTGGGAAAGATTGGAGAGGAGGTAGAAAAGGGGGAGGAGGGTAAAGATGGAAGACAATTAATAGTAGGGGTGCAATAACAGTCAGCCTGTGACAGAGTTAAATAAGGCCCTGTTCATTTGTTATGCAGAAAGAGTTTAAATGCAAGGGTCTGCTTTATCCTCTTCTTTTCTGTCTCTTGTCTGTCTGGTTGCACAACTAAATTTTCTTGTGAGACCTAGGAACTGATCACTCTGACTATTTTGTGATTCTCCTCTTGCTATCTCTCTGCCCCTCCTTGCTATTCTGTCTTTTTCTGCCTTGCATATCTGCAGTTATAAAACAATATATGTGAATCTCTGCGTAAAACTGTATCTGATACTGGCATCTCTTTGTTTAAAACTGTATGTAGTTATACTGTTGAAATGAATGCAAAAAAACTATTTGGAACTTAAGGGGCTAACCTTAGGTGAAATTGTTAAGCACTTTGCAGAGCTGTAAACAAAAGCTCAGTTCTGGGTCACTATGCACTGTTTTCCTGCACCTGCAAAGAATGAAACTGACAAAAACATTCTTTAAACTTAGAAGAACATTCTATGAGAAACAGGCTCTCTTAACAAGTTCCCAGACAAAGGCTTATAAAAAGAGTAGCAATGCTTTTGCTACAGAGACAAGGAGAGTGAGAAATCAAGACTGAAACTTGGAATTAGAGATATCCTCAGATGAAGGACTTTGTTTTCTCTGTTTGTACTGCCTTTGTAAATAGTTATACTGAACAATTTTTATTTTGCTGTTATTGAAAAAAATAAAATGATATTTTTAAAGCTTGAAACTGCTCCTGGTTTTCCTATGCTTCCTGACCTGTGCCATGACCACACAACCATGTCTAAGGTAGGTAGTATTGGGCCGCAGGGGCTTGGGGCAAGTCATGTCAGGAGAGTTTGAAGAATTAGGTGGTGGACAGGTTTGGTAGTTGCAGTGTTCCAGTAGGGTGAGGGATTTCCAGAGTGCAGCTTTGCATTGGCCAAAGTGTACAAGGCTTGTGTTGGCATAGGGAAGTTCATGTAGCCAGGTAGGGGCCCTAACTGCAAAGGCTCACCTGCCCAGGGTTGTTTTCTGGAATGGCACCACCAGGGCATGCCTTGTTACCCTTCTAGTGATTAGCAGTGAGGGGAGTGGCTGGAATAGAGCCTACATAGAGGGAGGTGTAAGACCTAGTAGAGCCTTTTTCCTTAGCAGTCAGGTTTGGAGTTTGATTCAGTAATGGAGAGGAAGCCATGTGGTCCTAGAGCAAAGATTGCATGTATGTGGGAGTCAATCAGCATCCAGCACAAATCTACAAGCCTTGTTGAGAGTTGACTAGACCCAGTGTAGGGTGGGTATCCCATGATATTGGTGAAGCAAATTGAGTGACTCAAATATGAATGACTCAATCTGCTCACCCAATGGAATAGCTACTGTATCAGCATGTCGACAGGAGAGAATAGCGAGAATGCAGTGGTAAAACAGTGAGGACGAATCAGGAGGGAGAGTATAGTTATGTGGGCTGAATGAGGGAAAGAAGCCTGTTGCTGCCGAGCCAGTCACCTAGAGTGGTGGCTAGGGCCCCCACTTGGAATGTCGATGGTTCCAGGTTCGGGACTGCTCACAGGTACATCCCTTTTTGTGAGTTGTGATGGGTGTTAGGTTTTTTTTCTTGTGTTTGCTGTCCCCTGGTCCCCACCCCCGAGTGTGGTGCACCAGTGGCAGTAGCCCCCCCTCCTGTATATTTCCCTTTCCCCCAGTGTCTGTTCCCCCCTGAGTTGATTATATTAATATGGAGGGTGTGGGGGATGTAGCCCCCTGCATTAAATGTTAGATTCTCTTGTGTCGGATATGTATTGTGTACTGCCATTGTTGTAAAGGAGATCGCTGTGGTTAGTGTTTAGCATATTTTGGAATCTGCGAAATGTACTCTCTGTTATAAGAGTCGCTGTTTCATTTTTGTCATTATGACATGGAACAAAAGGGTGTTTCCGAGGCCACACCATAAACCATATTACCGTAGTCTAGAAATGGTAAGATAGTTCCACTGACAGCCATAAGCCTAGCCTCCAGTATGTGGCAGAACTGAAGCCTGTTAAGGGTCCCTAACTTCCTGCTGGCAGCAGAGGTAATATTGCCAGTGTGTTCCTCAAATGACAGAGATTCATCGTCAGTCATAATCCCGAAGTATCTGAAGGCATTCACCTGCGCTAGTGCAGTGCCAGAGCTGTTTTCTATTATGAAGGGGAGTGTTTCTTTCCTCTTTTGATGCCCAGTGAAGAGGACTGTCTTTGTTTTTTTTGTTGTTTTTTTTTTTTTGCAGTTGAGCAACAGTAGATTATTTTTAAATCAATTCTGGGATTGGTTGAA
Organism: Neoceratodus forsteri; assembly: GCA_016271365.2. Lineage (NCBI taxonomy): Eukaryota > Metazoa > Chordata > Ceratodontiformes > Ceratodontidae > Neoceratodus > Neoceratodus forsteri. Next base: position 534,811,807 of record CM028135.1, on the reverse strand, counting down.
GTTATTTTGCAGTTTACTGGTGAGGTCTGCATAAAGCAGGACTTTGGATGTTGGGCAGTCATCTGGTAGGTTGTTCATAAAGAGGCTAAACAGAATGGGGCCCAGGATAAAGCCCTGTGGGACCCTATTGTGCCCTCTCTGGTCTCTGAAATGTCTTTATTGATTTAAACTTGCTTTGAGCGCCCACTCAGATAGCTACTGATCCAGTTACTAGAACTCTCCTTCCTTGATCACATCGAGGAAATACTAAAAAGGCTTAAGCAGTGACTTGGCCTATTTTATAGGATCAAATACCTGCTAACCCAGGATGCCAAAAAAAGACTGGTCCAATCCACCTTCCTTTCAATTCTGGATTATGGTGACTTCCTTTATGGACAAGGTTCTGCCTCTGCACTTGCCAAACTTGATGTGTTATACCATAGAGCCATAAGATTTATTTCTGGTGCACCATATTCTATACATCACTACTCCCTCTACACCCTATTTGGCTGGTCATCCCTCACTTTTAGAAGGCAAAGAAATGCTGCCTTCTGGATCTATAGTGTAATCACAAAGAGCTGCCTAAGTACACAGCCGACTGTCTACCCTTAAGTACTGTGAGCAAGTATGCATTAAGAAGCTCCTCATATATCACCTTATCTTTACCCAAGGTCAAGTCAAGATGTGGTAGTCCCTCAATAAGTTTTGCTCTACCCCAACTCTGGAATAGATTGCAAAAAACTCTGAAAGTGGCCCACCCTATCTCCTAGCCCTCATTTAAGATGATATATGCATGTTTTATCAAAGAGGCATGTAAATGCTTCAACTGATTGTGGCCATGTATTACCTGTCTGTAGTTGCTTCCCTTGAAGCCTATGGCACAATCCACCGCTAAGTATCTTGGTGCCTCACAATGTCTTGTATCTCCTTCTTCTTCCTGCCTTCTCCTTCATCCTTCTATTTGCTCTTCCCTTCTAATATGCAATATACATACTTCCTCTTCCCTTCCCATTTGGGAGGTGCTCAGTGTGAAAGCTAGCTTTCATTATATGTCTGTCTCAAGGACTTTCTTGCATGACTGTCTGCAAGCACTTGTATATATTGCAAACTGCAAGATCTTTGTCTATATTGTATATATTCTGTATTCTGCTTATTGTTTACTTATTGTACTTTATACTTATTTTGCTAACTGCTCAGGTACACCTTGAAAATGAATTCACTCAATGGTGTTTCACCTGGTAAAATAAAGATTTATTGATTGATTGAGTTAACTGTATCAGGGGAGAGGCTTAGACAACTTAACTTGTGGAGCAGGAATTGGTGATCCACCAAGTCAAATGCCTTGGTTAGGTCAATAAAGATTGCCCGAACCAAATGACCCTGGTTGAGTGCATCATGTGTGAAGTCAGTGAGTTCAATTAGGGCAGTGTTAATGCTGTGCATCCTGTGGAAGCCATGCTATTGGGGAACATTTATGTAGGTGGTCTGTTAGATAATCAGAAATTATTCTTTATAGTGCTTTTTTAAGCCTCAGTACCCTTACTCTACCATTCGGGAGGTCTTTGATTTAAATTATCCTATGCAGGCTTAATTAGGACTACTAGCTGGTTTCTGTGTCCAGAGACCTTGCTTGCCCCTGTCATGTGGTGATGCCCCCCCACCCCATGCCTGCTGGCATGGTTTACAAGTTATAAAAAATACTTTATTTTGGGGCATATACTGTGACTACTCACCACTGCAGCCTGTGACTCACTGCTGCTGCTCTTCTGGGGATTGTCAGGTTATCAGCAAGACACCAGTCCTAAAACTGTGACTGATGTTGCTATCATCTGAAGGGGTGGGCAAAAACACCAAAAAAACTATACTCCCAGGAGGGATGAGAGGAGGCACACCAGGAGCTGGTTTTGACAACAGAACCTGTCAAGTAAGCCTTTATTTGTCAACCAACACTCCTCGCATCCTCCCTCCCCATCAGCCACCTACATTGAAACTGCCCGAACAGTCACTTTTTAAACCCCAAGCCAAGTCAGGAATGCCTGCTCCATATCCCTGACAATGATGCTGGGGGGTTCTAATTTTAAACCATGAGACTACTTCTTTTTTCAAATACGTGTATTCTCTTACACTGGGGCACCATGGCCAGGGTTCTCCATGTGCTCGTCTGCCTGTTCTCACTACCTAGATTGGTTCAAAAGATCAGACAGGAACCAGCAAAAGAAAATGAATTAAACCACAGGCAATGTGGCCAGGTAGGACAAATGCTGGAGAACCAGTGTGAATGAATGCCCAGTACTTGGTTCATGAAAGGGCCCACTATCACTCAGTGGGTCCCCACCAACGCAGTCCTGCTAGCCTTGGGTTTTTCTTTCTGGAGTGCCCTGAGGCCCTTATCTTAGGGTACTGCACTTCACAGCTCCTGCTGTTAAAGTCATGTAGTGTAACTTTATGTTTTTCTTTTTGCTTCACTAAAAAGTACCACCTTCAGCTTTATCTGGTTCAGTTTCAATTGGTTTGTATCTATCCCCCCACCCCAGTATGATGCTGAAAATAAGCAGTATGGTCTAGCTCTCATTTCCAAGTCAACACAAACCAAAGTACTAAAATAAATACAGTAGGTACAATATTGGAATTAATAATTTAATAGTTTTTAGAGTGTTCTTGTACATTAAGTAAGGTGTGTTAAAGTGTGTGAAAGTGCAGTAACTGCAGATATTTTTATGTTTTTGATGAGTGATTTTTTCTGATGAGTTTATTTTTATTATTTAACAAGGGGGTCACAGTTTAAAAATAGAGGGGGATGGCTCAGGAGCAATGTGAGGAAGTATTTTTTCACAGAGAGGGTGGTAGACACATGTAACAGCCTCCCTGAGGAGGTTGTGGGTCAAAAACAGTGGGGGAATTCAAGAATGCATGGGACAGACATAAGGCAATTACAGTATAGTGGGGAGTAGGAGGAAATAAGCTATTGTTTAACTAGATCTGCAGCTTATTCAATAGGCAGGGAAATAGGCAGATTGGGTGGGCCAAGCAGAATACTCAGGTTACTGTATGTCTAGTTGTGAGTTTCATAGCTCACTCGTGGCTTCACCACTCATGGGTTATATGGTCTTGCCCCCTCATAATTTGTAGATAAATTGCATATTTTGAATCAAGCCATTATGTATCCCTTACACAATGTTCAGTAGGTTGCATACTTGCCTCTGGGGATGAACAATTGTCAGACCACTGGTTCCAGTCCCACACCAGAAACTTGGGCTAATACCCAATACTGACACTGTAGTGCAGCACCAGGAATGTGCTGCACTGTTGAGGTGTTGTCCTTTAGATGAGACCTCAAAACTAAGGTCCATTTTACCTTTTTCTGGTGGCTGTCCATGTGGAAGTTAAAGGAGCCCATGTTGCTTTTCAAAAGAATAGGGTATTTTCTCTGTTTCCTGGCCAGCATACCCCCTGTGAATAAAACAGATTTGTGCTAACCCACTCCCTCCCTTCCCTGACATACTGGAAATTAGCTGTCACAGTTCAAAGTGCCTTTCCTGGTGAAAAATTATGAAACATTTTTCAACATTTTGTGTCCTTCATCAATCCCTGTCTATAAAATATGTTTGTGGGTTGATGTTTATATTACTAAATGATCTAAAACAATTTACATTTGTTGGTAGTTTTATATAGTTTATATCATGTGTGCAATAATGCAGTGTAGAAAATGTATTTTCTAAGGGGCATTTATATTATGCAGTCCTGCAAAGATCATTATGTTTTTGATTTATTTCTAGGAAGAACAGATTTTCCTCTGAGATCCTGTATCCTAAGACCCACACCAGCAACCTCTTATAAAATGAATTCAGAAAATCCTACAACTTCATTGTCAACTTGTACCATATGACAGTGAGATAAAAGAGCACACACTGTGAAGTACTTTATCTGACCCTAATCTGACAGCCAAGCCTCACGACTCCAACAAAATCACTAAAGCTGACACATATAAAAACACTTTTAATACCTCTCTCTTTTAATATCTCTCTTTGCACATACAATATTTTGGTACACAACTTTCTCTTCCTGTCACTCATAATACGTCTCATTTCTCTCTTCTCTCTCTTGTCTCTCTTTCTCTCTCTCTCTCTTTCTGTCTCTCTCTCTCCCCACCCCTGAGTGTGCAGCCATCCTCCTTATAAGCTTCAGCACTACAGCTGGTTTTGAGATCAGCAATCAGTTTTAGTAGCCAGATCCTCTGACTATTCATCAAGGGCCCAACAGGAGTTACTGGGGACTGCTGTAGGAGTCACATACCTTGTCACTGCAACTCATCTAAACTGCTTTGAAAACTTTTGACCTTTATCTGAGATCCACTAACAAAATATTTAGAAGTTGAAAGTCTAGAAAGTCTAAAAGGCTTGAGTAGTGCTTATATAGGGGGCAGATTGGGGGAGTGGCAAGATGGCCTCTCTGCTGCTCTGCTCCCCAACATACATTGGTGCTGAGGTAATTTCACTTTTTTTGTTTTGAAGAGCAATAAGTTTATTGACTTATAATGGTGAGCTTTTCAGGCAGTTTTGCTTACTAGAAGCTATCGTTCACCTGGGTGTCATACTACTCACTGTTGTGCCCTACATCCTAAGCAGGAGGTTTTTCAGTTTGTTCTCCCACAGGGTACCTTCGTGCTGGCAGAGTGCCTTTGGCTAGATTCACCGCAATGGGAGGATTTGCTGGTGATCGTTTGTAGCAGATCTTTGTATTCTTGGCAGAAGCTAGGAGAACTCCTGCAAATTTGATGGCATGGCCAGCAGGTACACTGTATGATTCACTTCCAAAGAACATCTGCTGCAACTTACAGTGCAGGTGGTGCAAACACAGGGGGCACCAGTCAAACGGCAATCAGTAACTCCAAAAGTGTATGCACTCAGACAGACAAAGTGAAGACTGAAACTGCAAAATTTAAAGCATTAAAGAATTAATTTTAAGTGAAATTTAACAGCACAAACTACGGTGCTCTGCCCCTGTGTTATAGCTCTCCCAGCCTTCCTATGGGGGCTTCACCAAAGAGAAAAATATCAGAACTTTTAAAGTCCATTGTTAATGACATCACAGCTTAGTAGGTGATTCACATCAGTTAATCAAGGGAGGTATGTTCAATGACTTATTGACCTCCCACATATTTTAGAACGTTCTTCTTTTTTTCTTTCAAATCAAAATAAACATGAATGTATTAACTGAAATACATGCTGACAAATAAAAGAGAACTTTTTAGCAAGATTTTTACTTTTTTTTTGCACACAAATTTTTAAAAAAGAATTAACTGATAAGTTATTAGTTTATACAGTTTAACATATTGATAAATAATACAAAACAAATAATATTGATTCTGAATGAGAGGTGAGTGCAAGTTAATGTTTTGCATTATTAAAAAAATATTTTTTCAAAATTTCAATTTTTTGTCTCCAGGGAATAATAAACCCTGTTGCTATATCACCTGCCCATGTAGTGAACTAAATTAAATAAAGTAGACTCTACAAGTGAGGAAGCATAGAATTAAACATGATCACCCTGGAATAGTAAAGGCTTCTTCCAGGCAGAGGATCTACAATGCAACATCCAGTCAGATCGGAGTATGGTTCCAAGGCAAGGCAGAACAGGAACATTCTGTGAGGTGAGTTTGAATACCTCTAGGCCTGTGCTATGTGTCTGAACGTGTGGGTACACCACACAAGCAACCACAGACAGCCATCATCAGTTAATACAAACAACATACAACTGTCTTCAGATGACACAAATGCAGTAGGATTAATGTACTACCTTCATTGATTTTTACCTGCCGATGCAAAAGCACTAGCCTTGCTGGGGTCTGTGCTTATGTAACCTCACTTGTGTGTGCATCTAGTGCTGCATGCATGAGTATGTGTGCATGAGTATGTGTACGCAGAAGGCCCCATGGAGTCTGTTAATCGACTCCTCAAGCTGTATGCTCAGCAGTATAGTGTTCATGGTGCAGAAAAGGGGTTGCTAACCCTAGCTACTCACTAGTTCCACAAGCACTCTGCACACAGTGACTCCTAAAGAGGACCAGCAAGGCAACAGCAGTTAAAAAATCCAGTTTATTAGTTCAAATGAAGCTAAATCATCAGTGTGGTGGAGTACAGATACAAAACACTCAAACAAACTGGTTCATTGACCTTAGAGACACCGTGAAGGATGGACCACAGTAATTAGAGCAAAGATACACAAAAAAGATAAATTACAAGCAGGTAGTAACCTGTAGAAGACATAAAAGAAACAAGATGATATACATATCTAAAACAGAGTTTTTAAATTTCTACAGATAGAATGGAAATTGTTCATCCAGAATATAAGACATTTTTTCAACACAACAAATGATTATAATGGACTAGAAAAAGGAAAAATAATATTAAATGAAATAACCAGACTCCCTGAAGAAGGGTAATACCCGAAATGTAGGAAAACTGATTGATCTGGATGTTATGAAAATAAAATAAGAAAGTTGATTGTTATGGTTTGGTGAGTGGTCCTTTTCTATCCAATCTCCAAGTTTGTGTCTTAGCCTTGATTGGATTAAGGCATCTCCCAGGAATATACTGTAAAAGTAAAAGGAAACTCATAATTACATATTTGTTTTCCAAGGTTGGCTGTACTGGTAACCTGGCTTTCATAATTAAATTTTATATCGAGCAGCAATCATCAGGGGGAAGTCCACTAGTAGTCAAGTCAACTTAATTTATATAGCGCCTTTCAATGTCAAGGCGCTGACACCAGGGGATATTTTTGCCACTACTGTAAATGTGAAAGTTCGCCAATGAAAATTCCATACTTCATGGTTGATCCACACTCCAGGAATTGTCGAATTTCACAAACTAGGCATCATGAATTGTGCAAAATTTGCAAATGAATTCACAGTGCAAATGTTGCCAAATTTGCACATCTCTAACCAGGATGCAACATAATAATGCTGCAGTATATCATAGAAATGCCACAGAATGCTGCAAGGAACATTGCAATTGAGTGGCATTTAGGCCATTTTCACTGCAGTATTTTGGACATGTTATTTACTGCAAGTTATTTGTTACATCATGGCTGGTTCTGCTGTATTTCTGCATGGTGTATGAGGTACCTTCCTTGACAGCATGCTCCATTGCTGCTTCCTTTCCTATATGCATCTGCATATTTGTAAAACTACTTCCCTTGTGAACAATTACTAGAACTGCTGCTCAAACCATAATAGCCACACTGCAACAGTATTTCTGTGTACATAACTGCAGACATCATAGTGGCTGCTATTCTGATCAAGAAGTCAGCAGGTATGTTTTACACCTGATGCAGAAGAGATGCAGGCCCCTCAGTGGCCTGTGCTTCTGGAGACAGAAGTAGTGTTACAATTTTGCTATCATGGATTTTGTGGCACCTGTGGTTCTGCAGCCAGAGGTTGGTATATATGTCTTATACCTGTGTCTGCAGAAGCACAGGCCCATCAAATGTGTGTATGTCTTACAATGTGCAAGAATACCTCAGGCTACAGAAGAGCTGCCTCCATTGGGGCATAAGCATCTGCAGACACAACTCTTGTAGTCTTGGTATTACAGGTTTGTGTCTGTGACTGCTGGGGCCTGTGCTTCTGCACACAGAAGCAGTGTTGTGATTTGAATATCATGAATGTGTATCTGCAGTGAAAAGTGAGTTTGTATGTCTTGTGGTATTCATGCTACAGATAAAAATCCACAAAGATAGCACATCAGTGCTACTGCATTTGCATAATCTGTAAATAGTTGTATGTTGTTTGTTTTACCGGATGATGGCTGTCTGTGGTTGCTTGTGTGGTGTTGTCCTATTGTTGCTTTGGAGGGCAGGTGGCAACCCTAAAGCCACATTTCCTACTTTGTGGGATTAGTTGAACCCTAACTGGTACGTTAATACGGTTTTTTGCAAATAATTTTCTTTTTGAGATAGTGAACTGTGTCCTCATTCACACAGATGAACAGATAAAGATGCACTGGGCTTTTTGAGTACTGCACCAGGGGAGACTCCATCTGCTTACACAAGTAAAGAATGCATGGAGCTGTCTAGTGGGCTGCATAAGCACAGGCTCCTCTTCTTCCTGCACTTCCATGTGGCTGCAGATACAGATGCACTGGGCAAAGAGTTCTATATTGACTAATGCCAAGCCCTCTACCATCCATCAGTGCAAGAGGTTCAGGGCCATATGCCAAGAGGACAGCAGTCCTCACTATTTAGTACCCAGGTCCCCTGCCTGGGGAATGTTGCATAACATAGTATACTGAAATATTAAAAATGCTTTTCCAGTATATTGATACATTGAAAGTAAATCAATATTATGTAATCATATCAGCCTGACTCCAAGCTAGAACAATATCTGGTCACAGCCACTACTGCTGCAATTACATCATCCTAATAAGAGATACCATTCATACATTGCTTGGATTGTAATTCATTTTTATTATTGCAGTGTAATAATCCAGCACCTACATTACAGTAATATCACACAAATAAAGCCTTACACATAAGCTGTTGTTGGCTCTTGACATAAAGACAGTGTCACTCACACCTACGCACACACATACACAACCCAGCACACACACATGCTGCTTTCAGTATGTTCAAAACTTAAGGTTATCACATTTGTGTGCACACACAGTGATGCCCACTACTCAGATTGCATTTACATTTCTTGCTCATAATAACAGAGTTTGAAGAAACTATACACACACACAGATGTATACTCATGCTGCTTGAGCAATTCAGATGGACACAGGAGTAAAATCACTGGTTTGTTATTTTATTTTTCATCTCCCCAGGAGACATTGCTTACCTCTATCTCTTCTACCCAGTGCTAATCCTGTATATTATATTTACTGTAATGGTCTGAGTATTCGCTTAATGAAGAACTCAAAATGAATAAAATGTGTCTGTGGGTTATTTTTACATTGGGGTAAATCAAAAATGGTTGATCATGTGTTTGACTTTAGACAGTTTCTTCCACCATTCAGTTTTTCAGAGCAAGCAGCAGATGTCAAAAGACATGGTTGTTTGTGCACTGGTTCATTTTACTTCTGTGCATGATCGTTTGCACTGTCACTCATTAAGTTGTTCAGTTCTGACAGCTGGCGATAACTTTAATTCCATTTCTATTGTGTTTGATACAATTGTTTTTAATGTTTTACTCTTTACTCTGTGTTTTAATATGTAAACTCTTGTTTGTGTTGTAATTGTACTAATTGATTCATTTGACATAGGATTGCAATGCTTTCTCCTGCCCATTCTCCCAACACTACCACCACCAACAACTCACACACACACTCTTTTTTTACCAAAAGCATAACACACTCTGGTCAGAGCTGATATGGCTGTGGAGAGCTTTCAGGATGCTTATATCAATTATTTCTAATGAATTTGCACAATGCAGATCCTGGGAGGCAGTTTCAATGTGGTCTTCTGTTTATACATTTTTACAATGTGTTTTCCTAGAATATGACTGCTGATTGCTATATGTTTCACCTGAATAGTTCACAGAAGACATGGCATCTTATTTTCAGTGGGGCTCTACATCTACACAACATATATTACATTGTGTAACATCAAAACACACTGAAAACAATATTTTATATCTGGACTAGGCTACCCTGAATAAATACATTATAAAAGTGGCAAAATCATGACCCCACTAAAAACAAGATATTGCATCTAAGCTGGGACATCTTGAGTAAATATAGTACAAAAATGTGTAAAATGAAGATCACAATGACAAAGAGATGTAGCATCTCTCCAATGCTACCCAGGATACAAAATATAGGATAAGAAATATTTAAAGAACTAGTGGAGCCAAAACAGGCAGACAGGAAAATAATAAATATTTTAAGTACTAGTTAGTTGTAATTTTTATTTCTGATGTATTTTCCTTTTTCAATTTGCTCATCAGAAAGTATTTGATGTGATAATATTGTGCTGATTCATGGAACAGCTCTTAGCCTGGCAGCTGACATAGCTTTCTCTACTGCCCCACACTACGTCATCAGCATTGTGGTCTCACTAACTTGGACATCACAGGTGAATGACCTGACAGTCTCTCACTTGCTATTCCTAAGTAGCAGTTATGTCACAGTCGTAGAGGTCACAATGTTAATGATATAGTGTGGGGCAGTACAGTAAGATATGTCAGCTTCCAGGCTAACAGCTGTTCCACACATCACACCTACTAACACCAGGTAAACAATCTTCTAATTAAACAAAGGGAAAAGAAAAAGTACCTCAGATATAAAAGGTAATGGTTGGCTGCTTTTAAAATCTAATATTAGTTTTAGGCAGTGCACTAGTTCTTTAAAGGAAATCTACTTTAGAATGAACTTCACTGTGCTCATCGACATGAACAGTTTCTTTATTGTTTTATAATATATTAGACTGCAGTATTTATTTTGAATGTTGTGGCCATGAGGATGTGGTGTACAGTGTGTGTGTGTGAGTGTGTTTGCTGTAGCTCAATACATTGTTTTCTCCAAAAAGCAAATGCCAGCTGATTGCTATATAATTAAACCATAGTTCACAGAAGACCTGGCATATGTCTGAGGCAGTTCTTATCAGATAGTGTCTTTAGAGGTTAAAAAAACAGTGTAAATCTTTTTACATTTGTTCCTGTGACATTTATGAGGTATGAATCTCTCTTGAAAGACAATAATTGCCCAGCTGAAGCTAGTAGCAAGAAAATGTTTAAATGCTAAGTATTTAAATGTGCAAGTTATTGCATTTTGAAGGGAGTAAACAAATCTCCACTTCAATAAGCAACCAATATTTAACAAGCTGTTTCAGTTTCCCAATGGCCATCTGATAAGCAGCTTTAGTGCTGTCTCCAACATTCTAAACAGAAGGAAAGCTGGTTCAGTTTCCTAATGGCCATCTGATAAGCAGCTTTAGTCTACATTCTAAACATAACATTCTAAACATAAAGAAAGGAGTATTTTATTTCATTTGGCATAGTGATTTATAGTTGTGGAAGGATACATTGAAATGTCTAAAAACGTGTTCCACATTCCTTCATTTTGAAACTACAGACTGCAAGATGGCTGTAGGCTCCACCCACAGCCATAAAAATGGCATATACAGATACCAGAAACTGCACAAGCTGCAGCAGAAAACTTTCCACAGATTTACATCTTGCCTCCTAGACAGCACATGCAAAATGTCAACTGATTTCATCAAATGGTGCCAAAGCTATTAAGGTGCAAAGTTTGGGGTTTAACACTGAACACCCTACCTAGCCCTAACTATAGGGGTGCTACCATGCCCCTATATTATTCTTTGCAAAAAACAACAGAAATAAGGAAATCTGATTTTAGGGTTTCAAATCATAACTCCCAATCTCCCAAAGCAGCAACAGGACAACACACACAAGCAACCCTAGGCAGCAATTATCAGGTTAGACAAACAACATACAATTGCTTCCAGATGACCAGAATGCAGTATCACTTATGTGCTGCCTTTGTGGATTTATATCTATGATATGCATACTGCAAGATATACACACTCATTTGTCACTACAGATAAAAATCCATAATACTCAAATCACAACACTGGTTCTGTATGCAGAAGCACAGGCCTCTACAGGCACAGATAAAAATCCACAATACCCAAATTACAAGAGTTCTTTTGTCTGCAGAAGCATGAACCCACTAAGGGGGCATTTCTTCTTTAGCATCAGGTATTCATGCACACTATAAGATATACACACACTTGATGAGCCTGCACATCTGCAATCACAGGTGTAAGACATACACTCTGACCTGTGGCTACAGAAGAGCAGGCACCTCAAAACAATTGCAACACTATGTCTGCCTGCAGAAGCAGAGGCCATGAGGGGACTGCACCTTTTCAGCCACAAGTGTAGCACATACACACTGACTTCAGGCTTCATAAGGGCAGGTCACTGAGGGGTCTGCAATTATTCAGAGTTAAGTACTGTCACAATGTGGTTATAATGCCTTCATCAGCAGATCTAGAAATTGTTCAATGGGTAGCATTTTTACCCTGACAGATTATACTATCTAGTGATGTACCTCACAGAGTGTGCATAAGTACAGTGGAGCCAGCCATGATGAAACAATGTAACTTGCGGTAAATGACATGTCACAAAATACCATAGTAAAAAAGAGCTTAGTTGCTTTGAATTACAGTTTTTCCCTGTAGCATACTGCAACATTTATGTGATATACTGCAGCATTAATGTGTTAATCCTTGCTTGTGCCACTGTACCTCTGGCTGCAGAGGTGCAGGGCCCATGAGGCCTTCTGTCCACAGAAGGGCAGGCCCCAATTGGCCCTGCAGTTCTGCAGCCACTCTGTCTGTCAGTCTATCTATCTATCTATCTATCTACCTATCTACCTATCTATCTACATATCTACCCATCCAGCTATCTACTGCAGTGTCAGTGGCTCAGTAGGTAGCACATTCGCCTCTGAGGCCGGGAGATCAGAGGGCTGTGGGTTCAGTTCCCACATCTGGCACTTGGGTTAATATCCCAGTACTGACACTATAGTGCAGCATGAGAGGGGTGCTGCACTTCTGAGGTGCCATCTTTCAGATGAGATGTTAAACCGAGGTCCCATCTGCCTGGATTGGTGGTAGTTCAGGTGGATGTTAAAGATCCCATGGCACTTATCGAAAAGAGTAGGGGAATTTCCCCGGTGTCCTGGCCAAATTTCCCTCATTCACTAAAAATACCACCAACAGCTTAGTCTGGTTCAAGGTCAGTTGGCATTCATCTGTATCCCCCTCCCCCGGGTCGTGCCTGAAAATAGGCAGGATTTGTCTAGTGCACTTACCCGGTCAACAAAAGATAAATAAATAAAAAAAAACTGTATCTATCTTTCTATCTAGCTATTTACCTATCACTGGTGCTGCCAAAGATTATCATAACACTGGGATACCCAATCACCAGTGTCGACTAGGGTCCACATGTGAAAAAAAACCCCATCTCTTGTTGATCAATTTTCAAATTGTTTTAAAGAAACCTGTAAGAAAAAAATGACCCCTTACTGACCCTCTGCATCCGTGATCCCCCACCCCAGCCTTGAATTAACACCCACACCAACCCCTCCACACCCTCACTCACATAAACTTGACTCATGATATAGATTCACTCTCTGGTACAAAATATATTTTGCTGCTGGAACTGGCAACTGTGGTATGAGAAAATAAGATAAGCCTAGTTAATGTATTTCAATGTGTTTTGAACATTTACTCATAACTTTGTCATTTTATTTACGTTTGCTTGCACGCATGCACAAGGAACATTTTGGGAGAGTAGCACACTTTGGAGGTGTGCCTCTCCCTTGCAATCCAGTGCTCTGTTGAGCAGGCATGGCAGTCCTGCACCAATGGGTGCAGGAGCTCTGTATGACAGCGGTGTTCTTCTGCTTCAAAGAAAAGCACCACAGTCATAACGAGCACCGTCCGCCACCCCCTCGCATCATGCACTCCTCCCCACATCACGCCGCCCCCCCAAGCTTTGGTGCCATGCTGGGAGCCCACCCCAGTGTGGCAAACGTTGCTTGCCGATGGGGGTGCCCAATCCCCGTCAGCTCCATGGCCCCAAACCATTCTTCTGCCATGCTGGGAGCCCACCCCAGCATGGCAAACGTCCCGTTTTTTGGCCGACGGGTGCCAAATCCCCTGCGGCTCCCTCGGCCCCCAGCCATCTTATGCTACTGCTGGGAGCCCACCCAGCATGGCAAACATCCCACATAGTCCTTTTTTAAACCTGTAAAGAAAAAATGGTCCCACGTAGTCTCCCAGTCCCCCCTCCCACAACCCGCACCCAGCCTCCCCACACCCCCCACTCACCCCATACTTACCTCCGGAGCTCGGCACGACTATCTTCGTGGACCGGAACACATCTGCACTCTTCAAAGCCGACCGTGAACTGAGGAAATGTTGGTAAGCTGTATAATGTGCTAGATAGGGGTTTCAACTTATTGTGTATCTCAGGCTTTTTGAATTTTGCACAAATTTTCAACATGGGGTTTTGGGACCCTTCTCATGAATGATGACACTGTCATGGCATTATTCGGGCCAAAGGGTGATTTCACAGTCACTGTGTGAAATCACCCTTCAGGCCTGAATAATGCCATGACAGTGACATCATTCATGAGAAGAGGTCCCAAAAACCCCATGTTGAAAATTTGTGCAAAATTCCAAAATGACTGTTTTAAAGTGTACATTGCACAGTTCCCTACACAGGGTCGTAGGTTTTGCAAATTTTCAATATTTCCACTCCAGATTTTCAATATTGCCATTTTACCACACCTCCTTATGAGCAGTACAGCTGTCATTTTTACATCCTGCCCAAAACGTGTTTCCGCCTACATGTAGCTTCATAATGGCGTAGTCGGTGTGAAAATCAAAGTATGGGATGCATTAAGAAAATCATGGTGACACTGTTCATTAGCAGAGATCTTAAAATGGCTATGTTGAAAATTTGGTGAAAAATTCCAAAATGACTGTTTTATGAGTTATGCTAGACAGTTCTCACGCACGCTCATAGGTTTGCGAATTTTCAATATTTCCACTCCAGATTTTCAACATTGCCATTTTACCACACCTTCTTATGAGCAGTACAGCTGTCATTTTTCACATCTCACCCAAAACGTGCTTCCGCCCATGTAGTGCACAATGGCACAGTCGGTGTGTGAACTCAGTGTATGGGACACATTAAGAAAATCACAGTGTCACTGTTCATGAGCAGAGATCTTAAAATGGCTATGTTGAAAATTTGATGAACAAATTCCTAAAAATAATTGTTTTACGAGCGTGCATTGTGCAGTTCCTATGCACGCTCATAAGTTTGCGAATTTGAATATTTTCACTCCAGATTTTCAACATTGCCATTTTACCACACCTCCTTATGAGCAGTACAGCTGTCATTTTTCACATCCTGCCCAAAACATGTTTCCGCCCATGTAGTGCACAATGGCACAGTCGGTGTGCAAAATCAATGTATGGCACACAGTAAGACAATCACAGTGACACTGTTCATTAGCAGAGGTTTTAAAATGCCAATGTTGACAATTTGGTGAAAAAATTCCTGACAATGACTGTTTTATGAGCGTGCATTGCACAGTTCCCACGCACGCTCATAGGTTTGCGAATTTTTCAATATTTCCACTCCAGATTTTCAACATTGCCATTTTACCACACTTCCTTATGAGCAGTACAGCTGTCATTTTTCACATCCTGCCCAAAACGTGTTTCTGCCTATGTAGCGCACAATGGGGGTAACAAAAAGGTCATGCTGAAAATTTATTGTGCAAATACCAGCAATCGCACAGGGCATTAGGGTAAAGCACCATACATGCCAAACACCACTGCAAATACCTGCAAGCAAACGTTCGGCATTGACAAATGCTTGTTTAATATTTGTACACCAAACAGTTAACTGTATTAAAATGTCAGTGACAAAATAATGTAAAATGACCAGGATATGAGAGAAAGTTGAAATATGTCAATGTTCAATCATAAATTTGAAAAGAAGTGTTGTTTTTCAACCAAGCTTTTAAAACGGTCATTATGTGACCCCACCTCATGAACAAAGCAAGTGAAGTTTTTCACATCTGGGTCAAAAGGGGATTTGATAGTAGTGGCATGAAATCACATTTTGGCCATGATTTTGAAATTGTAACATTCAAGTTTATGAGGAGGGATCATAAGAAGACTATGTTGAAAAGTTGATGTGAAATGAGGTAAAATGACAAAGTTATGAGTAAATCTTAAAATATTTCAGTGTTCACACAATATCATTAATTTTCAATATTTTTCCACCAGACTTTCAACATAGCCTTTTTGGGACCTTACCTGATGAAAAAATGTGTTGAAATCTTTCAAATATGTGCTGAAAGACAATTTTGCAGTTGTTGCATGAAATCACATTTCAGATGGAATTTGAACAATTCTCACCTACTGGGTTCATTAGGTGAGGTCATAAGAAGACTATATTGAAACTTTGGTTTACAAATATAGTAGAATGACCAAGTTCTGAGTAACCACTGAAATATTTCAACATTCACTTATAACTGTTAATTTTCAATATTTTTATTTAAAACATTCAACATGTTCATTTTTTTCACACCACCTCATAAACATGACTCATCATTTCAGATGCTGGACAAAACATGCTTTCACACTTGCAGTGTGAAATTACATTTTGGACAGTATAGTCTATAAGTTCCACATGTCAGGTTTATAAGGGGGAGTCATAAAATGAAAATCTTGAAAATTAGAGGTCAAAATTAAAAAAAGTAATGATTCTTAAAGAAACACTGTGTGCAGTGCCAGCCTTTACCTCAGCAGGCAGCACTTTGTGTTGCCATGTCAGTGAGCTGAGTTCATGGGGGAGCTCAGTGACCCAGCTGGATGGGGAAATAATGTTATTATGCAACATCACACTCCAGCCTGTGAATGGAAGATGCATGGTTGCCTGCATGGGCCTAAGTGCCATATAGTGAAAATAGCACTTCTCTTTTCATAGGGCCCTGCACCTCTGCACCCGTCAGTGCCAGTGGGCTCTATGCTTTGGATGACAGATGGTGGCTTTGTCTTTTCATCTGTATCTGAAGTCACATGAAAGCACAGGACACAGAAGACCCTTCATTTCTGCATCCCACCAGACAGTCCCATAAATTCTTAACATCCATTGCTGCACTTCCATATGTAGATTGAATCTTCTTCTGGCCCAGGGCTTAGAGGGCCCTATACAACTGCATCTATTAAAGCAGGTCTTGCATGGACCTGATTGAATGAGGATATAAAGCCACTATCATAAAAAGAAAGGAAATTCTTTGCATAAAACTCATAAACATGACAGGTGTTCATTTCCAAATCCTGGATGAGACATGTTTTTGAACTTGTGGTGTGAAATAATGTTTTGGACAGTATATTCTATAAGTGCCATACATCAGGGGCCCAATTCTAGAAGGGCAGATACACCAGATGCAAATAACACAATTGCGAAAAGTACACCAAAACAATTGCGACATGCGACATATGCCGTATTCTAGAACATGCGAGACATATGCTATACGCAAATGTGCAAGTCAGTGACACACAAGATACATGATAAAAAGGGTGTAACAAGCAACATTGACATAAGATACACCATTGGAAATGCAAGAGCGATGGCAGAAGCTGCACCACAGAGGCAGAGAGTGAGAGAAACTTTAGCCATGAGGAGGTCCATATTCTGGTGCAGGAGATAGATAAACACCGTGCACTCCTCATGAGTCGAGAACAGGAAACAAAGAAGAGGAAAAAAAGGAGGAAAGCATGGGACAGGGTCACACACAAGGTGAACACCATAGCGGCACAACGGAGGACAGTGCGTGACATACAGAAAAAAATATAATGACCTGAAGCATCTAGTGAAGCATTGAAGTATTATTTACCAAACCAGTTTGGAATTTTTGGGCATGGGATTTGATAACAGCAATGTTGGCTTTGTTTCAGATGGACATGGCTGTACCAAAAACACCAGTGATGCTGGCTGTGGCTCCAGTGACATCAGATGTGTCACATATATTACGTTTATGACTCTGATCTTCTGTATTAAGTTTTCTCCTAAAATTGCCTCTGTGCTTGGTGGTGTGTACCCCACGATAGGATCTTGGTTGCAGATTCAAAAAGCTGCTAAGCTATCAAGTAACAAAGTACTATAAAACAATGAAGTATTAGTAGTGTGACACACACCAAATTCTTTCATATTTTAGTAAGTTAAGTTAAACAACACCGGCATATCCATACATTGTAAGTTGTTAATAAGTGTAACAGGTAAGGTAGTGGCTGTTAGACCACTACGAGGACCAGGAGTGTGTTTTGGACATTCCAAAAGCAGTTTGTTAGCAGGGGGTAACACAGATAAATACATGGCAGCTGAGGCCATGTTGTGTATAGCACAACATTTTCTGGCAGAGTCTTTAGACAAGGAATTAAAATATGATGGGTCAATTAAGGTAATAATATTGTATAAACCAGAATGTCTAAGAGAGGTTTGGAGCAAGGACAAAAAAACATTTGGGGCTAATTTTGCGTTGGGCCATCCATGGAAAGTTTCCTTGGAGAGCTTGGCCATGGGGAGTATTTGTCCATGAGATGCGGTTTGCCACTCAGTTTGTAGGGTAGATTTATCAGGAGCAACAACTGAGGCAATGAGGTAGGCATCAGAACCTTCCTGAACAGTAATCAAATTGTCAGGAATATTGATGGAGACTCCCTCTGGGGTAGCTGCAGGTGGATCAAGGTGAGGAAGGAGGTGCTTTACCATGCATTAGATGCAGGGGATAACTCCTGAGATGAGGATAAAATGGAACAAGATAGCCATCTTGTCAGTGTATCCAAAAAGGAAACTCAAACATTAGTAAATTAGTACTATTCCACCCAATGGGGTGAGGAAAAGTAATTATACTCCTTTATACAATTTCAGCTGGTTTGCATGTAACCATTTATCAGTCAGTTTATTGTTTTGCATGAGTCTAACCTGATAGACTACCGGACTGAGCTTGTTGACAATGAGGTAGGGTCCTTCCCACTTGTTGGAGAAGGAGTGTGTGGGATGTGCAAATCTGAGAACATCACCTGATCCCCAACTTGCCAATCCACTTCTTGTGCTTGTTTGTCAAAATGAAATTTGGACTGTTGCTGGGCATTGCTCATGCAGTTAGCAGCATACAAATGAGTGTGTATGAGGTATTGTCTAAGTTTGTCCACATATTGGTCTACAGACACATGGTTTGTAGTGGTGGTCTGCAGGTCAAACAACAGGTATTCAGGTAATCTCATATTTCAATCAGTCATCCTCTCAAAGGGTGTCAGCTAGGTGGTGGCTGAGGGTGTACCCTAATTGCCATAGGGAGTAATGGCAATAAAGAATCCCAATCCTTGGGATTATCCTTAATGAATTTGGAAACCATTTGCTTTATCCATCTGTTGGCTCTCTGTACTTGACCTGAGGATTGTGGGTGGTAAGGTATGTGGAATGTTTGATGAACTCCAAGGAGTTCAAGTGCTTTTTTTCATCAACTGACCTGTAAAACTGGTTCCTTTGTCTGAGTCTTCCTTAAGAGGTAGATCCCACCTGGAGAAAATCTGTTCCACCAGGACTTTGGCAGTGGTTTTAGCAGTGCATGTTTTAGTGGGGAAGGCTTCAACTCACTTAGAAAAGAGATCAGTGACCACAAGGGCGTATTTGTTGTTTCTGCTGGTATTGGTCAGGGAACCAAATAAATCAATCTGTATGGCATGCCAAGGGTCAGAATGCCTTTGTGGTAGCAGTTTGGCATTTCATTTGGGAGGGATGGGGTTGTTTTGTGAGCAAACAAGGTAGTTGTCTATGTACTGTTTGACATCCTTGGTGACACCAGGCCACCAGGCGGTGGTCTTGAGCTTTTGGAGTATGTTCTCCACTTCCTGGTATCCACCAGTAGGGGTGTCATGCACCTGGTACAAAAATTCTGACCTGAGATGATGAGGGACCACCCACAATTTGGTGCAGGTGTCATCCGGTTGGTATCAGATAAGCTTGTCAACATGGGACAGCTGTAACTTACCCTGATGCCTTCGTTAGGGGTTATGGATAGATACATTTTTCTCAGTACCTTTGTCTAGAAATCTGAACACATCTTTGAGTTCAGAGTCAGCATGCTGGGCTGCTGATAAATCCAAGGGGGAAAAGGGTTCAGGTTTCTTCCTGACCGCTGCATTGCGTATGGCCACTCTGGTATCTGGATGCTCCATCATCCAGTTACATAGAAACATAGAATTTGACAGCAGATGAGGACCCCTTGGCCCACCTAGTCTGCCCATTTCTCTACCTGATGGACAAGCTGCAGATTCTAGTTAATCTACAGCTTACTTCCTCCTACCCCCCACTAGAATTGCCTTATGTCTGTCACATGCATTCTTGAATTCTTCCACTGTTCCTGACTCCACAACCTCCTCAGGAAGGCTGTTCCATGCATCCATAACCCTCTCTGTGAAAAAATACTTTCTAACATTACCTCTGAGCTATCCCCCCTCTATCTTCAAATTGTGCCCACTTGTTCTTGCACATCTCTTCTTCTGAAAGATGCTACCCTCTTGTACTTTGTTAATTCCCTTGAGATACTTGAAAGTTTCTATCATGTCCCCCTTCCCCCTCCTTTCCTCAAGGGTATACATATTAAGCTGCTTTAGTCTGTCCTCGTATGTCTTCTGGTGCAGACCCTGCACCATTTTGGTTGCCCTCCTCTGAATAGAATCCACTCTGTCTATGACTTTGTGGAGATGGGGTCTCCAGAATTGCATGCAGTACTCCAGATGGGGTCTCACTAACTGTCTGTACAGAGGGATAACAACTACCTGTTTTCTACTGTTGATGCCTCTCCCTACGCATCCCAGTGTCCCCCCAGCCCTCCTTACTGCCTTCTTACATTGCCTTTAGGTCATCTGATATAATTACTCCTAGGTCTCTTTCGATTTTTGTTGTTGTTGTTAACTCACCCCCTAATTGTGTACTCTTTCCTGGGCTTTTGTTTCCCAGATGCATTACCTTTCACTTCTTTGCATTGAATCTGAACTGCCACATAGTTGTCCCCCCCCTCAGGCCCCTTCCTTTACAAGGGTGTTTGCAGTGTCATTGAAGGCATCACAGGGGTCATGTATGGAGTGGGCCTTAACTTTGTGTACATATAGTTTGTGTGCAAACTTTTGTGCCAGTGAGTGAATGTATATTACCAGTTCCTTGTGTTTCACTGGGCTGCCATCAGAGGCGGTAAAGGAATTCTTCTGCCAGAAAAGAAGAAATTCTGTAAGGGAACAACAAACCCAGTTAGAGTCTATAAACATAATGGTATCCTCGATTCCATGCTGGATGAACTCAAAAGCACAGGCCACAGCTGCCATCTCTGCATACTGTGATGGTGCCACACTACAATGCTTAGAAATCTTAATAGTGTTACCATAAGGGTAGATGACTGATATGCCCATTCCTGCTATCTGTTCTCCCTGGTAGTAGAAAGCTAAGCCATCTGTAAAGACATGGCACAATGAGGTGTTCTCAAGTAGCTGTGGTGTAGCAGGAAGGAAAGGACCTGGATCTGGTAAATCAGGTGGCTGCAGTGTACAGTCATGGGGTTCTCCTTGGAAAAGCCATGAAAGCTGTTGCAAGGATATGATAATCTGGATTGAACTTGGAAGAACTAGATGAATTCTTCAGGCCTCAAGAAGCCATAATAAGCATGGGTTATAGCAGCTTGTAGAGTGAAGTTGACTTGCTGTCTGATTACTAAAGAAGCAAATAAAATCCATGAGGCTTGTTATGAGTCTGAATCAGTTGGGTGTCTGTTTGCTTGATTTATAAGGCTTTATCTTTTAAAGGTGAACAGTCAGCACAAAGGGCTCTACACCCAAGTGTGGGGCTTGTTGCAATGTACACTTTGTGTCCAGAAACCTTCTGAATTACTTGCTGTTTACTGTAGTATACAAGATTGTATCAGACTAATTTTGTTTGCTTCTATGCAGACATCTTCAGTAAATATAAATCCCAGAATTCCTTCCTGCCGACATCAGAACAGTGGACCCCAGTGGGAGATTCAGTAGCCTGCAGTGCATGTTTGAGTTTATATAAGCTCTGATCTTTTGTGTGCTGATCCCGCTATCCTCTCTTGGCAAAGTAGAGTCACAGCGGATTGTACTTAGCAGCTGGAGAAAAACAGAACAGCAAAACATCTGATCAGAGAAGAAAAGGCTCTAGCATGCATTGCAGGCTACTAACTCTCCAACTGCTGCCAATTGCTTTGATGTCAGCTGCAGGTGATTCTAAGACTTGTAGTAACAGACGATGCCAGCCTAAACATGAAAAAAATTAGTCTGAGACAATCTATTATACTACAGTAAACAGTAAGTTAAGTAAACTAAAATGTTTTTGCACACAAACTGCGCATTGGAACCAGCCCCACACTTGGATGTGGGGCCCTTTGTGCTGACTGTTTCCCTTTAATGCCATGCAGAAATGTGCTGAGTAACACACTCAAAAGTCAGATTAAGGCTGAGTTAAACAGCAAAGGTAATACACATGTTGGGTGGTGGCAATGTGCGCTTTAATGGAGGAATCAGTCATTCTGTGTTCTGGGGAGCAGAAAGATGCAAACACAAACATTTGTTGAACAGAGACTGTAAAAGGATCAAGGGCTGGGTTGACCTGGAATGAAGAATACCTTGTCCAGGCTAAAGTGTAAGCTGTTTCATAGCCTCAGCTAGTGATGACCACAGTAGATACCAGGCTGACTCCAAGCAATGGATCATGGCATTTAACAATCTAATAGAGTCAGAGGTACTGCTATACAGGCAATTGCCATAGCATTGGCATTGAAGAATAGCTGAAGTGAAAGCAAGATAGTGAGTCAGCTAGATGATTTAGTAGTTCCTGGAATGGGCGCACAGTGGAACTGAAAATTATTATGGACAGATGTGCAGGTCAGTTTCTGAGAAAGGCCATGATTGAAAGAGTAGACAATCAGCCTTTATTAACAGTTGCTACTACAAACTGATTTATCAACTAAAGGTAACAAGACTGCTGGACCAGAACTGCCCACACCATCCTGGAGGGGGTTTGAAAGTGTATCAATGACAGGAGTGGTATTTGTGGATCTGACCAAGGGTTTTGATCTTACTGAGCATGACCTGGCTTGTGTTAGGTTGCAAGAGTTGGGTTTTTCAGATACTTCTGTGGCTGGGGTCAAGGACTATTTATTTGAGAGGTCTCAGGTGATCTATATTGATTCAATTGTGTCCCATGAGTCTTTTATTAGCTGTGGTGTCCCATAGGGGTACATATTGGGCCCCCTGTTGTTCACCTTGTTTGTGAATCAGTTTCCATCTCAATGCATAGACTGTGAAACAAGTCTTTATGCAGATGATCTTACTTTGTTTTTTCAAACAAATTATATTAGTACCATTGTTTCTTCTGTCCAACAGGATTGTGATATTATTTGTAGTTGGTTTGCAAATAATTCTATGACTATTGAACTCAAAGAAAACAAAATCATTGTTGGTTGGAACAAGGTCAGTGTTAAAAGGTGGTCCCAATCTATTAGTCCATGATTAAGTAGGGGGTAAATATTGAACAAGTACAACAGTTTAAGTATTTCTGTGTTTTGCTGGATCCAGTATTAATTTTTTCTTTACAAGTTACTTCAGTTAGTAGAAAAATAAATCAAAAACTGGGTCTTTTGTATAAATTTAAGTCTTACTTTACTCCTGAAACTAGAAAGTTGATTGCTGTAGGTTCTCTTCTCCCCACAATGATTGTTTTGCCAGTATTTATTTTAAGTTGGGTACTAAAGAGTTTGGTTGGTTGTCTTTTAGTTCCTGAATTAAATATTTTTAAGGGTGTTTAATTTTTTAATTTATTTCTCTAAGTCCATTGTTTTCTTTGTCGGAACTAATTTTAGTTTGTAGAGTGCCACCAATGCTTAGGTCTGCAAATGGTTTGTTGCTTGAAACTCTAATATGCAAACAAAAACTTGGGGCTCTTGCTTTTTCAAATTCTGCTCAGCTATTTTGGAATTCATTACCTGTGTCCATTTGTATGGCCAATTCAGTTGTGTGTTTCAAACCTATGTTCAAATGTTTTTTATTGACAACTCACTTTGTAAATGTATTAGGTAATTGTTGAATTTGTAAATGTTTTGTCATTTTTTATTTTATTTTTAGTATCTGGGTCAGACCTGAAAAAGGGCCATTGGCCCAGTGTCCTTACCTGGTTAACAAATGATCAAATAAAAAATTAAAAAAATTAATTGTGTTAACCAGTTATGCCCACTGAGATACAGGAGTCTCTTTTTCAGGGGTGACCCTGAATTAATGACATATAACAACCAGAGAGTACATATTCAAGACACATGATCAGATTTATTACATAGTCAATATGCATGATTAGAGAAGAAATACATATGGCAAAACATGGAATACCAGTATTAATAACAATATTTGAATGCACAAGGCAGGGAAAACAGATCAGAATCAGATATCAAAATAAACCAGGATCTGTGAGGCACCTCCCTGGATCAGAAAATAAATGCCCCATGGAAAAATGACATGATAAGGATAAAAGGCACAACTTCTAAAACTAACAAAGAGCTCACAGCTCTTACTGTGAGAGTAACTGGCATGGAGGAGGTAGTGAAAAGACAAGGAGATGCCCTGCATGACAAATTCCTCAAAATCCAAGACCATGACAGCAAACTGAACAATCTGTTATACAAGCTCGATGACCATGAAAATAGAGCAAGGAGAAAACATGTTCGCTTGGTGGAGATTCCAGAGGGAGCAGAGGGGTGAGATATGGTAGCCTTCCTGCATGATACAGTACCCCAGATGCTGCACCTGAATAATGCTGCCCCTCCAGAAATAGAAAAAGCCCATTGATCACTCACTGCAAAGTCGAAACAAGGGGAATGTCCGGGACCTATCCTGTTCAAATTCCTGAGGTATCCTGAAAAGGAGATGTACCTGAGAACTGCGAGGGAGAGAGGGCAAGTGACCTGGGAATGACATAGCATCCAACTTTATCAGGACTACTCATATGAAAGCACCAAGCCTATGCTGCCATCAAACAAAGGTTGTACAAGCTGAATATTTCAACTTCCTTAAGATACCGTGCCATGTTTCGAGTACAATACAAAGGGGAATATATTACATTTAATTCCTCTCAAGCAGTAGAACATTTTATTGCTGAGGTTGAGCTTGATAAAAGCACTGCAACCTGCTGCCCAACCATGCCATGAGGCAAGACCCAGCATGAGATGGATACCACACCAGCTAGTGCGCACAACAACTGGAGGAACCAGCCCCCCTCCCCACGACTGGAGGAAAGCACACTACAACCAGCCTGGCAACAAGTGAAATGGGGAAGATCTAAAAAGAAGACCAAAGCTGATCCAGAAAAAAAGGTTTCCCCAAGAGAGCCCAGTACAGGAGCCTGCAGAGCCAATGGATACTCTTGGATGCCAGCAGCAACTTCCCTGGACTAACTCCAGTCAAAATATCGAACAGGTATGGAGCACTCCAAGACCTGGACTCAACTGCCTTGGACTTAACTGATGTTAGGGGAAAACAAGACCATGATATCGATGCCCAAGGTGTCCAAGAAGAAGACTGGCTACCAATATGCAGAGAGTGGGCAGAGACAGTAGCCAATCTCCTCGTCAAACAACATCTGCAAAACGTGCTACCACTTGAACAGTGAACACCAGGGCTCAGTTGAGGAGATCTGAACTGGACTGGTGATTTGCAGTGCTCCCCTCTCATCAAGTCATCACAGACTACATTTGGGCTTTTCACAAGAACTATTACAATTGACTTTCTGACAGCCCGTGCACCTAATATTCTGCACTATCTTGAAGGAGCACAGGGGGTAACTGTAAGTAAAGAATAGGAGAAAAATTTCAAATATTGGCTCCTTAGAAAATCAAAGATTAATAATTGCAGCAGTCAATAAATGCTTGGGAATGTTGGGGGAGGGAGGGGAACCTCAATAGTTTTTGATGAAAATTGGGCAGGTCACCAGTGCGATGGGAAGAGGGGATGCTGATATGTATAAGTAAGAGACAAGGGAATGTATGGACTGTGGGGTGGGACCTGGGGAAAATGTGTACAAACTGTTTTAAACAAGTTGGACAGCTCTGACTAAAAGGGTAGGTCATGAGGAAGGGAAGAAATGACCACTGCAGCCTACTGGCCAGCTACAAGGGTCAACTAAGTGGCCACCCATGAATCGCTAAGAAGCACTGGGAACCTCGAGCACAGGTATAGGCTGAATTTACCAGCAGTGTCTGATAACAGCCAAGCTATGGCCAAGTTACTGATACCTGCCACGACAGAAACTCCCCCGGAGAGGGATCCCCAGGTTATTAATACTCCGCTGCAAAGCGGAAGTGATAAGCCTGAGTGGGAACCCATAGCCCTAGGTAGGATGCGTATTTATGCACCTGTACAGGAATTTCACACTGTTTTGTACTTGCTAAGGTTTCACAATTGTTTTGTCTACATGAAGTCAATGTTTGTCAATGTTATATGACTTCATGCAGGGAGGAGGAGGAATCACAGGAGGATCAGACCCCCTCCTAAGGAAATAGTTAAAGTTTGTACTAGCTGTTATGAGACCTCAGAGAAAAAAGGAAAATGTAGAGTTACTTTAGATACTGGACCACGAACCCCCAAATACCCACCAGCCACAAGCTTAAGAAAGGGAAAGGGGGTGTTTATGTATACCTTAGATGCTGCACCTTCTCTGTTTGAGGAGACTAGAGAAATGGACCAACTTTACCCAATGACTAGTCAGAATAAACGCTTAGATCCAGGACTACCTAATGGCTAGCAACTCAGATGTTATAGCCACTTCATGTAACATAAGAGGGCTAAGCTCTCCTGTAAAGAGATCAAAAATTATGGCTAGGCTGAAGAAGCTTAAGTTGCAGATCGCCTTTTTACAAAAGACCAAGCTGAACACAAAAGAAGTGCAGAAACTACTAAGAGACAGGTTGGGCTGGGAAGTGCATAGCCAGGCAGATAAAGCTAAGAGGGGAATCTCAATATTAATACACAAGAGACTTAACTTGATGCTTCAACATTGTCTTCGCGATAAAGAGGGAAGATGGGTAATAGCCAAGGTAGGTACACCTATAGGCTCCATCCTTTTAGTTAACACCTACGCCCTAAATGAAGACAGAGGTGTTTTTTTTAATGTCAACCCTCAGAAAATATTGGATATGTTGTATGACAACCTGGAGATCATTATGGGAGGAGTTATGAACCTAGCTATGGATCATTGGATAGATAGATCCAACAATAAAAGGGAACCCCCATGTTCAAGCCCTAAAGAGCTTTGAAAGTCTCATTAGCCTTCACCAGTTGGTAGACACGTGGTGAATTACGCACCCCACAGCGAGGGATTACACTTATTTCCCTACATCCAAAGCCATGGCCAGTAGACCAGACTACTGGTTTACATCTGCAGAGGTGACCCAGTCAGTAACAGATATTAGAACTGGCCCAATTGACCTCTCAGATCATGCCCCAGTAGTATCAGATATAATCATACTGCCTAAATCCTCAGCCTGGAGAATTAAACCCCTATTTTTGCAAAGTGAGGAATTTCAGTCCTGGTTAAAAAAAGAATCAGAAATATACTTCCAACTAAACGCCTAAAGTATAACCTCTAACACCCTGGTCTGGGAAGCCTACAAGGCAACAATTAGGGGACTCATAATTAATTATGCAGCCTATAGAAGGAAGGCTAGAGAGAGGGAGGCCACCCAGTTAGAGAAACAGCTATGCCAGAAAGAAGAGGAATATAAAAACAACCCCCAGCAACTTCATCCACCACCAGCTCATTTCAGAATTTATTTCCCTCCATCTACAGTTAAATGTGTTAGCAACAAGGAAGGATGAACTGCAAATTAAAAGGATGCAGCACAGTTACTGGGCAGAGGGAGATAAGGGAGGCAAACTCCTGGCTTTTCAGCTAAATAAAATGCAAGCTGAAAGGCACATCATATCCCTACAGGACAATCAGGGAAAGCCCTCCAAGCACCCCAAAATTATTAACAAGAATATGATGGAGTTTTCCAAAAAAACTTTATTCCTCACATGTAGAATGGAACGAAGCTAAATTTGCCGCTTTATGACAGCTATTTCTCTACCTAAGCTCTCAGAAGCACAAAAAACAGAGCTAGATGGCCCTATAACAGTTGAGGATATTAAGTTAGCCATCCAGGGCATGTCCTCTAACAAGTCACCAGGCAGTGATGTTTTTTTCTGCAGACTATTATAAAGTGGTATGGGATGTAGCTGCAGAACCCATGCTCAAGATGTTACAAGATTCCCAAGCTAGGGAGGAGCTCCCAGACACACTTAAGGAAGCCCTCATCACTGTTCTCCCTAAAGAGGGCAAAGATCACACCTTGCCAGCCAGTTTTAGCCAATTTCTCTTATAAACATGGATGCTAAGATATTAGCAAATATTTTGGCCTCCAGGCTAAATAAGATCCTGCCACATGTGATTTATACATCCTAGGTAGGCTTTGTGAAGGGAAGAGCCAGACTGGGCCACTTAAGGGCCATAGTTTCCCTAATACAGATAGCTGCTGACCTTCCCACTCCAGCTGCAGCTGTCACAATAGAGTTTGAGAAAGCATTTGATTCAGTGGAGTGGGGATACCTGCATGCAGTACTGAAGCTATATAATGTAGGGCCTAATTTTACAACTTGGATTCATACAATCTACAACCAGCCAAGAGGAACAGTGATCACCAATGACACACTCTAGGACTCCTTTGTCCTACATAGGGGCATTATACAGGGATGTCCTTTGTCCCCACTGCTATTCGTCCTTACCATGGAACCTTTAGCAGCAGTGCCCAGGGACAATCCTAATAAAAGGGGTATCCCAGTGGGGAAACATGAGTACACCACCAAACTGTATGCTGATGACTGTATGGTTCTCACCGCAGACCTAAAGCACAGTATTCAACCTATATTGTGCACTCTGGAAGCTTTTGTGGGTATATCAGGCCTGAATATCAATGTTTCCAAATCCAAAATTATTCCTCTGAATAAAAGAGCTACCCCAGCAATAGTAGATCAGTCAGGCTTCCAGTGGGCACAAATGAGATTAAATATTTGGGAGTGCGGGTGAGCCCAGACCTCAAGAGTTGGATGGATAGGAATTTGACTCCCCTATATAAGCAACTACAGGGGAACATACAGAGATGGGAGCACCTACATCTCTCAATGGCAGAAAAAATTGCAGCTCTGAAACTAATGTTGGCTGCAAAGATGTATTACATCTTAGCCCACATTCCTGCTTTACTCCCTGAGGTATGGGCACAGAAACTCCATGCAGGTTTATATGGAGTGATAAACCTCCTAGATTTAGCAGGGCTTAGCTGAGAGCTCCGTGGATAAGGGCAGTATGGAACCTTCCAGTCTTCACAAATTACTCATGCATTTGTAGTGGCCAAAACCTGTCAGTGGTTCTGACAGTGTACTAATAACTCCCCTGCATGGTTAGACATAGAACAGGAACTGATGGAAAACTCCCCCCTTTCTGCTTATATGGGCCTCCCCATTCCTTCCAAGCATAATAAATGTATCACAATCAAAGCTAGTTCGCATGCTTGGAAGAAAATGGGAAAAACATCCAAACTATGTCTGCATGCATGCCTTAACACTCCCCTATGGAATAACCCCTCCTTTTGCATAGACCACAAGCCAATTGTCTGGGTAGAGTGGGAAAATAGACAGGTTCACAAGATCAAAGACCTGCTCATGAGTGATGGGGAGACGGTGGCCTCCTTTCAAGACATGCAAAAGAAATTTGGCCTACCTAAAGAACTGTTTTGGCAATACCTACAACTGAGGAGTGTGTATGCAGCATGGAGGAGAAGACCTTGCCAGTGCTCAGGCTCCATGGCTTCCCCTGGAAAAAAGATAGACAAGTCCCCCATAGGGCGATGGGTTAGGCAGAAAACAGGATTGGCCGGGATCATGCAAAGGGAAATGAGGTATGGCCCGCTGGACCCGTTTTTGGTGGCTAAGAACAAATGGCAGAAATTGTTAGGAGTAGCTATACCAATGTCAGCATGGAAAAAAATCTGGAGGAAGGCCCACCATGTGTATGCGGAGCAGTGAAGCCTGTTAATCCACAACATAGTGATGCATCTTTGGTATCGCACATCCACACAGTTAAAAAATATGGGCCTACTTCAGGAGAATACCTGCTGGAGGTGTAACTCCCCTGGGGCAGACCTCTTGCATGTACTGTGGGACTACCACCTAATTGCACCACTCTGGAGAGAGATTGCCATGCAATGCTTATAGGTCTGTTAGCAACCCCTGCCGCAATCCCCTAGCTTCTGGTTAATAGGAATAGAACCCCTGGGTATTTCCATTACGTATGCTCACTTGCTATGGCTTACACAAGCAGCTGTGGAAGGAATCAGGCTCTTTGTAAAGAGGTGGAGAACCCAGGAAATTCTCATAGTAAGAGACTAGACCCATGCTATGGAAGACTTGGCAGCCCATACCAGGTTAGTCCACTATGCAAAAAATACCAATAGGAGATACCAGGAATCTTAGGCCCCCTACTATGAGTATGTGCGACAAATTACATTTGCCATCTCCTCTTTTTACACAGGAGACAAGTTCCACCCACCATGATTAGTGGCTTTTATTACCAACTAGATCCAAATTTTGAAGTCGGCAGGGCCAAGAGTGAACCCCCACACTTTAAACTCTTTAGAAATAGGCATCACAAACAACAAGTAGCATAACTATACTATCAGCTGGATGAAGAGCATGAATACATATAAAAATTCACCCTAATTGACATCTAAGGTATTCCTGTGCAATGAAATCAGTAGTCCTAAAATACTCTATAAGTTTGCTTTATTTAATCCACACCTATGAGCCGCGTGCAGATTAAATTGTTAATGCATCTCCTTTTTTGCATAGAATGTTTTTGTGCCTGTTGTTCACCTGTACATGATTTTAAAGTTTATCTGTTTTTGTGACCACTGTATAATTGATGCATGTTGTTTCTTGATCTGCTTTGGACATCTATATATTGTTAAATTGTACATGAAATTCAAAAGTAACTCTATAAAAAGATTAAGTGTAAAAATAAATTTGCACAAGCTGAGTGGCAGTAAAGGCATCATAGATGTAATCTCACAATATGGAAGATATTTTGTGAGTGCCAAGTGGCTTTTTGTGCAAAATGAACAGGATTACCCAATCTTACAGATCTGGATTTTTAAAAATGTGCTGTTTCAAAAGTGTGTCAGGTTCCCACAGGAAAAACTAGTGCCATGTTACCAAACAGTGCTTTTTTTGAGGGAGAATTTTTTTAGTGTTGAGGCCTGTAGATGAAGTGTGTCTGGATCTGTAGAGGGAGAGTGTTTGTGTCAGGGAGCTGGGGGTGGTGTCAAGAGGGGCCATACAGGGAGGGCATGTGTGTCAAGGGGCTAGGGTTGTTGAATCACTGAGGAGAGAGGGATGTCATGTCAGTGAGCAGCCAAGAAGAAAGGTGGATATCAAAGGGGCTGTGGAGAAATGGTATGTTAATAGTTGGGAAGCAAGACTGTGGGCTTCAGAGGTGGGGGGAATGTGGGCTGTGGAGAGGAGGGATTTGAGGGGCATGTAGGGCCATGGGGAGAGGGGTACAGTAGGTTGTAAAGGGAGTGGGTGTCAGATGGGGGCTGTGGAGGGAGGGGATGTCAAGGGTCAGCAGGGGGTCAGACTGATAGCTGTTCAGCAAAATTCCTGGACAGTCCAGGTGTCTGGGACTGACCACACTAGGAATTTCTTAAGACCTCCCCTTCTTCCTCATGTGGGGGAATTGATAAGCCTCTAGTTCTATTAAATTTCTAAATTCAGTTCAGATATAGGCAGAGCATGAAGCTAGGCAGGTAAATTAGTAGACTAGCTGAACCTCTGGGTCTTTTTACATAGATTTATAGATTCATAGACAATGATGGCAGAAAGGGCCTATTGGCCCATCCAGTCTGCCCACCCTACCAAACTACTCCATACTGGTCCTAATGGCCATCCTTTCCTTTGTTTCTGCCCTTCCCCTTATCTAACTAAACATATATGCATGCCCCATCCCTGCTTGAAGCTGTTCACTTATTTTGCCTGTATCACTTCCTTTGCAAGCCTGTTCCATTTGTCCATCACGCTTTTTATGAAAAAGTGCTTATGGACATCCCTTTTGAATCTTCCCCCTGCAAGTTTAAGTGACTTATTACTTGTCCCTGAAGTTGAACTCAGGGAGAAAAGTTCATTGGTATCCACCCTGTTTATTCCATGTGGGGACTTGTATGTCTCAGTCATGTCACCCCATCTCCCTCCTTTTTTCATGGGTGTACATGTTCAAGTCCTGCAGCCTCCCCTCTCATGCCTTGTCCCCTAGTCCATGGACCATCTACATTGCCCTGCACTGTACTGTGTCCATCTTGTCACAATCTCTCTTCAAGTGTGGACTCTAGTACCTTGCACAGTATTCCAGGTGTTTTTGCACCAGTGACCTGTAGAATGAGAGGATCACCTCCTAACGTCTTCTGTTTATCCCTCTCCATATGCAACCCAGCATTCTGTTTGCCTTGCCCACAGCTCTATTACAATGTGCTGCTGTTTTTAGATTATCCAATATCATGACCCCCTAAGTTTTTTTTCTTCACTGGTGCTTTCCAGCACCACTTCCCCAATTTCATATTGCACTCCTGGGTTCCTCTTCCAAATGTGTATCACTTTACATTTTGTTGCATTGAAGCCCAGCTGTCAGATCTTTAACCAGCTCTCCAACCTGCCGAGATCTTTCTTGCATTGCTTTGCACCTTCCTCTGTGTCCAACCTTGCACAGATCTTTAACCAGCTCTCCAACCTGCCGAGATCCTTCTTGCATTTCTCAGTGTTCAACCTTGCACAGATCTTTATGCCAACTGTGACTGTGAAGAGGCAGATCTTGACCTTGATATCTTCCCCTATGTCACAAATGAATGCATTGAAGAGAACCAGTCCCAGCACTGACCCATGAAGTACTTCACCTGTTACTTACTTTACCTCTGAAAACTCCACATTAACTACTACACTTTCTGTTCTTCCCCTCAGCCAGTTTTCCACCCAAGTTGCCAATTTTCCCCCATCCCTAAGTCCATTATCTTCTTGATCAGCCTTCTGTGGAAGACTGAATCAACGGCTTTGCTGATATCCAAATGTACCACATCTACTGCCTGTCCTCTATCTGTTGCTCTGATCACCGAGTTGAAGAAGCTGACCAGATTTGTCTAGCAAGACCTCCCCCTCGTGAACGCATGTTGTCTAGGGTTTTGTAGCCCATTTCCTTCCAGGAAGTCCATCAGTTTCTCCCTTAGTAAAAACTCCATAATTTTCCCACTATAAACAGCAAGCTGATTGGTCTATAGTTAGTTCCCTGGCTCATCCATCCACCTGGTCTTGTGTATAGGAACCATGTCCACTGTCTATCAGTCCTAGGAACTACCCCTTTAACTAACGAGCAGTTGAATATGATTGCAAGTGGCCCTGCTATCACTTTCTCTGCCTCCTGTAGCATCCTTGGGTGTAAATTGTCAGATCCTATAGGTTTGTCTACTTTCAACCTTGTAAACTGTTTCAACACTCTTTTCTCTATTATTTTGACAATGACAGTTGAGCCCTTGCTCTCCTCCCTTCCCCTCTTCACCTTACATTCTGGCAGTGGCTGATTCTTCTCCCTAGAAAATAAGGAACAAACATATTTGTTTAATAGCTCTGCTTTCCCTTTATCCCCCTTCTCCCATCATTTTTCATTCTTCAATGTCACAATACCCCATTTGACCGTATGCTTCTCCAGGATGTACCTATAGAGGTCTTCTTCCCCTTGCTTCATTCCCTTTGACAGCCGGTGTTCTGTTTCTGCCTTGTCCTCTCCCTCCTTCCTGCTGACTACCTTTGTTGCCCCCAGCAACTTCTCCCTATCGTCCTCCTGTTGGCTTCCACTATACTTTAAGAATGCCCTCATTTTGGCTCTAACCACTGTTTTTACTGCACCCATGAACCATATTGGACCCCTTGCACCTTTTCCCTTTGATATTTTCACAATTGGGCTTTCTGATACTTATATTATTATTATTACTTTTTCAAAATTCTTCCCATTTTTCTTCTGACCCCTCCACCTGTTCTATACTCTTTGCACATTTTCTGCAACTATTCCCTCGTCTTGCCAAAATTTACTTTTTTAAAGTCTCATACCCTTACTGTGTTTGCCTGTTGATGGTCTCCAGCTGGACCTCCAGTACCACTGTTCTGTGGTCACTGGAACCTTCTGACACAATCTATGATGCTATGTATGTTGATAAGCCAGTAGCAACACAAGCACCCCACTCATAAGGCAGTTCTGTGTAGTGCATAGCAACACTGTAAGCATGTGGTACTGTAATTCCCAACCATTAGCACTGAAAATCATGTTACAGCAGAAGCATCACGTGGAATTGTACAGGGAAATTTTGCTTGCATCTGTATAATAAAAGGAAAACATTGGGGTTTGTTTCTGTGATCGACCAGTAACAGTATAAGTTCACCACTAAGGGGAGTTCCTGGCATCCGAGTGCAGTATTGGGGGTGCTGTACTGCTGGGGTGTGCCGGCCTTCAGATGAGATGTTAAACCGAGGTCCCTTCTACCCAACCTGGTGTTGTCCTAGTGGGTGTCCAGGTGGAAGTAAAAGAACCCAGGGCACTCTTCACAAAGAGTAGGGGACATTCCCAGTGTCCTGGAAAACATTCCCCTTCCCATAAACTGGTTCATGCAATTGTCCAGGCTGTGTGTGGGTGATGCTGTGCGATATGGCCACCACTACACATTCAGTCACTTCACTACCAGTCTAACATTGCTTGTAAAGTGCTTTGGGATACACTGTGTATGAAAAGCACTACATAAATGCTTCTTCCTCTTCTTCTTCCTCTTCCTCTTCTTCCTTCTGTAGGAAGGAATTAAATCTCCATCTCCTTCTAGTGGGAGTCTGTGGGTATGGAGACAACCAGATAAAAGTCACTGGACTATAGTCTGAAATCTCCACAGCCTCAATACGGTCATCCACCACATTTGCAACCCACTTCTCTGAGAAAGTACTATGTGGTTGGGAGAAATAGAAATACTCCTGATCTTCGGGGTGAATTAGTCTCCATTTGTCCAGTGTGACTGTCTCATTCACCAGGGTCTGTAACGTACTATAGGCAGGGGATCTGCTGCTGGAAGGAGCCTATTTCGATCTAAGAATTCCTCTAGTACTGCTTTCATATCCCCCCCCAACCAGGATTTGCCCTTTCCCTTTCTTCACAATTGTTTGGCCCAGTGACTTGAAAAAGGAGGCCTTTGTATGATTTGGCCCATACACACAGCAACGATTAACCACTGTCCTACAGAGGTGACCCACCACTAGAATATACCTGCCTTCCAGGTCCTTGTGTACCAATGTGGCTTTAAAGCCCACATTCTGATGCATCAGAATGGCCACCCCTCTACGTTTTGTGTTGTAAGCACTATTGTATACCTGTGACACCAATCCTGATTTTAATTTAGCTGCTTCTGGGTTCAGGAGAAGCATTTCTTGAAGAAATCGACATATGTGCCAGGTGTTTGAGATGAATGAGAATTTTCCTTCTTTTGATAGGAGAGCTGATTCCTTTAACATTCCATCTGGTGAATGTGATGTGCTTACTAGACTTGGGTAAACAATTTAATAAGACCTGCATTGTGGATGGAATTGAAGAATATAAAGAGTCTCTGCCAGCTGTCGCACTTTGACATCCAAGCATCAATAACTGTCATGCTATATCTGTCTATAGGCCCTGACAAATAGTAGGGGGTCTTGTATTCCAAGAATCAGGAAAAGGTCTGCAATATGTAACATTTAAGGGGCAGACATCAAGGTAACAATAATGAGCCAACATATAGAAAATACACATTTGTGCCCTTCTAAACATAAAGGCCAATAAAAGAATATAAATCATGTAACTGACATATTTACAGTTATTTATGGAGCCCAGAGAGGCAAACTTGGGTGGAGCTCTAACTCTCCAAACCCAACCTCTAGTGGGCTAGGCATCTGTGTAATTACAGACCTAGCAACTCATATGCAGACTCGCATATAATGTGCTAGA
Source organism: Neoceratodus forsteri (assembly GCA_016271365.2). Lineage (NCBI taxonomy): Eukaryota > Metazoa > Chordata > Ceratodontiformes > Ceratodontidae > Neoceratodus > Neoceratodus forsteri. The sequence goes on along the minus strand of CM028135.1, from coordinate 534,776,067 downwards.
CCTTGCCTGACCGTGTCTGATTAAACAGACCTTGTAACAGGAGCACCATAAGTGCTGAGTTGATTGTATCTGTACTGTCGACACATTAGAGGGTTAGAGCAGTCTTCCCATTGACTCTCCATAAGCCCTCATCATCAGCCTTCTTCATTGAAACATAGACTAGATAAGGAATGCTTCACCCAACCAGTCTGCCCATTTCCCTACCTATTGGATAAGCTGCATATCCTAGTTAACCAACATCCCATTTCCTCCTACCCCCCACTAGAATTGGTTTATGTCTGTCCCATGCATTCTTGAATTCCACCACTGTTTTTGACCCCACAACCTCCTCAAGAAGGCAGTTCCATGCATCTACTACCCTCACTGCAAAAAAAATACCTCCTAACATTGCCCCTGAACCATCCCCCCTCAATCTTCAAATTGTGCCCCCTTGTTCTTGCACATCTCCTTTTCTGAAAGATCCCACCCTCTTGGAATTTGTTGATTCCCTTGAGGTACTTATATGTTTCTATCATGTCCCCCCTCTCCCTCCTTTCCTCAAGGATATACATATTAAGCTCCTTTAGTCTCTTTTCATATGACTTCTGGTGCAGACCCTGCACCATTTTAGTTGCCCTCCTCTGGACTGCCTCCATTCTGTCTATGCTCTTGCAGAGATGGGGTCTCCTGAACCGCACGCAGTATTCCAGATGGGGTCTCACCAACTGTCTGTACAGAGGGATAACAATCTCTTGTTTTCTACTGGTGATGCCTCTTTGTGTGCATTCCAGTATCCCCCCATCCCTCCTTACTTCCTTCGCACATTCCTTGCCTACCTTTAGGTCATCTGATATGACTACCCCCAGGTCCCTTTCCATTTTTGTTGTTGTTAGTACCTCCTCCCATATTATGTACTCTTCCCCTAAGTTTTTATTTTCCAGGTGCATTACTTGCACTTCTTTGCATTTAATCTGAGCTGCCATAGTTTTGACCATTCCTACAACTTTGCCAAATCCCTTCTCATCCTTTCCACCCCCCCCCCGTGTATCAGCCCTATTGCAGATCTTTGTGTCATCTGCAAAGAGGCATACTTTCCCTTCCAGTCCCTCTGCAATGTCACCTATAAAGACATTAAAGTGGACTGGTCCCAGTAATGAACCTCGAGGTACCACACTGGTAACCCCCCTTTCTTCAGAATGGATTCCATTTATTATTACCCTGTGTCCTGTGTTCCAGCCATTGTTTTACCCAGGCTACAACCCTGGGACTCACTCTCAGGCTGGCTAACTTGTTTATTATTCTTTTGTATAGGACTGTGTCAAATGCCTTGCTAAAGTCTAGGTAGGCTGGGCCGTACCTGAAAATAGGCAAATGTCTTGTCTAGTGTACTTACCTGGTTAACAAAAGCAAAATAAATAAATGTCCACAGCCCCTTCCAGGTCTGCTACTTTTGTCACCAGGTCAAAGAAATTGATTAGATTCATCTGACATGATCTTCCCCTTGTGAATCCATGCTGCCTAGGGTCCTGTGTCCCACTGGCCTATAGGTTCCCAACAACACTTACCTTCAGAAGTGTTTCCATCATTTTCCCTACCACTGAGGTCAAACTAACAGGTCCATAGTTTCATGCCTCTGTCTTTCTCCCACTGTTGTGAAGGGAAATCACATCTGCCCTCCTCCAGTCCTCAAATACCACACCATCCTCCCATTATTTGTTAAAAAGGGTAGTCAGTGGTGTCAGTAGTTCTCCCCTTAGTTCTTTAAGAATTCTGGGGTGAATCCCATCAAGCCCCATTGCTTTCTCCATCTTCAGTTTTAGGAGTTCTTTCAAGACCCTTCCTTCTGTGAATGGACTGGTATCAACACCCCTATCCAGAGTGTTTCTATTGTTTGGTTTAGGTACCCCCCTCTTCTTTCGTAAATACTGGGCAGAAGTATTCATTCAGTATCCATGCTTTTTCACTGTCACCCTCTGCCCACCCTCTTTCCCTTTATTAAGCCTCACTATCCCTCCCATGGTCTTTCTTCGCTCCCTAATGTACCTATAAAAGGTTTTATCCCCCTTCTTAACTGAGTTGGCTATCTTTTCCTCAGTTTGGGCCTTTGCTAGTCTGACTGCCTTCCCTGCTTCTTTCTGCTTTAATTGGTACAATTCTCTCTCCTGCTCCTTCTGTGTTTCCTTATACTTCCTGAATGCTACTTTTTTCTCCCTAACCTTCCCCGTCACCTCTTTTGAGAACCATAGTGTTTTTTTCCTTCATTTTGTTTTACTGATTTGCTTCACACAAAGGCTTGTTGCCTCTGTGATGGCTATTTTGATTATTCCCCATCTTTTCTCCACCCCTTCTTCTTGCCTGTTTGCTAGTGTTTTTCTGAGGCACTCTCCCATTTTCCCAAAGTCAGCCCTCCCAAAGTACAATACCCTTGCTTTTGTATGGCTTGACTCTATGGCTATGTTTATTGTGAACCACACTGTTTGGTGGTCGCTTGTTCCCAGATGGCTACCCACTTCTAAATCCAAGATCCTCTCTCTGACCCCATTTGAGAGTACCAGGTCTAAGATTGCTCCCTCCCAAGTGATTTCCAATGCTAACTATCTGAGGCATGCCCCCTGTACGGCATTGAGAATGACCCTGCTCTTGGATGTGGCTGCAGCAAAGGTGCTCCAGTTAGCATCTGGCATATTCAGGTCCCCCATCAACAATATCTCCCCTTTTTCTGCCATTATAAGGATGCCTTCTATCATTTCCTTGTTAATTGCCTCCCCCTGAGATGGGGGTCTGTATGCCACTCACGTGTGGATTGTGGTGCCATTTCCTGTCCCCAGGGTGATCCATAGTGCCTTCTCTTCTCCCTGTTTACCCCTTTGTTCCATTGCTTTGATCCCTTCCCTTATGTAGAGAGCTACTCCTCCTTTGTTACCCTCCTTGTCCCTCCTGTAGACTGTGTACCCTGGTATGTTGACATCCCAGTCATGGTTCTCTATGTACCATGTTTCTGTCACTGCCACAATATCCAGGCATCCCTCTACTATCAAGACCACTAGTTCAGGGAGCTTGTTACCCAGACTATGGGCATTGGTACTCATCATCCTTCATTTTGTAATGGCCTTACCCCTTTTAGCCCCATCTCCATCCTTACTGCCTTTGCCTTTTTCTCCATTTACTCTGTCCTGCTCCCTATTGACTTCTTTACCTTGGTGTTTACCTCACTAACTACCCTGTTTTGTGAGGGGAGGCTGGGATGTCACTGCTCCTTTTCAGTGCCTCCCCCTTGGCTAGTTTAAATGCTTGCCAATGAAGCATTTAAACATATCACCTAGGATCCTGGTTCCCCCTCAAGTCAGATGTAAACCATCACTCCAGAATAGGCCTGTATCCCTCCAGGTGTACCCCAGTCCCTAATGAAGCAAAAAACCCTGAGCTCCACACCAGTTTTTCAACCATTCATTGAATCCCTTGGTGTGGAGTACTCTAGCCTTACCCATGCCATAGACAGGCAGCACCTCTGAGAAGGTTATCGTATGTGCTACTTGTCTAAGGCCCCTCTCCAACTCCACAAACTCCTCTTGCACTGCTCTGATCCCATTCCCAGCTAGGTCATTTGTCCCTAGGTGGACAGTGACATCCAGCTCCCTCCCCTATACAGCTGCTCCTGCAATCCTGAGGATTCTGTTCCTGTTCCTCCAAGCCATGGTGCCAGGCAGGCACCTTACTTTCCTCTCCCTCCATCCCCCAGTTCTAACCCACTATTGATTGAGTCCCCCACCAGGAGTTGTTTCCTTCCCCTGTGTGATCTCTTGCACCCTCCTGTGGGTCTCCTTTGTGGTGGTTCCCAGCATCATCCTTGGTCTTCACTGCAGGTGCCTCCATGAAGGAGCCACTGTTCATCAGAATGGAATATGAATTGTGGAGAGATAGAGCTGGAGGGATGCTCCTCTGTTTCACCACCCTTAACCTCATGGAGTTCACCTTGGTCCAACCACTCCTCTTTCTTGGCAATCTCTGAGACAGCAGCAGCAGTAGCCCTGGTGTTCCCTGGGTGGGGAGGTGGTTTCACAAATCCTAGCCTGGCTGGCCTGGAGATGGGCAACTTCCTCCATCAGACCAAGAGGTGCCTGCAAATAGGGCAGCATCGCTGCCTCCAGAACATCTCCCAGAAGACTGCCACCCCACAGCCACTGAATTGCACCACTCCCATCATGTCTTACTTTGTGGCCCCTCCCCTGTTGTTTTGTATGTTTACTCTTTCCTTCCTCTATTTATTTTTCTACCTACTTTCCTACTGCCTATGTGCCCTTACAGCTCTCGCCCTTCCTGTTCTGGGACAGGAACTCCCTGTATTCTTTGGTAGTCTCCTTCTTCCTCGCACAGAGTCAGACCTCCAGCAGCTGGGAGGGGGGGCAAGAGCTACTCTTTTCCTTCAAGGATGGCGAAACATATGTGTCACAGTGATCCTTCCCTTCCTACTGCCAAACAGGAAGTTCCTGTTTTCAGTCAAATCCAGTGCCTATAAAAGTGGAACTGGCTAAAAGTGGGAGGGTGGAGGGAAGGGAAAGAGGGCAATTAGTAAGAAACATTTTAGCTCTTTAGGTACATTGATACATAGAAATTGTCAGCAGATAAGGACCGCTAGGCCCATCTAGTCTGCCTGTAAGCCCTATACTTGTATGCAGTCACTGATCCTAAGTGAACAATGGCTTTTCATCACTCCCTTCCCACCCAATGCTCCCTTGTGCCTGTCCCTGGCATGTTTAAACCCCTCCACTGTGCTTGTCCCCACCACCTCTTACTCCTGTGTAGAAAAACATCCTCACGTTACCTTTTAATCTACCCTCCTCCAATTTCATAACATGTCTCCTCGTTCTGATATCTTTTCTACATTGGAAAAGATCCCCCACCTACAACTTGTTTATGCTGTTGAGGTACTTGAAAGTTTCTATCATGTCCTCCCTTTCTCTCCTCTCCTCCAGTGAGCACATATTGAGGTCTCTTAGTACCACCTCTTGGGTTTTGCGATGCAAGCCATACACCATCTTTGTCATCCTTCTCTGGATAGCATCTACCTAGTCTATGTTCTTATGCATGTGAGGTCTCCAGTACTGCATGCAGTACTCTGGGTGAGGCTTTTCCAGTGTTTTATACAATGGCATCACCAGCTCCTGTCTCCTGATAATAATGCCTCTGCCTATGCACCCCAGCATGCCACTGACCCTCCCTACAGCCTTTGCACACTGCTTTGATACCTTAAGGTCATCAGATATGATAACCCCTATGTCCTTTTCCTTTTTGGTGACAGTCAGCACCTCCCCCCCATTCTGTAGCTCTCCCCAGAGTTCCCCCTACCTAGGTGCATTATCTTGCACTTTTTTGTATTGAACCTCAGTTGCCACACCTCTGTCCATCTTTCAAGTTTCTTCAGGTACCTCTTCATTTTCTGCACCCCTTCTGGAGTATCCACTCTGTTGCAGATCTTGGTGTTATCTGCAAATAGGCTGACCTTTCCTTCCAGCCCCTCTGCATTGTCACTAATGAAGACATTAAACAGGACTGATCCCAGTACTGATCTTTGTGGTACTCCGCTAGTGACCTCTCTCTCTCCCTGGATTGGATCCCATTTACCACCACCCGCTGTCTTCTGTTCATCAGCCAGTTTCTAACCCAGTGTATCACCTTATGCACCATGCCCAGACTACTAATCTTGTTAACCAGCCTTCTGTGTGGGACAATATTGAAAGCTTTGCTGAAATCTAGGTAGGCAATGTCTACTGCCCCTCTCTGATTCACTTCCCTAGTCACCCAATCAACAAAATCTACCAGATTTGTTTGACAATACCTTCCTGCTGTGAATCCACGTTGCCTCAGATTCTGGGCACTATTGGATTCCAAGTGTGCCACTATCTTTTTCTTCAGCTGTGTCTTCATGATCTTCCCCAACACTGAGGTGAGGCTGACTGGCCTGTAGTTCCCCGCTTCCTCCCTACTGCCACTTTTGTGCAGAGAGACTACATGCACCCCCACTCCAGTCCTCTGAAACCATGCCTGTGTTGAGTGACTCTGTAAACAGGGCGGCCAGAGGTGCTGCTAGTTCCCTTCTCAGCTCCCTTAATATCCTCAGGTGTATGTGATCTGGCCCCAAGGCTTTATCCACCTTCAGTTTTGTGAGCTCCTCCAGAACTCTCTCCCCTGAGAATGGAATTGTGTCCACTTCTCTCTTCCCCCCATTGCCTCTGCTCCCCAACTGTGGTCCTTGACCCTCTCCCTCCTTAGTGAATACTGAACAGAAGTATTTGTTCAGCATTTCTGCTTTGTCTAGATCCCCCTCTTTACACTGTCCCTCCTCCCCTTTGAGCCTCACAACCCCCCACATTTTTTCTTTTATCAGTGATGTACCTATAGAATGTCTTGTCCCCTTTTTCCACAGTCCATGCTAAACCCTCCTCTGTCTGTGCTTGGCTCTCCTAACAGCTTTCCCTGCTTCCCTTAGACATTAAAGGTACACCTCCCTGTTCTCCTCCCTTTGGGTCCCCTTATACTTCCTGAAACTTGCTCTTTTCAGCCCTTACTTTGTCTGCTACCTCTTTAGAGAGCCATAGTGGTTTCCTTCTTCTTTTCCCTTTGGTCACTATCCAAATTCATTTGTTAGTTATCTCCACTATGGCTCCTTTTAGTTTCCCCCACTATTCCTCCACTCCATCTGTTACCTCTCCCTTCTCCAAGGCTGCTCTTAAACAGCTACCCATTTCACTGAAATCCACCCTCCTGAAATGTAATGCTTTTGCACTTGTGTGGCTTAACTGAGTCTCTGTCTCCATGCCAAACCACACCATGTGGTGGTTGCTTGACCCCAGCTGCCCTTCCACCTGGACTCCTTTGACTCTGTTTCCATTGGCTTCTACCAGGTCCAGAATTAATTTTCTCTGGTTGGCTCATGCACCAGCTGCCTGAGTCCAACCCCTGCAAGGATTCCAGGATGGCTGTGCTTCTGGCTGAAGCAGCTGCTTGGATGGTCCAATCTCCAACTAGCATATTGAAATCCCACATTAGCAGGATTTTGCCTTTAGCTGCCATGTTGTGAATTTCCTCCATTAGTACCCTGTCCACTTCCTTCCTCTGTGCCAGAGGTCTGTAGAGCATGCCATGATGTATTACTGTGCTATTATGTGGTTCAAAGGTGACCCACATTGCCTCAGCCTCCCCGTGTTCCCTGTAATTTTGTAGTCTTTATTCCTTCTCTGATGTACAGGGCTATCCTCCCCTCCCCCCTTTTTACCTTCTCTGTCCCTTCTGAACAGTGTATACCTCAGTACATTGACATCCCAGCTATGATTAGCAGAGTACCATGTCACTGTTATTGCTGCTATGTCAATGTCTGCATCCACCATTAAGGTTTCTAGGTCTGGAACCTTATTTCCCAGACTGTGGACATTTGTGCACATGACCTTCCATGTTTTACATCCTGCCCTCCCTCTGTTCTTGTTCTCTCTCTATTGCCTGTTTCCCCCACCCAGGTTTTGTTGTTCATGTGCTCCTGCCCCCCTTTCTTTATACACACTTTGCCTGCCTGCTTCTCACTGCCCACTTCAGTTGTTCCAGTTGTACATTTGTTTTTATGCATGTTACCATGGGGGACTTTTCCTAAGCCACCTGTCCCTCCTGACTCACCCCCCAGACAGCTTAAATTCTCATTACTGAAATATTCCAACTTCTCACTAAGGAATGATGTCCCCTTCATGGACAGATGCAGGCCATTCTCCTGGTACAAGCTCACATCTGCCCAGATGGGGTCCCAGTCCCCTATGAAGCCATATCCTTCCCTTCCACACCAAGCCTTCAGCCAGGTGTTGAAGGCTTGAATGTTCCTTAGGTACTCAGTGTCTATAAAAACAGTCAGGTAAAAAAATACTTTCTTCTGTAAACTACAGAAGAGTTACATAAAACCTGTTACAAAACACAAAAGTTACCTGAAATCTGTTACCAAACACGGAAACTTCCTGAAGTGTAGCAGCAAAAGAAATTCCCAAAGCAGACTGTGGAAAATAACTTTAACAACTAAAGGTAGTGGAAAGAGCACACAGCCATTTAAACTCAATTACATAAACCTGTTACAAAACAGAGAAGTTACATGAAATCTGTTACCAAACACAGAAGCTTCCTGAAAATCCAGCAGCAGTTAAATAAATTTAACAACTAAAGGTAGTGGAAAGAGCACACAGCTATTTAAACCCAATTACATAAACCTGTTACAAAACACAGAAGTTACCTGAAATCTGTTACCAAACACAGAAACTTCCTGAAGTGTAGCAGCAAAATAAATCCCCAAAGCAGACTATGGAAAATAACTTTAACAACTAAAGGTAGTGGAAAGAGCACACAGTGATTTAAACTCAATTATATAAACCTGTTACAAAACACAGACATTACCGGAAATCTGTTATCAAACATAGAAACTTCCTGAAGTGTAGCAGCAAAAGAAATCCCTAAAGCAGACTGTGGAAAATAGCTTAACAACTAAAGGTAGTGGAAAGTGCACACAGTGATTTAAACTCAATTATATAAACCTGTTACAAAACCCAGAAGTTACCTGAAATCTGTTATCAGACACAGAAATTTCCTGAAGTGTAGCAGCAAAAGAAATTTAACAGCTGCTCCTTGCTCTGAAAGCAATATTTCTGTCTGCCAAAAGCAAGCAGCAGGGAACTGTAATTGGAGACACCTGGTTTTCTGCTGCCTAAGTCACACCCCCATTTAACTGCTCTCCTCCTGACTTAGCAAACTGAGAAGCTGATACAGTCCCCTTCCCCCAACACAGAAAAACACACTGACTCTTTTTTGTTTACCCTAATTGAGATCCCACATTTCTAATGAAGTATATGTTTACCTAATCCTAAAAGGCTCTGACTCCTGCTGAATTAGAAGTGTTCTATTAGTAAGAAATGTTCTAGCTCTTTAGTCAGCTGCTCCTTGCTCTGAAAGCAAGATTGCTGTCTTCATCACCAATAGGTGATGCTTGAATACATGGTTGTTAATCCATTGCTGATCGCATAACTACTCCTATTGGAGAAGCCACTATGATTCTCACCAGAACTGGTGGCTGGTCCCATAGGAACCATTGTTCAGTATTGTGTTATCATCGGGGTGTGAGGAAGGGGGGGAGCTGAACTGAACTTCCTAGTGGGACTGCTGTATTTTGATAGAAGGGAGGGTGGATTAAAGCAACCATATAATGGAGGGCAGCACGATGTAAGTCTGCAGCTCTAGCAGCAGTCAAACCTGCCAATCTTGAAAGAAGCATGCAGGCAAATGTTGTGCTGTACATTAGTTGCATGTCCTTGTGCCCTTGTGTTAGGGGGGAATTTCTTAATAAGGGGAGGGTTAAAAGGGGGAAAAGAGGGGAAAATAAGGGGGGTTACTGGACTGGTGGAGACATGAAGGGTAGCCATTCAATGTGCAATGAATAAAACAAGGCGAGAAAGTAAGGAGGTAGGGTGGAGGGGCAGAGTGGCTGACTATTCATTATACAGATGGGAGGGGGAGGCAATATCACTACACAATTGTGGCTGCATCCTGATTTGACTTGCACAGAATCTGAATAGGAAGATTGCCTACAGTGGGGTGCTAGTGCATACCATCATTTTATGGATTAGGGTCAGTTGTGACTAACAATCAGGAAATGACAGTTGGTTTGTCACTCCAGGCTAACAGCTAACATATGTCAATGCGACCATCAACCAGTCCTGCACCAGTCCATAGCAGCATGCATTCACTGCTTCTAAGACCTCAGGCTGGCAGTGATCTAAGCATACATGTAGGCCAGCCTCCCTCTAACTCTCATCCATCATGTCATTTCCCCCCCCCCATTCCCAGATCTGCTTTACAATGGCAAGAAGTAGTGAAATGCATCATTGAACCTGCCATATATAATACAGCTTGTAGACAGGTCATTAAGGGAACTCAGTGAGATCAGATCTGCTGTTGAGTGGCTCCAGAGCTGCATCACAAAGGAGATCTTATCCCTATTTGTGACAGTTAAAGAACAAGGAGTGAGGTAGAAGCCATTGTATGCATATTCCCAAGTGTTCAAGTTTGAAACCATGCCATGGCCAACTTGGTATAAGGGAAGTGGGGGCAGCTTCAGCTCCCACACGGTCAGACGGCATGCAGCCGACCGAGACCAGGATGCCCACTTGCAGCTCCTTGGAAGCTGCCTGCCCTTGAACAGGGCTGCTTCAGCTCCCCCACAGTCAGGTGGCACCCAGCCAACCAAGACCAGGATGCCCAACTGCAGCTCCTTGGAAGGTACGGTGACAGCGCAGCCAATCAGAACACAGGCATTTCCAGCAAACGTGCTCTGATTGGCCAGGACTTTTTCCCCTTCTTTTACCACCTGGCACTTTTTACAAATAGATTTAGCTGCAACTAAGCAAAATTCAAGTGTCTGATAGAAGGATTTCAACTGTATTAGCTGGATTGTAATTTCTACTACTGTTTTAAAGTGCTTACAGCTCTTCTGTTGTTTCCTTGCTCCTTCACCCCCCCCATCCAAGTACTCTGGCTTGGCACCGAAAAGTCTCACTCTCCTTTGTCTTGCTAAATTGCTCTATCTAAACCTGTCCTGCCTCTATGCTATTTAACCCCTGCTATTTTTCTTCTCTCCAGCTGCCTGCCCTTGAACAGGGCTGCTTCAGCTCCACCACGGTCGGACGGCACCCAGCCAACGTAGACGAGGATGCCCGCCTGCAGCTACTTGGAAGGCACGGTGACAGCGCAGCCAATCAGAACACAGGCACTTCCAGCAAACCCACTCCAATTGGCCAACACTTTTTCCCCTGCTTTTGCCACCTGGTGTTTTTTACAAATAGATTTAGCTGCAACTAAGTAAAATTCAAGTGTCTCATAGAAGGATTTTTGGCCCTCCCACCCACCCTCCACTGATTAAATACACCTATTTCCCACCCACATTCCATCTCGCTCCATCATTGGTTAGTAAGCCTAGCAGCACTCTCCCTCATTGGCCAATAAACCTAGCAGCACTGCTCGCTCCCTCATTGGCTACCTAAAACCTCATTCTCTCTGCTTTCCCATTGGTTCCTAGTCCTTACAGATCCCTATAATTTCCCTGCCCCCGCATCCCAGCCCTCCATCTTCTCCACTAAGTAACTACAGCACCTACCTTCCCCGCTAAGTAACCACAGTAGTAGGGTCCTCCTAGCACCTGATCCTCACCATGATTCTTCTACCAGGCCACCTGACCTTGCTCATCCCTATTCTCTTCTCTCTCCCTCCCTTCCTTTCCAAAATGCCACCCACCTCTCCCATGCTCCCCTCCCAAATCCTGCCAAAGCTCATTGAGCTCTCCCACCCCTCCAGCCTGGCGTCCACCTCCCCTTTCACCCAAGCATGGACACACTCTACCACACATCCAGCCCATTTCTTTTCAACCCATCCCTCTCCTGGGTAATTTTTAAACTTATTCCCCTATGCCCAGCTCATACACACCATCAATCTAAAAGACGACCGTGCGCAGTCAGTCATATACAGCTATTCACTAACTACCTAATTCTCACTCTCCTGCTCCTTGCAGTAGGTGACATCCACCCTAACCCAGGCCCCAATACTACCCCCCATGCCCCTCTCCAACATCAGCCTCTTCTTCACCTCAATCTGTGGACCTTCTCCCACATGGTCTGTGCCTCCTGCACCTAAATATAAGAAGCCTTGTCCATAAGCTTGACTCCCTTCAGGTTCTTGCCATCCACTATGCTCTAAATATTCTTAACCTGTCCAAAACATGGCTCAATAAAAACATCAGCCACTCCTTTGTTGCTATCCCAGGCTACACTATGGCCTACCAAGATAAAGCCTCTAAAGGCAGCAGAATAGCCATCCACGTAAACTCAGACTTGCACTATTCAGTGGTCTTGACCAAGTCCGAACCAAAAGTCCTTGAAGTAATACTAATTCAGCTTGTTCTTCCCTTCTCACTACCAATCTACATTGGTGGGAAATACTGCCAACCTGGTACACCAGCTTCTGCTGTCACCGACCTCCTCAAGCAAATCTCCTGCCTAACCACGATAAAGGAACTCTACATTTTGGGTGATCTTAACTACAATTGGCTAGATCCTGCCCTCAACAAAACCAGGACTGAAATTTCCACCATAAACCTCTCACAAATCATTACTGAGCCCACCCAGCTTAACCTAAAATCTGGTAACCACTCGCTCATCAACTGGGTCCTTACCACACACCCCACCTAGACAAACAAGCCGGTATTCTTCCTGACTCCCTCAGTGACCACCATGTAACCTTCTTGGTGCGTAAAATCCACCACCCAAAATCCCCCATTAAATTCATAGTCCATCACTGCTATAAATCCCTCATGCTAGCCCCTGTATTAGATGACCTTGCACTAGCAAACTGGGCCCCTGCCCCTCTAACGATCTCCATTGATGATGCTTTCCTACACTTCAAAAACACATTCCTCAGTGTCTGGAACACCCCGCCCCCACTGCGTCGTACAAGAGTACGAGGAAACCACCTACCTTGGATCACCCAAGAACTGATAGCATGTCAAATTGCACAGGACAATGTCTGGAAAACGCATACATCCTCATGCCTCCCACAACACCTCTCCACATACCACATGCTCCATATCAAGTGCACCGCTCTGCAGAAGCAGAGTACTTCAGCAGCTCCCTCCAGTCAAACCTAAATTAACCCTCAAAATTCTGGAAGGTCATTCACTCCCTATTCACCCCACCAGCTGCCAATCCCACTTCAATGCTAAATGTTAATAACTCTGTCCTATCAGAGCCCACAGCAGTCACCACCGAGTTCAATGTGTACTTATCAACTTGTGCTGCCACCCTCCTGTCTTCCCTGCCCAACACTACACCTCTAACACCACCTACAGACATAAGGACCCAGACTAGACCTCGCTCCTTTTCCTTTAAAGACATCTTTGCAACTGAGGCCCTAGATGCATTACTTTCTCGCAACCCTTCAAAAGGCAAATCCCTGGATGGATTAGACCCCAGACTTCTACGCCTCCCCGGCCCGCTATAGCAACTCCACTTGCCAAACTCCTAAACCAATCCTTTGCTGCTGCTGCCATTCCCCATGCATGGAAGTACACCATTGTCATCCCTCTGCCAAAAGGAGGTGGCCCTACATCCCCCTCTAACTACCACCCTATCTCCCTCCTCCCAGCCCTAGCAAAACTATAAGAACACCTTGTGTTCACTCAACTTACCTCCTTCCTCTCTGACTCCAAATTCTTCACGCCATACCAGTCTGACATCAGGAAGGGACACTTCACCACCTCCTCCCTGATAAGGCTTACAGACAATATCCTGACAAGCATGGACAGTGGACTGATCACCTCAGCCATTTTTGTCGACCTTGCAAAAGCCTTCGACATTGTCTCCCAACCCATATTGCTCTCGAGTTTTGCTGAATCAGGCAACTCTGTTGCAGCCACAAACTGGTTCAGATCATACCTCTCTGATAGAACTCAGTCCGTTAGAGTCTCAAATGTGATCTCCACCCCCCCCTTCCCTTAATTACCGGTGTCCGACAGGGGTCGGTTCTTGATCCCGTTCTGTTCTCTATATTCCTAAATGACCTGCCACTCATCTGCTCTACTTTCTCAATCCACATGTATGCACATGATACTGTACTCCACTATTCAGGCTCCGCCCCTGATGTGGTACAATCAAACCTCCAAGCTGACTTCAACAAGGTACAGCAATGGTTTAGCTCACACCAGCTTTCCCTAAATGCAAAAAAAACTGTCACTATGCCCTTCAGCACACGACAACGCCTGGCCAGACTCCCCTCCCTTTCCTACTTCGCCACCCTGGATGGCCAAAAACTTGAAGATGTCTCCTCCTTCCGTTACTTGGGGGTCTGGCTTGACAGCCATCTCTCCTTCTCTGACCACATCGATGCTATCTCAAAAAAACTGCACCCCTTGCTTAATGTACTATATAGGAACCACAGCAGCCTCCCTCCCCGAGTCCAACATGAACTGGTCCTGAAGATGATACTGCCCTCCATCGACTACTGCGACATTGTATACAGTGGAGCCCCTAAGTCCACTCTATCTAAACTATACACACTTTATAACACCTTGTAAGAGAGAGCAAGCCGAAGATCCATCTGCCCCCCCCCTTTTTGGGTTTCCTTAATTCAAATACTGCAGGACATTCAGAGGGACTCCAAGATGTACACTGTGTCCTGTTTTATGTTGTATGTTGTGTTTGTTGGGCTGGCCACCCACAATCTGTATTTATTTTTATGTCTTCTGTTGTGTGTGATCCCCCCCCCCTTTGTGTACATCATGGATCTCCTTCATAACTCTAGCAGCCTTAAGTTATGGAAACTAGTGTGAAGCAGAAATGTATTTAAAAATAAAGAAAATGCTGGCTTGTAACTTCAAGTCTTCAATTAATTAGTTTAAAGCCTCTTTGAAAGCACATTGCGACAGTGCGGGCGTTTTAAGAAGTCTGCTCAAACGCTCGACCATCGCAGAGATGGAAAAGGCTCTGGAAGCAGTCTTTAATTTAATAAGGTGTCCGTCTGCATTATAGACAGAACGGATGAAAAGAAACAAAATACAAGTGAAGTAAAGCCTTCCTTTTATGGGAGATACAGAGAAGTCCAGACTGCTGCTGTTTAAATTCATTCTGAGCTCTGCCTTTGTTGTTTAGTTAGCAGTCTGTAGAAAACTGTTTAAACCGCCTGAAAAGTACTGGTTTGGGCACAATATTCTATCGCTAGTGCTGCCATTTAATTAAAGTAAATTCTCCACAAGGCACAGAAGGAGTTCCCCTTAAAAGCACTACTGAAAGAGAGTATTGGTAATGTGGTAAACTTTGTTTGTGTGCCTCTGCTTCTTGCTGAAAACACTCACATTACCAACACTTCTAGGAAGAAATATGTTTGGCTGTACTAAAAGAATTAAGTAACACTGACTTACCTGTATAAGGCAACTTAAATTATACCAAGGTAGTTTTCTTTTTAAAGTTTCTGTGTAGCCAAATGTTGCTGTTTCAGAAGCTCCCTGCTTCATTGTTCCTATGGACCGGCACCAGTTCCCCTGTTTTTATCCCTTAAAGAGGAACTTCCTTCTGTGAAAGTTAAAATATTGAGACAGCTCATAAAATTTGTTTTGAATGTCAAAATGTTTTTGAATGTTACTTTATGTTTAAATAAAATAAGATATTTTATTTTGAGAAGATTGAATGGATAAAATTTTAAAACTGGAGTAACGAGGTCACATGTCTGTAGAAACTGCTATATAAGCAGAACTACCTAGGAAGCTAGCAGTGTAAAGGAGGGTGTGAATCTGTTAACACCCAGTCCTGAGATAGTCAGTACTACCTCTGATATGTAAACTATAGACTTTTTGGCTTGGTTTATTATTTTTTCATTTCCAGTCCACTCTAGGTAATACATTTTTAAGTTTATTCTGCTAATTTTTGTCCGAGCACTTTGTTTATCCCACACCATTTCACATTTGGTGTCAGAAGTGGGATGCGGGTTCGAGGAGGACCTGTTGGCGGATCTGAGGGCAGATTCTGAGTGTATGCAGTCGGACAAGGCAGGAAAGCGGACTATCCCAGCTACAAGGTCATTTATATTAGCCACACAGTTGCCTTTATTGTCTGGGCTGGAGCCGACGGTTCGAAGAAAAGTGGCTAAGGTGACAATGGAGGGAGACGCTTTGGAAATGGAAACGGACAAGGATACAAAGGCTATTGAGAAGGGTGCACAAGCAGCTGAACCAAAGGAAGAAGAGCCACCAGAGGGTCCCCATGAGTTGTTATGATGGTTGTGCTTGAGACAGACAGAACTGGAGCGAGAAAGGGAGAGAGACCGAGTTGAAAGAGAGAGAGATCGGGCAGAGAATGCTGCTAGATGGACTGACACCCTATGGGCTATTCAGGTACTCGGTTCCACAAGATCTCCTTCAACACCCCTGGTGGGCCAAAAAGACATAAGGTTGGTCAAAATGACTGAGTCAGATGATATAGAAGCCTATCTTTTAACATTTGAGAGAGTGGCCGCTGCTTGTGCCCGCCTAGAGATCAGTGGTGGTCAGGCTGGCACCATATTTAACTGGGAAGGCTAATTAGCCTACAGTCATACAGACCTTGCACACATAAATGACTATGATTATGTTAAACATGCTATTTTAAAAGATATGACATAAGTCCTGAAACCTATAGACAGCGTTTTAGAGCATATAAATTCCAAACGACAGATACACCTCAAGATTTATATACACATCTGAAAGATTTATGTCATAAATGGTTGCAACCTAACACAAGAACAGTGGTACAGATTGTAGAGAACATTATTTTGGAACAATTCATCCAGGTCTTACCCCAAGATGTGCAGTTATGGGTTAAGGAACATCGCCCTGAAACCTCAGAGACTGCCATAAGGCTAGTAGAAGATTACCTGACTGCCAGACCACAACGCCCTAAAACTTTTATGAACTCTAGAAGCCAGACTGTGACTATAAAACCTAGTAACAATGTGAGATCATTTAGTCCTCCTATGCTGCACCCTAGTGGTAACATTGGGAATAAGAACTACAATAGACCAAGTAAAGGTTTCAATCATGAAATAATATGTCATGAATGTAAAACCAAGGGCCATATTGCTTGGTTCTGTCCAAATAAAAAGGATGAAACAATTCATCTAGCCCTTGCTAATTGGGGCCATTATGTTACCACTGTAAAGATTGGAGGAAGGACAGTTTCTGGCCTAGTAGACTCTGGCAGTAAACAGACACGGATTCATGCTTCATTGGTGGATAAGCCAAAATTAGGGGAAGCAACCACCGGAGTGAAATGTGTCCATGGAGATGTTCACTGGTACCCTTTGACAGAAATAGACATACAAATAAATGGGACTATGCATAAAATGAAAGTGGGCATAGTACCTTCTTTACCTGTACCAGTTATAATTGGACATGATTACCCTTTCTTTGACTCTTTGTTAGCTATGAATATTGGAGCAGCTGCTATACAGGAGAAAACAATGCAAGAGATGGAACTGGGACAAATATTTCCTTTTGAGGGGGAGGTATTTGGGACCATTGGCAAAAGTAGAAAAAGCAAATCACAAAAACAGAAGGATAAAAAGGCTTGGAACCAAAAAGACACTGGACTAGAGACATTAACAGAAAACTTCATGTTACCTAATAGAGAGTTTATAAGTGTACAGAAAGCTGATAAAACACTAATCCCTTTTTGTTTCACAGGTAGTGTCAACAATACCTACTGAGTCTCAGCAACCATATTTTATTATTAAGGATGAATTATTGTACAGGGTAGGTATAAATTCCCATACAGGGGAGGTGGTAGAACAACTGATGGTCCCTGGCCCTTTCCGAGAAAGATTACTATCCCTTGCTCATGACCTCCTATGGCAGGTCATCTGGGCAAGGACCGAACATTACAACGTTTGCTATACCGGTTTTATTGGCCGGGAATACATGAACAGGTGGCTCAATACTGTAGAAGTTGTCCTGAGTGTCAACAGGTTGCAGCAATAGGCCGGAAAGACAAAGTGTCCCTGTTACCAATGCCCTTGGTTAGCAATGTATTTGAAAGGGTTGCAATGGATATTGTAGGCCCATTGCCGAGAAGTACAAAAGGGAATCGCTTTATATTAGTGGTGGTAGATTATGCTACAAAATATCCTGAAGCGATACCCCTTCGTACTGCCACCACCACCCGGATAGCAGAGGAATTAGTGAAAATTTTCAGCCATATGGGGATTCCAAAAACCATTCTAACTGATAGAGGCACTAATTTTTGTTCAGTGTTGTTACAAAAATTGTACCAAGCTTTAGGCATTAAAGCGGTTTTCACCACCCCCTACCATCCACAAACAGATGGGTTAGTTGAGAGGTTTAACCAAACTCTAAAAAGAATGCTCAGGAAATACGTGACAGAGGAAGGTAATAAATGGGACGTTTATCTACCCTATTTGATGTTTGCATATAGGGAGGTGCCACAAGCCTCGACGGGGTTCTCTCCATTCGAGTTACTGTATGGACATAACCCAAGAGGCCCATTGGACATTATTAAAGAAGAATGGGAAGACAAGAAGGGGAAACATAAGATAGAACCTTTAGAATATTGGCAACAACTGAGACGAAGGTTAATAACCTATGTAAAGAAAGCACATCAAAATAATTTACAACAACAAACTAAACAAAAAGAATACTATGACAAAGGAACAAAGCTCAAAGAATTCACTGCAGGTGATAAGGTTCTACTTTTATTACCCTCCTCTGAGAATAAGTTACTTATGAAATGGCAAGGGCCATATCAGATAGTGGAACGTAAGGGCCCAGTAACTTATTTGGTGGCTTGTCCTGAAAGGAAGAATAAAAATAAAGTATATCATGTCAACTTGCTAAAACCCTGGGTGGACCAAACTTCTCTCTCCTGTAACTATGTCAGCCCTGAAACATCTGAATTTGAATCTGAATTAGACATAGCTTATAAAAGGTTAGAGGGTTTGAGTAACCTCTCAGAGGTGCAAATTAACCCACATTTAACTACCCAATGAACATATACATTACAAAGTATATTAGAACCCTATAGAACACTATTTACAAGTTTACCTGGAAAAATTACACATGCAGTACATCATATTGTAGTATCTGAAGACACCCCTATTAGGCAAAAAGCGTACAGAATCCCTGAGAAACTAAGGGAAAAAGTAGTACAAGAGATCAAAAAGATGCAGGACCTGAGGATTATAGAACCATCACATAGTGAATGGACTTTTCCTATGGTGACAGTGGGAAAAAAAAGAAGGTGGAATTAGGCTTTGTTTAGATTTTCGATGTCTAAATGCCATATCCAAATTTGATTGTTACCCAATGCCCCGGATTGATGACATCATAGATCGCCTGGGGGCAGCCTGTTATATCAGCACCTTAGACTTAACAAAGGGATACTGGCAGATTCCTCTAGATCCAAAGGATAAAGAAAAACAGCCTTCAGTACACCGATTGGCCTATACCACTTACAGTGATGCCATTTGGCCTGCATGGGGCCTGCTACATTCCAACGGGTAATGGATAATATTCTGCAACCTCATACAGAGTATAGTGCGGCCTACCTGGATGATGTTGTGGTTTTAGTCCTTCATGGGAAGAACATCTACAGCATCTCCAGGCTATATTATGTACCCTGTCAGAGGCCGGGTTGACACTAAATCCCCCTAAATGTTCATTGGCAATGCAGGAAACCAGGTATTTAGGTTTCCAAATTGGAAATGGGCTGGTAAAGCCAGAAATCTCAAAGATAGAAGCAGTAGCCTATACCCCCCAGCCAAGGACAAAAACAGATGTAAGGTCCTTTTTAGGACTAGTTGGCTACTACAGACGATTCATTCCTGATTGTTCCACAAAATCAGGACCTCTAACCGACCTCTTACAGAAATGTAAGCCAGATAAGGTAAACTGGACACCTGAATGTGAAGAAGCATTCAGCAAACTAAAGGCTCGGGGTATGTTCTTCACCAGTCCTACACTCTCCTGACTTTAACCGGCCATTTATAGTACAAACAGACGCGTCCAATTGTGGTATAGGGGCGGTACTTAATCAATTAATACAGGGAAAAGAGCATCCAGTCATATTTATAAGCCGGAAGTTACATGAGAGAGAAAAACATTATTCAGTTATTGAAAAGGAGTGTCTGGCAATCAAGTGGTCAATAGAAGCTTTACGCTTTTATTTATGGGGTAGGGAATTTGAGTTATGGGTAGACCACAACCCTCTATGTTGGCTTCATGTGATGAAAGATAAAAAACCCTCGTATAATGCGATGGTACTTAGCAATGCAACCCTACAGGTTTACGATAAAATATAGAAAAGGTTCAGAGCATAAGAATGCCGACTTTCTATCTAGATATGGAGTAGAAACTGTACCTACCTATCTTCAGGCCTCGGGGTAAAAGAAAGGTAGTGATTATTAAAAGAAATAAGTATTTTGAAAGTATCTATAATAGATAGTGTTTTTTTGTTTTTTTTTTTTGGGACCCCGAGGTGGAGCCTTGGTGAGGGTGGGCTATGGCTCCATCTCTTGAGTAGAGATCTGAAGATAGGTATAGTAGTAGCTCTTGTAAACCAAACATAATTTGTTTGGTTTTGGGTGGGGAGAAATGTAAGAGAGAGCAAGTCAAGATCCATCTGCCCCCTTTTGGGTTTCTTAATTCCAATGCTGCAGGACATTCAGAGGGACTCCAAGATGTACACTGTGTCCTGTTTTATGTTGTATGTTGTGTTTGTTGGGCTGGCCACCCACAATCTGTATTTATTTTTATGTCTTCTGTTGTGTGTGATCCCCCTTTGTGTACATCATGGATCTCCTTCATAACTCTAGCAGCCTTAAGTTATGGAAACTAAGTGTGAAGCAGAAATGTATTTAAAAATAAAGAAAATGCTGGCTTGTAACTTCAAGTCTTCAATTAATTAGTTTAAAGCCTCTTTGAAAGCAGGCATTGCGACAGTGCGGGTTTTAAGAAGTCTGCTCAAAACGCCGCACTATCGCAAGGATGGAAAAGGCTCTGGAAGCAGTCTTTAATTTAATAAGGGTGTCCGTCTGCATTATAGACAGAACGGATGAAAAGAAACAAAATAAAAGTGAAGTAAAGCCTTCCTTTTTATGGGAGATACAGAGAAGTCCAGACTGCTGCTGTTTAAATTCATTCTGAGCTCTGCCTTTGTTGTTTAGTTAGCAGTCTGTAGAAAACTGTTTAAACCGCCTGAAAAGTACTGGTTTGGGCACAATATTCCTATCGCTAGTGCTGCCATTTAATTAAAGTAAATTCTCCACAAGGCACAGAAGGAGTTCCCCCTTAAAAAGCACTACTGAAAGAGAGTATTGGTAATGTGAGTAAACTTTGTTTGTGTGCCTCTGCTTCTTGCTGAAAACACTCACATTACCAACACCTCTAGGAAGAAATATGTTTGGCTGTACTAAAAAGAATTAAGTAACACTTGACTTACCTGTATAAGGCAACTTAAATTATACCAAGGTAGTTTTCTTTTTAAAGTTTCTGTGTAGCCAAAATGCTGCTGTTTCAGAAGCTCCTGCTTCATTGTTCCCTATGGACCGCCACTTTAGTTTCCTGTTGTTATCCTCACAAAGAGGAACTTCCCTTCTGTGAAAGTTAAAATATTGAGACAGCTCATAAAATTTGTTTTGAATGTCAAAATGTTTTTGAATATTATTTTATGTTTAAATAAAATAAGATATTTTATTTTGAGAAAGATTGAATGGATAAAATTTTAAAACTGGAGTAACGAGGTCACATGTCTGTAGAAACTGCTATATAAGCAGAACTACCTATGAAGCTAGCAGTGTAAGGAGGGTGTGAATCTGTTAACACCCAGTCCTGAGATAGTCAGTACTACCTCTGATATGTAAACTATGGACTTTTTGGCTTGGTTTATTATTTTGTCGTTTCCAGTCCACTCTAGGTAATAAATTTTTAAGTTTATTTTGCTAATTTTTGTCCGAGCACTTTGTTTATCCCACACCATTTCACACACCTTCTGCCTCTTTGCTCTCGATGCCTCTCCCCTCACCCACCACTGCGACCTCTACCGAGCCTTGGCACTTCTGTCCCTCAAACAGCCGCATCTCTCACTGTGCTAAATTTGTCTCCAACCTATGGCTCGGGTCCATCCCTTCCTACCTTGCCACCATGCTCACAGATGCCCCATCCCCCTCCCATCATCTTGGATCCAGTGACTCCAGCCAACTTTCAGTCCCTAGGCAGAAGACCTCTGCCGGTCAAGCTGCCTTCTCACACTGGCTACCCAAGCTCTGGAACGCCTTGCCACTGCAAATTCGGCACTCCTCCTATTCCTACTCTCTGTCTTCCACCCTAGCAAACTTTCTTACTACAAATTGCTCCTGTCCCTGAACCTGCCATGCCCCACTATCCCCTCCCCAATACCTGACCAGTGACCTTAGCCTTGGTACAGAAACTGGCATATAACCCCAACCTTGCACTTATGTCCTCGGCCTATTTTGCCCTATGTACTGTGTATAACTGTAAAACTGTGATATACATCCTCTGCTGTTACAACTGTTACTACTGTGCTAATTTACCCTGTCTGCTGCTTCTTGTCACAAAAAATTATTTGTTACTATAATATCCTAAGCATTCAATGTGTGCTGCTTGTATATTCGTGCAATCATGTATCCTTATGCTGCTTTTTATTTGCTTCTGTTAACTGTTCACTTGATAACCTGCATGTTATCATATCCATGTGTACCTCCCCGAGGTTGCACCAGGAGACGAGCATCTTGTTGCTTAGTGTGCCTTTCCTGGTGAAACAATTGCAATAAATAAATAAATAATAGTACCACAGCAGGCAGATCCCATCTTGCAGAGACCCAAGTAAACAAGCCCCAGTCATGCCCATGCTCCCACCTCCCACCTACCCCCAACCCACACAATAAATTTTAGAGCAACCAAGTAATTCAAGACCATATAAATGAGTGGCAATTCTCCGGACTGTGACAGGGAGACATAACAGCTGGATCAAGGGAAGGCAGCCTGCCACAATACAGGGGCCACCTAATGCCTCCATATGCACCCGGTCTGTCCCCACCTTGCAGTTATCATCATAGTCTGATCTAATATTAGTATTATGCAAGATTATGACAGTGTTGCAAGATTATGGCATTTTGCTCCATAGCTTTAGTACTGTATCTATACACAAAGAGATTGTGTGTTCATTCTATTTGAACAGGTGGGGAAAAGAAAAATTTAATTGACTGCTAAAAGAAGCGAAAGTCTGTGAGCCTGCAGCTGTAGCAGGAGTCAGACATGCCTGACACTGAAGAGGTGCACAGGTGGGCACTTCAGGTTATGTTTAGTGGGTATCCAGCAGTTTTGAGGAACAGTGTCCCATATAAGTGATGAGCACCGTGGGGGGAGTGGAACCGAGGTGGAAGATAAAAACTGGGATGTTCCATATAGCCTTGTATACCTAGAAGGTAAGTGGCTATTGGCAATGGGGGTTAGCATTAGTCTCAGTCATTTTTGTCATCTTACATCTCATACGTCCCTACCCATAACACATCAAAGTGGTGGTTGATGAGTGATACCTGATCATAAGCCTAAAGGCCGAATGGATGAACATGTAGCCATACCCTCTGACTACACCCTGGGCACCAAGTTGAGAGTGGTGTCCACCAAGTCTCTTTGTTCCTGCCCCCACCAATCCCAGTCCACAAGCGGAGGAGAAGTGCAAAAGCTAAAAATGCAAGCACTGTATTGGTAGAAGATCAAAGGCATGGGAATGGTGGCTTAAGGCATTTGATGGGCAGCAATAACAGAGGGAGAGAGGTGGATGATTGACATGCATAAATATCTAGAGAGCCAGTCTTCTTATGATTACTATCTAATGGGGCATGGGGGGGCAGAACAAAAGTGGCATGAGAGGCAAGAGTTCCAAGGATTACTCTGATCATAGCTATCTCCCTAACTACCCCCCCAACTCATGAAGCAGGCTTTCCTGTAATCAAATAAATCAAGGTAGACACAGTTTAGATAGCATATTGTCTGCCAAAAGCGAAAGATACATGCTGTTTACAGACAATCAGTCAGTCAAGCTGCTCCTGTTCATATGCCTCTTTCTGTCTGAGGCAATTTCAAACAGTTTGTGAAAAAATGGTGCTAGTTGCTGAAATAAAGAACTCACATTGTTTTTAAATGTGTAGTCTGGAGAAATGCACACGTTGGAAAAATCTGACAGCCACGTTACAGTGGACTGTCACATAATTGTGTAAAAAAATTGCATTAATGTAAAATTGACATTTTTGCACAATTTTGCAAGTATAATAAAAATGTCTTCTAGCACTAGAACCAACTTCTCTATAAAATAAATACAGGATTTTAAGTAAATACAAATATCCATCATTTGAGCCAATACCTGCTTGGGAGACAAAAAAATGACTGACTAATGCGTGAGCTAATGCAATGCTTAAAAAAACTCTGGATACGCTCATCAGAATAGTGAAGAAAGTGTGTGAGGATCGCCACTCCTATCTGGAAGGAATGCATTCTGACCTGAGGTGGGGGCAGTCTACACTCTCTCAGCAATGCCTGAACACTGGATTACATTTGATTTTAGTCAGGGTGGAGCAATTTCCCATGGATCAGCAACAGACTACCACCATTACCAGGATGCACACTCAAACAGTAAAGGTCAACAGCTGACACAGGGCAAGCATTCCTGTCAGCCCCCCTAAATAGTATAATACATACCTATTTCTTCTGGTTTATCTTCAAGTGGCTAAGACTTACAACCAGTCTGGTTGTGAAGTAAAATCATGGGCCTGAACTCCCATAAAATTCTGAATCCCTTTTAATTTTGCTACCAATTCTGGAATCTGGAATGCTAAAAAAAATAAGTAGGAAAGCCAATCAGAGGAGCATGTGCTCTAGATCTGAACTGCACTTGGATCACATCTGTAAGTAACAGGGTGCCAGGAATCCTTTCCCCTTGGGTTCTCCAGTGGTCCACCCTCCAAAGCTATCCTTTTTCCCTTTATTTTGTTTAACCCATGGTCACCAGTGCTGATTACCTGGCAACCATCCAACAAATCCATCTCCATCTCAGTCACTTACCTGTTCTCATGGCATTCACAGGACATTCCACCCTGTGGTGGGTTCCACTGGGGGCCTGGCAGGGGAAGTGCCCCATCTGGTCTGTGTAGTGAGGGGACAGAGGATAGTTAGAGTAGTAGTGTCTGAGTGTACCAGCATCATGCTGCCATGCTCCAGGGCTTTTTCTTGCTTTCATTTCTCACCAGCCCCAGGGATGCAGCCAGCAATGGCTCCATGGTGCATACCCACAAGCAACTGTGTGGCTGTACTTTGGAGCCAGCCTGTATCCTGTCTTTCTTATACTCCTCCAGCTGCACCACTAATTTTAGTCACCCAGGTGGTGGTATTGCAGAAGACTACCTTCCCTCCCTGGAGGAGGAAAGCACCCATATGGGATATTCGATCCCCCCACCCCATATGCCCCTGATATCCCAGACTGCTTCCAGAACCAGTCGTCAGCATCATGAGTGGTAACCCTACTGCTGCAGTGATGGCTCCAATGCTTTCTAACTACAAAGGACTGGAAGGGGTCTTCACTATTGCTATCACTGTTTTTTTACTGTAAGTAACTTGGTTCATAAAATGGCAAGAAATAATCTAGAAACTTCTTTGTTCAAGACATATCACCTGACTATGAATTAAAATCCTAGTGATACATGGTCAGGTGCTCAATCTTGCTTTTTTCTAGCAAGAAGAAGTCTGTTTACCATACCAAGATCAATACACCTGAATGAAAAAAAGAAAATGAGGCACTTCTGCCATCATTTTGGAATTACTATCCTTTACTGCCTTCATTTTTATGTTGGCTTGCCACACCTGCGCAAGCCAACATCTTGCAGTAGTGCAGATTTGGAGGCGCGGTCGCTGTTGGGCGAATGCAGGCACGCATCAGTAGGTGCGGCCCTCATTCCCAATCAGCTCAGATGCTACGCCACACCATGCATACATAATGTGGCGAGCACATCTAAGAAAAGGTCCGCTGAAATCCAAGCAAAGCTCATCAGACACAGCAGTCCTTTTCTTGCCATGCTTGCCGCCATTATGTGCATGGTGGGACACAGCCGTAGAACTGCTGAATTCGGGGTGTCCAATCCCCCTGTCAGCTCCCCCTGCCCCCTGTCAATGTACTGATGGGGGAGCCCATTCCCCATTGGCATAAAGCGCCCACCCCCCAATTGTGTAATGCCAAGGAGGTGCCCAATCCCCCCCTCGGCTGTTACCCACGCCCCCCCTTTCCTTGTGTGCCAATGGGGAGCCTACTCCCATCGGCAGAAATAACCCAAAATTTGTTTATCGCTGAGGGAGGGGGTGCCCAATCT
This sequence comes from Neoceratodus forsteri, assembly GCA_016271365.2. Classification (NCBI taxonomy): domain Eukaryota; kingdom Metazoa; phylum Chordata; order Ceratodontiformes; family Ceratodontidae; genus Neoceratodus; species Neoceratodus forsteri. Next base: position 534,750,102 of record CM028135.1, on the reverse strand, counting down.
CCTCGGCTCTGCATCCCCCCTCCCTTCTTTGTGTGCCGATGGGGATGCCCAATCCCCGCAGCATAAATTCGCCCCCCTGTGTTGTTTGTCAATGAGGGTGTCCAATCACCCGTCGGCTACAGACCCCTCCAAAACAGTTAGGTGTCACGCTGGGAGCCCACCCCAGCGTGCCAAATCCCCTGGAAAAAAAAACCTGTCCCACGATGTTTTCTTTTTCTTTTTCTTTTACTACCTGTAAAAAGAAAATGGTCCCTCATAGTTTCTGTGCCCCTCTGCCCCCATCCACACCCACCCACTGTGCACCCTGCCTCCCCACACCCCCCATACCCCATACTTACCTATGGAGCTCGGTGCAATGATCATCGGTGGACCGGGAACACGTCTGCACTCTTCAAAACCAACCGCGAACTGAGGAAATGCCGGTAAGCTGTATAATGGGATAGATAGGTTTTTCAACTTTAGTACATATCTCAGGCATTTTTGCGAATTTGGCTCGATATTAACATGAGCTTTTGGGACCCCTCTCATGAATTCTTGCACTGTCATGGAGTTATTCAGTCCGGGAAGGTGATTTCGCAGTCACCGCGTGGAATCACCTTTCAGGACTGTGTAAGGAGATGACAGTGCCACTGTTCATGAGGGGGCTCTCAAAACCCTATGTTGCAAATTTCGGGAAAAATCCAAGACTTGATTGTTTTACTTAGCATGCATGAGTAACTGCTAACGTTACCGCCCGTGAAGTTAGCAAATTCATAATATTTTCACACCAGATTCTCAAAACTGGCATTTTACCACATCTTCTTGTGAACTGTGTAGCTGTCATTTTTCACATCCTGACCGAAATGTGTTTTCGCACTTCCAGGACGACTAGCGCAGTCATGGTGCAAAATCAGTGTTCAGGACACATTACAAAAATGACAGTGAAACTGTTCATGAACAGAGATCCTAAAATGCCTGCATTGACAATTTTTTGACAATACGCCATAAAGTGACTGTTTTACAAGTGTGCGCAGCAACTGCGCAACACACGCTCGTACATTGGCATATTTGCACTATTTGCATGCCAGATTCTCAACATTGGCATTTTACCACACCTTCTTTTGAACTGTGTAGCTGTCATTTTTCACATCCTGGCTAAAATGTGTTTTCGCACTTCTGGCGCAGAATAGCGCAGTTGCTGTGCGAAATCAGTGTTCGGGACACACTGCAAAAATGACAGTGATACTGTTCATGAACAGAGGTCCTAAAATGCCTGTGTTGAAAATTTGATGACAATGCTCCATGAAATGACTGTTTTACGAGGTGCATAGCAACTGCGCAATGCACGCTCATAACAACGCATTCACAATAATCAGTGTGGGATGCTTTACTAAACCCCTCGGGCTTTGCCCTTGGGGTTTATGTAGCATCCCACACCTCAGGTGTGTGTAAAATTCTCATTACACATGCCATCCCATGTATTATTCTATATGTAATATGCTTTGAAATAAGGGCATGCTCCACACAATGCTTGCTAGCTGCTTCACTCTTGCAAAGGGGGTGGACAGCTGCAGAGGCCCCCCATGCACAGGATGTGCACCTTTGGGGCACCCCACAGCATCCAGAGCCATTGTTGTATGCCTACTCCATGCCCAAATCATGGTCACAGGACCCATCTCTGTGGCGGGTTGGGGGCAGGTAAGGGGGCAGACAACTGCATGATCCTGCACATTGCCAGGGAAGCAAGTGCAGCTGGTGCAGAGGACATCTACTTTGGGGCTGTCGTACCACCTAGGTGCCCTTCTCTAAGTGGTTGTCCAGTTCGTACCAGGGCAAGTACAGCCCATTCTCCACTGGCCCCCAGTCCTGGGTGAAGAGGTGTGGGCTGGGGGTGTCACTGGCACTGGTCTGATATTATGGCACATTTCTGGCTTGTTTTGAATGGGGAATGGCAGCCTCTGGTGGACTGGCATGGGCTGCCATATCCTGTGGACCCCCACCCCCTGGTGTCACCCACTGGTCCTGCACAGTAAGGCCAGAAGAGCCCAAGGCACACCACAACACTTGTCGGTGTCTGCAGGGTAGGGTGAGGTGAAATGGCGTGAGCGATATGGCCGACAATCCAAAGGCGCATCCCAGTGCCTGTCTGTCTCTGTAGGGTGGGGTTGGGGTTGGCATCAGTTCAATACTTCACTGCCATTCCTATTATGCATCTCTCTAACTTCTGCACTACTAATGCCAATGCCAGCAAGACAACATTCGGCATTGACAAATGCTTGTTTAAACTGTCATTCGTCATAGGCCTATTACACAATCACCTAATACCATCTATGTTGTTGCAGAGAGATTTATAAAAAAGGGGTTCCTTCTACAACCAGTTATGTCTGCCTGCTCCCCCACCCATCAGCAGAACCCACGATGATATCATACAAGAACAAAATAAGCCTTTTTCCCACCCATTTCACTGAAAAATCAATAGCCGCAGAATGCCTCATGAATGGAATAAGGTAGCATCATTAATGACAATCCAGCAGGAGTAGGAAGCCTGCATCCATACTGAGCCAGCAAGACCATGCAGGCCAGCATCAGTGAGGCTCTAGCAACAGCAGGCAAGCTGGCATCAATAACAATCGAGCAAGAATGCAAAACTGCACTTACAGTGAAGAGCAAACTTAAAGAAATTGGACTGGGCAACTGTAGCAGGAGAACCAACTGGGCAAAGCCTCCCTCACAGCAGGGAACACACCTGGCTGAAACATAAACCAAAATTACACACCCAGAATGGACAACACTTCCACTGGAAAAGAACAGGTTCCATATCTAAACACAGATTCAACACAATAAACTTGCATTTAGCAATGATTTTTTTGTGTGCAGCTTACTTCATTGCCAAGAGTGTTGATACTGTGACTTTCCTGATGAATTGGGCTAGCCACACTCTTTTCAGCACCAGCCCTGCACCACTGTTCATAGCAGCATTTTATGGATCAGGAACAAGGGGATCAGGGAAAATTTTTAGTTGATATGTAAGGGGGGAGGGAGAGAGAGACAGATGGAGGATGGTGGTTGATTCCAGAGTGAGGAGAGTCGATATGAGAAAGGAGATTTTCCAGCTGAGGAGTGTGGGTAGGGAAGGGAGGAAGTGCATGGGTCCTTGGAGTACAAGGAGTAGAAGGAGGAGGGGATGGGGAAAATTAGATGGAACACTTGTCCTGTCTTTGCCTCACACACCATCACCCCACACATTTCCTGCACTTACAGTTAATTTACCTACTTACAGTGCCGTTTTATGGCAAGCCTGCTTTCTCCAGCTGTCACAATAAGTGAAACTGTTTCCCAGTTTGCAGTCACTTTTCAGCTCAAACAAAAAAAGTGAAAATGCCCTGCAGATGTGTAAAGCTACACCTCAGCCCAACTGGGTACTCCAGCAACCACTGCCACGCACCTCTGCCCCAACAACTCCTGCTGCCACATAGAACAAAAGACTCCCTTAACATAAATCAAGGGAAGAGAGTAGACCAAAACAGAAAGAGAACTAGGGAGCAATCAAAATGATCTCCAGTCACAAACACTGACAGTGTGCTCAGAGTGCACAATGTTCCACTACTGCACATAATCACACCCTGGGAGTGAAACAACATTACATAGCAATTAAATAAAATGAAACATGGTTAGGTCACTTAAACTTGAATTTTATGCACACCCTTGGTGTGTGATGCTTGCCTTAACCCCTCAGGCTTTGTTGTTGGGATTTATTCAGCATCACACACTGTGTGTGTGTATAAAATACTTGTTAAGCACAACAGACTATGCATTATTATATATTTAATACATGGATATGCCATTTTAATAGGGCAGTAAGTCATACAAAAAATTCCCTGCAATACTAGTGCCTGAAGTGATGCTACTACTGATTTTTCTTTTTAACATTTAACATTTTCTCCTTCTGCAGCCACGGTCCTGCTTTTACATCCAGCCACCGCTCCACTCCGCCGCCGACCCCGGAGTTGCATGTCCAGCTGGCAGACACAACTACACCTGTGAAAAGGGGCCCCCCATAGCCCCCCATGCCCAGCGAGGAACCAGTACTGGCACATGCCTCCAGGCATCGTCGGCCGTGGGGCTGCGGCTATCAAGCTGCCTCAGACCCATGCTGTGATTTTTTTTCCTTGTTCTTTCCCCATTAGGACCACAGACATGCACTGACATCCATGCACATACGTGCAGACGTCCGCTGTGGTCCCCCCTCCGTTACACTGTTGCCCACGGCACTGCCCCAGGGTCACTGCAGAGCAGTGTAAAGTTCCCATTCCACCCCAGGACTATGAGAGCTGTCTTCCACCCTCAATCCCAGTCCTCCCCGCCACTCCTCGACAACCCGAGCTCATTCCCGAACCCGGGTCGCTGGCGTAGTGCGAGGTGTGGCATCCAGCGCCTCAACCCTCAGTGCCACCAACTCGGCTACTACTACTGATTTTAAGTGATAATACTATTAATCAGAGCCTGTAATACTATTGTTTGGAACTTTCAGTTATAGTATTATCAGCTAAACAGAACAGCGCAAGTGCAGGACTTAGAGCTGGTTGCTATGCTACCAACAGAAGTCACCAGACTCGTGACCTGACATTTTTAAACCATACTTTGAGATTGCCTACCTTTTGTCTGTGGGTGGGCAGAACAGTTTCCTAAACATGCCATCCGTCTCTCACTTAGCAAGAATAGTTCAAACCAAGAAAACTCTTTACCCTTCAGTTTTGGCAGAATAGTTTTTCTTTATTTTTTCCACATGTAAATTATTATCTGGTTGATCCTGCATTATTTTGTCAATCCTGCACTTAGACTTCTGTAAAGACAACAGGTAGGACTTTTTACATGACTGCAGGGTTGGGGGGAGGGGGTACACGGAGCTACCGAGTGTTCATTGTAGTGCTTGGGCGACTATTGTCAAAGACTGTCTGTAAAAAAAACTTCAGAGTGGGATATTTTAATTGGATCCATATATTACAAAAATTAAAACATGGAAGTGTGTGCATTACAAGTGAGTAATCCCATCTTGAGGTTCTGGGGACGTGGGAACCTCTCAAGCGAGATGTCCCCAGAACCTCTTAATGGGATTACTCACTTGTAATGCACACTCTCCTATGTATTATTCTATCTGTAATGTATTCCCCAAGGGTGTAGTAGTAAAATAATGTAATACATAATCTGTCATGGCTTATCGCTTACTTATAAAATGGATTGGATCAAACAAGCATTCAAACTGGTTAAAACTGGTCACAGAACCATTATTTGATATCACATTACAACGTGGTTCAAATGTTACTTTCTTTTTCATGTATTTTTAAACTATTGAAAACATTTTCAGAACAGCAAATACCCCCCATGGTAATGTGCAGAATTTATGCACTTCATGGGTGGGCCTCATGCCTCACATTGCACTTTGGCGTTCAGTACTTCTGCACCATCCCATTCCCTGCAGTGGGTTAGAACTTAGTTTGTGTATCCTTTTGGAACAACCACTTGTTTATGCTACTGTATTGCAACATAAACTGAGCACCCTGCTGTACAAAAGGGATCCCACAACAGTGAGAGTTATTGTATCTCATGAGGTCATCCAGCCATCTTTTTGTAAAACTTCAAATACATGAATAATCTCCTTCCCGGAATGCACTTTACAACACAAAATGTGCTGTACTTTCTTTTTGAATCATGACAGTGTTAATCTGTGTGATCAGCACATCCACAAGTACAGAATATCAGCATTTTTCAAGGAGGTTTTGACAGAAGTACAGTACTTGTATTCAAGAAAAAAACTTTCATTAAAAAGTTACATTTCTAGCCCTTGCCATTTTAAAGACAGCTTCCACAAACATGTATCAACACAATGCAGCACTGTTCAATCTGCCAGACAGAAATAAATTGCTGACCATGGCTGACTGTAAGAATAGAGCACGATGGGCATAAGCAGAGGCGTTACCATCCTCTATCCAATGTAATGGGGTGATAACTTTAAAGCCTTTGACACTATTAGGTTAATTTTTTGGAACACCGCTTTTAATTGTTCAATCTGCTCAGACTTGTTCCATGACATAAATTATTTGAACCCTAAACCGCCCCTTGCAGTACAAGTCACATTAAACTGTTCCACCAATTAGGTTTAGTATTTTTCACTGTGTATTGCACTGAATTAATAGAAGTCTCCCAATGGTTTGTCTCAAGCTGCTATTCAGCTCCAGCTGCTTTGTAGCTCTCTGGAAACTTTCAGTAATGCAATGCATTTAGCAAGCAACCCACTGAAAATGCTAAACCACTGCAGCGAAGCCTGATTTCACTGCAGTACTGTACTGTATGTGCAGTACACTATTTGATGGGGACGTATTGTATGGATTTGTCAGAATTATTGATCCTGTGGCATCTGTGTGCCATTCCCATTGTACTGGCATTCACAGTTTCATGAATACCCCCCAGTCTGCTTAATACAGTTTATATCTGGCCATTTTTAACAGCGTAATTCCAGACAGCCTGAGCTCGTCCTGCAGCTAGACTCGTGCATGCATGAGTTATGAATTTTCTATGCTCCCGGATATTTTTACTGACCGTGAAAGTAGGCAGACTTCTCTGTTGATATATGCTGCTTTCATCTAAAAACAAGAACTCTAACCCTTATAAAGCAAGATAAGAAACTGCTGAATCCTTGGCTCTGGGCATGCACATTGTGTGTACAGTATATTGCATATGCCCGGAGCTAAGGATTCAGTAGTTTCTTGTCTTCCTTTCTAAGGGTTAGAGTGCTCGATGTTAGATGTAGACAGCCTGTATCAACTAAAAATGCTGTCTAGTTTCGCAATCAATAAAAATATCAGGAGGCATAAAAAATTCATAGCTCATGTATGCACGAGTCTCTCTGCAGGATGACGGTGATCAGCGGTCGTGCTCACAGGCAATGAGCTTGGGCTGTCTAGAATTACTTTGTTTAAAAAACTGACTGAATATTATAAGGCGGGCAGAGGGCCATTCATAAACTGTGAATGTTAGTAGTTTGGGAATGACACACAGGTCCCACAGGATCTATATTGTAATTCTTACAGAACTGTAAATGAACTGTTGCATTGATGCATTGCATCGACATTGGGAGGGAGCTAAAGGCAATTTGTACAGTGGCTGAAAAAACATTGCATGTGAGTTGATGGTTTGTTGAAACTAAATTTATATTTTAAGCAGTTACAATTGACACTGCATTGTCAGCACACACAAAAAATGACAGAGCAGCGAGTTGGAGGAACAGTTTAATGTGACTTATTCTGTGTATTTAAATTTAAAGGAGAACTATGGGCAAAAACTGAATACATTGATGTTTTAAATCATGCCCTGAGCATCTGAACAGTGTTAATGTGCTTGTGTAAATGTTTTAATTAAATTTTTAATATAGGGATAAGTCTCAATAATAATATACTAAGTTATACAAAAATGTCCTGATAATACACTACTGCTGTCTCAATAATACTATCCTGAGAAGTGATAATACTGTAGTTTTTGTTGATAATACTACAGTTAAAAGGTCATCCCCGACTGTAGTATTATCAACAAACTTCAGCAACATGAGAGCAGCTATCGGCACATGCTGAGCGCAAGCCGGCTTTTCACTCAAGCTGTTTTCTGACAGAAAGTCGGCTCACCACTCGCAGGTACTCTGCAACCATTCCAGATGCACCCAGCAACACAAGGTGAGAAAAAAAACTGCCTTGAATCCATATATTACAAAAAATTAAAAATATATGTGTGTTACAAGGCAGTAATACCATCTCAAGGTTTTGGGGACTTTGGGAACCCCTTGAGCTTTGGTCTCGAGGTTCTAAGTCCCCAAAACCTCTCGATGGAATTATTGCCTTGTAATACACACTTATCTATTGTTCTATTTTTTATTAATTGTACCTCTGTTTTTGGGTGCAGCGGGCAGCCATTTGCAAGAGGCTTTTCTGTCTTTGCCTTACAGTCCCCACAATGCACCAGACTGTGATGCTTGTCTGCTCTGTCCATTCATTCAGTTTGTTTTCTGTATTTTTTTTTTTTTCATTTTATTGAAGGTCTAGGAATTACAACCCTTTGAGTCAGAGACTCATTTGCAAAGGCTCCATGTTGTACATAAATGGGTTAGAACACAGTATTACATGGAATACACAATTTAGACACCACTCAAGCAAATAATGACAGTAACCTTCAGAAAGAAAGATAACAATTACACAGACAAGGAACATCATCAATTGAGAAACAAAGGTGCATTAATGTTTTTCCAGGTTTCATCTGCAGTCACAGTGGGAGTTTGACATAATGTGATTAAGTAGCTCATGTTTAAAAGGCCCAAGCCTGGGAATTATTAAGATAGAGTCAGAGATTGAGCTCATCCAGAATGGGGCCCTAAAGCAAAAGGACCTTTGGCCAGCAGTGGTATTGACAAAGGGGACACAGAATGTGGTGGTGTCAGAGTGTCTTGTAGAGTGAGCTGGGAGATTCTTTAGGAGGAGCTTTTGACAGCCTGGAGGGGCTAAGCCCAACTGGATTTTTTTGGCCATCAGGCAGGTCTGATAAACAAGTCGCCCTTGGAAGTTTAGCCATGAAGAGCATAGATAGAGGTCACAGGTGTGCGTGAGATGATCACAACCTATGGCCAATCTGCAGGCTTTGTTTAGGGCACATTTGATGCTAGACAGTGCTGTGTCAGAGGTGGCCCCCTATATGATTATGCCATAGTCTACCAGCGAAAGAATGGAGCTTGAGATAGCTAAGAGCATGGCCTCAGGAGGTAGACATGGTCTAAGCCTGTAGAGGAGACCAATTCTTTTATTAATTTCAGTGCAAGTTGATGCAACATGCTCACAATAGGTGAGGGCGGAGTCTAGGGTAACTCCAAGATATTTAAAGTTGGGAACTTGTGCCAGTGTGTAGCCCATCACATTGTGTATAGTTAATTTTGCAGAGCTGTGCTTGTGTTGTGGGTGGGCGAATAACATGACTTTCATCTTTTTTGTGTTGAGTACAAGTTTGTGTGAGGAGAGCCAGGCTTCAATTTGTGCAAAAGAGCCCTGCAAGGCTTCTTGAAGTTGAGTGGGGTCAGGGTGCCAACTGAAGATCACAGCATCATCAGCATAAAGAAGAAGATGCCCAGAAGAGGCCTGAGGTAATGAGTTCAGGTAGAGTGAGAAAAGGAGCAGTCCGAGGATAGACCCTTGCGGTACACCAGATCTGACGGGTAGGTTAGGGGAGAGGGTGTTACTTATCATCACCTGTTGAGTGCGGTCAGAGAGATAACTGGAGAACTAGCTAGTAGTTTCTTTTGAGATGCCAATGGAGAGGAGGGAGTTTATGAGCATGGTGTGATTGATTTATCAAATGCCTTGGAGAGATCAATAAAGACTGTACCAGCCAGATCTCCATGGTCAAGAGCATCATGAACAATGGAGGTGAGTTCCAGTAGGGCAGTGGTGGTGCTGTGAGCTTTCCTAAAACCGTGTTGTTGCATGCAGGTTAGTTGTCGTGCATCTAGATAGTTAGTGAGTTGATCAGCCACTATTTTCTCTAAGGCTTTTGAGAGTGGGGGGAGTTTGGAGATGGGTCTGTAGTTACTAGTTGAGGTACTCACACCATTTTTATGTTCTGGTGTAATCCTCGCCTTTTTCCATAAAGATGGGAATTGTCCTAGGCATAGGGACATGTTGAAAATTTTAGTGAGAGGCACCAGAACATCATCAAGGGTTATTGATAGCAATTTTGCATCTAGTGAGTCGCCACTGTGTCTGGACTTTCCTAGGAACCTGGAAATATATGCATGGGCTTCACTTGCAGAGATAGTTTTGAGACAAAATGGTGGCACACTAGGGGGTGTTGGGAAATATCCTACGTCAGTACTGAAAAAGTCTGGGGAGAATAGTGCTTAGGTCAGAGAAAGACATATTGAAAGCTTCCGCTATTTTGCTGGGTTCTTTGGTAGGGATACCATCTAGGATAAGCATGTCGGGGGGAGGGGAGGTTTTGAGAGAGAACTGTTTTGCCTTTTGTTCAGACTTCCTTTCACCAGTCCTTGAGGTATGTTTTTTACTCCTTTTCAGCACTGACTTTAATTTAATGCAATTTAGAAGCTCAACTGCATTTTTGGGGGGCTTTTCCTATGGGGAGTATTTATGCTTAATTTACTGCCTTTTGTCAACTGATACACTTCTGTGCTGCTAGCTTCCCCTCCCCCACATTGCCTGTTGTGTTAATCCGTTTGTTTCTTGACAGTGATGCGTCACTGCAGTCCAGTGACTGAAGTTTCACTAAATTTACATAACTTGTAGATTTTAGTATTTATGCGTAAATGGAACAATCTATAGGCCACAGTACTAAGTAAAAATAAGATATGCAGGCAACCTAAAGCTTTACTTAGTACTGTGGCCTATAGATTGTTCCATTTACCTATAAATACTATTCACTATTTCCTAGGATTCACAGTTTTCCTATTTTCCTTTTCCTTTCAGACAGTGTGGGCATTCTTCCAGTCACAACATCAGTAAATGGAAGAAAAAAAATGTACACCAATGCAAGTGTTCACACGACAAAGGAACCCACCCACAATGCGTTGCAAACCAAGAAAATCAGGGATTGTAATTGCAACACTATGCAACGCTACAACGCAAACATGGTAGGGTTCACATGAGGGAAGGGGCATTGATGTGATCATTGTGAGCCACTGGCAATGGCTCACAGTCACTCATGTGAATGAGCCATAAGTGTGTGTGTGTGTGTGTGTTTATATATCTATATATATATATATATATATATATATATATATATATATATATTTTTTTTTTACCAGGAGAGACACTAAGCTGAAAGCTTGTTTACAGGTGTGACCTGGGAGCACAAGAAAGTTAAGTGACTTGCTCAGGGTCACACAGTATGCCAGTGGGGGCTGTGGGATTCAAACCCAGGTCTACATGTTTGCAGCTCAGAGCCTTATATTCACTCAAACTGAACATGGAGGACATCTGCCAGAGCAATGGTACCTGAAACCAGCAGCCAAGTAAGTGCATGCACGTTAGCATCTTGCAGTGCATCAAGGTAATGCACAAAGATAAATCTACTGATATGGCTCCCCACCCTGGGCCACCAGTGGGCAGCCTTGCCATGCTAATGCCACTGACCTTCCCTGGAGGCCTCATGGGTCTGAGTATGTTATGTTCTGAGCATGTCTCACATATCTTGTATGAGCTGCATTTTCTACCAGTGCAGTGGGATATCTCCTTCAGGATTGGCTTGCTAACATACAAGGCCCTAAACAGTTTGTATCCAAGTGATGGTGACCTGAACAAGCTATTGACCTCATATGCTTTGGCCCATCCTCTCCATTGCACTGAACTTGTCTATTGACAGAGCTTCAGCAATTGTTGTTATTCATTACTGACTGCAAGGCATCTACTGTTCCTTCATAGTCTCTGACTTCACACTTCCCTTCATGCCAACGATTATATCCTCTCTTGCAGTAACATAGATTTTGCAATGATACTTTTGTAATATGATTTTATTTTATATTATCTCTTCTTTTATGTCATATTATGTTTCATATATTAGATAATAAATGGTAATATGATGAAAGTAATATACTGTAATATGCAAATCAGTTTTTATTTTAATCTTATTTTTTTATTTATGTGACAAGAAAAAATTTGTGACATTGAATGTTTTGTAATTAGAAGAACTAGTTGATTTCTGTGGTTTATATTTTAATATAATTGTATTATTATTTAACCTTTACTTATATACCAAGAAAAATAGTTCAGCTATATAATAATATGTTTCATTGGGTTGTTGTAAAAGATTATAAATAATGGTGTGTGTGACATTCAAGCAAACTCACCGTAAGAAGGACCACGTGGTGGTTACTTATTACCCAGCAGAGTGTGACCCTGTGATGAAAGTAGAATGGCAATATATTTATTGGAGTAGATGATAGTAATATAATATACATTTAGTGTTAATACTGTAAATGTATTTTTTATTAAGATGACAAGAAAACATGATTTCTGAATGGATACATGATGAGTCATAAAGATGATAATAAAAAAGCACCATTTCTAGTGCCTTAAGGCAGACAATCCCCACAGTACAGAGGTGACTGTGCCAGCATTGGCCAATTCTATTGCATCATTTTCTGTGCAGTATGCAGACTGGGAAAAAGGTGGTGTCACCCACATACCACAGTGATGCATAGCAACAAAAATGTGGTTCATGGCTTCTCCTGTAACTGCCCCTAATCCCCCCCCCATAATCTGTCTTACCCCCACTCGACAAAGGACCCTGTCCTGCCTAGTCCTGCCCTATCTACCCCATCCTTTACCATCCCAGTCTGACAACAGACCCTGTCCCACCTACCTCAACCTCCTACCCCTACTAAGTCCCATGTCTCCCTGAAAAGCGAAACCTAGTAACTATTACCACGACCTTTACTGTGTTGTAATTACCTGACTGTTCCCAATTGTATATATACTTATCTTGTATTCTCTTGTTATCACATGTTTACCTTGTTTAAAGACTTGCACCCACTGTTACTTGTTATGACTGTTATGTTGTTTGACGTGGAGCCTTTGAAAAAGAGTCTCTGTCTCAAAGGATTGTGATTCTGATACCTTCAATAAATAAATAAATAAATAAATAAATGATTTCTGAATTAATATGAGATGACTTATGAAGATGACCATAGAAAATACTACATATATAGTACATTGCCACAATACAGCCAGGCTATTGTTGACACAGCACTCAAAAGGCGGCACAGCCCAATTGTATTGTACCATTTGCTGCACAATGTACAGCAAAGGTGAATGGGACACCCCTACACCACAGTGACCCAAAACAAGGAAAATGGGAGTCATAGGTAAAAGAGGGAGGAGGAGCTGGAGGACAATGAAGAGGATGTATTTTCCAAAGCTAGTCTTTCTATGTTTTTTGTTTTAATGTAATAATTAATTATTATTAAATTTGGCTCTATTTATATGCCAAGAAAATATGAATTCAGTAGATTTTGTGGTGTCATCTAAAAAATGCTCCTCCACTGCACTGGATCCATTTTGGGGGGATACTGTGAGCTGGTGGTAGTTGAGGGGGGTGGGGTAGAGGAGTACTTTCAAAGAGGAACTGGGTGCCAGTGCAGCAGTTGCAAGATGATTTCATTTAATCAGCCACCATGCAATGACCGGGCCTTCTGATGGCATTGAGAATTTGGGCAGGACATTGGATATAATGTATGAGCAGATAATATAATCTGTTGAGATATGATGATGTGATGTGATGTGATGTGATGTGATGTGATGTGATGCAGTAATATAAAATGATAGAAACATAGAAACATAGATGTCAGCAGAAAAGGACTGCTTAGCCCACCCAGTCTGCCCAGATGTTCCTTGCTTAATCTGTCTCCACAGACACTAACTGGTCTTTGGCAGCCTTCCCTCCTTCCTGCCTGTTTTCTAATAAAATCCTATGCCTGTCCCACACTTGTTTGAAGCCTCCCACTGTTTTTACTCCCATCTCATCTGCTAGCACTCTGCTCCAGGTGTCTACCACCCTTTTAGTGAAGAAGTATTTCCTCACATCTGTCCTAAGTGCCCCTCCAGCTTCATTACATGCCCCTGGTCTTGGTGCTCTTTCTTGTTTGAAAGAGATGTTCCCCTTTCACCCTATGAGGTACTTGCAGGTCTCTATCATGTCACCTCATGCTCTTCTCTCTTCCGGGATGTACATGTTGAGATCCTTCAGTCTCACTACCTAGGGTTTCTTGTGCAAACCCTGCACCATTTTAGTTGTCCTCCTTTAAATTGCTTCCACCCTGTCTATGTCCATTCTAAGGTGCGCCTCTAAAACTGGACAGAATACTCCAGGTGTTGTCTCAAAAGTGAGTGACACAGTGGCAACACCAAATCCCTACTCCTGCTGGAGATACCGCTCCCTTTGCACACCAGCATCCCACTAGCCCTACCCATTACTTTTAATATAACAACATTTATGATTATTTTTTATTATTTTTGTTATTTTATATCCATTATCATTTTAATTTAGGTGCCACAAAAACCAGAATCATGAAACTGAATTTGTGATTTGGGCTAGCCTTTCCCTCATGCTGTTTTCAGAAGCTGCTGGTGACAATGGGTGGAGGAGGTGACTTGGAGGTACAGTACTGGGTAACAAATGTAAGATGATTTTGTTAGGGAACTAGACTTTATATTTCTGTATGGATCACTTCTATCATGAATATGAAAACTGGAAGCCCTTGAAGAAGGACAAGAGCCCACAGGCACTAGATACAGTATATGATGCAAGGCACCTAGTAGTGTGTCATTTTATCTTACAGATGTGAAGCATATCTACATAATTTACACAGACCTTCTACATGTCAAGACTGCTAAAATAAACAAAATATATGACCTTGACCTCCCCTTGAGGATACCGCTCATGCCATTGCAGCAGGACTTTTGGAGGCATAATACCATACCAGCTAATGAGAACAGAACTGACCCCTTATTTATTTATTTATTTATTTATTGAATTTTGTTGACCGGGTAGGCCCACTGGGCCCCGGAGGTCCCTTTTTCATGGGCGACCCAGGGATAAAATATAACATACAGGTAAGCAGAAAATACATACAGGTAAACAGAGCAGTACATATTGGTAACATACAGGTAAGCAGAAAGTACATACAGGTAAACAGAGCAGTACATATTGGGTAAATTACATATTGTCTAACAGTGAAAGCCACGCGGGCAAAAACAGATTACCTTTTTTTTTTTTTTTACGGCTAGATGGGAGGGGGAAGACTACTCGCCTCCCTGTGAGGGAGGGGCCCTGCCGTAAGGTCAGATCCTAAGGCATTGGCAAGTGCTCCTGTCGAGCAGGTGTGCTTTGAGCTTAGACCAGAAGCAGGGGCCCGACCCTGCCTCTCATACCTCCAGCGGGAGTTTGTTCCAGAAGGAAGGGGCTGTGAAAGCAAAGGACCTGGACCCAGCTTTGGTCTTTGTTTTGGGGACCACAAGGAGATTTTGACCTGAGGAACGAAGACACCTCAGATTGGATTTGACCCTAACTATTCCTTTGAGACTAGGGGGAGATGAGGGCCCCAGAAGCTTGAATGTGAGGCATAGTGTTGGGTAGATGAGGCGGGCTTCCAATGACGGCCAGCTGAGCTTACATTGAGCCTCGCAGTGGTAGGTCCTGGGGTGTGATAATGTGGCAAATCGGACAATCTTATTGTATAGGGTCTGGAACCTGCCAAGTTCCATAGAGGCAACGCCTTGGAGAACAGGTGCCGCGTAAGTGAGCTTAGGGAGAAGGACACTAGTTGCAATGGCAACTCTGGCTTCAGGGATAATCTGGTCCTTTAATCTGTGGAGGATACCGAGTTTCCCATGTATGGTTTTGGTGAGTTGGTCAACATGATTTTTTAGGGTGAAACCTTGGTCCAGGGTTAGCCCCAGGTATTTAGTGGAGGTAACCACCTCAAGTTTAGCACCCCCTATGGACTGCAGCTGGAGGAGCAGCGACCTCTCGGTTCCCAAGGATCTGAGCCTGAACAACATCGCCTTAGTTTTACTGGTATTTAATACCATTTTGTTCCGGGTGAGCCAGTCCTCCATCTGAAGGATGTCCTCTTGAAGGGCATGCTTCAGTTCTCCTAAGTTAGGGGAGGCTCGGTAAAGGACAGCATCGTCCGCATATTGAATGACGCTGCTGCTCCCGCAATGTAAGTGCAGATCATTTATAAACAGAGTAAAGAGAAGGGGGCCAAGTATTGAACCCTGAGGTACCCCTTCTTTGAGCGGTGCTGACTGGGAGACATAGTCTTTCCACTTGACCCTCTGGGTACAGCCCGTGAGGTAACTCGCAAACCATCCTAGGGCATGTGTGTCCAGGCCAAGAGAGCCCATTTTTGTAAAAGGAGGTTGTGGTTTACAAGGTCAAATGCTTTTAGAGAGGTCTATGAAGACCGCACTGTGCTGACCCCTGAGTCATTATTGCTCAGGATTTCTACCAAAATTTGGTTAGTGCAGTGTCGGTCCCATGCTTAGCTCTGAAGTGCAGAGACGTAAGAGCTTATCTGGTGAGTTTCCAGATATTCGCGTAGTTGGGAGTAGACTAGCTTCTCTTGTATTTTTGCTATAGCGCACAACAAGGAGATAGGCCTATAGTTCCCAATAGGTTCGGTAGACCCTCCCTTGTGAATGGGGATCACTAGGGCCTGCTTCCAAGGCTCAGGGACAGACCCCTCCATAATGGACCGGTTTATCAGTCAAGTTAGATGCTTGGGTAATGCTGGGGCACCCTCCTTGAGGATTCGAGTCTGGATCCCATCGGGGCCCCCAGAGCCTCTCGCCCACAGGGATTTAAGGCTGAGCAGAACCTCCCTAACCCTAACCAGCCGCAGATGAAACAGAGGGCGGTCAAGTTCACAGGGCAGGGGCAAGTAAGGCTCGATCCTGTTATCTAAGGGTCCCACCTTGTACGCATCAAGATTTGTGAAGTAGCCGTTTAGGGCCTCTGCGATGAGTGGCGCCTCTTCGAGTAGTTGCCCGTTCGCCAAAATCGGGCCAATTTGTTGCTTTTGTATGTCCTTTTAGGAGTTTGTTAATGTGTGACCAGAAGTGTCTAGGGTTTCCCAGGTTAGTTTTTTGGAGATTAGTGATATATTCTTTCTTAGCTTTCTTTATGGCCAGTTTGCATTGGTTCCTAAGGTCCCTGTATCTAGTAAAGTCCACAGGAAACTTTGTTGTCCTGAATTTTTTCCACGCTTTGTCCCGAGTAGCCATCAGGGTTTTCAGGGGTGGTGAGATCCACTTATAACAGCTACCCTTAACCCTATGGGTTTTCATAGGGGCAATGAGGTCAGTGACTCTAGTAAGGGTGGCTTGGGAAAATTTTACAGCTTCCTCCAGGTTAGGTAGGTGTCTGATGGGGCTCCAATTAATACTATTAAGGTAGCCTATAAGCTGGTCAGGGTGGAAGTTGGAGTAGACCCTAGCAGTAGTAAAAGATCTAGGAGGGATTTTGATACCACTATTCTTCCAAATGGCAAATATAGGTGAATGGTCGCTCAAGGCATCACCCAGGATCCCAGCCAGCTTTACATTACTTGGGGATGAGGTCAGGACCCAGTCTATTGTAGAGTGCCTACCGGTTTTGTGGTTCATTCTGGTCAGAAGGGTAATAATTTGAGCGAGGTGGGAGTCGTGTACCATTTCGTTGATGGCGGACTTCACTTCAAGTCCCCAGTTTAAATTGAAGTCACCTAAAATGATAATCTCAGATGCAGTGTCAACCACTGGGTTCTTCAGGAGCGCATCCAGAGAGCTGAGAGCATTGGGAGGGGGGCTGTATACACAGCCAATAGTGAGATGTTTAGCACCACCTATTTTGAGCCGTACGAAGATTGCTTCAGTGTCCAGGGACATGTCAAGGGGCAGCCTGATGAGGAAGGAAGGGATAGTGTCCTTAACATATATTAGCACACCGCCCCCTCTTTTGGAGGGTCTATCCTTTCTGAAAAGGACGTAACCAGAGATTGTTACTTCGTGATCCAGAATTTGGGGTTTTAGCCAGGTCTCCCAGACCGCTAATAGATCCAGTTTGTAGACTGACAGCCATGCCTGTACCTCTGAGATCTTCGGTCTCAGGCTGCAAATGTTCATGTGCACCAGCCTCAGACCCTTGGCTCCATCCCAAGCCTTATCAAGGGGGGAGGAGATAGAGACATTAGATGTCACTGGGCCAGGGTTAGGCTGGATATCTCCTGCCATTAGTAGCAGGGCAGCTAGTGAGCTCAGGAGAGTGAGGGTTGGAAGTGGAATGGACAGGATGACCTGACAAGGGTTGGGCTCCTACTAAAGAGAAGGACCCTGTAGAGGACCCCTTTCCGAGAGAATTCATGAGCTGCTAGGAAGTGTTACACCTGGGGAGGGACACAAAAAGTGTCCGATCATGCCCTCTCTTGACCCCCCCATGGGGGTCGTGGGGGCAGAAGGCATTTCTGGCGAGGGAGTCAGACCCTAGTTGCACCAGAATGAAAATTGTTGTGAGGATAGTGCCCCTATTCCAGTTGGGGGGGCATGATAGGGCTTATCTGTGCTTCTCACCTTGATATCAAGTACAGGGCCAGGAGGCAAAGGGATTGTTATAGACGGTAGAGCCTATGTCTAAGTTCCCTAGTACAGCACTACCACTGCTAGTGCACAGGGGTAAGTTCAGCACCCAGACAGATACATATGGCAAGAGCAGTTCACGCCCTTAGTAACAGGTTTCCAGAGAGTTAATAATGCGCGTAGGTCTTTAGGGGAAGAGACCACTAACTCAGGCACGCCAGCAGGGTACAATATGCGTTACTGCCTCGGAGATAAGATCAAATATTGGCAGGAGTCACTAACATCTAGGTTGTTTAGAACCTACTGCAACACAATGTCTTGCAATAGAAGAAAGCAGGATTAGAGCTTACAACACAGTACCACCTATAATATGGTGGTTCTGCAATAAGATTCACTAACAGATTTGGCTGCAAATACAGAACTTAGTTTTTATGTGTTATTTACCACAGGCTAACGTTATAAGTCATTTGTAATGCTATAGAAGAAAACAGGATTAAAGCTTACAACACAGTATCACCGGTAATGTGTAGGATCATCAATATTATAGACTATCAGTTAGGCTACGGATACAGAGTGTCGGTTTCCTGTATTATTAAACACAGGCTAACGTTGCAGATATAGAACATAGTTTTTATGTATTATTAAACACAGGCTAACATTATAAGTCCTTAAGGTGCGATTATGACAAGCCCTTAGGCTACAGTGACAGTGGAATACAGTAGGCTGAAGATGAGATTTGTTGCAGCAAGAATAAGACTAACCAAGGCTAGCAGTACAAGTTGACCTTAGGCACAGCGACAGTAGGAGACAGAAAGAGACAAGTTACATTTGCTACCATTAGAGATTATAGCAAAAAGTCAAGCAAAAAATTGTCCAGCAGGAAAATACAATATAGAGGTTAGGCTAGCGCTAATTTGAAAGGAATCAGTCACAGGGGGAAAAACAGGGCGCACTCCGATGTGCCTGCATGAGAAAGTTACTTCGAGGGTTGAATAGCACTTACTTGAGAGACTAAATCACAGGGGGAAAACAGGGCACACTCCGAAGTACCTGGTGGTGGCAGGAATGAAGAGAACCAGGGAGAATCTCAGCTGAAAGTCGTAGAAGATGGGCAAAGCTTGGGGAGTAGTGAGTTGGTGACGTGGGAAGGAAGCTCCTCCTAGTGAAGTGAGTAAGGGAATTAGATTGGGGAGAGTCAGAGTCAGGGCAGGTTTACGACCGATAGCCGCTTATTTAAGTCTCCACTACTTCAGGGTGGGTGAGCAGGAAATTTTAAAACAACAAAGGAGCTTGTTCTTTCTTCCGCTTGCTGGCTTGGACAGTGGGAGCAGGCAGAAGGTCCAGGGGAGATCCGCCCAGCTTTGAGGTGCTGCGGCGCCTGGACCCAAGCAAACGAGCAGAAGCAATCTCGAGGAGGGGGGCCCGATGCAGCCAGTCACCCACCCGCCCCAGTCTGTTGCAGGGAATCTGATGAATTGAAGCAGGGCAGACTTTTAAATGCCCTCCGAGTCGTCGCCGACCCCAGCAGCCAATCGCAGGAGTCCTCCTCAGCGCACCAACAGAGCCGTGAAAAACGACCACAGACAAAGGAGCTTGTTCTTCCCTCCGCTTGCTGGCTTGGACAGTGGGAGCAGGCAGAAGGTCCAGGGGAGGTCCGCCCAGCTTTGAGGTGCTGCCGGCGCCTCGACCCAAGCAAATGAGCAGAAGCGATCTCGAGGGGGGGGGGCCCGATGCAGCCAGTCGCCCATCCGCCCCAGTCTGTTGCAGGGAATCTCATTCAATCATTATTCAGGTATGGCAACCCCTTCTGACAGCAACCATTCTCTGCCAATATCAGAAGTTCCTCTGGACTTTTCTACTGCCTACTGTAGGTATTTTTTTTTTTTATTGAAATTTTGGAATTACAAACCTTTGAGTCGAAGACTCCTTTGCAAAGGCTTCACGTCAGTACATACAGAACATCACTTAGAAACAAATTGTACATAGTTTTCTAATCAAACATTACATTAAGACAAATATTACAAGGTTGCTCTGTACAGAATATTTAACTTGCTGGGTTAGTTTCTCTAGGTCTCTCTTAGGGTTATATGGGGACTCTGGGTCGTTGCGGCGAATTGGGGTTGGTTGCCAAAGGTATATGCACACCTTGCTCCCACAGTTTCTAGCAAACTAGATGCCCTGCTGAAGTGATCTCCTGTGAGTAGCCCCAAGCCATATCTCCTAGCTAACACAAGCCTGAAACCTTAGGGTCACAGTCCCATTCCAGAGTCACAGAAATTGCTCTACTTGTTTCATGCTTTACAGGGTTAAATTTCCATGCTCTTCACGTGACTATGACTTGCACTGTTATCACCCTTTGTACCCAAACTTGCTGGTTTCCTGCCCACTCATTGGCTCCTTCCAGGCTCCACGCATCTTCTCTCAGGCTTCTCCTTGTTCTTCAGTCAAAGGTGAACTCCTTTCAGGCAGCCCAGACTGCTCCTTCTATACCAGTAAACAGTCAGGTGACTTGTTGCTCAGAAGGCAGAAATTACAAATAATACACAAAAATACTATATGCAGAACTTGGGCATGTTCAATAAACATCAACTCAGGTGCAGGATATTTACTAGATTCTAACCCTCTAAGCATTTATAACATGAAAAGTATCTTATATACCAAAACAAACTCCAGACAGGAAGTCTCTCCCCTACAAGCAAACCATGTTCCCTTTATTACTTCATAGCTCCTTTCTATAAAAATAAGGATGCTGAGGCACGCTCCTGTAAAGGAGCAGCATGGAAGTAGCCAACATGGCCACAGCCAGCTCAGAGCCAAACTTCCATCAGAAACAATTCCCTGCTCTGATAAGTAAAACTAAATGTCTCATACTATACTGAACACAGGTAAAACTCCTTGTGCAGCATATTCAAAGCCTTTGCACCTGCACAAACATTTCTGTGTGCACAGTGAGGTTTGCATGTGTGCACACTGAACGTCCCATGTAGGAAACCTCACTGTGCACAGGGCAAAGTAGTTTGCACAGGAGCATGCAGACATCTCAGCTGCACATGTAAATGAGGTGGAATGTCATTAATATGTGTGCACAGATATATTAGAAGCCTTTTGCATGTACTACTAGCCTTCATGAGCAGGGCTAATTAATGCAAATAAAAAGCACCTTTAAATGGAGTACAAACCACTTGCCACCCTCAACAGATCACCCACCAATCAGGTGAGGGTGGAAGGTGCTTTGTACTCAATCTCTCCCTCAATGTCAGCCCTGATGACTAGAGGTAGCCCCTTCTTCATCTGATCCCCATTGCCAGTTATGAAACCATTCCCTGGTGTCCAGTGCCCCCCCTCCCAGCTTCACCAGCTTCTCAGTGGCAGTCATAAAAATATTCCCTGGCATCCAGTGGTACTTTCCTTGTCCTGGTAGATTCCTGCCCAGCCCCATGCCACCATATCCCCAATGGTGACCAGCTCTTACCCTCAGTTCACCTCCCTGGCTGGCTGCCATGTGCCCGGCATAAGTCGTGTATCACATGAATGGTTTTATTGTGATACAGGATTTGTGATCTGAAAATTAACTGTCCACATAAAATGCTACTGTGCATCCACCCAGACATAGGTAATTTTCCTCAGATTTTCTTCTTGTACCTTCTAATGTAGGCAAGGTACAGCACAAGCTGTTTTCACCAAACTTGGGGGAAAGCTTTTGGACCACACCCCTCATGACCACATTAGTGATGACTTGTAACTACCACCAAAAATGGGTATTTGGTGGGCAAGTGTGAACATTCATTTTAGGTGGAGTGCACAAGTCATCACTAATGGGTCATGGGGGGGGTCCAAAGCTTTCAGCCAAGCTTGGTGGAAAAAGCTCATACTTTGCCAGAGTGAGAGGTACAAGAAAAAAATGTGTAGAAAATTAATTAAGTCAATGAACATGCACAGTATTGCTTATCTGAATTCAGTTAATTTTCAAACAAAAAGTCTTTTATCACTATATAGCAGGGTATAGTGATACTAGACTTGTGTGGAGAAGATTGTGGCCAGGGTGGTAAGTGGAAAATAAATGTTGGTTACTGTTGGGGGTCGGGGTGGCATGGGGGTGGGCAAGAAGAAGTGGATGAGGGACCAGTGGACACCAGGGAAGGTTTTTGTATCTGCCAACAGGAATCAGTTGAGGAAGGGGAGAACACTGGAAATGAATATTTTCATTAATGCCTACAGAGATCAGATGAGAGAGGGGAGACCAGTTAGCACCAGGAACTGTTTTCATTAACACCATCAGGCGTCAGATGAGGGAGAGGGAACCCATTCTGTTATGGCTATGTGTTAAACAGTGTCACAGATGACCACAGGCTGCAGTGTGGAATCCACAGCTAGTACTCAAGCCAAGGAGCAAATAATTGCTCCTCAAATTGTAATGAGGCTATAATGGTATGCAAATGACCTCCTTGCACGATGTCAGGGTGAAGTGGTCATTCAACAAAGACCACGCACACCTCAGCAGCTTAAAGTGCTACTCCTGTTAAGATCAACAAACAAGAAACAGAAGAAGGGGAAAACACACCAAAGCTCAATATGACTTGCAAACCCCGTTGGAGCAGTCAGATGGCACACACTGCCAGCAAAGAACAGGACAGTGCTCACAGGCATGAGGGGGATCTCTGGTTCTTCTGCCCCCCCCCACTGATCACTATAGGACAGACAGACTGGCTCCAGTTGGGAGCCCTGCTGTTCGGACCATCCTCCAGCAATTTTCTGGCCAATTGGAAATGACACAAGGCAGGACCATGAAGCCCTGCTGCTGGTGGGCTTCAGACTTGCAAACTCCATCAGAAAAGCCATATGGTAAACACCACCAGCAAAGCATAGGGCAGTGCTCACAGGGGTTGTGCAGGGAGTCTCTGGTCTTTCTGTACCTCCTCCAACCCACAGATCACTGCAAGACAAACAGACTGGCTCCATTTGGGAACCCTGCCATGCAGACCCTCCTCCAGCAATTCTCCAGCCAACTGGAGAAGGTACAAGGTGGGAACAGGAAGCTCTGAAGGACCAAGAAGCTCTGCTGCTTGTGGGCTTCTGACCTGTAAAAACCCTGTCGAAGCAGCTGTGTGGCAGATGCTGCCAGCACAGCACATAAAAGTGCTCACAGGGGTTGTGAGGGGGATATCTGGTCTTTCTGCACCCCCGATCACCACAGAACAAATGGACCAGCTCCATTTGGGAGCCCTGCTGCACAGACCCTTGCCCAGCAATTCTCTGGCCAATCAGAAAAGGACAAGATGAGGCCAAGAAGCTCTGTTGCAGGTGGGCTTCAGACTTGCAAATGCTGTTGGAGCATCCATGCTGCAGATGCTGCCAGCAAAGCACAGGACAATGCTCACAGGGGTTGTGAGGGGGTGCTCAGGTCTTTCTGCACCCCTTCTCCCCCATTGATCTCCATGGGGCAAACGGACCAGCTCCACTTGGGATCTTTGCTGTGCGAGCCCTCCTCCAGCAATTCTCTGGCCAATCAGAGAATGAAACATAGAAACATAAAAGTTGATGGCAGATAA
The DNA here is from genome assembly GCA_016271365.2 of Neoceratodus forsteri. NCBI lineage: Eukaryota > Metazoa > Chordata > Ceratodontiformes > Ceratodontidae > Neoceratodus > Neoceratodus forsteri. Next base: position 534,726,416 of record CM028135.1, on the reverse strand, counting down.
GGACCACAAGGCCCATCCAGTCTGTCCATTTCTTTTTCTGCCTTAAGCTGGTATAGCTGTATCCTGTACTGCTGTAACATCTATGCCCAAGGAGTTTGAATGCCTATCTCTAAAAGTCTCTCTCCCCAATACAGCAGCTTTTCAACTAATTGGATGTTACAGACCCCCCTCTGCTGAACACAAGCTCTTATCCCACCTGGGGAACCTGGTCAAGCCCAGCACTGACGAAGTCATTATTCTAGGTGACCTGAATTTCAACTGGCTCACCCAGGCAGCTACACCTCTGGTATCATTCTGTGACACCTATGGGCTCACACAGTTAATTAATGAACCAACAAGAATAAATGCAAGGAATAGTAGTAACAGCATGCTACTTGATATCATGCTAGTGAGTAAACCACATCTATTCACACATGCTGGAGTGCTCCTATGCGATATAAGTGATCACTGCCCCATCGTAGGGGTAAGATCCACCAGCATAACAACAAATCCTGCAAAATTCCTCATGAGGAGATCCAAGAAAAACATCAATATTGAAGGATATCTGCATGATCTAGCTTACTTTCCACACTAGCAAAAGTTTTATCTTGCACATTCTGTAGAAAAAGCTCAGCAGGTGCTAAATAGCATTATAATAAATGCCCTTAACACCCATGTCCCAATTTCTAGTACCCGAATAAAAGACAAATCCTGTCGCTGGTTTTCAGCTGACCTCAAAGCTGCACTACTGGAGAGAGACAAACTCTGGAAAGTGGCAAGAAAAACTAAGAATGCAAACGACTGGATGATTTTTAGGAAAGCCAGGAATAGGTGCACCAGGAAAGTTAGGGATGCAAAGGCTGCCTTCTACCTCGCTGAGCTCGACTCCTCCTACCATAATCCTACTAGGTTTTGGGGCACCATCAAGGGTATGATGGGACAGGACGCTAACAACCCCCTTCCAACTCAACTACACAATAGTTATGGCCCTATCACTGGCAAAATGGAAATCCTGGATGCATTCAACAACCACTTCACAACGGCTGGCCTTGCCTTTGACACCTCCCCAGCTAACCTGCTGAGGGACCAATTAAGTTCCCACTACATTGGTGATCAAAGAGTTGACTCTACCTTTAGCTTCAAACCTATACTGTTGAAACAAGTTGAGGATCTATTATGGCATCTGGATACCAAAAAAAGTGCAGGAGCAGACTCTCTGGACCCCTTCTTTCTAAAGATTGCATGCCATGTACTTGCAGTCCCCCCAACACACCTCTTTAACCTTTCCCTAAACTCTGGCTCTATTCCCACACTGTGGAAGACAGCCCAAGTGGTCCCCCTTCTAAAATCAGGGGACCCTATGGATCTTAATAATTACAGGCCCATTTCCATTCTACCTGTGCTATCCAAGATGCTGGAGAAATTAGTGAGTAATTAGCTAAGGGAATATCTTGACAATGCTAACCTATTAAATCCAGCTCAATCTGGATTTAGGGCCAAACATAGCACTATCACTGCATTAGCCAAGGTCACAAATGACTGGCAAATCGAATTGGACAAGAAGAATAATGTCTGTGCAGTATTCCTGGACCTGAGCAAAGCATTCAATACTGTGGACCATGAGCTGCTACTTTCATCCCTGCACTCCCTTGGCCTAGATCCACCCTCCCTTAAGTGGTTCAGATGCTACCTCTCCGGTAGGTCACAGCAGGTAAAAGCTGAATGTGACCTTTCCCCATTAAGACCACTGTCAAGAGGAGTCCCCCAAGGCTCTATTCTGGGTCCTATCCTTTTTGCCATTTATATAAATAACATTGATTCAACCCTTACCAAGTCCTCAGTACACCTCTTTGCTGATGACACTGTTCTGTTTGTCAGCAACCGTTCGCATACAGTTGCTCATGAAATCCTACAAACAGAATTCTCCTTGTTACAACATCAGCTAATCTAGAAAAAGCTTCTGCTAAATGCAAAGAAAACTAAAGCAATGATGTTCACAACTCAAAATTTCACCAGCACATCCTCTTCAATCACTCTCACCCAGCTATGCACTATACTTGGAGAAAATCTGGAGTATGTTGAAAACTTCAAATGCCTAGGTGTGTGGATTGACAACAGACTCGACTTCACCCATCATCTAGAAGAACTGTTAAAAGAGCTTTGCCAAAGGCTTGGCCTCCTCTATAGATTAAAACCCTTCCTTAACAGAGACTCAAAGATGAGGTTAGTCCAGGCCATCTTTCTATCAGTTATTGACTATGCAGACTTCCTTTATAGTCACTGCCCATCTCCTACCTTCACAAGTTGGATACCTTATATCATAGTGCAATAAGGTTCATTACAGATCTGCCATATAATACCCACCATTGCTCTTTATGGACGAGTTGGATGGGTTTCTTCATATCAGGAGGAGCAGAAATGCAGCTCTATGGATTTACAGAGCTTTATCAAAAAAACTTCCAAACTGTATCCTGGACTGCTTCAACCAGACCACTCCTAGCTCCTATGCCCTAAGAAGCAACAATATAATCCTGCTCAAATTGCCCAAAGTCAGCACCAGACTAGGGAGGGCAGCAATCAGCTATTCTCTAGCTATAGCATGGAACACCCTACAAAAATCCCTAAAACTGTCCATTATCATTCCATTTGCATCTTTTAAACAGCATTGTACAGCCTTCTTCACAGATAAATGCAGCTGCTACCGCTACAGCTAGATTAGTCATCCTACAAATCTGGCTTCCAATCATGTATGGCATATTCCTTCCAGTCAGACACCCCCAGCTTATGGCACCCAATAATACCTTCACCATCCTAGTATTCATTATGTTGTGTGTCTGTCATGGCCCCCATTGGGATATGTATGTATGTACTGTACATACTATAGATATTAGCTTAACCTTCCTTTAACCGAGTTTTAACATGTGAATTCACTGTACATCATTGTGTTATAAACATTATTTTTCTCTGTATGTATAACTGTCTTATAAAGCGTATGATGTATTTGCTGTGTATCAACTATTGAACCTTGACCTTATCAGGTCCATCTTGTAAATGAGCCTTGCTCAATGATGTTCACCTGTATAAATAAATAAAGATTTGAATATGCCATCGGCCTTTGCTCTGTCAATGGTCTATCTATTCATACTCACCTGTATTGCTCCCTTATGCCTATTCCATGCCTGTTTGAAGCCTTGCATTGTATTCCTATCCACCACTTCCTGAGGTAGGCCATTCCATGCAACCACCACCCTTTCTGTAAAAAAGAACTTCCTCACATTACCCCTTAATCGGCCTCCCTCTAATCTCATGCTGTGTCCTCTTGTCCTGCTATTTTTCTTATATTGAAACATGTTAGACTCTTTCACCTGGTTAACGCCCTTAAGGTGTTTGAATCATATCACCTCTCTCCCTCCTTTGCTCTAGGGTATACATATTGAGCTCCGTTAATCTGTCCTCATATGTTTTCTGATGCAGTCCCTGCACCATTTTGTTGCCCTTCTCTAGACTGCCTCAATTTGGTTAATGTCCTTGTAAAGCTGGCCTCCAGTACTGCACACAGTACTCCAGATGAGGCCTAACCAGTGTCTTGTAAAGAGGGATTATTACCTCCCTCTAATGACTTGTGATACCCCAACTAATACACCCCAACATCCCCCTAGCCTTACCTACTGCTTTAGTGGTCTGCTTGGATGATTTCAGGTCATCTGTGATGATGATGCCCAATTCTCTTTCTTCCCTTGTGACTGCCAGCAACTCCCCTCCCAGCCTATAGGTGGCTTCAGGGTTTCTCTTCCCTATGTGCATGATCTTGCACTTCTTTGCATTAAACCCCAGTTGCCACTCTTCCGACCATTTTACCGGTTTGTCCAGATCTCTTCTCATTCTGCCCACCCCATCTAGATCATCTACTCTGTTGCAGATCTTGGTGTCATCTTCAAACAGACAAACCTTACCCTCTAGTCCATCTGCAATGTCACTGATGAAGATATTGAAGAGGACTGGCCCCAGGACTGATCCCTGAGGTACCCCACTTGCGACTTGCATCTCTTCTGCCTGTATACCGTTTACCACCACTCTCTGTTTTCTGCCCATCAACCAGTTTGCCACACAGATGACCAATGTCTGACCCACCCTGAGCCTACCCAGCTTATTAATAAATCTGCTTTGTGGAACAGTATCGAAAGCTTTGCTGAAGTCAAGGTAGGCGACATCAACTGCTCCCCATTGGTCCACCACTCTGGTTACCGAGTCAAAGAATTCTATGAGATTATTTTGACAGGACCTTCCTGTTGTAAACCCATGATGTCTTGGATCCTGTGCTCCTATGTATTCCAGGTATTGCACTATCCTTTCCTTAAGGAGTGCCTCCATAATCTTGCCCACTACTGAGGTAAGACTGACTGATCTGTAGTTCCCTGCCTCCTCCCTGCTACCACTCTTGTGGAGCAGGATCACATGAGCCCTTCTCCAGTCTTCTGAGACCTCTATTGTGCTCAGAGACTCACTAAACAGTTCTGATAATGGCTCTGCTACTTCCACCCTTATCTCCTTTAGTACCCTGGGATGTATGCCATCAGGTCCCATTACCTTGTCCACTCTCTGAGCTTATCACGCTCCTGTAGGACCCTTTCTTTTGTGAAGAGACTAGTGTACACACCCTCCCCCCCCCCGTGTCCATGGTGCTGAGCTGAATGGCTCACTGTATTTCTTTCATGTCTTCAAGTGGCCCTCCTGCTTGTGGCCCTCACATGAAGGACACACATAAAGGACAACAGGATTCTGCCCAAGGGAGTCAGCCTAAGGAGGTTGCTGGTGGCCAGTCATACTGCCTTCCAAATGTTCTGCACATCCTTAAGGCTGTTGGTATGTAAACTCTGGCAAAGTACTGTTTTAACTCCTGCAAGACCTGCTAGCACAGTAAGTGTTGCTATCTGTATCCCAAGCACGCTCAAACTGTGACCTTGTCTGTAGCACCTACTCTGTTGTATATACTCTGTCATTGTTCTCTGTAATCAGCTTTTTGCTGAATGATGTGACATAGTAATTTACTGTACTGTAACTGATATATAGTGATTTAATGTGTTACCAGTGATAACTGTGTTGTTCCCTGGCTAAAACTATTGCATATGTGAAGTATGTTATCACTGACATGTGGTGTGCCCCCATGTGCCTGACAATGCAATTGCAATAAATGGGTATCAGGTGGAAAGGAAGGACAGAGTAAGGAAAAAAGGTTGAGTGATTGTTTGTTATGTTCAACAGGGATTACACTATCGAAGGATGGTAGATTTGGAACAGGTGGGTTTCAGAACCTTATGGATGCAGATTAAGGACCAAGGTTGCTCAAAAGTTGTAAGCTTTTTTTTTGTGGGAGATTTTTTATCCCCCCTTGAATAATAATTGGAGTATGAGTAAACATTTAAACTGGTATATGGATAGAATCTGGAAAAAGTACCAGGTAGTGGTACAGTGCTTATGGGAGATGTAGATCATTTACCCATGTCAAAAATAACACAAGGGAGACATTTTAAGCAGTTAGTTAAGGAAGAAACCAGGGGGAAAACATTTTAGATGTAGCAGTGACAAATTTGTGTGATTGGTATAAACAACCAAGTGTTGTACCTCTCTTAGATTAATCTGATCACAATGTTGTACTAATGACTTCAAGTCATGAGGGGTGTAGAAAGCAAAGAGAAAAGAGACAGGCAATTCTGAGTAGAAAATTGCCCATAGAGAAGAAAGAAAGAATGTTAAATGCAATTTCTGGGGAGTTAGATACTGAATGGTTTAAACTGGATTTGGTTGATTCTAGTTGGGTAAAGTTGGTAAATGCTTAGCAAAAAATAATTGGCAGGATCTCTCCAGTAAGGGAACTAGTGTCAAAAGGGAGAGATAAACCATGGGTGCATGAGGAATTTAAAACATTGAGAAGTATAAGACAACGTGTATTAAAGATGGGGAATAGAGTTCACTATAATCAGTTGAGAAATGAAATAAATAGGATGGGTAAAAAATGAAGAAAATTTAGTATGTACACAAATTAAATGGTTTGTGAAAGTTGGATCCTCAGAAATGCAGGATTAGAACAAAATTTTATTTATTTTTATTTTTTGTTGACCAGGTAAGTGCACTAGACAAATCCTGCCTATTTTCAGGCACGACCCGGGGGAGGGGGATACAGATGAATGCCAACTGACCTTGAACCAGATTAAGCTGTTGTTGGTGGTATGTTTTTAGTGAATGAGGGAAATTTGGCCAGGACACCGGGAAATTCCCCTACTCTTTTCGATAAGTGCCATGGGATCTTTAACATCCACCTGAACTACCACCAGTCCAGGCAGATGGGACCTCGGTTTAACATCTCATCTGAAAGACAGCACCTCAGAAATGCAGCACCCCTCTCATGCTGCATTACAGTGTCAGTACTGGGATATTAACCCAAGTGCCAGATGTGGGAACTGAACCCACAGCCCTCTGATCTCCTGGCCTCAGAGGCGAGTGTGCTACCTACTGAGCCACTGACACTGCATAGATAATTTTTGCAAAGTAGTAAATCTGAGGATCAAGTGAGTAGGTGGGCTGAAAAATGTGGGTTTGAAGGTGATAATAAAAATATTGAGTTTCTACAGGAATTAAATAAAACATTTTGGGAGATGAGCGAAAGTCTCAAACATTAGAGAAAACTGAAGGAGAACTATGGGAGGCACCTAAGAAATATCTTATCACTGTAGATGAAACAGCAAAAGATCTAAAAAGGTTGAACATAAATAAGGCTATTGGCCATGATGCAATACCAAACTGGGTTTGAAGAAAGAAAGCTGATTTGATTGCTCCATGTGTAAGTAACATATTTAATAAATCCATCTTGTCAGGAAAGTTACCAAAGCAATTGAAAAAGTAGGAGTCCTGCCATTATCTAAACTAGTTGTACCATACAACATTAGAAAAGACTTCAGATCCATTTCACTAACTTGCATGGTGTCTAAGATGTGTAAAGAATTTATTATAAAGTGGGTGATGGAACTTATTTTGAATAAAACTGATAAAAAAACTATTTGGATCTGTGAAGGGCAGTTCAACAAATTTGGCAATTTTAACTTTTTGGGAATTGTGTGTGAAATAATGGGAAGAAGATGAGATGGTGAGGGCTGCATTAGTTGATTATTGGAAAGCCTTTGATCTGATAGATCATAAAACCCTATTGAAGAAATTGCAAATAGTAAGCATTCCTGTGTATATTATTAGATGGATTTATAGCTTTTTAGAGGGGAAGACCCAGTGGATTGAAATGGAGGGAGTTGGTTCAGAGTTGGAATATATGTGTGGAGGAGTACCACAAGGAACAAAAATAGGACCTTTGTTGTTTTTGATAATGATAAATGATTTACAAACTGAGGGACTGTGTATCAAGTACATGGATGATACCTCTGAAATTGATAGCTTTGGGGAAATCAATCAGAACACTATGCAAAATTATCTGAGAAAAAACTGAGAAGTAGTCTAAAGTAAATTTGATGCAGATAAACACTGATAAAACCCAGTAAATTAGATTTGGGAAAACAAACAAACTGGCGGAGCCCCCTTACTTTTTGGAGGGGATGAAATAAAAAAGGTAGAAAGTGTAAAACTTTTCAGAATCACTATTCAACATGATTTTGGATGGAAAGAACATGTAGCGGGGATGTTAAAAAAGGAAATTCAAGTGTATACTTCCTGACTTTGTTAAAAAGGGCTGGTGTTATTCAGGAGGATTTGATATAGTTTTATTGTACTATAATTAGGCCAGTACTGGTATATGGTTCCTCAGTGTGGGATGGGAGTGGGTCCCAGGGTGGTAGCCTGGGTAAAGCATTGGCTGGACAACAGGACACAGAGGATAATAGAAAACGGAGTCCACTCTGAAGAAAGTGGTGTTACTAGCTGTGTACTGCAGGGTTCAGTGTTGGGTCTGGTCCTTTTTAATGTCTTTATAAGTGACATTTCAGAGGGACTGGAAGGAAAAGTATGCCTCTTTGCAGATGACACAAAGATCTGCAACAAGGCTGATACACAAGGGGGGATGGGAAGGATGAGAAGGGACTTGGCAAGGTTGGAGGAATGGTCAAAAGTATGGCAACTTAAATTCAATGCAAAGAAGTGCAAAGTAATGCACCTGGGAGATAAAAACCCAGAGAAAGAGTACACAATGGGGGGAGGGGTACTAACAACAACAAAAATGGAAAGGGACCTGGGGGTAGTCATATCAGATGACCAAAAGGTAAGCAAGCAATGTGAGAAGGCAGTAAGGAGGGCTGAGGAATATTGGGATGTATAGGAAGAGGCATCACCAGTAGAAAACAGGAAGTTGTTATCACTCTGTGCAGACAGTTGGTGAGACCCCACCTGGAGTACTGCGTGCAGTTCCAGAGACCTCATCTCTGCAAGAACATAGACAGGATGGAGGCAGTCCAGAGAAGGGCAACTAAATGGTGCAGGGTCTACACCAGAAGCCATATGAAGAGAAACTAAAGGAGATTTACATGTATACCTTCGAGGAAAGGGGGGGGGGCATGATAGAAACTTTCAAGTACCTCAAGGGAATCAATAAAGTTCAGGATGATAGCATCTTTCAGAAAAAAAGATGTGCACGAACAAGGGGGCACAATCTGAAGATAGAGGGGGGATGGCTCAAGGGCAATGTGAGGAAGTATTTTTTCATGGAGATGGTGGTGGACACATAGAATGGCCTTCCTGAGGAGGTCATGAGGTCAAAAACAGTGGGGGAATTCAAGAATGCGTAGGACAGACATAAAGCAGTTCTAGTGGGGGGTAGGAAGAAGTAGGCTGTTGGTTAACTAGGATCTGCAGCTTATCCAATAGGTAGGGAAATGGGCAGACTGGGTGAGCCAAGCGGTCCTCATCTGCCACCAAAGTCTATGTTTCTATGTTTCAGGACTCACAAAATTTGAAAGCAAAGAGTCAGAAAGAACACAAAAAAGGACATAATGAATAATTTTGGGAGCTGAGGTCTCTTATGAGGATGCTTTAAAAAAGTGTCATCTGGTAAAGTTAGATGAAAAGAGGAAAGGTATGGCAAGGAAATTGTTCATGACAATTTGTGACCCCCAACATAAATTGCATTCCCTGACACCATCAAAAGATGTGGCTGTTTAAAGTTTAAGGAAGCAGGTTAGACGGTGGAAACCACTTTTTAGAACAGAGAAGTATAGATCATCCTTTTTTTATGCATTTTTTACATTAATAAACCCCTTTCCAAGTGCCCTGTTTGTGTGAGATTGATGAAGTATGATTGATACAATAAGTTTATTTACACTGTATGAATATAATTTTTTTTAAAATATTGTATAGGCCTCTTTGTATGTAGTAATACGTTAAATTTGTTATTGATTTTTATGTAATTTCTTACAAAGTTAGTTGTTTTTTATTCTCAAAACGTATGTAACTTCAGCCACTACACTCCTTGTGGGGTATTTGGCTGCAACGTGTGGTTGAATAAATTAAACTAAACATGTAACGAGTGCACTATGAATGTTACAAATCTCATACCCTTGCTTTAAAAGACTGTTACTAAAGGATATACGCAGAAGCTACTCTGTTGTGCATACTGGGCCATTGTTTTCCCTTACAGACTTTTTTGCCAACTGATGCGCTATAGTGGTTTTGTGTGTTATTTAGCTATAAATGTTATTTATAGTAGTATAGTGTGTTGTTAGCAGTAACTGGGATGTTTTCTGACTGCAACTACTGTATATATTTTGCATAATCTAATTTGTCCACATCCCATAGCCTTGCTTTAGGAAATGTTCTGAAGGTTTTATCCTAACTATATTCACAGTTTATAGAGTTAACCTCCCCCTTTTGTTTTACTTAGCAAAAATTGTCTCACATGGTTTAGCCACAACCTACTTTTATATACTGCTTTTTCTGGCTGTGGATCACATAATATTACACCCTCCCATCCATCAACAAGTGCACCTTTCTATGAAGACCTTCCCATCTCTTCCTTCATTTGCCTATGATGGTGATCCCTTCTTTTTCATACTATACAGTCTTTTTTCCTTAAACAACTGCTATATGCTGTTTGCATACTTGATGAAAGCCATCATGATTATTACCCCAATATGTCCCAAGCTCCCTTCTAGGACACTGTCCTATACCTGTCTGCTCTTATCTGGAGATACTGAATTAAATTCAGGCCCTTTCTCCCTGAATCACAGGGTCTGTTCCGCAACTGATTTCTGTTGGTCCAAATCACAAGGCCTAAAGTTGGCGCACATGAACATAAGCAGCCTTAGGTCTAAACATTGAGAGCGTGAATGATGGGCTAACCTTTATGTCCCAGACATAATTGCTATCTCTGAGACCTGGCTAAAATGTTGCACATTTCCCTGTGAGCTAGAGCTCCTGAGGTATTTCTCCTTTAGACAGGATAGAGTCAGTAAGGGTGGGGGGCATTTTTACATATGTTCCTCTCGATTCCTCTTTAGTAACTGTGCCTGACCCAGTTAATTCTGATAGTGAGGCTATTGTTGTTAAACTTCTAATGGACACTAAGCCACTTTATGTGGTCGTCACCTATAATCCCCCCCCCTCCAGTGGCCATGCCTGTCATTCTCTTTCCTAAGCCCTTTACAATTTTGTCCATAGCGGATCTAATAGTGTTGGTAGACTCCAATATTGATTGGCTATCTGTGTCTATGACTGCACCTAAGTCTGCCCTCCAGGAGGCCCAACTCACTGAAATAATCTCTGCACCCACTCGCTTGACTATCAGAACTGGTAATCTCACCCTGCTTAACTGAGTCCTTGTTTCTAAACCAGATTGAATCAGTCCAGCAATTGTCTTTGCAGACTTCCTCAGTGACCACTCCCCCATATTCTGTGTGAAGAGCAATGTCCCACCCAAACTTCCACCCAGAGTACTCATGGCCCATGATTTTTCCAAATTTAGTGTTGACTTCTTTCTGGCTACACTATCAGGCATAAATTGGGATACAATTCATACCATTCCTGATGTGGATTCAGCCCTGCACTTCATTGTGTGAAACATCCTATCTGCTGTTAACACCCTTGTCCCCTTAAAACAGCTAAGAGTTAAAGGTCAGGAATCAAACTGGCTTGACCACAAGCTTAGGAAGGCAATGAAAGCAAAGGGCAGGGCCTCAGGTTTTTACAAAAACACAGGGTTTAAGTCCAATTGGCACAAATAAGGAACTTAGAAATGAGTGCAAAATGGACCTAAAAGTGGCTAAGAGAAAGTTCTTGAGGCACCTTAATTAGGATTAGATTTTTCTGCATTGTCATGGTTTCAATCTTATTTGTCTTTCCATTATCATTGTGTAAAGGCAGGTAATTTTAAATTAGAAATGTTATTATCCAAACGAGGTGTTCCACAGGGCTCTGTACTTTGCCCCCCTTTTATTTTTAACATATGTAAATGAGCTCCCAAAACACTATTCTACATTAACTAGTATTTATTTACATGCAGATGACATTATTTTGTATACTAGTCACAATGATTTGAACACAGCAGTTAAAATATACAACAGGATTTCCACAAAATACAGACTGCATTATTGGATTTAAGGTTGCTCTTATATGTAAAAAAGTCACAATGGTTGATCTTCTCAAAAAAAAAAAAAAGGCAGACACTTCCAATCTAATACTATTTTTGATTAATGGTACTGAAATTCTTAGGATCGTAAGTTATAGATATTTAGAAATTGTATTGGATGTTCAACTAACATTTAAATCCCATGTTGAATACATTTCGATGGAAGGCAGTATAGCGGAGTGGTTTAAGGCTCTGAGCTGCAAATCTGGAGACCTGGGTTTGAATCCCACAGCCCCCACTTGCATACTGTGTGACCCTGAGCAAGTCACTTAACTTCTCTGTGCTCCCAGGTTGCTCCTGTAAACAAGCTTTCAGCTTAGGGTGTCTCACCTGGTTAAACAATTGGAAACATTTCTACAAAGTTAGAGATTATTAGCATGAGTCTACAAAAACAAGTCACATCAGGGTTTTAAATAATTGATTAGCTGTTTTTTCTTGGGATAATACTAACTGTACAGAAAGTATTTATATTGGTTTTCTAGAAGTGTTATGTTTGTTAAACACAGTGAGGTAAGTGCTATGCATTTTCACAGTGTTTTAGCACTTTTATGAGCAAAATGCTAATCAATTTTTAGGTTAAATAAAACCCTACACATTTTAGTTACCCTTTAAGAAAACTTTTAGTTAATTCTATTTCTTTCTGTCTTTGATTATGGAGAGTGGGTTTACAGAAACACAACTAAGTCATTGATCCCTTTTATCACTGTGCATTAAGATTTGTTTCTGGTTTACCATGGAAAACCCACCATTGTTATTTATATCAGCTGTGGGGTGGGGCTCATTACAGAGTAGAAGGCAACAATATTGGTATTTATTCATATATAATTTTGTCACAGGTAAATTTACTTTATTTCTTTTGAGATCAATGTGTACTAATCAAACAATCAAATATAGTTTAAGGTCAGGTAAATTACTAAAGTTTACTATTCCCAGAACAGGTTGAAAAATTGGTGATTATATATTCTGGCCGTCATATTCAAAGGCCAGGGGATGCCCGGCACATCTAGATGTGCCTCCCAAATAAATGAGCAGTCGTTAAAAAATGCTATATTCAAATGAGATGTGTAATCACGCATCTCATCTGAATATATCAAAAATAGGTGGGTGACCCAAATGGGGGCCACTGATGATCAAGGCCACTGATTTTTGGTTTTTACTGGAAAACCCGGTAAAATTCCGGAATCAGAGCTGCCTGAACACCGGTAAAAACAAATATTTCATGGAATCTGCTATTTTATATCAGATCAGTAAATCTACAAAAACTTGTATTTTTCTTATAATTCCTTCCTGTACTATTTTCAGTTTGCTTTATTTAATGCTGTATATATTAAGTTTTCTTTCATTCTGATTATTTATGCATATACTAAAAGAATGATAACATAATCCCGGTAAAATCTGGAAATTAGAGTAACAATCACCAGTGCAAATCCGGAATCTGAAGGCTTGAAAATGGAATTTCATTGTTTTAATCACCGTAAATCAGTGGCCTTGCTGATGATGCATCAGCGCATCCCCCTGGTCAGTCTGCATACCTGGAATGGGGATGCACAGCACATCCCCAGATGTGCCGTGCCCAAATTCCAGATATTCAGCTTGCAATATGCAAATGGGGCCATTAGACATGCAAGGCACAAACAGAGACTTTTGCATGTCATTATGGCCCCATTTGCATGCTGTTGGTAAGGACACGCCTGGCAGGATGTGCCAGGCAGCCAGCCTCCCCAAGTCCCATGTTCCTAATACATACAATTCCCCATCCCTATGGTGCCATATTGTAGTGTCCCCCCTCCCATCCCAATCCCCATTCTTTGTAAAAATAAACAGTTCCCCAGCCCAGGCTTCCATAGTGTAGTGGCCCCCTTCCCATCCTAATCCCCTTTCATATTAAAGAGTAATTACCCCCATCCCTATTTTCCATAGTGTAGTGACCCACTTCCTGTCCCAATCCCTGTTTGAAATAAAGATTAATGGCTCCCAACCCTTTTACCATAGAGTAGTGGCTCCCTCCCATCCCGATTCCCGTCCGATATAAAAATATTAAACCCCATCCCTCCATTGCCATAGTGTAGTGGCCCCCCCCCCACTCACTCAGATACCCACATCCCACCCCCGTCCCCCCACCCCAGGATGGCCAGTTGGCCATGGAGCTGGCAGGCAGCAAAGCCCTCCACACACCTCCACAGCTGCCTGCCAACTGAGGTGTCATTGAATGACAGCTTACTGAACACAGTAGAAGCCCATTTTTAGACACTGTCGACCAATGGGCTTGCAGTGTGTGCTGTAAGCTATCATTCACAACAGTGTGTCATTCACCTAGCAAACAGATTCCAACTGGCAAAGTGAAAAGGTGCTCAGTCCACAAAAATGCTCAGGGGCAATGTGAGGAAGCATTTTTTCACAGAGAGGGTGGTAAACGCATGGAACAGCCTTCCTGAGGAGGTTGTAGGGTCTAAAACTGTGGAAGAATTCAAGAATGCATGGGACAGACATAAGGAAATTCTTGTGGGGGGAGTAGGAAGAAATAGGCTGTTGGTTAACTAGGATCTGCAGCTTATCCTGTAGGTAGGGAAATGGGCAGACTAGGTGAGCCAAGTGGTCATTATCTGCCATAAGAGTCCATGTTTCTATGTTTCTATGCCTATAACTGATGGTGTCTCCTGTGGCTCCATCTTGGTCCAGCTGCTATTTTCCCTATTTGTTAAAAATCAACCTGCAAATTGCAGTGGTATAATATACTGCTCTGTGCAGATGATGCCATTCTGTAGAGGTGCTCCAGTGATATTGCTCACTTTGGCTCTCAACCCACTGGTGATTTTTGTGAACTAGAAAAATGGTTTATAGAAAACAGACTAGTCCTTAATACAAAAATAAAAGCCATGCTATTTGGTTCCAGAAACCTTGCCACTGTCAGTGGTCTTCTGTTACCCATAGGCACGTCCATCAGTGGACCCACTGAGGTGATCAACTTTGTTAAATACCTTGGAGTGCACTTAGACCAGAAATTCACATTTAAATGCCATATTGAACATGCCACCAACTCACTGCACCACAAACTTGGGCTGCTCTTATCACCTGAGCAGCTATCTGACCAGTGATTCACATCACTCCATTACTAATGCTATGCTGCTACCTGCACTAATGTATGGTGTCCCACTTCCGCAGATCCTAGGAGGTTAGCCAGCTAATGGTCCTGTACAGTAAAATAGGCCATTTTGTTGCCAGTGCCTGTCAAGGACATATTTCTTCCATTCCCTAAACTGACCCACCTTAGGAGATCTGAATATCCCTTCCTTTGCCTTGCTAACAAAATTATCCACAGTGCATCCACCATCCCCAGCCTTAGGGATGTATTAGTCAAAAAAGCATATTGGAGAACACTCAGGTCTTCCAGCCACACTCTGCTAGAGAGTCCAAGGACAAGGTCTTCTGCAAGAGGGAGAGTCATTGCACAATCTGCCCCCCCCCCCACACACACACAGCCTGGAATACCCTCCCAGCAGCACTCCAAGAGAGCTCATCCCATGGTGGCTTCAAAAAAGGCTCAAGGTACTTCTCCATAAGTGCAGTCTGTGTGTTTGTAAATGCTGAAAAGTTAAATTATGGTCAAGGCCACTGTTTTTCAGTTTTTACCGGAAAATCCGGTAAAATTCCAGAATTAGGGCCGCCTGAAGACTGGTAAAAACAAAGATTTCATGGAAACTGTCATTTTATATCAGATCAGTAAATCTACAAAACTTGAGTTTTCTTTTAATTCCTTCCTGTACTGTTTTCAGTTTGCTTTATTTAATGCTCTGTATATTAAGCCTTCTTTAATTCTGATTATTTATGCACATACTAAAAGGATAATACCAGAATCCCAGTAAAATCCAGAAATTAGAGTAACAATCAATGGTGCAATTCCAGAATCTAAAGTCTTGAAAACGGAATTTCATTGTTTTAATCATCGTAAATCAGTGGCCTTGATTATGGTCAGCACTTACATTCCAGTGTCATACACTTATGAAGCAATTAGAACCTGACTTATCATGTGCTGTACATCCCGCTGCCCTTCTTTTACTTGATTCCTTGTTGACTCTGTGATGCCCTTGTAAGCTGCCTGCCTATCTTTTGTCATCAGATGTTTACAGTTTTTTTTGTATTTATACACTGTTTTTCTCCATGTATATTTCCCATTGTCTCTTGCTTGTATACTATGTTATGTTTCTAGATATGTGTAATTAATCCCAGGTCACCCCTGAAAAATTTACTTTTAGTCTCAGTGGGCCTACCCGGTTAACCAAATTCAATAAACAAATAATAATTAATTATAGTTTTAAGCAAAGTTATTGCTTCAAGGAATGTTATTGCTTTGAGGACATACTATTCATTGTTCATGGTGTTTGGTGTGCGTGAGCAGTACATCCTTGAGGCAATAAAATTGCTTAAAACTATACTGAGCATTGGTGTGTGTACTGCTTATTCTGTTTCTTGCAAAGTTGTCATTTGCATGATAAGGTTTCAATATAGGACTGTGGGTCTCAAGAGCAAACAGATTTGCCCTGTGCAAATGGCTTGTTTGCTCCTGTGCATGTATATAATGTCTAGTAGAGAACCCTTCACAGGCCAGCAGAGATCTTTGCATGTCATTTGTGCCTTCATTGTACTGTGCTCACAAGGAGCATTTGTTGAACATTCACTGCACAGGCAAACTGTGCTTGAAAATACCACATAGGGCATAGAAACATAGAAACAAAAACAAGGCACTGCGTCAGCATGTGGTCTAAAAGCAAAACAAAATGGTTATATTAAATGCACGCTGAAAATAAGGCCCTGTTAATTAGTCTCCACCTGGGAACTTCCCCAGCTCTTTCTCTCCCATTATGCTTTATCTTTCCCATCATCATCTTTTTGTTTCTCAGATTCTCTCTTAATCTTACCATTTATCACTTCTTCTCCCTTAGCCTCCCCCTTCTTCTTTCTCCACATATATATCTCTCTCATTTTACCTCTCCTCTACACTAACTTGTTTTTTTTTTCTCTTTTAGATATTTCCTGAAGAAGACCTAAGGTCGAAACGTAGATTTTTAACTCTATTTTCTATTTTCAGCGTGCATTTAATATAACCATAGAAATATAGAAGCTGTCGGCAGATAAGGGCCCGCAGGCCCACCGCATCTGCCCAATAACATGTAGTTATTTCGACTAAGTAAAACCTAATCAGCCCTTTGTCTCCTACCCTTGTATTTTCAACCTCCCTTTGTATCTGTCCCATGCTCTTTTGGAAATCTGTAATCATTTCTGCCTCGACCACTTCTGCTGACAGGCTGTTCCATCTGTCCACCTCCCTTTCTGTGAAAATGTACTTCCTCACATTACCCCTAAACCTTCCCTTCCAGTTTCATATTATGCTTCCTGGTCCTTGAGCATCTTTTTCTTTGGAAGATGGTACCAACCTGAACTGTGTTTTTCCTTGTGAGATATTTAAAAGTGTAAATAATGTCCCCCTTTTCCTCCTATCTTCCAGTAAATACATATTTAATTCCCTCAGCCTGTCTTCATAGGGTTTATTGTGCAGGCCTCCTGCCATTTTGTTTGTCCTCCTCTGTACTGCCTCTACCCTGTTTATGTCCTTTTGAAGATGGGATCTCCAAAACTGGATGCAGTACTCAGGGTGAGACCTTACCAATGAGCTGTACAGTGGGATTATTACCTCCATCCTTCTGCTGGTGATTTCCCTACCTATGCTGCCCAACATCCTGCTAGCCTTCCCTGCTGTCTTGTAACAGTGTTTTGTCATCTTCACGTCATCTGAGATGATGACCCCCAGATCTCACTCCTGCTTGGAGCTTACAATTTCCTCTTTCCCTTGGTGATAAACTTTCCACAGGTTTGTGTGCCTCATGTGCATTATCTTGCACTTCTTAGCATTGAGACCCAACTGCCAATCCTTCAACCAGTCCTCCAGTCTTTTTAGGTCCAGTTTCATTCTTTCCATCCCATCTGTCATGTCCACCCTATTGCAGAGTTTTGTGTCATCTGCAAACAGACATATTTTCCACTTTCAGCCCCTCAGTGATGTCGCCTCTATCGTCATTGAGGAGGACTGTGCCCAGCACTGATCCCTGGGGAACTCCACTGGTCACTCCGTCCACTGCAGAATGTGTACAATTTACCACCATCCTCTGAGTTCTCTTTTCTAGAAAACTCTCTGCTGATCTCACTACCTTGTAACTAACTCTCAGGTTCTCCAGTTTGTTTAACAGCCTTCTGTGTTGAACTGTATCATATGCTTTGCTAAAATCTGGGTATACAACATTGACTGCCTCCCCCCCCCGCGTCTACCTCCCTGGTAACCCAGTCGAAGAACTATATAAGGTTCGTCTGACATGACTTGAAGAAGAAGAAGAAGAATCAGCATTTATATAATGCTTTTCATACATCCCAAAGTGCTTTACAAGCAATGCTAGACTGGTAGTGAAGTGACTGAATGTGTGGTGGCGGCCATATCGCACATCATCACCCACACACAGCCTGGATAATTGCATGAACAGGTATATGGGAAGGGGGATGTTGGCCAGGACACTGGGAATGTCCCCTACTCTTTGCGAAGAGTTCCCTGGGTTCTTTTACTTCCACCTGGGCACCCACCAGGACAACACCAGGATGGGCAGAAGGGACCTCGGTTTAACGTCTCATCCGAAGGACGGCACACCCCAGCAGTACAGAAGCCCCCAATACTGCACTTGGATGCCAGTGATTTTTAGGTGCAAGTCCAATCCCGGTGTGGGACGAGAACCCACGACCTTCTGGTCCAGAGGCGGATGTGCTACCAACTGAGCCATGCTGACACCTCTGTGAAATCATGCTGTCTTGGGTCTTGCAAACCATTGCTTGCCAGGTGCTCCACAATCCCTTCCATTAATTTGCATACTACAGAGGTCAGGCTGACTGGCCTATAGTTACCTGCCTCTTCCCTGTTTCTGTTTTTGTATAACAGGACCACATCAGCCATTCTCCAGTCCCCCAGTACCTCCCCATTTCTAATGACAGGTTAAACATGGCTACTAGTGGTACTAGCAGTACCCAACATCTCCCTTAGTTACCTCAGTATCCTGGGGTGCATTCTGTCTGGACCAATTGCATTATCGACTTCTGTTACTGTCAGTTCCCTTAGGATCCTTTGAGAAGGGAATTGTGTCCACCTCCCTCCCTTTTGTGTTTCTCTCCTTCAGTGCGGGCCCCTTACCTGCTCCCTCCTTAGTGAATACTGAACAAAAGTAATTGTTCAGTGTGTCTACTTTGAGGTGATCCTACTCCACTCAGTCCCCATCCCCAGTTTTCAGCCTAACTATACCCACTCTAGTTTTCCTTTTTTCATTTATATATCCCACAAAAGTTTTGTTCCCTCTGTTTATCAAGCTTGCAATGCTTTCTTCTGTCTGTGCCTTTGCTTTCCATGCTGCCTTCCCTGCCTCCCTTTGTTTGTCCTTGCAACTCTTTCTATCATCCTCCTCCTTAGTCTGTTTGTATTTCCCAAAAGCCATCTTCTTTGCTCTACCTTATCTGCCACTTCTCTAGAGAACCATAATGGTCTTCTTTGCTCCCCCTTGCTGATTTGTTTGGTATAGAGCTGTGTTGCTTCCTCAATTCCTACTTTGATTGTTTTCCACTGTTCCCCCACTGTTGCCATGTTCCTGACCCCAGTCAAGGCTTACTTTAGGAAATCTCCCATCTTCCTGTAATTTTCCCTTATGAAGTCCAGGATTCTTGTCTTAGTATGATATTTCTCATGCCCAGCGATTATCTCAAACCACACCATCTGGTGATCATTATTTCCTAGGTGCTTCCCTACTGAAACCTTACCCACAGTATCTCTGTTTGTAAGCACCAGGTCGTCTAGTATTGCTCCCTCACGAGTTGGTTCTGAGACAAGTTTTCTTAGGAATGCCTTGTGTTAGCTAAGAAATGTCTACTTCTTGGCATTGCAGCCACATGGAGACTCCAGTCCACATCTGGAAGGTTGAAGTCCCCTACCAACAACACTTCCCTCTGTATGCCATTTTTTTGGATTGATAGTAACATTTCTTTAGCCAGTATCATTTAGAAAGACTGAAACTGTAAATACCGAGTGTCAGAATCCTGAGACTGACTGCTTGAAACTCAGAATCCTGACACTTGGTAATTGCCTGTGGTGAAGGGTTTTTTTTTTAAACAATATTTATTGAATTTTTTCTTTTAAAACACATCAAAGTTGCAGTCAGATAACACATGTAAAAACAAACATGAACCAATCCATTAATTCCACAATAATAATGCACAATCAAACAATACCAACAGTTAGGGTACACCATTCTAAAGATATGCATCCTACAATTCCATCTATACTAAAATGAGAAGAACATTACACCCCTTACATAAAGGTCCTATCTACAGTAACAGGACAGTTCAAGTGGTAAAACAAGTACACTTCTTACAGTCTGAACCATGTATCAGTGTATTACCCACCCCTAAGCAGCAGACCATAAGAGTAGTATTAACCCACATTGGAGTCTCCTCTTCCCAATGTTAACATAGGAACCCAGATCATATCAAATCTAGGTAGGGTGTCCGAGCTTATATGTGACAACCTTTCATACTCCAACAGTTTATTAAAGGCTGCAATCCAGTCCTTGAAAAGAGGAGCTGTACTAGATCACCACTTAAGGAGAATTTGTCACTTTGCCTTCAGGGCCGCAGTCTACAACCATTGAATGCCAAAAGGTGGTAGTACATGATCCTAATTCATATGGCCCAGCACCCAAAAGAGGGGACCAGCTGATACTGAGTGAGCTATTACTTTTGAACAAAATGACAATATATTAGCCCAATATTGTTGCAAAGCTGGACAATATCACAGTATATGGGTTAATGTCCCTGGCCTTAGGTAATAGACCCATTCGCTTTAGTACAACTGATGTTCTCTACCATCTATGCAATATTATCTTCTGTATCAACTGATATCTAATATCTTTAAAGTTTGTGTGGACTCCTTTAACCATGCTATGCTATACCTCCTCTGATACTGGGGCCTGCATTTCTCCCTTCCATGCTCTTCTGTGACTATCAAGGGATGGGATATGTGGCGCCAACAATGTATCATAAATAAGACTCCTTAATCTGAACAGATTCTTCATCCAGTTAGCCAGGTGTACGCTAAGGAGCGTATCCCTCATACATTTTAGCTCTAGCCCCTGGCTCTTTAAGGTCTGTCCTAATTGCAAACACCACCAGAAATATTCTATAGTGAGATCCCAGGTGTGTTTTAGTTATTGAAAGGAGGCCAGGTACTTTGTTCCTTGGCAACTGAGGTGTTTCACCCTCCATATACCTGCATGTTTCCATATCTCCCAACATATTGGATTACCCCCTATTATCACCCTATTATTGTGTCATAACGGTTCCCAGTGCCCCAGGGCACTCATGTCCTTTCCAAACTGATACAACAGCATATAGAAGGCCGTGACAGTGAATGGGTGCATAGAAGAGGGGGCAGGAAGTGTAGTAAACAACAGCCTAACTGAATTCCATGGGGGTCCACCTCCTAATCTGGCTTCCAGCGAGATCCACAGTGGTGTTTGACTTGTGGGAGGAACTAGCCAGTGCAGACACAACCAAATTCCAGCTGCCTGATTGTGACAGGGTTAGTTCCTGCCACTAAATAAAAGTACCCATCCTTTATTTCTTTCTCTGGTTGCAACCACTTTCCTCCCCTCTTCTAAGGCTATCCCTGTATTTTCTGTATGGAGGCAGGCCACCTCTTTACACAGTCCCCCATCTCTGTTATCCTCTTCATGCTTTATTTCTCTTTTTCCTTGGGTAGTCTTAAATATCAAGTTATTGCTATAACAGATGAACTGCCTGAAGTAATGGGTAAATACAGATTCCATTTCCCATAAAATATTTGTTAGATTCCAGCATTATTTACTGTTTCTGTCTAAAGTGGAGGACATAATAATATTCAATTGCAGTCTGGAAAACAGACAGGAGGCCATGTTATAAATTCTCATTTGGGAGTCCTGGAAGCAAGAGAGAGTTTTCTGGACTAGGTTTCCAGTTGTAAGCACTCTCCATGTTGTAGCTCATACTAATTTTACCAAAATTAAGATTGGAGCTGCATGTAGGCTCAACTAGAAATGTTTGCTCCTAAAACCCACAGTGCAGAACAGCTTAGTTTGGTGGGAGCAGGTTTCCAAAAGCAGGCCTCCGCCTTGCTGGGGAAATTGCAGCCAACAGCTTAACCTTGCAGTACAAATTGTTGTTTTAGTTCTGGTGCACTGAGACTTGTTTTTCTGTTTGTAACCTGCTAAAATAACTGGGTTTTGTTCACCTAGTTAAAGTATATGTATAAATATACATATAAACATTGCATAGCCTAAACAATGAGTTGCTGTAACCAGTTAAAGTTAACTTATGCTGCCAATGTGGAAGAAAGGAAAACAAGCAGTCCAGTAGAAATACCTTTTCTGGTTCTGTGTAGTTGGAGCAGGACCCTTGCTTAGAAGGAGGTCTGTTCACTGAGAAAGCCTGCTGCAGTCTGACTGTTCCTTTAGGGGATCAGCGGCCCCTAGTGGCCCACATTTATAACAAGAACCTGTCAATCATTGTCTGGAGAACATTCTATGGCATAGTAAAGTGTTGCCAAAGAATACTTTTAAGAGCATACCTTAAAATAGGTTGTTTGTATCAGGTAGTACACTAAGGAATGTGAATAAAATAGTTTTGGAAGCTATTAGAAGATATTTTTATTTTGATGATGCTGTGTCAGCTGATACAGGTAGGTGGGTATATAAATCCTACCTGAACAGGTACCTGCTACAGAGGGTCAGTATCTTCTGACCAGTGGGGGTGGTGGGGAGAGAGAGAGAGAGAGAAAAAAAAAAAAAAAAGAAGAAAAGAGAGAGGGGGAGGGAGGAGAGACACAGACACACACAGAGACACACAGAGATTCTGCTGTAAGGATTATACTGTGTTACTTTGCTTGAACACAGTTGCTTGTTATTTTTTTTATGTTATTTTCATTTGGACTTTTATGTTATTTGGATGGTGCAAGAAGAACTTGTTTATGAAGATTAATAAACATCCCACAAGCCAACATGGGTTGCGCCTTAAATACTGAGTCCTGTGTCCATCTGTAGAACCCACACCGTAACACTGAGGATAGGCCCAAAGCCATGGGATCACCCATCTGCCTTTGTGTCCAGGGGCCCTTAGCTTTTGCTGACTAAATATTGGCCTGGCTCTCTCCCAAGGAAAGGATATGAATAAGCTTTCAAATTTCTGAAAATATGCTTTAGTAATGGGAATAGGGAGACTATTAATGTAGAACAGAATTTTAGGGAAGGCTATCATCTTATAGTCAGCAATCTTCCTTACAAAGCTCAACTTTAGCTTTTTCATCTACTGAACTCCCAAGCTATGGTATTCCCAGAATTTCTGGGGATGTTTGAATTTTGCACAACAAAAGTTCTAAAGCAAGTAAGAATAAAAGCTTTGAGAGTGGACACCCCTGACTAGTGCCTCTTTGTAATTGAATAGGAGAGGACGCCATGTCCCCTGTTAAGACTGCTGCAGAGGGGTTTGTATATAACAGCTTCACCTACTGTAAGAATTGAAGTCCCACTCCAAAAGTCTCAATCACCTGATAAAGGTAGGGCCACTCTACTGAATCAGATGCTTTTTGTATGTCAACACTGACCAATATAGAAGGTATGGATGAGCGTGAAGCTTACCATATAACATTCATTACAGCCTGTATATTATTCATAGCTAGCCTGCTCTTAACAAATCACATTTGGAATGGGGCAATAAGGTGGGGGATTGGCACTTGCAGTCAAGATGCAAAAACCTTTGCTAGGATTTTCGCATCTGCAATAATTAAGGATATAGGGCGGTAATTGGACACTTGTTGGGGATCCTTCCCTTCTTTGAGAAGCAGTATAACTAGGGCCTCAGTCATGGATGATGGCAATCTACCCGTGCGGTATGCCTTCTGCAGAGTATCTGCAAGGATTTGCCTACCTCTCGAAGAAATGCATGGTAAAAGTCAGCAGGGAGACCATCTGCCCCTGGAACTTTACTCTTTCTGGATGCTTTAACTGTCCCCTCAAGTTCAGCAGATGTGAGCAGAGCGTCCAAAAGACATCTCTGTTCTGGGGTTAGTTTAGGTAAAGGGGTATCTTTAAGGAATGAAGCCAGATCTGGGGTAGATGCATCTCTCTTGGAGGAATACAAGATTCTGGAAAAAAGCTTGAATGCTTTATTAATACGAGTAGGATCTGTGGATATCATCCCTGTTGGAAGCTTGATTGCCCCTGTGTGTTTGGCAGATTGCTATTTTTTAATATGATAGGCTAATAACTTCCCCGCTTTTTTCCCAGATTCCCAATATCGGTGAGCTACCCTCTTAACTGCCCTAACAGCTGATGCTGATGAAATAGTATTAATTTGATATTTAAATGGAATCTCTTACATGTAGTGGCTTTTTGCAGTGAGAATAGTGCGTCCTTAAATAAATTACAACCTTCTTCAATGGCAAATAGCATGAAGTATCTGTAATTACTGTATTTACACAAACCGCAATAACATTATGAGCAAGAGCTGGCGACACTCCATTTTACTATTATGTATGGCAGCTCCATTGATAAGTGACATCAGCGACAGGTTCCATGTCATGCAGCTGACTGTCAGTAGTGGGAAATCGTCCTGCGGTTGGCCTCAGCATCTGTCAGCTGTCAGCGCTGTAGTCGACACTGGGCAGTTCAATGGGATACAAACTGTATGCTTTATATTTTATTTATTTAGGATGGCTTTTTGTTCAGTGGCCGGGTGTGTGAGCACTTCACACAAGGCAGAGTGTCGCTCACTCTCTTTTTCCCGATACTCGAAACAGCCGTAGATACTATCTAAGTGGATCTCAGCTGTAAAATGAGTAAATCTTCCCAACGTGAGCAGTAGAAATATAGTTCTGTGTTCACTGCATTCTACCACCGATTCCTATGAAAGGAATCTGAAGGTATACTGAATGTGGTTTCAAGTAATAAAAAAATATTTCTTGATGTTATGTCTCTGTGTCTTCCCTTCTCTGTGTACAGTTTCTATATAGTGTGTCTGCATTAGTATTCTTGTGTGCTTCTTCTAATAATTTGTGCCCTAACAGTGTCACACTATAAATTAATTTTTTAATTGGTTTGTGGTTGTTTCTTGCCATTTATGGCTGATCATTATTTTACTGCCAATCCATTACATATATCTGACAGTATCATCATATGTGTATGTGTAGGTGTGTGTGTGTGTTTCTGTTTGGCAGTGGTGTGGGTGGTGGGGATGTTTTTTTACCATCAAGTATGTGACATATATTCAACTCCTTCAATATATTTTTCCCATATGTGAAACACAATCTGAATGCTGCCTCCGACATGTCTACCATGCTATGACTGGGTAACATCATGATGGTGTACCACACAGTAAAGGGAGGTAGACATGCATCCTGATCTTAGCCAATCATAGCCACATAGTGCTTTCCTGGTGAATTTCTTAGGCCATGTCACCTTTCATGACTGTTCATTTGTGCTGGTGCCACAGACTGCAAACAGATTTTGTGCTCTCACATTGTACTGGGGGTGAGTGCCACTGGTAGGGGACTTTACCCATAGAAAGCACAATGCGGCTATAATCGAGTGACATCAGGAGGCATTCACACACACTAAAGGGTGGTGAACGTGTCTCCTGATGTTATCCGACCATAACATCATAGTGCTTTACATTGTAATAATCTATTATGTCACTAGTCTTTTCATGTCATTCCCCAAACTGCCAATACATGTTGGTATTACACATTGTACTGGGTGCCAGTGCCATTTGCAGGGGACCTTACCCACAGAAAGCACTATGCGGCTATGACTGGGTGATATCAGGAGGCATTCACCCACAATAAAAGGGTGGTGAACATGTCTCCTGATGTTATCCGACCATAACATCATAGCGATTTACATTGTAATAATCTATCATGTCACTAGTCTCTTCATGTCAATCCCCAGACTGCCAATACATGTTGGTATTCCACATTGTACTGGGTGTCAGTGCCACTTGCAGGGGACCTTACCCATAGAAAGCACTATTCAGCTATGACCGGGTGAAATCAGGAGGCATTCACTCACACTAAAGGGTAATGATTATGTCTCCTGATGTTTTCCGACCATAACATCATAGTGCTTTACGTGGTAATAATCTCTCATGTCACTACACCTGGCGGCAATTTCAGCCTACCTTTCGGTGGGAAAGAAGAAATCAATTTTTTCCATGATATTTTTAAGCAGTTTTTCAAAGGCCTCTTGCACCTCCAGCCTCCAACTGGGGAACCTGTTCCTCCTTGGAGCCTGAACCTTTGCATAGATGGGCTCATGAATCCACCTTTCGAGTCTATGTCCATGGCCTACATCAAGTTTGTAACTTGGAAGACCTTCTTCCTGGTAGCCCACTACGTCTGCCTTGAAGATTTCAGAGCTACAGGCCCTGTGCACTGAGCTGAATTACATCATCAATCACAATGATAAAGCTGAGCTCAGGACAAATAGGAAATTTCTGCCAAAGGTGGTTTCAGAGTTTCACTTGAATCACTCCATTACTCTGCCTGTCTTCTTCACTGTGCCATCCACTCTTGATGAGCAAAATCTCCACAGCTTGGATATCAAACGAGCCATCTTTCATTACTTAGAGCATACTAGACAGTCCAGAGGCTCTTCCACTTAGTTGTTCCTCACCTTCAGGGATGTAGGCAGAGGAAGACCAGCTACCAAGTGAACTATTTCTCATTGGTTGGTCTCTTGTATTAGTTTCTGCTATGAGAAAGCTGGTCAGCAACCTCCAGTGGGGCTCAGGGCCCTTTCCACCAGGGGCACTGCAGCCTTGCTTGCAGCAGCAAGGGACATTCCCCTACTCATGCCTTATTACACCCCTGGTCATGCCGTACAATATGTTTCATGCACACCCTGTCATGTCTCATCACTTACAAAATGACCGTTTGCAAAACTTTCGCATCTGTTGTTAACTTTTCCCATAAACTATAATGGGGAAAAGTTTATGTTTATTGAGCCCAATGTTGCTGTCATTTGCTTAGATTCCCCGCTGTGGCACTCAACATTGGGTGGTGACATCAAGTGCTATACCCAGAAGTGTGTGCAAGAGGGTACCTTAACGGTGAGTAAAGGACAAGGATAAAAGTACCATTGGTACTGGTGATGATTTCTAATGGGTTGGAAGGGCCAACATACCAATCAGAAAGTGGCTTTCTATGTAGCCATTGTCTAATTTAAGATTCAAGTAAGTGTAGTTGAAAAGCTAATTTTCTTTTCATGAATTCCACACTAACGTCCTTTTTCTGGGTGTTACATATACCCGAATGTGTCTGTGTCTTCCTTGTCAATCTGCTCAGATTATTGGTGAGTACATGTTTTGTCCAATTACTTAATTATGATTTTTTTCCTCCATATTTATGGTATTACACAAATAGCTATACATGCCTGTTTATATTTTTCATTACAGGCAGAATTCTTGAATTTGAAACGGTCTCCAAAGCTGAAGCCTGATGCAGTCCCTATGATCTTTCTGCACAATAAAGATAAGCAGCAAAGGCCACGCATGTCAAGTGAGAGACATGCGGAGCAGAAAAGACACATGGAGGTATGTGACAGATGGAATATGATTGGGACCAGGTGACAGTCTATGAAGCTGGAAGGGGGCAGGTTCAACAACGAACTGAGGATGCACAATGTCACAGCAAGGGTGGTGACAGTGTCGAATGCTGTGGCATAGCAACTTGTATCGTGGCACGGTGTTTGCTGCTTCAAGAGAGGATGGGATATGGGGGGAGTGCATATAAGGTAAGGGGCAGATGCAGTCTAATGGAATGAGGTGCTGCATGCTTGAGCTAACTAGATGTACCAGATGGCCTGTATCTGCTGTCAGTTTCATATGTTGATATGTTTGTATTGAAATTCACGTTATATTATCCATTGTAAGCCAATTTGTTTTAATTATTAGGTGTTGGAAGACATGCTAAACATAAGTAAACGCCCTCCTGCACAGTGTAACGATGATCCAATTCCAGAAAGCACTGAAGCTAAAAATTTAATCGAGTCTGAAACTGAAGATCAGGAGAATTGTGTGCCCTCATCTGAGAGCACTATACATTCCAGTAACATGGAGCTCATGAATACAGTAAGTAACAGCTATCCTGTATTTTTATATCTGTTTTACCAATTTAAACATTAATGGTAATATTAACTTGTTGATCCTTTTTTCCTAAATAAACTAAGCAGCAGGTATCAACGTGCTGCTGTCACTGTCCTCTAAGAAAGTCTGCTACCATGGTGGGTACTCAAACGGAATACTTTGCATTGGATTAAGGGGTTTAGTGGCCAGATTAAAAGACCAGTAAGGGGAAGGGGACAGATGATGCTATCTCCACCAAAAGGGTGTGGTTAGCCCTCAAGGCCCTAAAGAAAAACAAATCTCCTGGGCCGGATGGCATTCATCCGAGAGTACTATGGGAATTGGCAGATGTACTGGCTGCACCCCTGGCGGAGCTTTTCAGCAGGTCACTTGAGACAGGGAGGGTACCTAGGGATTGGCGAGAGGCACATGTGGTACCAATCCATAAAGGGGGGTCGAGGGAAGTACCAGGTAATTATAGACCCATCAGTTTGACCTCGGTGGTGGGAAAATTAATGGAGAGTATTCTAAAGGAACGATTGGGGTGTACTTGGAGGAGGTGGGAGGTCTGGATAGTCGGCAACATGGGTTTGTGCCAGGTAGATCATGTCAAACCAACCTGTGGAGTTCTATGAATGGGTAACATCAGAACTGGACAGGGGTAAGCCTGTGGATGTAGTATTCTTGGACTTCAACAAGGTGACTCTGTCCCCACAATGGTCTGGTGGAGAAACTGATGGGGTTAGGAGTAGGCCCTTTGATGGTCAGATGGATTGAAAACTGGCTAGCTGGATGCACTCAGAAGTAGTGCTCTGTGGGAGCTCTCGAACCCTAGAGAGGTTGGTAGTGGGGTACCACAGGGTCGCCGGGTCCGATCCTGTTTAATGCATACATATCGGACATCAGGGAGGGTATAGGTGTGAAATGAGTCTCTTCATGATGACCCCAAGATGGGAGCAGTAGTTGAGGAGAAGAGGGGAGGGTGGCCCTGCAAGGGGACCTGGACACCCTGGAAAGCTGGGCTCACACATGGAAATTAAATTTCAATATCACCAAGTGCAAGGTGTTGCATCTTGGTGGGGAAACCCTAAACACAGGTACACCCTGGGAGGGAGGCGCTGGAGGCCTCAATAGGGAAAAAGACCTAGGGGTCATGGTGGATACATGTATGAATAACTCTGAGCAGTGCAGGAGAGCAGCTAGCAAGGCAAACAGGATGTTGGGATGCATCGTAGGGGATCACCTCTAGGAGCAGGGAAGTGATTCTGCCGCTGTACAATGGACTGGTTAGACCACACCTTGAGTACTGTGTACAGTACTGGAGACCACATTTGAAGATGGACATACAGCTCCTGAGAGGGTACAGAGGAGGGCAACAAAGATGATACGAGGGCTAGGGGATTTGACTTATGAGGACAGACTTGAGGAGCTCTGCCTGTTTTCATTGGAGGAGAGGAGAGACAGGGGGACATGATTGAGGTCCAAGTACCTCAAGGGAATAAATAGGGTAAACATGGAGGGATCTTAGATTAAAGCAGGGAGGTATCACCAGAGGGCATGGTTTAAGTTGGAAGGTGGAAGGTGAGGGGGGAAAAGAGGAGGTGGTTTTTCACCGAGAGGGTGGTGGACCCTTGGAATACACTGCCTGGTGAGCTGGTTCAGAGATCCACAGTGGAGGGCTTCAAGAGAGGGTGGGACAGACACAGAAAGTGGATGTATCAGATGATGGCCTGTCCCGGGGGGGTGGGGATGGATGATAGGGATTTCTAGAGAACAAGGGATGGGAGGATCTCGGCACCCAACTAAGGATCTAGGTTCGAGCAGACTCGATAGACCGTAAGGCCTAATCTGCTGGCAAATAGTATGTATGTTATTATGAATTCAATTACTTAGGTGACTACAACAAGGTGATCAAGGACCACTCGTATTTCTCGTTGTCTTGCTTGGAAGATGAGGAGCCGACAGTATCAACATCTGGATTTTTTGAGTGCTCTACTGACATCAACTCTGTTGACAGCTACAGCAATGATTGTATAGATTATAACTCAAGTTGTAGCAAATAGGTGTAACCTCCCTACAAATGGGGGTTCCAGAAAGCTTTCCCGGAGCTTGTCTTAATGCCCCATGCCTGACTGGTGTTCGGCATAAGGCTGCTAAATGTGGGCGTTGTGAGTGCTTTTAAAGCCTCTAGTACTGCCTGTTTAAGAGCTGCTTGCTCGCAGGCTTTCATGGTACAAATAGGGGGGACCAGGGTTTCCCTGCTCGAATCCTGCCCGCGACTGCTGTCTGATCGCTCCTTTTCTGCAGTCGTTAGGAGTGCTGATGGA
The DNA here is from genome assembly GCA_016271365.2 of Neoceratodus forsteri. NCBI lineage: Eukaryota > Metazoa > Chordata > Ceratodontiformes > Ceratodontidae > Neoceratodus > Neoceratodus forsteri. The sequence goes on along the minus strand of CM028135.1, from coordinate 534,696,269 downwards.
GCCCCCTTGAAAGGTGTAACCATTTGCCTGAAATCATTTAGAGTGATAGGGAAAATGCAGTTTTGTATAACCTGCCTTTGTTGTAGATGGGATGCTGTGTGCTGTGCCCCTCCATCTTGGACCAGGGCAGTTCGAGGGGTCCAATAAGAGTGAGGGAGTATCTAAACTGGAGTAAAAAGGCAGCCAACCAGAAACCAGGACTCTAGATGGAGCCGGCCGACCAGTGGGAACACAGCTTGTGATTCTGGGAAGTGGCATTCTGGGCCATGGCGCTGTTTTGCACCAATGAGGGCAATCATGAGTGACTGGCATCTGCAGCTCTCCAATGGGATCAAGTGGCGCCCAAAGAGAGAGACTTGCCCCAACTGCCAAAGGAGGCAGAGTCGCTGTGGCTGTGAGCGAGGAAGGAGCCCTGGGCTTCTGCGCTGTTAAGTCTTCATGCGGAAGCGCGTGTGTGTGGTGAAGGCCAATTTCAGGTGGCTTGGTCACCATTAGAATCAGACTAAATCCGCGGGGCAGCAGTCAGAGGAGGCTGTGCAGGAGTGCAGCTACCTACGAGGCTCTCCCTGTAGAGGACTGGAGAATCTGCTAAATCGCGCTCAGTCTGTCAGGACAGTGAAGCTGCAGTGAGATCCCCGGATAGCTGTAAGTTCAGTCGGGTCCTAGGAGCAGCTGCCTGGTATGATACCCCTCTGTTGTTTTCCATATAAATGTGTGAGGAGGCCCTTGAAGCTCAGGCTCAGCCCTGTGAGTGGTGAAAGAGTGGTTCTCTGTTGGAGTTGTGAGTACTGAATCAGGGTAGCTCCCTGTTAAAGGTTACAAGCAAAGGCAAAAAATCATCTTGTTATGTTGCTGACTGTACTAATTGAGCTTTTGGCTCCAGTTGATCTTCTCAGGAATTAAATGCTCGTTTGTGCCAGGGCCCCAACCAGCTGCATCGAGGAACTAGCCACTAGGGCTTGGGTACCCATAGACAGAAATTTATAGGTTAGGCCTGTGCAGAGAGCCATAGGTAGATTCTCATATATTATATGTTGTAAGCTAATCAATCTGATTCCCTCTGGTCCTTGTTATTCCCCCTTAAATAAATCAGATTGCTTGTTTTGCAAAAGTACACTGGCTGGTTTGTGTATTCATGGGGAAATACCACACAGTGAATGTGGTGTAACTGTACCTCACTTTTCAGGGGGTCCCCAGAGTGAGCTGACTGGTTCGAGCCAGGGGGGGTAAGTGTATATGGTAAGGACACTGAAATTGAACTGCGTGGGCCACTAGTGGAAAGAAAGGGGGGTTGCAACAACCCAGAGGGCTCTGACTGAGTCAATCTCGACTGTTCTAACCCTGACCTCTGGGTGGAGGCACCCGCCAATGGATCTGGGCCCCTCATCCTGCTACAGGTAGGGCAGGCAGGGGTAGTAGCCCTTAGGATAGCGCCCCCTGGGGGTTACATACATACCATCTGAACAGGATAGTGACGCAGAAGACATAAGTGAGTCTGAAGAGGGGAGATGAACAAGAAGAAGATGAAAGCAGCACATTGCTTGTTGGCAATAACAAGTTCATAGTATACTATGAACAATTGCTTGAACTTGTCAAACATTGTAGCCTGTGTGCAGGTAATGTGGTTGAACGTACTCCAAGATTGCAGGGTACAATACAAACCCTGGAAAGGCACTGTTGTAACGGACATGACACTAAGTGGACTTCACAACCATTTGCTGAACCGCATGGCAGCTGGTAATTTGGAGGTTTTGGCAGCCATTCTTTTCAGTGGGAACTGCTTTTCTAAGACACAACAATCCTTTGACTTACTCAAATTAAAGTTCATAAGTGTTCACACGTTCCACCGCATACAAAAGAAATATATGTTCCCCATAATAGACAAAGAGTGGAGGTCAATGCAGGACAACATAATTAATGAACTGAAGGTAAAGGACAGTATTAGGCTTTGTGGTGATGGCAGATGTGATTCGCCCAGTTTCTCAGTGAAATATGGAGTTTATACTGTCATGGACATGGATACTGACAAAATAATTGATTTTAATATCATACATGTGACTGAAGTGGGAAGCTCAACAAATATGGAGAAGGAGGGGTTCATTAGAACTACTGATGGAATATTAGGTAAGGGTGTACAAATATCAACAATTGCAACTGACTGCCAAACCCAGATTTGTGCTTTAATGAACAAAAAATACACACTGGAACATCACATAAAATATCAGTTCGACATGTGGCAATTATGTAAATGGATCAAAAAACAACTATTTGCTAAGGCCAAAAGTAAAGGCTGTGAAGATCTAATGGCATGGATAACATCCATTTCAAATAACTTTTGGTGATCCAGTAGCGAGTGTAATGGTGACCCAACTATGCTGAGGGAGAAGGTGGCATCTATTGTGCATCACACTGTGGACAAGCACAGCTGGAATGGATCCAATAAATTTCATAAATGTGCACATCCACGACTACAAGCAGAAGGCCGCCAACAGAAAATATGGTTAAAACCAAACTCACAGGTTCATGAATCATTGCAAAAAGTACTACTCAATATGAGGTTTGTAAAAGATATTAAGAAAGTCACAGACTTCTGTCACACCAGTGGACTGGAGGTGTTTCATTCCCTATTACTAAAATGTGTTCCCAAGAGATAGCACTTTGGGTATGAATCCATGATAGTGCAGCACCAAATTGCTGCTATCGACCACAGTCAGAATGTGAGTAGACCTCAAGCCTGGACAAAGTCTGGAGATAAACAATGCTGGTTGGTGTATCCAAAAAGCAAGAAGGAATGGGTTGCAAAGAGAATAAAGGAAAAAAAACATTTGCCATACAGCGTAACATGATGGAGAAAGTCATCACAAGTCAAGCAGTCCGACATCCACCAACACCAACAAATTACAAACATCACGCTAAAAATATTGGCAGTAAAGACAGGCCAGACAGGGCAACAGTAATCGCAAGTCATGTATCTTGCTTTGGGGTAAATAAAGATTCAACACACAAGCCTCAACATAAAAATAAGGATTTATTGATCATTGAGAGAAAAATAACATAAAAACAACTTGAGACTGAAACACTTGTTTATTGGTATACAACACTGTCTGATGCATTATTGGACTGATGACTAATGTTGGAAAAATATATCTTCATCTGCCTCATGAAATCCTTCGTACTCCCCAGATTCCTCAGGATACCAATTCCCAATGGCCAATACAGTACTTGCTGGGATCACACGACAAACTTTCTTTCCCAGCTTCTGATGCATCCAGTGAGTGAACTGAGTATAGGCTGCCCAGCTGAATGACCTAACTCCTGCAAAAGAAAACATAACATTACATCACAATGCATGCATATACGTGCGTTGCTATGTTTAGTTCTGTATGTGTTAACAATTTACTGTTCATCATCAATGTTGTTGGTAATGCTGACCATTTTCTGTGTGCTTTGTATCCATTAATTTTATTTAAATATTTACCCATTTTCACTCTCATCCACATTCATCGAGAGTGTGAATGTGTGTGTGGAGGAATATACGTGCCATACCTTGATGCACCAACCCAGTAAGCTGCCAGCTGCTCACTGTCTGCACCCATGATGGTGGAAGGGTGGGGGAAGTGGCATAGCCTGGGAAACAGGTAGCACGACATTGTGACATGCATGCTCCCACATGCATTCGTTTACAGATGCAATTTGGATAGACCACAGTAAAGTCAGGAAAAATGGAAACCCCCTAGTACTTCAGCCCCGCAGACACACAGAGCTGACAAGCATGCTATGGTTAGTGCTCATGGGGAGGGGGACAGACCTCCTCTGTTCCCCACCATTTGTGTGTGTGTGTGTGTTTGGGGGGGTAATCATTGTTAGTTGAATTTTGAATTATATGTTTGAAGTCCACCTTCTGATGTTTGTACTTATATATTGACAGTTAATAAGTTAAATATGAAATCTTTAGTATGTTGAATATGAAATGTTATTACTATGCACTGTTATAATGAATTGCTTAAAAATGAATGATTATAGAACTTCTTTTTTCAAATACAGTGTTGATGGCCCTTGTACCTATAAGTGAACTTTGTGGGAAAAAAAGAGTTTGTAGTGGTCACTGAAAATAACAAAGGTCATTTTCGATGTTACGTAACAACATAAAATATACTGTATGTCACAACACATGGCAAAATCTAACATGTTTTAAAAAGTAACACTGCTTGCAAATATCATCATGTAATAACGTACAGTAACAGTAACAGTAGCAGCAGATCTTGGATGACTGGTGTGATGCAGTCGATTATTACTCTTGTGGGTCCACAAGGTGGAGCGGTGACTCTGTAGCATCTTCCAGCATTGTTATAGGGCTGCCCACCTTACATAAGTTACTGTGGCTGTGTATAAAAGGGGGATGTCACAGGTACACTGTGTTCCCCACCAGCAGCAGTGTTTATTAAGCAAGTTTTAGTGTCTGGTAGATCCCATACACTATAAAAATATAATGTATGGGATCCAATTAGTTACCTCGCTGCAATCGCTTCTCAAGGTTACCATATCAACGTTAATCCTCTTGAGCTTCACACACGAGGTTTACTACATTGCCATGGTAAACTCTCAAAGTGATTACAGCGTGGTTACTATGTACTGGTCTCTTTCAGTAGGTTATTATACTTGAGAGAGTACCAAGCAGTTATAAGAAAGGGATGACAGGCAGAGCAGGATGCCAGAATATAAGCCACGGCATCAAGCAACGCCAAGAAGACACATTGGGGAAAATGGAAACAGAAGAGGCAAGCACAAGTCATGCGGAAGCCAAGGAGGAGATGCAGAAAAATACAAGATGAGGATGTATCTATGGATGCCCCCTTTTATAGACAAGCAGAGGAAGTGATGCAAGGTGGTGAGTCCTATAGAAGGCTGCTGGAACAAAGTACTGTGTCACTGCTCCACATGGTTGACTCACAAGAGTAATAACCCAATGACATTCCATGCAGGAAGTCTAGGAGATGGCAAGAATAAAATACCATGTGTGTCATGGATGACAGAGAAGGTAGGATAAAACAGATATAGGAGAAACAATTAGAATTGTCTGGTAGAAAGTTGACATGGGGAGGAAGGCGGTATGGACTACCAGACAGTTGCATAGTAAAAGTAGAGAAAAAGCTATGCACACATTTTAAATGTATATTATGAACTGAGGATCATAAATAGAGGAATCTGATTGGCCCAGAGATCTTTGAAGCCGTGATGATATCTGGCTGCATCATCATGGTTTCAAAAAAGTGTCAGGGACACCAGCCTCCTTGCTCTCTACTGTCTGAGAACTATTTTTTCAAAATGTACTCCTACACCACCCAAAAACTCATTCACAAAACATTTTAAGACCTGTTTCTTTTATTTTTTTTATTTATAACACTTGAAACTCAGTTCATAATAGCAATAAGTCACTCCAGGGTATGGTATATCATGGGATATTGTCACTTCTTGGGTGGTTGGACGCACTCGGCCTGCGTCCTCGTGCTCAACCACCTGAGGTGTGACGATATCCTGTGATATACCACACCCTGTTGTGCCTTATTGCTTAATTATACAATGGTGTATGAAAATCCTGTGACATCATTGGTCAAAACACATCACATGACTGTGATAAATCCTCTAGTATTCCCACTGAAAACGTTTTATGTCACTATAAAAAAAATAGACTTCTGGTGACATCACCATGGCAGTGCTGAGACAGAGCTTCGTACCCCTGTGGAATTAAACTCTAATTTCAGCCTTCCCCAGGAATAATTTATGAGCCAGAAGTCTTGCCAACCACTGCAGGTAGCATGACCAGCCGTACCAAAACCAAACCGGGACCATTGGGAGGTCTAAAACAACAGAAACTCGACCTTCAGTCACGGGGCATGAACAAAGCCTCTGCATTGACTAGCCCACCCGAAGCCATGGCCCCAGAGCCAGAAACTAGCTCCTCAGATGATGAAGAAGATGTCACCATAACATCCCGACAGCTTTGTCGAGAGCTTCAGTGACTTACCCGTTCCATGGACCTGTTCAGAGAAGAAGTCGCAGATAATAAAGCGGCCATGACTAACAAATGCAGGTACTACAAGAATGTCTTTCGACACAGTCAGAGACTCTTGAGTTACATAATGGGGCAATTATACAGCTACACGATCGATCTCAGTTCCTCCTAGAGAGAATAGAGGGTCTGGAAAATAGATCAAGGAGGGTGAACTTGAGAATTCATGGTTTGCCGGAACACACAGAAATGGGGAATATGACAGAATTTATAGAAAGCCTGTTAAAAAAATTAATGAACCTTGACAAAGATACACCCTGAATATTATTCGAGTGCACTGTGCTTTAGCAGCCCTGCCAAAAGATCCTTAGGCTAGGCCGCGATCGGTGGTGCTCGCGTTCCTGGACTACCGTATGAAAGAACTGGTGCTCCGAAAGGCCTGGTAGCAGAAAGAGATCATCTTCAGTGACAGAAGTCTTCATTGAACCGGATTATGTCCCTACAACCATGGCAAGAAGGAAAATATGGTTTCCTATTACAAAGGAGCTTATATCCAAAGGTCTGAAAGCTCGGGTAGATTTTCCCGTGAAGCCACGGATCACCTCGGACAGCGGGGTAAAGGTATTTGAAACACCAGCAGATGCCAAAAAACACCTCAGCTCCCTGGTAATTGCAACAGATGACATTGCTGCTCCAGCCTTGATGAAGGAGATCGCTCGCAGACAGTGGCAACTGGCTAACAAGAGGTCCTCCTCGACTCCTGCAGGCACACATCCCAGCCCTTGGTTGAAGATACAAGAAGCAGCTGCAGTTAGGAAATGGAACAAGGAGGCTGCCCAAATGAGTGACCTTGGGAGAGACATTGCAACTTGAACTAAGGACTGATATGGTTATGTTTCTGGTAACTGTTTAATGACTTTCAGTAATAGTTGGAGTTTTGACCGGGGGGGGCAACTTGAGGTAAAGGCTTTGTCAGAAAGTGATGAAACCCTCTGCATGTTCTGTGAGGGGAATTTCTTCCTACATACACTGAGCAGATGGCCTCTCCTCATGCCCACCCCCATCCTCCCCACCAGTTAAATGGGGAATGTACAGCCAACTTAGTGGGCAAGGTGGGAATCCCTTAAGAGAAAAGAGGAAAAGATTTTGGTTTCTTCCTCAGGGGCTATTCCCCTGCCATTGCCCACATACAGGTGCTCTTGCACCAAGATTCGGGGAAAGAGAGGATGGTCTTGTTTTGGGTGCTCTCATCATGGCACACAGACATGCACGCTTGTCACCTTTAGTCACTAGAATAGTGGCTAGGTGACATGGTGCTGGATATACTCCAGCACTCTCCCCCACCGCTTTACATCTACTGAGTGGAGGGAATGGCGTGACACTCTTGAAGCAGAAAGTTATTTCAGTTAAATGGTTGTTTATTAGCTAGACCTGTTGGATTCCAGCATCTGATGTAGGAAAAAAGAATTCTTCTAATGGTTGGTTTTATAATAGTTTTTGTTGTGAACTCTTAATGTTGTATGCTGCTTATCTCCTTCTGCTCACTCTCCCTTGGGGCCTGCTAAGGTGGTGGGCGCTCGGAAAATATTATAGGAATGACCTCCGTAGACCTTTTATTTTGATATTATGGGTGACTTAATTATTACAACTTACAATGTTAGAGGATTGAATTGTCCAGTTAAGAGGGCAAGGGTACTCAGGGAATTGAGCAGATCAGGAACTCAGATTGTTCTATTACAAGAAACCCACCTTACTGACACCGAACACCATTAGCTCTGTCGTGGTTGGGTGGGACAGGTTTATGCTTCCACATATTTGGCCCACCCCCATCGTAGGGGTACAGCAATTCTTATACATAAGTCCTGCCCCATCCATATTTTATCCACCCAATCTGACCCAGAGGGGAGATATGTTATACTTCAAGCTTTGTGGATGAATACTCCAAGCACAATTGCTTGCCTGTATGCCCCTAACGAGGACAAACAATCAACATCCTTTTTTAAAGACCTTTTACTCAACTCCCTCCACATTATTGATCAACTGTGTATTATAGGGGGAGATTTCAACACAATCTTGTCCACCTCCCAGGATAAAGAAGGAGGATACACTAAAACCAAAGTCGGGTCAGTGGGGCATACCTTGTTCCATTTATCTTAAAATCTGGGCTTAGTGGGCACATGGAGGAGGTTCAATGGGAGCTTAAAAGACTACTCCCATTTATCCGAGAGACATCAATGTTATACCAGAATTGACTTGCTCTTTCTCACCAAGAAGTGGATGCATGCGGTCACATCCTGTCAAATTTTAACCTGTACTCTCTCAGATCATGACCCATTTAGACTGGCACTAAGATTATCTCCCCATACCCGAAATTCCCATTGGAGGCTGAATGTGGGCCTCTTCAATGACCCAGGGTTTAAGGACTTAGTAACTACCACTATCTAGTCATACTTACGAGAAAACCCTATAGGGCTGACATCACATGCAATGTGATGGGACGCCCTGAAGGCAGTCCTACGTGTGGCTATTATAGGTTATTCCTCAGCTGACAGGCATAGAGAGCAGAGGAGAAGGGAGCTAGAAGCAGAACTCAGGGAGTTAGAGTTCCAACACAAGATCACACTCAACAAGCAAACTCAAGCACTCCTTGCTGAGAAATGGCTAGCACTGGAAAGGCTGCTTACGACTCAGATAGAGGCGTCTTATAGGAGGATCTGCCAAACTTATTATGAGGGAGGTAACAGGGCGGGGAGGGTCTTGAAGGCCACTCTTAGACAGCAGCAATTAACTAGACTAATCCCAAAGCTCAAAGATCAATTAAATCCTGGGAAGACACTTTCCTGTCCAGAAGAAATAAATAAGGCTTTTGCAGAATTTTACAAAGGATTGTATTTCCAGGACCCTACCCCAGATTTCGAGGATTAATTCTCCTCCTTTTGTGAAGGTTTAACTTTGCCTGCCCTCTTGCAACCAGCCTCTGAGAGCCTAGACAGATCAGTTTCTAATTCCGAACTTCTTGTACACATCACCAACTTGAAGAATGGAAAATCTCTGGGACCGGACGGATTCCCTTCGGAATTCTTTAAAGACTTGGCAGATTTGTTGTTACCTCTGCTGCTGCTGGTATGTCAGGAGATTATGAATGGTGGTTCCTCTCCAGACTCCGGGTGACTGGCTCACATTTCAGTAATTCATAAGGAGGGCAAAGACCCTCTGGAGTGTGGTTCGTACAGGCCCATCTCCCTGTTAAACATTGATTTGAAATTATTTACGGGCCTGTTGGCGGGGAGGCTTTAGACCCAGGTTGCATCGCTGCTACACGCAGACCAAACAGGGTTTATAAGGGGATGGTTCTTTTTTTGATAATATCAGAAGACTTCTCAATATAATTTTTTCCCAAACTAATCAGAAACAGTTTCAGATAGCTATCTCCATGGATGCTGAAAAAGCATGTGATCAGGTAAATTGGAATTTCTTAAAGGCATCCATGGAGAAAATGAAATTTGGCCTCAAATTCATGAATACAATTTCTCAACTATACGCTAGCCCAAGGGCGCTGGTAAGGGTAAATGGAGTGAGTTCCTCCTTCTTTCCTCCTACTAGAGGCAGAAGACAGGGTTGTCCGCTTTCCCCAATCCCCTTTGCCCTGTGTCTGGAGCATCTTGCTGCTAAAGTAAGACAGAACATGCAGATCTCGGGGGTTATGGGGGGAGGGAGAGAACAGAAATGTTCTCTTTATGCTGATGATTCAATTTATTTTTTGTCCTCCCCTGAAGTTTCAGCCCCAATCCTATGCGATTCATTATGAACCTTCGGAGAGATCTCTGGCTATAAAATCAATTTTTCCAAATCTGAGGCACTGATTCTCAGTGGTCAGGTTCCATGGGGGTTCAGGGATAATTTCCCCTTCAAATGGGTCACAAAGGGACAAATTCAGTATCTGGGCATTCATATATCCACAGATCTTTTGAAATTATTTTCTCTTAATTATGGGAGGCTCTGGGATCAGGTGAGCAGGGACTTGGCTAGGTGGAACCTTCTTCCCCTATAATTAGTGGGCAGAATCTCAGTGCTTAAAATGAACATTCTCCCTCGCTTTTTGTTTCTCTTTCAGAGTCTTCCTGTGAGACTGCCTGTCTCCTTCTGGAACAGATTGACCAGAGGAACACAGGGATTTATTTGGCAGCATAAATGGCCTTGAGTGGCCAGGTGCCTCCTCTTCCTACCTTGGGGAAGGGGAGGCCTGGCACTACCCAATTTTCATCTTTACTACCTTGCAGCCTAGATGGTCCCTGTTCTGTCATGGGCCAGACAGAGAATTGAGTCAAGATGGTATGAGATGGAGGACACACTTCCAGAAGGAAAACTGCTTTACACTGTGGCCCTCTCCCCTCCGCCCCCAGATTACATTTGGCTTGTTAAAAATAGATAGGTGAGACAGGGATGGTCCATCCTGCGGAAGGTCAGGAAGCTTACAGACAACCCCGACGGGATAGGTCCCCTATCACTTATTCAGCATGAATCTGCTTTCTTTCCTCCTATTTTGGACCTGGAGTTCGCAAGATGGAATGTGTGTGGGATTACCAGGCTCACACAATATATTAAGGGAGAACGATGTATCTCATTTCAGAGGGCGAAAGACAAATTTAGCTGGAATAATACAGAATTTTTTAAATACATGCAAGTCAGACACTTCATAAATTCCTCAGACCACCTAATGCGGCTAACAAGACCATATTCACCCTTGGAACAGTTTTTGTTTTGCACCGTCAGTAAGCCAAGCCAGTGACAAACATTTACAAAATGTTATTGGGAAGAGGAGAAGTGTCTTTGGCCTTGCATAAGGCCAACTGGGAAAGAGAGGTGGGAATAACTATAAGAGAACCAGACTGGGCCCAACGTTTGTAGGTTGGTTGGAAAGTGACGGCAACACCGGTTTGGCGAGAGTTTTTTTGGAAAATACATATCCGCTTTTTCAGAGTCCTATTTGATCACTCATCATTATACAGGGGGAAGTCCATTATGTTGGAGAGACTGTGGGGAAGAGGGTAGTCACTGGCATATTTTTGGGGCTTGTCCAAAACTTTTGGATTTTTAGGGACATCTGGAGAAAGCGGTGAGACAAATACTAGGGGTGCCCATTCCCCGCACTTTCGGGACTGGGTCCTGGGAACTCCAACAGCAGTACACTTAAAGGGGGACTCCCATAGAGTAGCACTTGTACTTCTAGTGGTAGGGCAGAAATGCCTTACCTTCAAGTGGTTGAATAAGGACCCTCCGAGGCTCTCTGACTGGATTACTAGGGTCCGAGAGGTGGTGTTAATGGAATCCCTTATGGCGAAGTTGCACCTACAGCCACCTGCAACATTGGCAGTTATGAGAGGCCTGGATACAACAATATGACGGACACCCCCCTAAAGGGACCTATAGTCTTCTTTTCCCCTTAGTCATAGTGTCTTCTCCTTAAGTAGCCCATAGGAGGTTAATGAATATGGAGGGTAATATGCAGTTATGAATTTTAATCACATGGGATCATACTAGAGCAGAAGAAGTTGTTGATATTACGCAGCCAATAGTTAAGGCCTAAGTTAAGGCCACAGTTTGTGATCTTGAGTTACGTAATTATTTTTTGTTTTACTTCTTTACAGCAGCTATAGTATAATTAACAGATGGTCTGGGACTGACTCCAGGGTTATCCTTGGGCTACCCAGACTGATTATGAGCTTTATTGTAGAGCCACTAATCAGATACATGATGTATATGCTTAAAGACAGTATGTATATGTTTGAACTTATTGGACATTCTATGCTTTTCATTTACTATGTATATGTCCTGTCTAATATTGTACCACTGTGGCCAGCGGGCAATGAATAAAGCTGAGTTTAAAAAAATAAATAATTAAAAAAGTTGAACATTATGTAATAGCGATATACCATGACAGGGAGTGGGTATATTGGTGGATTTACCATGACTGGTGTGATTACATTTCTCGGCTGCACCTCGTGACCAAATTACACCAGCTGTGGTAAATCCACCAATATACCCACTCTCTGTCATGGTATACTGCTTACGAATACTGAATGGGCAATCATGCATAACCAGTGTGCTGTGCCACACAGGGGTTCTGATTCCCTCTGTCCTCAAGAGCAAAGCTTGATCGGTTCATGGGAATGGGAACCACGAGGTGGCAAAACACACTGGTTGTGCATACAGTTGCTCATCCTGCATTCTTTATAGGGTATAGTACTGTGAGAAAATGTGTTTTATGAATTATTTCACTTTCAAAATGATACTGACTCATGCAGTCTCTTGCAGTTATTGAATGCTGTTGTACCACAGTATGGTAGAACATCATTCCATGACCTTGCAAATATGGTAGAACATTATTTTGAAAGTGATGGAATTCTATGCCAGACAACTCTCCATTATACACTATAACATCTGTACAGGTGCCAGTTAATATATGTTTTCAGTACCTGTTTGGAATAGGGTCCTGGATAGAGTCATGTCTCACCTCGTGCAAAAGAATCAGCATGCAATGTAGAACCTCCTGGCTTAGACACACATTTTCAAAATCTGGAACATACGCCACACATGCAGAATCTGAAATGTGAATTATAGAAAAAAGATAATAAATAATGTGACATGATTGACTGTAAGGATTCTTGAAGCCTTACTTTCAACCATGTTAGCCACTTACATAGTATATATTATAGCATTTACATATATATATATATATATATATATATATATATATATATATCATTTTCAAAATTCTGTTGTACAAGTCTTCACAGTTCATGGAAATTTCTGTTACTCCTCTATGATATGATAACATTGCAGAAGCTTTTGACCATGCTAAAAGAAGTTTCTTTTTGAAAGACCAAAACACAATGCACGCATTGGCATACAACCCCCACACCTGCATGTACCTGCATACCCCCATCATATATAACTGATATTTTCCCTGGTGGCATAGTGGACTCCCCACCCCATCCATATGCCCAAATCCCTGTCAGTGACATACTACACATTTCTGGAGGCATAGTAGACTCAGCATACTCCACAGATGTCCATGAATGCCACATAGTATGGTTCCCCTCTTGTATAATGGTTCTCCCCTCCCAGCCTGTTGCTAATAACACATTGATGAACATCCACATGATATCTGGTGGTATGGTGAGCCACACACCCACATCACCTGCCACTACCGCAATGAGTACCAGAGAGGCCAACATCCCTGGAGGTCCAGTAGAGACCCACCCACCAGCCCTCTCCCATGACACAAAAGTAGGTGCAGTATGGTGTCCAGCACAAACCACCCACGTGTGGCAACTTACAGTGCAGGTGTCAGTTATTAGTACACCATGTCCGACCAATGGGCTTGCACCATGTAGTGTACGGTGTAATTCTCAGTGTTGGGCTATGGCGGGGGGGAGGGTGTCCACTGCACCACCAGGGATGTTGCCCGCTCGGGTACTCATTGCCATCGGGGCAAGTGATGGTGGTGGAGGGCCCAATATACCAGCACATGTCCTGTGAGTGTTCTGCAAAAGGGGTTTACAATTACGGACAAGGAGGGGGGAACAACCATACTACCAGGTAACCATGATAAGTGTCATTTACAATGATTTGTGGAACAGGTGGGTTGGGGAATCCAACATGCCACCAGAGATGTGCACTGTGGCACTGACAGGGATTTGAGCCTACGGATGGGGTTGGAGATCCAGTATGGCACAAGGTTGTGGTATTGGACTCTGACTGTACTGGCAGCCCTGCAGGATGATTGCACGTAATATATATGGGGTTTGTAGTGGCACAGCCAGAGCTGGGAAAAACTGTACTAATCACAGGGTGGATGCGCCGGTGGCCATTCCCACGCGCATGTTCTGTGAATACTACAGTTTACACTGTGTGCATCTCCTCTGTGCTGGGGTGGACAAGATGTGCAGAGTGAAACTCCTTTGTGCATCATTCCCATAAAGTTTAAACTAGGTAAAAAATCTATATAATTACCTTGATGCTTATCATTCACTAGTTCAACTTCATAGCAGCATAAAGATTCACGGTGAGTGGGCATTGACTCACACTTCATACATAAGCACCAATTAACATTCCCAGCATGTTCTTCAGATGATTCACGTGTGTCTTCATCAGATGACCCTGAATCATTGTTAATGTTCTGAGGTGCTTGGCCCGGAGGGTATTCAGGTTCGGACATATATGGTTGAATATTGCCACTTCGTGCAGCAAAGTGGTACCCTTCATCATTACTGTAGTCTGATTCAGATGACATCCTACAAAAGGGAAAAAAATTAAACATGGTTACATTCACTGGACATGTAATATTTATAGCAAAGAAATAATTTCATCATGCATAGCTGTACAGTTCAAACATGAATGTATAATACTATATATGGCTGACTACATACAAGAAAGGTGGTGTTTAAACTTGTAAGGGGGGGAAGGGATAAGGGAGGGGCTGACCAGAAGCCCTCCCCTCCAGATGAGGGGAGTAGCCTTCAAGCCAAAGGGGAGGAAACAGACTGGAGGTGAGTTTCAGGAGGAGCAGGGGAGGATGGAAGTATAAGGAATCTGGGTGGGTTCGACAAAAGGATCAGGGATAAGGGGTGAGGTTAGTGTTAGTAAATGCCAGGAGCTTGGGAAACAAGTTGCCAGAGTTCCAGGCCATGCTGTTCGAGGGGTGGATGGGCGGCAGTCACGGAACGTGGGGCCAACAAAACCATGACTGGGACCTAAATGTACAGGGGTACACTATGCTTAGGAAGGATAGAAAGGAGGGCAGAGGGGGTGGAGTGGCTATGTTCATTAGAGATGACATAGAAATTGCTAGGGTAGAAGAGGCAGAGGGAAACGTGGAGGCCTTATGGGTCACCTTACGATCCCCAGCAGGAGATAAGGTCAAGCTGGGAGTAGCATATAGGCCCCCCGGGATGAGTGATGTTCTAGAGGATGGTTTGCTGGACAACATCATTGCCCAGTGTGGTCCAAAAGGGAAGGAGGGTGTTGATGGGGACCTTAATATGCCAGGTACAAACTGGGGAACCATGTCCTCTAAGGTGGCCAAGGAGCAGAGGCTGCTGGATGGCTTCAGGATGTGTTCTTAACACAGCATGTGATGGAGCCACATGGGAGGGGCATGTCCTGGATGTGGTTCTGGCAGATGGGGATCTGGTAAGGACATGGATGTACAGGACCCCTGACTGGGAGTGACCACAATACTGTCTGGTTTCAAATAAGCATTGGGGAGTGGGGGTGAGATCTAGGACACTGCAGTGGACTTCAGGGGCAGACTTTATGGGCATGGAAATATTCTCAGGGATCACTTGAAGGGATTACCTCAACGACAAGTGTGGAAAGGAGATGGGAGGTCATAAAACGGGGACTTCATGAGGCAGTCAGGATCTGCGCTAAGTTGAAACGTAAGGGAGCAAGGTCACATAAACCATGCTGGTGGTCCAGTGAGGTCCAGGTAGCAGTCAGAGAAAAGAAGGCGGCTTACAAAAAATATAAAACAACAAGAGGGGATAGGGATAAGGAAATGTACCAGCTTGCATCTAGAAAAGTCACCCGTATGGTGAGGGGAGCAAAGTCCAGTAAAGAGCAACGGCTGGCACAGGGGATACATGAGGGAAAGGAGGTTCTTCGTACATTGGGGAAGCGGAGAAAACTAAGGGCCATCTCAGCAGATTGAGATCAGAAGAAGGGTGGGTGGAAGAGGCGAGGGACCAGGCAGAGGTATTTAATCAGTACTTTGCCTCTGTGTTCACTAGGAGGGGATGGGATATCTACAAAGCAAGGCACAAAGGGGTTAGAAGCGGCAGGGAGTGGGATCAGGGAGCAACAGAAATGGAGCAAAGGGAGGAAAAGGTACCCCAGGGTGTCACATCTGGATAAGGATAAAAGACCAGTAAGGTGGAGGGACAGATGATGCCATCCCACCAAAAGGTGTGGTTTGCCCTCAAGGCCCTAAGAAGACAAATCTCCTGGGCGGATGGCATTCATCCAGTACTAGCAAATTGGCGGACATACTGGCTGCACCCTGGCGGAGCTTTCAACAGGTCACTTGAGACAGGAGGGTACCTTAGGGATTGGCGAGAGGCATGTGGTACCAATCCATAAGGGGGTCAAGGAAGTACCAGGAAACTATAGACCCATCAGTTTAACCCTCGTGGTGGGAAAATTAATGGAGAGTATCTAAAGGAACGATTGGGGGTTTACTTGGGGGAGGTGGGAGGTCTGATAGTCGGCAGCATGGGTTTGTGCTAGGTAGATCATGTCAAACCAACCTTGTGGAGTTCTATGAATGGGTAACATCAGAACTGGACAGGGGGTAAGCCTGTGGATGTATTATTCTTGGACTTCACAAGGCGTTGACTCCTGTTCTACAATGGTCTGCGGAGAAACTGATGGGGTTAGAGTAGGCCCTTTGATGGTCAGATGGATTGAAAACTGGATAGCTGGACGCACTCAGAGAGTAGTGGTCTGTGGGGAGCTCCTCGAACCCTACAGAGGTTGGTAGTGGGGTACCAGAGGGCTCGGTCCTGGGTCCAATCCTGTTTAATGCATACATATCGGACATCAGGGATGGTATAGGGTGTGAAATGAGTCTCTTTATGGATGACTCCAAGATGGGAGCAGTAGTTGAGGGAGAAGAGGGAGGTTGGCCTGCAAGGGACCTGGACACCCTGGAAGCTGGGCTCACACATGGAATTAAATTTCAATATCACCAAGTGCAAGGTGTTGCATCTTGGTCGGGAAACCCTAAACACAGGTACACCCTGGGAGGAGGTGCTGGAAGCCTCAACAGGGAAAAAGACCTAGGGGTCATGGTGGATACATGTATGAATAACTCTGAGCAGTGCAGGAGAGCAGCTAGCAAGGCAAACAGGATGTTGGGATGCATGCATGAGGATCACCTCTAGAGCAAGGAAGTGATTCTGCCGCTGTACAATGGACTGGTTAGACCACACCTTGAGTACTGTGTACAGTACTGGAGACCACACTTGAAGAGGGACATACAGCTCCTGGAGAGGGTTCAGAGGAGGGCAACAAAGATGATACGAGGGCTAGGGATATGACTTACGAGGACAGACTTGAGGAGCTCTGCCTGTTTTCATTGGAGGAGAGGAGAGACAGGGGGACATGATTGAGGGTCTTCAAGTACCTCAAGGGAATAAATAGGGTAAACATGGAGGGATCTTTAGACTAAAGCAGGAGGCATCACCAGAGGGCATGGTTTGAAGTTGGAAGGTGGAAGGGTGAGGGGAAAAGAGGAGGAGGTTTTCACTGAGAGGGTGGTGGACCCTTGGAATGCTCTGCCTGGTGAGCTGGTTCAGAGATCCACAGTGGAGGCTTTAAGAGAGGTGGGACAGACACAGAAAGTGGATGTATCAGATGATGGCCTGTCCCGGGGGGGTGGGGATGGATGATAGGGGTTTCTGGAGCACAAGGGATGGGAGGGTCTCTGCACCCAACTAAGGATCTAGGTTCGAGCAGACTTGATAGACCATAAGGCCTAATCTGCTGGCAAATAGTATGTTAGTATGTATATGTACCAGTCATGCATTGAACTTACTGGTATTTATTTGTGTTTCCAAGGGTTCTAGCTGTATGAATCCACCCTTCATCCCATTATAAAACAGTCAAATCACACATCCTGATGGAGATGCCTGCAAGACTGTAGTTGTGACAGGAATGACGGTGACTGTTACTTTACCCTTATGTGTACGGTGCATGTGGAGAATATTAATAACAGATAAAAAGACAAAGAGGTACATAAATAAAGATACACAATTCAAACAGAACACAGTCTCAATGTGGGTGGAAACAAGCGATAACTCTTCAAGAGGGGTCTTGCAGTACATACTCACAGTGGTATGCCACCAGGCATTAGTACTACGTGCAAATCGTACAGATGGTAGTGTCTTGCGGGGGACCGCACCCTCACATCGCGTGACCAACATCAGCAGGCAGCAATATATGGAGCAGTCCCCACAGACACTAATTCATCCACATTTATAAAATGGGAATGCAAAATACAACTATGTGATTGAATACTTACAAGTGCATGGAATATGTTACATGCATGGGTAAGAACAAGACCTAGCAGAAAAAAGGCCAGTATCCATAAGCAATGGAACATTGGCATTTTTACTGTCTGTAATGTTTGTATTTGCCAAGTGGAACAAAATTAAGTTTGATTATTCAGCCTACCAGTTCCATAAGTATTCACAATGTTTTCAAAAAAAACTTGTTACTCCATTCCAAATTTGTCAGCTCTCTATATCTCTGCTGCCCATAGTGATCTCAATCCCAAACTTTAAAATTACATTACAGTCATCGCACAGTACTGTCCAGAAAACAGCCACAAGCTCAAACAAGGAGAGGGAACTGCAGAAATTCAGCCCATATATCAAGTGCTGCTTTCTTCCACCACCACCAGCCACTCACTTGCTTACTAAATGGAAGAATTTTAAGGCTTTGGTCAATTTTGACTACCATCCCATCATTTTCAGCTCACTCACGTTCCTCAATCTGTGAACCATTTCTGCTGTTTTTTCTTCATGCCCATGGTAGAGGTCTTGCTCCAAGTACTGTATATCCATTATTATACAATGGGAACTGAAACGAATTGCAAATCCTCCATCCTGATTGGCTGACTGGCACCCCTCTCCCATTGTGAATCCTAGCATCACCCCACAGGAAGAGGTGTCAGTCGCCAGGCAGCCGCATCAAGGGCCCCCCCTCCCCGAAATCAGTGTGGCTATAAGAAATGCAACACTGGCAAAGACAGTGATGGTCAGAGAGCAAAATATCAGCAAACCCACCATCCCACTAAACTATGTCAAAACCCATGCAACTTTCAAAAATGTACAGCACCTATAATGTAATAAAAAAATCCATTCTCTATTTTTTGAAATTCAAGAACAGAACAGAACCGAACCGAATAAGCTTAGTCCACTACGTGGAAGAGCAGCATCAATCAGTATTGCACAAACTCGTGTGCTCCTGTTTTACTTCCTACTCATTTCACCTTCGCATTTATTAATCAAAAAACTCCACAACAATACTTAAAGGTGGGAAGGGGGGGATAATCATACTGTAACCAAAAACTACTGATGCCATGAAATGACAAACGTTGTCCAACACATACAAAGTGATGTGATGCTGTAATGGGTGGAGGAACTTTTTAAACATATTTCACAGAACATATTATTTTTAACACATGGTAACATGCTTTTTGTGACTTAAAAATAAGACACTCCAAAGTCATGCATGGAACCTATTTACCACATGCTTACATTACTTATTCCAAAACAAAAGTGTTAAAAGTATGCCTTTTTAAGTACTTTCATCAGTAGCAGGGACATTTGTAGTAAGATACTACTTCCGCCAACAGTTCAAGAATGATGGTTAAAAATCCGGATGCAGCATTCCACTCATTCAGCAGTGGCACATAATGCTAACAGGAAGAATCCATGTGACATATTGATCAGTCTGTACATGACAGCAGCCAATGAAATTGCAGCATTCCTGAGATCCCTTTTTAAAATAAAAATTAAATATTTATCTAATTAATTCAGAGCACGTTAGCCTGTTTTCAGTAACCCATTACACAGTACTACCAGGCGATGGTTGGAGGAATGCTTGGTGAACTTTCAATGTATGGCATTCGAATTATGAACAGTGCAGCAGTACTGTGTTCCATGTTATCAATGTATGTGTGGTGGTGGGGGGGTTTAAACATATGCAACAATACATTGCTTGTTGTTAGTAGTACTGGGATAACCACAAAGCCATATGCAGAAGTGGCTTGGCCTGCGGATGAGTGACACCATTTGCTTCTGGATGAACGGTTATCTCGGTACTATCAATACCAATCAAAGTCTAAGTAGTAGCAGAAAACACTGACACGGCACTGCAATATAAAAACAATGTTGCTTGTTTGATTCCAAAAAATGTCAAAGGGAAACTGATGTAAGAAATGTGAATTAAAATGGTGAAGAGTAAGCCATTAAGTTAAATTACATACTGTCACTGTTGCAGCCAATCACATACTTCTTACACTTCAATGTACCATCCTAATCTTGTAAATAAGTACCAGTTCACCAACGTGTGAAGTTACAGACACTCGCGGGGAGTCGAACCCCATTCTAGCAGTATTACTAGACGTTCCACAACCAAGTGTTTAATTTGTAATGTTGACAACATGTTACTGATAATCCCATAAAAAAGTAAAACTACAGTTTATGCAACAACTCAGTAACATACATCACTCATATGCAGCAGACAGTAATGGCTGAAATTAAATTGTTATGCAATGTGTAATTAAAAAATATTGCAAACTAACATATATTGTAAAACATTTTAGAATCAAACAAGCAACATCATAATTCAAGCACAATTTATTTATTTATTTATTTGAGAAATCGGTTTACAACCTTTGAGCCAGAGGCTCATTTCCAAAGGTACCTCATCACAGTGAGGACAAATACATAACAGACTTACATATGATGCAGACAAACAACTGAATTTTGGTTACAGCATTTGGATTAATGGTAGCAAGCACAGGAGACAACTGAATTTTGGTTACAGCATTTGGATTAATGGTAGCAAGCACTGGTAACTACATCCGGTCAGCAGGTAAGCAAGTTTGCAAGATGCAGCTAGGTCAAAGCAGTATAAACAGCAATGGATGAGGATTAGTGCAATGTGGAGTGGATGCTGCCCAGTGGGCATTGTCAGGGCACTGGGCGCAGTGCCTCAGTTATAGACAGGTGCAGCTTTGCGTGTTAAATAGTTGGCTGCGAAGTGCGAGTTTGAATTTGGAAATAGTGGGGCATCTGAGATGGGGCAGGGAGCGAGTTATACCAGGGCCAGACTCTAAAGCAAGAGATCTCTGTCCATGGGATGTTCTGGATCTTGGGACCAGAAGAGTGGCCTTGCAGGAGGACGTGTGCAGACCAAGGGTTGGGCTTGTTGGAGCGAGGCTGTCAGCCCAGGTGGGGAAAGTCCTAGAAGGGTTTTTTTTGTTATTAGGCAAGTTTGGTAGCATAGACGTTCGTCCAGATTCAGCAGTTTCGCCATGTCATAGAGCTGGCATGAGTGCATTATCCTGGGGGCCCCAGTGATTAGCCTGCATGCTTTATGTAAGATAAGGCGAATTTTATTGAGGGCGGTTGTGTCAGCAGCACCGTATACTGGGAAGCCATAGTCAACCAGGGATAGTATAGAGGAAGTGACCGCTATACGGAGGGCAGTCGGGGGGAGACAGTTTTTATGTCGGTATAAGATGCCAAGTCGCACATTAGTGGCTGAGGCAGGTGCATCAATGTGGGTGTGGTAGGTGAGTGCTGAATCAAAGGAGACCCCAAGGTACTTATAGGAGTGGACCTGCTCAAGAGGCTGTTTGGACCCGGGGATGATATGGAGTGGGAAGTTGCTGGCTTTGTTTTGGGGGTGGGCAAAGAGCATTGTCTTTGTTTTTTTGAGATTAATGACCAGTCTGTGCTCTTCAAACCAGGTTTCAACATCATTAAAGGATAGTTGTAGAGAGTCCTGGAGGGAGATAGGGTTACGGTGGGTGGCAAAGATGACGGCATCGTCTCCATACAGCAGAATTTTCCCAGTGCATGCACTGGGCAGGGTATTAAGATAGAGTGAGAAGAGTAGAGGTCCCAGGATGGATCCCTAAGGAACTCCTGAACGGATGGGACTAGTTTTGAAAAGTGTCCCATTAATTCTGACACATTGGGAGCGGGCAGATAGGTAGCTGGTGCACCATGCAAGAGGCTCAGTGGAGAAGCCAATGCGGCAGAGGGCATCCAGCAGGAGGGGGTGGGAGACAGTGTCGAATGCCTTTGAGAGGTCGATGAACACTGCTCCGGCTAGAGAGCCAGAGTCCAGAGAGGAGTGTAGGAAGGTTGAGAATTCAACTAGTGCAGTGCCGGTGCTGTGACCAGCATGGAAACCATGCTGCTCTGGGCAGAGGATGTTGTATTTGGTCAGGTATTCAGAGATTTGTGTGGCAACCAGCTTCTCTAGTGTTTTGGAAAGGGGGGGAGTATGGAGATTGGACGGTAGTTCCCAGAAGCGGACCTGTCACCACCTTTGTGAATGGGGGTGACAATGGCAGCCTTCCATGCAGTTGGGAATTGCCCCAGACAGAGGGATTTGTTGAGAAGGCTAGTAAGTGGGGCAAGAACCTGATCCAGAACCAGACGGAGAATTCTGGGGTCAAGCGAGTCTGCACCTGGATTATTGCTTTTTAGTGCTCTGACCAGGTGGGGTCTGGCTTCCTGGGCAGTTACCCTACGCAGGTGGAAGCAGGGGCACAGGAGGGCTGGGGCAGGTAGGGAGGGTGGTGGGTCAAAGAAATTACTGGGGAGGACAGAGCTCAGGTCCGTAAAGGCTGTGTTGAGGTAGTTTGTGATGTCTTCTGGGTCCATAATGGATGTGCCATCAATGGTGATCTGGGATGGGGAGGGAAGCGTGCACTCCCATTTAATTGTTTGACATTGTCCCAGAAAGTACGGGCACATCCCCAGGAGGAGGTGAGAGTGGCCTGGTAATGATCAGCTTTGGCTTTTCGGATGGTCCGGGTGCACTTATTCCGTGCAGCATTATAGGCCTGTCTGTCAGCCATCCGGCCTGATTCTATGGCATGGTTATCCCAAAGCTTGAGCTGTTGTAATAGGGTAGGAGTAATCCAGGGCACATTGTGTTTTTTGGTCCGGGCAGCCGTGATGGGTGCGAAGAGGTCACAGGCTCGGTTAAAGGTTTGGGAAAAGAAGGCAAGGGCAGTATCTATGTCAGGGGCACGGTGAATGGGGGACCAGTTTATCTGAGCAAGAAGTTCCTTGAGGTTTCTCAGCCCACCTGGTCTGAAACGCCGGTGCTGTGTGGGCGGAGCTGTAGGTCTGGGTAAGAGGGTTACCCAGCGGAATAGGATAGGGGAGTGGTTGCTGAGTGCATCGGGGAGGACTTGGATGTCCAGGATTTTTTTGGGGTGGTTGGTGATGATTACATCTAGGAGGGTGCTGGTGCCATTCTTAAGGTTTACTCTAGTGGGTTGGGAAATGAGCTGTGTCAAATCAATAGCTGCGAAGGAGTCTCGGGCAGAGGCGGAGGTGGCACTGAGCCAGTTCACGTTAAGGTCCACCACAAGGACTTGTTCTGCCTTGTGAGGGAGGGTGGCAAGATAATCCGTTAAGGATAATAATGCCGGGTTTTGGTTCTTTGGGGGAATGTAGGTAGAGGTGAGATAAAAGGGGGCCTTGGAGGTGTCTGGAATAAGTTTAAGGGTAAGGGCCTGTGCCCCGCTAGCAAGGGCTGAAGCAGGGAGTGCTTGGCCGATGAGTGTATCCCTGGCATAGATTGCACAGCCACCCCCACGTTTGCCTGCACGATCCTCCCGGTATAAGGTGTAGCCAGGAAGGGAGACAGAGGAGTCAGGGGTGGACTTTGAAAGCCAGGTTTCCACCAGTGCAATGACATCTGGTTTATGCAGCATGACCCAGCATTGGAGGGTATCATATTTTTTCAATATGCTGCATATGTTCATGGAGGCAATGGTGAGACCAGGGGGCCCACCTCGTGGGTTGGTATGGGTGGGGCCTGGGTTAGGATGTATATTGCCTGTAAGGAGTAGAAGGAGGATAACTGCTCTAGCCAGGGGGCGATGATGTGTGGGCTTCCAACGGGTGTGAGTGGATGGGGAGGGGACCCTAAGGGAACAGGGGATGGGAAGGGTTTGCCAGGTGGGGAGGGTGAGAATGATTAAACGCCAAAGGGAGCCTGGGGAGGCAGCGGGGAGGTACCCAGGGGATGGGTGCTGTAGGCTAGTGAACATGCACAGTGTGGGGTGAGATCTAACTAATTCAATGTGAATTGTTGGTGCTGGTACCAGTGAGCCAGGAGGGGTGACTGGCTGGTGGGACAAGGGCACTAGAAGGAGAATGAAGGGGAGGCATTTTAGGAGGAGATGGACTAACATGGCTCTAGTAGCAGCCATAGGGTAGGAAGGTAGAAGTATTTTGGTTGAGTTCCAAATAGCGTGGATACCACTTTGGATTAGTGGTAGTGTCATGGACTCTGGTGGACAGGGTACCAGGTTCAAGTCTCTCTCAGGGCAGCTAGAGGAGTGCCTGAGTGGGAGCAGAGATCCACGTTCTAGTGGGTCTGATGTAGTCAGGGTTAGGGCTGAAAACAGGGTGCGAAATAGTGACTCCTAGTGGTCACTGGGTGTAGGTTTGGGGGTGTAGTTAGGAGTAAGGATGCAGGGCAAGCTGTGGGGCTGGGTGCTGGGAGAGGTGTGGGCAGAGGTAGGTATGGGTTCTAGAAGCGGGAAGTGGCACAGGCAGTGGGAGAGGTTCTAGGAAGTGGTGGGGGAGGAAGTCGGATAGCAGAGTTTGAGGTGGGTGTGGGTCGGTCCCTGCAAATGGAAAACTGGGGACTTAGTGACACAGCAGACAGGAAGTGATGTCAGACAGGGGGACCTATAAATTAAGGGACGGCCCTGGGTGGCTGGGGCGGGTGACGGGCTAACACCCCACACAAGGGAGCTGCTCAAGAGGTAGATTTAATTACCTCTAGCAGCCGTGTTCCGTCTGGGTCCAGCTCCAGGAGGGAGTGTTTGTGTTGCTTCTGTGCGAGGGCAGGGAATCGGGGCCTATATGGGAGAGGAGGAACAAAGGAGTTACTTGATTATGCAGCGGGAAGGCCAGTGTTGCTTCTGCGCCTGCGCGGGAGAATGTCCCGATACCAGTCCTCAGAGAGAATGGAGACGCCACACCAACACGCTGAGAACCAGGCAGGTAAGCAGAACAGTTACAGAGACTCAAGGTATACCCATAGAAACACCCCCAGTTGCAGACGCTAGCTCCTACATGCAGAGAAATGCAGTTTACAAAGATTCTGACCCTAGGGGATATACAGAATGTAGTCGCTAGTTCTGGCAGAGCAAATGCAGACAATGTCCAGTGACACTGTGCTTCCATGTTCCACAACTTCCATGATGGTCATTAGTGGTTCCCCTCAGGGGTAAATGGTGGAGCATTTATGGTTTAACGCTTATATCTCTGATACCACAGGTGGTATCAGGAGCAAGATGAATCTCTTTGCTGATGACTCCCACCTGGTGGGCAGTGGTGGTTGAGGACAAGGGTAGGTTACCTATGCATGAGGATCTGGAGTCTCTGGAAGGCTGGTCATGCACCTGAAAGCTATGATTTACAACTGAGAAGTGCAAGGTTGTCAACCTGGGGCCACAGGGGCCAGGAACCCAGCTCATGTGTACACCTTGGGAAAGGTGATGCTTCAGGCTTTACGTGGGGAGAGGGACATTGGGGTGGTAGTGGGTGCCAAAGTAAACAAGTCACATCAGTGTAGGAGTGCTGCAGCAATAGTAAAATAATTGCTGGCTGAGGAGCTGGGGGATAATCTCGAGAAGCAGGGAGGTGCCACTGCAACTATACAACTGCCTGGTTACACCACAACTTGAATACTGCGTGTTCACATTCTTTGATTTTCCCCATTAAGGAATTACAGGTCTGGTCAACCCTGGGGGGTGGTGGGGTTGGGGATGATGGATCACATGGATGCACTACACATTGGAAACCCTGTAAAAAAAAAAGAAAGAAAAGTCTGGATCACACATGGTTACCACCTCAGAGTAATGACTCTGTCGAAGGGCATTAATATGGTGGTGGGGTAGTCAAAGGGAGGTGATTGTGAAGACTGTAAGCACCACATGTACTTAGCAGTGTAAAGGGTATGTTGTTGTATAGGTAGGAATAGAAGAAGGTACATCTTTTCTGCTGTCTTATTCGGGGCATATATACTTCTGTGGGGCAGACAATCAAATGATGAAGAATAGCAGGCCCCCACCAAGGACCAACCAACTTTCTATGCTCCCCCTGCGACCTGTGATCCAGAGGGGAAGCACAGAAAGCTGGCTGGTCCTGGATGGGGGCCTGCTATTCTTCATTATTTGATTGTCTGCCCCACAGAAGTATATATGCCCCAAATAAGACAGCAGAAAAGATACACTTTCTTCTATTCCTACCTATATACCAACACACCCTTTACACTGCTAAGAGGGGAATTCAGTCATGAACGTAGAACTGCACTTAATAAAACACCATGACAAACACGATGTCCAGGCATCATGATCTGTTGTTCAGGGTATGCACTGAATGGCACTTTGAATAGAGCATGTCAATAGTTAAATAAAATGAAAGAGCAACAATCTATTTACAATGAAATATCCACTGGCTGCGCAACACATTCTGCTGAGTTCAAAACAAACCACAACATTACAACAGTGGCACTGACTGCTTACGGATAGGAGCGCAGCCGGGCACGGAGGGCAGACACAGTAAAAATTACCCATCAACAAGCACCGAATAGGAGCTATACATAAGCAGATTTGCCCATGAGTAACACTGACCTGATAACAGCTCACCAAGGATTATAATGCAGCAGAAACATGCACAAAAATATGCAGCAACCTTGTACAGTACAGTACAGTACAGTACAGTACAGTACAGTGTGACAGGATTTCCTGAAAGGCTAAGAGTTGTACAGCCTGTCGCAAATGTCACTTCTGGTTTCAGCGAAATTGCAGAGCACTCAAAATGGAGGGTGGACAGCATAGTTCATTAAAAACAAGAAATTACATCAGGTATTTACATTTTAAAACCTTTTACATTGCGATCCTACAGTTAGAAATGCAAGGAATCAGAAAACAATGCTGCAGGCACATGAGACATTCCCTTTAAGTCGAAGAATCTCCCAATGAAGCTGCGGAACATATCCTTGTAACCTGTTATATTCTTGTTCTTTGTTTTTTAGTTCTTTTTCAAGAAAATGTATTTGTTTAACTTTTTTTTTCCTGTGTGAAGCACAACTAATAATTCGTCTCTGCAGATATGGTTTTAAAATGTCCCAGACCATGGCTTTGGGGACATCAAGAGTGTTATTAGTGAACAGAAAGGAGTTAATCTCATCTGCTAGCCAGGGCTTAAACTCTGGCAGTGTCAGAAGCCAGGAATCCAGTCTCCATTGTGGAGCAGTGGGGGTATTAAGTCCTACAGTTGTAGTCACAGACACACATGTGTTTTCGAGGGTTACCCTTGCTTTGGTGGCGGACACTGCAGGGCTCCTGATTTTGTCCAGGAATGGGTCCCAAACCTCATTAAAATCCCCTCCCAGTATTAACAGGTCCCCCGGTTGAAGTACTGCTGAGATATGCTGTGCAACGACTGAGAAGAAGTCTGCAGAATCTACATTAGGCCCATATAGACATACCAACACCACCATTTTGCCATTAATCGAGGCCCTGACTATCATCCATCTACTTTGTTTAGAACACACCATTTTGTGTATTTAGCCCTTGAAGTATTTGTGAAAAAGAAAGGCAACCCCTCTGGCTTTCGTTGAATAAGAGCCACCCACCACCAGGCCTTCCCAATTCCTGGCTAACTTTTGCATCTCAGCCAGCGACAGATGTGCTTCCTGTAAAAAGGCCACTTCACATTTCTCTTTCTTTAGATGTGCCAGTATCTGCTTCCTTTTGGTAGGTGAATTAAGCCCCTTAACATTCCAGGAGATAAATTGTAAGGTTTTCAGCTTGTCAACCATTTTTAAATTTAAGAGGCCTCATGAACCCATAAAAATAATAGTGGGACATCCCCCGACATAAACCTATTATCCTGCCATCCTGTATGAATGAGCGCCATTTACTATACTCTAGTAACTGAGACACGTGGTACTACTAACCAATAGTGCCCCCTGCTATAGCCAGTGCAGTCACAGCACCTCCAAGGTAGTGCTCCTGGTGGGAGAACCCACTTACATGTAATACTTTGTATACCGCTCACATAGAGAAGTGCCACATAATAACATTTGCATACAGTTATAAAGGAATAAAACACAGCAACAGAACCCAAAACTGCTGTAAGACCCAAAACTATATACATTACCTGAGCATAAACCCAAACATCTTACCAAACTATATGTTATATCCTGAAACACCTGTCTAGGAATTAGCAGTATCTATTCAAGTATAAGAGACCTTATGAGGGGGAGACCAGTATTTACCACACAGGGAAGTGCAAAACAATACCACACCCCCAGCTGCCAAACACTGACCCCTGGACGTCTGTACTCAAGGAACCTAAATACAATAGCTCCCCTCGGGCTCCCAATGGGGAAGTACTGCTACTTGTTGTATTGCAAGCAAAACTCATACACCTTTTTAGGGGAAGGAACAAGTCTAACTAATCTTTGAATCAAATTCCTTACTTTAACCAGTATCACATAGATATAGGGGGTGCAGAAGCAAACGAGTTATACCACACAAGTTTAGGCTACTACCTCCTATGGACTACTAGATCCAGTAAGGATACTTGTAGAATGGAGTGCTTCGGTGGGAGGGGGGATGTGATAGCATCCCATTCCAATCTCACAAAAGAATAGTAGGGGGGAGGGGGGTTAAAACTAATTTACATATAACAGAGCGATAACCTGCTAATCCACACGAAGTATTCCTTACTTCCCCCATGTGCTGAAGCGTACCCTGGACCATTTTCCCCATACCACAGTCTGCTACAGAAAGAAAAGAAATCACAAAAAGGATAGAACAAAGCCATACCTACTTCATGCAACCATCCCCAGCCAAGCTGCCATGCCTCCGTTCGAAGATCTCTGTAGAACATGCCTTCAGTGTGTACACCCATCTGTGAGTTCTCTGGCCTTGGTGCTATAGCAGGCAAAGGAAACATGTTATGTAATCCCTCCAGCATAAACTATTGAGAGCAGCAGCAAGTCCACTACAAACCAAGGCCTACCATCTCCAATACCGTTCAATTCATGAGACAGAACTCAGCTACTCCCATCTAAGATTCGAGGGAAGTGTTTTTTTTTTGTTTTTTTTTGAAATTCTCTTTTTATTGATTTCCAACTATTATTACATCAGATTGGTAAATACAACATGAAAATGATACAGAATTTCAAGATAATCCAGACACTAACCATTACATAGAAGCCGGAGAAAAATAAATACAACCCCCTCCCACCCCCACCCCAAAAAGAAGGTGTCACCACTGAAGAAGAGAGAGAGAATAAGTTTTCGAGGTAATTGAGATATTGTAGGGATAATTAACTCAAGTGTGCTTTCAGGTAGAAACCAGACCAGACAATCTAGAGACGTGAGAGGTATTTGGATTGATTTAAGAAAACGAAAGAGAGTGTCGGAGAGATCAGAGATAGGAATATTCCATCAAACCAAACTAGTCTAGGAGCACTTGGGATCTCAATCAGTGGAGATACAGAGCATACAGCTTGCCCCATTTTCTTTGAAAGGCCAGTGGAGAGGATCTAGTATTAGCAATCAACTTCTCAATTTTAAAACACTGAGACATTTCTTCAACCCAGTCAAGGTATGAAATCTCAGGGTTATCTAACCAGTGCCGAAGCACTAGTCTCTTAACATCATTGAAATAAGAGCCATATGGTATTTCCTTTCCCTTACATTGATACCTGAATAAATACCTAGAATACAGACCTCTAATGTAAAAAGGTCTTTCAGACCTAATATAGGATCTAGGTTGTCCTCAATGGCCTTCCAAAGAGGGGCAATCTTAGAGCAATACCAGAAGATGTGGGGAAGACTACCTTGTTCCTTTCCACATCTAAAACATTTTGGGGAGTTGGAGTGATCAAATTTCGATTTCAGCACCGTGTGATGTACATGTTATTGACTATAAAGTATTGGATTAACCTATTCTTATCTAAGGTATTGTATGTATACAAATCCTTCCAGACTTGACTCCATGCGAACGGGAAGCCTGGGGGAGATAGGGACCAAGATTTGGAGCCAGATAGAGGGGTGGGAAAAATAAGTTTCATAAGGTGAATATACAGTTTGGACACCCCATGAGGTTTAACTGCACATTCTTTAATCACCTTTAGTAACGGTTTAACAGTTGATGTGGGTATTATTATCCCAAAATCCTTATCAATCAGATGCTTTAACTGGTATATCTTAAAAAATGCATTGGTGGGGATATTTAAGGCTAACAGGAGGTCAGCAGTTGAACCATGTCTACCCTGCACATAGAGGTCTTCCACTGAGAGCCCTTGAATTTGGGGTAGCCACTTGGGAGATAAAGATTTGGCCCCTATTTTAATGTTGGGATTAAAGGTCAAGGGTTGGCCGGGGTCTTTATTATATCTGATTTTAGCAGTGACATAAAGTTGATTAAGTACTTTTACTGTGGCACCCACTGGGGAGTCTCGAATCTCTCTAGGAAGGGATGCAAATCGACAATAAAAAAGGCTAGTGGGGTCTATATTATGTTGTTTAATAAGGTCAAGATCGAAGCTTAACCATAGGGGGGAGTAAGTTACCTCTATCCCTCCTAACCATTTCCCTGCTTTAACTAGGTGACTAGACCAGTAGTAAAATTCAAATTGGGAAGGCGGAGACCCCCATATCTTTTAGGGAGACATAATTTGTAGAAAGCTCGCCTGGGAGGTTTATGGTTCCATATAAAATCAGTCAGGATCGAGTGGATCTTCTTGAAAAAGGCTTGGGCAACTAGATATCTAAAGATTCAGGGGTAGAAGAGACGGGTAGGATGTTCATTTTGACAATGCTAACACGGGCACCCACTGATAATGGCAGTTTACTCCATCTTTGCAGGTCGGAGTTGATTCTGTCTATCAGATCATCTAAATTGAGTTTCTTAACCAGAGTAGGGTCACGGGCCAAGTAAATACCAAGGTATTTCAAGTGAGTTAGGGCCCACTTCATACCAAGATGAGAAATAGAGGACTGGGTCAGATTCATGTTGAGAGGGAAAATCTCGGTCTTTGTCAGGTTGAGCTTATAATTGATACTTCCCCAAATTGTGCAATTATTTCCATTACCACTGTGGAGAGTCTGCCGGGTTAGATAGTTGTAGAGGATGTCATCTGCATACACAGAAATCTTGGAAGTCTGTTGAGAGATGGAACACCCCTGGATCCCTGGAGCTGTTTTAAGATTAAGCAACAGGGGTTCCAGATAGAGATTGAAGAGGTATGGGGATAGGGGGCATCCCTGTCGGGTACCTGAGAGCAATTGGATAGGGGAGGAGAAGACACCATTGCAATAAATCTTTGCCGTGGGGAATTTGTATAGTGCCTTCACCCAACGCATGAACCCCTCTGGGAAACCAAATCTGGACATAGTACACCATAAGAACTCCCAGTTAACCCGGTCGAATGCTTTCTCCACATCCAGAGCAACTACAGCCATGGGGACCTGGGAAGCTTGGGCCGCCTGAAAAACATGAGAAAGAGATCTAATATGATCTGCAACAGATCTGCCCTGCACAAATCCCACTTGCTCACTGCTCAGGAGTGAGGTCCAGACCTGTTTAATACGAGAAGCCAGAATCTTGGACAGTATTTTGATGTCACAATTGAGCAGTGAGATAGGCCTGTAGTTGGCCGGATTCAGAGAGGGTTTTTCTGACTTGGGGATCAAAATAATAATAGCCTCCAGCAAGGATGGGTCCGACAAATCAGAGGATAATAAGTAATTGTATAATTCCAGAAGTGTAGGGGCCAAATCCTGACAGAAGGCCTTATAGAAATTGGCAGGTAAACCATCGGGACTGGGAGCTTTATCTGGTGAGAGACTACTGAATGGCCTCTTCCACCTCCCTCAGAGACAAGGGCGAAGAAAGAGAGGCTATTTGATCGTCAGAGAGGCGAGGGAGTGCGATTGACCCGAAAATGCTCTCTAGGACTGACTGGGAAGAGGGGGATGTCTTGGTACCATAAAGATTCTGGTAGAACTCTCTAAAAACTGCCACAATATCCCTGGGCATTGTCTTGACAGACCCATCTTGGCCTTCCAGAGCTGGAACTAATCTAGAGTTCTCGGTTTCCTTAAGCTTCAACGCCAGAAGCCTGCTTGGCCTCTCCCCTTGATCTAAATACCTAGCCTTAGTTCTCAGTAGAGCGAACTCAGTCTTTTCACGAATTAGGCCTTCGTACTCATTTTTGAGTTTGTGCAGCTGTTCTAGACAGCTCAGTGATTTGGAAGTAGCCAGAGAATCCTCTGCTGCCTTAATCTGACTCGAGAGAGAAATGAGATTTTGAGACCTAAGCTTCTTTCTCCTGGAGGAGATTTTAATAAATTCTCCTCTCAGGAAACACTTTAACGAACACCAGAGAATATCCATCCTGGCCACCGAGCCCTGGTTTGTGTCCAAATAATCTCTAATAAGAGATCTGATCTGAGTAAGGGAATGCTCATCTTTTAGTATCTGAGTGTTAAGTTTCCAAATCGTATCCCGTTGTGTTAGAGACAGGGGGGTGAAGCTGAACCAGACTAATGCGTGATCGGAGATTACTATAGGTTCAATACCTGCAGAGGAATCTTGGTCATAAGAGAAGCATTTATTAAAAAGTAATCTAACCTAGACCAAGAGTTATGGAGCGGGGAAAAAAAGATGTAGCTCTTATTGGAGGGGTATAGGGTCCTCCAAGGATCCACTAAACCCAACACGCTACTCATATCCCTCAACGCCAATTGTGCCGGAAGTAGTGGTTTTAGTGGCCTGTAAGTTTTATCCAGCTCTTGCGTTGGGGCTATGTTCCAGTCCCCTCCCAGGATCAGGGGGGCTGGCAGAAAGGAACTAAGTTTGTCAATTAACTGCATAATAAAACTAACATTCCCCCCAACCGGACCGTACACGGAACCTAAGACAATGGCAGAGTTATAAAGGGAGCCCTGCACCAATATATATCTACCCTCTGGGTCTCGGGTGACTTTTGTCGGGCTAAAGGGTATGCTTTTCCTTATCATAATAGCAACTCCTCTAGCTTCCGGTGAGTCTCCAGCCACAAAAATTTGGGAGAAGCCTTTGACTTTCAGTGTGTTAATTTCAGCCACCGTAATATGGGTCTCTTGCAGACACAGGATGTCAGTCCCCAGTGCCGAGCAATTAACCAGCATGCGGGATCTCTTCTTGGCATCCCTGAT
The DNA here is from genome assembly GCA_016271365.2 of Neoceratodus forsteri. Lineage (NCBI taxonomy): Eukaryota > Metazoa > Chordata > Ceratodontiformes > Ceratodontidae > Neoceratodus > Neoceratodus forsteri. The sequence goes on along the minus strand of CM028135.1, from coordinate 534,663,195 downwards.
CCCTCTTACATTCCAACTAATCAATTTAATTGCACCCCTAACCATACTCTAAAAGCCGGGGTAATTCCAGACAAACTGAACCCTGTATCCCCCTCACTTTCCATACAGTGGTGACACCCTCTAACCACCCACCAAGATTACCCCAAATATCATTCCAACTAAAGAAGGTGAAAACAGAATTGGTAAAGCTAAGAGTCCGCCAAACCGTAAAGCAAGACCAAAATTGCATGAAGCGAACAAAGTTAAGTGGCAGACCCACAAATCCCAATAACAGAACCCATGAAAATTTTTTCCCCCCAGCCCAACTATTACAGTAAAAAATGAACAGTATATTTGACATTCCAATTATCAACAACCAGAATAGCCGGAAGATCCAAAACATCACCACACCTTCCCCCCTCCCGGTACCCCAGGTCTCCTCAGTAGTGCCCGTGTGAAGCAGTACCAATCTTGGCACCCCAGAACCAAACAACCAGCCACCTAACTATGAGGAGAACAGTGTTTACTAAAAAACTCCTTAGAGGTACCCAAGCCGGCCCTGACAGGTCGCAGCATGGCCCCCGCGCTACTTTGCATGCGAGCCCTCCCTCCCCTCCCGGTAACACAAGTATTTAGTAGCTACATTGGGAAGTACAAAGCCATTCCCTCAGCTCTCCTAAACAGCCCAAGGAAGAGAAAATATGGGTAACAGTACCTGGAAAACTATGTAGGAGAGCCCCTTGCCATCTCGGTCCTGTTCAATTGAAATCCGGAAGATTAAGAGTAAATTGCACGGGGACCTAGTAATCGACGGACCAAATCGGTCCGACCGAAAATAGGTCCTCCGGAAACTGCTCCCGTGCGCAACAGTACCCCATAGAGGATTGAGGAGCATGGTCGTGACGGGACTCAGAAGCAGGCCGACTAGGCCTCTCAGCCTCAAACTACTAGGCCTTCCACCACGCTGTCTCTCAGGAGGGACACCCCAATGGAGGGCAGAGGCAACCACCCCCAGGAGCGCCAGCCACCTACAGGATTCCAGCGTCGGACCCAGTAAGTGAAATGACAATTAAGACCAAAACCATGGGATTAGGAGCAGGGAGGAAGTTTTAACAGAGTTACTAGATTACCAAAAGCCACCACCAACCCCAACATTTATGAATATTTCAGTCACTTAGTTGGGCAAGAGTCACTTGAACAGGTCGGGGAGCAGCTTAGACAGTCCAGAAATTGCCTCCTCAGGGTTTTTGTAGGGGTGCCAGATGCCTTCCACCTGCACAATCAGTTTTGCAGGATAGTTCATCCGGAATGCCTTTCCAGCCGTGATCAGCTTATTCACTACGGGGTGGAAGGCAGCTCGCTTTTGTCGTACCTCTCGGGGTAAGTCCTGGGTGATCCTAAGCTTAACTCCATTCCACAGGATAGACTCCAGCTCTTTACCTTTGGCAAGAACGTGCTGGCGATCCAGGTAGCTCAGAAATTTAATAATTATGGGCCTGGGGGAGCATTCGGAGGAGGTCTGGGTAAGAGACCTGTGGGCTCTCTATATGGTATTGTTGGTGGGTAGGTGAGGGGCCACCACCTTGTTAAGGAATTGCTGGATAAATCTTTAGGTATCACCCCTCCTCTAGCTCTGGGAGCCCCAGGATTAACACATTGTTTCTTCGACTCCGTCCCTCCAGATCTTCGTTTCAGCTGGAGTTTTGAATTTGCTGACGAAGCTTAACAATTTCAGGATCAGTTTTCTGTTGCCATTTCTCCATAGACACAATTCTGGTTTCTGAGTCCCCCACTCTCCTCGAGAGGTCCGCATAGTCTTGTCTCATTGATTTGATTTCCTTGGAGATCTCCTGCAGGGTATCCTCGAAGGGGGAAAGCTCTTCTAGAAAGCGCTCTTCTGTTAAGGTGGTACCAGCAGCTGCATTAGGTCCTCCACCAGTTGGATGTTTAGTAGATGAAGAAGAGTTTATCCCAGTATTCCTGGCTTTTTTGGAGGCTTTTTCTGGTGTGGTAGGTGGGGTGTGCCTGACTCCTGAGGTCTTCATTTCAGTATCAGCCATCGCGGTCTTCAGATAGGCAATCTATACCCCAAACTCTGTCCACTGAGGTCTCTTAATGTTGAGAAGGTGTTTAGACCTCGTTTAATGCTTGATTAGTGACTTTAGTTTAGCGAAAGTTGAAGATTTGTGAGGGGGAAGCGGGAGCTCTAGAGCAAGCAGCCTCTCAGCACCACTGCATCACGTGACAATGCCTCCTGTTGGGAAGTGTTCATGGAGAAACTGTTATACCTTTGGTGTTTAGCTCCCTCCACTTCCTTCCTGCCATTCGTGTAGCAAGGGTGCATTCGAGTAGATCTGCCATGAGTTGTTGTGGTTGCATTTCAAGAAGTAAAAGCAGCTAGTAAAGGGTGTAATAGAGAAAAACAGAACAGCATAGAACAAGCCAGAGGAGTGGAGATACATGAAAAGGGAGACATTATCCTCTGTGATCGTGCAGCCGACACTTCATGGCCTGGGTCTTGCCTGAAAACAGTCCACTGGACCAGTGCATCTACCCAGTTACCAAAGACATTAATAAATAAATAAATAAAAGGGTAACAGATCAGACAGCAAGGACACACAAAGATAGATGACTTTGCTTCACAGTCGAGCAGTAAGGAACCTGGGGAAAAATTATAGAAGTAGCCAGAATGTGGTAAAGTGAAACAGCCCTCCCACTCAACACACCTAACCTAGACCCCTGTTTCACACTATGGTAGATCCAATGCCACGGGTTCAGGGGACCCTCTTTAACCATTGGGGAGGTGCAGGATCCAGTGTCTGAATGAGGACAGAGAAAGGAACACAGTGTGGAGGGCTAGACTAGCAGACAAGCCATTACAACTGTCTTTATTCAGCAACATGTAACCCCCTAGCTTTACTTTGTAGCTGCAGTCTGCAACGTGAAAGGTAACACCCCGCAGCTGTGGTCATGGCGGCCATACCTCCATAACATAATTAAGCATAGGCTTGTCTGCAGAGAGCAATTGCTCTATTGGGGAAGGCAGAGGAAGAAAAATCCACTGTGTACCAATTTAGGTTAGTTATTTTGACCTTCCCCATTCAACACAGTGTTCTCTTGCCCACTTCAAGTATGGGCTTAACACATTTACTACTGCCCAGGAAAGTTTGACCAAACATGTGTGTTAATATTATTGAATATAGGTTGCACTAGTACTATTAACTAAGGAGAAACAACGTAACATGTAATATTTAAAAACCCTCTATACATGTACTATCCAGCACTCAGAAATGTTGGACACCCTACAAGAAAAAAAGGGTATGTTAGTGAGCATTGTATTCACACAAACAGAACAGCCTAACAATCACAACTCATAGGACATGGCTGTGAGCACAGTGCACAAAGCTGAAAGTGAACCTAAATAATGAACCGCATCCCCTTCATGTCTCTACAACTATATCTGCCCACGACGTTCCCAGCAGCCAGCGATTTTTAAAGTCTTGTTGCTGACAGTTAGTTAGGTCTCCTTGTGAATTCGCAGGCAGTTGAACAGTAGAGGCAGGCTCAGCATAAAGATGTTGTAGTGACTGTTTATCAGGTGGTGAAACTGAAGAGGATGAATCATGTTGTGATGCTCATGAACCATGACTATGACTACGGTGGTTCAGATCTTGCTTTCTCCCTGGAGACATATACTGGGCATCCTTTTTTCTGCAGCCTGTTCAGCCTTTTTGCCATTGCTCCAGTGGGGCAGAACTGGAGGAGGGAGCCAGTGAACAGGGTGAGATGTTCATCTTGGAGTTAACCCCACTAGGGCCAGAAGCAGTGGTAGGATTAGGCAGTTGCCCTGTGAAGTTGTTCACCTGGGGCCTCTTCCCCCAAGAACGAGTCACAAAGTCTGCCACTTCATTTGGATCCTGAAACTCATGGCAGTGGCCCCACCAGCCTCTCACCGGGGGGGAAAGTTGCCGATGGCTCCCAAGAGGATGTGGCAATGAAGGCCACCCACCATCTGGGAAGAGGTGGTCCCCACAGGCAAGCAGCCCCTCAGAGAGGGTTGACCCTGCCAGCTCCGGCAAGGAGGGGCATGACAGTGTTCTTAAGGAGTGGTCCTGGGGGCTTTCACCCTCTTGGAACTGCTCCTCAACACAAAGTTTTTGTTTTTCCTCAGCGTCCCGCAGTTCTAGGTCCGCAGTTTGTTCTTTCTTTGCTGGGTAAGTTCAAATTTATTGTTCTCCCTTCCCCTTGTTTGCTCTCTCCTATGGCTCTCCTTCTCCCAGCAAGCCCACCCCAGTTCTTGTAGCTCGGTTTTGTCCCTGTTTTGGCCCCCCAGCTCCTTCTCTCCTGCCAGTTTTCCATCCAGGCTGTGCTCCCCCACCCCTTTTTCCTCTCACCCTTCACTTGCCTTCCAGCTCGCCCGGCCAGCTAGTTTTCCTTGCCTGCTTTCTGGGCCGTGGGACCCCTGCACCCAACTGGCCACATGGTGCCCCCACGTTGCCCCCCTGTTCCCCCCAGCCCCTTCCTGGTGTCCAGGGCCCTGTCCTTTTCTTCCTTCCAGCCCCCTTCTCTTCTGTCCTCTCAGATTTTTCTGAGTTTTCTCCTCCTTTTCTTGTCCTCTGGCCCTGTTCTTTTCCCTCTACCCCGCGGCCCACCCTGCCGACCCCCCTGTTTCAGTGCTTGCCCTCACATGCTCGCTGGGCCACGGGCCCTTTCCTGCCCTTGGGGCACCTCCATGCCACCACCCCCGCCCATGTTTTTTCCTGCACCTGGGCCTTGCCCCTTTCTCATCCCTCACTGCCAGGCAGCCTCCCCTGCTGGCTTCTCCCACGCTGGTGGGCTTCTTTTTCGACTGCTCCCCTCAGGGCATCTGCACCTGTTGGCCTCCCCTGTGTATCATTTAAGCCCAGGCTGTGCTGGATTCCTCAGGGGTCGAGCTCTCAATCGGTGGGCTTTAGAAAAGCAGTATCAGTTAAGAAATTGCTGCCCTCCCAGATCATTTCAAAGAATCCGAATAACCAACGAATTAAAACATTATTGTTGTATTTATATGTTCGCCTCATAGACCCCCCCCATGTGTATGTCACTCGCCTCGCTAGGCCGCACCCTCTCTGCCACCTGCCTACCTGTGTCCCTTCCATTTAGCCCCGCAGCCCTCATGGTCCTCTTTAGCTCAAATTTATTTTCTATCCCCCAAGCAGTTATTTTGATCCCTTTCTTACAATTCTGGTCCAATTTTTGCATCATATTAGCATTGTACATAAAGGACTTCCTCCCCTGTTTTTCCCCTTTAGTCTCCCTGGTGCCTTTCTTAGATTTGCATGCCTTTTTAATGGCCCTCCGCTCTTAAAAATTTTGGCTACACCTCAAGCATCATTCCTCCATTTTGGTCTTTTCCATCCCCCCTCCTCCTTTTGAGTTAAACTTTCCCTTGCCCCCATTTTTTCCTATTTGTTCTAAGAACCCAGTATATCATTAAAACGTTTTTCTCCCATATGGGGTTATTTATTTTGAACAGTAATTATTCAATCATTATTAGAACCTGGGTAGGGCACTATTTTTGAATTAGGAAATAATTAAATTATTAATGGAGTATTTTTACCTGTTTCAGAGTTTCCTTCCTGCCCCTCCCTGCTGCCCCCCCAGCCTTCTTTCCACCCCAGAAAATGTTTTCCTTCCTTTTCCTTCCTGTGCCCCCCCCCATCCAGCCCTTCCCCATCCTGTCTTGGTCTGTTTCCATCTAGTTTTCCATCCCTGGTGTTTCTGTTTTCTGTGTGGGCCCGGTCATTATATTTTTCTGTTTTCTTTTCTCTCATTATGGTATTTTAACTCTTGAAGGCATTATGGTGACCCACCACATTATGCAAGGGGGGGGCAGGGAGAGGGGAATATAGCATTACACAGGGTTGGATAGAATATAGGGGGGAATGTCAGTGGTTTTGCATTTTATGGGGCCAATAAGGGGGGAAGGGGTATAATTAATAAGTAACTGTTTTTTCCAGTTTAAGCTGTTGGTATCTTTAGTAATTTAAGGTTAGTATTTGGAGCACGAGTTAGGGAGTATATGAAATTCTATGTATTAAAGATATCCCTCCTGGCTCAGTTTCCCCAGTTGACCCCGGAACAAACATTTTTTTAACTCCTTGGTTCCCTGCATGAAAATCCCAAAAGAATCCCCTCCAGCTGGGCACCACCTCATGGAACGTTTTCCTTGCAAAACTTTCCTAGTCCAAGAAGGGGAGTTCCCTGGCTAAGCCATTCCCTCTTTGCTGTGCTTGGCTGGTTCCTAGCAGTGCCGCCTCCTCTGGTCTGCTGCCAGGGGGCACTATCCCCAATTTAACCCTGCATGAGCACACCAAATCCAGGGTCTTTTCGCTTCCCTCTCACATCAAGGTGGTGGCTGTAGGTTATGGAGCAGTACATTCGAGAGTAGCCCCGGAACAGCTGGTTATATGGCTAACTGATAGAGGGCATTTGGAATGTGGGCAGGAATAATGAATATGTTTTTGTCCCAACAGGTATCGCTTCACTTAGCACCACTTTGCCCCTTATAATCAATAGTTGAAAATGGCCAAATTACAGAATAGTCAGGTTCTGGACAGCCAGGCCCCCCAAATTTCTACACCGGCACAGGATTCCAGTCAAGACCTTTCAGGGCTAGGAAGCCAGACACAATTTGTGGAACAGGCTACCCCAGCACAAGGGCAGGACCAAGCCTTACGCGAGGCCCTGCAATGCCTAAAAGACATTGGAGGGCCGGATTGGCTGGTGGCCATATCGAGGCTGGAACTGAATTACTGGTTGCCTGTCCAGGTGGGCAACAGCTGCCAGAGGCAGACCCTCCCACCATAGCAGAACACAGGCCTCAGGGACCGGCTGAGGAGGAGGGGCATCAGCCCAGGCGTAGCCAACCATCGGCCCAATTATTGGAATCCGTGGTGCAGAAAAAAACTGGTAATAGAAACGGGCAAGGCAGGCAGAGAAAGCGTAAGGCACAACTGGTAGCAGAGGTGAGCAGAAAGCATACAGAGAAAAAATGGAACAGAGTCGAGGAGAACAAGTCCATGGTCCAGCCCAGGGCAGTGAATGAAGAAATGGAAAAACCCCATTGGTAACAATGGTCCAGCCACAGATCGGTGAGTATGAGGGAGATCAGGACAGTGATGTGTCAGTTGAATTGGTGTGGTCTGATTCGGATAGCAAGGATGAGCAATTCAGTGAGAGCCGGGAGAGGCTGTCACTGGAATCTGCAACAGACGAGGCAAAGTATAAAAAAAATGGAGAAAAAACCTGGCAGATATGACTAAGGCTACAAAGGTAAGTGAACGGGAATGGAAGAGGGTCAGGCACATGGGAGACAGGATGGGGGCCTCCATCAGCAGACAGATTTTGGAAAAACACAGGGAGATCAGTGAGGAAAAAAGGTAAGCAGCCAGGTAGGTCGGCACGGGGCTTCAGGGGACAATTCGGTGCCGGCAATGCCATGGCACCAAATATAGCAACATAACCCCTTCATGTGGCCATTTATGTACAGGTGGCCAGGCAATATGCCTGCCTCTTGGGCAGCGATGAATCCTTGGGGACCCTTCACTCCTAGTCTCCCGACAACCCAGCATGGGGGTATGATCACTCCCAACAAAGGGTCTCAGGCATTTCCGGCCAATGAGCCAGGTAAGGACACCTCCCGGGGTCTAGTGGGATGTGAGACGCAGGGGCCAATAGATTTAGGACACACCAGTGATAGGTTTAGGACACACCAGTGGGCCGAGCCCACCATGGTAGGATACCAGGTCCCAATAGGCAGACAAGGGAAGGATGGCACGTAGGGGTACAGAACCCACCAGGGTAGGGGTGGAGAAAGCCCCATCAGGTCACCTAGGGGGTGGACAGCAGAGTACCAGAGGGGTTGAGGGATTGTTGGCTCAGCCTCTCCAGTCCATTGGTTTCCAAGGCAGGAGGGGATAACGCGCAAGGAGCAGCAGCTCAGGTATGGACAGGTGCTGTGCCCTCTACAATACAACATCCTCCAGCCAACAAAGATAGTTTAATGGCAGGCTTAGAAGCATGGGAAACTGTTGCCTCTCAAATGTGAACCACTCCCAATACTACAGTGGGTGACATTTTAACCAGTGCAAAAACAACAGCACCAGAGCGTTGGGCATATGTCGGGGTGGAAGACCCATTGGGGGACCACTTATCAGATGCTGTCAGGGAAAAAATTTGGAAAGGGAATTTATAGACATGTTCTCGTTATTACACAGAGAGATCCCAGAAGTGAATGATGAGAAAAAGAATGAACAAGAGAGGCCACGGCGGCCGGAGGTGTCTTTCACATTTGAGAATTGGGCTGCAGCATTTGACATATTTATGTCAGTTTACGGGATGAAACACCCAGATAAGCTAATTGCTCTGCTTAAATACAGGGATACCATAAAATTTGCACATCTGTCCTTTGATGGATATGCGTGGCTAAAATACGATGAGCAATGTTGTCTAAAGTTATCTAGGCAACCCAATCTCAAATGGGAAAACACTCACATAGACCTCTGCGTCCACTATATGATGTGTAGACGTCTCAACGGAGTAACCTAAATGGATAGTGGTCATGTTATTGCCAGACAAACAGGGAGAGAGTACAAGAAAGAACAGAAGAAGGGGGCAGGGAGGAAGGCATGTTATGACTACAACAAAGGGAAATGTTTTTGTTCCTTTTGTAAATACTGGCATATCTGCAAACAATGTGGAGGGGAGCACAAGGTTTCAGAATGCACCTGACAATCCCCCAAGAAACCAAGCAATGAAGGAACAGGTGGTGAAAAAGGAAAGGGGTCTGGGAAGTTTAGCAAATTCACCAGTACGGTTAGACCGGATGGACCCCTGGCTCGCCTGCTACACAGACAGAACAATAGCAAAATATCTACATGACGGTTTCAAGCATGGTTTTAGGATACCCTACAAGGGGCCACAGGTGGAAACCACAGCTGGCAACCTCAAGTCTGCAAACTTACTTCCCAATATCCTAGAGAGGAAAATGGCCAAGGAAGTAGAGGCAGGCAGGGTGGCGGGACCATTCGACTATCCCCCAGTTCACAACCTCAGGGATAGGGCTGGTCCCCAAGAAGGCAGAAGGGGAATACAGGCTGATTCATCACCTGTTCTACCCAAAAGGCACTTCAGTGAATGACTTCATCAACCCAGAAGGTTGCACAGTGCAGTACACAACTTTTGATGTAGCACTGCTCCACAAACAAGAGCTGGGTCGTGGAGCAATGATGGCAAAAAGTGACATCAAATCAGCTTTTCACCTGTTACCAGTACATACGAGTGATCAGGATCTACTGGGTTTTAAATTTAGAGGTCACTGGTACATGGACAAGGCTATGCCCATGGGATGCTCTGTAAGCTGTGCAGCCTTCAAAGCATTCTCAGCCTTCTTGGAGTGGCCACCAGAAAGCACACGCAGAACACACACATAGTGCATTATCTGAACAATTTCATATTTGCAGGTCCCCGGGGGGGGAACCACATGTGCGAATATGCTGCGGGGTTTTACCTCACTCATGGGGTATTTTGGTGTCCCGCTGGTGCAGGAAAAAATGGAGGGTCCCGCTACCTGCCTCTCCTACCTGGGCATAGAAACAGACTCAGAGGCCATGGTTTCTCAGCTACCACAAGACAAGGTGTCACTTTTGAGCAAACTGTTAGGTGAGATGGGAAGAGCAAAAAAGGTGACCCTACAACAGCTGCAATCTGTTATAGACCACTTGAATTTTGCATGCCATGCAATCCATCCAGGCAGGCCATTCCTCAGGCGGATGGCATCAGCCACTGGGGGGCTCTAAAACCATATCACCACATCAAACTGACGCAGGGCATAAAAGCTGACCTGTGGGTATTGGAACTCTTTCTACAAGATTTTAATGGTATCACCATCTGGCAGACACCGGCAGACCAACTATTGGATCTGCACATGGTGACCGATGCATGAGGTGGTATTGGCTTTGGGGCATTCTGGCAAGGTGTATGGTTTGCAGAGTGCTGGCCACAGGAGTGAGTATCAAAGGGGCTAACAAAAAACATCACCTTGCTCGAATTGTTCCCTATCATGGTAGCCGTAAGGGTGCGGGGGCACAAAATTCAGAATAAAAAAGTACTGTTTCACACGGACAACAGGGCAGTAGCAGACATATTGAACTCGCAGACGTCTCGTTCTGAAGAGGTGATGAAGGTTCTGAGGGTCTTTGTGTTATGCTGCCTATAGTACAACATCTCTTTCAAGGCACATCATTTGCCAGGAAAAGAAAATGTTATAGCTGATGCCCTGTCTTGATTTCAGCTCAAGCACTTCAGGCGGCTAGCCCCGTGGGCGGACCCGCTCCCCACACAGATACCAGAAGCGGTCTGGAGACTTGGGAACAAAGATTGCAGCAACTGGTACAGCTCACTGTGGCTCCCTCAACATGGAGGAAGTATGTAGATAGCTGAGTCTTTTCAGGAATTCTGTGGTCACGAGGTAAGTGTGGAACTGCCCAATACCCAAAGACAAGTTCAAAGTGACATCCTCCACTTAGAAAGCCTGGGAAAATCTCCAGCAGTTATTCTCCTCCAACTGGCAGGTATTGCATTCCTTCGCAAGTCCGAGGGTTTCTCTGACCCAATCAACAGTTTCATTACAAAGAAAATGGTACAAGGCTTGGCTTGACTTGCAGGGAAAAAAAGTGGACACAAGGAAGTCCATAGGACTAGCTGAACGGTCCAGCCTCCTGAAAGTACTGGCAGTTACTTGCAGCTCAGGCTATGAAACCAAGCTGTTCAGGGCCCTATACATTTGTGCATTCTTTGGGGCCTTCTGGGTGTCTGAGTCGGTACCGTAGTGTAACTCAACAGGTCAGAATACCAATCTCCACTTCAGTGATTTTGCCATCTTGCAAGACAGACTGTGTCTTCAGCTGCGAAAATCAAAGACAAACCAGTGCATCCCCCCCTGCCACTATAACACTGTTTATGGCCCCCTCAGGGAACATTTGCCCATGGGCGCCAATGAAGGAGTATGTGATGGGACGTCCAACAGGGCCGGGGCATTTATTTGTACATGGGGATGGGAAAGCATTCACAAGGTGGTGGTTCACAGCTGTCCTATGAAAGGGTTTATGGATGGTAGGTGTAAACCCTACCTCATACAACACACATTCATTCAGAATTGGAGAAGCCACTGAGGCAGCCAGGTGTGGGTTAAAAGAAAAACAGATCAAAGGGGTCGGCAGATGGGCATCAAAAGCATATATGGGGTACATTAGACCCCAGCACAACACATTGGGGAGTGACGCTGGGGAACCCAGCATAAGTAGAAACTGAAGTTAAAAAAAGTGGTAAAATACTCACATGTTTCTGGTTTGTCTTACAGGCATGGCTGTGACAACCCCTTGTATATGGATCATGGGTCATTCACACGTGAGGGAGGCCTATACGAGGGCGAAAAAATGGCCTTACAAGACAGCTGGGCATTCCAAGAAGTCGAGCTGTGATTCAATAGGCAGGAAAAGGGGGGATGAAGTTGGAGGCATTATGTGAAATGATTTTCAGATTGAGCCTGCATCATCAACCACTGGTCGCTCTGGTTATTCACTTGGGAGGAAATGACTTGGTCACCCTGAGGGCACCCAGATTAATTGGGGAAATTAAGAGGGAATTGGCCCACTTAAAACAAATGTTGCCTCGCACTATTCTGGCATGGACCAGAATCATACCACACCAGCAGTGGCATGGTGAGCAACAGGCAGGAGCCATGGACAAAGCACGAAGATCAGTGAATAGGGAGGTGTCCCATTTTGCGGCCTCACTTGGCTTGGAGGTTATCAGGTATTTCCTTAAACCAAGATGGATAAGGGCCTGTATAGCTGGGACGGGGGTCATCTGTCACACATTGGGAATTACATTTTTAACAATACCCTCAATGATTTATGTGAGACAATATTATTTGGAAAAAGTAAGATCCCTTGGGCATTAGTGGGAGATACGTGTTGGTACCATATGTAAATGGTGGTAATTCATGGCTGACTCTGTGTAAGTGAAGCTCTGGATATAAGAAGAGAAGCTGCGATTGGGTGTCACCAGGGAGAGGCATGACCCTAGGATGGGTATGCTTCAGAGATCTTGGGAAGAAGGCACCCTGACGGGGTATGCACTAAAATGCTGGGAGCCAAGATTCCGAGATGGGGAGTGCGGCTCTGGATGGGCATGCTACTCGTCAAGGGTCTAGGAGGCCCTAAATTCAGGGAAGATGGGGAGGGGAATTGTCTGGAGGGAAGGCACGGCCCTCGATGGGTCTGTTGGACTAAAGAGCCAGAGTTCCCCTCAAATAAATGGATGAAGGAGCCGAGGTTTCAGCATTACATGAAGTGTGGCTGCCCAAGGGGTCTTACGGGATGGGATACTTGAAGTGTGTGTGTGTGTGTGTGTGTGTGTGTATATATATATATATATATATATATATATATATGTGATGTATGTATATAGATATATTGTAATGTACATATCTGTTGAATGCAATATACATATTCTACTGTATTGAATGTGAAGTATTCCATGTAATGTCAAAAGATTTTGATTAAGTAAAAAGAGCTGTGGCCTTTTTTATCCCAAAAACAATGTGGTGTGTTTTTATATGGGGGTCTGCTTTGGGCAAGACCAATTTCTGTCTATTTTAAAGCAGGCTGGGTATGTCATCCGATACTTCATGCCCAGTTGTTAAGCGATTTGCGTATAGGTGTAAAAGCAGCTCTTTTTTTTATTCACTCTTATGGAATAGTCATTATAAAGCGAGATTTTGTGAGCATGCCATATTAAGCTGCCTTTTGCTCTTGCTTTTGATAGTATCAGTTCCTTGATAGCATATTGGAGAAAAAGGGCCATGATAAGGTGCAGCTTGTCACCAGCTTTAGGGTGAGGTGCCAGAGAGCTGTGCACTCTCTGAATTTCAAGGGGCAAGTTATTTAAACCTCTAGTTGTACTGCATAGATGTTGCACAAAGTCTGTGACATTTTTCCCCTCTGCTCCAGCTGATACTCCAATTTTCTGAATATTATTTTGACAGCGGTGGCTTTTCAAATCATCAATTTTGTCCCATATCAGCTGTAATCCATTTGTAAGCTGTTGTACCTCTACCTCAAAGTTGTCTGCTCAGTGGTCCAAATGCCTCAGAGTATCTTCTGCATCTGATACCCTGATATTTAACTGATCCATTCTCTGCTCCATTTGATGAAGTGAGCCAGTAACTTCTTTGACTTTCTTTAGGATCGTGGAGAACATTTCTTTTATCTCAGGGTCTACCATTGAGGGCACGACTGCACCTGCTGTTTCTATGCAGAACATTTGGACGATATTCTGACCGGAAATCTGGAGCCAAAAACATTTTTATTCATTTCAGCTATATTTGTTAAAATGAATCACAGCAGTTTCCCACATTATTAATGAGTTTTACAGTTTTTTCCACCTGAAATCAGAAGCCTGAGGTATGGAGCTCAAATTCTAAATGGCCATCTTGGTCATGGCCAAACCAGAAGTCTACAGTGGGGTTTGTTATTATAAGTAGAAGTGCAGGGGCACCCCACGGTATGAGGGTCTTGAGGAGGCAGAAGTCCCCGAAACATAGTAAAACCTCTGTCACAGGAGTTTTGGGCAATCAGTCTCGGGATTCTGACATGTGGCACTAAAAGTTTCAGTTTTTCATCATATATCCTTTTATCCACCTCTTCCTCCTGCAATGGAGGTCTGTAGACCACCTTTGTATGGATGGCTGTCCCCTTCTTCCTCTCTAGTGTTACCCACAGTATCTCCTCTTATCCCTGTTAGCCCTCTGATTCTGTGGCCTTAATGTTTTCTCTCACATGCAATGCCACTCCCCCTCCTTTCCTGCCTACTCTATCCTTCCTGAACAAACTGTATCCTGGTATGGCCACTTCCCAGTCTTGTTTGTCATTGCACCAAGTTTCTGTGATGGCCAGTACAGTATGTCCAGGTTTGTATCTACCATTGTAGCCTCTAGCTCACTGATTTTGTTTCTCAGGCTGCGAGCATTTGTGCACATAGCTCTCCAGTTTATGTTTCCTTCCCAATGCCTATTTCCATAACCAGCCTGACTGCAACCCTTCCAGTAACCAGTTCTGCATCCTAAACTGTGTGCTTCATTGACTCTGTTTATTAATTGCCTGCAGCTGACCTGGGAGCTCAGCCACGAGCCAGTAGCTGTATGAACATATGAGAAGGCGGAGCACTGGTGGTGCATTAAAGCCTGTGCCACCCTAAGATCTGCACACCTGTCATATTATTCAACATGAACTGTCATCACTGCACTGAGCTGCAGCATCAAGGGGAGAGAGGAGGAAAGGAAAGTGCAAGCTACAAGTAACCTGCTTGGTAGAAACTGAACTGCCTCCCAGTGTCCAGCCATGTGTGAACTCTCCCAGTAACCAGCTCAACTGCAACCCTTCTGGTAACCAGTTCTACATCTTAAACTGTATGCTTCATTGACTCTCTGTATTAATTGCCTGCAGCTGACCTGGGGGCTTGGTGGTGAGCCAGTTGCTTTATGAGCATTTGAGAAGGCAGAGCACTGGTGGTGCATACAAGCCCATGCTGCCCCACGACACGAGTGCAGTTGCTTGAGTGTGAGTGGCATGAGCGCCACTTGGAGAAGAAAACAACATACATTAGTTATACAAGTAAAAAACTGTATTGTTTGCTTATACTACTCACATCAGTGTCTCTACTCAGATAATATTTCTGAGTTTGTTTAAGTTGTCTGTGAGGTAGGTAAATTATTGTGGGCTACCATTTTTACATTTTAATTATTATACTGTTAAATTAAGGAACCAAAGTGGGATTGTAGCTGCAGCATATTCTCTGTGGGTGCTAATGTGTTTTTTTTAACCTAGTACTGTTTATGCAGTCTGCGTAGTCTGCACATTTTAGTATTATGGGGTGCTGTGAAACTAATTTAGATAAATTTGCCTTGTCTTTGATTAATCAGCCATATTAAAAGGGTTCTTGAAAACTAGAGGTAGTAAGCTATTAGTTAATTGGAGCCTTGTATTAAAAAATAGGGATAATAAATTGATATATTAACATTGGGTGGGGAATTTTAATATTACAAAGTAACAAAATTAATCATTTCACATATTTGCTGTGCATATGGGGACTCCTCTCAATGTTGCACATCCTAACAGCAGTTGAAGGAAACATGGAAAATAAATGTGAAAATATATTTAATACAAACAAACCCATGAAATGTATTGTAATTATGCATAGCCCTTTGGTGACTTTCAAGGTGTCTCTAAAGTGTGTAGACAATAAAAATTGGTTTGCACTGAATACTCTAAAGCACTAAAATGGAAAACTATGATACCAGAAATATCCCAACAAACGTTGGATTACAATGAAGACATCATTTTTCATGTCTTTGCTGCTGATGGGGGCGCTGTTGTGAGAAATCCAGTGGCCCAATGTCACAGGGACCTACATTGATTTCTGAAATGCCTAATATACAAGGTCTGAAGATTGTACATTTAAATATCAGAAACATTAGATCACACTTTGATGATTTAAAACTGTGGGTTGAATGTGTGAAATTCGATATGCTTGAACTGAGTGAAACTTGGCTAAAGAAGTCAATTGTAAACAAGCATTTGTCAATGCCGAATGTTTGCTTGCTGGCATTGGCACTGGTAGTGTAGAAGTTACAGAGCTGCATAATAGGAATGGCAGTGAAGTATTGAACTGAAGCCAACCCCACCACCACCCTGAAGAGAGTGACAGGCATTGGGATGTGCCTTTGGGTCATCAGGCATAATGGCCATGCCATTTCACCACACCCTACCCTGCAGACACTGACAAGTGTCACGGTGTGCCTTGGTGTCTTTGGCCCTTATGCACACCCCATTCCATCAGGAAATATGGTGAGATGGGTGTGGTATAGGAGAATGGGGTGAACTTTGGGGCCGAAGAGTCCCAGGCATACCTCGATGCCTCTCACTGACTGCAGGGTGTGGAATGGTATGAGCATTACAGGCAAGAATCCCAAGTCACACCCCTGATGCCTGTCATTCTCTACAGGGTGGGGCGTTATGGTTGGAAACCCTAACACCTCAGGCATTCGTTGGTATTTCACTCCAAATTTTCAACATGGTTTTTTTGTGACCCCCACCTCATGAACAGTGGCAATATCAGTTTGTTAGTCGAGAGCTGCTTATGCACAGCGACTATGGCATTTAGCACCACAGGTGCAAAAACACATTCCAAACAGGATGTGAAAAATGACAGCTGTACTGTTCATGGGGAGGTGGAAAAAATGGCAATGTTGCAAATCTGCAGTAAAAATATAAAAAAACTGGTGAAGTCATGAGCATGCATAGAAACTGTGCAAGGAACACCTGTAATGTAATTATTTTGGGGATTTTTTACAGCAGATTGTCAACACAGGCATTTTGGGACCTCCGATCATGAACAGTGTCACTGTGATTTTCTTTATCTGTCCCGAACAATCATTTCCCACAGCAACCACGCATCTCTGCGCTGAAAGTGTGAAAACACATTTTGGCCATGTTGTGAAAAATGACAGCTCTACTGTTCATAAGGAAGTGTGGAAAAATGCCACTGGTGAAAATCTGGGCTGAAAAATATTACAAAGTCATGAACTCATGAGGGTGCGTGGAAACTGTGCAATGCTCACTAGTAACACAGTCATTTTATGGACTTTTGTCACCAAATTTTCAACATAGCCATTTTAAGACCTCTGCTCATGAACAGTGTCACTGTGATTTTCTTAATGTGTCCCATACATTGATTTAGCACACCAACTGCGCCATTGTGCGCTACATGGGCGGAAACATGTTTTGGGCAAGATGTGAAAAATGACAGTTGTACTGCTCATAAGGAGGTGTGGTAAAATGGCAATGTTGAAAATCTGGAGTGAAAATATTGAATATTCACAAACGTATGAGCGTGCGTAGGAACTGCGCAATGCACGCTCGTAAAACAGTCATTTTTAGGAATTTTTCCACCAAATTTTCCACATAGGCTTTTTGAGAGCCCACCTTATGAACAGTGTCAGTGCCATTTCATTACTCGGTCCTGAAAGGTGATTTTGTGCAGTGACTGCGAAATCACCCTTTGAGCCTGATTAACGCCATGACAGTGAGAGCATTCATGAGAAGGGGTCCCGAAAACCCCATGTTGAAAATTTGGTGCAAAAATTCCAAAAAATGCCTGAGATATGCAGCAAAGTTGAAAAAAACGTATCTATCCCATTATATGGCTTACCGGCATTTCCTCAGTTCGTGGTCGGCTTTGAAGAGTGCAGACGTGTTCCTGGTCCACCGAAGATAGTTGCACCAGAGTCCGGAGGTAAGTATGGGGTGAGGGGTGTGGAGAGGCAGGGTGTACAGTGGGTGGCGCGGGTGGGGGCAGAGACAGTGAGGGACCATTTTGAGTTTCAGGTTTTGGTTTTTTTAATGACGACAACACGGGACATTTGCCACGCTGGGGTGGGCTCCCAGTGTGGCAGAAGGATGGCTGGTTGGGGGGGCATGGAGCCGATTGGGGATTGGGCACCCCTATCAGTGATAGCATCTGTTGCCATGCTGGGGTGGTTCCCAGCTGGCACCCTATACTCTCTGGGGGGACCAGTGGAGCCGATGGAGGATTGGGTACCCCCATCAGCTATACGATGTGTAGCCATGCTGGGGTGGGAACTTTGTTTTGGCCGGGTGCAGCACAGCCGACGGGGGATTGGGCACCCCCCCGTCAGCTATACAGTGTGTGTGGGGGGGCAGCACACAGCATGCATGCGCATGTGTGTGTGTGTGTGTGTGTGTGTGTGTGTGTGTGTGTGTAGGGGGAGCGTGCACGAGCAGGTGATATCAATATCTTATCACTGCTCACTGAAGTGTAGCTCCCCCTTTTAACTGTACTCCACTGCATTTTGGACTGCTGTCATAGACAGCTCCTGCAGGCATTGGAGAACTGTGGCCGCTCCTGCAAACACACTGACTGAATTGGAAGAGGGCTGCCACACCTCCGAAAACTCGGATGATGGCACTATGTTTCTTGCACATGCATGCAAACAAATATAATGAGACCATTAGCCTTGAATGTTATACAGTTTACCGTAATGATAGGTGTAAAGGTAAAGGAGAGGGGTTCTCATATAAGTAAAAGATAGTTATGAAACTGAGTTAATAAGGGCAGGGCATCATAATACAGCAACTGATTTTCTGACAATAAAAATGACTTTTGGTGGATTTCAAGGAACTCAGATCTATTTGTCATGTATCTATTTACCTCCCAAAACTGCAAAGGCTGATGTTAGCATTTTGGATGAATTACTAACCCTAAATAAAAATAATAATGAGCATATTATTATGGGTGATTTTAATATAGATTGGTCTACATTAAATGATAATGACAAGGTAAAGAATACTATGTCTACAAAGGGTTAATATCAAGTAATAAATATTCAGGCTAGAAAAAATTATAAAAATGGGATGTGACTATTATAGATTGGGTACTAACAAATTAACGTAACTTTTTAAGCATTTTGGGAGTCTTGAAGGATATGATCTCTGATAACTGTCCAATATTTATGATAAGAAAAAAACAGAAAACAATAACAAAAAATACATTAAAGAGATCCAATCTTTCAAGAGCCTGACTGATGATATTTGTAAAACAGAAGTTAATAAAAATTGATTGGTCTCCATTGTACAATATAACTGGTATAAATGATGCAGTGAGCTTTTTCAATGTACAGATAATGAACACTGTTGGTACTTATGCAACAAAAAAAAAAAAAAACAGGATAAAACCAAAAAACATGCCTTGGTTTAATTCCAAGCTGACAGATCTATTTAAAACATTACATTCTTTATGGAAACAACATAAAAAAAGCAGATACAATAAATGACTTAAATAATTATTGTAGATTTAGAAATACCTGTAAGTCAGAAATTAAAATGGTTAAACAGACATATTACAAAGAGGAAGGACTGAAAAATCTTATAAATCCATGAAAATTCTGGAAATCATTTAAAGAACTTTATCAGCCATTATGTACGGGTAAGATAAATGAACTCAAAGTAGGGGAACTGTATTAAGTAATTATAAGCATGTGTCAAATGCTCTCAATGAGTTTTTTATGGATATGACCCAATACAAAATACAGATAGAACAGAATTTTGAGAATTTAAATGATGTGACATAAAACATAATTCCAAATGTAAATAGACAAAACAACTCAAACAATGAAAATAATTTGCAAACTTTCCGTTTTTTCAAAGTAAAGGAAAAATAAGTTTTTCCCCTATTAAAAAAATGAAATGGTAACAAAAGCCCTGATATGGATGAATTGTTTCCAAGGTTACCGAAATTAGTTGTGGATAATAATAAATCTTTATTTTATTTATTTAGGAATACTAATAATAATCTTTATTTAGGTTAAGTGCCTTTTGTAGTAGCAAGGTGCTGTACAAAAATGATAAAACAATAATAAACTCATCAATACAGACAATAAAGGGTCCATAGAAATCCATTCAGTCAGTTAAATTAGGATAATCCTAATGCCACAGAAAAGTTTTAAGTAACTGTTTAAAGCCCCCCACGGTCACGCACTCCTGAAGCTGATGGGGTAGAGAATTCCAGAGGGCTGGAGCTGCGTACATGGATGCAAGGGCCCCTGAAGATTTTAACAGTACCCTCAGAATCTCTAGCAACCCCTCATCAGCTGAACAGAGCTGCCACTCAGGGGACTAAGGAACCAGAAGCTCTTTCAAGTAGTCAGGGCCAAGTCCGTGTAGGGATTTATATGTCAGTAATCTGACTTTGAAAGTGATCCGCCACTGAATAGACAGCCAGTGCAGATTGCACAGCACTGGTGTAATATGGGAGAACCAAGAGGTCCCCATCAACAACCATGCTGCAGCACTCTGCATTAGATGCAGGCAGCAGTTATTAACCCCCGGGTAGGGAGGTCAGTGGATGGAACAAGGTGCTTGATTCTGAAGATGTTCCTAAAATGGTAAAAGGATGACTTGACAACTGCCAACACCTGAGCTTGCAGTGTCAGCCAATCGTCGAGTACCATCCCCAGGTCCCACACCCATTCGGAGGTAAGGATCTGGGAGCCCCCCAGAAAAAGTCCAGAAGGCTGACCAGCCCTCAACCTCTCTATCTGGT
The DNA here is from genome assembly GCA_016271365.2 of Neoceratodus forsteri. NCBI lineage: Eukaryota > Metazoa > Chordata > Ceratodontiformes > Ceratodontidae > Neoceratodus > Neoceratodus forsteri. The sequence continues at coordinate 534,642,993 of CM028135.1, read as the reverse complement.
GACCTGGGTCCACAACCATCTCATAGGTCTTTCCCATGTTCAACTTCAGCCAGCTGGAATTCATCCAGTCCTGGATTTCAGTGAGGCAGCTGTTAAATATTGAGAGAGCACTATCCTGACTAAGCTAATTACGTATTAATTTATTTTGTCTTTATATACAAACATGGTAACGGAACAGTGGAAGACGGAAATTATGACACAAATTTTTAAAACTGGAGACAAACAGTTGGTCACCAGCTATAGATCAATATCTGTGCTGCCAGTACTGGCAAAAATGCTGGAAAAAATTATATTTGGGCAACTATCAGGATACTTGGAGAAAAATCAACTACTAAGTGAAGATCAGTATGGATTCAGAGGGTGTACAGCACATTGACAGCCTTGGTCAGGTTAAGAAGTGATATATATGATGTTGTGGGCAAAGGATTACTTAGGGACCTTTGTTGACCTGTCCAAGGCCTTTAACTTGGTGGACCACCCCATTCTGATCCATAAACTCAGAATGATGGGGGTGGGTAATTATGCATTAGGTTGATTTAAACACTATTTAACAAATAGGAAACAACAGGTTAAAATTAGATCTGCAAAATATACAGTGAGAAATATCCACACCGGTGTACCACAAGGCTTGGTTCTGGGTCCGCTCCTGTTTTCCATATTTATAAATGACCTGCCAAACATCTGTAAAAATTCATCTGTAATAATGTATACAGATGATATGGTGCTTTACTACACAGGTAAAACAGGAGTGGACCTAGAAGCAAAAATTCAGCCTGTGTATTGGAATTTACAAAAATGTTTTACAGAAAATAAAATTTTGTTTAATGAAAAGAAGACAATGACTATGGTGTTTGGACTAAGGCATAGACTACAAGGAAATAGCACGAGAATAGTAGGAAGAAATGAGGCGAGTCTGGAAAATGCATGCGTGTTAACTATTTGGGTGTTTGTTAGACAACACAATGTATTTTATTTATTTATTTTATTTATTAAAGTGTCAAAAATTACAACACCTTTGAGCCAGGGTCTCATTTACAAAGGCTCCTTGTCATGGAAAGAAGGAACAAAGGGGATTGCGCATGGTACAAGGGCAAAATGAGTGTACAAGTAACAAATATTACAAGATACAAATGGATTACATATAATACACAGAAAAGTGCATAATAAGTGCTGCTATGTTACATGAGTTACAGGGTTACAGTTAATTTACACTTAGTATTAGCAGTCAGGCAGAAAGACATTGTAAGTGAACATCATAGGTTGAAGATACAATGGGTTAGAAAGTAGGGTAGTTATAGGAGACTTCCAAAATAGGGGTGAGAGCAGGTAGGCATTGTATAGAGAGGGGTGCATGTCATCCAAGCAAACTACTTAAGAGCAAGGATAGGGGGATGAATAAAAGATAGGAGAGGTAACCAGTGATGTGCATAAGAAGGGGGGGATAAACTAGGGGTTGTGTTGGGCTGGGGGGAAGTGGGAGAATGGATGTGGTGTGTTATTGCTCAGGGGGTTAGTCATTGAAAGAGCTAGGGGCAGTGATAACTAGAGTGAGAAAGAGGCAACTATGCTAGGGTAGGTGGGGAAGAGAGATGGTTACAAATAGCTGAGGTGAAGTCAAATGAGTGGGTAGTCAGGGGTTAGGGAAGGGGTAAGGGTAGAAAGGTAATAGAGAAGATAAGTATATAGTGAGAGCAAGAGGGGTGGGAGGGAAAGGACTCAATGAAAATTAGGTTGGGCACTCACAGCTATCGCACTTCATTAGATACTGATGAAGTTTGGTTTTGAAGGGTACAATTCTGGTGTCTGATAGGAGGTCAGGTGGAAGGTTATCTAGCCAGGATGGCACTCTGTACATGAAGGAGCACTGTGCCTGTGCAGTGCGGCAGAAAGGGACATGAAAGTTGGGGTTGAATGTACTTCTAGTGCATTGGAGGTTATTTGTCCTGTTGAGGAGTTGCAACAGCATGGGTGGAGCTAATCCAAGGCTAATTTGTTTTGTGAAAAACCAGGTATGGTAGGAGATTCTTCTCTGAAAATTCAACCATTTCGCTGAGGCATAGAGATCACAGGTGTGGGTGTAAAGGTGGGCATCTGTGACTAGGTGGCAAGCTTTGTTAAGGGCAACAGTTAGCCTCTTAAGAGTGGTATTGGTGGCAGAGCCATATATTATTAACCCAAAGTCAATAATTGAAAGAATGGAACTAGTAATGACTAGGCAGAGTGCTTCTTGGGACATGCTGCACTTGTGTCTATATAGAAGCCATAACCTGATGCTTACAGCTCTGGAGATTATAGTTACATGCTCGTTATAAGAAAGGTTACTGTCGAGTGTTATGCCTAGATATGTATAGTTGCGGACTTGATCAATGGGTGAGTTGAGATTGTTAATGATACATAGCTGGGTATTTTTATACTTGTTGGGGCTGGCAAAGAGCATCACTTTCATTTTTTTGTAGTTCATAATAAGTTGAAGTTTGGAGAACCAGGACTCAACAGCAATGACACTTTCTTGCAGACTTCTGATGAGAGGTAGAGGATCAGGCTGGCTGGTGAAGAGCACAGCATCATCCACATATAGGAGTAGGTTTGTAGGGCAGACTTGGGGAAGGGTATTCAGGTAGAGGCTAAATAAGAGAGAACCCAGGATTGAGCCTTTTGGGACTCCAGAGTGTACCGCGTGGCTGATTGAGAGTGTGTCCTACATTTTCACTCTTCGGGTTCTGTCCTCCAGGTAACTTTTAAATCATTCAGTGACATCATGTCAGAGTCCAAGGGTGGGTAGGGACTTGAGTAATATGGTATGGTTAACAGTATTGAAAGTCTTAGTGAGGTCAATGTAGACTGACCTCACAAGGTGTCCGTGATCCAGTGACTTATGGATGAAATCTGTGTATTCTATGAGTGCAGTGGTGGTATTGTGCCCGTTTCTAAATCCGTGCTGTTTGGCGCATTGTATATTATAGGTAGCAAGGTAGTCTGTCAGCTAGTCCACAACAATTCGCTGCAGTGTTTTGGAGAGGGGTGGCAATATGGAGACTGAATGATAGAGTGTGTGGCCCTGTCACCGCTCTTGTGAAGGGGCATCACAACCGCCACTTTCCAAACCAAGAGGAATTGGTGAAGACAGAGGGATAGTTTGAGTATCTTGGTGAGAGGTAACAGGACTGAGTCAAGGGTGAGACGGAGCAGTTTAAGATCTAGGGTGTCACTACTAAATCTAGATTTGCTAAGGGCACGCAGTAAGTATTTTAATGAACACATTACCAAAGTAACACAAAGTAAATAAATTGAGTTACTTATACAAAAACAAAAATAGTTTGACTGTACGAGCCACAAGACAATTGCAAGTTTTATTGTCAGCCTTGGAGTATAATTCAAATCTCTTAATTAATGCACTGGATACATTGTTACAAAGATACACAGTAACATTTATTAAGATTATAAGATTTGAAACTGGTTGTATTAATAAGAACAAACACCATTGTAAATCATAACAAAGTTTTAGGACTCTGCCACCTAAACCAAGAATCATGAACACAGTATTTATGTTTATACATAAAACATTAAATACACAGACTCCAGTAAATATTGTATGAAAGATTTAGGCAATCAAATAAATCAAGAGCATTACGTGCAACATCAACAAAACATTTTAAAAATACAAAAATTGTCGAATGCTTACTGACTACTTATGAACCAAAACTATCAATTAATTTGTTACATATGAGAGCCGGCCTGGTGGCACTGAGGGTTGAGGTGCTGGACACCACACCTCACACCATACCAGCGACCCGGGTTCGGGAATGAGCCCGGATCATTGGGGGTCAGCTGGGGAGGAGAAGATTGAGCGTTCATAGACTGCTTTCCTTTCCTGGGGTTGGTCAGGGGGACCGTCCCATGCTTATAGCGACACCTGGTGATGACTGGGTGTAGCACAACTGTGGGACTCAAATAATTGGCTGCAATGTTGGGCATCTGCCTTCTGGACGTGTGCGAGAGCATGCACATAATGGGCTGGGCACTATTGCACTGCCCTCATTGGAGGAAAGAAAAAGCTGAAAAATCCTTCCCCCTCCAGTAGGCGAAGGTGGGACCTGTGCCTTTGGCTCAACGTCCATCACTGGGCATAAAGATGCACATTCTGGTTCCTTCCCCTGCAGGTGGCCCCCTCCAATCCTCTAGTTAGGGCACCAGAGGTGATAGCGGTCCTTCCCTGGAGGACACAGAACCGGGGGGGGGGGTTCAGGCATGCCATGCAGTTGTCAATTGTCAGGAGGTCTAAACCTCACTGTCAGGTTCCTGGCAATATTGGGAATGCAAGGGATCACAGACATGTTGCATAAGAGTAATAAACTTACTTATTACTACCAAAAGGATAAACCACTGTTGCCTTAAGCAATTCTTACCAATACGAACCAGGAGCCAATGCTAAGCATTCCCTATACCTCGAGGTTTCTCCATGTCTCTTGGGGTCACCGAGGTATAAGACTCACTGTCTCACATTATATACCTATGATAATCACTATGGTTACTGTAAGATAGAAACATTTCTAGTTATAAAGACGAGCCCTATTAACTAAATTAGAGGTGGCTCCATGGTCCAAGATAACATTATACAATTTTGTAGTAGTCATCACTTTGTGAAACATAAGAATACAGTTCTTACAGAGTCTTACATAAATCAGTGTAGTAGTACAAATCACCAAAAGGTGGTAATGCTGACTTATATATCATAATCATTACAAGGAAACAGATGTCCTGATCATCTTGTATGCAATAAATACACAGAGAATACATAGAAAATATATACGCATTAGCAAGCAAAATGTATAGCAATAATATGCATACATATCCTGACATCTACTCTTATACTTTTATAAGAAGCCAGAAGAGGAAGGCAGCATATTCAATTCAGTGCTTTACAGTAACTGGAAATTTCTATTTTTCTTTTAAACTTAGATTGTGGGCTTTTAGTGACACTGTACTTTCTTTATTGTCTTTACTTAGAATTGTTTTTGAGCTGTTGAAAATTTAAAATGTAGTGGTGGTGTACTTCTTTGCTGTCTTTAATTGCTGTAAATTTAGTTTTAGCTTGTCTGACTTGCCCTGTACTTTGTATGAGGGGTGTTATTTGTCTGGCATCTGACCTCAGCTACGTGATAACTGGAGGTGGGGCTTAGTCAGAGTTGAGGTAGCAAGTGAGTTTTATTTTCTCAGAAGAAGCCAGAAGGGGAAGGAAACATATTCAGTTCAGTGCTTTACAGTAACTCGTAATTGCTATTTTTCTTTTAAACTTAGATTGTGGGCTTTTAGTGACACTGTACTTTCTTTGTTGGCTTTACTTAGAATTGTTTTTGGGCTGTTGAAAATTTAAAACGTAGTGGTGGTGTATTTCTTTGCTGTCTTTAATTGCTGCAAATTTTTGCCCCCCCAACTCTTAATTATATGCCCTGTTAAATCTGATTGACAGGAGCTAAACACAGGGTATAGTAAGGGGTTTGGAGTAGGAGGGGCATAAGGGGGAAGAAGCCCACCCTCAGCACGACAAGTGTTTTGACTCATTTATTTATTTATTGGTTTATTTTCTGTTTTTAAAAGAAAAAGTATCTGAGGATCACTGGCAGGATTTTTAGGACAGTAAATTAATAAAAAGGGAACTAGGAGAGCTTCAGTAGCAGACAAGTAGTGGAATAGCAGTATAATTGCAGTATAATGTGGTGAGTGGTGCAATGCAGTGGCTGCAGGGCAGCCATATTCAGGCAGACCTTCTGGACACTGAGGTGCTGCCCTATCTGCATGCATCTCTCTGGACTGCGAGATGAGGTAGCCAGACTCAGAGTGGAAGTAAACTGGGTCAGTAGTACCATCACCCCTATCCAGAGACCACTCAGTCCAATGCAACTGCCTCAAAGGATGCCAAGAACGAGGAGTACTTGGATGCCAGTGGGCTCAGGGTGGGTTAGAGCGGTCAGGCAGAGGCACTTCCTATTCCACTCAAGATCTCATATGGCACACTGGCAAATGGGGACAACCAAATAGAGGTACCCAGAGAAGTGGAAGGAAAGGATGTGGAGATTAGCCAAGGAGGTGACCTCAGTGAGGAAAGCAGTGGACCCAAGAGGAGGAGGAAGCAAATCCTGGTGGGGGACACCATCATAAGAGGGATCTAGCTAGGAACACAGGAGGGGGGAAGACAGGGAGGTGAGGTAAAAGACAAAGAACCTCTGTGCGCAAACACTGAGGAAAGGGTTACGCCAAAGGGCATTTGGCTGGGAAGCCAAGTTTCAAGAAAATACAAAATCACACATGCCCCCACAATGCAAAGCATCATGGGCTACGGAGGTGAGGTGCCTACCAGGTGCCATGGCATGGAGAGATGGAAGGAAGATCCTGGGGATCACTGGGAAGACAAGACAGGAGGGTGAGCTGGATGTCATTATCCACCTAGGTACTAATGACCTGGCAAATGGGGAGCCAAAGGAAATTCAGGAAGAGTTTAGGAAATTGGGGAGGAGTCTCAAGCAAGTAGCTACTTCTGTCACTTTCCTAGAAGTACTACCTGCGAGAGGCAAGGGAGAGCATAGGGGTGCATGCACCAGGAACTTTAACTCATGGTTAAAGAACTGGTGCTGTGAGGAAGGGTTTGATTCATTGGTGACTGGGACCCACCTGAGAGATGGAGGTTTGTTCAAGCCTGATGGCCTGCATCCATCCTGAGGGAATCCAAGCACTAGTGACACGCTTAAATGCTACATTGACAAGCATTTCAAACTAGCAAAGGGGGATGGCAGGTCACAAGGAGGGTACCTATTTGCTCACCCCCACAGCTAGCAGTGGAACCAGTGAACCAGAGGAGTGGTTATCTCTACAAAGCAGTGTGCAAAAGATGGAGATTAGTGCCCAAGAGGTGGATAGGCAGAAAAGGGGCAAAATTCAGCAGAAGGGCAGACAGCAAGGAGAACCAGGGATAAAGGACAACCAAGGAAGGTGCTGGAGTAGAAGAGCTAAACAGTCTAGGGAGGTTAAATCATGGAAAGCCATGTGTGCAAATGCCAGGAGCCTTAGCAACAAGTTGGAAGATATGGAGGCTGTCATGGTGCAGTCAGACCTGGACATTGTGGCCATCACTGAAACCTGGTGTAATGATAACCATGACTGGGAGATGGCCATACCTGGCTACAACATATTCAGAAGAGACAGGGCAGGCAGGAAGGGAGGAGGAGGCACCATATGTGAAAAATGACATAAGAACCACAGAGATCCAGAAGGAACAAAATGGGGGAGAGATACTGTGGGTTAAGCTGGAAAGGAAAATGGGGCCAGCCATCCGCACAGGTGTGGTCTATAGACCACCAACCCAGGAGGAAGAAACAGATAGGGAGCTGATGCTAGCCATCAAAAGGATGGCAGACAAGGGTGAGGTAGTACTGGTTGGAGACTTCAATATTCCAGATGTGGACTGGAGCATCCCAGCAGCAGCAACAACTAGGAGCAGATTTATCCTGGACTCCCTTCAGGGTGCCTTCCTCAAGCAACTGGTCATGGAACCAACTCGGCAGAAGGCAATACTGGCCCTTGTGCTCACAAACAAGGACAGTGTGATGGGGTAACAGTGGTGGAGCACCTGGGGAACAGTGACCACCAGTCATTGTGGTTTGAAATCACAGAAAGAGCAGAACCAAACCACACGAAAACACGTATCCTGGATTTTAGGGGGGCAGACTTTGGGAAAATGGGGAGATACTTGAAAGAGACATTAAGGGGAATGAGGTAGGAATCAGGGGTTGAGGAACAGTGGGCAGTATTTAAAATGGGGATTACAAGAGCAACAGAATTATGCATTAAGCAGGTTAGCAAGAGGAAAAGGAAGAGGAGACCATTATGGTTTTCCAAAGAGTTAGCAAAGAAAGTGAAAGTCAAAAAGATTGCATTCAGGCAATACAAAAAGACACAGGCAGAAGAGGATAGGGAGAAGTACCAGGAGAAGCAAACGGAGGCAGGGAAGCCAAAGGTCAGACAGAAGAACACATTGCAAAATCAGTGGGTAGAGGGGACAAAACCTTTTACAGGTACATATGTGAAAAAAGAAAGGCAAAGGGAGGGATAGTGAGACTGAAGGGGGAGGATGGGGGCGTGGAGGATGACAACAGTAAAGCTGACATATTGAACAGGTATTTCTGCTCAGTCTTTACTGGAGGAAGAGGAGGGTAATGGGTCTGAAGGGAGTAAGGGGTGAGAATGGTGCGAAATAGACACAAGTCCCTTACACAGAAAGGGTCCGAAGGAACTGGAAGTAATAAGAGTTGATAAAGCAATGGGGCCAGATGGGGTACACCCCAGGGTCCTTAAAGAACTAAGAGAGGTGGTGGTTGGACCTCTGACTATCCTGTTTAGCCGATCACTGGAAACAGGGAAGGTACCCAAAGACTGGAGGATAGCAGATGTAGTCCCCTTATACAAAAGTGAGAACAAAGAGGAAGCAGGGAACTACAGACCAGTCAGCCTCACCTCGGTAGTGGGGAAGATCATGGAAGCACTACTGAAGGAGAGATTGGTGGAATATCTGGTTATCAATGGACTACAGGACCCAAGGCAGCATGGTTTCACGAGGGGGAGGTCATGTCAGACCAACCTCATTGAATTTTTTGACTGGGTGACTAGGGAGGTGGATCAGTGGAGGCAGTGGACATGGCCTATCTGGACTTCAGCAAGGCCTTTGACACTGTGCCACATAGAAGACTATTACACAAACTGGGGAATATGGGTGTGGGTAGGACAGTAGTGTGGTGGGTAGGTAACTGGCTGGGTGGCAGGACACAGAGGGTGGTGGTAAATGGCTGTCACTCCACAGAGGAAGAGTGACCAGTGGGGTACCACAGGGATGGGTGCTGGGACGGTCCTATTCAACATCTTCATCAGTGACATTGCGCAGGACCTAGAAGGCAGAATTTCACTTTTCGCTGATAACACAAACCTCTGTAATAGAGTAGACACACCAGAGGTGTAGACAGAATGAGAAGGGACCTGCAGAAACTTAGAAGAATGGTCAGGGGTTTGGCAGTTGAAATTCAATGCAAAGAAGTGCAAGATAATGCATATGGGCAAAACCTTGGCACAATATATCAGTTGGGGGTGAGGATATAGCATGCACCAAGCAGGAAAGGATCTTGGGGTTATCATCTCTGATGACCTCAAGTAGGAAGTCAGTGTGACAAGGGCAGGTAAAGCAAATAGGATGCTGGGATGCATAGGCAGGGGCATCACCAGCAGGAAAAGGGAGTCTAAATCCACTATACAAGACACTCAGTGAGGCCCCACCTGGAGTACAGTGTACAGTTCTGGAGACCTTACCTACGTAAGGACATAGACAGGGTAGAGAAGGTTCAGAGGAGGGCAACAAAGATGGTGCATGGATTGCATCACAAGTCCCTATGAGGACAGGTTGAAGGAACTGAACATGTACTCCCTGGAGGAGAGGAGGAGAGAGGGATATGATAGAGACATACAAGTATCTTAGAGGGAGGAACAGGGTGCAGAATACACTATTTTAGGCAAAAAGATGTTCCAGGACTAGAGGGCATGGGATGAAGTTGGAGGGAGGACGATTCAGAGAAAACATGAGGAAGAATTTCTTCACAGAACGGGTGGTGGATAAGTGGAACACCCTGCCAGAGGAAGTGGTGGGGGCTGAAACAATCATGGGATTTAAGAATGCATGGGATAGACATAAAGGAATTCTGGAGGTCAGGGGTAAGGGGCAACAAACTTCTAGGAAAACATAAACTGAACTTACAAGCTCAAATGGGCAGACTGGGTGGGCCATAGGCCCATATCTGCCGACACTGTCTATGTATCTATGTATCTATGTACAGTAGACGCCCTTAGCCCTATATGTTAGTATAACATATGCCTAAGTACTAACTGTCTATGGTGTACCTCTGGGGGTACCAATAAGGGTGCAGGGACCTTGTGTAACATTCCCCCCTTGTTGCCTCCAAGGGCAACATAGGCAAATCTAGGGAAAGGTTAGGGAGCAGGGGTTGTTTACAAACCCAACACGCAAGCTTTGTAAAGAAACTCCAGCTGCTCACAGAGTTGGTGCAGTGTGTGCCATAGGCAGCATAGCATAATAACTAAGAAAAATATCAAAAATGCTTGTATAACAGCAAAACCTTTAAAAGTAATCTCTAACCATGTGTTAGTTAATGCATCATTCATATCACCATCATTAATCAATGAAAGGATAGCTTCATTAGCTTTAGTAATATTATTACTAAAAGTGATTTCAATGTAAGTGACAATGGATCTATGTGTACATTAAAGTATTGTAAATATTCAGAAAGGGTGAGTAGATAATCGGGGTTACCATCAATGATGTCCACATTCATAAGGGGGACAGAAGTAATAACGGTATGTCCAATGACAGACTTTTGGTGTGGGACAAAGCAAAAGTTAGGGTTATCAATAACACATGTCTGAGTTCCGTATGTATAGCTTTTATAGTTAGTTACCATGCAGTACTCCCCGTCGGAATTGTACTGCATTTTAACACAGGGGAGTCTCCACTTTTGCAACTGTACTGGGCAGGTGTAGGTCATCTTGGAAATCCATGTTGATAGGCGATAAACCTCCTGTCGATAAGACTGGTATAGTTTATCTGGAGCCAATGTTGAGTCCAAAAAGTCTGTGTCGTTAGTGCTGATGCATCGTCCATGGAAAAGGACCACTATACTGTCGGGAGAATAACCACATACAGGTTTAATGACATCAAATACATCACATCGACACAAGTAGATATACTGCTTCTTTGCACAGCAGTCTGTGTGCAGAGCGACCTAGGTGTCCAGGAAAGGATGGAAGATCAGAAGAGGAGGCAAGTCAAGGCGTTCTCTGTAGATGTCGTCATCAAGGTGTCCAATCGAATGTACAGAAGCCAGCTTGTTGAACAAAGCTGTAGTGGGATGAAAACATGGTAAAGAGACAGTGAAAGAAACAAACATTGTATCTCTAATAGAACATTTCTTAGAAGTAAAACAGGGACCAGTATTAGGGTGTCTGGTCACAAAACCAAAATTCCTAGCTGTAGAAAGAGGAATAGTTAGAGATTGTTGCATACACATAGTAATCCAACCAGAGGTTTTATATCGTGGACAATACCATTTAGAAATATGTCTGTCATGTATGATATCAGGGATTCTTCCAGATTCTAGATCATGGAAGAGATTATTGATGGTAGTAATAATGTATGAGCCATAGTCTGAGCATAGAATTTCTCTAGCAATGTATTGTTGATCTGCTTCTTTGTTGTTCTGTGCAATGAGTGCGTTTATCTTATCTTTAGAATCATTAAATGCCTTAGCAATGTCATGCATATTGTAAACAGTGTATCTTTCTTCCTGACTAAGGCCATCCACACCATGCAATAATGGGGGTAGTATATTATTTACCAAATCAGTCTGAAATTTGGCTGAATGAGATTTGATAGCAGCAATGTCTGCTTTATTCCAAATATTCATAGCTGTACCAAAGACACCTGTGACAGTGCCTGTTGCACCAGTGATATCAGAACTGTCAGCTTCAAGTGTATTACATTTATGACTTTGATCATCAGGATTGGGTCTTCTCCTGAAGTTGTCTCTATGCTCGGTGGTACGTACCCTGGCAATAGGATCTTGAGTACGAATCTGAAATGCTGCTAAGCTATTAAGCAATAATGTACTATAGAATGCTGAAGTGTTAGTATTGTGACACATACCAAATTCTTTCATATTCCAGTAAGTTAAATTAAACAAAACTGGTATATGAATAAATTGTAAATTGTTAATCAGTGTACCAGGTAGGGCAGTGGCTGTTAGACCACTATGGGGACCAGGGGTATGTTTTGGACATTCCAAGAGCTGTTTATCAGTAGGTGGTAACACAGATAAGTACATGGCAGCAGAGGCCATGTTGTGTACTGCACAAAATGTTTGAGCAGAGTCTTTAGACAAAGAATTACAATATGAGGGATCAATTAAAGCAGTGATATTGTATAAACCAGAATGTCTAAGAGTGGTTTGTAGCAAGGACAGAGAACCATTTGGGGATAATTTAGCATTAGGCCAACCCTGGAAAGTTCCCTTGGAGAGTTTGGCCACAGGGAGAATTTGTCCTTGTGATGTGGTTTGCCATTCAATTTGTAGGGTAGACTTATCAGGAACAACTGAGGCAGTGAGGTAAGCATCAGAACCTTCCTGGACAGTAATCAAACTATCAGGAATTTTGATGGATACTCCCTCTGGAGCAGATGCTGGGTGATCAAGGTGAGGTAGGAAGTTTGGTACCATGCCTTGGATGCAGGGTATAACTCCTGAGATGAGGAGAAAATGGAACAAGATAGCCATCTTGTCAGTGTATCTGCAAAGGAAAATCAAACATTAGTAGATTAGTACTATTCCACCCAATGGGGTGAGGAAAAGTAATTATGCTCCTTTATACAGTTTCAGTTGGTTTGCATGTAACCATTTGTCAGTCAGTTGATTGTTGTGTGGGAGTCTAACTTGATAGACTGCTGGACTGAACTTATTGACAATGGGGTATGGGCCTTCCCACTTGTTGGAGAAGGAGTGTGTGGAATGTGCAAATTGAAGAACCATTACCTGATCTCCAATCTGCCAATCCAATTCTTGTGCGTGCTTGTCAAACTGTATCTTGGACTATTGCTGGGCCTTGCCCATGCAATTAGCAGCATACAAGTGTGTGTGAATGAGGTCTTTTCTGAGTTTTCCACATATTGGTCTACAGACACATGGTCTGCAGTTGGGGTGCGCAGGTCAAACAACAGGTGTTCAGGTAATCTCATCTGTCTTCCAGTCATCACCTCAAATGGTGTCAACTGGGTGGTGGCTGAGGGTGTACCCCTGATTGCCATAAGAAGTAGTGGCAATAGGGAATCCTAGGTATTGTGATTGTCCTCAACGAATTTGGAACACATTTGCTTAATCCATCTGTTGGCTGTCTCTACTTGACCTGCAGATTGGGGGTGGTAAGGCATGTGGAACTTCTGCTGAACTCCAAGGAGCTCGAGGGATTCTTTCATCAACTCACCCTTAAAACTGGTTCCTTTGTCAGAGTCTACCTTAAGAGGTAGACCCCACCTGGAGAAAATTTGTTCCACCAGGATTTTGGTAGTGGATTTAGCAGTGCATGTCTTAGTGGGGAAAGCTTCAACCCACTTAGAGAAGATATCAATTACCACAAGAGCATACTTATTGTTTCTGCTCATATTGGTCAGGGGGCCAATAAAATCAATTTGTATGGCATGCCAAGGGCCAGAGTGTCTTTGTGGTAGGATTTTGGCATTTCATTTGGAATGGGTTTGTTTTGTGCACAAACAAGACAATTATCTATGTACTGTTTAACATCTTTGGTAATACCAGGCCACCAGGCGGTGGTCTTGAGCCTCTGGAGGGTGTTTTACACTCCCTGGTGTCCACCAGTGGGTGTATCATGCACTTGGTGCAAGAACTTGGACCTAAGGTGTCTGGGGACCACTCACAACTTGGTGGTGGAATCATCTGGTTGGTATCAAATGAGCTTGTTATCTGGGGACAAGTGTAACTTATCTTCATGCCTCCGGTAGGGGTTGTGTATGGGAAGTTTCTCTTTGGTACCTTTGTCAAGGAATCTGAATACTTCTTTGAGTTCAGTGTCAGCATGTTGTGCTGCTGAAAGGTCCAAGGGGGAAAAGGGGGTTCATGTTTCTTCCTTATTGCTGCAATGTGCATGGCCGCATTGGCCTCTGGATGATCCATCATCCAGGTGTCCCCCCTCGGGCTCCTTCCTTGGCAAGGGTGTCTGCTGTGTTATTGAAGGCATGGTAGGGGTCATGTAGTGAATGAGCTTTAACTTTGCGTACATACAGTTTGTGTGCAAACCTTTATGCCAGTGAATGTATGTATATTCCCAGTTCTTTGTACTTCACTGGACTGCCATCAGAAGACAGGAAGGATTTCTTCTGCCAGAAAGGAAGGAATTCTGTAAGAGAGCAACAAACCCAGTTAGAGTCTGTAAAAATGATGGTATCCTCGGTTCCATGCTGGATGAACTCAAGGGCACAGGCCACCGCTGCCATCTCTGCATACTGTGATGATGCTACACTGCAACGTTTAGAGATTTTGACAGTGTTACCATAGGGGTAAATCACTAAAATACCAATCCCTGCAATTTGTTCTCCCTGGTAGTAGAAAGCTGAACTATCTGTGAAAATATGACACAAAGAGGTACTCTCAAATATTTGTGGCATGGCAGGGAGGAAAGAACCTGGATCTGGAAGATCAGGTGGTTGCAGTGTACAGTCATGGGGTTCTCCTTGGAAAAGGAGTCCATGTGCCCGCATGGATGGAATTTTGGTTGGGTGTACCTGTATGTCTCTATCCTGGAGAAGAAGTGACCAGTGTGTCAGTCTGGTGTTAGAGACTGAACCATCCTTCACTTTGTCTGAAAGCAGAAAGGTAGTTGGGGTGTGGTTGGTGTTAATAATCAGTGAAGAGTATCCAATGAAATACAGGAAGTGCTTGACAGCCCAGTAGGTGGCCAGAAGGTTCCTTTCACAAAGGCTGTACTTCTGTTCTACTAGAGTCAAGAGCTGTGATGCATATGCAATGGGTCTCAGAGTACCATGAACCTTCTGGGCCAGCACTGCTGACATAGCAATGTTAGAGGTGGCACACTCCCGATGGAATGGTAGTGTTGGATTGGGGTTGACCAGAGCTGGAGCCGAGGCCAAGGCCTACTTCAGTGATGTCACAACCTGGGTGTGTATGGGACCCCAAGTCCAGGGAACATCTTTTTTCTGTAACTCATACAGAGGAGCAGCCTTCTGAGCAAAATCACAGATAAAATCTCTGGAATAGTTCACCATACCTAGAAACCTTCTAAGAGTTGCCACGCTGGTAGGCAATGGCAAGTCTTGTAACCCTTGCATCTTCTTCCACGTAGGGCTACGGCCTTGGTCAGCTATTTTCAGGCCCAGAAAGAGTACCTCTTTCTGACATAGTTGTGCTTTTGCTGGATTACATTTGAGGCCTGTTCTCTGGATGAGAGTGAGTAGTTCATCCAAGAGATCTAGGTGTTGTTCCCGCGTGGCTGTTGCGACCAGCAGGTCATCCACATACTGCAAGAGACACTGGGGAGTAGGGAAACCTTCAAGGGCATCCGTCATGTGCAGATGGAAAAGGGATGGGCTATTATGGAATCCCTGTGGTAAGCAGTTCCAAGTGTACTGTCTACCCTCAAAGGTGAAAGCGAACTTATATTGACTTTTGTGGGCCAATAGCAGTGACCAGAAAGCATTGGAAATATCCAGGGCACTGAACCATTTTAGGTCAGGTGTCAGGAGTCGCAGCACATTGGGTGCAGAGGCCACAGTTGGAGCACAATTGGGGGTGACCTGGTTCAGTTTCCTGTAGTCAATAGTAAGTTTCCAGGTGCCTGTAGGTTTTTTCACAGGCCACACTGGGGATTTGGCAGTAGAAACACATGTTCTGATTACCCCTTGGCTGAGGAGTGATTTTATTGTTTCTCTAAGAGAAGGCAAGGCCTCAAATGGGAAAGGATATTGTCTTTGCTTCTCATGTGCTAGGCCTGGCACTTCGATGACAGTGTGCATTTTGCCACAGTCATGCTTGTCAATAGCAAATGCTCCCAAATGCCTTTGCAAAATAGGAAGGAGCTTTGGGAAAAGCTCATGGTTCTTGAACAAATCTATGATGTCATACTCCTTGTTGTTGGCAGATATTTTTGCCACAACATGTGAGTCAAGGATCAAGATAGTGTGATATTGGCCCTGAATCCATATCAGTAGCATGTTAGCTAGGTCCACCACACAGCCGTGGGGTGCAAGGAAGTTCCAATGATACTAAGATGATCATGCAACACCATCAGTTGTAAAGTGTGTGAGGCCTTTAGGTGGCCCAACTCTACAGGTAGAGGTAGAGAGCGGTATGCAGGTAACCTTGTACCATCTACTCCTGACATGTTGGTCCTCCATCCGGTGGACCAAGAAGATGCATCTGGGTAATCATCTTGTAATACAGACACAGCCATGCCTGTATCCAATAACACTGTAAGTAGGCGGTCCCCGACCTCGGCCTCAGTGCAGGGCCTTCCATTTGTATCCAAGACCAGCTTGTTTACAGTCTGGACTGGGGCCTGTAATTGTCAATTTGTGCTAGAAGAAGCATGGAGAGGTTGGGCCTGGCTCCTTTGAACCACTTCACCATGCTGCACTGATGCTATATAAGGAGGTGCTTCTAGGTTCAGGCCTGAATGGGCCTGAGGGCCTGTACTTCCAGTGTTGCCATGGCCCATTGGGGCCTGGGTTCCCGGTTGTATGGCTGCAAGGGACTGAGCAGGAACAGCATCCGATACAGAGCACACTTGCCCCAGAAGTTCTCTGAACTTCCAATTTTCTTCGGCTTTCTCCCTATACGAAGGGCCTGGTCTTTGTTGTTGTTGTTTACCCTTATGATTCTTGTGCTTATTATTCTTATGATAGTTTCGGTTCTCACCCCATTGCTGCTGTTGCTGTTGTGGTTGGTTTGGGGCCTGGGGGTGTTGATTATCTGTGGGGAGGGGCTGTTTGTGTTGGGCCTGCCCTTCCACCTTGTAGTGTGTTGCGGCCTCTTGAGCTGGCTCTATGGCAGCTATTTTCTTGGAACTGGAGCCCAGATCATAGATGTAGAGTTGATAAACTCTCTCGGTTTTCCAAAGAACATCAGCAAACCTTTCCATTGTGGGATAGGTGGTTGGCTCTACCTTTTCTCTCACTGCAGGGATCGTGTTCCTAAGGAACAGGATCTTGTATTCAATAAGATCCACATCTGCAGCTTTTTGTGCAAGGTGCTTACCTGCTCGGTAGGCCACTCAAAGTCTCTGGTGTAAGTCGCTGGACTTTCTTTTGCATTCTGTTTCACAGGATATGCAAGCATCACTCCTACTACACCTGGGCTATGTGCAGAAATGAGTTCAGCTACGACCTCATCAAAGGTGGCGTTGTCGTCCTGGCAGATGGCATCGGGGAGTTTGGCCCACAATCCAGGCTTGATGGTTGGTGTAGTATTTGGACCTGATAGTCTGCAGTGAGACTAAGCATTTCACATTTGGAACGCACCTTTTCCAAGTGGCAGTTGAGGTTGTCATACGGGCTCATCCGACCAATACTGTCAGCTGTTTGCTGAACAGAATAAGCCATTTGTAGGGGATTATTGGGACAATCAGGCTGGGGTAGGTTGCCTCGGGCACGATCCAAGGCTGCCCTGACTGCGGCCTCAGCCACGGTATGAACCATGCCTTCCTGAGTACCAGCTTCTTGCAGAAGCTATCTAATCTGGGTTTTAAGGACCTGCTTATTCCTCTCAGAGATAGGCACATTACCTATTGCATTCTCAATCATTGTTTCTATCTCCTGCCTGTCTTGCACATTAATAATGGCCACCGATGGTGCCGTCGGGACCAGGCCTGGGCCTGCTTCCCCCTATCATGGGGGTCACCATGTTGGCATCACCCATGATGTGCGTCATGACATCGATGATGTATGACATGGTGTGGGTGGAGTGGGGACCCGCCATGTTGTGGATGGCTGGGTGGGGTTTCTGGACCACAGTAAGGGTGTGACTGAGTGTTGTACTGAAAGATGTCGTCATCTGAGACCTCCCCTTCAGATGATGTGTGTAAGGCAGGGGCTATGCCTCCCATTGCCTTAACATGTCCAGCCAGAACCTCCCACTGATGGAGCAGTTTTGCCATCTTGGTTTCACATTCTGTATGACTCACATTTGCAACATCCACATCAACCTCATCTTGCATTTGTTTCTGCAACACTCTGTATGCGGCGCTCAATTTGCGATTGTCCCCAGAAGCTACTTCTAAGTCATTACGTACCTGGTTTATCTCATCCTGGAGCTCTTCCATATCCTCTCTTAACTGTTTATTCGCTCTACTTAACAAGTCGTTCATATTTAAAGCCTGTCCATTGTCCAGTCTCAAACTTTCACACTCCTGCTTCAACATACAAATTTCTTGCTCTCCACCTGTGCAGAATGATGCAAAAGTGAATCCTTTTCATTACGCAAGGTTTGAAGTTCAGACTCCAAATTCTGCTGCAGTATAATACATTCTGTTTCCTGCAAACCCATCTCTTGCTTAAGAGATGAGATCTGCAGATCAAGGGTTCAGAACCTCGCTTCAGAGGCTTCCAGAGCAGCATAGAGAGCTGCGACCAACAACCCTTTGGCATTTCACTTATTAGCTGTTTGTCTCATCTCACAGTACTGGGTTGAAATCCCCAGTATAAGGTTCTCAGATTGACTTGCGTCCTGCGCGATGTCAGTCCAACCTCCATGGGAGGTAAGGAAGTTTGAGACATCGAGTCTCAGTTCTGCGCAGATATTTGATATGGTGGCCATTGTGTGGGAGGGAACGAAAAATCAAACTGTGAAAAAGGCACCATGCTGTGTATCAATCCACAGCAGGAACACTTTATACACAGTCGAACTACTGTATACTTTGTAGGCTGGCAATTCAAAGCTGCTGTGGAGTGAGTCGAGTCGGCATTGACCACACCCAAGAAAAGCAGCCAGACTTTGCAAGTTACTTAAAAGTTGTCTGAAAACGGGAGCGGTGTTGCAGAAATGTGCACCTACAGTCCCCGTTGGGAAGGGAAACATTTTAAGCAACAAGTGAAAGCTTACAAACACCAGACATTGCCTGCACACAGTCGTCAATTGTCAGGAGGTCTAAACCTCACTCTCAGGTTCTTGGCAATATTGGGAATGCAAGGATTCACAAACATGTTCCATAAGAGTAATAAACTTATTTATTACTACCAAAAGGATATATCACAGTTGCCCTAAGCAGTTCTTACCAATACGAACCGGGAGCCAATGCTAAGCATTCCCTATACCTCGAGGTTTCTTCGTGTCTCTGGGGGTTTCCGAGGTATATAACTCACTGTCTCACATTATATACCTATGATAATTACTATGGTTATTGTAAGACAGAAACATTTCTAGTTACAGAGATGAGCCCAATTGGCTAAATTAGAGGTGGCTCCATGGTCCAAGATAACATTATACAATTTTGTAGCAGTCATCACTTTGTGAAACAAAAGAGTGCCGTTCTTACAGAGTCTTACATAAATCAGTGTAGTAGTACAAATCACCAAAAGGTGGCAATGCTGACTTATATATCATAATCATTACAAGGACACAGACGTCCTGATCATCTTGTATGCAATAAACACACAGAGAATACACAGAAAATATATATGTATTAGCAAGCAAAGTGTATAACAATAATATGCATACATATCCTGACATCTACTCTTATACGGGAGATGCCCTTAGCTCTATATGTTAGTATAACATATGCCTAAGCACTAACTGTCTATGGTGTACTTCTGGGGGGTACTAATAAGGGTGCAGGGGCCTCATGTAACGCAGGTGTTGGGGGAAGTCCTGTCCAGAATCAAGTGTGTCACCCTTCAGGCAGGACGAGAGAAACTGAAGACCGAGTCGCCCATGCTGGAAAGAGTCTGGAGGTAGGGAGTGCAGAAAAAGAGTGTAAAAAAAAAAAATTATTATATATGAGATTTGAGTTTAATGTAAAGAAAATGTTTTTAAGAACAACATAAGGAATAATTTGGAAGCACAATCCATTTGTTGTTTTTATGAGGTCACCTAATTCTCACTGTAATTCTAATTTACAGATATTGATTATGCATTGTATATATTGTACATCCTTATTGAGACAAATTGTAAAGTTTTTCTTTTTATAATGAGTTTTTGACTGATTTTTTGCTTTATGTGTTAGATATTTGTTTTTGAACTCCAACTGTATTTTACCTTCCCCCAGGCACGGCTGAAAATGGGTCATTAATCCAGTCCACTTTCCTGGTAAACCAAATAAATAAATATGCCCCCCATGCTCGCTTTCCCTCCTGACTTTACTTGATCCTTCCTGCTCCCTGATGGTGTGTTTATTTGAGTATTTGGTTGCTTTCCCACTTACGTAGTTTATATTTATGTTTATTTGATCCTGGAGAAGAAGATTTCACCTCCTTTCCACCCTCCAACTCCCCCTTGGCTAGTTTAAACTCTTTTCAAGGAAACATTTAAACTTTTCATTTAGAGCTGTGGTCCCCACCCTGGATGAATGTATGCCATCCCCTTTATACAGGCACCAATCCTCCCAGTGGGGCCCAAATCCCCAATGAAGCCAAATCCTTCCCCCTCACACCATTCCTTCAGCCAAGTGTTGAATTCATTGATGCAACACATCCTAACTTCCCCCTTGCCATGGACAGGCAGCACTTCTAAGAAGGACATGGGTGTTGCTGTCTGTTTGAGGTACCTTCTTAATCTTCTGAACTCCTCTTACACTCAACCTCATTCATGCCAGGTCATTTTTCCCCTTGTGGACATTGACATCCAGCTCCCACCTTGCTCCCTATTACCTTTGTGATTCTCAGGATTCACTCCCGATCCCTCCAAGCCATGTCTCCTCACAGATACTTTACCTGCCTATCCTTCTTGCTCCCTGTTCACAACTCAGTTCACCTGACAATAGAGTCCCCAACCAGGAGTTGTTTCCTTCTCCCCTGGGGTCCTCCACTTCCCACCCTAGGGGTTCCACCACGTACCACCCTTCCATCCCCCCTTAGACACTACCTCAGGGGGCTCTGCAGGATCATCCCATTCCTCCAATATTGTGAAGGAGTCACGTAGTATTACTGGTTGGGGGATAA
Organism: Neoceratodus forsteri; assembly: GCA_016271365.2. Lineage (NCBI taxonomy): Eukaryota > Metazoa > Chordata > Ceratodontiformes > Ceratodontidae > Neoceratodus > Neoceratodus forsteri. The sequence goes on along the minus strand of CM028135.1, from coordinate 534,622,208 downwards.
GCCTCTGCACCACTGCTCTCTCCCTCCCTGAGCCCACTGTAGTCCATCCACTTCTACTGCTTGTCAACCTTTGAACAAGTGGGGCTTGACTAGGTGGTCCCTGGGTGAGGGTGGAGGTCCCCTGAAACCATGTTTGGGTATGTTGGGCTATTTTACACACCAGTAGGGGACCACATCAGGCACTTTGCTCAAACTTCAAAAATGCTGCCCCTTGACAAAAGCAACCTTTCCCTGTATTATTATCCTTGGTAATCAAGAGGAACACTGTTTTTATATCAGTTTAGCTGGTCTGCCTAGCAGGCTCATGGTTTACTTTTGCATACATTTTCCTTTCCTTGGTACACTTATAGCAAATAAACCTTCCCTTTCTAAAATTCTTAGGGTAAAGGCATAACCTCCCCTGCATCAGCTGGCTTATTTAGTTACTGTTTAAAACAAAGGGGCTAATTCTATTAGTGTTATGAACTTCATATACTGTATAGAACATAACAGGGCTAACTGTCATTTGCACTGGGGCATTTGAATGCAACAAAACCAGGGAAACCCTAAAGTACAGCAAGGACTTTTAGAGTAGGGCACAGCCATCTCTGTCACAACAGCCTCAAAGGGCCAACAATAACAAGCCTGGTGAAAACAGAGCCCTACACTACCACATTCTCAGGCTGCTCAGTCTTAACATGGAATGTCATGGGGGGGGCAGAAAGAATAGAGAAGTGGAAAAAATAAGTTAATAAGTCATCCTGGTTGATCATGCAAAGGAGACAAAGCAGGAAGAAAAGTTAAAGCAGACAAATGCTGTGCACAGCAGAGAATGGAAAAGAAATGGAAAGTAGGATTATGATTCTTTATCGATACCTTCGCCTTTACTTAGGTATGTTTTTTTTTAGCCAGTGCCTGAGTGTGTGGGGAAGGGGGGCATGTCAAGGCAGTATCACATGCCATCAGCGGACCCCAAAGCCAAACTTACTGGAGGGTCTCACACTACCATGTTCACACATTCCTTACATCCCATAAGACTGATCACTCCCTTGACTTGGTCTTCCTCCTGGGGATCGAAACCTCAGACATGGTGGTGGAACTGGTTGGATGGTTGGATCACCACACTGTGGGGTTCAGTTTTCATGCCCCCATCATATAGGCCTACCCCTATGGAGATGGTCAGATACTGCCCTTTATGGGATGTGAGTCCCGATGGTCTATCGGTGGTGTTAGACCTATTGGTAATTCCAGAGGCAAGTGCGAGTCCAGAAAGCCTGGTTCAGGCCTATAATAAGGCCATTACTATGGCACTGGACTCTATCGCTCCAGTCCACATTTGTCCTCTCTCCCTTTGCCCTCGGTCCCCATGGTTTGATGGGACCTTGAGGGAGTTGCAGTGACTTGGACAAAGGTTAGAGCATTGCTTGTGGAAATCAGCCCTGGAGGCCGACCGCCTTAGATTGATGGAACATTATCAGGTCTATCAATCTGCAATCACCCATAAGAAGGCAGAGTTCCTGTCCGAGGAGATTGCTGCTGCTGAGAATCAACTGGCTCAGCTCTTTTGAACCGTGGACAGGTTGTGCAACCCAGCTTGTCTGCAGGTTCGAAGAGCCTTTTCACAGATTGAGTGTGATGAGCTTGTTCGGTTCTTTGCAGATAAGGTGGCCGGCATCAGGCAGAGATCCAACCAGCACACTCTATGGAGCTGACAGTGGCTGGTGTATGGTCACTTCTCCTTGGGTTCTTTGGAGTTCCTTCGTCCAGCTGGAAATCAGGGATGTTGTGTGGATTGCCCAGGGTATGTGTCCAACATGCTATAGTTTGGATCCAGGCCCAACTTCCTTGATTATGGGTTGTTATCAGATCATCAGCCTGGTCCTTGCAACGATAGTTTGGTGCTCCTTAGAGTTTGGTGAGTTTCCTAGCTCCCTGAAGGATGCGGTAGTGACACCTCTCCTGAACTAAGCTGCTCTGGACCCAAGCTGCTTTGCAAATTACAGACCGATCTCTAACCTTCCCTTTGTTGGGAAGGTCATTGAGAAAGTTGTGGTGCTACAACTGGAGACCCACTTGACCATCTACGACATCTACAAACCTCTCCAATCTGGTTTTTGTAAGAGGCATAGTACCGAAATTGCTCTGGTTCGGGTGCTCAATGATCTCCTGATGGCGAGAGATCAGAAATGCCAATCCATCTTGATACTTCTTGATCTCTCATCAGCCTTTGACACCGTGGACCATGGGGTGCTTCTCAAGAGCCTGAGATTCATCTGTGGCCTGCCTGGTACAGTTCTCAGATGGTTTAATTCCTTCCTCTCTGGCAGAATTCAGAGTGTGTTGTCAGGGATTTTTTCCTCTGACCCATTCTCTCTGCCATGTGGGGTACCTCAGGGCTGGGTGTTGTCCCCTATGTTGTTCATGGTGTATATGCTGCCCCTCGGAGACATTGTAAGATGGCATGGGCTGAGGTTTCACTGCAATGCTGATGATACCCAGCTCTACCTGTCTTTTTCGCACCCAACCAGGATAGTGCATGTTTGGTATTTAACTGCCTCATTGATATCCAGGACTGGATGAGCTCAAGCTGGTTGAAGCTGAACTATGGAAAGACTGAAGTGATGGTAGTGGATCCTGGTCATCAGACAGAGGGGTTGGGAGCCGGCCAACCTACTGGACTTTGTCTACGAGGTACCCAGCTTCTTTACTCTGAACAGGTGTGAGACCTGGGGATGATTCTTGACGATGGGCTGACAATGCATCCACAGGTGTCAGCAGTCATCAGGTCCTTTTTTTACCATTTGAGGAACATCACCAGGATTAAGCACCTTGTTCCATCCAGTGACCTTCCAATATTGATCCACGCCTTTGTGACCTTGCACCTTGACTATTGCAACTCCATTTATCTAGGGCTTCCGGGGGTTGATATCCGCTGCTTGCAGCTAGTGCAGAATGCTGCGGCCCAGTTGTTGATGGGGACCCCACGTGTGAGTCACATCAAACTGGCGATGCACAAACTGCACTGGCTGCTGATTCAGTGGCGGATCACCTTCAAGGTTGGGCTTCTGTGCCAGCCTGGTGACACTGAGGGTTAAGTGCTGGACACCACACCTCGCTCCATGCTGGCGACCTGGGTTCAGGAACAAGCCCGGGTCATTGGGGGTCGGTAGGGGAGGACTAGGGTTGAGCATTCTATGACAGCTCTCCTAGTCCTGGGGAAAGGGGTGGTTGCACGCCGTGCTGTGGCGGTCCCTGGGGAGGCCCAGATGTACTGCAGATGCACGGGTGCCAAGTGGGGGGAAGCACGGCAGATGTCCACACATTGTGTATGGACATCATTGCACATCCGTACTCTCATTGGGGGAAAAAAAAGGGGAGAAAATGGCAGCATAGTCCTCAGCAGCTTGATGGCCACAGCTTCACTGGCTGACGATGCCTGAATAATGCATGTGCTGGTATTGGATCCTCGCTAGGCGCCGGGGCATGGGAGCCCCTTTCAACAGTTGTAGCTGCATATTCCAGCTGTGCACATCAGCTTCGGGGTCAGCGGTGAAGGAGGAGTGGTGGCTGGATTAACAAGGCAGGACTGTAGCTGCAGATGAGGAAAAAAGAGATGTAAAAAAAAAAAAAGGTTGGGCTTCTGACCTATAAGGCCATACACGGACTGGGCTCAGACTATCTGCAAGCACTCCTGTTACCTTACTGCCCTGGGCAACTGCTCCGCTCAGCTGATGAGCGGTTGCTAGAGATTCCCAGGGTGACCTTTAAGACATCAGGGGCTCGTGCTTTTATGTATGCAGCCCCAGCCCTGTGGAATTCTCTACCCCATCAGATACGGGAGTGCATGACTGTGGAGGACTTTATGAAGGCCCTAAAGTCATACTTATGGTTGAAAGCATATCCAATCTGATTATTTTATCCTCTTATTTATTTAGCTGTTGATTACTGTGTATTCTACTGTTTTATATGTTTTTATTGTTCAGCGCCTTGATATTTGAAAGGCGCTCTATAAATAAAGCTTATTATTATTATTACATTTTTACAGTATTTTTTTCGTATTTCATTTGTACAGTAGGTAATATAAATGTGGTGGGCAACAGCCCTTTATAAGATATGACCTGGCCCACAAGGCAGAAACAACTGATTGACAGAAATTACAGTTTACCATGAAGGTACAAGTTAAGTAAATCATACCTGTGCATTAGAAAGTGCATGTTGAGCAGCTATGTAAGTTGTTATGAGCTAACAATCTAAACTGAATGTGAGATGTGGTAGTCCATAGATTGCAGTGAACGCTGTTACACAAAATAGGAGCAGAAGATGAGCAGACCCTTTGACCCAATAGATTCTAGAGTTTCAATAACATCAGCAAATGCATTGGAAAAATGATGTCACGCCTCTTGGAGCCTAATATTATCTTACAACAGTATGCCAAATTATTCCTTATGAGAAGCAATATTAATATACCTATTAATATACCTTAAAGAGATTTTCTGGTGGCTGGCCCACTGGCACAGTGGAACTGCTACCACTTGTGGTGCTGATGACCGAGGTTTAGGAAAGAGCCTGGTGCACCGGCAGGTTGACCGGGGGGGGGAGGCTCGAATGTCCGATGGACAGCTCATCTCCTCTGGGGTGGGTGGGTGCAGGACCCCAGCAACATCATGTCTCCTGGCAGTGGCCTTGGGGTACTGAGCTAGAAGACCTGAAGATAGTGGGCAGTAATGGAATGTTGCAGATGTCAGTGTAATGCACATGGGAGTGTGCATGACATTCCATGACATCATTGCACATACACTCCTGTCAGGAGGAACCACAAGAGGAAAACCCCATTGGCTGGGATAGGTGACATCACACCATAGCCACCATGCCAGCCTCTGGATTCTGCCCTCCTCGGCCCCATCATCCCTGTGGTCTTCACCTCCACCTGTAGTGGCCATTGCATTCATGTACAGGAGCACCAAGGAGCTGAAGGCAGCCCCAACTTGAGGGGTGTAAGTCAAGGGGTTGTCCCTAAGAGGTGAGTCATGGGTGGATTATGGGGACCAGGGCTTTAGGCTGAGAGGATCTCAGCAGGGTGGGAACTGGCAAGGAGGTGACTGAGAGAGGTCCTGGTCAATAGCACTAGAGGAAAAAATAAGTTAAAAAAAAAAAAGATTTTCCAGTTTCAAGAAGCAAATACCCAGTTTTCATCAGCAGAACTCAGGAACACAAAATTCCTCCCAAATTTAAATATCAAGACCTTCCATTCTTTGTTACTAATAAGTTTCATTAGAACAGTATAATAACTGGTGGCCCTATTTAACAACTGGATTATGAGTACTGTCAAATGTCATAATAAACCTGAAATCAGGTTATTACGGCATTCTGATCACTTAATACACCTGCGCTAAGCCACACTAAGTCACGCTAAACCACGCTAAGCCGCGCTAAGTCATGCTAAGCCATGCAAACTGCGCAAACCATGCAAAAAAAACAGCAATTATAAAAAATAAAAGATAGGCAAGTGTGTTTTTATGGATTTTTTTAAACCCTCGGTGTGTGATGATTAAACCTCTCGAAAGCCTTTCCTCGAGGTTTATGGGTCATCACACACCTCGGGTGTGTAAAAAAAATCCATAACACACACTTGCCTATCCATTATTCTCTATATAATAACTGGGGAGTGTTTTCTCCCATTGGAAACCTGGGTTATAATTCGCCGTTATAACTCGCATGTTATAACGGCGAACATGCGCTGGGTTTTCAGTGGTCCACGCATGTGCCTCCCTCTGCTCTCTGCACTAACCGTGGCACCAGACAGTCATGGCAACTTCAACACTACACAATGCCCTGGACTGTACACCACCAGTATGATTCGGCGGTAAGTAAATTTGTTTAAAAAAAGAAACTTGCCTCCTGTGCTAAACTTAAAAAAAAAAAAATGGTTTCAGGAGCCGCTCAAGCACTGACTCTGCTTCCTCCAGACCAGACTTGCTTCCTCCACACTGACTACTGCAGTTTTATTTTATATAATTGCTGTGGTGAGAAAATGCTCCCCAGCAAATATATAAAATAAAACATGGGGCTGTGTGTTTAACTTGAGTTTTTACACACACCCCTTGGTGTTGGATGCTTAAATAAACTCCTCAAGTTTCGCTCTCGGTGTTTATGTAGCATCCAACACCTCGGTGTGTGTGTGTGTGTGTAAAAGCTCATTAAACACACAAACTCATGCATTATTCTATATATAATGTATGGGTAGCCTTCATTACCCACTGAAAGTAGGCTGTTTACAACCTTGTAATCCGACTGTTGTGATGTCAGAACCTTATAAACCCCTGTCATCTATGTCATAACAGTGAGTTTACAAAATGGAATGCCAGTGTTATTCAGTATTCTACACACCAAGAATGTGATTGTTAGTCTCAGTGCAGTATTCAAATAACATTCCAGTTTTCACAGTTTACTGTTACTGAGTCTAGAGATCATCATGTCTGATAGAAATTTTAACTCTGGTGCTATTTCGGCCCCCTGTGCCATTCCGTCCGTGTAGCCTAATAAATTGTTTTCCTACACAATCATATGGTTGTAGTGCAGATTCATTAATAAGCTAAGGCTAAATTACTTTTGTTCGGGGGGGAGGGAACTTCTAATGTCAAGTCCCATACACTATAAATGACAATGCCTGATGTACAGGTGATAACCATGGCGTAATCACCTTTTGTGGTTGCTAGGGCAATGGTAAACCTCTCGAGCTGCGTTCTCAAGGTTTACTGATGCCCTAGCAGCCTCTCGAGATAACTACACCATGGTTATCACTTGTACATCAGGCATTATCCTGTATATATTTTTCCACTAGATTTCATCTCTTCATGTTGCTTATGCCTGCTGTGATGTCATAATCCTCTGCTTGTGACATCACAACCTGTTGCCAAGGACATGATTCTGATGCCACAAGCAGAGGATAACTTCAAAGCAGGAAATGAAGTGGGGCGTATGAAGAGGAAGGGGGCAAAGAGGTTGTTTTCTTGCAAAAGTTTTCAGTAATAATGAATGCAATGTCCAGAAATTCAACTTTTGGGGGATTATAAAAGGTTTTAGCCCTGCCAGTTCCAAAGGCAATTGTTTTACAAAGTATGAATGCTTCTTCTGTAGCACATTAATAATTTCTAAGTCTGCTTTAAAATGCTCTCTTGATACTGGTTTCCCCTATTGTTTTTGGTTCAAGTGCAACAGTTCCTCAGTAATAGTGAATATCTCTGTAAAAATGAATATCCATACTGCTTTGTTATGACCTAAGTATTACTTATTTTCATCAGAATGTATCTCCTCGATCATACTTTAAGTCCCAGTATCCTTTACAGTTCCATCCCCCCCCTCCAAAAAAAAGAAATGGCTCTGAAGAAAGTAGTCTCATCGAACTGCTTATCACAATATCTTCCCTTGGACCACATATGACATGCTGTTTAAAATAACTGCGAGTTTGTTTGCGTGTGTGTGTATGCACATGTGTGTCAACCTGTGTGTGGGTTTGCATGCGACTGTATTTGAGTTATCATTGTTGGTGGTGATCAGTGTTGGAATTACACTTCATGAGCTTTGGGAGCTGGGGGGGGACCATAAGTGCACTATCTTTAAATTGAGCCTCCCCTTCTCATTATAAGTCAATGACAGTGATGATGAGCTACCGGGACTCTCGCAGAGCTAGGGGGCTGAGACCTGGCAAGCACCCCTGTAATTCTATCACTAGTGGTGATATGTGTGCTTTTCTGGGTTGGTATTTTTTGTGTCTGAATCACATGCTGCCTGTACAAGCATGCTGGCTCTAGCCAGCTCTTGTTTGACTTTTACAAGCTGCCTGTCAAAAGCAAGTTTTATTGTACACCAGATTTCTTTCCATCAATGAAAGCTCTTCATTTACTGCTAACACTTTAAGCTAAGATTCCAGATCCAGATTGCTTGTCATAGCTTATGTTTGGAAGGCACCACATTGAACACTTGTAAAAATTACTGTCCAACCTTTGGATCTGTCAATATTTTATGTGGCTCTATAAAAGGAGTTTCAACTTTAATCACACAACATACCTGATAAAGAGCGCAAAGTGGCCTTGAAAGTTTGGAATATCAAAACTATATATATTCCTAATAAATGTATAATCTCTATCAAACAGGTATTGTTATATTTAAGCCTAGTCATCAAAATTCAGACTGGTTCATCATAATCACCAGAAGAAGGATTCAGGGTTAGTGCCTAGTGTTTAAAACACAGAGCTGTGATAGTGGAGCTTATTATATTGATTGACTGATTTAAATTATATTTTACCAGGTGGGCAGTGTCCAGAAAGGCTTGTTTCTAGTTGTGGCCTGTGGGAAGGAGAATACTGTGTATGGAAAGAAATAAAAGAAATCATGGATAAACATTATCCCATCTGAAAACCCAGGTTCAATCCCACAACTGCCATTTACTTACATGGTGACTCTGAGCAATACATTTTATCTCTCTATGCTTGATTCTCTGTCGATCTACCCTAATGTTTCCTTAACCTATTGGTGCATGCAAAATTGCTGCTGCTAACTGTTCACAGATTAAGTTCTTTGGGATACACTGTGCTTGTAGGGCACTGTATAACATGTTTTCTTTCCTTCCTTTTAGTAGTGGAATGTGACTGTGACTTATGTCCAAATTGGGTTACTAGCTATGATACAGTGGGGTTCCTAAATCCTCTCCACTGATTGGTTGGCTGGGGTCTTTACCAGTGGGTAAATCCCCACATAACCCATGAGTAAAGTTTCAGCCATCTTAAGTAACCACTACACAACAGAAAGAGTCAGTACGTCTAATATTTATTTCCACTATAATGTCAGGACATGTAGTATTTTTCATATTTCTTCGCAGGACACAGCTGCCCAAATCAGGACTGTCCTGCGAAAATAGGGACAGGTGGTAACCCTAGTTCTGCAGTCTCTGCTGCTCACTCCTACATGCGCTCCTACATGCTCATTGACAAGTAGTAATCTGCCCATCCAAAAAAAAAAAGGAAAGAAAAGCACATTGAGTAGGACGCTAGTGAACTGCTGGCTAGAAATGTTCCTAATCGCTGGTGAAAAACGGAGCAGTTAGCACTGTAGCAACTCGTACACCTCCAACCATCCCCATGCAAGTAAACGACACATATTTTAACACTAATTTTGAAGTAGGGAAAATGTCTCTAAATAAAAAAAAATGCCTAGCTATTTAATAGAAAATAAAATCACCACTGAAAAGAAGAGTGATTACACTGTCCATGCGCTTATGTATATCCCCCTATAGACGCATGCTCAGTATCACAGCTCTGAATTTCAGCCATGATTTCTGTAACTTCTAATCCTCATTTTAAATGAAGGAATAGTGGCAATACTGATCGATTATAGCCAGATCGTGTTGGTACAGTTTTTAGAGATTGCTTGGTACGGTTTCTTTGAGTGCTGTGTGACTGACAAATTCTTACATGTGAGATTTATATATATATATATATATATATATACTTAATTATATATATATATATATATATACACACACATATATACTTACATGAAATGTTTAATCATTTTATTTCACATATTTTTCAGTATTTCAGATTTAGATGCACTTTAGAGCACCCTCCCACCAGCCATCAAGTCCTCTTGGATGTAAATAGTGCCCAGTACAAAACAATGTACACTTAAATCAGACATTAAATTAGGTGCACTTTAGAGCATTGGGGGGCTGTGCCCCCACACCCCCCATTCTATTTTCTTATTTGTTCTACTTATGACTACATTGTTATGTTCATTAGCATTCTTCTCTCTTCTGTGGCGGCGCTCCACCCCCCACACCCCCCAGGTGCTCCGATGAAGTAGCCAGAGTGTTTTATGTTTATTGGTAATATTCTTTCTTTCTTCTGTGGGGGCACTCCACCACCACACCCCCCTGATGAAGTTGTGTGATCTCGAGTTTGAGTTACAGCTTCATTGGAGCACCCCCCGCACTTTATTTTTTTAATTTATTTGTTCTTGGACAACTTGCCCAGTACAACTCGGCTGTTAATACTTTGGTGTATTACGTGACCAGAAGAGGCATGACTAAAATCGTTACTAGCAGCTGAGCCAGGTACCATACAACTGTTAGGTTTTCATGCTCAACTGGCCGTAATTGATCAGTATCACTGGAATAGTTTCCCCAGTTAACCATGCACCAGATACTTAAAATTTGTGAGTAGCTGAAGGAAGGGGGCCAAGCACGAGCCTCCCGGGGCTTCAGCTGGCAAACTGCAGCAGGACCTGGTGGCAAAGTCCATTCAAGCAGAGTATCTTACAGCTGCATTTCTTTCTTAGAGATCTTGCTCCCTTTTCATTAAAACACTTGAAACTTGTTAAACAAATCCTCATTTTACCACTACTATTTAGATTTCACCCTGTATGCTCAACCGACATCCTTTCTGACCACTTTCTCTTCACTGTACCATTATGTGGTCTTTATTTGGCACCTAGGAAATTTTGAGTGTTTAAAGACACCCATACCCTATTGTTACTCCCTTTAGCCCCGCCCTCCACTCTGGGACCCCACACACCTCCTACTGCAAGTCTCCTCATTGCCACAATGCCTCATACTGCCAGACTCCTTGGTACCAAAATGTCTGTTACTACTACTACTACCATACTCCCTAGAAGTTTATTATTGCTCGCTGTCTTGTCACTATCTGGCCTTGATAGTGAATGATTATGAGCCTCCTCTACACCTACTCTTGATAGGTACCTCCTATGTGTCTATAATACCATCACCTCATCCCAGTGTCCAGACCTTCTTAATGCAACATGGGGCTTTCTGTCTCTCAGTTATTGTGAGTCTATACTTCATTGCCTTGGATGGCTACCCCCTCTGGCACTTCTTCCTGGGATATTCAACTTATAAGCTAATTGTATATTGCACTCCACCCAGCAGAAGCTGTGCAAAATCAGCAACAAACAGTTTAAGGAATATCTGTGTAGACTGGCCTTATTGCTGCTGTTGCTTTCTGGTAACATCCACCCCAACTCTCAACAATATACGGCCAGCTCACCACCATCATCCTCAGGGTCATTTACAATTGCAACACTTAACATTCTCAACCTCCTCTCCAAGGTAGCCTTTCTAAGCGCTTGGATCGAACAACATAACGCCGACATTCTCTCGTTTGTGGAAACATGGCTCTCCCCAAAAACTGTGGATGCCGCAATTGCAATTCCAAGCTGCTCATTCTTAAGACAGGATCATCTCTCCAAGCATGGGGGCGGCTTTGTTATTTACCTCAAAGACAACCTATAGGGTCTCGTCCTGCCACTGCCCCACACTGATGCCCATATGCAAGCTTTTGCAGTAAACGTGCTCCTTGGGGTGCACAATAAGACCCTCACTGTGTTTTCAATCTATATTCCTCCCTGACAAACCTCACCTTGTTTGACTCTCTTATGAAGTGCCTTGGCACTCTAAGTCATACCTCAGAAATTATTCTGCTAGGAGATTTTAACACTAACTGGCTCTCACCTGACACCAGCCCTTTCAAAGACACACTCTTAGCAGTTCACTTCACCCAGCTTGTCAAGTCCCTTACGAGATTCAGCTAGAAAATGGGGACTGGCACTTTACTGGACTGGGTGATTTCTCACCGCCCTGATCATATATTGGATACAACAGTACTCCCAGATGCCCTTGGTGACCACTCCCCTGTCCTGTTTCATTGGTTGAATAGATTAACTAAACCACCCGCTAGAACCATCACCACTAGGGTACTCATCCGTGGACACCTAGACTCACTGAAAACTGACCTGCTTCAACAGGATTGGTCCAAGGTTTTCTCCACCTGCGATGTGGACTATGCCCTTGACCAATTTATTGCCCAGTTCAATACCATGTGTGATAGGCACACCCCTTACAAAAAGCATAAAATAAAAGGCCCATGCAACCCTTGGTTTTTGCTGGACCCCTTTCAGCTTCTGAAGGTTAGGGATCATCTTTGGCACAGGTCTAGGTACTCGGGTAAATAGGCAGGCATTCATAGAAACATAGAAACATAGACTTTGACAGCAGATAAGGACCGCTTGGCCCACCCATTCAGTGCTATAAAGCAGCCAGAAAGAGCTGCACAAGGGCTATACATGCTGCTAAAAGGCTGTGTTATAAGGAAGCCGTCTCACGGACCTGGAATGATGACTGAAAATTGTGGTCCAACCTTAAAGAGGTAATTGGGAGAGACCTAAAAACTGCTCTTACCTTGCTTAACATAGACGGTGTACCAACACTTGACCCCAAAATTATTGCAAACACCTTTAATAAAGCCTTCTTGGATCTTAGTGGTGTCCTCCCACCTGATTTTTTCTGTTACCCCAGTACAAGTGACTACCCGGGGGTAGAATCTCAGCCACCTTCCCACTCTCTTTTTTATTTCAAAGCCCTCTCAGCTCATGAGGCTAGGAAGTACCTTTTTAAGGTACTTGGGAAATCAAGAGGCAGCATTGATACTCTGGATCTTAAATTTATTGCACTAACACTGGATGAAATACTGTCACCTTTAACACACCTTATTAACATGTTGCTCAGATTCTTTCAATTTCTGCAACTTTGGAAATCTGCTACAGTGACACCAGTTCATAAATCAGGGGATCGCACTACCACTGGGAACTATAGGCCCATCTCTATACTACCTCCTCTTTCAAAGGCTCTAGAGTAGATAGTGGCTGACCAGCTGGTTGAATACTTAGAAAAATATCAATTACAATGCCTGCAACAGAATGGGTTCATTCCTGGACATAGTACCAGTACTGCCTTGCTTGAGTTCACAGGCTTTATTTACCGGTCCTTAGACCAAGGGTGCCTTGTCAGAGTGGCTTTCATTGACTTAACGAAAGCTTTTGACTCAGTGAACCATGCCCTCCTGGTTGAACAACTTTCTTCTATTGGTCTAGCTTGTGACTCCATAGCATGGTTTAAAAGTTACCTTCATAACCGATCTCAGCGGGTTAAAATTGGTAACATCCTCTTGGATAGGAGACCTGTACTATCGGGAGTGCCACAAGGATCCATCTTGGGTCCACTTTCATTTAACATTTTCCTCAACAATCTCGCTTACTCCTGTCAGTGTTGCATCCTGCTATACGCAGATGATGCTATACTGTTTACTAGTGACTCTGACCCTAAGGTTCATGAGACTAGGCTTCAGGGCAATTTCTCAGTCATGGAAAGCTGGTTCCATAGCCACAAGTTAGTCATGAACTACAAAAAGACTAAACCCATGCTCTTCTCCAGTTCCCAAAATAAGCACAGTACCTACCCTCTTTCCATCACCAATGCAAAGGGTTCCCCCCTGGAGCTAGTACAGTTCTTTAAATACCTGGGGACAACAGTGGACAGTGTGATGACCTATGCCCAGCATATCGACAACATTGTGAAGGCTGTTAACTCACGCATTGGGCTGCTGTACAGGCACAAGCAATGTCTAACCCCAGAGGCCCTCAAGTTAGCTATCCACAGCTCGCTAGTCTCACTTATTGATTACGGCCTAGTAATAGATGGGTCAGCCACTGAAACAACTCTTCACTGCTTCACAGTGACTCTCAACAAGGTGTATCGGCTCATTACCGGCTCCTCACATTTGACCCACACATGCGACATATACACACAGACTAATTGGCTCCAGTTCAAAGGTAGATTCAGGTATCAGACTTGTCTACTGGCCAAAACAGTAATCCTAGGCAAATTGCCTCCTGGGGTGAAACAGCTTCTTACCCCTGCTGACAAATGTCATGTTACCAGGAGTTCAAACAGCCAGATTTTTAATATTCCCCACTGTCGATCCTTGCTGGGTCAAAGGTCCTTTGCCTATCGAGCCCCTCAGTGGATGAACACCCTAACCCTGGACATCTCTTCTATTACCACTTTGGGCTCTTTCAAGTGAAAACTTAGGCAGCAGCTAGTTGCAGACACCAGTTGTGACTGCTTCCAATAATCCTTTCTCAAGTGACCAGCATATAGCCTGACCATCACCTCCTCAGTTGTCCTGCACTTATCCTACCATTTTCCTCCTAACCACTTATCCTCTCACTCTTCGCCTGGTTCTCCCCCCCTTCTTTGGCCTCCCCTCCTTTTCACCCTGCCTTCATGCCTTTTCACACACCCCTGCCCCCGACCACCCACTGTTTCTGCCCCTCAATCATTCCACAGCTCTGACCCACACCCTCTCAACCTTAATGAGGTCCTTGGCTGATGCTCCCTATTCCTCTGTGGAATTGATGACTGCCTTTGTACATTTCTCCCACCCCCATATTGTGTTTGTGTTTAGCAGTTATAGCCTCCCTTTTGTACCTCTGCCCTTCATTTGTATAACTTTTTGTATACCATTGCTTGCACTGTGCTTTGCCACCTGTACTGTTAATCTCTGTTGTCATGCATGTTTGTTTTATTTTGAAGGTTTCCTTGTTCCTTTGAATCTCTGTAAAGTATTGTTACTATTTTCTGTTTTTATACCCTGACGTGGAACCTATGTAATGAGCTTGTTCTCAAAGGTTTAATCCAAGAATACCATAAATAAAATAAATAAATAAAATAGATCTTCCTGCAACTCCTGTCATATTCCAACACTCTGTGATGGCACTAAGAATATTTTATTTCAGAAAGCATTTGGGGGAGGGATAAAAACATTGCAATCTATGAATTTGCTGCTTTTCTTGCTCTGCATGGAGATACATGTTGTGCTAAAGCACCAGTAGCTGAAATAAAATATATTCTGTATAATCCAAAACATATGTGGTGAATTTTCCAACCTAGCAAAAGGGAACAATTTTTTGTGGTGCAACGATAAATTCAACAAAAAATATTGAAAATGGCATAAAACTGCATTTTTTTGTGTATTTTACACTGCAGAAAGTGAAGGGGGACATTCTATAATTGCAACAAATCACTCTAGGGTGTGGTTTATGCTGGGATTCACCCACTTCTGCTGCGGATTTGGTCACTCAACCTGCGACCTTGTGACCAAACCACGCTAGGAGTGAGTACATCCCAGCATAACCCACACCCTGTCATGGTTTATTGCTTAAATAAGCCATATAGGGAATCCTACAATATTTTCATACTAAAACATTAAACAAAGTTCTGTGGGATTGTGAATAAATCTTATAGGGCAATAAAAAAGTCCTTAAAGGAGACCTAAACATCATTCTGCCAACAAACTATTTAAAAATTCAACTTCATAAGGGGCTAAAGGAAAGGCTGCTGTTTACATTGACGCTAACATTGCATTTATGTGACTAACATAACTAGTTTTTCAGCAATTGAAAAAGTAAGCATCAGCCTTCCAATTTTAAGAAAACCTGCTCTGCCTGTTCCCTAAAATGGCTGCCAAATGTGTAAAGTGATGACATCATTGGAGCTAGAGGCAGAGCGCTACATGACTCTCTATAGTACTAACTAGTTCTGTTTCCCCCTTTGTTTAGAATTGTTTCACCAAAATGACCAAAGCCATAAGTTAACATATGGATTATTTTGATCAATACATGTTAGGCTATGATTGTGTTCATTTTGTTTACATTAATGTGCTGAAATCATGTTGTAATCCAATCGAGTTTCTCTTTGACAAACTGCAGTACAGCACAACTCTTGAAATACCTGGTGGTCTAATGGTTATGTGATGTCCCAATAGTTGTAGCGAAGTTCTGGTCCGGTCCAATGCCTATGATCATGCTATGCTGGTAATCCAAAGCTACAGTTTTCTTATCGTCTTCTGTTTCCTTATGAATCCCTACCCCAGCAGCTAGCCCACCAGCCATCAAACAGTCCACCATTCATACTCTGCCCTTAGTACTGCCTACAACTGCATATGAGCTTCCCAGTCTCACAAAGAGAATACCACACTTCGGATTGTAATCTTGTAACTCAGATAGTAGCACACATCTATACCAATACTCATTATCGACTGGCACTGTTAAGTGATGCCTCCCAAATCTTTCATCAATGTTTTGCTTCTTCTCCCACAAAAAAATTGGGTGGATCACCACTCTTTTGCACAATGAAGGCAGTATGTACAGTGCCCCATTTTATTTTCTGCCTCATTGACCAACAACTATGTCTTCCTGGACTGCCAAGTAATAAGTACCGGAACACCCCAGAAGAAGTGCTGTTCATACCCTCATAAGGGCTGGAATTACTATGGATAAGAACATTATTATGCAGGGGAGACATACTAATATCTTGATTGAATCCACCTGACCTCCAGCATTGGTCTACCCCTTTACCTGTGATCAGCAGAATCTGACAGGACAGTCCTCAGCAGTCCTCTTGCAGTCCTTGTTCATGACCTCCTCCACAATGCTAGTAGTCTGACTCACCATTCTTCTGAATCTTGAATGCGGTATACACAGTCTCCTCAATACTGTCTCAACATGCTTGATCCCCCCCTTCCCCGCAATGGTAATCTTCCTACACTGAATCCAGGTACCCATTTAGGCACCACAGTGCCACTCTGAATATTTGCCGTCACTGCCTGCTCTCATCCATAGTCAAGATAGTGATCATGGTGCTGGTAGCCCCACATTTCATATCTCCCAATGATCTGCTCCCTTCCCCCCCCAATCTTCTCCCATCCCTGAATATAGCTGTACCCTACATGAATGGTCTCCTCAGTCCCCCTCTGGTATTCATTCTTCACTCCTGCTACCCACATGATAAACTGGTGAGCTCACCACCCTTCCACATCATGAATGCCATTTGTACAGTCCCCTGTTTTTTTGTTTTGACATATCAAAAATAAACATGCTCTTTCCAGTAAGCTAAACTGATAGCAGAAGGGCACAAGGGGGAAAATGGGCATTCTTACTCTTATAAGTTAAATTACAGGTGTGTGCATCATTATGCACATCATTTAATAGTCCCTAATCATAGGTAGCCTAGACTTATAAGAGTAGGAAAGTCCATTTTTTCCCCTTGTGCACTGCTACTATCAGCCTGACTTACTGGAAAAAGCATGTTTATTATTGAGATGACAAAAAATGGGAGGCTGTACTGACTATATTCATGATATGGAAGGGTGGTACACTCACCCATTTTCAATGTAGGGAGAAGGAATGATGAACAATGCCAGAAGGGGAATGGGGAGACCATTCCTTCAGGGTACAGCTATATTCAGAGTAAGGAGAAGACAGGAGGAGGGAAAGTTGAACAGATCATTGTGAGATCTGAAATGTGGGACTGCCAGAACTGTGATCACTACCTGATGATGGATGAGAGCAGGCAGCAACAGCAAATACTGGGAGTAGCAGGGCAGTACCTAAATTGTTACCTGGATTCAGTATAGGAAGATTACCCTTGAGTTTGTTGAGGTTTGTTGTGGCAGTATTGAGGGGAATGTGTGTACAGCATTCAAGATTCAGAAGAGTGGTAAGCCAGCCAACTCACACTGTGGAGAAAGGCATAGAAAAGAACTGGAGAAGGATTGTTGATGACTGTCCTGTGGGGTTCTGCAGATCACAGGTAAAGGAGTAGACTGACACTGGAGGTCGGGTGGATTCGCTCAAGGCATTAGTATGCCTCCCCTGCCTAATAATGTTATCCATAGCAAGTCCAGCCTTTATGGTGGTATGAACAGCAGTTTTCTCAGTGTGTCCCAATGCTTCTTTCTTGGCTTCACAGGAAGACCTGGTTGCTGGTTAATGAGGTGGGGAAAAAAGCAGAACATGGGACTGCACATACTGCCTTCATTGTGCATAAGAGTGGTGATCCACCTGATGTTTATTGTAGGAGTGGAAGTGAAACGCTGATGAAAGAGGACCGGAGAGTGATTTGGGAGGCATCATTTAACTGTTCCAGTCAATGAAGCGTATCGGCATAGATGTGCACTACCCTCTATGGTACAAGATTACAATATAAAGTGTGATAATTCTTTTTTGTAAGACTGGGAAGTTCATATCCAACCCTGGGCAATAATCAGGACGGAGTGCAAACAGTGGACTGTTTGATGGCTAATGGGCTAGCTGTGTATGTGTGTGGGGGGGGTCATAAGGAAAAAGAAGATTACAAGAAAAGCATATTTTTTGGATTCCCAAGAAAGCATGAACTTTGGCATTGGACCAGACCAGAACTTTGCTAAAACCATCAGAACAACACATAACCACTAGAGCACCTGGTGTTGAAGAGGTGCACGGTACTGCGGTTTCCCAAAGAGAGCATCTGTTGGATTACAACACAATTTCAGCACGTTAAAGTAAACAAAATGAACAAAATCCATAGCCTAACATGTGTATTGATCAAAATAATCTGCATATTAAGTCAGAGTTTTGATCATTTTGGTGAAACAATTGTAAACAAAGGGAGGAAACAGAACTAGTTAGTATTACCGAGAGCCATGTAGCTCTCTGCCTCTAGCTCCAATGATGTAATCATTTCACAGATTTGGCAGCCATTTTAGGGAACAGGCAGAGCAGGTTTTTTGAACTGGAAGGCTGAAGCTTACTTTTTTCAGATGCTACAAAACTGCATTTATGTTATTCAGATAAATGCAATGTCAGCTTCTCTATGAAGCTGGATATTTAAACTGTTTCTTTCTAAAAATAGGTTGTTTAGGTGTTCTTTAAGTGTATAAAGTACCAGTATATCTGCTCCTAATATATGTCATACAAGTATTTTAGATAATATAAGGGATATCTTTTAATACTTAACAGGATATTTTCATCAAGGAATGAAAATCTAGCTTAACACATGTCATCTGATACTATTTGAAATCTGGGATCAAACACAGCTGCTGTCTTGAGACAAGTATTGCTTTGGTTAAGAGGTACGGCAGAGTTGGCCAAGATGCAGCACAGTATCTTGCAGAATTTCTGCAGAGTGCTGCAGTATGCTGCAAGGAACAATGCAGTTCGATGGTAATTAAGTCCACATGGCATGCAGGAATTTGTGAGGTGCCTCTTACTGCACTGCTGCACTGCATCCTGGCTGACTCCACTGTATGTACCGTAACAGTAATTTATTATAATTTACATGACATACAGTAGGGCTGTTGTTTTGTACCTGCACTCTTCCACTCCCCAGGACGCTCATGAAAACCAGATAATTTCCATCTCCTGCACCTTTCCTAGGTAAATACATTTAAATAAATGAATCTGGATGGGGATGTGTGTGTGTGGGGGGTGGGGGGGATATATTTGGATGAATAAGAGCATTGAAAAGGATACAAAATTACAAATAAAATAGAATCACAGTACCAATTAAACTAAGAAGCAGTAGTATAATTGCGTTCCTGGAACATTTTTACAAGATTAGAAACACCTGACATTAGCCCATAGCCACAGCCATCATGATTTGGCACCAGAAGGGTAAGCGCTGGCTAGTTATTCAAGTTTTGCAGCAACATTTGATGGATTTCTCTGATTTGAGAGGGTAAGAACAATAAGGATAGGCAGACTAAAAAGCAATGTGCTATATTGGGCATGGCTAGATGGAGGGATGTAATTTGTTCACAAAGTTTTTTTACAATACCAAGAACTAATAAACAAATTACAAAAGAGCAAGGTCATTATTCAAATTTAATAGCATTATAAAGCATTATGGCCTCATAAAATACATGTTTTACTGTCTTAATCATACTGGTCTTATCAGCTAATGAATGGGAGTTCACACTCACAGCAATCAGCTGTTGTTAGTATGAGAGAATGCTCTTATTCATTCAGATGGTGACTAACTAAGGTGATGAAAAGAGGGTTTGTGCTCGTCACTGTGTCTGAATGGCATATCCTTTTCTTCGGGGGTACATTAGGGTGGCATAAAGCAGTGGAGTGTACTTGGGTGCTGCAGTGAGTGGGAGTAGGAGGGGTATCTTCTAATTTTGACATGGTGACTGGGGAGAGGAGCTTGGGAAGGGACTGGGTTTGCAGTCAGGTGGAGGAAAGGGTTCTTACTGCCATGCTGGGGAAGGAGGGTGGTATGTGCTGCCGCTGTGAGTGGAGGAAAGGGGGTTGTTATTAATCTGGGTAGGTCTGGGAGGTAGTAGGGTGGTAGAAGCTTCATGAGCGTAGGGGAAGGGAAACAAAAAAAAAGGAGAAGCAAAGCACTCCAAGAAGTGCCACCTTCTGTGATATGCCACTTCATTTACAGTAGTCTTTGTCTGGTAAAGCACTATACTAAGTAACGCTTCGCAGGAGAAGTGCTACCATATTTCATGTATTCTTCACTTGATGAAGCTGGCTCTTCAGTACGTGGTGCACTTCGTGAGGGGGCTGCATGAAGCAATGTAATGACACTTTGCATGTTACTTTGCATAGTGAAAATAATATACCTCACTTGGACTTACTTGCAAACTGGATTAAGGAGTGCTGAGTCAGTGGTTTGAGAAGCAAGAGCTATATTTAAAGCAGCCATTTGTAAGGCAAAATAAAGTATATGCAATCATGTAAATGCAGGATCAGAGCACAAGTTAATGAGAGGCCGATGTGTGACAATGATTTCAACTGGTACAGTATATTGAAACCTCTAGGGAACACATTTAATGCTGTTTGTACTCCCAATGTTCAGGATAGCAAAAAGCATTTTTTACCATAGAGCAAATGACTCAGATCCAGCAAGCTCTATAAAAGTGGCCTGTAACTTGAGTATTAGACCTATCCCTACATCTGAAAGCAGAAAAAAACTTGTGACAGAGCAGATACATATTTAGAAACACAGCCATATCACTATTGCATTATTAAGGCATTATTGTTGTAACAGCTGGTCATGCAAGGACAGCCACAGCTGTTATGCATGTCATTGTCATTTGGGTTTAGTATCTACCCAAGTCTGGAGCTTGATATAGTGAAACACTGGAGTTTAAGTGATATGTGCAAGGACACATGCTATAGTTAGGTGGCCTTTGGTGGAGCTTGAGACTTTGGTTCCCCACAGCTTTTAGCTTGTGTTTCCTTCTCTTATCCATTCCCTGTAGGCAGAATCACCATAGCTGCACTACTGCTGCTCCTAGTCATTGGAGTGCATTTGAAGTTACTATGATGAGGATTCTGCGTGTTTAATGAGATGCAATTGCAGGTGCTGAGTTATTATGTTGGAGCTGGTGCCATGCATGTAGAACAGGTCATTAGCATCTGTTGTACCAATACAACATTTTTTGTGTAGAGTGCTGAAGGGTTAGTGTCTCACAAACATCCCTAGTTGCTCACAGTAGGAGCCCTGTCAGGTGGTTTGTGAGCATGAGCTCCAGTGTGTTTTGCCCTGGTATGTGGGTTTATGCTTTGCGTTGCTCTCAAGAGGGTATATTAGACTCCTGTTTGTGCTGTGAAACTGTTACCGCTCACCACTTCCAATATACATGCTACTGGTCTCACTTGAACATCTACAGGCACATAGATCTGTGTGCCTGGGTTTGCACTTGTTTCCACATTTCTGCCCACTGCATTTTACAAACATATTTTAATACAAAAATGAATGAGGGTAGCATAGAATTCTTAGAATTTAGAAATGTATTTTCAAGATACAGTAGTAATTACTGATTACCTCTTTTTGTCTTTCAAATTTGAGTATTGAGGCCCACTCATTCAGAGTTGACTGATAGCACCATGCAGCTGGTAGTGCTGTATGGCAAATAACACATTGCCAGCTTTGAGTAATATTCAGTTAGCAAGCTGTGATGGCGCATTCTGTCTGAAAATGGGGCCATGCCAACATAGCACGAAGTGACTATGCACTGTTCTGACATGGGCCAAGGCTAAATATGGCCCACATGGGAGCCCACTGGAGATAGCACGGCCCAAAATGGGATAGCACCAGGCCTCCTGTGGGCCATATTCAGCCCTAGCATGCAGATGAGTCCATTGGGCATGCAGGGTGTTAAGGGTCATTTCCATGCCCATTATGGTCTCATTTGCATGCCACTCAGACCCTTAGTGCCCTTGATGGGCTTGGGAAATACAGATTCTTTGGTGTCTAGTGGACCTTAATTCCCTATTGTCTAGCAGACCCCCATCCTCTGATCATCCATGTTGTAATATCATTTTCACTTCCCTGGTGTTTAGTGGATCCTCCTCCCCAAGAGCACCCTTGCTATAAAATAAAATGTATGTTCCTGGTAGTATTTTTATTTTTTTATTTTACTTATTTTTGAAAGTCAGATTTATAACCTTTGAGTCAGGGACTCAGTTACAAAGGCATCTCATCGCAGGGAGGGTAGACATGGTTACAGTGCGAGATACAACAGTGGTAACATACAGGTGCAATACAGATAACAAAAGAACACAATATAACAGTGGTTTATGGAATAAAGTTACATGCAGTAAATAGCAATCGTATAAAGTATAACAATAGTAGACGTCACAACCCTGGTCATACCGGGGAAATACCTGTGTGGAAGGGTGGGGGGGACAGGTGTGAGGAAAAGAAAAAAAGGAGGGGAAACAGTCCAACGGACATTGTCAAGGCTATGGGCCAGAAATGGGAAGGGACCCCAACATTAGGTTGATTAAGGGCAATTACAGCTTCAGGCGCCAAAGAGGTGGTTATGGAGAGTGACTTTAAAGGGACTAATTTTGGTAGACTTAGTGACAGAGGGCGAGAGGGAGTTGAACCATGTGGGGACACGGTAGTGGAAGGACCTTTGGGCTAGGTAGGTCTTGGTATGGGGCACCAGAAAGATGGCCTTAACTGAGCTAAGGATGGCAACAGATGGGGGTGCAAGCTGCAGGGACACAGTGACCCCTGGGGGCGAGAGTCCTAGCAGGGGTTTGGTAGTGCAGGCACTCCTCCAAGGTGAGCAGGTTGGCAGTGGAATAGAGCAGGCAAGTAATGGGTGCGGAGGGATGCACTGGTCAGGAGCCTGCAGACCTTGTTTATCGAGGTCTGGATTCTGGCGAGGGCAGTATTGTCAGCCACAGTGTAGATAGGTAGGCTGTAGTCCGTTAGGGACAGGACAGAGGAGTTGATGGCCAGTCGGAGGGCAGTTTCAGGGAGGCAATCTCTGTGGCGATAGAGAAGGCCAATCAGAGAGTTTATGGCTGAGGACAGGGTATTGATGTGGCTGTGGAATGTAAGAGCCGAGTCGAAGGTGATGCCCAGGTACTTGTAGGATGACTCCTGCTCAAGAGGGTGAGCATTACTGGGGATAATGCAGAGGGGGGCATTTATGGCCTAATTCTGGTGATGTGAAAAAAGCATAGATGTGGTTTTTTTGAGGTTAATGACCAGCCGGTGGTCAGGGAGCCACTTTTTGGCTTGGTTGAATGTGTGCTGCAAGTATTCCTGTAGAGATGTGGGGTCAAGGTGGGAGGCAAGGAGAACCGCATCATTGGCATAGAGTAGCATATTGCCCAAGCAGGAGCTGGGGAGGTGTTGAGAAATAGGCTGAACAAAACGGGGCCCAGGATGGAACCCTGTGGGACCCCAGAGTGAATGGGCAGGGTATTGAACAGGGTGCCGTTTACCTTCATATGCTGTGATCTGGTAGAGAGGTAACTGGTGAACCAAGCCAGTGGGCCAGGGGAGAAGCCAAGTTGGTGGAGGTAGTCAAGGAGGAGGGGGTGACAGACAGTGTCAAAGGCCTTGGAGAGGTCAATGAACACTGCTCCCACAACATGACCAGAGTCAAGAGCAGAGTGGAGGTGCTGGGAGAACTCCAGGAGGGCTGTAGTGGTGCTGTGTCCAGGGCGGAATACATGTTGTTCTGGACACAGCAGGTCGTATTTTGCCAGATATTTGGAGAGCTGAATGGCCACTATTTTTTCTAGTGCTTGGGGATGGAGATGGCTCTGAAATTGTTAGGGGAGGTTCTATCTCCTATCTTATGGATAGGGATGATTTCTGCAATTTTCCAGGCACTGGGAAATTGACCAAGACATAGTGACTGGTTTAAAAGGTTGGTGAGAGGGGCTTGTACAGTATCTAGGGCTAATCGGAGAATCCTGGAGTCCAGGAGATCACAGCTGGGGTTGTTTCTAGCTAAGGCTTTTTGCAGAAGAGGCCTGGCTCCAACCCCCACTCCCTGACTGTATGCAATCCCCCATCTGCCTACTTGGTAAGGATACTGCACCCCACCCCTGGTCACCGGTATGTCTCCAAACAATGGCAACCATCACAGCCCTCCACTCCCCTCTTCAGCTGGTCACCATCTGACAGTCACAGAGCACAGTCATGAGTACTGTAGAAACTGCTGTTTGTACTGTACTCATGATCATGCTCAGTGACTGTCAAACAGATCCCAGCCAAGGAGGGGAACAGAGGGCTGTGCTGGTCACCACTGTTTGGAGACATACCAGTAACTGGGGTGAGGTTGGGTGCAGGATGGAGATCTTCAGTGGGTAGGTAGATGGTGGATAGCACTCAGCTGGGGGTGGGAGGGGTCTGTTAGATTACCAGAGCCATAAATATTATTTTATAATGTGGGCAATTTGGGGGAGGGTGGGTCCAATAAACGCCATAGAATTGACTATTATTAGAGACCCATGTTTTTCTTAAATAAGAAATAATAAGAAGGTCAAGGTACAAACAGAAATAAAACAAAAACAAGCAGATGAAAAAAGTTAAAAAATTGCTTGTTTTTTTGGCAAAAACTAAATAAATGCTTACAGCAGTTGTTGTTGTTTAAGCTCCATTGTTACCACAGAGACAGTCCATACGGAAGTGGCAGTGGATTTATCTGATTCACAAAATCTTTTAAGACCATAGCATAATGCCTCTTCAGACAATATAATATACTAGGAATCTGATTTCTAGTGTGTATAAGGTCATTTTGAGGTATTTTATGAATGTAAATGTAATAACAGAAATAAAACCACAGTTTCAATGAATAAAAAGTAATAACAAGATATTCCAGAAAAATAAAAATTAAAATGATAAAAAATTAAAAAGAATTTCATGGTGCTCTAATCATTATGTTAAAACATGGACAATCAGATGAGGGGGATTCACTAGACACTAGGGAAGTGACTATTAATTTAAAACATGGGTGATTGTGGGTCCACTAGACATCAGGGAATGGGGAATTGTATAAAATTTGGTGCTTGTAGGGGGGTCCACTAGACACCATGGATACCAGTGTATACAGAAGCATAGCAGATGGTGAGCCAAAGCCATAGCATCCGGTGAAGGCCAGGGTTTCAGCAGGGATAAACAGCACTGCGCTGGTGACTGTTTAGCACTGCTGTGACCTATGAATAAATTGTCATGCCAATACATGACAGATCCATCATTTGCACAGGTGCAGCACTATATTTTGTGTTACCACACTGTCAACACTTTGGGAGGGGGGGGCATCTGAATATGGACCCACCCTGAGTGCCAACACTATTCAGTTAGTGTGGCTGTAACCCAGTTAGTGCCATACTAACCATTTGAATAAGGGGGCCAAAATGCATAGCCTGAAGTGGGTTATGCCTAGTACTTCAATTGTACCACTGAATTATAGTTTTTTTTTAAATTTTGTACCATATTAATGTAATAATTCTCATACAACAACTTCAGGCTGGTATAATAAAATCTAAATAAATTTTAAGGACACTATTGAGGTTTTATATTTTCACTGCCTTGTGGAAATAACAGCCTTCACAAACAGCAGACTAGAATCTAGAATATGGCTGGTATGCCTGGCTATAATGCTGAATCAGAAATGGAGTTTATGAACTGATGAATTCTGAATTTCAGATCACAGTGATACATGCAGGTTTATGATTTTATTAAGGAGCCTTTTTAATCAAAAAATGGGCCATATAGATTGATAAAACTCAGCAATGTTGTATGTCTTAGTTCTGTGAATGTTTGTTTCTTGCTGCTATACATCTGATCTTTCTGAATGTGGCATTAGATTTTTTTAGCACAGTCACAGAGAAAAGTGAACAGTTAATTATATAACCCATTTTAGCATTACCAAAAGATTGTCTTATCAGTCATTTCTATTTTGAAGAACTTTGACTGATAAAAACATTCCTTACAAAAGGTTGGTACCATCCAAGAAGCTAGATAATATCATCCCTGTCAGCACTGCCAAAGTGTAATTTAATTCTAAGCCTCTCAAACCATACTCACTGAACCCATCTTCCTTTGGGATTGCCTGGTTTCCTTGCACAGAAAAATAGCTCCACCTTGTGTGCAAGTCAAGTTGTTACAAATGCAGAGAAAATCTCGTAGCCAACTTGAAAGCAACCTACTAAGTATCCTCTGATAAATATAGATGCCTGGAAACATAACTCACATACAGCATTTAATCATGGCAGACTAAAAATGAGTAAAATCCACTGAAATCATTTTTGGTTTCATTCAGTTTGTATCCCTTTTATACCCCTCAACATCTTCCTGACAGAAACATGATGAACAACACTAACAAAAAAAATAAAACAAAAAAAAATCACCAGGGGCAATGAACACGAATCAGGGATGATATCCTGCCAAAAACAGGTAAGAGAGACAATGCTTTCAAAACAAGTAGCATGGAATGAAATTCTACCCTTTTAAACTGCATTTTATTAATTTTTGGCATAAAAACAACATGAGACAACAACATGCTGCAAGTTTATACATAACAGCATAGATATCGTTCCTAATAAATGCTCTTTAACCCATTTTATAGCATATCATAATCTAAGGAATAATGTTTCATGGTATAAAATCATTTCACTTCATCATAAGCTACATCTCCCACCTTCTCCACAAATATTTAAAATTTAGTTAACGGATGGTTAAGCTTAGCTGTGAGCTTTTATATGTGTCAGTCATTAGGTCCTGCTATAAAATAATCGTAGATACTTTGTCAGATAGCCAATTCTTCATGACAGCTTTTTTGACACAAACAGACAGATTGATAAAAGCCTTCTTGTATGTGGCTGGCCTCCTCTGGCAGATCAAAAAACAGGAATGTACATGGTGTCAGGGCAATGTGGTGTCAAATAGTTCATTAAGCTCAGCTTGGAACTGCTGGCAAACACCTGCAATGCAGAACATGTCCAAAAATAGGTGTGCATGGTGAACTCTGGGTTCCCTGTACTGGCACCAACATGCTGCTCCATGTGGTGCATATTTCACCGGCTGGGAGAGGGTAGAAGCGAAACATACCATACGCTTCCAGGAAAATGCTTTCCAGAGGTGATAGTATGTTGCTGCTCAGTTATGTCAACACCTAGATATTCACTCCATTTTGCTCTGAGATAGTCTGAGGTGTATTGGGTAAGTTTTGAAACTGCTATGTATAACCTTGATATCAAAGATTCTAATGATCCTCCTTTCATTATTTGTAATATAATGGTACTAAGCTGTGGGTTAGGTTTTCCTGTTGGGCAAGCTTTCAACTGGTTCTGAAAGAATTTTATTTTTTTGTAAATAGCAAAAGCTGTCTGTTGGTCTCAGTGGATATTTTTCTATTAATGCAGTAAAATCCAAAATGTCTTTCCTATCCATGCATTGGGATGGGAGAAAGAGACACAGGGCCTGATTTTCGAAAGATTGGGACTGGTGTAAGGGGTTTGCAGCAAGGAGAAATGGCACAAATTAATCCTTGCACTTTGTACCAGTCCCAAATTTGGACGAGACTGCAAACCACTGGGGGGGGGGCTGCCTGTGCCAACCAGGCTTGTGCCATCCTTGTGATGGTCACACTGATGCACCATAGCAGAAGGGGGCTAGCACCACTGTGGGGCTGCAGCATCCCCTAATTTGGAAGTTTGAAAGTCCCGCCGTGGCCACAAACTGTGACTGTGGTTAGACCAGCCAATAGCTGGTGTAAAAGCCCTTGTGGCTAATGTCAGACCTGTATGGGGTTGGGGGGCACCCTACAGTAAATGTGGGACACTGGCCAGGGACCTGTGGGAGTGCCCCAATGAGTGTTATGTGGACAGAGGGCTGTGCCAAGAAGAATGGTGGCACCAGGCAGATGTCAAATCAAATCAGTATTTATTTGTAGTGCGCTTTTCAAAATACCAAAATCGCAAATACATAGCAAGGATATCAAATATCAATAATAAATACAAATATAAAAGCATTAAAAGGCAACAGGTAAACTAAATGTTATATTTGAAAAGCTAACTCAAAAAAGTAGCTCTTCAATGAAGCTTTAAAAGACTCAGTGGACAGGCACTCTCTAATCTGATGAGGTAGAGAATTCCACAGGGTTGGGGTCATGAAAGAAAAAGCTCTGGCCCCAGATGACTGAAGATGAACCCTGGGAATCTCTAGCAATCCCTCATCAGCAGAATAGAGTGGGCAGACAGGGTGGTAGGGCCTAAGGAGATCTTGTAAGTAGCCCGGTCCCAGTCCATGTAGGGTCTTATAGGTCAGCAACGCGACCTTGGAGGTGATCCTCCAGCATACCAGCAGCCAGTGCAGGTAGAGAATTCCACAGGGTTGGGGTCACGAAAGAAAAAGCTCTGGCCCTAGATGACTGAAGATGAACCCTGGGAATCTCTAGCACTACCTCGTCAGCGGAACAGAGTGGGCGGAAAGGGTGGTAGGGCCTAAGGAGATCTTGCAAGTATCCCGGTCCCAGTCCACGTAGGGTCTTATAGGTCAGCAACGCGACCTTGAAGGTGATCCTCCAGTGCACCAGCAGCCAGTGCAGTTCGCGCAGCACAGGTGTGATATGGCAAGTTCTTGGTAACCCAGTCAACAACCTGGCTGCAGCTTTCTGCACCAGCTGCAGGCGATGGAGATCCACCCCGGCAACCCTAGATATAGAGCATTGCAGTAGTCAAGACTTGAAGAAACAAAGGCGTGAACCAACACAGACCACATTAAGCTCAAAGACCCGCAGACAGGGTACTGCTTACTTGAACTTACTGTACAATGCTCGTAGGGCACTCCCACAGGTCCCTGGCCAGCGTCCCATGCTGGTTACTGGTGCCCTCCATCCAGTTTGCTGCAGTTCTGATGTCGGCTCTGTGCTGGGTAGGGAGGGCATGATAGCACCCTCCATCAGACCTCTCCGGTGTGCCACCTGCTTGGCACAGCACTTCAGCTATGGCAAATCCAGGAACTTTGGCGCAGGGACGCTTGTTCAAAAATCTGGTGCAGGGTCCCTGGAGCACCAGCAGGTTGCTGCAGGCAAGGGTTCAGCACAACTTGCGCCCATCTATGGACGCTTTGAAATTCAAGTCCCCAGTCTCTCCCTCAGCATATACATGTGAACCAATCTAACTCGTAGGAAAGATGGGTTGTGTGAAAAGGGTGGAAGTAGGAATTTATATGGTTGTAACTGGGTTTGTGTCTAATGTTTTATGCCATATCTGAAATGTTGCTCCCATAAATCCACTGAGGGAGGTAGGGAGTGAGGGAAGCATCAGTGAGTCTATAACTTTTGCAATAACTGGCATCAGATCTTCCTCTACTAACTCAATAGTTTTCCAAATTGATCTATATCTTATAGATACCCAGTAAAAGATTGTGCAGAGTTGGGCTGTTACACAGTATCTTTCCAAATTTGGGAGAACCAGGCCTCCTTGTTGTTTGAGTAGTTGCAGAGAGTAAATTTAATGTGCAACCTGGATCCTGCACACAGAAATTGAGAAATTAGTCTATCCCATGTTCGAAATGAGGATTTCACAGGGAATACTGGTAATGTTTGTGCTAGATATAAATTTTGTGCAAGATACTTGTTCTGATGCAGTCTACTCTTTGCATCAAAGTTAAGGGTATAGATTGTCTTCTGGTTAAATCCTCTTAAAAGGTCTGCAAGATGGTGTGGTAGGCAGCCTGCAGCAGCTTTGACAGGTCATCCACAATATGGATGGCTAGGTATTTCAGGGTATGTAGATTCTTCTTAAAAGTACCTTTCTGCTTTATTTCTGTATTGGGCTGGTAAAGGAATTGCAGAACCTCTGCTTTGGAAGTATTTAGTTTATACCCTGCACAGTTACCAAACATCTGGAGAAGTTCCCATAGGAGGGATAGTGAGGTATCAGATGCTGTTAAATATATGAACAGGTCATATGTATATAGGGCACATTTTTGATGCCTGCCCTCTAGTTTTAGTCCCTGTGTCTCTTGAGTCTGGCATATAGCATTGTGCCAAGAGTTCCAAGTAGAGAACAAACAGGAAGGGGGGGGGGTAGGGGACAGCCCTGTCTTGTTCCCCTGTGAAAAGAAATGGTCTATGAGATCTATACATTAATTTTGCCATAGGTCTGTGGGGTACTATACAGGTTCTGTAAGATCTATGTTAAACTAAATTTCTGACCTATCTGAGAGCAGCTACCACTCACACATAGTGGTGGCTGCTCTCATCAGCCATTATTCTATCCTGTTTTTTTTTGTCTTTTTTTAAGCTTGCCTGGCTCCTCAGCTTCTTCAGAGGGGGCCTCATACCCCTCCTACTCATCCACTAGGGCATTCCAAGGCAGCCCCCCTCCCCAGTTTTATTATGCTCGTGGAGCCAAGGTGTATGTATTTTTCCCATTATCTCCCAGTTCCCCTGAGGACGCCGGCACAGAGGACATAGGTCCAGACAGATGGTGTGCTGACACACACCATTGTCAAGTATCCACAGTGTCCTCCCCTCCCCAACTCCGGGGAGCCGCCTATGCCCCTAATGCCCGTGCTTCCACAGGCATAGGTGTGTCGAGTGCTTGTAAGCACCCCAAGAAGGAGGAGAGCATCCATTGAGACACTCGATCCTCCCCCCAACTGACCCCCAGTGACCCGAGTCTGTTCCTCAACTCAGGTCGTCAGGGTAGCGCAAGGTGTGGCATCCAGTGCCTCAACCCTCAGTACCACTGGGCTGGCTTCCCTTCTATCCTGGTTTTAATGATAAAAAGTATGTGGTATCTGAAGGAGATGCCTCATAATTTTTATTTCTATGCTGGAGCACTCTGCAGTTTGAAGGTCTCGGTTCGGCCGCAATGCCCCCACGCCCAACACGAATGACATGTGGCCAGGAGAAAGACACGAAATGATTGAATGAATCGCTTGATTTAATTTATTTTAACCATAATGATCACTATACCACTGATGACACCATTGACCAACATGGCCCATGTTAGTCGAGCGGTATCCTTCTTTAATCGCCAAGTGACCATTTTGTAGTTTAAAAACAAATTAGAAATCAAGCCCCATTCATTTCAATGGGGCACACCCCGACATTCATCCTGGCCACACGTCATTACGTGCTTGAACACGGGGGTATGGTGGCCGAACCCGGACCTTCAAACTGCAGTGGGCTTCAGTATAGAAATCAAAATTATGAGGCATCTCCTTCAGGTACCACATACATTTTATCATTAAAACCAGGATAGAATGACGTCTGATGAGGGCAGCCACCACTGTGTGTGAGTGGCTGCCTTACCTTGGAAATTTCCTTTAAATGCTGGGAAAACTACATTTTCTGAAGGGTGGCAAATACAAAATTCCATGCCACCTAGTCAAATCCCTTCTCTGCATCTAAACTAAGCAATAGGAAAGGGGTCTTTGACCGTATGGTGTTGTGTATGATAGGTACTGTACAGTTAATGTTGTCCTGTGTCTGCTGCACCAGGACAAATCCCATCTGGTCGTTTTTGACCAGTGTTAGAAATAAAATATTCAACCTTCTGGCAAACAAGGATGTGAATATTTTATAATCAATATTATACAATGGCAAGAAAAAATGCTGGTCTGTCATTGGTCAGTCTAGGACTGGACCCGTGATGTTATCCTAGCATGACATCATGGATCTAGTCACAGCAAACTAAAAACTGCATCAACTGTTTTAAAAAAATCACTCCAAATGGTTGAGAACTAAATTGAAAGCCAAAGCTATGTTTCCGGTCTGCGTCACACCACTGCCCTCCCTCTCCCACAACACAGAAACCTCGGGACAGAAACCAGGCCAAAGAAATAATAAAATTAACACCCACAACCCTCACACATTCAAGTAACATCCCCAAAGAGTCCTATTCTTATTGGTCGCAATCACTGACTGAGCGAGTGAATGGGAAACTGCCTCTTTGAACAGTCAGCCCACAGTGATCTCCTCGCTCACTGTTCAGCTCACATTCTTGTTTTTTTTTTATTTTAGGCATGTTTCTTTAACCGCAAATACTGTAAAAACACATTCTTCCTACCACCTCCCTACCTCAAGTCCTTTTCTGTAGCTTGGCAGACCGGGTTGCTAGCCATCCAGTTGACAGTGGTGGCACTGGTCACCTGGCAGGAGGATGACAGTGTAGGAGCTACAAGCAATGCTGAAATATATCCACTGTGATAATCTCCCAGTACAACATTTTAATATCTCAGCAAACTGTACCGGGAAAACTATAGCCAGGACACAGCTGGGGGTGGGGGCAGACTGAATGAATCAAAAGCAAATGAGGGACCAGGAAGTAGATATAAAACTTTTCAAAAAATCCATCTACTGCACAGACAGCGCCACCTGCTGCATAGTCTGAAAAGAGGATCTTCTTTTTCTGTAAATGCACTTTCCACACACAAAAATCAATTAAAAAAACTGCTACAAAATACTTCTTTTCATTTTTTTTCCTTGTAGTTTTAATACTAGTCATAGTGTAATAAGAATAATGCACTCCAGGGCCTGTGGCCTCATGCCCAATCATGCCAGGCATGACGTTATCCCAGCATGACACACACCCTGTCGTGCATTATTCCTTTATTTAAGACCAATATAGGTCTGTAGGATGAGCAATGTGTCCTATCTTTATTTGGTTTCAATATAGCAGAGACTGCGGCTTGTTTCCAGGACAGTGGAATTGGGTTCCCCAGGTTACCTGTGTGCATGCTTTCATTAATGGCTAATTTATCTTGAAAAGTTTTATAAAATTCACTCTTGGATCCATAAGGACCACGGCTTTAGTTGCTCTTGAGATTCTTTATCATTTCCTCTTCCTCTGATTCTACGGTTGACATTGGGGAGCCCAGTTGTATGACTGTTCTGGCATTAAGAAAGGGAGGTTAATGGCATTGAGAAAAGCATTAGTTTCTAGTAGACTGGTAGGGCACGCTGGAGTGTATAGTTGCTCATAAAATACTCTAAATGTTTCTAAAATCTTATCTTGTGCTGTATAAATTTTAGAGGTAGCATTATCCTTAATGTGAGTCACAGTACTGACTTCCATATGACAGTGAAAGCAGAATGCAAGGACTTCTGTGGCTCTAGCTCCCTATCAAAGTATTTTTGGCGGAGGTACCTCAGTGGCACTTCTGTTTTAGCAGTCAAAACGTTTCGTATTTCCTGTCTCAATTTAGTGAGAACAAGAGAGAGTGTACAATCTCCTTGCATGTTAAGGAACTGGGTGTCTGCTAATTGTTGTACAATGGTTATGAAGCTTCTGTTCCCTCTGCCTTTTTTAGTCTGGTCAAGTAGCTGGTGAGTTCTCCCTTCAAAACAATTTGACAGTGTCCCAGAGCATTGTTGGAGATACAGCGATTTGTGAATTTTCTGCTATAGTTGTTTTAATTTGTCTCCTACCATGTTACGGAA
This sequence comes from Neoceratodus forsteri, assembly GCA_016271365.2. Lineage (NCBI taxonomy): Eukaryota > Metazoa > Chordata > Ceratodontiformes > Ceratodontidae > Neoceratodus > Neoceratodus forsteri. The sequence continues at coordinate 534,588,837 of CM028135.1, read as the reverse complement.
CTCTTCCAAATTCAGCAATGAATTGTTAAATAGTGTTGTGCGAAACTGAAAAATTATGCACCATGAAATACTTTGTGCAAACCGTGCATTTTGCAAAATATTTTGCAGAGCGCAAAATGTGAAATTTCATCTTGGGTCGAAATTTCACCTGCAAGACGACACAATTTGCCACTCGCAGGTGAAATTTTGCCTTAGTAAAATCATCCCTGGTGTCTAGTGGTCACCCCCAACCGATCACTGGCCCAAATTCAGCAATTCCATATACCCCCCCCCACTGAGCTGTACATCCCTGGTGTCTAGCACCCCAAACCGATCACCGGCCCAATTTGAATAATTATCCTATTTACTTACCCACCACCCACATGATTCAGTCTAAAATAAAAATAAAACTCCCTGGTGTCTAGTGGACCCCACCCACAGACCCCACCTGTCATCAGATAGTTCCCCCATTACCCCAGGCGGGCCACTGAACAGCCCTCACTTACCTCCATGGCTGGCAGCCCGGTACAAGCATGTGCTCATTCATTGAAGTACTCAGTCGGGCTGCGGCTGTGGAGGTGAGTGGAGGGCTGTGTCAGTGGACCACTCGGGGTACTGGGGGGGAAGCCGGAGGGAGGGGAGCTATCTGATGACAGGGTGGGGGAATCCATTAGACACCAGGGAGTTGTTTTTTTTATACAGAATCTCAGTGGTGGAGGGGGGAACAGAAAAAATTATTCAGTTTGGGCTGTTGATTGGTCAGCCACTAGACATCAATTATGTAAATCCTGCAGGGGGGGGACTGGGTACTGTTGAATTTGGGGTGATCAGCTGGAGGGGGATGGGTCCTCTAGACACCAGGGAATGGGATATGTTTAAGGGCACCGGCAGTAGGGCACTGAGCTGCAAAAGTTTGCAATTTTGTGAAATATTTTGCCCAGCAAAATTGCTGATTTCGTGGCAATTGTGCCACCAAAATTTTATTTCACAACATCTCTGTTGTTAAAGCACCATAGTTTATTGGTTTTGACCTCTCCCCAGTTCAGTGTCAAAACAGCAGGTGCATGGCCTGAGAGACATTCAGGTAAAATTTCACAGGTGGATAACATCTGAAGATGCTCTTTAGAAATATGTATGAGATCAATTCTGGTATATATTTGATAAGGGGCCAAATAATGTGAGTATGAATAAGTGTTTGGATGGAGTGCACTACAAGTATCCAGCGAGGTATAATTTCGAAACAGGGTCCTGCTTTGTACTCCCATTTCCCTGGGTGGATTTGTACTGGTTGTATCCATATGATCATAGATCATGTTGTAATTAGATCCATCCCTGTTTGGTGCAATGTTTTCATAGAAATATAGAAACACAGAATTTGCTGGCAGACAATGACCACTCGTCCCACCTAGTCTGCCCATTTTTCCTTGCCTATAGTATCACCGCAGATCCTACTTTATTTCTGGCCCATTCACCTCCCCTTCCCTTTCCCCTAAGATTCCTTTTTGCCTATGTAAGACCCCCTTCCCACCTGTGTCTAGGGGCCCGATGGTAAAAGTATGGGGAGGGGTGCCCAAAATAGCAGCAGTCCATCCAGTACAGCATTAGAAAAGATGGCACACACCTGCAGATGGTTTCACCAAGCCAGTTCTACAGTAGATTTGTAGAATGGCTTTACAGCGACAGCACAATGCTGACAGTTGGCATTGTGCCATCAGTAAAACAAAGTGTGTTTTTTTGTGGGGGGCTTTGCCTCTTGCTCTCCCCATGGGGGGGGGATTTGATCTTCCCCACACCCCCAACATTTTAAAATAATCACCTCCGAGTCAGAATTGTGTTGGGGAGTGGGCAAAATCACCAGAGACAGCAGTATTGGTGTACCACAGACCATTACAGGGAACTGCAGATTTTTTTTCACTGTAATGGTCTTGCAGTATTTGCGTCACTGTTCAAATGGTATACCCTTGCAGATGATAACATTCAGGTTCAGGTTACCACTGAGCTTCTCACCAGCACACAGCACTATGTAGGGGGATGTAAACAAGGACTGCAAACCAAACTCTGGCTGAAAAAAGCATGGATGTAAGCTGGCAACCCAAAATTTGTAAGCAGATGGAGGTGACACCAATGAAAAGTATAACAAAATTAATTTATTTAAAGCAACTAACAGCAGCTCCCAGGAGCTGGGGGCATGGTATGGAGACAGGCAACATGAACAGTGGCACATGCACACAATACTCACTTTAGGCCGAATTGGCCAGGGAGCTGGACTTCACAGGAGCTGGGGGGGGGCTCCAAGATTTGGGCAGCAACAAAAACTGTAGGCCACAGGACCAACATTCAAACACTGCAGCCTATAAACCGGCAGCTCAACTCCCCTCACCACTCTCAAAATCCTCCCAAGCAGCGGGCTCAAAACTGCAGCACTTCACTACAAAACCCGTCTACCTGCAATTCGGGGCAATGGAGCCCAGACCCCCAGCTTTCCCGGTCCTAGCATAAAGCACAGGTGATTCGGGGGATGCTCTAGGTTCTTTCTCTTTCTCCCCCCCTCGGGCTGTCACACTATGGATGGAGTACCACACTGGGTAAAGAGGCAAAAGGGCTGCCACTACCTCCTAGCCCTATGCCACTGGCTGCCACCACTGTAGCATCCCTACCATCCAAACCAGGCCTCACACCACAGGATCAGGCCCCATTCCACCCTAGTGCTGTGGAGCACAGGGCAGGCCCCCCTCCATTTCTTCTATGAGCTGCGGCTCCCACTAAATGGACACAGTCCCACATGGCCACAGAGTCCTACAGCATCCTTTCAGTTCCCAAGCTGAACACTGTCACTGAGTCAACAAGGCCCAAATCCCAGGCCAGAGCCAGAGCTCTGGCCTACTGTTTTCCATGATTCTCTCCCGCAGACCTCCTCTATACACCAAAAACTGGTGAATAAATACCCTAGGGGCCTGGACTAACTCCACCCATCCTGCTGGTGGCCAGACTCCCAAACCCAAAAATAGAAGAAGAGAGAGAAGAGGGCCACTTTAGTAAGCACTCCCTGAAGTGGGTGCTTACACTCTCCCCCCTTTTAAAACCTTCACCCCCTGGTGAAAGGGGCACCTTGCCACCCCACCAACAGACCGAAGGCAGTACATGTGCACTCTCCCACCTACTTCTACAAGGGGGAGCCACCAGGACCACAAAACACAAAGGGACTCCAAAAATCCCGAACCTCCCATTTTGCTGCTGTCCAAATGAAACACAGCTTCCAGACCAGGGAACCTTGAAAACCCACACAGTTACCCCCAAAACAAATTAATAGCAGGAACAAGTGCAAAGCAATAAAGGACATGCACAGGACAGTAATTAGATGCAACTAATCAAATTCAACTGGATTCCAAACCCCCTACACCAAACAAACCCTAACACACAGCACACATGCAAAACAACAGTCAGTCAAACAAGCCAACTTTCACACACACCCACTCAAACACACACTCACACACACTACATAATCCTGTAAAGAGAAGGTAATGAACATTGCATTAATATTTTAGTCCATAAAGTTGCAGAGTCCCAAACATAGATCCAAGTTTGTAATAGTCCACAGAGAACACATCCACATTATAATAAGTCCTTCTTCTTCTGTGGATTTAAAAGTTCTTTCTTTTCTTTTTTACAACCACTAACCCAACATTAACTAGAACTATAACATTTGAACAATTTGGCAAAAATGCAAAACAGTTCACCCTATTGCAGGCAGTCCCAGCATGGTACAAAGCGCAAGTCCTGGCATGCAAAAGAAGTTTATGGTGCTTCACCATCTACAGGGTGGATCCTCCACCATGGGAATAACAGTATTGGGATTCCAGCTTTGTTGTCTCACCGCTGAAAGTATCAGTAGCCACCACATAATACATTGTACATCTCCTTGTGATGTTTTGGATGAGTGCAAAATGTTTGAATAGGGTCAGTCCTGTCCAAACGGAAGAATTACCCAAGGATCTGGCTCTGTTGATGACTGCACCAGATGAAGGTCTGGATTGAAGGTTCCTTACCTGGACCTTATGAGTAGAACCTTGAAAGACCCAGTCTAACCTCTTTTCTTCAATAATGCCCCAGATCATCTTGGAGACGTAGGGATAATCTTCACAGAGGGTACACACTACGGACCCTGTGCTGAACCCACCTTTCAGTCTGCAACCACTCTGGTATACTTCTGATGTTGGTCCTCTGGGCCATTCCATTTTCAAGCCATACTCCAGAGTGGTAACGGACATTCAGAGTGTCATCCAGAAGTAGGCCATCCATTCTTTCCCTAAGGTGGACAGACAATTGTGGCAGGCTTGTGATGCTATCTGGAAGGGTCGGCTGGAGACATCCATATGACTGAGGAATGCCTCTGTCCACCTCCTGGTCTTGGAAGACTAAGAACTGAAATGCCTGACCAGGGGTAACACAGGAGGTTCCATATAGGCTGACCCACAGGGACTATCTTTGCACTCTTGTACAACAGATGACTCTTTACCTGAAGTATCACCCCTCTTATCAGACAAGCTATAGGCCCTGATGGGTGGGTAACCTAACTCTGACTCCCTTGGCCCTTGGGGGTCATCTGATTTTATAGCCTTCCCATGCCATCTCTCTGTGCCACAGGGAGGCTAAGGCACCTTCAGTGAAGAAGGGTTGGGCAGACGACTATGCCCTTTCTCACCATACAGTTCTTCTTTTTTCTCTTCTAGGGGGCCTCAGGAGTGGAGAGCTCCAGTGGAGTAGTCACAGATCTTATCTCATCCCAGGTATAAAGGCTTTCATTCAAAAGAACAGTAGTCATCCTCAGAGAAACAGATGGTGGCCAAGTCCAGTCTGGCATGTAAGATGGCAAAGAGTAGCAATTTGGCATTGGTGGTACTCCTCGAGTGCACAAAGAGCATAGTGAGTAATAGTATTGGGATTCTGATTCTTTTGGCGGTGAGACAACAAAGCTAGAATCCCAAAAATATTACTCTCTCCTTCACCTGATGCACCACCGTGACTCCCTTTGGCAAATAGCCATTGACAAGGGCAAACTAGCTGACAGACAATGCTACTGTGCTGCTAGGAATAAGTGCACATGGGAAATATATAAAGCTAAGGCAGATCACTACAGGATGACTCTCACCTCATCCTGGGGCTCCAGTAGAAAATTTTGGAACAATCTAAAGGAACTCAACAGGAAAACGGTGTTCCCCTCACAATTCATCTCCAATGGCAATATTACCACTGACCACAAAACACATAGCTAACACCTTAACACCTCTTTCTCGGATCTCAGCAGTGTTCTCCCCTCACTTCTTTAATCCCTAACATCATCCTCACCTCCCCCCAACCCCCATTTTCCTTCCAAAACTATTTCCCTAGGAAGCCAAATCCTGTTTACTAAAGCCTTAGGAACTCAGGTTTAGCAATGACACCCTAGATGTTAAACCCCGCGCTTGACCCTTGATAAACTCCTCACCCCCCTAACCACCCTACTCAACTGCTCCCTCTGCTTTAGAGAGTTCCCTGCTAAATGGAAAGCCACCATCGTTACCCCTATCCACAAAGGTGGGGACCGCACCGCTGCTGGGAACTACTGCCCTATCTCTATCCTCCCCCCCCCCCAAAGCCTTGGAGAAGCTCATCTCAGACCAACTCACTGAGCACCTCACTAAGTGCAATCTCTTATGTCAAGAACAGCACAGCTTCCATAAATCCCACAGCACCACCTCAGTGCTGCTGGAATTCTCCTCGGCAATGTTCTCAGCCCTTGACAAAGGTCACCTAGCAGGAGCGGCCTTTGTGAATTTGTCAAAAGCCTTCAACACCGTGAACCACTCCCTCCTCTTGTCTGTCCTGTCCCACTCTGGTCTTTCCCAAGAAGCCACCAACTGGTTTGCATATTATCTTACTGACAGGTCTCAACAAGTTAGGACTGGCAACACCTTCTTCTCCCATCTTTCAGTCAGATTGGGGTACCCCAGGGTTCCATATTCAGCCCCCTTCTCTTCAGCCTGTTCTTAAATACTGTCCCCAGTGCCTGCATCATGAATGTACTCCTTTATGCTGATGACATGGTCCTCTTCTCTGCCCACTCCGACCCACTTATTTATTATTTATTTAGTTTTTGTTGACCGGGTAAGTGCACTAGACAAATTCTGCCTATTTTCAGGCATGGCCCAGGGAAGGGGGAATATGCTCCAGCTATCCCTACAGATAGCCTTCTCTGCTGCTGAATCATGGTTTTCTGAGCACCACCTAGTATTAAACTATAAGAAAACCAAAGTTATGGTGTTCACTCACCATCAGAGCAAGCACAAAAGCCATCCCCCTGCATATCATCAACTTCCAACTACAGCACCTTGACCAGGTAGATACCTTTAAATACTTAGGTATTACCTTGGACTCCTCCCTTAACTACCATGAGCACATCCATCTCCTTAGCACGGCCATCAATACCAGAATTGGTGTTCTTCACCGGCACAAGCACTGCCTCACCCCAGAGGCCCTCCGCCTGGCTGTCTCCTCCTCTATCCTGTCCCCAATTGACTATGGCATTCTGCTCTACGGCACAGTTGACAATTCCTCCCTCCATCGAATAAGAATAACCCTGAACAAAGCCTGCCACTTAGTACTGGGCTGTGACTGTACCACACACACCTGCTCCCTTTACAGTCTCTCTAGCTGGCTGAACTTTGATGCTAGGCTCAAGTATCAAACTTGCCTTATCACCAAAAAGATCTCCCCAGGACTATTCCCCCAACCCCGGGTCTCTTCACCCTTCTTCAACCTGCCACAGTCCTAAAAACCACCCTCAGTTCATCTAAGTCCCCTTTCCAGATTTCCCAGGGATGTACATCCCTCTTTCTCAGAACTTTTATCTACAGAACCCCTCTCTGGATAAACGCCCTTCCCAGTACTATAGTCACTGATATTAAGCTTGGCTGCTTTAAATCTCTCCTCAGGGAACACCTCCTATCCTCTAGCACCTGCGACTGCTACTAAACCTGGTTGCCCTCCCCTTGTCCCTTTCCTTATTCCCCTCCCTCTCCCTCCCCTTTCTCCCTTCTTTGCTGACAATGAATTTTCTTCCTGCACCAGTTACTGTGGCCTCACCAGTTAGCTTAAGTAGTCTTCAATGGCTATATCATTGGTGTTACTGAATGCTGAATTTGTAACCCTCTCTGTATAACAAAACTGTGTGTTTATGATTATTTACCTGTAAACCCTGTGTACTTGATCTCATTTAATGTTACGTTAATTTTAATCTACTGTGATGCTTTGTGCCACATTGTTATCCTCTCTGTTCATCTATTCCTGTATTATTGTCTGATTGTACGTTCTCTGATGTGGAACCTTTGTAAATGAGTCTCTGATTCAAAGCTATGTCCGATATGCTCAATAAATAAATACAGTAAATAAATAAATAGTGGCTGGCGCACCACTCCCACACCTAGATAACTATCCGGCAGACTGTGCTCAGATGGAGCTCCCCTTTATTACTTCACAGCCACAAAAGTAGAGAAGCTGGCACCAGGGCCAGGGGATTATTCTCAGGTAATTTCTCTGCCATTTTCAGTCTTTTCACACGCTGTGAAACACCTTGCTCCTGAACAGAAATAGCGCTCACTGCCACCCGGTCCCAGAATGCCACTCTCCCCCATAGCCAATAAGCATCAGCAATCACATCATTTGCATAAAAGTGGCTAGGCATCTGCCATTTACAAGATGGCGCTGGGCCGAAATGGTGCGAAGCTGACCTCTATGGCAAAACACAGTGATGGCACAGCAGAATTACAGCCAGGATCCCCATCAAAGCTGCCAAGGCCCACCAGAGACCAGGTATAGTCCAACAATCCCCAAATCTTATCCCAGACAAGCCCCTACTTTTGTAAGACCTCCTCCCCACCTATGTCTAGGGGCCTGATTGTAAAAGTATGGGGAAGGGTGACCCACATAGTAGCAGTCTATCCAGCACAGAATTAGAAAGGATTGCACATACCTGCAGATGATAACATTCAGGTTCAGTTTGCCGCTGAGCTTCTCATCAGCACATAGCAGCCTGGACGGGGACATAAACAGGGACTGTAAACCAAAACTTGGCTGAAAAAGGCAGTATTTTAAGCAGGCAGCCTAAAATTCATAAACAGATGGAGTCCAAACTACCCCTCAACAAGAGTGAATCTACAGTACCTCCTTTCCACCTCCACCCTGTTGCCGTAACTGAAGTTCTACGCTTACTCAAATCAATTCCTCCCTACAGGTCAACTGGGGAAGATAGGCTGCTACCTAAATTCCTAAAAACTATTGCCCCTACATTGCGTCCCCTGCTACATGCCTCTTCAATATGTCCCTGGCTACTGGATATGTCCCTTCCTCCTGGAAGGCTGCACGAGTCTCCCCGTCCACAAAAAGGGGGACACCACTAACATGGATAACTACCACCCTATTGCCATCCTTTCATCCTTATCTAAAATCCTGGAGAAAATTGTTGCCACCCAGGTATCTGATCACCTCCAGTTGCATAATCTCCTCACCCCTGATCAGCACAGCTTTTGATGCGGGCACAGCACATCCACTGCTCTTGTCCAGTTCACCAATGATGTCAGGCTTGCAGTGAATAAAGACTCTCTCACCGGGGCAATCTTCATGGATCTCATGAAGGCTTTTAATTTGATGAACCACCCGCTGCTCTTATCCAAGCTGTCCACCCTGTGTTTTTCTTCCTCTACAACTGCCTGGTTCCATAGCTACCTCACTGAGCATCAACAATTTGTACAAATTGGAAATGCAAAGTCCTCCCTATCTCCTACCTAGATTGGTGTCCCACAAGGATTGAGTTTGGGCCCTCTACTTTTCTCAATGCAGTATTCATAAATGACCTTCCCTGCTATTCACTCCTTGTTCTGCCCTGTTATATGCAGATGATTTGGTACTCTACTGCAGCTTCTTAGAAATATCGGTCATCAACAGTGATCTCAACCCTAACTTTAACATCTTTCAACTCTGGTTGAAGCAAAACAAGCTGGTCCTAAACACCAAAAAAAACTGTTGCCATGCTCTTTGGCTCAGGACCCAAACTCTAGGGCTGTCACCAGCCCTTATGCATCAGTTCAACCGGTGACACCCCCCCTCAACACCATGTCCTCTTTTAAGTACCTTGCTGTCACCTTGGATCCGGCTCTGGACTTTGAACTGCATCTAACCACTTCCACCAAAGCTGTCAACATTCATCTGGGTCTTGTGTACAAAGTCAGGCACAGTGTCACATCTGCTGCGAGGCTGGCCATCGCACAGAAGGATCTCCGACCTAAACTGGCTTATGGTTTGATTGCCTTTCCAGAATCCACAAAATGACTACTCCACAAGTGGGATGTCTGCTACAACAATATCTGTCGCTTTGCTCTGTCAGTACCCAAGCTCTCAACGCTGCTCCCTCTACTCTGGGCTGGCTTGCCCCTACAGTTTACCAGCAATACGCTACTACCTGTTTCATCAAAAACATCCTCATCTCCTGGATACCAGATAAATTGGCCTCTCTTCTGACACCTGCTTACTCTGCCTACACCCTGAGATCTGCTGATAAGTCCCTCCTTGCCCAACCCAAGTGTACCACACTTATAGATGAGAACGCCATCATGGTCAGTGCTTCAAAAGGGTGGACTACCCTCCGGCTGACACTAAGGAGCACCCAAACACTTCATAGCTTTAAGGAAGAACTCCATCATTTTCATTTCATTTCATTTTATTGTTATACTGGTAGGTTTGTAGGACAAGCTCATTTTCACAAACGTCCAGTGTTTTTCAACAAAGAACAGAACACAACAAACTTTACAATACAGTTGACAATCAATAAATATACATTAACTCATTGTACTGTTACACGAGGTCCCTGCACCCTAATTGATACCCTCAGAGGTACACCGTAGACAGCTAACACTTAGGTATAGGTTATACTAATATTTAGGGCTAAGGGCATCTACTGTATAAGAGTAGATGTCAGGATATGAATGCATATTGTTGTAATACACTTTGCTTGCTAATACACATATATTCTGCCATGTATTTTCTGTGTATTTCTTACTTGTCAGATGCCAAGACACCTGTGTCCTTGAAGTAATTGTAATATGTAAGACGGTATTGCCGTCTTTTGGTGATTTGTACCACTACACTGAGTTATGGAAGACTCTGTATAAGAACTCTTTTGTTCTCAAACTGATGACTTTACAGAATTGTATAATGTTATCTTGGACCGTGGAGCCACCTCTAATTTAGCCAATAGGGCTCATCTCTGTAACTAGAAATGTTTCTATCTTTTGGTAACCATAGTAATTATCATAGGTATATAATGTAATGCACAAGCCTTACACCTCGGAGACCCGAGAGACCCCAAGAGACAACAGAGAAACCTTGAGGTGCAGGGAATGCTTAGCACTGGCTCCCGGTTCGTATTGGTAAGAACTGCTTAGGGCAACTGTGATTTATCCCTTGGTAGTAATAAACTTGTTTATTACTCTAATGCAATGTGTCTGTGATTACTTGCATTCCCAGTACTCAATAGCTCCGCATCAAGTCCGAACCATCCATTTATTCTCCTGATACAAAATGGCCGCCCAGGGTCTAATGAGTTAAGTAAAACATTTGCAAACTGAGTTCACTAACAGATTGTTTCTAAGAGCTGTGTTAAAAGTTGATAACTTCTTTTGATTAGTATCAAGCACAAGCTGGGACCCCCCTCCCATTTCTCCTACAGGCTGCAGCTCCCACTAAATGGACCCAGTCCCACACAACTGCAGAGCCCTTTGACCTTCCGTTTCTCACCAGCTCTGTGTCCTGCTCCTGTAATGAGTGCACCCATTCACCTGCCTATCACTCCTAACAGTTTTCCTTGGATCTGGTCCCTATCCTGTCATCCCAGTTCATTTTCCAAATTCAATTTATTGTCCAAGCACTTATTCCCCTATTTTTTGCACTACTGTATGCAACTTGGTTAGTCTCTGGGGCTTATAAACTGTTGCCTCTGTACTGTTTTACTGTTGCCTGGTGCCTTACTCCTGGCCTCTGTCTGTTATTACCTGACTATTATGGTTTCTAGTTTTATATCATTTGTTGTAACCTGTTTATCCCTTGTATCTCACTGTTGTTTTCCCACCAATATGTATTGTAACCTCCCTGGTCATGCCTGAAAATAGGCAGTTTTGCTGTCTAGTGCACCTATCTGATCAACAAAAACTAAATAAATAAAAATAAAAGTATAACAAAATTAATTTATTTAAAAACAACAGCAGCTCCCAGGAACGGGGGGTATGGCATGGAGACAGGCAGCATGAACAGCGGGGCTGTGGTACTCACTTTAGGCTGACCTGGTCAGGAAGCTGGACTTCATACAGAGCCAGGAAGCGCCATCATTCAGGCAGCAACAACAACTGTAGGCCACAGGATCAACATCCAGACAATGTGGCCTACAAACTGACAACTAGACTCCCTTACTGGTCTCAAAATCCTCCCAAGTGGTGGGCTCAGAACTGCAGCACTGCACTACAAAACCCTTCTACCTGCAACTCAGGGCAATGGAGCATGGGTCCCCGGCATTCTTGGACTTAGCATAAAATACAGGCGATCTAGGAATGCATGGATCTCTCTCTCCCCACAGGCTGTCACACTATGGATGGAGTGCCACACCAAGTAGAGAGGCAGGAGGGCTGCCACTACCTCCTATCCCCACACCACAGGCTGCCACAACTGTAGCATTCCCTCCATCCAAACCAAGCCTTACACCACAGGACAAGGCCCCATCATGCCTCGGTGCCATGGAGCACAAGGCGGGCCCCACATTTCTCTTACAGGCCGCAGCTTCCACTAAATGGACCCAGTCCCACACAGCTGCAGAGCCCTACACCACCCTTTCAGTTCCTGAGCAGAACACTGTCGCCTAGTTGCCAAGGCCAACATCTCAGGCCAGGGCCATAGCCCTGGCCTGCTGTTTCTCGTGATTGTCTCCTGCTGGCCTTCCCTACACAACAAAATATGGCAAATAAATACACCAGGTGGCCGAACTAACTCCACCTGTCCCACAGTGGCCAGCCCCCAAGCCCAAAATTAGAAGTGAGAGGAGAGGTCCACTTTAGGAGGCAGTGTAGTGTAACCCCCCTGCAAATGGGGGTTCCCAAAAGACTTCCAGGAGCTTGCTTGAATGCTCCAAGCCTGAATGGTGTTTGGCGTTTAAGCCATTTATCAGTGAGTGTTTTTAGAACCTCTGGTACTGTCTCTTTAAGAGCTGTCTGCTTGCAGACATAATTAGTTTGTATGGGGACTGTGTGTTTTTTGATTGAGTACCACCAAGCTGCTGCCAATTCACTCCATTTTTGCAGTCACTAGAGTGCAAAGGAACCTATCTGAAAGATGTAACTGTTTGCTAGAAATCATTTACAGTAATAATGAATTACAGTTTGTCTAACCTGCTTTTTGCAGTCAGAACAGTGTCTGCCTAGTTCCCCATTCTGGTTTTGAACTGCTGAACTGGACCAATCAGTGTGGGGTAGCTAGCTCTAAAATGGTGCCTTGGATGAATCAGAACTTGGACTCATAATCTGAGCCAGCCACAAGAGGATTGTATGGGCAGTGACTCTGGGAGATGTAGTTTAGACTTCAGTGCCTTGGACCAACAGCAGCAGTCTATTGTGAGTGACAGCCAATCCAGTCAAGAACTGGGAGGAACTCAAAGGAAGTGCCGGTTTTGTCGGTTGGAGTTTCAGTGAGCTTTGGCAGTGAAGAAGGAAGGAGCCCTGTGCTTTTTCAGTGTGCAGTTTTAGTCAAAAAACGTGTGTAAGGCCCAGAGTTCCGGTCTGCAGCTTATGTAACTGCTTGTTAGGACTGAATCCTGTCCTGTGAAAAGAATCAAAGGATCTCTGAAGAGTAGAAACCAGGCTCACCCTGTAGAAGACTGGAGGAATTGCTGAAAATTGCACTCGGTCTGTCAGGAACTGAATCTGCTGTGTGTTCTCCCGGGTATTGTGCAGTAATTGCGATCGGGATACAGATGCAGCCTGCCTGGTATAGTGCTTCTTTTATATGGATGTGTGAAGAGGTTTGTGTACCTCAAGTGAGCCCTGCTGACATTGAAGGACCCTATCTTATTTGGAGGTCGTGAGTACTAATTCAGGGTCGCTCCCTGTTGAATTGCCACATTAAATCCAAATGGAATTACTGTACTGCTGACTGTTTAATTCTCCTTTTCTGTGTGAAAGGGCCCCTACCAGCTGCCACGGTTTGGACTAGCCACTAGGGCTTGGGTACCAGGGACAGTAACTGATAGGGATAGGCCTGTGCACAGAGCCATAGGTAGATTATTAGAGTGATAAGCTAATTAACCTGATTTCCCCTGTCCTTGTTATATCCCCCAAATAAATCAGAGCTGCTTGTTTCAGCAAAGTTATACTGCCTGAGGTATTTGTCTATGTTAAAGTACTGTACTGTGATTGTTGCACTGTATCTCATTTCACAGGAGGTCCCAGTGCGGAACCAGACCTGGGGGTAAGTGTATACTGTGAAGGTAATTCTGATATATTGTGTGGGCCACTAGTGGGAAGAAAGGGGGTTGCAGTGTCCCAGAGGGCTGTGACCAAGTTAGTTTAACTATTGCAAACCCTGACCTCTGGGTGGAGGCACCTGCCATTGGATCCAGGCCCCTCAACCTGTTAGAGGCAAATCAGGCAGGGGTAGTAGCCCCTGGGATAGCACCATCTAGGGGTTACAGTAGCACAACGGTTTAAGGCTCTGAGCTGCAAATCTGGAGACCTGGGTTTAAATCCCACAGCCCCCACTTGCATACTGTGTGATCCTGAGCAAGTCACTTAACTTCCCTGTGCTCCCAGGTTGCACCTGTAAATAAGCTTTCAGCTTAGTGTGTCTCACCTGGTTAAACAATTGGAAAAAAACTTTAGTAAGTACTACCCCATGCATTCTTGGACTCCACCACAGTTTTTGGCCCCACAACCTCTGCTGGAAGACTGTTCCAGAAATCCTTTACTCTTTCTGTGAAGAAGTATTTCTTTACATCCCTCCTGAATCTACCCTGTACAGCTTCTTATCATGTCCCCTTGACCGTGAGCACTTTTTTTTCTGAAAAAATACTTCCCTCTTATATCTTATTTACCCCATGAGGTATTTAAAGGTCTCTATCATATCCCCACTCTCTCCAGTCTTCCACTGTGTACATATTTACGTCCTTTAATCTCTCCTCACAGGGCTTCTCATGCAGAACCTGCACCATTTTAATTGCCCTACAGTACTCTGGACTGCTTCCACTATGTCTATGTCCTTTCTGAGATGTGGTCTCCAGAACTGGACACATTACTCTAGGTGAGGTCTTACCATTAATCTCTACAGAGAACACTACTTCCCTCTTTCTGCTAGTAATACCCCTCCCTATGCATCCCAGCATCCCACCTGCCCTCCCAACTGCCTTGTCACACTGCCTGGCCACCTTTAAGTCATCCAATAATATGATCACCCAATGCTCTCTGTTCTGCTTGGTGCTCATCAGTACCACCACCCCCCCATTTTGTACTCTGCCTCTGGGTTTCTGTGACCCAAGTGCATTATTTTGTACTTTTTTGCATTGAATCCCAGCAGCCTACCCTTGACCACTCCTTCAAGTTTTCTCAGGTCTCTGCTCATTGTTTCCATGCCCACCCCCCACCCCCATGGAATGTTCACACTATTGCAGAGTTTGGTGTCATCAGCAAAGAGGAAGACCTTCACTTCCAGCTCCTCTGCAATGTCACTTATGCAAACATTAAAGAGGAATGGTCCCAGCACTGATCCCTGAGGCACCTCACTTGTCACCCTCCCTTCCTCTGAGTGAACTCTATTTACCACCACTCTCTGCCATCTATCCCTTAACCAGTTTCTTACACAGTTTGCCACATTTGGACCCACTCCTAAGCTATCCAGCTTGCTCACTAGTCTCTTATGTGGAATGGAGTAGAATGCCTTACTGGAACCTAGGTAGGCTACACCCTACACTCCACCATGATCTAGTTGCTCTATCATAAAGTCAAAGAAACCCATCAGATTAATTTGACATGACCTTCCCCGTGAAACCATATTGTCTCAGGTCTTGTAACACACTGGATTCAAGGTATGCGACAGTCCTTCTTTCAGCAGTGATTCCATTAACTTTCCCACCATGGGACTATACTTACATTCCTCCAGCCCTGCAGGACCACTCCTGTTTCCAATGAGCTGTTAAATAAGGCCATCAGAGGTGCAGCAAGTGCCTCCTTGAGCACCTTCAATACCCTTGGGTGGAGCCCAACTGGCCCCATTGCTTTATCTACTTTCAGATTTGTGAGTCCCTTTAGGACTCTGTCCTCCAAAAATGGACTAGTGTCCGCCTCCCCCCTTCCAATGCTCCTTTTACATTTTTGTGGTCCCTCTCCATCTCTTTCCTCTGTGAACACTGAACAAAAGTATTTGTTTAGGATGTCTAAGTTTTCTTGGTCCCCCTCTGCACCATCTCCCCCTTCCCTTATTAAACTTACAATCCCTTCCCCCCAGTCTTCCTTTTTTCTTTTACATACCTAAAAAATGTCTTGTCCCCTTTTGTTAGTGCCTTGGCTATTCTCTCTCTTCAGTTTGTGCCTTTGCATTCCTTACTGGTCTCCCTGCTTCCCTCTGTTTCCCATGATACACCTCCCTATCCTCTTCCCTCTGCAACTCCTTCTACCTTCTGAATGCTACCCTCTTAGCTTTTACCTTTTCCACAACCTTTTCAAGAACCATAGCTGTCTCTTTTTTCTCTTTGGCTCCCTTGCTTGATGAAGAGGTTTGTTGCCTTCACTGTCTCCCTTTTTAGTTTCCCCCACTTTTGCTCCATCCTCAGTTCATTCCCCCTGCCAGACCATCCCAGAGGCATTCACTCATGTTTTTTAATCTGCCCTCCTGAAGTCCAGGACTCTCACCTATGTGTGGTTTGATTCCACAGCCGTCCCTATATTGAACCACACTGTACATGATCATTGGTCCCCAGGTGCCCCCCCACCTTGATGTCTGAAACACTGTCCCTGTTGGTGAGTCAGAGGTCCAGTATTGCCCCATCATGAGTGGATTCTCTGATTAGCTGCCTGAGGAATGTCCCCTGCAGGAAGTCCAAGAATTCCCTTCTTCTAGCTGAAGCCACAGCTAGAAGGCTCCAGTTTACATCTTACAGATTGAAGTCCCCAAATAGCACCTCCTGCCTTTCTGCCTTCTTGCTAATGGCTTTCATCAGTACCTATTTTTGTTCCCTATACTTTGTTTAAATCTTTTTATACTTCTACCCTAGATAGGGTGGTGCTCCTATTCTCAGTTTTGGTCTACATTTTACCTTCCACCCTTCCCAGCAGCGACTGTTACACAGTAGTGAACAGGTAACTTAGCTCAGTCAACTGGCAGAGTCCCTTGCTTCCTTCTGCTGATGCCTGTCAATTCCTAAGATACAGGCACCCATTCCACTCCTTCATTGTTCCACTCCCTCACTGGGACATGAACGTGCTGGACAGGTCAGAGTGGAAGTACTTTTATAGTGTTCTTGTAAGCAGGCACTAAGCCTCTGTCAGCTCCACCCCCAATTGCACACATTATGCGCAGGGCTTCTTGAATCTACTGTCCCCAAGATTAAACTCCTGAGCCAGTTTCCCTCAGACCACCTGTTACAATTTAAAGCCCAAGTTTCAAAGTGCCCCCAAAACTGCCTACTCATTTCTTCTTTTCTCTCTACTTACCCTGATACTTTCAGTATGCAGAGAAATATAAATAAATAATACAGATTTAAGGTAAAGCTAGGTGCTTTTACTCTTTTCTGTCAACAGAGTCTGGTCTTCCACCACAGGACACCAATTAACCTGACCTTTTAATTCTGCCTTTTGTTAGAAGGCACTAAGCCTCTGCCAGCTCCACCCCCCTAGTAATAATTTAACCGTAGTAACATCAGTACCTGGTGGGATGTATGAACTAGTTAGGCTGATATCGCCAGCCCATCAGTGCAGTGGTAGCACTAGAGCTTATGATACCAGTGACCTGGGCTCAGAAGCAAGCCCAGGTCATTGAGGGCCAGCCATGGGGAGGAGGACTGAGTATCTCAGAGGATGTTGTCCTCCTCTAGAAAGGGAGAACTGCTTGCTCCACTATGACCTACCACTTAGGTGACCAGAGGTGGCAGTGCAGTGGAGCTGCAGTGAGTAGGCAGGTGCATTCTGGCCAGGATTTCTGCACACTTGTGTGCAGATATCTACCTAGCCCTAGCCCATGAAGCACTTGGAGAGGGAACTGGGGAAGAAAATACCTCCTGTCCTGTAAGCAGCATGACGCCATCACTCCTTCACAGGCTGTGCACCCCTCACTGGGCCCCCATCCACAACCCAGTTCTAACACTTCCCAGGCTTGGAGAACCAGGGAGGCTCTGCCACAGGGGGAAATCCAAGGGACAGTGCCTGGTCGGAAGGTATGCCCCGGGGACAGCAAGTGATGAGACTGGGAGGCAAGGATGGCCGATGTCAGCTAGGCAGAATGGCAGAAAGTGCAGTAAATTAAAAACAAAAAGCTAGGATGATATCTTTTCTTAAATATTGTCCCATCTCTGTGACAAGCCTCCCATGAAAGTCTGTATAAAAACCTGTGACTTGGAATGGTGTAGCCCTAGGAACCAGCATAGCCATCCCATGTCCTTTACCTTTCTTGTAACTAGAAGCTATTACTGTTGAGAAGCCCACTCTCTGCGGTTTACTGTGTTCCGAATCTGACAGAGGTGTTTCCTGGAGCAAACTAAATGAAGGATGTGACCTTTTAACTTCAGCAAGAACCTTACTCTACAGTATTTAACAGGGTTGATAAGACAGTTAATATTATGTGAGTAAATTGTTGTTGGGAGCTTAAGTGCCATGGTAGACAGATGTATGGGCATAGAATTGAGCTTACAGAGAGCCCCTTTTACAAAGCAGGAAGTGTGGGACCCAAGAATGGCCAGCATTTGGTCCCAATCAGTCTTCTACCTCTGAAGGGGCACACCTTTCTGTAGTAATTGTTGTTCCCCATTATTATACCAATCATATTAGTTGTGATATCTGTAGCAATATTAAGAATGAGGAAAACATTATAGCAGCAATACAAATGACAAACATCAAACAGGTAAACACAGAACCACAAACAGTGTAACTGTAAGTAAACTTGCCCTCCTAACTTCCATAGAAGGAGGTGGCCTCCAAGGTAGGCGAACTTGAACAATAGTTCACTATTAGGTTGAATGGCCAGTTTCATAGAATCTTAGCTCCACTTGATTATGAGAATGCGTGTCCTCATCTCGGGAACAGGTCTCCTAAAGGTGGAAAAATCCCACCTGGGGATGGGGGAATATCGTACATCTCAAGGTGCAAGGAAAAGTCCAGCACACCTGAGAGGATGAGTAAAGATGTCAGCAGCCAGACTGAGGGTAGGATACTCATGCCATCAAACAAATGGAGTCCCTGCATTATTCAGTCATGTATCTTAAGTTATCTGGCGAGATGGGGAAGAGATAAATGACTGGAGCCTGAGGGTGGGGATATGATCCTCTGAGGGATGATTGCGATTCCATGGTAATACTGAGATTTAATCAATCAATCAATCAATATCTTTATTTAACCAGGCTTAAGTATAACAATGCCTTTACCATGTGCTTCCATCACTGAGGGTCCTGCCGTAAATATGGGAACAGTCATTCTGTATGTATCAGGCAATAGTAGGAAGGTTATCATATCTAAGAAGGCAGCCTGATACCTTAGTTCACCTAGCTGTCATGTTGCATATCTGAGGTTTCCTGGAATACCAAACAAAAAAAAAATTATCCCTTATATGACCACATTCTTAAGTCTGTAATGGTTAGTTTCTGCATATAGTACTTTAGATATAACCCCAGGTGTACATCTCAAAGAAAGAGACCATCTTTTGGACAGCCAGTACTTTATAATGGTCAGCATTGAAATTATTCATAACTTCATTCAGGAGTACACCTATGCTGAGAAAAGTCAGTATGAGTCCTGCATGAGTTTATGAGATAGACACACATAATAAACAATAAACAAAGCCAGTTTAACTGCAAGTGGAGCTTGTCAGTGTCTTATCTGTGAACAGTACAATATTCTGTGCCCTTTACCAGAGTGATGTGAATGTGAAACTTTAAAACTAAGAAGCCTGCAAAGAGAAAAAAAAAGAACTCTTATTCTGCAACTGTGCAGATCTAAGATAATTTGAAGCACATTGAGAATCAGTGGTGAGCAGTGCTGACTAGAGATGTAGCGAAGTAAAATTTCGCCCGTGAAATTGATGCGAAGTGTTTCCGCTAGGCGAAGTGCCCATTTGAAACCCTCACTTTGCCACTTCACATTGTAATTATGACTTTGTGTTGTGCACTCTACCTTATTCCACCTTAAGGCAGAGTGAGAATTCACAAGCAGCCCACACACATCACATGGCTTACACAGTGTAGGTCACATGCTTCAGGCAGGCAGGAGGTTATGGACAGTGGCGGAGCCAGGTTTGGGAGCATTTGAGAGTGGGGGGGGGAATTCAGTCAATTGTGGGCTCCACAATGGGTGCTAAACAGTGAATAAAGATCATGGTGGGGCACCACTACTCATAACGGGGCAGCAGAAGGGGTGACCACCCCCCAGCCCCCCTCTAGCTCCTCCACTGGTTGCAGGCAAACACACTCTCCAACGTGGGCTGACTTGGACGTTTTGCATGGGGTGTGACAAATGGCTTTGTGTATGGCTGGGAGTGGGGTGTGAACGTGTGATCAAGAGGGGTGCACAGGTGAAAAGTCCCCAAATGAAGTTATTTTCCCCATTTTACGTACAGGGGTTGATGTACCACTTGCACTAGACATACTGTATTGACCACCACTGCCACTGCTACTTTGACCACCACTTGACAAGATTTCTGAATCATAATCCTCCCCCTCATCATGCCTGTAGTAATCCTCTGGTGTTATTTCATCGTTACTGCAAACATTCTTACTTGGTCTTACACTCATGGAAGGGGATAACATGCTCAGTAAGGTTGATGACGAGGGTAAATGCCCCACTATGGCATTAGCTGCCACCTGGTGCCAAGTCCACAGTGCCATGTGCCTGTTCTTGAGATGTGTATGCTGGCCCCCATGCCCAGATGACTCCCCTTTTACCTCGACTCACACATGAATGGCAAAGCTGGCAGATTGCAACTGACTCATCATTTGCATCTTGGACAAAAAAAAAATCCCAAACAAGGGTTTGTGATCCCTTTTTAACATAGCCCTGATGCTGCTTATTGGACTCTCTTTTTTTAACCCCTAAAATGGGTGGGTGTGCTACATGATTTTTCAGGCTGGACACACTTGGACTCCAACTGACCACCATGACTACCTATGATTATTACTGGGTCATCATCATTATCATCAACAGGAACCGCTAAATCACAACTTTTTTGGGAGGGAGGGGTTAACGCCAACAGACCCAGACACAGCCACTTTGACTTTCTTTTTCTCCATGTCCCAACTGGGGTCACTGACATCATCATCATATTCATCAACATCATCCACATTTTCAGCTTGGATGCTGTCATGTGGAGAACATGTTCCAACCACAGCATCATCATCATCATCCCCTGATATTTTTGCGCCACAAGTGGGATCATTGGATGGCAAAGGCATGACCTCAACAGTGCTGGAAGAAATGTGACATTGTGAATTATCATTGCCAGGATCAGAATCATGTTCAGCTACCATGGGGATGTTAATGGGAAGTATGACATCAACTACACTGTCAGTCACAGCTTCAGACTCAACTATGTTGTTTGAAATGGTTAACTGGTCAGAAGTGGAACTTGAGGCAGCAATACTCATGCCAGTAGAAACTGTACTAACACCACCAGCTGGTACATCATCTCCTCCAGCTATGAGTGAAGCTACAGATTGCGCTGTAAAAAACATTGCTGGAGAAATCCCTTTACTGACATCAGCTATGCACTTCTGCGTACTACCACAGCCACAGACAATCTTGCCACTGGCAGCAGTGCCATGGCCAGAAACAGCTTTGCTTGCACATCTCTTTGCAGGCATTTTGTGAGACCACCAAGAAAATTCTAAACAAATTTAGATTTCTGAACTTTCAGTCTGGGCTGGTGGATGTGAAGCCAAACACTCACAACTGTAGTTTGCAGACAGAGATTGGGCACTAAACAGATGCAAAAGCACAGACAGATTAAGATTGCACTGTGCAATCAAGAAGAGATGCAGACGCAAAGTCACAACAACACCTTAACCAGTGCTCACAAGCCACAATTCAATCTTGAAAAGAATATCTTTTGCTGGTTTGGGGGGGGGGCAGTGCATCTCAATAACAGTCCAAAACCAAGATACCACAAAGCAATACAAAATCACTCAGGTGCGGTGGATAGCAGGTTCACACTGCTGCAATTACTCTGTGGCACAATAAAACATGTCTGATTTGACGGCATGCATCACACACACACTACAAGTAATGCGTAGCAAATTGAAAACTTCAGTAATATAACCAAATATTTTAAACAAACTGAAATTATACACTGCTGCACCACAACAATCAGCAAAAAATGTCAAGAATTACTGCAAATATTATTGTGTATACATTAACACAGTTATATAAGAAAAATATAACCAAAACAGAAGGATTGCCTTTTTCTCCCAGTTAATCTACTTCCACCACAGATACACCCCTCCTCCAAAGGACACTTCACAGTACACAGACCGAATGTTCTAAATTAACATTCAAAATCCACACACAAACAATAAACACTCAATGATATGAGCACAGGAGGGTTTCCTACAATCAATGTACTAAATTTTGAGCCAAACAAATGACTCAAAAAGGCATTTTTAACAGCTTTTTGAGGTTTTGAATCGCAGAACTCTGAGAGCAAACTGTCTCCAGCTACCACTACACATACACTACCCAGAACTGAGGCTGTGCAGAACAATCTAGAGCCCATGTGACCTGCAATCCCATAAATCACTGCAAAATTCACCTTGGAGCTCAATTACAAGGCAAATTGATATGAAGTATATTGATTTCAATGTACTTTGCCTCAAAATTGGTGGAGAAGTGGTTTGGGGAAGGTGGAGTAACGTGAAGTCATTGGTTTCAATGGACTTCGCGTTCCTCATTATGACATGAAGTACTCTGCTTTGCGAATTACTTCGCGGATTCTGCATGTGGAGTGAATTTTGGCCACTTCGTCCACCACTAGTTCCAACCACTTTCAGGTGTCAGGGAGAGTTAAGTGGAAAGGAAATTTTATTGTGCCAAAAACTAAGGCCTCAGCCAGGATGGAGGTCCCTTCCCCCTGCCTACCTAATGATTTATGCCACCATCTCATATATAGTGGTTATGTCTGTTCAATATAACCAGAGAGTGTATTCCTGAAAGCTACACTGATGTATAGTTTACAAGCAGGCAGCTGCTGAGAGGATTTGAGAGTTGTATTTATTGTGCAGGTGATTTAAGGTGAATCCCTACAGTCTCTGCAGTGGTAACTGCCATGTTGTAGCACAGTCCCCCCACCCGCACAACTGAGCAGCCAGTTTTCTCCATAGATTAAGTTAACTGGTGGGCAAGAAAGGTGAGAGACCCCTACTATTCAATTCAATTTAATCCCTGAACCCCCGCAATGGCAGCCAAACCACTCACTCATGATGCCTCCCGTTAGTCAAGTGGTCAGCTGGAAAATCAGTACTCAAGTCTCATTCTATGGGAGTGCATCTGAAAAAGTTTCAAGAGTCCTGAGAAGCACTTTGGGATTGCAAGTCCCCAGTAAAGCACGGTCAATCAACAAATATTGCTAACCAGAAGGTTCAAGTTTTATAGAAGGCATGCAGCAGATTCTATACGTCCTTGAGTGTAATTGCCATGTTTCTTTTGATCTTGCAAACACATCTGAAGAGTGGCAGGGATCTTCTTTGCAGTATCTTGTCTGGGTTGAGCTCAGTGTGGCTTTGTATGTTTTATGCATGCTTTCTAAGATCTATTAGGGTGGCATCTGGGGATTCATAAAGGATGGTTTCATTCTGATAGAACACCCTTATTTTGCCGGAATGGTGTGTGGTAGCTTAGTTGTTTCACCCGTAAAGCTGCAGGATGGGTCCCAGCTTCTTCCTCTTCTACATTACCACTGCTGAATAACCATTGTCAGGATAAATGCGAGTGCTTACATAGAAAATTTCCTTCTGCTTCCTCATCCCCATCAGGATCTTTTGTTTGGTAGCATAACTTAAGAAGTAAAGATCAATCAATTGAGGCTGTTGTTATTTGTGGGAAGAAATCAGCTCTAGGGCACAGTGTGCTCTTTCTATTTTAAAATCGAAATTATCAGCTTGGGGGGGGGGACTTACCAAATTTGGAAATCTATGCAAATGCCGCCTGCCTAAAAACTGTGTTTTTATGGATGGCCTCCCAATACAGGGCACCATGGAAGAATATTGAATTCATCCTCAATGACCTCCACAATGTTGAAGCCATATTATTCATTACAAACAAATATTCACCCCCTCTGTGGCATTTTATGCCATGTACTTCCAAAACCTTAAAGATGTGGCTACAGCTTAGAAGCCATCTTAAATTTGAAGAAATATTTTATTATTACAGACTAATTTCTTCGGATGACAACTTTCTCCCAGGTTGCATGGATCTAGCATTTAAACTTTGGTTTAGATTGGGTTTACATAATCAATCAATCAATCAATCAATCAGTCTTTATTTATCCAGGCAAAACACCATTGAGACAACTCATTTACAAGGTGGTCCTGCTCAGGTACAAACAATTACAGTACAATAAGGAAATAGCATGTGCACAAGGCAATCAGTTACAGAGTGAATGGAAACAGTTATTCATATACTAATAAGTTATACATTTAAAGGCCAATTCCATTGAACAATGTTCTGTAAGAGGGTAACCATTTAAAATAGAGAATAGTTTGCACATTTTTTTTTATACAAATAGTACAGCATCAGTTGGGCAATAATTTATGTGGGAGAAGAGGAAGGAAAGATGAAGGGGAGAGGAAAAAATAAGTAAGGAAAAGCAGCCAGAGTCAGTAGGGTGTAAGGGTAGAGTGTTGTTAGCGAATACAGTTGCACGTTTCTTTGAAGGCCTGCTCAAAGAGTTTTTTAAAGAGGGTCAACTTTGCCGGAAGGTCAGTTTTCAACATTTTTTGCACATTGTTCCAGAGCACAGGGAGAGAGTGACTTATAGCCGTTCTACCAAATCGCGTTCTGACCTTGGGAATAAGGAGGAAGGTATACGAAAGGCTTCTTAGGGAGTAGTTCCTTGCAGGACAGGCAGGGATGCAATCAGAGATATATTGCAGAAGCGTATTTGTTAAGGCTCTGAAGGTCCAGAGAACTGCATTTCTCTGATGTCTGAAGTTGAGAGAGCTCCATCCTAACATAGTGTAAAGGGTGCAGTGGTGGGTGGAGTATGGTGCACCAGTTATGAACCTGATAGCCCATTGGTAAAGAGTATCAAGTTTCACTAGGGCCGAACTTAGGGATTGCCCATATAGTATGTCACCATAATCTAAAAGTGGCAGGAAGGTGGTTTGCACTAAACGAGTTTTGGTCTCCTGTGAAAGTAGATGCTTGATCCGGTAGAATATACCAAGTCTCTGTTTTAGATTTTTTAATAGTTCCTCAATATGTTCTGTGAAGGATAGCCTGTCATCAACCCAAACCCCCAGGTATTTACATTTTGATATGATTTCCAGAGACTCACCTAGCAGTGATAATGATTGGGGGGGTGGAGCTTGTGGTGCTATGCTTGGGTGCGATAGGTGAGGGAGTGAAACTCATAGCTTTAGTTTTTTTTTGCATTTAATAGAAGTTTTAAATGCAAAAGGTTTTTCTGTAAGAGGTTGAAGTAATTCTGGAGGTCTTTATAAGCTAGTTTCATGGTAGGTCTATTTATGTACAACACTGTATTGTCAGCAAATAGGTGGATGCTTGATGACGTGATACCAGTGTTTAGATTATTAATATAGATGGCAAACAATAGTGGGCATAGGATGGAACCTTGAGGTACACCCTTTTGGAGGATTTTCATTGTAGATAGATTGCCAGTTGATCTACACCATTGATGTGTATGGTGTCAAGGAGCAGTTCATTGTCCACTGTGTCAAGGGCTTTACTTAAATCCAGGAACAATGAGTAAACATAGTTTTTAGAATCCAGTGCTGTCTGTCAGTCATTAGAGACCTTAGCGAGTGCCGAGATTGTGCTATGGTGGGATTTAAACCCAGATTGGTCCAGATTTAGAAGGTTATACTTCTCTAGATGCTGTCTGAGTTGTAAGTTCACTACCTTTTCCAGAAGTTTTGACAATACAGGAAGTAAGGAGATTGGTCGGTAGTTATTTAGATCACTGGTGTCTCCAGATTTGAATAGTGGGATAACATGGGATGTTTTCCATAGGGCAGGGAGCGAGCCTTGCATAAGGGACATATTAAACAGATGGGTGATCGGGGATGCCAGAACATAATATCCTAACTTTAGATAGTAGGGTTCGATCAGGTCCGCCCCCGCACTTTTCCTAATATCTAAGGTCAATAGGAGGTCCTAAACATGCTTCACTGTGACAGAGCAGAAGGAGAATGTTGCAGCAAGGTTTGGCGTGCTTGATCTGAGCCATTCAGGTTTCTGGTCACATGACTAACCCAGAGGTTACTGGCCAGTGAAGAGTCGAAAGCAAGACCTGTTGTGGCAAAGTGATTATTAAAAAGCTCTAAAATCATTTGTTTGTCGGTAGTAGTACTGCCAGACATGGAGATTTTATGAGCAAGAGAATTGGGTGGAGAGTAACCTTCCAGATCTTTTAATGCTTTCCAAAATTTGTTTGCATTCTTTGAGGAGGATTCGATTTCTGACTGGAAATAATTTTGCTTTTTTGGTTCTAGTTAGCTTGGTACACTGGTTTCTAGCTGCTCTAAAGGATGCCCAATCAGCTGCAAGGTTTGTTTTTCTTGTCTTTTTCCATAGTGCATCCCTATGCAGCAAGGCAGCTTTTAAGCCACCTGTATACCATGGACAATTTTTCTTCTTTGTTCTAATTTTTAGCAGAGGGGCATGCTTATCTATGGTCCCGAGCAGAATGTTTTGGAAGGCCTCATAGGCAGCATCCACAGGTGGTGCCAGGTAGAAATCCTGCCAATTAGCATGATGGAGATCACTACAGAAAGCAATTGCTTCAAAATTCCTGTGGCATCTCTTGTAGATATACCTGGAAGATGATATTGCTTTTGGCATGGTCCTCACACATGCAATAGCACAGTGATCACTGATGTCATTAAAAAATACACTTGAATGAGTAAACAGTTGTGGTTTATTAACTAAGATTAGATCCAGTAGTGATCCATTATCAGGGTTTTTAATGTTAGGCCGGGTCACTTCAGATATGAGCTGAGAAAACCCATGCATATCACAGAGCTCTTTTAATGGCTTCAATGCTGGAGAAAGCCAATCCATACTGAAGTCACCCACAATGATAGCCTCTGAGGGTAAGGTATTTAGTATATCATTTAGATGTTTCAGTATTTTTAACCCTGCAGTGGGAGGCCTATAGCATCCAATTATGAGGAGAGGGACTGATTGGGCAAGCTGTACCTTTATAGTAAGACATTCAAATTCCTTATTCATTGTGTTCGAGTCTAATAATGAGAAAATATACCTGTCCCAGATGTAGACAGCTACACCCCATCCACTTGTCGGTCTATCCACTCTAATTACATTGTATGAGGGAATTTTGATTTCATAGTCCTGTGTAGCGGACTTCAACCATGTTTCTGATACCACCAGAACATCAGGGCAGGTGTGGTTGATCCAAGTTTGGATAGCATCAAGTTTCCTGATCAAGCCGCAGGCATTGATGTGAATAAGACTCAGTCCTTTCAATTGACTGAGCTGAGAAGGAGCTATAATAGTGAGAGGGGGTCCAGGGTTGAGTTCAATGTTACCTGCACAGATAAGCAGTAAAACGAGAATTTTCTTCAGAGCTTCCAGGAGCATCTTAGTAAAATGAGTTTTTCTTCTTTTGTGGAGAGTAGGTTCAAAGGTTGGGGATGACTGTGCTTGACTAGCCAGAGGTCCCAAGCTAGCATATAGGAGAGTCCTAACTGATAGGGTGAATATGTGTTCATGAGTAAATAATGTTGTGAAGTGCTTATTGTAACTTGTATAAGGTGACCCAGTGCAACCTGACATGCAAAATTAGGTGTCCTTCACAAGGGAGGTTTTTGGGGCATCTCAAGATATAACAGGCAAGGCTGGTATTGCCTGGATGCCTCATTATAGGCGGCAGTAAAGTTGTCTTTGTGCTGGTCGAGGGAATATTTGATCAATAGCACTAGGCACATGAGTATTGGAAGTAAGGTCTGCATTTTACATTGAAGGCTAATTAGTAGCAAAGGGTAGTGCAAGTGTGAGTAATAAACTCAACAGCTTTCTTTGCCAGGCTAACAGATATGTGTGTGGGACTATGTCTTTTTAATGGAGAGAACACCCTGAAAATTATGTTTTTTTTCCTTTTACTAATAGCCAATGAGGGATTAGCACACAGTAGGATGGGGGAGGAGGTGTATTTAATGAATAGCAGTGGTGGGGGAGGGTAGGTGGGAGAAAAACCCTTATTCAAAAGTTCCCTCGCTATTGTTCAGCTAGAAGATCTAGCAAGGCAAGCTCAGAGCATGGGGCTGTGAGAGTCAGCCAATCAGTGCAAAAGCTGTAGCCTCTTCAACCAATGGCAGTTGGCTTCACTTGGGTTTTAGCCAATCAGGGCTTCAAAATGCTTCCCCAGTCCATGACGGACAGCTCACCTGTTTAGGAGCTTTGGGCATCAGCTACAGGGACAGGAGTGGCCGGGCCCGCTTGGAGAGCCACAGCCAGAGAGTTCTTCAGAGCCTGAGGAGTCTGCTCCTGAAATACAAGGAGTAAGGGCAAATTAATAGTCTGTGGGAACAAAAGAATCTTACAGTTCATCTCAGGGGCTGCAATAAGCTAAAATAGTTGTAAATCAGGGGGTGGAGGCAACAGCTACAGCACAAAAGGGGGTCGGTCAGATGGCACCATGGGCCGCATCCAAGTGACTGTAGCGTGTACTACGTGAAGGGGTAGGAAGCTTAAAAAACTTTAGGGGAGAAGGAGCGAGTGAGAGCAGGCAAAGGAAATTACTGAAAAATAGCAGAGAATTTGGCAGCTGGCATCAGAGAACTCAGGGCAATTCTACAGGATCCTAATACAGAAGAGTTATATTCATAGCAGTGATACAGGCTGTCTTTCTAATACATTTCCCACATCAGACCATTCCCAGCTGCATAATAAAAAAGCTATTGTTCAGAATCACAAAACCCTTATTCAAAAAGTTCCCTCACTATAGTTCATCTAGAAGAGCTAGCAAGACAAGCCCGGAGCATGGGGCTATGAGAGTCAGCCAATCAGCGCAAAAGCCGTAGCCTCTTCAGCCAATCGTAGCTGGCTTCACTCGGGTTTTAGCCAATCGGGGCTCCAAAATGCTTCCCTGGTCCATGGTGGACAGCTCATCTGTTTAGGAGCTTCGAGTGTCGGCTACAGGGACAGGAGCGGCCGGGCCAGAGTCAAGTAATGGCCTCTGAGGGTGTACTGTACTTCCCCTTTATGTCACTTTGAGGCACTTTTGGTCTATCCATAAGGGATAGGTACAGATACTTGCAATTTAGGGAGTACATACAACATCAACATGTGTCATTAACTAAACTCCGGACACTGACACTGCCCCTGTTGAAAATGATAGCTGGCCATAACGTAGGTGCCCCAGAGGACATTTAATTGTTCAATTATATGGAATTTTGAGAGAAAATCTGGGGGATACCACTCAGTTGGTACTAGAAAAGTGGAGCACTGTGCTGGGTTTGTCAGTTTCGCTGGCAGTATGGACAAAATCTGCTCTCCCTGCAATTAAAATTACATCCACGGTGGTGTGGAGAGAATTTGCATGGAAGTGCCAGTATTGATATTTTAGAGCTCCGGCACTTCTTGTAAAATACCTACCACCAAGCTATGGATCCTGTTGGAGGGGTGCTGCTGCCAATTGGCAGATCTTGGTCATGTGTTTTGGTCATGTCCCCTATTGGCCTCCTTCTGGTGTTTACAAAATGAATTGAGAGACTGCCTGGGGGAAGTGGTGGAGTTATCTGAGGATCCTCTTATCTATTTGGCCCACCCATCATCCTCCCTGGCATAAAACTTTGTTACCAAAATTTCTTCTGGCGGCAAAATAATCAATCACCAGGTGATGGATGAAATTGGTCATCCCTACTGCAGGGGAATGGAGAGACACTCTAGGGGCAGTTTACAATCTAGAGAAATTAACGGCAAGTCTTGATGATAAACTCCCCTCCTTTAATTTGAAATGGCAGAAATGGATCTGTTATGTGACCCAGCTAGATAGTGGTTTTGTTCCATAAACTACTCATCCACTGTGAGGGGGTGGCCACCTCCACGGCCGGGGGGGGGGGGCAAGGGTGTTTCTACTTTGTGTAAAACTTAAAATGCTATACTTACAGCTGGAATCTGTGGAGATGTCTTATGACAATCAGATGACTATACTTAGGAGAAAGTGACTAATATAAACTACCATGCTCTGTGCTATTCATGTAATGTTGCAGTTATCTGTGGCATCTGTCTACACTTGTTGCTATGGTTTCCTGTGTGTTTGTCTCTTCAATAAAAAAAAAAAATATATATACATATATATAAAATCGAAATTATCGAGTAAATCCAGTTTCTGCCAAAAAAAAAACATTTCTAGGAATGCGATGAGGTTGGAGCCTTCTACTGTTTTATAAAATCCATAGAGTTGAAGATTTTTCCAACATGACCAACCCTCCAAGTCCTCATACTTTGTCATTAATGTCAGGATTTTGGTCATGGCATCTAGGAGGAGTTTGTCCACCTGATCTGCCTGCGTGTCTAGCTCGGAGGTGGCTTGTTCATGCTCTGTTGTCTTTTTCAGGGCAGCAATGTCGGTGTGCACCTTGGAGAAGTCAGATTTCATTTCAAATTGAAACACCATTAAGTCTGCTAATATGATGTCCAGTTTCTTTTTTTTTTTTTTTTGCTCCTGGTGGGAAAATTAGAGGGACCAGCAACTGCCATGCTAGACTTGGTAGAGGCCTCGCATGCCAAGTCAGCTGTATCCCAGACATTTGCATCTACTGAGTTTTCATTACTTTTGTAGGTAGTTCTTTTCTCCATGAATAAAGGATTGCCTTAGGAAGCAGTAGTAGTTTTTGGTGAAGTTTGGTTTGGTTGAAAGCCGTTTTAGGAGATTTACCGAAGGGAGCTCTAAACTAGTCAGTCATCTCAAGCACTGACATCACTGGAAATGAATTAAATTATATCTTAAACTGAAGCTGAACCTTAATAGCGATGTGTACTTTCATGTTGAAAGTCTACCTAATAAAATAATGGCTAATAATTAAAGTTAAATATGTAATTTCACTATTCTTAAACTCTTTAATCACCTTATCTAACTGTAGAATGGGAACTAAAGAGGTGCTCTGATCATAGTAAGTTTGCAGACTTCCTGAAGCTGGTGCTGCTCTGCCTGACTACAGAACCGACCTACATTATAAGCAGGGCGTCAAGTTCTCCACAGCACTTCAGGCCTGATATCTGTAGCACGGCTTCTAGGCATCTGCTGCAGAATCGCTGCATGCCTGTGGCATGCATTATTTGTTTCTGTGGCAGAGTGCAGTCCTTCCATTGAAATATACAGACAAAGAATTTGTCAACAGAAAAGGACTGCTTGGCCCACCCAGTCTGCTCAGATGTCCCCTGCCTAATCTGTCTTTGTAGACCCTAACTGGAGTATTTACTCACATTTCTCTTAAGCCCCTCCCCTCCTACTTCATTGCATGCTCTCTGGCCCTGGTACTCTTACTCATTTGAAAGAGATTCTGCTTCTGCATCGTGTTCACCCCTGTGAGGTACCTGTAGGTCTTTATCATGTTACCTCTTCTTGCTCTTCTTTCTTCCAGGGTGTACATGTTGAGATCCCTTAGTTTCTCCTTGTAGGGCTTCATGTGCAACCCTACATCATTTTAGTTGCCCTCCTCTGAACTGCCCCCACCTTGTTTATGTCCTTTCTGCAGTGCAGCCTCCAAAACTGTACACAGTACTCCAGGTGGGGTCTCACCAGCGAGTGATATGGTGGCAACCTTATCTCCCTCCACTTGCTGCAGAAAAGCCTCCCTATGTGCCCCAGCATCCCACTAGCCCTACCCACTGCTTTGTCACATTGCCTTTCCACTTTGAGGTAATCAGATATGATAACCCCAAGATCCCTTTCCTGTTTCGTTACTGTCAATAACTCCCCCACATTCTATACTTAGGTGTTGGGTTCTTGTGCCCTAGATGCATGATTTTGCACTTCTTGACACTGAATCCCAGCTGTCATGGTCCTGACTAAGCTTCAAGTTTCCCAATATCCCGGTGCCTTCTCTCCACCCTGTCCTGAGTCCCCACCCTATTGCAGATTTTAGTATCATCAGCAAAAATGCATTCCTTCCCTTCCAGCTTTTTTGCTGTGTCACTTATGAAGACATTGAAGAGGACTGCTCCCAGTACTGTGCCAAGTGGCACCCCGCTGATCACTCTCCAATCATTACAGTGAGTGCCCTTAACCACTGTTTTCTTTCTCCTGTCTGTCAACCAGCTTCCAACCCAGTTCATCACTTTGGATACCACCCTTAGGCTGCTCAGTTTCTTTATCAGCCTCCTGTATGGCACAGTGTCAAAGGCCTTGCTAAAGTCCAGATAGGCCACGGCCACTGCCCTTCCTGGTCTATTTCCCTGGTCACACAGTCAAAGAAATCAACCATAGAAACAGAGAACAATAGACATTGTCAGCAGAAAGGAACTGCTTGGCCCACCCAGTCTGCCCAGATGTTACTTATCTATTCTGTCTCTGCAGACCCCACCAGGTCTCCAAGGACCTTCCCTCTCCCTGCCTATTTACCAGTATTTCCCTATGCCTATCCCATGCATGCTTGAAGCCCACCACTGGTTTCACCCCCACCACCTCTGTTGGAAGACTGTTCCAGGTGTCCACCACTCTTTCAGTAAAGTAGAATTTCCTCACATCTCTCTTAAATGTCCACTATTCCAGCTTCATTGCATGCTGACTTGCCCTGGTGCACTTCTTCATTTGAAACAGACACCCCTCCTGTACCCTGTTCACCCCTGTGAAGTACTTGTAGGTCTCAATCATGTCCCCCTCTTCTTCATCTCCTCCAGGGTGTACATGTTGAGATCACTTAGTCTCTCCTCATAGGATTTCTCTTGCAACCCCTGCACCATTTTAGTTGCCATCCTCTGGACTCACTACCCTGTCTATGTCCTTTCTGAAATGCAGCTTCTAGAACTGGACACTGTACTCTATGCAGGGTCTCATTAGCAGCCTATACAGTGGTAGCACTACTTCCCTCCTCCGGCTCATGATACCTCTCCCTATGCTCCCCAGCATCCCACTGGCCCAGCCTATGGCCTTGTCACACTGCCCCACCACTTTGAGGTCATCAGATATTATAACCCAAAGGTCTCTTCCATGCTCATTTGACCATCAGTACCACCCTCCCCATTTTATACTCAGCTGCTGGGTTTCTATGCCCTAGGTGCATGATTTTGCACTTTCTGGAATTGAACCCCAGCTGCCATACCCTTGACAACTCCTCCAGTTTACTAAGATCCCTACTCATTCTCTACACCCCCAGTTGAGTATACACCCTATTACAGATTTTGATTGTAATGTGCAAAAAGACATACCTTTTATTTATTTATTTAATTTATTGAAATGTTTCACCAGGAAGGCACACTGAGCAACAAGTTGAACAACAGATGAATCTAATAGATTTCTTTGACTGGGTGACCAAAGTAGTAGACCAGGGAGGGGCTGTGGACATGGCCTACCTAGATTTTAGCAAGGCATTTGATACAGTCCCACACAAAAGATTAATACACAAGTTAGCCAGCTTTGGAGTGGGTCCCAAGGTGGTAGCCTGGATAAAAAATTGGCTAGACAACAGGACACAAAGTGTAGTAGTAAATGGAGTCCACAGTGAAGAAAGGAGGGTTACTAGCAGGGTACCGCAGGGTTCAGTACTGGGACCTGTCCTTTTTAATGTCTTTATAAGTGACATTGCAGAGGAACTGGAAGGAAAAGTATGTCTCTTTGCAGACGACACAAAGATCTGCAACAGGGTTGATACACACGATGGAGTGGAAAGGATGAGAAGGGACTTGGCAAGATTGGAGGAATGGTCAAATGTATGGCAGCTCAGATTCAATGCAAAGAAGTGCAAGGTAATGCACCTGGGAAACAAAAACCCAGGGGAAGAGTACACAATAGAGGGTGAGATATTGACAACAGTAAAAATGGAAAG
This sequence comes from Neoceratodus forsteri, assembly GCA_016271365.2. Taxonomy (NCBI): domain Eukaryota; kingdom Metazoa; phylum Chordata; order Ceratodontiformes; family Ceratodontidae; genus Neoceratodus; species Neoceratodus forsteri. The sequence goes on along the minus strand of CM028135.1, from coordinate 534,555,356 downwards.
GGACCTGGGGGTAATTATATCAGATGACCTTAAAGTGGGCAAGCAATGTGAGAAGGCAGTAAGGAAGGCAGGGGGGATATTGCGATGCATAGGGAGAGGCATCAATAGTAGAAAACAGGAAGTTGTTATCCCTCTGTACAGACAGTTGGTGAGACCCCATCTGAGTACTGTGCAGTTCTAGAGACCCCATCTCCACAAAGACATAGACAGAGTGGAGGCTGTCCAGAGGAGGACAACCAAAATGGTGCAGAGTCTGCACCAGAAGACATACAAAGAAAGACTAAAGGAGCTTAATATGTATACCCTTGAGGAAAGGAGGGAGAGAGGGGACATGATAGAAACTTTTAAGTACCTCAAAGGAATCAACAAAGTCCAAGAGGGTAGCATCTTTCAGAAAAAGAGATGTGCAAGAACAAGGGGGCACAATTTGAAGATAGAGCCGGGATGGCTCAGAGGTAATGTGAGGAAGTATTTTTTCACAGAGAGGGTTGTGGATGTATGGAACAGCCTCCCTGAGGAGGTTGTGGAGTCAAGAACAGTGGGGGAATTCAAGAATGCATGAGACAGACATAAGGTAGTCCTAGTGGGGGGTAGGAGGAAGTAAGCTGTTGGTTAACTAGGATCTGCAGCTTATCTGTTAGGTAGGAAAATGGGCAGACTAGGTGGGCCAAGCGGTCCTTATCTGCTGTCAAATTCTATGTTTTTATGTTTCTATGTAAGTCACTCATCTCCCAGTGTGACCTGGGTGGAAGGCTTATAAATGCTTATGAACACATTGATGAAGACTAGTCCCAGTACTGAGCCCTGCAGCACCCCGTTTATCACTTTGGAGCCCAGCCCTAGACTGTCCAATTTCCTTATCAGTCTCCTATGTGGCACCATGTTGAAGACCTTGCTAAAGTCTAAGTAGGCCACATCCACTGCCCTTCCTTGGCCTATTTCCTGGTCACCCAGTCAAAGAAATCAGTCAGATTCATCTGGTATGACAGCCACCCCATAAATCCATGCTGCCTTTGGTCTTGTAGTCTGTTGGATTCAAAATATTTTGGTAGCCTTTCTTTGAACAGGGTTTCCATTAATTTCTCCACCACTGCTGTGAGACTGACTGGTCTATGGTTGCTAGACACCTCCTCTCTGCTGCCACATTTATGGAGCAAGACTACGTCAGTTCTCCTCTACTTCTCTGGAACCTCTCCTGTTTCCAGTGAGTTGTTGAATAAGGCCATAAGTGGTGCAGCATGCACCTCCCTCACTTTCCTTAGCACGCTTGGGCATATTTTGTCTGGTCCCATGGCTATGTCCTCTTTCAGATTTGCTAGTCCCTTCAGGACTCTTTCCTCTGTAAATGGACTTGTGTCCACCCCCCGCAGTGTTCCTGCTGCTCTTCAGTGGTCTGTTGCCCTCTCTCTCCATTGTAAAGACTGAGCAGAAGTACCTGTTCAGGATGTCTGCTTTTTTCTGATCCTCCTCTGTGCAGCCTCCTTCTGTCATCCTCTTTATCATCACAGTCCTTCCCCTTGCCTTCCTCTTCTTGCTTGTGTACCTGAAAAAAAGTACTTTCCTCTTTTGCTATCCCTTTGGTTATCCTTTCCTCTGTTTTTGCCTTTGCTTACCTCACTACCCTCCCTGCATCCCTCTGGTTTACCTGGTACAGCTCCCTATCTTCCTCACTCTGTACCTCACTCTGTATTTCTTTCTACATCCAGAATGCCATGCCACCCTTTTTTCCTTCACTTTCATGGCCACTTCCCTAGAGTACCATAATGATCTTTTTTTCTGCTACTTTTACTCACTTCATTCATGCAGAGGCTGGTTACCTTCACTATGCCTTCCCTTAATTTTCTCCACTGTTCCCCTATGCCTCCCTGGCAATTTACCTTTGCTAGGCTAATTCTGTGGCAGTCTCCCATTTGTTTAAAATCTGCCCCCCTGAAGTCCAGAGCCCACGACCTTGTGTGGTTTACCTTGGCACCCATCTTAATGCTAAATCCCACTATATAATGATCACTGGTCCCCAGGCAACTGCCCACAGTGACGTCTGCAATACTGTCTCTGTTAGTAAACACCAGGTCCAGTATTACTCCATCTCTAGTGGGTTTGGTGACTAGCTGCCTGAGAAATGGCCCCTGCAGGGAGTCAAGTATTGCCCTGCTTCTAGCCAGAACTGCAGCTAGAATGCTCCAGTCCATATCTGGCAGATTGAAGTCTCAATCAGCAGCATCTCCCCCTTATTTGTCATCCTTCAGATGGTTTTCCCTAGTGTCTTATTCAAATCCTTCCCCTGTGCTGGAGGTCTGCATATCGCCCAGTGTAAATAATGGCCCCAGCTCCTGTCTCCATGGTGACTCACTGCACTTTCACTACCTCTAGGTTCCCTTGTACTTCCATAGCCCTGATACCTTCCATCATATGCAGAATGGACCATCTCCCCTCCTTCCTTCCCTATCTCTTCTTAACTGAGAGTAGCATGGTATGGCCATTCCCAGCCATGATTTTCAGTGTACCATGACTCAGTTATTGCCACCAGGTCCAGTTCTGCCTCCACCATGATGGCTTCCTAGTCTGTAATTTTATTTCCTAATCTCCTTGTGTTGGCTCACATGGATCTCCAAACTGTGCTTTCCCCCTTCTTGCAACCCCCCTTTCCTCCTCCTTTATGCCTTGGATGATCCCAAAACTCCCCTTGATCCTCTTTCCCTCATTGCTCCCTCTGTGTCTTGTCTTCTCTATAGCTCTTTTTCTGCATCCTTTGTTCTTATCCCCATTGTCCTCTACATTGTCTACATCCCATTCATCTTGCTCCCCTACATTGGGAGAGTTTTTCCCCTCAGGCTATCCCTCTTTGTTGATGCATCCTGTAGGGAGAGGAGGCAGTTTACACCTCCCTTGTTAAAAAAGCCTCTTCCTTGGCTAGTTTAAATGCTCATTCAAGTGACATTTAAACCTCTCATTGAGGACTGAGATCCCCCTTTCCAGAAGGATACAGGCCATCACCTCTAGAGGTTGGCCTTGAGTCCCCAATGAAGCTGAAGCCCTCCTCCCTCCACCATGCCTTCAACCAACTGTTGAAGTTCCTGGTGGAGAGTTCCGTATCCTCCTTTCAGCCATACACAGGTAGCACCTCAGTGAATGCCATGAAGGGGAACTAGCACTCTTCTGAACGTGGTCCTCACTAACAGGCCTTGCTGCGTCCACAATATTCAAATCTTCCCGGACTGCCTTAGTGACCACTCCCCAGTTCTCTTCAACTGGGCAACCTCCCTGCCCAAGCCCTCTGTACATACCACTCGTCGGCAGCGGCTTAGACCTGGTGGGCTGAAAGACTTAAAACTTTACCTAGGCCGTACTGATTGGTCCCCCGTTATTAAGCACCCCTGACATTGACAAGGCACTCACCTTCTTTGTCCGCACCTTTAACTCTGCCTGCAACATCTTTGCACCCTTAACTTCTCATAGATCCAAAGTAAGACACGCCCCATGGGTCACCCCTGCCTTACGCATACTTCTTAAGCAATGGGATAACTTATGGCACATCGCTGTTGAAACTGCAGACAGACAGGCCTACGCTGCTGCCCGGAATAAGTGTACTTGGGCCATCCGCAAAGCAAAGGCCGATTATTACCAAGCCTCACTTACCTCCTCATGGGGGAAACCCAGGTCCTTCTGGGACAATGTCAAGCAGCTAAATGATGGAGCACGCTTCCCTCCACCATCGCTTCTTGACATCAATGGGACTGTCTCCTCTGACCCTGCCCTCATTGCTACTCACCTCAATAATTCCTTTACCGACCTTAGCTCAGTGCTCCCAGGCAATTTCTTCAATCCCCCCATGACTGCCCTCCCATCTCTGCCCCTGTTCCACCTTAGCTGGGTCACCTCTCAAGAAGTCAGGCCATACTGCTTAAAGCCCTCAAAGTGCAATACTATTGGTAACGACTTCCTTGATCCCTGTCTCCCACGTCAGGTCCTCGATCAGGTCATCTCGCCTATCACTTGCCTCTTTAATAAGTCCCTCTGCCTTGGGCAATTCCCCTCTGTCTGGAGGGTTGCTACTGTTACCCCTATTCACAAGGGTGGTGACAGGATGCTCTCAGGTAACTACCAGCCTATTTCTATCCTATCTCCCCTCTCTAAGGCCTTAGAGAAAATTGTGGCTACCCAAATTTCAGACTACCTCGCTAAATATGATGTCCTTTGCCCTGAACAGCATGGGTTCAGAGCCGGTTATAGCACCAATACTGCACTCCTGGAGTTTGCTAACTTCCTTCACACCTCACTTGACTCTGGCTCCCTTGCTGGTGCTGTATTTATTGACCTATCAAAAGCCTTTGATACTGTCTGCATCTCTCCTGTTCGCTACCCTTGCCCATCTGGGCTTTGCCACTGGCCCAGTCTCCTGGTGTGCCAGCTACTTGACTGACCGCTCACAATGTGTGAAAGTAGGTGGTACTCTTTCCAGCACCTGCCCAATCCGCTCGGGAGTCCCCCAAGGCTCTATTCTCGGACCCTTACTCTTCTCCCTCTTTCTCAACTCCCTGCCTAACGTGTGTGCAGGTAATATCCTACTCTACGCCGATGACGCAGTACTCTTTGCCTCCGACAGTAACCCCGTCTCACTCCAGAATTCCCTTCAGCATGCCTACAACTCTGCTGAAACCTGGTTCACTGAGCACCGACTCATCATCAACCTTAAGAAAACTAAAACCATGCTCTTTGCACACCCCCAAAATAAGTCCAGCAACTTTCCTTTCTCTGTCCACTCCACCCGCAATCTCCCTATAGAACTTGTACACTCCTATAAATACCTTGGTATAACCTTTGACTCAGCCCTTTCTTTTCATGACCATATCTCTGCCCTGACCTCTGCCTCCAACGCACGGTTGGGTATCCTTTACCGTCACAAAAAATGCCTCCCCACAGACACCCTCCACCTGGCAGTCACCTCCTCTGTTTTATCCCTAATCGACTACGGCCTTCCTGTCTATGGCACGGCAGACCAGACAGCCCTCCACAAGGTACACCTAACACTCAACAAAGCCTGTCGACTTATTACCAGTGCTCATAGACTCACCCACACCTGTCTTCTTTATTCCATGGCCACCCTACTCAACCTTGATGAGCGCCTCATGTTCCAAACCTGCCAACTTACCTATAAAGCACTCCATGGTCAATCCCCTCCTGATCTAGCTAACTCTATCCACCGACCAATCCTAGTACAAGACCAAGAGCTCCTGCAAACGTGCATTGGTCGCTCCAAGGGCCAGGACCTCCCAAGGCCAAAGGGCTTTCCCCTACAGAGCCCCGTCTTGGTACAACTCCCTCCCTGCTGGAATCACTGATGCTCCTTCGCTAGCATGCTTTAAATACAGCCTCAGAAATCACTTGCTCTCCTCACACAACTGTCGCTGCCCCTAACCTCTCCCCCATTTTCCCCTGACAGTGCTCACTGAGCTGCACTCTTCCTTACTCAGCCCACTCTCCTCCTGCTGGGGCCTCCTTCCATCCTCTACTATCCAGCCACTTAATCTCTTACCTTAATTAGCTGTTAATAGTGTGATGTCCCTCAACTACTTGTAACCTTGACTGACCCCTACTGTTGAACTGTATTGCTGATCTGTGGTTGTCTCCTGTACGTATGTCTTTGTCCTCTATGTGACGAGGTACCTTTGTAAATGAGCCCCCGGCTCAAAGGTTGTTAAACTGATGTTAAAATAAATAAATAAATAAAATGAAATAAATTCAAATCAAATCAAATTAATTTAAAAAGACGCCCAATCCCGAAGGCTCTGGGCGCCACACAAAATCTGTACAGTATGTCATACCGTATACATTACATTACAAATATCATACAATATAATATGCATTAAAACTTAATCACCAAATGCCTGCATGAATAAAAAGGTCTTCAGATGACTCTTAAAGTCCTCTATAGTGGGGGCCTCTCTCACTTCAAATGGCAACGAGTTCCAGAAAGCTGGAGCAGCAACTCCAAATGATCGATCCCCTGCTGATTTCAACCTTGCTCTCAGAACTTTAAGGAGGCCACCACTAGAGGAGCGGAGATCTCGGACAGAGGTGGATGGTACCAGGAGATCAGATAGGTAACCAGGGCCCTGTCCATGTAGGGTCTTATAGGTGAGAAAACCCACCCAAATTCATGCTATTTGTTTAAGACCCCTTCCCCTTCCCAGTTCCCTGAACTTCTGCTACACTATCCTGACTCCATCCCTCACCAGATTATTAGTCCCAAGGTGGACAATGATGTCCAGCTCCCTGCTATGACCTGCCACCCTAGTGAGCCTTAAGATCTGCTCTTCATCCCTTCGAGCTGAAGCGCAAGGTTAGATACCTTACCTCTCTCTCACCTGTCCTTCCTGCTCCCAAGTCTATCCACCTTATGATGAGTCCCTCACCAGCAGCTGGTTTATCTTCTGCTGGGGGCCTCTTCCTCCCACCTGGGGACTGCTCCCTTCTGAGGACCCCTACATCCTCCCTTGCCACTATTTCAGGTGTCTCTTACTGGCTGTTCTGTCCCACCAGAATAGCAAAGGAATTGTATAATGGCATAGGCTAAGGATTTTGCTCCCTACCTGCCTCCCTCTGTGGAACCCACCAAGGTCCAGCCATCCTTCCTCTGCCTAGGCATTCTCTGGGGCAATGGTGGCAGACTTGGTGGCCCCTGGGTTTGGCAAGAGGTCTTGAGCATCCTTGCCAGCTTGGCTCAGAGTCCAGTGATTTCCATCCTCAACCTCAGTCTCCAGAATGTGTCCCAAATGACTGTGGCATCACACACATAACAATGCCCTACTCCCATATTTGAATATCCATGTGCCTTTTTTTATTACTGAATCTAGCCAGTCCCCTTCTGCCTCCTTCCTATACCTGTTTCCTTGTTTCCCTTCCTTTCTGAGTTTGCTTTATCATCCTTCCCCAGGTAGGATGTAGCCTGTTTTTCCTTTTATCAGTTTTTTTTTGTTAGGGGAATCCTTCTCAGTACCCCCCTGCCTCCTTACTCTGCTTTATTTAATTTCTATCCCTTTCTTCCCTTACCTGAAATTGCTAAGACACCTTACCCCAGATAAAGTATCTTCTGCTTTCCCTCTGTTAGCATCTACCTTTGCCTTGGTCCCATAATTGTTATTCTTTGCCTTTAACCTCCCACCTGTAGCCATTTACCGTGCTTCCTTAATAGTAAGTGTACAAAGAACTTGGATTTTCCTTACCTTGTTTTGTGCTCTCCAGCAGAATCTCTTGCTGACAGCAGCCTGCCAATGACTCAGATGCCTTAGGTTACCTGTTGCACTCCTGCTCAGGTTCACTAATGCTCTGAGACATGAATGTGCTAGAACATGTTGAGCAAAGGAGTCTTTTACAGTACTATAGTTAGAAGACACTATGCCTTTGGTAGCTCCACCCCCCTCCCCTCCCCCCCCGTCACACACCTTATTCACAGGGCTTTTGAATGTACTCAGTCCCAAGATTAATCTCCTGAGCTAGGCTCCCCACACTACCTCAGAGGTGGAGTGACACTGAGTATGTGTGTGTGTAAGGCAGCATGGACATAACTGCTCTGCATTCTCATCTGGGCGCTGAGGTTTTCATTTTGTGAAACACAGTTGACTTTGACTCATTCTTTCTTTTTTTTGTTACGTTTTGTTATGGGACTAGTTTCTTTGTGAGTGGAAATTATGCTGTGTGTTAAGAAGAGAGACACTCCGCTTGCTAAGTGTTTTCATGCCACATATTAATGAACATTCCCCATGTGGGGCTCACTATTTCTCCCAAGTCGTGCAAATGGAAATAGCAGTCCCTCTTTAGCTCATTCTACTGTAGGAAGAGCTAACTTATAAAATTTTGGGTCAGAGTATTTGCCAGCATAGCTTTATTTTTCTCATGAACAGACGGACCTTCAGGACACTTACTGCAGTGGTAACACGACTGACCTTGTGGGTGAATAAGGCACCTTTCTGTTCCCAAAGTAAAGAAAAGAAGACCCCACATCAATAGCCAGCTTTCCGACTGATCTTGTGGACATGTAAGTGTGGTCTGTGTTCCTGGATGTAACATGACCAGAAAGTGATTCAGGAAACAGAGAAGAGAAGTTAAAATAATAGCTATTGCTCCACCTAATCATCGTGGTTGGAAACCTCAGTATTTTACATGCTAGCCCTTGTAGCTCATTAGAAAATGGCAATGAATGGCCGGAACAGTGGCACGGAGGAGTGAGGCACTGGATGCTACACCTCGTGCCACACCAGCAACCCAGGGCCAGAAGCGACCTTGAGCTGCTGGGGGTCAACAGGGGAGGGGGAAGGATCTAGTGTCCAATGGACTGCTCTCCTCTCCCAGAGTGGGTCATCATTCTGCTCCTTGGCTGCCCTTGGTGGTGGCTTGGGGACAACATTGGAGTCTGGTAGAGGAACACAGAGGTGTGGTGTGCACATGCCTCCACATGCTGATGCTCATGCTGTGAGGGGGAGGAGAATGTACAGGGGAAAAAAGCAAAAATGGAAGTGGCAGGCTCCATGACTGCCTGGCCACTCCCCATTGTCAGCTCACTGGCTCCTGGATTATGCTCTGTGGGGGGGGATCCTTCCTCTGGCTCCACCATGGGGGAATCCAAGGGAATACTTGCTGGAATGGGGCTGGATTGGGGGCAGATGGATTCAGAAGACAAATCCTCTGGGAGGGCCGTAGCTGCCTTCCAGTTCTGCTAGGTGGAAAAACAGTTGATGAAAAAAAAATAAAAAGAAAATGGTAATGTAAATGCTAGCATCCTGATTGGCTAGCTAGCAGGGTTCCATTGCTGTTCAGGCATTTGTCAATAGAGCTCTGTGAAAAACTAGTATCAGGTGCTCAGTCTCAAGCAGGTATTCATGTGCCAGCTTGAATTTAAAACTTTGTTAGCTGCCATTTTTCCCTCTCACTAAAGCATTTTTTTATCCTGGTTAGTGGGCTCACTCTGGTCCTGACAGTTTGTTCCCCCAAAAGCCCATTAAAATACACGCAAGTGGCACAACAAGCTTTGTTATTTTAAAGTATCTTTTTCTTTTAAATAACAAACTTGCTGCCTAGTAGCCTTGCCGCCTGCACATTCACGCACTGTGACTCTTCAACTGACACACACATATGCTAGCTCGGCTCCCAATGTGTACCTCACACTGAATGTTTTTTTCTTTGATGGGGTGGGGGGACACCACACAATGTGGAAAAAGAGCAGCTGAGTTAAACATGACAAATGAAAAAAAAAAGAGAGAAAGAAAACCAGATAATTTAGACCACTGCCATTTTGCTTCGGATTTCTGCATGCCCACTTTGTGGTTTTACCTACCAGGGTTGTGTATGGTCATGGGCAAAATAGTACCATCTTCAGAACGAAAAGAAATCTTCCATAAACCCAGAGAACTGTTATCCCTAAACACAAAAAATTATGCCAAGAGACTGCATATGTGTGTGTGTCTGTGAAACGTTTAGTAAAAACCCTATCTCTTCTTCTGTACATCACGGAGTGGGTGGTGTGGGGAATATGTAGAAGAGAGTGGCCCTGTGGGGAGGGGGGACAGAACATGAAACAGCACTGAAACGGAGGGACTACTTAACCAACAAAATGTTTTGTTTTTGTAATATTTATATTATTTTAAAACTCAATTTCCTCTATTATTTTATCACTTTAATAAAATTAGCACAAATAGCCATTTTCTAAGTACAATGATACCTGACTGGGTGGGTGGTATTGAGCAATACTGGACCTTCCAGAGGCTATAAGACCCTCCTCCTGTGGCATTGGGCCTCATTATGCCCCTGGGTGGTCTGGTATTGCCCAATACTGCCCATCCTGTTGGGTATTATTGCTCAATTGTTTGTTCTTGTAATAGAAGTTTAACTGGTTACTATAAGTTTAAGCAAGCTCAATATGTTAATTTGATGGTTTGGATGCAGAATAAGGAGACTAACTATAATTTGGGGGCCTGAAGGAAAATTATAACAACAGACATTCAGTAAAACAACAGTAAAAGCTTGAACAAATTATTAAGGTTATCAGACAAAAATTCAAATAAAAGGACAGTCAAATATTGAAAAGAGAGCTAAACAGTAGGCACTGTAATTGTGTTCAGTAGGCACTGTAATTGCTATGGCTAAAAATTATATCCTTTTATATATTTGATTAACGTTTAATAGAGTGTTGTATCAATGACTGTAATTTTGTATGTTTTACATCTTGTAAGATTATTTGTCTAGACGTTTGTAATTTAGTATATTTCATTTTTTGCAATGATATATCTGGTTGGACAAATTTGTTAAAGAGAATGTATTTCCTCAATTATGCTTTCCAATAAATTCTGATTCTGATTCTGAAATAAGATAAAATACAAATGTCTAAATGAGGTCTCTTGTTCAATCACAACTACAGTTCAAAATGCTCTAAAATTTGGTTAAACAAAACATGGCAGCCAAATTAGATACAGCTTCTGATCCAGATATGTATGAAGGCCCTGTAACAACTGGAGATGGAATGACTTTGAGAAGCCCAAGAACCAGTAGACTAAAAGATAAAAAAGAATAGCAGATAGCACAAATTGCAGAGAAGTTACATACCCAGAACTGGATTTAGAGAAAATGACAACTCCTAATTAACACCCTCAGCAGGAGAATTAGTTTAAGCAAGGCCTTCCACAGCAAATGAGTTCCTGAATTTTAATGGAAAAAATGAAAAGCAATAGCAAACCCCTGGCTCAGCTTTAAAAATGATTCAAACAGTGGGCATAAATCAAGAGAATTTTAATCAACTTAAAACATTGCTTGAGAGCATTAAAGAGCTAAACACCAAGATGGATATTCTTGAGAAAACAATGAGCCAGATTTTCAAAGCTTGATTGCAAGCTGTGACAATGGCAGCTTGTACCAAGTGCAGCTGTGTCAGGGATCCTGCACCTGATTCAGTAATGGGCAGTGTCCTGGCAGCTGTGCACTGTTGCAGCTTGTGGCATCAGTGGCAGTGCACCAAACAGATAGCACATCCACCAGTTGTGCTGCAAGTCACAGTGTGGTTGGAAGGCAGCTGCACCCTTGTACATAATGGCTTGCATCCCCCCAAATGCCCGTACTGTACATTGTACATGAATGGGATCACAATATAATATCCTGGAAAAAACCTATTAATTACTGAGGAAAGCTCCCCCATGTGGCTGTATATGTCATTGCTGCACAGGTTCAATCATGGTGGTCTAGTGGCCCCCACCCCAGCAGGTAATGCCCACCACCCCACTCCCTACCCATTCCAAACCCCAATCTGGTGACTGGCATACCCCTCCTCAATTTATGGTGAGAAGGCGGCAGTCTTTTGCAAGGAGGCATGAGAGAGGAAATGAGAGGATCAAGGTGGTAGAGCAATCCTAGATTGACTTTTTTAGTAGTTTGTGACCTACTGCTTAAAGGAGAGTGAGGAGTCTAACAGGATACCCAAGTATTTGAATGACTGCACATATTCAAGGGTATCCCATGAAGAAGACTGAATATGAAGTGTGCCATGGGGTGTCACTTTTCTGGAAGAGTTAAAGAATAGCATTGATTTGTTTTTTTTTTTGGTGTTAAGGACTAGTTGAGTCTTAAGGAACCATTTCTCAAGTGTGTGGAAATCTGATTCCAGGCTGTGATTAAGTCATTGAGTATCACAAGAAGGCCATTATAAAACAGCGTCGTCAGCATAAAATTGTACCAGGGACCCACCACAGTTCAGGGCTAAGTTGTTTATTAACAGAGATAACAGAAGGGGTCCCAAGATTGAGCCTTGTGGTACACCATGGGTAATAGTATTAAATAAAGAAACAGACCTTTACCATTTTACTCATTGGGAGTGGTTGTATAGGTAATTCTGGAACCAGAAGAGTGATAGTTAGTCCAGACCCAAAGCGTGTAGTTCGTATAGCAGAAGGTTATGGTTTACCAAATCAAAGGCTTTAGTTAGATCTACAAATATGGCCCCAGTGTAAAGTCATTTGTTGAGTGAGCTGAGGATGTCTGAGGTTATTTTGGTAAGAGCAGTGAGGGTGCAATAATTCTTTCTGAAACCATGCTGACAATTGAAATGGAGGAGATGACATTCTAAGTAGGATTGAAGTTGGCTGAAAATAAGTCATTCTTAAATCTTCACTAATGGGCAGAGGATTGATGTGGGTCTGTAGTTTTCAACTGCGTGTGTGTCACCCTATACAGTGGAATGCATATTGTGACTTTCCATTTAGCTGGCACCCTTCCAGTAGAAGGGTACTTATTTATCAGATCATGGATGGGAATACTAGGGCTGAAGCTCCTAGTTTAAGAAAATGAGGTTCTAAGGAGTCAAAACCCAGGGAACTTTCTTCCTTTAATTTTAATAATTGTTGCAATACTTCATTGTGTGTAGCTAATTTGAAGTGAACTTCAGGGCAGAAGGAAGCTGTCTGTGCTGGGTGGGGGGATCAAAATTGAGAGAGTGCAATGTGTGAGGTATAGCTAGTGAAATCAGTGAATAAGTGGTTTAAACCATTCGCAATGGAAGTGGGGTCAGGTAGTGTGGTTTCACCAGCTATTACGGTGCTAGGGGAGACTGAGTCGTTACCTTAAATTAAAGTGTTGACTTGTTTCCAGAATTCCTTAGGGTTACTCCCTAAATACAGTCTACAGAGAACTATAATACTTAGATTTTGTACTGCAGAGTTTGCTCTTACATAAATTATGAAGTTGTCTGAAAGTCTGCCAATCGGAGGGGTTGCCCTTTCCTTAAAGTTTTTCCAGGCCGAGTCTCAACAGAACATGAGATGCCTCAGATCCATGCTTAGCCAAGTTGCTTTCAAACCTTTGGACCTCCTTTGTGTTAGGGGAGCATGTTGATTTATTATTCCTTGCAGTGTATTAATAAAGTAGTCTAAGGCCTGATTGATGTCTGGCAAAGCTTTAGGGCCTCAATCAGCAGTGGAGAGAGATAACAGAACGCTGATTGTTGGAAGAGTAACATACAGGGTATTTCTGGATTCTGTAATTTTGGGCAGAGAGTTTGGGCATTTGTTACTCCATAAGCAGAGAAACAGAGAGTGGACGCTAGCACAATCAGAAAGGACATTAACAGATTGCACCCTATGAGGGCAGTTAGAGACTATCCAATCCAGTAAGGAGTGGTTACCTGACTTTGAATTCAGTCTAGTGGGTTCGGGGATATGTTGTGTAAGGCTAGTGTCAGCTAGGGTCGAATGAACTTTGTTTTTATTTTGGTTCAATCAGTCAATGTTGAAATCTCCGTAGAGTATGATATCCTCACTAGGGAGGTCGCAAATGGAAGCTATAAGAGAGGGGATGAAGTTATTAGCATCCTTAAGGGAAAGGTAGAAGCATCCTATGAGAAGTATGTTGAAATTACCCACTGTTAAGGTAAGGAAGATGCCATCTGCTAAGGGAGGGACTGTGCAGGGATAAGCAGCTTCAGAAGCTGCAAAGTGGGACCTAACATAAACGAGAATGCCAACAACTTTTTTACCTAACCTGTACTGCCTAAAGCAAGAGTAGCTATCTAGAGTGACTTCATGCAGTTGGATACTAGGTTTAAGTCATATTTCAGTAATACCCACCACATCAGGGTTATGGAGTGTAACACATGCCTCTACCTCAGCCATTTTAGGGCACATATTCTGGGTATTTAAGTGGGCTATCTTGAGGCCCTTGATGGAGGGGTGGATGTGGACTAATGGAATGGAGGGGTAAATTGTGGTCCAGGGAGTCCAGGGTTCAGTTCATAATTGGCCATAATAAGCAGCAGGAATAAGAGTAATAGTCTAGCAAGTGTGCAGCTGGGACTAAGCCAAGAGAGGTTCTTGGCATACCATGACCCCAGGGAATAGGTTGTTTTCTTTGAGAGAAAGGGAGTGCCAAGAATTAGGAGTGGTTGGACTATGATGGGCTCAGGGAGGGTGAGGGTGGTGGAACAGAGGTGCATCCCTCCAGTTGTACCTCTCCACAATTCATATGCCTTTCAGGAAGACTGTTGTTCCTCTATGGAGGCAACCACAGTGGAGACCAAGGAGGATGCTGGGAACCTCCATAAAGGAGACCCACAGGAGGGTGGCACAGGATCACACAGGGGAGGGAAACAACTCCTGTTGGGGGACTCAATTGTTAGGGGGATAGAACTGGGGAAGGGAGGGGAGATGGAGGTAATGTGCCTGCCTGGCACCATGGTATGGGGGAACAGGAGGTGAATCTTCAGGACTGAGGAAGCAGCTGTAAAGGAGAGGGAGCGGGATGTCATTGTCCACCTAATGACAAATGACCCAGCGGGGAATGGGATCAAAGCTGTGCAGGAGCAGTTTCTGGATTTGGGGAGGGGTCTTGGACAAGTAGCAAGCACGGTAACCTTCTCGGAGGTGCTGCCTGTCTATGGCATGGGTAAGACTAGGGTACTCTGCACCCTGAGATTCAATGAATGGCTAAAAAAAACTGGTGTGGTGCACAGGGTTTTGGCTTCATTGGGGACTGGGGGTCCACCTGGAGGGATACAGGCCTATACTGGCACAATGGTTTGCATCTGTCCAAGAGGGGAACCTGGATCCTATGTGATCGGTTTAAATGCTTCATTGGCAAGCTTTTAAACTAGCCAAGGAGGGAGGTACTGAAAAAGAGCAGGGAATTCCCAGCCTCCCCCCACAAAATAGAGTATGGCCCTAGTTAACACCAAGGTAGAGAGGTCAATAGAGGACAAGACGGGGGTAAATGGAGAAAAAGGCAAAGGCGGTAAGTACAGAGATGGAGTTTAAAGAGGTAAGCCCATCAAAAAATGTAGGGCAATGAGTACCAATGCCAGTAGTCTGGGTAACAAGCTTCCTGAACTAGTGGCCTTAATGGAAGATAGATGCCTGGATATTGTAGCAGTCACAGAAACCTGGTACACAGAGAAACATGACTGGGATGTCAACATACTGAGGTACACAATCTATAAGAGGGACAGGGAGGGTAAAAGAGAGAGGAGGAGGAGGAGGAGGAGTAGGAGTAGCTCTCTACATAAGGGAAGGGATCAAAGCAATGGAACTAAAGGGTAAACAGGGAGGAGAGCAGGCACTGTGGGTCACCTTGGAGACAGGAAATGGTACCACAATCTGCATGGGGGTTGTATACAAATTCCATCTTGGGGGGAGGAAATGGACAAGGAAATGATAGGACACATCCTTAGAATGGCATAGAAAGGGGAGATATTGTTGATGGGGGACATGAATATACCAGATGTTAAATGGAGCACATTTGCTGCAGCCACATCCAAGAGCAGAGTCATTCTCAATGTCCAACAGGGGGCATGCTTCAGGCAGCTAGTGCTGGAACCCAGTCGGGAGGCAGCAGTCTTAGACCTGGTACTCTCAAACGTGGACAGAGGATCTCAGATTTAGAAGTGGGTAGCCATCTGGGAACAAGCAAACATGAGACAGTGTGATTCACAATAAATATAGCCATAGAGTCAATCCATACAAAAGCAAGAGTACTAGACTTTCAGAGGGCTCACTTTGGCAGAATGGGAGAGTGCCTAAGGAATGTGCTAGCAAAAGGGCAGGAAGGAGGGGTGAAGAAACAATGGGGGAAAATCAAAACTCCCATCACAGAGGCAACAAGCCTTTGTGTGAAGCAAATAAATAAAACAAAATGAAGGGAAAAAACACTATCATTCTTAAAAGAGGTGGCGGGGAAGGTTAGGGAGAAAAAGATAGCATTCAGAAAGTATAAGGAATCACAGAAAGAGCAGGACAGAGAACTCTATCAGTTAAAGCCGAAGGAAGTGGGGAAGGCAGTCAGAATAACAAAGGGCCAAACTCAGGAAAATATAGCTAACTCAGTTAAGAAAGGGGATAAAACCTTTTATAGGTATATTACTGAGTGAAGAAAGACCATGGGAGTGATGGTGAGGATTAATAAAGTGGAAGGGGTGGACAGAGGCTGACAGTGAAAAGGCAGAGATACTGAATGGATATTTTGTTCAGTATTCACAAAAGAAGAGGAGGGGGTATACCTAAATCAAACAATAGAAGCACTCTGGATGGAGTGGGTCAATACCAGTCCATTCACAGGAGAAAGGGTCCTGAAAGAACTCCTAAAACTCAAGGTGGACAAGACAATGGGGCCTAATGGGATTCACCCTAGAATACTAAAATAACTAAGAGGAGAACTAATGACACCACTGCCTACCAATTTTTAACAAATCATGGGAAGATGATGCAGTACCTGGGGACTGTAGGAAGGTGGATGTGATTCCCCTTCACAAAAGTGGGAGTAAAGCAGAGGCAGGAAACTACAGACCTGTTGTTTGACTTCAGTGATAGGGAAAATAATGGAATCACTTCTGAAAGAAAGAATTGTTGAGTAAGCTGTTGGTTAACTAGGATCTGCAGCTTATCTGTTAGGTAGGAAAATGGGCAGACTAGGTGGTCCAAGTGGTCCTTATCTGCCATCAAGTTCTATGTGTCTATGTTACCTAGAGGTCAGCAGGGCGCAGGACCCAAGGCAGCATGGATTCACAGTGGGGAAGGTCATGTCAGATGAATCTAATAGATTTCTTTGATTGGGTGACCAAAATAGCAGACCAGGGAGGGGCTGTGGACATGGCCTACATAGACTTTAGCAAGGCACTTGATGCAGTCCCACACAAAAGATTAGTAAACAAGTTAGCCAGCCTGGGAGCCAGGATGCAGAAGGTAATTGTAAACAGAGTCCACTCTGATGAAAGGGGGGTTACTAGCAGGGTACCGCAGGGTTCAGTACTGGGAACAGTCCTCTTTAATGTCTTTATAAGTGACATTGCAGAGGGACTGGAAAGAAAAATATGCCTCTTTGCAGATGACACAAAGATCTGCAACAGGGTTGATACATGGGGGGGTGGAAAGGATGAGAAGGGACTTGGCAAGGTTGGAGGAATGGTCAACGTGTGTCAGCTTAGATTCAATACAAAAAAATGCAAAGTAATGCACCTGGGAATCAAAAACCCAGGGGAAGAGTACACAATGGGGGGGAGGTACTATCAACAACAAAAAAAGAAAGGGACTGAGAGATACTTCTGGGTCATGTGCTCTCTTTAAAACAAAGCCCTGCAGGGAGCGGGCAAGAGATTTCATTGCCAGGGCACCCCATGTAACATTCCTAGAGAAAGCTGTTTTATTTGAGCTGGTCTAAGCTAAACCTTTGTGTATTTTTAAAACATAGTATTGTATTTGGAGCCCTGCTACCTGTAAAAGGGGAAACAGGAAGAGAGTAGTGTTGCCCTTAGACACTGTTGCTAGTTTCTTGCACAGTATCAGACAACACCACTGTTGTGCTTTTAATTTTAACTTTGGTACTTTCAGCCAGGTCTAGGCATGCATGAGTGCCCTGGCTTAGTACCTGGGGTATAATTTTGAGCTTTTTGGGCAATTCTCGACTGCAAGTGAGCCGTAACCCCAAGAGATACTTCCAGGTCATGGGCTCCCTTTGAAACAAAGCCCTGCAGTGAGCAGGGTGAGCATGAGCAGGGCACACAGTCGCGCATGCAGAGACACGTGCGTCTGCACGTGTTATGGGTGTTGCGCAAGGAGCATGAGCACAACACAAGGCTTTGGGCCCAACCAACAAATATCAAGACATTGCCACAGGATAAGCTCATCTATACTTGTGCTAATAGAGTGTGCCATACTATGATGGATTTCAATTCATTGTTTGCAGCAAGGCAGGGATAAGATGTGTATCCAGTGAGATGTACCTCTTCTCGGAGATACCAGTTCTGGATGATCCATTCTTATGTTTAAAATGTAAGCAGAATGCTAATATGCTGGCGGAGATATCAGCTTTTAGCACTAGATTATAGGCCTATGATTGTAGTCAGCAAAATATGGGTTCTAGAATAAATGAAAGAGAGATGGGAGACCCAAATATTGTTAACAAAGAAGAAGTGTTTAACTTCAAGATGAAACCGGGGCTCCTGCCTCCCTTGGCCCTACATACAACCTTCCAGGAACATGATGAAAACACAGGCACAGATTTACAAATTATAAACAGGTGTACCCCCACTAAAAAACATACAAGGTTGGAGGATCCAGATGAAAATGGTGATAATGACTGGTACAATGTGCAATGTGCCAGGCCTGCAAAAAATAAGAGTAGGAAGGCAGAATGTTTTACCCTGCCACTAACAAATAGCTTCAACCCACTAATACAACTCCTGGATGAAGAATCTTCAATAATACCAGAATCTACCCCTTTGGTTGTGCACACTAATAACATCACAGAGTCTTTGTTGCAGCCCCTTTCACCAACATATGTAGAAATTATTAATACAGGGCCATCAGCTCCCATCTTGCCCACAAATGAGGGTAGTACAACACGTTTTCCCCAGAAGTACTAATTGATATTTGTACAAATGAGTCTGCTACTCCCATACAAGATGTATTACCTGACCAAATATACATTCTAAGAGACTCAATTTCCAGGTTTACAGATAGGTTTACCACAATGGGAAACAAGGAAAATGTTACAAGTTGTAGTTACAGTGGGGCAACCATAAAAGATGTAACCAGTATGCTACAAGGAATTTTTAAAAATATCATAAACCCCAAAACAGCTATCCTCCATGTAGGGAGAAATGACTTTGGAAAACATGAATTACATAGTATAACAAGAGACAAGAAGGAAGCTTTAATGACACTAAAACCCCTCAATGCAACACCTATTATATCTGAAGTCCTACTTGTACCAAGAGCAAGCTACCATAGAACAAAACAAATAAAAACCTAAAACAATTGGCTATGATGATGGTGCCTTATGAATCAAATAAAGTGTATTAAGACTTGGGAAAAATTTGAACATAGGAGTGATCTCTATGGGTATGATGGACTACATCTAAACAAAAAGGGCACAAGAGTATCAGGGTTTTCAATTCTTAATACAATAAAGGATCATTTAGCCACAAAAAACTAACTCCTGAGGGGCAAAGGGAAAATTCAATTGAAACAATTACTTCTACCATAGATTCAGAGGCAAAGAAAAAAATAAACAAAAATAGCAAGCATTACCTGAATAAGCATAGCATTTCTTTCCTGCTCGCAAATGCAAGAAGTCTACACTCCACTAAGATTGACGAACTAGGAATAATATTGAATAGGGGCGGTATCAATATAGCAGCGATTACAGAAACTTGGTGGGGGGATAAATCCAGTTGGAATATAAATATTCTGGGTTTTAATGCCATTTACAAAAATACAGCATCCAAGAGGGGAGGAGGGGTAGCTTTTTACATTAAAAATAACATCAATTATAAACAAATAAATCATTCATCAGATGAAATAGCAAACAAAATATGGATAGAAATTATGAGGAACAAACAAGGAAAACTATTAGTAGGTCTCTGTTATAGACCACCAGACACCAATTCACAGAACATCAGGCCATTTTAGACTGCATTAATAAGAAAATAGATCAATTTGACATTATATGATACACAGATACTTGGGAGATGGAAATCATAGGGTATAAGCTTTATTTTAGAACCAGATCCCAAAGAAAAGGTGTGTGGGGTTGCTTTATATATTAAGGAAACCATAAATTGTGAGCAGGAAAATATTTAAATAGATAATACAGAAATGCTCTGGGTTAAATTCATTCATAAAACTTATGCTAAAACTAAGATAGGATTAGTATATAGGCCCCCATCTATAACCAAACATGAGGTTGATCTCCTCATGGATTATATCTCTAACTTAAACCCAGCAGATGACCTACTCCTGACAGGAGACTTTAATATGCCTGAAATAAATTGGTTGAGTCACAGTGCAAATACTATTGTGGAAAAAAGATTCCTTGAAACAGTACATCAGATTGGATTAGAATAAAAAGTTATGATTGCAACTAGAGGTCAGAATATACTAGACTTAGTCCTAACAAACATGGTGGATAAAATTAATAAAATAAGGACTGGTAATCTGGTGGGGAACAGCGATCATAGTACTGTGTTTTTTAGGATGTAAGGTGAACTAAGTGTTGAAAACAGTAAAGGTATTACTCAAAAGCTAAACTAAAAAAGCAGATTTTTTAGGTTTAAATGAAGCAATAGTTGCCTGGGATTGGGAAACTGCATTCACTGGCCAATCAGTTAATCAAATAAATGAAACCCTGGTTACAAAATTTAATTCTGAAGTGCTGAGTTTTATACCCAGGGTAAGCAAATATGGTCAAAAAAACACTAAAAAGGGATGGTTTAATTCAAAGTTACAAAAAATGGTTAAAGAACAAAATAAGATTTTTAAAAGAGTAAGTTAAAATGATTATGAGGGTTGGACCTTTCATAGGAGTAAAGTAAGACAAAAAAAGAAATAGAAAGGCAAAAGGGAATTATGAAGTTAATTTGGCACTATGAGTAAAGGACAATAAGAAAGCATTTTTTTCTTGTATTAACAGTAAAAAAATGTGGACAATGTTATAGGTCTCTATATTAATGCATCAGGTGGGAGAGTGACTGATACTAAGGAATTAGCAGATATTCAGAATTCATATTTCTGTTCGGTATTCAATAAAAGTGATGTTTCGGATGCCATGAATATAACAAACTTAAAGGTGGGCCAGGTGAAAATAGACCCACATGAAGTATTTAATAGAATGCAAAACATTAATATAAATAAATCTTAGGAACCAGATGAATTACACCCTAGAGTTCTAAGAGAATTGGCAGTTAGTCTGGTTCCTCCATTGACTTAACTGTTTCAGAAATCCTTGGATGAGGGAAAGGTAGCACAGGCATGGAAGGAAGCAATAGTGGTTCCCTTACTTAAGAAATGCCCTTCGTCTAGACCTGAACATTTTAGACCAGTAAGTTCTACATCAATAGTAGGGAAATTATTTGAAGGAATATTAAAAGATCTGATTCTAACACACTTAAGTATGCATAATTTAATAGACCCAACCCAACATGGGTTTACAAAAGCTAGGTCATGTCAAACAAATATGCTTACCTTCTATGAAGCAACTAATAAGGCCTTGGACACAAAGAACACAGTGGATATTATATTTTTGGATTTTTCTAAGGCTTTTGATAAACTACCTCACAAAGAACTTATACAAGTATTAGCTAGTATTAATTTACCCACGAATATAGTTAACTGGTTGGAGAATTGGTTACAAAATATAAGGCAGAGGGTTTCAATTAAAAGTGTACTATCTGAATGGAAGGATGTGACTAGTGGAGTCCCACAGGGGTCAGTGTTGGGCCTTGTTTATTTAATATTTACATAACATCAATAAAGTTGAACTTCTCTAGCATCTGGTTGAGTAAATTTGCGGATGATTGTAGGATTGGAGGTATTGTGAATAACCTGGAAGATCAAGTAAATGTTCAAATGGCCTTAGACACATTGTTTCATTGGACAGTCCAGCATAAGTTAGAACTTAACTTAAATAAATGTGCAGTGATGCACTTAGGCAATAATAACTGTACCTGTAAATACAAGTTGGGCAATGTGTCATTACACCAAACTAAAATGGAAAGAGATCGGGGGTACAGGTAACCAGCGATTTGCAGTTTGATACGCATTGTACTACCATTGTAAGGAAAGCAAACCAGGTTTTAAATTGTATTGTATGACATATTGGAAGCAGGGAAAGCAAAGTGCTTTTGCCTTTGTATGCTGCATTGGTTCATCCACATCTTGAATACTGAGCACAGGTTTTGTCTCCCTATAAGAAAGTGGATATCAAAAGAGTGGAGGGGGTACAAAGAAGGCTGACTAAAAGGATTAATGGAATGTGTCATAAATCATATCAAAATAGGCTTCAAGATCTAGGATTATATACTTTACAGTATCGAAGGTTGAGGGGAGATATGTACATGATATCCAGAGCACTAAAGGATGAGCAATTTAAAAAAGATATAGGGCTAAGGGAAAAGATGTATTATTTGTATAAGCCCGGAGGCCATAGACTGCAATCAGAATTGGATAAATGGAATAGCTTACGGCGTGAAAAATGGTTTTGCCAGAGAGGTGTTCAGCTATGGAATTCCCTCCCAGAGGAAGTTGTAATGAGTAAAACAATGGACTCATTTAAAAAAGAATTACATAACTTTTATATAAATAAATATCAGTTGATGTAAAGTTTATTTGCAAGCCCCAAGGACGCAAGCCTATGTAGCTTGAATTACCTATGAAACCTATGAAATATTATTAGGAGATTTCAATCTCTCAGGAATAAATTGGAATAAGGGAACTACCAATAATCATCTGGAAAACACATTCTTGGAAGTATGCACATCAAATGGACTAACCCAACTTATAAATACACCAACAAGAAAGGACAATATTCTTGATTTATTACTTAAAGATATCCCCCACCAAGTCCAAAATATTAAAATCCACGACCATCTACAAAACCGTGATCACTGTGTAATAACCTTCAATACTACATTTAAACTTGAATGAAATCCAGGCAAAACAACTTTCAAAAACTATAGTAGGGCAAACTTTAATCAAATTATAAAAGAACTAAAGGCCTGGAAGTGGGATAATAGGTCAACATCACCTGAAGAGATTTGGCTTACAATAAAAAGCAAAATTATTGAATTAGAAAAAAACATATACCGAACAGAATCTGCTATAACAAAAGGAGGAAAATACCGATCTGGGCAACCCCATATATACTGCATCTATTAAAGAAAAAGAAAAGCATATCGAGCTTTAGTTAGATGTAAAAACTATTACAATTCTAACAAATATAGGGGATTACTAAAAAAGTGTAAAAAGGCTATAAGGTTGGAAAAAATAAAT
The DNA here is from genome assembly GCA_016271365.2 of Neoceratodus forsteri. Classification (NCBI taxonomy): domain Eukaryota; kingdom Metazoa; phylum Chordata; order Ceratodontiformes; family Ceratodontidae; genus Neoceratodus; species Neoceratodus forsteri. The sequence continues at coordinate 534,532,569 of CM028135.1, read as the reverse complement.
TAGAATTCAGATTAGAACATATTAATGATGGAGGCAAGAATTTCTACACTTATATAAACAATAAAAGACAAACCACTAGAACCATTGGTCCACTTACTGTGGGCAACAATACAGTGGGTTCCCCTCAAGAAATGGGAGAGGAATTTAATTCCTATTTTATTCTATCTTCAATTCTATTCAAGATAATAAATAAGTTACCGACCATATAATTAACACAATAGATGTTGACATCTTGGAAATTAGTAAACATGAAAGTAAGACCAAACTGGAAGCAATTAACACTAATAAATCACCAGGACCAGATAGACTCCATCCACACCTACTGAAAGAAATAGCACCTTGGTTAATTGAACCATTATATAAAATATTGAATTTATCATTAATATCAGGAATAGTACCAAATGACTGGAAAAACAAAGGTAACACCCATATTCAAAAAAGGCAATAAAAGTGAATTATCAAACTATGGACCTATTAGACGGACCAGAAGTTTGGGTAAAATCTTCAAAACCATTCTGAAAAAAAGAATTGAGGAAGATCTAGTAAAAAAGAACCTAGTAGATCCTAACCATCACGGCTTCAAAAGTAAAAGGTCATGTCTCACCAGCAATTTGGTCTTCCATGAGAATGTTAGTAAATACCTCTATGAGAAGATACCGGTAGATGTGGTATATCTGGACCTGTGTAAGGCATTTGATAAAGTGCTACATAATACCTTGATTAATAAAATGCACTCATTTGGAATAAACTACAGGCTGGTAAATTGGATCAAGGAATGGCTCAACAACTATACACAAGTAGTATGTATAACGGGACATTCCTCTAGCACAGGTACTGTCACCAGCAGGGTGCATCATGGGTCGGTCTTAGGACCCTTGTTATTTTCTATCTTTGTGTCAGACATGACAACAAACCTGAACAATATTGCTTCCAAATTTGCAGAGGACACTAAAATTGCAGCCAAGGTTGGATCACAAAAAGATATAGCTGACTTAACAAGAGACCTAAACATCCTAGAAGAATGGGCAAAACAAAATGATATGTGTAATAACATGAATAAACGTGTAATCATGCACTTGGGTGATACAAACCAGAACATACAATTTATTCTTAATGGTGTCCCATTAACACCAATAACAGAAGAAAGGGACCTGGGAGTCATTGTCAAATCAGATCTCACATTCAGTACTCACTGTAACCATATTAGAAATCAGGCCAACAGGTTAATAGGATGTATTAAAAGATCCTTTGTAACCAGGAATAGGGGATGTATTATCCCGCTGTATAGACCATATGTACGCCCCCACCTGGATTATTGCTCCCCACTTTGGAGTCCTTATCTCAGAAGAAATGTAAACAGTTTAGAAGGAGTTCAGCCTAGAGTTACAAAGATAATAGATGAAATACAAAATAAAAACTATGAGGAAAAATTACAGGAATTGGGCCTATACTTATTGGAGCTGAGAAGAGTAAAGGGTGATCTCTTATTTATGTTTAATATATATAAAGATGCAGAGCTTATGACACAACTTGGCTTGTCCTTCAATATTAGAGAATGTAATCTAAGAAGCCACAACTTTTAGTTATCCCTAACATACCCAAGGACTGACATGAGATCTTTTTTACACCCAGAGGATTATCCCAATATGGAATGCCTACCAAAGTCTCTTCTAGAGACAACTAACCTCAATACATTCAAAATAAATATTGACAAATACCTTTTAAATTGAGTACAACTACTTCCAGATTTCTGGAGATGTACTTACATGGGCTATTTGCCTTCTGTACATCTATGACTCTTAGTATGAAACTTAGTATGAAACCTGGGGGTAGTCATATCAGATGACTTAAAGGTAGGTAGGCAATGTAAGAAGGCAGTAAGGAAGGCTGTGTGGGGGTACTGGGATGCATAGGGAGAAGCATCACCAGTAGAAAACAGGAAGTTGTCATCCCCTGTACAGACAGTTAGTAAGACCCCATCTGGAGTACTGCATGCAGTTCTGGAGACCCCAATCTCTGCAAGGACATAGACTGAGTGGAGGCAGTCCAGAGGAGGGCAACTAAAATGGTGCAGGGTCTGCACCAGAAACCATATAAAGAGAGACTGAAGAAGCTTAATAACCTCGATGGAAAGGAGGGGGGGGCATGATAGAAACTTTCAAGTACTTTACGGGAATCAACAAAGTCCAAGAGGGTAGCATATTTCAGAAAAATAGATATGCAAGAACAAGGGGGCACAATTTTAAGCTAGGGTAGTGTGCGGCTCAGGGGCAATGTGAGGAAGTATTTTTCACAGAGGGTGGTGGACACATGAAACAGCCTTCCTGAGGAGGTTGTGGAGTCAAAAACAGTGGGGGAATTAAAAAATGCATGAGACAGACATAAGGCAATTATAGTGGGGGGTAGGAGGAAGTAGGCTGTTGGTTAACTAAGATCTGCAGCTTATCCAATAGGTAGGGAAATAAATAGACTGGGTGGTCTAAGCGGTCCTTATCTGCCATCAAAGTCTATGTTTTTGTGTTTCTATGAATGGGAAGGAGGCTAGGTAGAGGTTTGGGGTATTCTGTTA